>JAEOAD010000009.1:15865000-17152500 GCA_036365145.1 Orientallactaga sibirica
AAACCGGGGTCCTTAGGCCTCACAGGCAAACGCCTTAACCGCTCAGCCATCCCTCCAGCCCTCCTTGTTGCATTTTAATAATATAAGCCAGTAATAAAACATGCAAAAAAATACATTAAAACTAATTGGGGGCTGGAGGGATGGCTGAGCGGTTAAGGTGTTTGCCTACAAAACCAAATGACGCAGGTTCGATTCCCCAGGACCCACGTTAGCTAGATGCACCGGGGGGTGGGGGGGGGACAGGCATGCGTCTGGAGTTCGTTAGCAGTGGCTGGAGGCCCTGGTGTACCCATTCCTATCTCTCCCTCTTTCTCTGTCAAATAAATAAGTAAAAAATTTTTTTAAAAAAACTAGTTGGGCTGGGAGATGGCTCAGCAGTTAAAAGTGCTTACTTGCAAAGCCTGCTGACCCAGGTTCAATTCCCCAGTACCCACATACAGCCAGATGCACAAAGTGGTGCATCTGGCATTTGTCTGTAGTCACAAGAGGCCCTGTACAACCATGCTCATGCTCATTCCCTGCCTCTCCTTGCAAATAAACAAAATAAAATATGGAACCAAACTATTATACTAGCTATAGTTTCATGATTCCACTCCAAAATAACACACATGAGGGGCTACTTAATTTTAGCCACCAAGCTTCTTTTCTTTTTCTGTTTTTTCCACATTACTAAACAACCCAAATAAAAATGGGTTACATTTCATGCATCCTTAGCCCACAATGGTTCTACTTGCAAACAGAGAGAATGGGCACACCAGGGCCCTCTTGCTTGCCACTGCAATGGAACTCTAGATGCATGCACCACACTTTGTGCTGCCTTCATATGGGTGCTGGGGAATTGAACCCAGGCTATTAGGCTTTCCAAGCAAGTGATTTAACTAACATCAAAGGCCAGATGGGTGTGATGGCATGTCTGTGACCCCAAAGAGCCTGTAATCAATCATGAGCATGCATATCCTATGTTCAGAAAGGCTAGTTTCATTCAGCCAACTCAGAGCAGTTGAACATTTTGCCCTTCATCACATTTGTTTTATAAAATGATATCACAATGATTATTATAAAGTTTTAAATTCAAAGAACACACAGTATTTAACAGCACTGCTCTAGAAGGGATTTGTTTAAAGCTACTGGGTAGCACAACTGAGTTAGTTCTTAATTCTATGGGAATCACAGACTTCTTTGAGAATACAGTGACAGTAATAAAACCTATAAACATTCCCCATAGAAGTACACATACTTTCAAATGTCTGCATAATATTTTAGGGCTTCACCCTACTTTCCAAACCTAGTCACAACAGAAGAGGCTGTAGAACCTTGAAAAAGAAGTTCAAGTTAGGAGCAACTGACAGTAACTAACATTCTATTGATGTATGAAGTGCTTCTACAGCTAGCAAGTTTGAGAATGGTTGTAGAGGACTTGAAAAGGAGCTGAGAAAGGCAAAATTAATAACAGTAAAAATAATAATGGTAATTTTAAGGAGATATGGAAAAATGACTTGGATCATTTCCCAATGAAGCGCCAATGGAAGTAGTATTTTAAACATGGGAGGGAAGAGGAGGAAGGAACAATCTGAGGTAGAAAAGAACAATCTCATAAGAAGAAAATATAAGCCGGGCATGGTGGTACACACCTCTAATCCCAGCACTCGGGACGCAGAGGTAGGAGGATCTGTGAATTCGAGGCCACCCTGAGACTACATAGTGAATTCCAGGTTAGCCAGGACTAACGTGAAACACTAACTTGAAAAGCCTAAATAAATAAATAAATAAATTTTTAAAAATACATGTTCACTTATTTAGTGTTTCTTGACCGGAGCACTCATGAGTTCAAAGTGAGGCTGCTGACCAGAAAAGAAAATGGTTGGACTCCAAGCACACATCCGATTCAGAATGAACAGAACAGACACTCTGTGACCCTAAGGCTCACACAGGCCAAACACTCCTGCTTTGCAAACCATTAGTCAGTGTTCATTTCAGTATTGCATTAGTTCAGCAGTTTATCACAGCATGCAGGACAGGCAATCCTGGCCTACCAGCCACTTGTAAATCTGTCCCCATTTCCGGTCAAAGGAATGATGAGAGGGCTACAAATGCAAAAGTTACATAAACTGAGTGGTTGCCAACATATTGCACTCTCCAAAAATTCCTAATCATCTACACATGCCTAGAGAATAATGGTTGGAGTCTCAAGGATACATTCTGAAAATGTAAGAAATTACTAGGCAGAATGTGTCCAGTAATAAACAGATGTGCAGTTCTCTGAAGTTTAGAGAATTGTATTAATTCCTTTTCTTATTATTTAGTATAATCTTGGAAATATACAGGCAATGAACCATGGGTGGCTGTTTTTTTCTGTTTTTTACACGATTTTCCCCCTACATTACTAAATATACTTCAAGGTGGTAAAATTGAGGATTCAGCTAACTAGCTGGAGGAAACTGACATCCCCTGTGATGTGTGCCTGAGCCTATGCACTTCAAGCCCTTCCATTTCAAAACTTTCAGCCGAGCTCCCATTGGCTTAACACAGAGGCGCTGCCCTGTATCAGTGGAATATACAGGAAATGGATAAATGACTGACAGGGAGGAGGGTGACCATGCAGGCAGGCACCATGCCCAGACCAGACTTGGGAAGCTGCTCTTCTGAAGGAACAGCAATGGCATGAGAGTGAGGACTAGAGTCTTTAGTTTTGCATCATCTCCCAGTTCTTTCCCTGATCATTTTTAAAATTAATTTTAATTTTATTTTTTATTTTAATTTTTTAAAAAATGTACTTGCAAGAGAGAGAAAGAGGCAGAGAGAGAATGGGCGCACCAGGGCCTCTAGCCACTGCAAATGAACTTCAGGCACATGCGCCACCTTGTGCATCCAGCTTATGTGAGTACTAGGGAGCTGAACCTGGGTTGGTAGACTTCACAGGCAAATGCCTTAACTGCTAAGCCATCTCTCCAGCCCCTGATCTCTTAATGATCCATCCTTTTCCCATGATAGTCTCTGTAATAACCCATCCTCTATTTGTGTACATTATGAGTTGTTTACCTAAAAATAAAACAGCACCCTGAAAAGAGAAAGAGTCTGCCCAGCCTGGGGCTTTCCTAACACGATATCACTGTAATGCCTTGTCCCCAAAAAGCCCTCTGCACTTGCTGAACCCTGGAAGATGGAGATTTGAGATCCATCTTCTTCAGGATGAGCCTTGAAAGAAAACTGCTTTCTAACTTCCTCCTCCTTCCCGCCCAAAGTGAGTCATTTCATAGCGGTTACTATATAGGACATTTAGGAGTACCCTACTAGTGTTATCTTTAAGCCTATTTTATATTTTAGCTCATTTAAACAAACACAACATTGTAATAACAATGTACACAGTAAAAGCTGCATGTATTTGGTTTTTAAAAAAACATAAATATCACATTTAATCTGCTGATATATATAACGGCTTGTTAAAATACATGTACCAGGCTAGACTATCCAGTCTTCAAAAGGAACCTGATTCACATAGACTCACGCAAGCCAAGTATGATTGGAGGTGGGAAGGAAAGACATGAAATAGGGTTGTTTCCCCAAATCACCTCTCTTTGCTGTCGTTCCAGTTCTCTCATGCGTATGTCTCTTGCTTCTGCCCGGGCAGCCCGTTTTGCCGCTAGTCTTGCTTCTGCCTGAAAAGTAACATAAACCAGCTTTACAAATGAAGAAAAACCCCTGTACACCCGATCTGGGGATAAGGAACAATGGGACATACCTTATACAAGGGTTAGAGAGAAAAAATACCACCTATCAGCAAATCTGACTGGCTTCAATTAATGTGTATCCACATTCCTTCCTTTCTCTAGTCCCAGCCTCTCCACTCAAATCAGGGCCATTAACTTGAGCTATTTGCCTTCATTACACATTTACCACACTTTACTACATATCTCCCTAAATGTACTCTTTTTTCCTAAAATTTCCTGCCCTATCAATTCAATCACACAGACAAGAAACTTCAGAACCAACTGCGATTTTATTTCCGATACTGCCAATATTCAGTTCCAAATATAATGTCAATTCTCTCAAACCTTTCTTGTTTCAGGGTGTCTGTATATCTGTCTTTCTTAAATTGAAATACAACTCACATATCAAATTTTCCATTTAAAAATAGACAATTCAGTAATTTATTTTAGTATACTCACACAAATGTACAGCCATCATTGCTAATGCAAGTACCTCAAAAAGCCCCATATCCATTAGTAACCATCCCTCTAGCCCCTGTCAACACTACTCTTAGTGATTGGCCTATCCTGGGCATTTCATATAAATGGAGTAATATGATATTGAGACAAGACCTCTTTGTGTAAGCCTGCCTGGACAGGAACTCACTATGGAGAACAGATTGGCCATGAACTTCCAGCAATACTCTTGCCTCTCCTGCTTGAATGCAGGGATTATGGGCATATGCTTCCTCTCTCTCTCTCCCTGTGTGTGTGTTTGCAGAAATAACAGGATGCTTCATCTCTTGCTAGGAGTAGGGTTACAGTCTCCAAAATCCTTCTATCTCTGGAATCTGTCCTGCCATTCATCTTCTACATGGTCATAAAAATGACAAACTAGCCTTCCAAAACACATTCTAATGTTACTCAACTGTTTAAAATCTTCAATTGGTGCCCCATTACTTATGGCTATAGCAAAAGTTCTATGGAACAGCATGAAAAGAAGAAAGGAAAGAGGAGGCAAAAAAAAAAAAAAAAAAAAGCCTAGATGTCCTTCAACTGATAAGTGGATAATAACACAATGGAGTTATACTCAGCAATAAAGAAAAATCAAATTATGAAATTTTCAGAAAAATCGATGGATCTGGAAAGCATTATACTTAGTCACAAGTCAAACGTCACATGTTCTCTCTCCTATGTGGATCCTAGCTACAAATGATTGGACTTGTATGTGAGTAAAAATAAAACTCAGTAGCAGAAGCTAGTAAGCTAGAAAGGGGATATAAAGGGAATAGAAAGGGAAGGAGGGGAGACTTAATAAGACGGTATTGTGTATGTAAGTAGAAGAACAGATTAATGGGGGTGAAAAGGCCTAAGTGAGGTCAGGGGAAGAGACTGAGTAAAGGAAAAGTGGAGTGAGGGCTAATCAAAATCTAAGAAGATATAAATAAATCATATGGAAACCTACTTTTTTGGACAATGGAACATTCAGAAGCAATAAATTGTTACTAGAAAATTTTCAGTGCCGTGGATGGGATACCTTCCAGTGAGTTGTTGGTCAGGGAGGTCACTGATGCTCCCAAACATTACAGGCCATTGCATGTATCAGGAATAGATGGTAAGACCCTATTACTGAAGACTCCACATACTTGGGCTGCAAGGTCACTGAGAAATCCTGCTGGAGCTGAGCTGAAAACATCCTCCATGTGGACCAGCTGACAGAAAGCTGGAAAAAGCTACACTGCATGCAGTTCAATGGGAGAGAGAAAATTACCAGTGGAGATACTCAACAGTGGACACTGCAAGCTTTAAATTTGGCCAGCCAGGCCAAATGAGCCAACGGGTGCAATAGTGGCATGTCTGTTATGGAGGAAACCAACTGTTCTCTAATTGGACTGGAGGCCCACTCCATGGGAGGGAACACATCCCTGATACTGAAAACCTACAACAGGGGTAGTCATGAGCCATAGGGGTGTAATGTCTGCTGGTGTCTGGCTAAATGTATATATTTGGCTCACCAAACTGCCTGGTAAGCACTTCTCTTAATGTTCATACCCATATATTAATGCTACTCTCACTTTTTGTTAGAGAAGCTTCTCTTTTCAGATGGCAATGACCTTGGGATGACTCAGAAGGCACCATGGTGCTGAGAAGAAGTGACAGAGGAGTGCTCAACATGGAAATATTTCTATCATATCTTCCAAGGCTCAGAGTCCAATACGGAAGAGGTGGCAGAAAGAATATAAGAGTCGAGCCGAGTGTGGTGGCGCACGCCTTTAATCCCAGCACTTGGGAGGCAGAGGTAGGAGGATCGCCTTGAGTTCAAGGCCACCCTGAGACTACATAGTTAATTCCAGGTCAGCCTGGGCCAGAGTGAGACCCTACCTCGAAAAAGAAAAAAAAAAAAAAGAATGTAAGAGCCAAAGGAGGGGCAGGATTCCTTACAACGTGCTCCTCCAGACACAAAATGGCCTGGATATGCATGGCCTCCCAGCACCTAACATTACCTACACAAGACCATCATAATAGGAGGAAAAGATGATGACATCAAAATAAAAGAGACTTAGCTGGGTGTGATGGTACATGCCTTTAATCTCAGCACTTGGGAGGCAGAGGTAGGAGAATTGTCATGAGTTTGAGGCCACCTTGAGACTACATAGTGAATTTCAGGTCAGCCTGAGCTAGAGTGAGACCCTACCTCCAAAAAAAAGAAAAAAAAAAAGATAGAGAGAGAGAGAAATAAGGAAGGCTCCCCACAGTCAGAGCCTGTTCCATATGGGTCAGGCACGAGGTCTCCCTGCATGACTGGACTCCACAGATTTCTGATAACCTCTCTTCATGGGCTGCTTGCTGGGCAGGAAGTGCTTATCATTCTTACTCTGCTAAAATGTTTCTTCTCTGGTGACATACAGATTCCTCCTTTTATAGAATAAATACTACATGTCTGTGCTTCTATCATGGCTTTATTACTTTATGTTAAAATTCTAAGCCAAGGGTTAGGGAGATAGTTCAGAGGTTAAAAGCACCTGCTGTGGGACTGCAGAGATGGCTTGGTGGTTAAGGCGCCTTCCTGTGAAGCCTAAGAATGCTTGTTCAAATCTCCAGGTCCCATGTTTAGCCAGACACAAAAGTGATGCAAGCACGCAATGTTGCACATGCGCACAAGGGAGCACATGTGTCTGGAGTTCGTTCACAGAGCCTGAAAAGGCCCCGGTGTGCCCATTCTCTGCCTCTTCCTCTCTCTCTCTTAAATTTAAAAAAAAAAAAAAAAAAAAAGCACCTGCTGTGGAAGCTGATGACTAGAGTTTGGATTCCCAGAACCCAAGTAAGGTTGGATTTAAGTAGCATGCACATCTGTAAACCCAATACAGCCATGGCAATAGAAGATGGAATCAAGAGCACCCCAAAGTTTGTAAGCCAATTAGCCTGGCAATCACAGCAGCAAGCAAGAGAGACTGTCTTAAACAAGATGGAATGTAATGATCAATACCTGAGGTTGTCTTCCTACCTCCACACATACACACACAATAAAATTGCAGCCAAGAGTGGAAGCACATGCCTGAGATCCCAGCATTCAAACAGGAGAGGCAAGAGTACTGCTGAAAGTTCACGCCAATCTGTTCTCCATGGTGAGATCCAGGCCAGGCAGGCCTATACAAAGAAGCTTTGTCTCAATATCACACTTCTGTCATCCCACAACTTCCATGCCACAACATATACTAAATAAACAACTAAGTTTTGGTCTAAGAATCAGAGTATCAAGAAAATTAGGAGCCGGGCATGGTGGCACATGCCTTTAATCCCAACATTCTGGAGGCAGAGTACAGAGTGAATTCCAGGTCAGCCTGCGCTAGAGTGAGACCCTACCTCAAAAAACCAAAAGAAAAAAAAAGTTAATAATTTGATATTCCATATGAACCATCATCTTTTTTTTTCTGGTTTCTGCCTTGCAGTGGTTTCTCCTGTCCTTGGCCATATCCTTAGCTCTCTGATCCAGATGAGCTCCTCTGATAACTTCAGGAGTTGCTTCTTTATTTTTTATTTATTTATTTGAGAGTGTCAGACAGAGAGAGAGAAGGAGGCAGATAGAAAGAGAGAGAATGGGTGCACCAGGGCCTCCCGCCACTGCAAATGAACTCCAGATGCATGCACCATCTTGTGCATCTGGCTTACGTGGGTCCTGGGGAATTGAGCCTGGAACCAGGGTCCTTAGGCTTCACAGGCAAGCGCTTACCGCTAAGCCATCTCTCCAGGCCCAGGAGTTGCTTCTTTAAGACCACACTGTCATACTTGTGCCCAAGTCCTCATAAGAGAAGGGTCTACATGTAAGCAATTGTGTTGGGTGCGAAAAGTACACGACGAGATAGACACCTCAGCCCTGTCCTCTGGTTAGAGAAGGCAAACATGGTGTCATAGGGAAGGAAGCACGATGGACAGAAAATGAGACCACTAAGTAGTTAGCTCCTATTTACCCTAATTTTGGCAATTTCCCAGTCTGCTTAACTGATCTTTTAGTAGCAAAAAGCCTGCAAAATAAATTACAATCTATAGGCCTTAAACTACAATCATAGACATGTCTAGAGTGATTGGGATTCTTGCATGAATTTTAATTTGTTTTATCTCTTAAAAACCTAACCTCTAAAAAAAAAAAAAAATCCAGCCGGGCGTGGTGGCGCACGCCTTTAATCCCAGCACTCAGGAGGCAGAGGTAGGAGGATCGCCAAGAGTTCGAGGCCACCCTGAGACTACATAGTGAATTCCAGGTCAGCCTGAGCCAGAGTGAGACCCTACCTCGAAAAAAAAAACCAAAAAAAAAAAAAAAAACCTAACCTCTGCTCTAAGTTATACTCCTTCTTTACTCCTTTGGGGCTATGAGTTGATATCACTTTCTTACCAGAGTTTACATTTTATAGTAAATGACTTCAAGGCTGTTATCCTTAGTAGACGACAAATATATTTTGAAACTATAAAGTAACAAAACTTCCAAATCCTTTTAAGTTATAGCCAAGGCAGTAGAGTAAGGATTTCTAGGTACATCAGCTTTGTACTTAGTCTCTCAGAAATTTAACTCAAACATACAATTTCATCCTAGGATTTGTGGCCAATTCTGTACAATCTATACTAAAATGAGACTTCTGTAACAAAACCTAAATTATAGATACATGTTCTTCAGTATGATTTCTTTCACGACCAAAGGGAAGGGGAGAGAGAGCATGGTCTCAGAGACCCCAAGTCCCTCTTCCCATTGCTCCTTAGCGAGTTCAGATGCTAGCTCAGTTGGAGATGGTACTGAAGAAGGGACACTAAACCACAAGCTTTAAACAGGGAAACAAGATTTAAAACTACTTTATCTAGTTCTTCCTTACATTGCTACAAGATGCCTGAAGTAATCTCCTATAGCAGAAGTAGTGAGGAGCCAAAACCGATACCAACCCAAACAAAACATATGCTAAGTAGCTTATCCAGAAGCATGTTTAAGTAGCCAGGTATGAGTACATAAAATAACTCCTAGGGTGCAACAGTAGCATTTCCACCTCAGGATACAATCCAAAGAATACAATGCTAAAGATTCATTTCAGCCGGATATAGTGGCGCACACCTTTAATCCCAGCATTCAGGAGGCAAAGGTAGGAGGATCGCCATGAGTTCGAGGCCACCCTGAGATTACATAGTGAATTCCAGGTCAGCCTGGGCTAGACTGAGATCCTACCTTGAAAAAACTGAAAAATGAACCCCCCCACCCCCCAAAAAAGATCCATTTCAACACAAAAACTAAATGGAACACACTTGTGTTCAAAACTAAACACAGGAGGCGGGCGTGGTGGCACACGACTTTAATCCCAGCACTCGGGAGGCAGAGGTAGGAGGATCGCTGTGAGTTCAAGACCACCCTGAGACGACATAGTTAATTCTAGGTCAGCCTGGGCCAGAGTGAGACCCTACCTCAAAAAACCAAAAAAAAAAAAAAGAATTAAAAGCAGAGACTCAGACAGGTGTCCATATGTTACTGTTCACAGCAGCATTGCACACAATACCCACAAGGTGATGGGTGATCCAGAGCTCAACAGTGCATGAATAAACAAACTGTTATATACATATGATGGAACATATTATGTCTTTAAAAAAGGACATTTTGGGGCTGGAGAGATGGCTTAGTAGTTAAGGCGTTTGCCTGCAAAGCCAAAGGACGCAGGTTCGATTCCCCAGAACCCACGTAAGCCAGATGCACAAGGGGGAGCATGTGTCTGGAGTTCATTTGCAGTGGCTGGAGGCCCTGGCATGCCCATTATCTCCCTCCCTCTCTCATTCTCTTTCTCTCTCTGCCTGTGTCTTTCTCTCAAATAAATAAATAACTAAAAAGGACATTTTGATACATGGATGAATCCTGAATGCATGCTCAATGAAACAAGGCAGACATGGAAGGACAAATATTATATAATTCTGCTCATGCAAGGTGCCTAAAGCAATCCTATTCATAGTGCCAGAAAGCAGGATGGTGGTTGCCAGGGTTAGTGGGGTTGTATTATTTAATGAGTACAGAGTTTCAGTACTGAAAGATGAGAATGTTACACAGGACGACAGTTGTTTCTGTTCCACGACAAGATAAAAGAACATGATGCCACAGGAACACAGTTAAAATGGTAAATTCGGGGCTGGAGAAATGGCTTAGTGGTTAAGGCATCTACCTGCAAAGCCAAAGGATCGTGGTTCAATTCTCCAGGACCCACATAAGCCAGATGCACAAGGGGCACATGCATCTGGAGTTCATTTGCAGTGGCTGCAGGCCCTGGTGCACCCATTCTCTCTCTGTCTGCCTCTCCTCTATCTCTCTTTCCACTTGCAAATAAATAAATAAATAAATAAATAAATAAATAAATAAATAAATAAATAAATAAAATAAAATAAAATAAAATGGTAAATTCTACGTCATAAGTATCTTACCAAAAAAAGAGTTGGAGAGCCAGGTGTGGCGGCACACACCTTTAATCCCACCACTCGGGAGGAAGAGGTAGGAGGATTGTCGTGAGTTTGAGGCCACCCTGAAACTACGTAGTTAATTCCAGGTCAGCCTGGGCCAGTGAGACCCTATCTCGCAAAATCAAAAAAAAAAAAAAAAAAAAAAAAAGAAGCAAGCCACGTTGAGAGCTCAGTGTCATGGCCTACACTTGTAGTGTCAGCTACTCCCAGCTAGTTATGAGGTGGAGGCAGAAGGATCACCTGAAGTCAGGAGTTTGGGGCCAACACATGGGCAATGCAGACATCTCATACCTTAAAAGGTACACACACTGGGGGCTGGAGGGATGGCTTAGCAGTCAAGGTGTTTGCCTGCAAAGCCAAAGGACCCAGGTTCAATTCCCCAGGACCCACACTAGCCAGATGTACAAGGTGGCGCATGTGTCTGGAGTTCGTTTGCAGTGGCTGGAGGCCCTGGCACACCTGTTCTCTCATTCTCTCCCTCTTTCTGTCAAATAAATTTAAAATTTTTTTTTTTAAAAAAGTATACACACTGAAGTCTCTAGAAGAGGCTATGCTCACCACTCCACCACCAACGTGCTGCTACACTGAGGCTTTCTGCAGTAAATTGAAATAGGGAAAGAAGACTCATCTACCAACATTGCTGTCAGTGGGCACAGACACTCGGGCCAGTCCACAACTTCTGCCCAGCTCAGCTACTAATGTGGTGGGACTGAGAAAAAACAAAGTTTTGCAAAGGAGGCTGCTGAAATGGGAGGAGGTCCTTTGAGCACACCTGGATCTTGGATAAGTCAAACCTGAGCATGAGCAGGCTGGCACCAGTGGCATCTCCCGTGGACATCTGAGATCAGCAAGTACTGTGTGACTGTCACTAATGCCCAGAGCATACAGACTTTAGCAAAAGCATGTTTTCAGGTGTATTAGCACAGGCTTCCAGTGCTGCCCAATTGTTGCTGCTGATGTTGGGTAGTTTAAAGCTGCTATCTCCAAAAATGGGCTGATATGGTAGGTGTGAAATAACTAACTGCTGGTGTTGCCTGGATTCCACTAAGCCACCCTACACCCTACAGTAGAGATACCTAGCTGGCTATTGTTAAAAAAAAAAAAAAAAAAAGTCAGCCCCTAAATTAAGAAACTTGGCTACTAACATAAGAGGGGAGGGAGAAGGAGAGGGAGAGGGAGTTGAGGAGAGGAGAGAGGAAGGAAGAGAGGGAGGGAGAGAAACCTGGTATAACCCTCATACTGCAGCATTTGTGCCAATTTCTGGCAAGATCAGACAACATGACAACGATCATGCCTTGGCGCAAGGGATAGAAAGTCATCCACTAAGGAGGCAATGCCAGTCAAAGCACACCACCTGAGGCTTTGGACTGTATCCTACCACCAACTCATCCAGCTGACAAGCCTGTGTACATACCCCTCTGAAATGTTTACAAAACTGTTGGCACTGATACTGTTCCTATGGGCCGAGTAGAAACAAGCTTCCTCAAACCCAAGATGGTGGCCACCTTCCTCCAACCGCTGTCATAGTGAGGTAGTGTGCTAAAAAGCTCAATTAAGCAGTGAGTGAAGTTCCTCCTGAGGAAACTGTTTGTCATAGCAATGCTGCACATGACAGCAAAAAATGACCATGAATGGAAGTAGCAGCCCTCGCTGCTCAGAATCATCCTGAACCATCCGAGCAGGCTCTGCTCCTGCACTGGACCGTCACACAGCACACACTGCTCACGAGTTTGCTGGGCTGAGGAAACACTGACTTCTGCACTGGTTAGAAGAAGTGGAAAGATAACCCAATTCTTGGATCCTGGTGATGCTATTGATATGGTTCCTGGAGAGTCCATGTGTGTTGAGAAGTCTCTCTATCCTCCTCTGGGTCGTTTTGCTGCTTGTGACTTGAGACAGAAAGTTGACGTCATCAAAGCAGTGAGCGAGAAAGCTGCTGGAGCTGTAGGCCAGCCCGTGTGCCCAGAGAACTGACTATTATCCCTAACACCTTCCACTCTAGACTCCACCAGTCGAAGGAGAATGTCAGTAAAGAGGCTAATGCAAACAATGCATCATGAAACCTTCAGAGGGAGAAGAGAATGCTTTGTTGGCCATTCGGTTTTATGAGACAAGGCTTTAAGTCTCTCTCTCTTTTTTTTTCTTTTTTTGGTTTTTCGAGGTAGGGTTTCACTCTAGCCCAGGCTGACCTGGAATTCACTATGTAGTCTCAGGGTGGCCTCGAACTCGTGGCAATCCTCCTACCTCTGCCTCCCAAGTGCTGGGATTAAAGGTGTGTGCCACCACACCTGGCTCATTTTTTAAATATAATTTATTTATTTATTTGAGAGAGAGAACAAGGCAGGTTAAGGTGCTTGCCTGCAAAGCCTAAGGACTCAGGTTCAACTCCCCAGTACCCAGCCAGATGCACATGGGGCAGTGCATGAGTCTGGAGTTCATTTACAGTGGCTAGAGGCCCTGGAGCACTCTCTATCTATCTCCCCGAATAAATAAGTAAAAATAAAATAATTTTTAAAAGTGAGAGCTAGGTTGTTGGCTCACTCCTTTAATCCCAGCACGCAGGAGGCAGAGGTAGGTAGATCACTGTGAGTTTGAGGCCAACTTTGAGACTACATAGTGAATTCCAAATCAGCCTGGGCTAAAGAGTGGGACTATACTTCGAAAACGAAAGAAAGAAGAAAAGAAAAGAAAAGAAAAGAAAAGAAAAGAAAGAAAGAAAGAAAGAAAGAAAGAAAGAAAGAAAGAAAGAAAGAGAAACAACTATCTGTTTCTCCTCAGTCTTCAGTTTCTCCCTCTGTTGGTTTCTTCTCCTTGTTAGAGGTGCAAGATCTCCCCATCTTTACAAAACAAATGACAAAACCCTGCTCTGGTTCAATGCTACATTGCCTTCTCTGTGCAGCCAGTTTTCTCCTGCCTCCCTCCTCATGTCTCACTCGCTCCCAGTGATTGGAATCTGGCTTCTGCCCAAATCACTGAACTGAAACTACTCAAGCAAAGGTCACTAATGACCTCTAACTGCCAAACCCAGTGGAATTTTTACATTCTTATCTCACTTCTCCTTTCTGGGTGTCTGACATCACTAAACATTCACTCATCTCCTGGCACCTCAAGTTTTCCTCTTGATTCTCTGGCTTTCCTCCTTCAGAATCTTCCTGGGCACACATGACTAGATCCTTACATTGTTAAAAGAACAAAGCTTCCCGCCTTATCTCCTGTTCTTCTCATTCATCTTCTCTCCTGGGGGGCTACTGATGGTCTGCAAATCTTTGTATCAGACCAGACTTTTCTCCCACCATCTTGACCTAAGTGGCTATTAAAAAGTGAGGCTATCCCACAAGAACTTCAAACTCAAAATATCCCAAATTTATAATCTTCCCCATTTTAAACTTCTCCCCCCCACCCCCAAATCAGCCTTTAAGCCCCAACTACCCAGATCCTGTCTGGTTCCCATCCTTTTGCCAATCTTCTGCCCAGACTTTCTCTTCCTTTCCAGGACATCGCTATCCTCAGATCTCCTCTCTCACCAAGGTAAGCACAGCTGCTTTCTTTCTCACTGCACTGCTCCCACCAATCACTGTAACTACACTGTGGATCAGGTCTGATTTGGGATACAACCTCCAGTGGTTCCCCAAGTCTTTCAAAGTCAAATTCAAGCTTCTCAGCAAACAAATCCTTTCCTGGTTGGCACCAATTTCCTTTTCAGCATCCCTGCCCCCTATTGCCCACTCCTCTTCAGCTACAAGCTACAGTTCAAGCAGTTTCCCACGTGGTTCTGGCTGTTTTGTACCCTACACATATACAGGGCACTTGCAATTCAACACACAAAAATCCAAGAAGGCTGAAGTGGGAGGGTTACCATGAATTAAGGCCAGCCTGGGCTACAGAGTGAGACTCTGTCTCAAAAAATAGCAAAACCAGGGCTGGAGAAATGGCTTAGTGGTTAAGGCATTTGCCTGCAAAGCCAAAGGATCCCGGTCCAACTCTCCAGGGACCCATAAGCCAGCTGCACAAGGGGGCGTGCATCTGGAGTTTGTTTGCAGTGGCTTGAGACCCTGGCGTGCCCATTCTCTCTGTGTCTGCCTCTCTTCTATCTCTTTCTCTCTCTCTCTCTCTCTCTCTCTCTGCTTGCAAATAGGTAAATAAATTTTTAATAAAAGATAAAAATAAAAATAAAAACCAATGAGCTGAAAATATGGCTTGCTTGCCAAGCCTGATGGCCTGGGTTTGATTCCCCAGTACCCAAGTATAGTCAGATGCATAGGATGGCACGTGCATCTGGAGTCTGCTTGCAATGGCAGGAGGCCCTGGCATGCCCATTCTCATTCATTCTCATTCTCTCTCTCCTCGCAAACAAATAAAAAATTAAATGTAAAACCAAAATAAAATCATAAAACAACTGTTTTATAAAAACAATTGCTTATGGAAAATGTACTAGAATTTATTTTGGGGGTAGTTTTCAAGGTAGGATCTTGCTCGAGCCCAAGCTAACCTGGAATTCATTATATAGTCTCAGGCTGGCCTCGAACTCATGGAGATCCTCCTCCCAAGTGCTGGGATTAAAAGCGTAAATCACCACACCTGGCAAGAATGTTTAAGTTAAAACACAGGTAAGAAAACTACTTTCTGATTTTACACAGTGGCTTCCTATGGTGAGGGAGGAGAGAGGGGTGGATAGGCCTAGGGAATGAAATAAAGGACATTACACTTATTTTATAATGTCTCTTTCTCTCTTCTCACCTTCCTATCTTTTTTAAAAAATCTGAAAGCTGGGCGTGGTAGCACACGCCTTTAATCCCAGCACTTGGGAGGCATAGGTAAGAGAATTGCTGTGAGTTCAAGGCCACCCTGAGATTACATAGTGAATTCCAGGTCAGCGTGAGCTAGCATGAGACCCTACCTTGAAAAACCAAAAAAATAAAAAATAAATAAACCAATAAAAATCTGAAACAACTGTGATAAAATGTATGGCACTTGAAAATGATGAGTAAAAACTCGGGAATGTCTAAATCTTTCTCTATTTAGGATTTTCCAAAAAGAGTAGTATGTGAGGGCTGGAGAGATGGCTTAGTGGTTAAGCGCTTGCCTGTGAAGCCTAAGGACCCTGGTTCGAGGCTCGATTCCCCAGTACCCATGTAAGCCAGATGCACAAGGTGGCACATGCATCTGGAGTTCATTTACAGTAGCTGGAGGCCCTGGTGTACCCTTTCTCTCCCCCCCCCCCTCTCTCTCTGCCTCTTTCTTTCTTTGTCACTCTCAAATAAATAAATAAATATAAGCAAAAAAAATGTTTTAAAAGAATAGTATATGAGAACACACACCCTTTAAAAGAACAGAATTCTGGGTTGGAAAGATGGCTCACTGGTTAAGAGCACTTCCTGTGTAAGCAATGAGGGCTGAGGAGGCCTGAAAAACCCTTCAGATTCAATCCCCAGGACCCACATAAATAGATGAGTGTAGCCATATGTTACTACCCTGCTCTGGTTCAATGCTACATTGCCTTCTCTGTGCAGCCAGTTTTCTCCTGCCTCCCTCCTCATGTCTCACTCGCTCCCAGTGATTGGAATCTGGCTTCTGCCCAAATCACTGAACTGAAACTACTCAAGCAAAGGTCACTAATGACCTCTAACTGCCAAACCCAGTGGAATTTTTACATTCTTATCTCACTTCTCCTTTCTGGGTGTCTGACATCACTAAACATTCACTCATCTCCTGGCACCTCAAGTTTTCCTCTTGATTCTCTGGCTTTCCTCCTTCAGAATCTTCCTGGGCACACATGACTAGATCCTTACATTGTTAAAAGAACAAAGCTTCCCGCCTTATCTCCTGTTCTTCTCATTCATCTTCTCTCCTGGGGGGCTACTGATGGTCTGCAAATCTTTGTATCAGACCAGACTTTTCTCCCACCATCTTGACCTAAGTGGCTATTAAAAAGTGAGGCTATCCCACAAGAACTTCAAACTCAAAATATCCCAAATTTATAATCTTCCCATTTTAAACTTCTCCCCACCCCAAATCAGCCTTTAAGCCCCAACTACCCAGATCCTGTCTGGTTCCCATCCTTTTGCCAATCTTCTGCCCAGACTTTCTCTTCCTTTCCAGGACATCGCTATCCTCAGATCTCCTCTCTCACCAAGGTAAGCACAGCTGCTTTCTTTCTCACTGCACTGCTCCCACCAATCACTGTAACTACACTGTGGATCAGGTCTGATTTGGGATACAACCTCCAGTGGTTCCCCAAGTCTTTCAAAGTCAAATTCAAGCTTCTCAGCAAACAAATCCTTTCCTGGTTGGCACCAATTTCCTTTTCAGCATCCCTGCCCCCTATTGCCCACTCCTCTTCAGCTACAAGCTACAGTTCAAGCAGTTTCCCACGTGGTTCTGGCTGTTTTGTACCCTACACATATACAGGGCACTTGCAATTCAACACACAAAAATCCAAGAAGGCTGAAGTGGGAGGGTTACCATGAATTAAGGCCAGCCTGGGCTACAGAGTGAGACTCTGTCTCAAAAAATAGCAAAACCAGGGCTGGAGAAATGGCTTAGTGGTTAAGGCATTTGCCTGCAAAGCCAAAGGATCCCGGTCCAACTCTCCAGGACCCACATAAGCCAGCTGCACAAGGGGGCGCGTGCATCTGGAGTTTGTTTGCAGTGGCTTGGAGACCCTGGCGTGCCCATTCTCTCTGTGTCTGCCTCTCTTCTATCTCTTTCTCTCTGCTCTCTCTCTCTCTCTCTCTCTGCTTGCAAATAGGTAAATAAATTTTTAATAAAAGATAAAAATAAAAAATAAAAACCAATGAGCTGAAAATATGGCTTGCTTGCCAAGCCTGATGGCCTGGGTTTGATTCCCCAGTACCCAAGTATAGTCAGATGCATAGGATGGCACGTGCATCTGGAGTCTGCTTGCAATGGCAGGAGGCCCTGGCATGCCCATTCTCATTCATTCTCATTCTCTCTCTCCTCGCAAACAAATAAAAAATTAAATGTAAAACCAAAATAAAATCATAAAACAACTGTTTTATAAAAACAATTGCTTATGGAAAATGTACTAGAATTTATTTTGGGGGGTAGTTTTCAAGGTAGGATCTTGCTCGAGCCCAAGCTAACCTGGAATTCATTATATAGTCTCAGGCTGGCCTCGAACTCATGGAGATCCTCCTCCCAAGTGCTGGGATTAAAAGCGTAAATCACCACACCTGGCAAGAATGTTTAAGTTAAAACACAGGTAAGAAAACTACTTTCTGATTTTACACAGTGGCTTCCTATGGTGAGGAGGAGAGAGGTGGATAGGCCTAGGGAATGAAATAAAGGACATTACACTTATTTTATAATGTCTCTTTCTCTCTTCTCACCTTCCTATCTTTTTTAAAAATCTGAAAGCTGGGCGTGGTAGCACGCCTTTAATCCCAGCACTTGGGAGGCATAGGTAAGAGAAATTGCTGTGAGTTCAAGGCCACCCTGAGATTACATAGTGAATTCCAGGTCAGCGTGAGCTAGCATGAGACCCTACCTTGAAAAACCAAAAATAAAAATAAATAAACCAATAAAAATCTGAAACAACTGTGATAAAATGTATGGCACTTGAAAATGATGAGTAAAAACTCGGGAATGTCTAAATCTTTCTCTATTTAGGATTTTCCAAAAAGAGTAGTATGTGAGGGCTGGAGAGATGGCTTAGTGGTTAAGCGCTTGCCTGTGAAGCCTAAGGACCCTGGTTCGAGGCTCGATTCCCCAGTACCCATGTAAGCCAGATGCACAAGGTGGCACATGCATCTGGAGTTCATTTACAGTAGCTGGAGGCCCTGGTGTACCCTTTCTCTCCCCTCTCTCTCTGCCTCTTTCTTTCTTTGTCACTCTCAAATAAATAAATAAATATAAGCAAAAAAAATGTTTTAAAAGAATAGTATATGAGAACACACACCCTTTAAAAGAACAGAATTCTGGGTTGGAAAGATGGCTCACTGGTTAAGAGCACTTCCTGTGTAAGCAATGAGGGCTGAGGAGGCCTGAAAAACCCTTCAGATTCAATCCCCAGGACCCACATAAATAGATGAGTGTAGCCATATGTTACTATAATAATAGTCCCACAGGGGAGCAGAGACCCAAGGATCACTAGAGCTCAGGGTAAAAAAAAAAAAAGAAAGAAAGAAGAGAAGAGAAGAGAAGAGAAGAGAAGAGAAGAGAAGAGAAGAGAAGCGAAAAGAAAAGAAAAGAAAAGAAAAGAAAAGAAAAGAAAAGAAAAGAAAAGAAAAGAAAAGAAGAAAAAACCAGCAAGCTCTGGGATCAGTAAGAGATACTAGTGTTTAAAAATAAATAAATAAATTCCTGGCTAGAGACAGAGCCCAAATCCTTATACACAGTAGATAAGCATTCTACTAACTAAGCTATACTACCAGTCCTTGCCTTTTCATTTATTTATTTATTTTTAATTACTTATTTGAGAGAGAGAAAGAGAAAGAAACAGAGAGTGAGAGGGGAGAGCACTCCAGGGCCTCCAGCCACTGCAAACAAACTCCAAACACATGTCTACCTGGTGCATCTGGCTTACATGGGTCCTGGGGAGTCAAACCTGGGTCCTTTGGCTTTGCAGGTAAGTGCCTTAACCTCTAAGCCATCTCTCTAGCCCATTTTTTGGTTTATTTTGAGACAGGGTCTTGCTATGTAACTCAGGCTGACCTGGAACTGTTGGTCCTCCTGAGTGCTAAGACAATAGGTGTTTGCCACAATGCCAGGCAGGTACTCACTGGGTGTGTTACACAGGCCTATATTCCTAACACTTGCGAGCTTAAGGCAGGAGGATCACAAATTTGAGGCCAGCCAGGGCAAGAAAAACAAAATGTGAAACACTCAAGAAAAATGCCTCAGGTGGTTAGTGTGAGGGTTTACTGTGTTTCATTTTGTTTATTCTTCCATGGCACTGGGGCCAAAAGAACACTGAAAGACAAATTAAGAGGCATAATATTTATTGCGTTGCTATGGTTTCCAAATTAACAAATACAATTATTACTCCATTTTCTAGCAACTTCCCCACAATACAACATATGAGGTACCACTTTTCTTTATTAGATCTTGCAATGAATTATATTTATATTATATTTAACCACTTTTAAAAACCATTTTAGTACTTGATACATATTTAAATTTTTCTTAATATAAACACAGCTAAAATCTTGGAAATTTAACTCATCTTTTCCTAATGCCAGCAATTATATCTTCTCTAGCCACAGATCTTTAACGGCAAAAACAATGTTTCAGAATGAGGGAAGAGGTCTAAGGTTAAGAACTTTATTACTAAGGTCTGAACACAAGCTAATAAACAGTACAAGAAAAGTAAAACTTTGAATCTACAGTGACATAATCTAACCAAAGGGAAGATGTAAGTCAAGCACCAGTAAAAACACTCTGGGGAGTGGAGTGGAGAGAGGTGTTGCCAGCAATGTCTTCACGTTTTAATGATATTATGGGATCTGGATTTTTCTCTCCAGAAAAAAACACAGAATACCAAAGATAACAGTGTAAGTTTCAGTCACACTGAGACCAAACTCAGTGTTAGAGCACAGTCACCCTCCCTTAATTTGGAACAAAGGAACAAATCAAGGGACAGTGAGATACTGACAAGGCCATCATCAAACTAGTGATGAGGGCCAGGCTGGGTAGGGGGCAGGGACTGAGTGAGAGACACCTCATCCCCATCTTAGGTTTGCTCTTTGAAAGGATTTGCCTATCAGAAATACTAAGTACAAAAGAGAAGCATTTTGATTTTAAACTGGCTAGAAATGGACAAACATTCACTTTTCATAATTAAAAAATAACTATTTTATAATAATTTGTGATTGTTTGTGTATCAACACCAAAAACAATTTCAAATCAAATAAAAGTGCTTCCAGGCTGGAGAGATGGCTCAGAGGTTAAGGCGCTGGCCTGCAAAATCTAACAAACCGGGTTCAATTCCCCAGTACCCATGTAAAGCCAGATGCACAAAGTGGTATGGTTAGAAGCCCTGGCATGACTAATCTTTCTTTTTTTTTTTTTTTTTTTTTTTTTTTGGTTTTTCAAGGTAGGGTTTCACTCTAGCCCAGGCTGATCTGGAACTCGAACTCGTGGAGATCCTCTTACCTCTACCTCCCAAGTGCTGGGATTAAAGGCGTGTGCCACCACGCCCCGCTGCATGACTAATCTCTTTCTCTTTCTGCTTGCAAATAAATAGAATAAAAATAAAAAGCTTTTAAGTGCTTCTGACTCATATGGATTTTTCTTCAGATAAATCCAAATTGAATAGAACAGTCTGAACCAAATACATAAGATAATGAAAAAGACGACTAACCCAGGAAGGACCATCTTTAAGCTCCAAACTTTTTTCTTTTTTTTTTTTTTTGGTTTTGCCAGGTAGGGTCTCACTCTGGCCCAGGCTGACATAGAATTCATTATGTAGTCTCAGGGTGGCCTGGAACTCACAGCGATCCTCCTACCTCTGCCTCCTGAGTGCTGGGATTAAAGCCATGTGCCACCACGCCTGGCCATACTTTCTTCCTAGAAGATGGCATCCACATACTCTGGTTTCTCTTTGGATTATATAAATCTTTGACCTTTTTACTAAAGGTGGCATCCACATTCAGGAGGTCAAGTCCTGTGACATGCTGACAAGTACCAAATATTTACCGACAGACCTCACCTTTGAGCTCCTGATCTTTTTGAAATCTGCACAGAGCTGTCTTGCACACACCTTCAAAGTAACATAGCAACGTACACTTATGGACTTCCCACCTCATTCTGATGCTCCCTACATCCATCCTGATGTAAACACCACAACGTCTTTCCTGCCCCCCCACCCCCCCATCCACAGCTTTGTTGTGGAGCTGTACTATGCACCAGGTCATTTACCAACATCCTCAGCCTCTACCCATGATCGCCAGCTCACACCTCTCCTACATCACCCATTTCATTGTGACAGACAAAAGTGTCTCCATACATTGCCAAACATCCCCCAGAGAACAGAAGTCCTGGGTTGTGAACCACTTGTCTGCGTTGCCTAATTCCTCTCTCTTGAGCTACTCTCCCTCTTTTGCTGTCTCAGATGTCACAGTGAGGTCTCTGGAGCACCAGTTAATCTAGTACAGGAACCTACTGGAAATTTCAACTCCAACCCTTCCCAGCATGGTGATCGTGGGCAGTTACTTACCTCTCCTTGTCTTCATGTTGGTGGAATCTTAAGTAGACTGCCCTTAGGACTATGTGGAGGAGTGGATTCACTTGAGGCACTTAGCACAGTGAGTACACAGGAAGAGCTATTCAGTTGTTAGCTGATGCTGTTATCCTCCAGCCTCGGACTGGAAGGGAAGCTCTTCTCCACATCTAATGACTCTCCCTTAGGGAACTGCCTGATCCTTCAAAACTCAGGTAAAAGGGCACTTCCTTCAAGGAAGCCTTCCCAAGGCCCTCAAACATGTCAAGTCCCCTGTGGTATACTCTAACAAAATTATTTACTGTTCTCTCAAAGCACTTAATATAGTTATAAATAAATATGTTGCGTATTTCCTCAATTCTAAGAATGACAGTGATTGTGACATAACCAGTTTACAAGACAAAAAGGAATTACCATATTAAGTGTGTCTGAAATCTGAGGAAGAGTCAGTCCACTGTGTAATTACTTTAGTGTCTATTTCCCCTCCAGAATCTAACTTCCATGCAGAAATGTCCATGTTAGTCTCGTCCACTCCACATCTCCAAATGTAGCCCACAGCACCTGTGCAGAATAGGTGCCAATAAATGTGTGCTGAATGAGTGATGTTCAATGAAATGATATCTTAAAATAAAAGCTGGTATTAGCATTCATAATTAGTTCTGATTGTGGTAATTCTTTGCATTTTAAAAAAAGCTTTTGTCATTGCCAAGTTTTTAATCTTTTGCTTAGCATGACCTGAAAGTAAAAAAATTACTGAGAGTAGCAAAATTACATTCGCTCTGACAAGCTATTTTACTTATTATTCCATACATAAGTATTATTACAAAGTATCTTTTAGGGCTGGGTAGATGACTCAGAGATTAAAGGTTCTTACTTGCAAAGCCAGCTGCCATGGGTCTGATTCCCCACTGCCCATGTAGAGCCAGATGCGTAAAGTGTCGCATGCCTCTGGAGTTTGCAGCTGCAGGAGGCCCTGGTGTGCCCATTCGCTCTTTCTCCCCCTCCCATGTCTCTCTAATAAATACAAATATTAAAAGAAAGTATCCTTTAAACAAAGAACATTTCATCTCTTTGTGTCTTTTTCCTTAGGCTATTAATCTGCAATCAAAAGCCACATCTGGGCTGGAGAGATGGCTTATTGGTTAAGGCGCTTGCCTGAAAAGCCCAAGGACCCGGGTTTGATTCTCCAGGTCGCACATAAGCCAGATGCACAAGGTGGTGCATGCGTCTAGAGTTCGTTTGCAGTGGCTAGACGCCCTGGTGTGCCCATTCTCTCTGTCTCAATCTCTTTCTCTTTCCCTCTCTGTCTCTAATAAATAAATAAAAATTAAAAAATAGGGGATGGAGAAATGGCTTAGTGGTTAAGGCATTTGCCTGTGAAGCTAAAGGATCCCGGTTTGATTTTCCAGGACCCACATAAGCCAGATGCACAAAGGGCACATGCATCTGGAGTTCATTTGCAGTGGCTACAGTCTCTGGTGTGCCAATTCTCTCTCTGCCTGCCTCTCTTCTATCTCTCTCTCTGCTGGCAAATAATTAATTAATAAATAAATAACAAAAAAATTAAAAATAACAATATAACACATGTAGAAAACACTTTATAAAAATAAATAAACAAACCCAGCCAGGCATGGTAACGCATGCCTTTTAATCCCAGCATCTGGGAGGCAGAGGGAGTAGGATCACCATGAATTCAAAGCCACCCTAAGAATACATAGTGAATTCCAGGTCAGCCTGGGCTAGAGTGAAACCCTACCTCGAAAAATAAAAAAAGCTGGGCGTGGTAGTTCATGCCTTTAATCCCAGCACTTGGGAAGCAGAGGTAGGAGGATTGCTGTGAGTTCAAGGACACCCTGAGACTATAGTGAATTCCAGGTCAGCCTGAGCTAGAGTGAAACCCTACCTTGGGAAAAAAAAAACAAAAAAACTTCTGATTTTCCTAGGTGCCTAGAACAGCTATTACCTCCTTAGACAAAACACTACAATCCAATAAAGTATGAATCAACAAATGAACATATAACAAAAAGTAAAATATAGCCAGAAGTGGTGGCACACACCTTTAATCCCAGCACTCAGGAGGCAGAGGCAGGGGGACTGCTATGAGTTCAAGGCCACCTTGAGACTACATAGTGAAATCCAGGTCAGCCTGGGCTACAGCGAGACCCTACCTCGAAAAACCACAAAAAAAAGAAAACAGAAAAAGTAAGATACACACAAAAAGTGGAATATTAACAGCCACTAAAAAAAAGTTATGCTAAAATAGGAATAAATATGTGCTACAAATGAATGAGTCTGGAGCTAGTTATGCTAAGTAAAAAAAACCATATTCAAAACAGTGCAAAATTCCACTTATATGAAACGTAGATATTCATAGAAACAAAAACTAGACTAGAGGTTGAGAGACGGAATAATCAGGAATTATTGCTTAATGCTTAAATTTCTATGTGGGGCAATGATTTGGAAATCAAAGGTGATGATTGCACACATTGTAAATGTAATAAGTGCCACAATTTAATTGTAATTTAAGTGGATTACATACTTAAGAAAGAAAATGCAAATATTTCAGCAGCCACCAAAGTTAAATAGCCCCAGTGCTTCCTGTCCTTCTTATGATCACATGTAGAAATGCAACCAAATATGTCTACATGCAAGTTCTGACAACATAAAAGTCTCTAGACACTACCTACTACTAAATTCCAGTTCCTATAAAAATGATCACCAAAAAACCCTGAAAAACCAAAAAAAAAAAAAAAAAAAAAAGATCAGTTTCTGTATCTAATATTCATTCTTCAGATTTAAAAGAATTGTATTTTCTTTGTGTCTTCATTTTGACACAAATTTTAAAGCCAGCGGGAATCTCAGATCCGCAAGTAAGCAACATCCTGATTACTTCCACTTAAACAATGTGCATAAAACATTTTCTTTACAATTTCAGCTCTGAACAAGGAACACAGTAACAGTACAGGCTTAGTGACAACATTAAGAAGACTGTATGCAAACCCTTCTAGAAGCTTCAATTCTCATAGAAACACTCTCCATAAATTACTACCACAACAGCAGTTGTGGTAAAACAGCAAGACTTTCATTCTAGCTCATCTTTTTCCTTCTGATAGACAAGCTAGCTGCCTAAGGGCCCCCAATTTGACACATCACATAGGTGCTTTCAGGTAATTTTCAGGCCTTCAAATTGACCTTCCTAATGAACTTGCTGATGTCTGCTTCTGTGTAAAAGTCCGAACTCCCCTACAAAACAGCACCATGCCTATCATAGACATACAAGTCTAAATCCGCATAAGTCTTCTAAATCCGCACATTAATGCCTTCACTAAACAGCTGTCATACATTTCAACATATTTTAAAAAGCATACAGGTTTTGCAAGATGAAAGGAATTTTGGACTCAGAAGGTAGTGATGGCTGCCCACAATGAAAATGTGCTTAATGTCACTGAACTCTATGTATACTCAACAGTTAAAATGGCAAATTTTTGACTGGAATTATGCTTAGTCAGTAAAGCAATTGAAGTGCAAGCATGAAGACTTAAGTTCAGACCCACAGAACCAAGGTAAATGCCAGGTGTGGTATGCAAACTGGCAATCCTAGCACTTGGGGACAGGCAGATCTCCAGAGCTTTCTGGGTAGCTAGATGAGCTGAATCAAGTGAGTCCTGGGTTCAGTGTCTTGAGGAAACCTGAATAGATACTAGTCAGGAAGAAAGGAGGCTATCTTTTATTTATTTGTGTCATTCCCTGTCCACTTCGCAAACCAACATGAAGTATAGAAAGATAAACAAGATTTAACAGAAGAAACCGGGCGTGGTGGCGCATACCTTTAATCCCAGCACTTGGGAGGCAGAGGTAGGAGGATTGCTGTAAATTCGAGGCCACCCTGGGACTACATAGCAAATTCCAGGTCAGCCTGAGCTAGAGTGAGACCCTACCTCAAAAAGATAAAATAAAATAAAGATTTAACAGAAGAAAATTGTTTCAAGATCAATTTATGGCATGCCCTGTGCACTTCAAAAGACTACTTGGGCGGGTGTGGTGGCACAGACACAGGCCTTTCTTTAATCCCAGCACTCAGGAGGTAGGAGATCCCTGTGAGTTCGAGGCTGACCTGAAAATACACAGTGAATTCCAGGTCAGCCTATGCTAGAGCAAAACCCTACTTTGAACAGCACACCCCTCCCCCCACCCAAAAAAAGACAACATGAAGTAAGGAAAGATAAATGAAACAGGATGTAACAGAAAAAACATTTCTACTTTTCTTTTTTGTTTGTTTGTTTGTTTATTTCTTTGAGGTAGTATCTCACTGCAGGCCAGGCTGATCTGGAACTCAATTTAGCTTCAGGTTGGCCTCCAATTCTTTTTGATCCTCCTACCTCAACCTCCCAACTGCTAGAATTAAAGGTGTACACCACCATACCTGGCCTCATCTTTGGTTGACTGACGAGGGAAAGAGATAATATGGGCATGCCAGGGCCTCTAGCCACTGCAAACGAACTCCAGATGCATGCACCACCATGTACATCTGGCTTACGTGGGTACTGGGGAATCAAAGCTGAATCCCTAGACTTCAAAGGCAAGTGCCTTGACCACTAAGCCATCTCTCCAGCCCTGTTTTATTATTTTTTGGTGGAAGTGATGTTCCCACTAGAGAAAGTTCACGTTCTATGAATGTCAGGCACACAGTGAATAGACAGCATGCTCGATCCTGAGGGCTCTGAACTTATCAACAGATTACGTCCTTGATGAACTCAATATGAAGCATTATTGGGAGGGGGTAGAGGTGAGGTGAGATGTAGTTGGGAGAAGCCAGTCCTGGGAGTGTGCCCAGGAAAGGTAAGTCTTGTCTTCAGCTCCTTCTTATCTCATACTCCACTTCCTGCCAAGAAGTAAATGAACAGCTTCCCTGGCCACATCCTCCTTCCACATCTGCCTTACTACAGGTCAGGTAAAAGCAACAGAGCTCGTTGATCATGGGCTGAAACCTCAGCAACCATGAGCCAAAATCAATCTTTCCTCCTTTAAAATATCTCTCTGGGGGCATTAATCACAGCAATGAAAACACTGACTGACCCAGACAGTATGAATAACTGAAAACAGTAAGAGAAAGACTCACAAGGAGCATATGAGAGAACAAATACAGCAACCACACGTATGCCTTCTAATTTTTTTTTATTAGAGACACAGAGAGAGAGGGAGAGAGAGAGAGAGAATGGGGGCGTCAGGGCCTCTAGCCACTGCAAATGAACTCCAGACACATGCGCCACCATGTGCATCTGGCTTACGTGAGACCCGGAGAATTGAACCTGGATCCTTAGGCTTCACAGGCAAGCGCCTTAACCACTAAGCCATCTCTCCAGCCCTGTCTTCTAATGTGTTAAAACTACTACGTCACACATTTATTCACTCAGGATACAAGTAAAGTCTTGAATATTTTTAGAAATTTATTTATGTATTTACTTATTTATTTGATAGAGTCAAAGAGAGCGAATGGGCACACCAGGGCCTCCAGCCTCTGCAAACAAACTCCAGAAACATGCACCACCTTGTGCATCTGGCTTACGTGGGTCTTGGGGAATCAAATCTGAGTCCTTGGGCTTTGCAGGCAAGTGCCTTAATTGCTAGGCTATCTCTCCAGCTCCTAAAGTCTTGAATCTTAACAGTAAAAGTAGCTCTTTCACATTTCAGGTAAAAGTTGACCCTTTCTGGGGCTAGAGAAATAAATAGCACAGTGGTTAAGGTACCTGTCTGCAGAGCCTAACGACCCAGGTTCAATTCCCCAATGCTCACATAAAGCCAGATGCTCTAAGCAGCACATGTGTCTGGAGTTCATTTGCAGTGGCTATGGACCCTGAAGCTCTCATATTCATTCTTATTCTCTCTCTGTCTGCTTGCAAATAAACAAATAAAAATATTGTTTTGGAAAAGTTGACCTTTTCTGAGTTTATTACTAAAGTCAGCATTATGCATATTCAGACTCTGAAGACAGAAATAAAAATGAGGCTCAAGGCCTCCCTGAGACTACATAGTGAATTCCAAGTCAGCCTGAGCTAAAGTGAGACCCCACCTCGAAAAACAAAATAAATAAATAAATAAATAAATAAATAAATAAATAAATAAATAAAATGAGAAATACTGGCCTTTTAGACTCTTTTATAATGACTTTTTAGTATAACTTCTAACATAATAACTGTATTTAACTCAGTTATTTCATAGTAAAATAATCTCATGACTGTAAGTATAAAACACCAACCACTTAGGATAGAATCATCTGTGTGTTTTTATTCATGGTCCCCAAATTTGACTGCCTACCAGTATCATTAGTTGGGAGGTAGAGGAAGAAAAGAAAGCGAAAGAACTTATAGTTTTCTGGGCTCAGCTAGGATTTAGATTTGGCAAGTGTGGAATAAGTTCCGAGACTCTATATCGATAAAACTCCCTGGGAGATTCTGATGACCAGTTGTGAGTGACAATGTCCACCTTTAAATTTTCCCATTACAAAAGGGATCTATTTTATTTATATACCAATCTTCTAGCTTTCTATTTCTATATTTTAATAATCAATAGTCTACTGCAAGCCTAACAATACTGCATTATCACCGCTAATCATCACAACAGCCCTGTGGGACAGGAAGATGGTATTATTTCTCATTTTATAGAGAGGAAACTAAAATCCTGAGAAATCACTTTACAAAATCAAAAGGCCGAGCTGGGCGTGGTGGCGCACGCCTTTAATCCCAGCACTCGGGAGGCAGAGGTAGGAGGATCGCTGAGAGTTCGAGGTCACCCTGAGACTACATAGTTAATTCCAGGTCAGCCTGGACCAGAGTGAAACCCTACCTCGAAAAACCAAAAAAAAAAAAAAAAATCAAAAGGCCATGCTTATTAATGTCCTGAGTCCACCTCTTCTGGAAGCAGCATGGCAGAGTAGAATAAACAATGGCTTTAAGGGCTGGAGAGATGGCTCAGCAATTAAAGGTGCTTGCTTGTAAAGTCTGCTGGCCTGGGTTAAGTTCTCCAGTACCCGCATAAAACCAGATGCACAAAGTGGCACATGTGTCTGGAGTTCATTTGCAGTGGCAGGAGGCCCTGGCATGCTCACACTCATTCTTTCCCTCCTTTCCTCCTTCCTTGCAAATAAGTAAACAACAACAGCAACAACAAAAAACTTTTTAAATTAAAACAGTGGCTTTAAACAGATGGATGAGCCTGGGTTCTGTTATCTTTTAGACAGTTATCTCTTAGCTTTGTTTCTTTTCTCAACAGTAAACAAAGCTATAACATCACCTATCCTACCTAGTTCAAGATTCTGTTAGAATTAGGATATGAAAATGCTTTCAAAAGCTCAGAAATCATCTCAAAACAAGCTACTAGCCAGCTGTCAGAGAAGACTGTTTAAACAGAGTAACAGTAAGTGTTAAATGCATGGAATTTGGCTGATTCCAAACTGCTATTTGTTACTTAAACAACTTAGGGAATTACTTAATTTTTCTGTGTAATGTAATGTTTTCTTCTTCTATAAAATGGAAATGACAATAAAACCAATCTCAAATTTTTACAAGGGTTAATAAGTTAATGCATGTAAAAATGCTTAGAATAAAGTGGGGCACACACTCCTGTTGCTGGTGTCCATCTGATGTTGGCCAGGAGGTGATGTCCACTCTCATGTCATCATTTCCCCCCGCCATTATGGAGCTTCCCCTCAAGTCTATATGCTCTTGGTTGGGTGGTTTCTGCCAGCAATCCGAACCTGACTGCAATAGTAGTTGGTACCAATAAGTGAGATCACTACTACTAGAAACCTAACTGCATGGCTTTTGGCCTTTTGGAGCTGATTTTCAAGAGGAATGTGGAAGGATTTGAAACCTTGGCCTAAGAGATGCCTTGTAGTGCTGTAAGTACAGCTTAATGGACCATTCTGGTCAGAGATGAAAAACCTAAATGCAATAAGAACTAAGGACTATGAGGTTTGGCTTATGAGGGTAAGAAAAAGCTTTGCCTGGACTGAGCTAGCAGCAGTTTGTGTGATAGGCTTGCTGTTAAGTCCCTGTCCTGGGGACAGGGTTGAAAAATAAATAAATAAATAATAAATGGCTGGGAATGTAGCTCAGTGGTAGAGTGCTTGTTTATCACGTGCAAGGCCCTGAGTTCAATTCCTAGCATTACACACATACACACACACCTCTCCCTCTATGTATCTCAATGCTTAGAATAACTGGGCCTGGTAGTACACGCCTTTAATCCCAGAACTTGGGAGGCAAAGGTAGGAGGATCGCTGTGAGTTCAAGGCCAGCATGGAACTCTAACTACAGTTCCAGGTCAGCCCGGGCTAGAGTGAGATCCTACCTTGGGGAAGAAAAAAAATGTTTAGAATAGCTTATCATATGGTAAACTCAGCAAATCAAACACCATATCAAAAAAAAAAAGTCAAATCTTTAGTGACAGTATAAAAGAAGCCACAAGATGCTGGCGTTTTCCTCCTTACAAAATCCCAGGTGAATGCTGTCAATTCTGAAAAATAAACAATTTAGTAATTTCAATTTTTAACGCCAATTATGTGGCTTACAAAATGCTTCATTCATGAAATTACTTAAGATCATTATAAAGGATATCTATTTTTCCATTTTAGATACCTTTTATTTTTATATCTAAAAATACCTTTTTTAAAAGAAAAGTTCCATTTTAAGATTTTATTTCTTATTTGAGAGAATAGGCAGAGGCAGATAGAGAATGAGCACGCCAGAGCCTCCTAGCCATTGCAAAACAAAAACAAAAACAAAAACAAAAACGCCAGACTCGTGTCACCTTGTGCATCTAGCTTTATGTGGCTATTGGGGAATTGAACTTGGGTCCTTTGGTTTTGTAGGCAAGTGCATTAACCACTAAGCCATCTCTCAGCCCTAAAAATAAATTTTTAAAAAACTTTTTATTTATTTAAGAGAGAGGCAGACAGAGAGAAAGAGAATGGACACACCAGGGCCTCTGGCCACTTCAAACAAAGTCCAGATGCATGTGCCATCTAGTGCATCTGGCTTACGTGGGTCCCTGGAGAGTTGAACCGGATTCTTTGGCTTTGCAGGCAAACGCCTTAACTGCTAAGCCATCTCTCCAGCCCTAAAAATAACCTTTTTAAAAAGTAGTATCAATCAATTTTGAGATAATTTTTCACTTCAATATCCCTACTCAGTTTTTGTTTTGGTTTGGTTTGGTTTTTTGAGGTAGGGTTTCACTCTAGCCCAGGCTGACCTGGAATTAACTATATAGTCTCAGGGTGGCCTTGAACTCACAGTGATCCTCCTACCTTTGCCTCCCAAGTCCTGAGATTAAAAGCATGCACCACCACACCCAGCTCAGCCCTTCAGTTTTTAAATAACTGCTTCAAATATGCTTCTATAAAATTTGACTTGATTCAAAAGCTTGCCAGCTTTCAAGAGGAGAAATATAACAAGAGCTGAATCAAAAGAAGATAGTATGATATATCAAAAGGAAATTGCAAGGATCCTAAGGGAGTTATTTACCAAGAATAACAAAGCCTTGCAGTTACAAAGTTAGTCAGAAACAAAGTTGGCACTTTGCTAAGAAATCCCAGCTGTGAGCTCTTAAATATCCAACATACAACAGGAAATATTGCCAGAAGTTCAATAAGTGACATTCCTTCCCACAACCCCCTCCCTCCTCTTTCTGAGTTGTCAACAAACTGAAAAAAAAAAAAAAAAAAAAAAAAAAAAAAAAAAAGCCCAGAAGCTGTTACTATCTACAAGATTTAAACATAAAAAATTCCACTGCAGTGTTTCAACAAGCAACTTAAGATTCTAGATCTGAATGAATCCCAAATAAGGACTGTTTCTGTCAGTATTCATACAGCACCTCTGGGAACTACAGAGCCCAATGAGCTACAGATAGATATGTCCCAAATTCTAATTACCCTGTATAAATTCTGAAGAGTAATTATAAATTCCAATTCACTAGGACAATAGCTAGAACTCAAGTAACCCGCAAAAACATAACGAAAAATTACTTTCAGATGAGTTGACTGTGTATCAAAGTCTAGTCTAACAGCACGCGAGACGCCTGCCATAACCTCTAGTTCATTGTGAGCACTGAAGCTGCACAGGGAGTATCTATAGCTGTCACCCAATCTGTGCAGCACTTTCATCTGCACCCCAGCACTAGGCGGTGTTTACCACACACACCTCTCTGGCGATGTTACTCAAAGCTTCATCTTCTGCAGAAAACCGATCTTTTACAGGTGTTCTTTTCCTTCCAGAGCCCGGAGTCCCCATCTCGTGTTCTTAATAGTCTTATAACTCCGAAAGTGATTTCACACTCTGTATTCAGACCTGAAATAAACAGAAATAAAATAATTTAAAATGTTTCTCTCTGTGGAGATGTAATGCTTAAAGCACTCAAATTTAACAGAGAAATTCAGTGACCAAATACTTTTTCTACTATCAAGTTATTCCAATGACTTTAAAACACTTAAATTTATATTTACTGCCAACTTCCTAATTTCATTAATGCTAGCTACAAAACAACCTATAAGAATATGTTGCCGGGCATGGTGGCGCACGCCTTTAATCCCAGCACTCAGAAGGCGAGAGGTAGGAGGATCACCGAGAGTTTGAGGCCATCCTGAGACTATATAGTGAATTGTAGGTCAGCCTGGGCCAGAGTGAGACCCTACCTCGAAAAAATTTAAAAAAAAAGTGTTATCTGGGCTGAGTGTGGTGGTGTACACCTTTAATCCTAGCACTCAGGAGGCAGAGGTAGGATCGCCATAAGTTCGAGGCCACCCTGAGATGACATAGTTAATTCCAGGTCAACCTGGACCAAAGTGAGACCATATCCCCACCCCCCAAAAAAGAATGTGTTATCTTAAGGCTGGGCATGGTGACACACGCCTTTAATCCCAGCACTCGGGAGGCAGAGGTAGGAGGACTGCCGTGACTTCAAGGCCACCCTGAGACTACAGAGTGAATTTGAGGTCAGCCTGGGCTAGAGTGAAACCCTACCTCGAAAAAAAAAAATAGAATGTGTTATCTTAACCTCAGAAAAGTGCAGTCAGCAATAATTATACTTAATAGTTTAAAAATAAAACACAGCACTCGGGAGGCAGAGGTAGGAGGATTACTGTGAGTTCGAGGCCACCCTGAGACTACATAGTTAATTCCAGGTCAGCCTGGGCTAGAGTGAGACCCTTCCTTGCAAAACCAAAAAAAATAAAAAATAAAAAAATAAAACAGTTGTTTCAAAAATCAGTTTTCACTTCAGAATAAAAGACCTTGTAAGAAAGTATTTAGCCAAAAGTTTTGGAAGAATATATATTAAGCTTTAAAGTTACACAAAGTAACTCTTTTCATTAATTACACTGAAAAGCAAACAATTCTAATTAAATCACAGCCACACAAAAGAACAAGTGAAGGTCTACTATTCTACAGTTACTAATAATCAGCACTGACCATGTAATAAACTCCTGAGTGCCTGGTATTGCCAAGTACTACAGGTGCTGAAAACAGAATAAAAAACAAACCTGAAGTACATGAATGATTACTCTGGGGGCTGGAAAGATGGCTTAGAGGTTAACACACTTGCCTGTGAAGCCTAAGGACACAGGTTCAATTCCCTAGTACCCACATAAGCCAGATGCACAAGGTGGCACATGCATCTGGAGTTCGCTTGCGGTGGCTAGAGGCCCTGGCATGCCCATTCTGACTCTCTCTTTCTCCTCCCCCCTGTCTCTAATAAATAAATAAAAATAAATCTAAAATAATAAAGAATAACAAGGATGATGAAGACATGGTATTTTAAAGATCCCTAAAACTAGGCATGGTAGCACACACCTTTAATCCCAGCACTCAGGAGGCAGAGGTAGGAGGATCATCATGAGTTCGAGGCCACCCTGAGACTACATAGTGAATTCCAGGTCAGCCTGGGCTAGAGTGAACCCTACCTTGAAAAAACAAAAAAATAAATTAAATAAATAAATAAAGGGCTGGAAACATGGCTTAGTAGCTGAGGCGCATGCCTGCGAAGCCTAAGGACCCAGGTTTGATTCTCCAGGTCCCACATAAGCCAGATGCACATGGTGCCACATGCATCTGGAGTTCATTTGCAGTGGTTAGCACACCCGTTTTCACTTTCTCTCACTCTCCCTCTCTGTCTCAAATAAATAAATAAATAAAAATAAAACTATAAGTGGGGGGGGGGCTGGGAGTTGGCTCAGTAGTTAAAGGTACCTGCTTGAAAAGCCTGCCAGCCCAGGTTCAATTCTTCAGCCACCCATGTATAAGCCAAGTGGGTATCCATTTGCAGGGGCAAAAGACCCTGGAATGCCTGTGCAAGTGTGTGTGTATAAACACACACAAAAAAATTGTTTTGGGGCTGGGTAGGTGGCTTAGCAGTTAAGGCACTTGCCTGCGAAGCCTAAGGACCCAAGTTCAATTCTCCAGGACCCACATAAGTCAGATGCACAAGGTGGTGCATGTGTCTGCAGTTCGTTTACAGTGACTGAAGGCCCTGGTGTGTCCATTCTAAAAGAAAATTAAAATGCTTTTTGGTTTTTCGACGTAGGGTCTCACTCTAGCTCAGGCTGACCTGGAATTCACTATGTAGTCTCAGGGTGGCCTTGAACTCCCGGCAATCCTCCTACCTCTTCCTCCCGAGTGCTGGGATTAAAGGCGTGCGCCACCACACCCAGCTTTAAAATGTTTTTGACTAATCATTTTACTGTGAAAGTCATTTATATAAAGAAAGCAAAAATAAGGGGATGGGAGCTGAGAAGATGGTTCAACAGTTAAAAGTGCTTGTTCCCAAAGCCTGCCAGCCCAGGTTCAATACCCAAGCCACCTGCATACGCCAGAAGCCAAAAAAAAAAGTGGCCCAAACAACTGGCATTTGTTTGCAATGGCACAATGCCCTGGCACATGCACTCACACAATACACACATTTTTTTTTAAAGGGAATAAAGCCGGGAGTGGTGGCACAGGCCTTTAATCCCAGCACTCAGGAGGCAGAGGTAGGAGGATTACCATGAGTTCAAAACCACCCTGGGAATACAGAGTGAATTCCAGGTCAACCTGGGCTAGAGTGAGACCCTACCTCAAAAAAAATCAAACAAATAAGGGCTGGAGTGATAGCTTAGTGGTTAAGGTGCTTGCCTGCAAAGCCTAAGGACCCAGGTTCAATTCTCCAGTACTGCATAAACCAGATGCACAAGGTGACACATGTGTCCGGACTTTGTTTGCAGTGGCTAGAGGCCCTGGTGGGTCCATTCTCTCACTTTTTTTTTTTGGTCTTTCACTCTAGCCCAGGCCATTCACTCTTTCTATCTGTCTCTTTCTCTCTCTCTCTCTCTCAAATAAATAAATAAACTATTTTTTAATAAGTAAGAGAGTTACTAGAGGGATGGCTTAGCGGTTTAGGCACTTGCCTACAAAGCCAAAGGACCCATGTAAGACAGATGCACAAGGTGGCACATGTGTCTGGAGTTCGTTTGCAGTGGCTAGAGGCCCTGGCGTGCCCATTCTCTCCTTTTCCCTCTCCTCTCTCTCTCAAATAAATAAATAAGGAAATAGAAGATGGCTCAGTTGGCAAAGTGCTTGCCACACAAGTGTGAGAACCTGGATTTGAATCCTCAGCACCCAGGTAAATGACAGGCATGGTGGTGTACCTATAATCTCAACACTCAGGAGACAGAGATAAGCAGATTCCCCAGGGCAGACTGGCTAGCCAGACTTGCCAAATCAGTGAGTTCTGGGTTCAGTGAAAGACTCTGACTCAATAAACAAACACTGTGGAGAGCAGTAGAGAGATAAACACCCATTTACCTCTGGCCTCCACACACACATGCACATGTGCATGCACACCTGCACACACAAATATGCCCACACACATACAGATATGCATACACATACATGCACACCACACACACATACAAAAAAAGTTTTAAAAGAATAACTGTAAGATATCTTATGGTATTTGAAGTCTAGTGCTACAAATCCAAAGATATACACAAGTTTTGGGGTTGTAACCTTACGGCTTTCAGTCACCAAAGTAGAACTCAATTGATTTAGAAGGAAACAGACTAAAGAAATTGTTAAATGGTATATTTAAAATCTGTGTATACTGGGCTAGAGAGATGGCTCAGAAATTAAAGGTACTTGCTTGCAAAGCCTGATGGCTTGGGTTTAATTCCAAAGGACCCATGTAAAGCCAGATGCACATAATGGTGCATGTATCTGAGTTTTTTTGCACTGGCAGGAGGCCCTGATGTGTCCATACTCACTCTCTTTGAATGTCTGTGTCTCTAAATAAAAATAAATAAATAAAATATATTTTTAGGGGGCTGGAGAGATGGCTTAGCAGTTAAGGCATTTGCCTGCAAAGCCAAAGGACCTTGGTTTGATTCCCCAGTACCCACATAAGCCAGATGCACAAGGTGGCACATGTATCTGGAGTTCATTTGCAGTGGATGGAAGCCCTGGCACGCCCATTCTCTCTCCCTCCCTCCCTCCCTCTTTCTTTCTCTCTCTCTCTCTCTCCTTCTCTCAAATAAATAAATAAATACAATTTTAAAATATCTACATATATATATACTTATTTAGGAATGGGGAGATGGCTCAGAGGTTAAAGGTACTTGTTTACAAGGCCTGACAATCTGGGTTCAATTCCCTAGTATCCATGTAAAGTAAGATGCACAGAATGGAACAAGCAATGGTGGAATGCCCCGGTTCACCCATTTTTCTCTTTCTCTTTCAAATAAATAATAAATAAAAATATTTTGGGAGAGCCAGGCGTGGTGGCTCATGCCTTTAATCCCAGCATTCAGGAAGCAGAAGTAGGAGGATCGCCCTGAGTTTGAGGTCACCCTGAGAACACAGAGTAAATTCCAGGTCAGTCTGGGCTAGAGGGAGACCCTACCTTGAAAAACTAAAAAACACACACACATACATACATACATACATACATACATACATACATACATACATACATACATATATATATATTTTGGGAGCTAGAGAGATGAGTTAGCCAAAGAACCCAGGTTTGATTCCCCAGTACCCACGTAAGCCAGATGCACAAGGTGGAGCACAAGGAGTCTGGAGTTCATTTGGGCCCTGGCACGCCCATTCTCTCTCTTTTCCTTTCTCTCCCTCTTTTTCTCTCTTAAATAAAAAAATTAGCCAGGCATGGTGGCTTACGCCTTTAATCCCAGCATTTGGAAGGCAGAGGTAGGAGGATTGCCAAGAGTTCGAGGCCACCCTGAGACTACATAGTTAATTCCAGGTCAGCCTGGGCCAGAGTGAGACCCTACCTCGAAAAAGCAAAAAAAAAAAAAAAAAAAAAAAAAAAAATGTTGCAGCATTTGGTTGGGAAGCAATAAATAAAAAGAAAATTGGGCCGGAAAGATGGCTTAGCAGTGGTTAAGGCGCCTGCCTGCAAAGCCTATGAACGCCCTTTCGAATCTCTAGGTCCCACATTTAGCCAGATGCAAAAAGTGACATAAGCACACAATTTCACACATGCACACAAGGGGGCACATGTATCTGGAGTTTGCTCACAGCAGCTGAGAAGCCCTGGCGCACCCATTCTTTCTCTGCCTCTTCCTCTCTGTCTTTTTCTCTCTCAAATTAAAAACAGAAAAAAGAAGGCTGGAGAGATGGTTTAGCGGTTAAGCGCTTGCCTGTGAAGCCTAAGAACCCCGGTTCAAGGCTCGATTCTCCAGGACCCACATAAGCCAGATGGACAAGGGGGCGCACGCATCTGTAGTTCATTTGCAGTGGCTGGAGGCCTTGGCGCACCTATTCTCTCTCTCTCTCTCTCTACCTGCCTGTTTCTGTATCTCTCTCTCTCTCTCTCTCTCTCTCTCTCTCAAATAATAATAAAATATTTTTTAAAAAAAAGAGAAAAGAAAATTATGGGCTGGAAAGATGGCTCAGCAGTTAAAGGCACTTTCTTGCAAAGCCTGCAGGCCCAAGTTCAAGTCCGCAGTATCCACATAAAGCCAGACAGACAAAGTGGCACATGTGTCTAGAGCTTGTGTGCAGTGGCAAGAGGCCCTAGTATGCCCATTCTCCCCACCCCCCTTCTCTCAAGTAAATAAATAAAAGTATTTTTTAACATTTTATTTTATTTACTTGCATGAAGAGAGAGAGAAAAGAGGGGAGTATGGGTACACCAGGGCCTCTAACCACTGCAAACGAACTCCAGATGTATGTACCACTTTGTGCATCTGGCTCTATGTAGGTACTGTGGAATCGAACCTGGGTCATTAGGCTTTGCAGGCAAGCTCCTTAACTGCAGAGCAATCTCTCCAATCCAATAAAAAAAAAATTTAAACAAAGACAATTAAGCCAAGCTGCTGAAGCAAGTGCATATACTAAAATTGGAACAACAGAGAAGATCAGCATGGCCCCTGCACAAGGATGACATGCAAATTCATTTTAACTCATTAAAAAAAAAGAAAGAAAAGAAAAGAAACTTGGGCTGGGGAAATGGCTTAGTGGTTAAGGCATTTGCCTGCAATCCAAAGGACCTCAGTTTGATTCCCCAGGACCCATGTAAGCCAGATGCACAAGGGGGTACATGCATCTGGAGTTCGTTTACAGTGGCTGGAGGTCCTGGCACACCCATTCTCTCTTTCATTCTGCCTCTTCCTCTCCCTGTCTCTCTCAAATAAATAAATAATTTTTTTTTAAAAAAAGAAGGTTATGTGAAATTTTAAATGCAAATGTGGGAGGTGATGAAAAAATACAAAATAACAATAAATCCAATGGTAACTCCCTCCATGTGAAGATCCTTCCATTCAATAGCATATGTGTTCCATTGTGTTTCTTTAAATACAAATGTGAGCTGGATGTGGTGGCTCACACCTGTAATCCCAGCACTCAAGAGGCTGAGATAAGAGGATTGCTTTGAGTTCCAGGTCAGCCTGGGCTAGAATGAAATCCTGCCTCAAAAACTGGCTCAGCAGTTAAGGTTCTTGCCTGCAAAAGCCTAACAACCCAGGTTCGATTCCCAAGTACCCACATAAAGCCAGAATCACAAAGTGGTTCATTCATTTGGAGTCATTTGCAGTAGCTGCAGGCCCTGGTGTGCCCATTCATCCCCCTCCGCTTGCAAATAAATAAATATTGAAATATTATAATATTTTTTAGAAAACAAAAATAAATAAATAAATTTTATAAACAGGTACTGCAAACAAACTCTAAGCTGGTTCTGCCCTGAATCCCTTTCTCGTGTTCACACCTATTGTAGTTATCATTTCAATGCTGGGACAAAACACCCCACCAGAAGCAGATGATGGGAAGAAAGGGTTATTTCAGCTTACAGTCTCAAAGGGAAGTTTCATCCTGGAGATAAGACACAGCAGAGAGAGCAATCAAGTGAGCATCACATCTTCTGAGTGGAAGCAGTCTCAGTACTGGGCTTGGAGCTGTGCTTAAGCCTCAAGGCCTGCCCCAGTGGCACACCTCCTCCTCCAAGGCTCCACCTCCCAAATTGCCACCAGCTGGGAACCAAGTATTCAAAACACATGAGGCTCTAGGGGACAGTTCATTCAAACCACAATACTGGTGTGGGTGGGCTCTGTGACTTACTTCTAACCAACAGAGTAGGACAGAGGTCAAAGGACAGCATAACGATGCTACATTATGTAAGCCTGTCCTGCTAGCTGTGAAAGAGTCACAGTAACACAGAGAACTAGGAACAACTGCAGGTGCCTCTAGCAGCTGAGCGGAATTGAAGGCTGTCACTTGGGGAACAAGTGATCTCCGTGAGGAAGAAGCCTCAGTACCACAATGATAAGAAAATTAATTCTGGCAACAACTTACATGAGCTTAGAGGTGGACTTTTCCCAGCTAAGTCGCACATAAGAACTCAGCCCAGCCAGCATCTTCAGGATGGTCTCAATACACTGCAGGCCCTAAGGAGAGGCCCCGCTCAGCTACTCTCACATTGCTGCCACACGGAAACCAAGGCAATAAAATATATACTGTTGTAAGCTTCTAGGTTTGTTCAATTAGTACACACTTGTGGGCCAATCTTTAAATTTTTGAATGGACAAATTCAGCCGAGTATGAGACCAAAATTAACATAGAAAAAGAAAGAAAATTGATTGTTGGTTCTATATAATAACAATCCAAAAAGGAAATCCACAAAACAATTCTGTTTATCAAAAAGAGTAAAAGAACAGGGAGTGGTGGCACACACCTTTAATCCCAGCATACAGGAGGCAGAGGCAGGAGAATCGCCTTCAATTCAAGGACACCCTGAGATTACATAGTGAATTCCAGGTCAGCCTGAGCTAGAGTGAGACCCTACCTCAAAAACAACAACAACAAAAAAAAAAAGCCGGACATGGTGGCGCATGCCTTTAATCCCAGCACTCAGGTGGCAGAGGTAGGAGGATCAACTTGAGTTCAAGGCCACCCTGAGACTACAGAGTGAATTCCAGGTCAGCCTGAGCTAGAGTGAGACCCTACCTCGAAAAACAAACAAACAAACAAAAAACAAAGTAAAAGTAAAATAGTGCTGGGAAGATGGTTCAGTGGCTAAAGGTACTTGCTTGCAAAGCTTATAGGTCCAGGTTCGAATCCACAGTACCCATGTAAAGCCAGATGCACAAAGTGGTGCATGTGTCTACAGTTCCATTTGCAGAAGCAGGAGGCCTTGACACAACTATACATACACACTCTCTCTCTCTCTCGCTCATAAATAATTTTTTAATTTTTATTTATTTATGAGAGACACAGAGAGGGAGGGAGACAGAGAGAGAAAGAGTGAGAATGGGTGCACCAGGGCCTCTAGCCACTGAAAACGAACTCCAGACGTATGCACCACCACGTGCATCTGGCTCACATGAGACCTGGAGAATCGAACAGGGGTCCTTGGGCTTTACAGGCATACACCTTAACCACTAAGCCATCTCAATTTTTAAAGGCTGGGGAAATGCTTAGCGGTTAAGGCACTTTCTGCAAAGCCAAAGGACCTAGGTTCGATTCCCCAGGACCCTCATAAGCCAGATGCACAAGAAGGCACATGCGTCTGGGGTTCGTTTGCAGCAGCTGGAGGCCCTGGCATTCCCATTCTCTCTCTCTCTCTCTCTCTCAAATAAATAAAATAAAAATATTTTTTTTTAAAAAGCATTAAACAAGCCGGGCGTGGTGGCGCACGCCTTTAATCCCAGCACTCGGGAGGCAGAGGTAGGAGGATCGCTGAGAGTTCGAGGCCACCCTGAGACTACATAGTGAATTCCAGGTCAGCTTGGACCAGAGTGAGACCCTACCTCGCAAAAAAAAAAAAAAAAAAAAAAAAAGCATTAAACATTTTTTAATGAGAAAAATACTTAGGAATAACTTAGCCACTGAGACAAAATACTTACACACTGAAAATTATAAAGCACTGCTGAAATAAACTAAGGAAACATAAATGAGCACACAAGCATATTGTGTTCATGAACTGGAAGACAATGCTATTCAAAAAGCAAGAGTGGTTGAACCAATCTACAAAGTCAATGCAGTCTATCAAAAGCCCAATGACTTTTTGAGTTTTGGGAGTTTTTTTGCAGAAATAGAAAAATCATACTAAAATGAAAATTCTTATGGCACCACAAGTGACCCAATATAATCCTGAAGAAGAACAAAGCTGAAAACTCACACAATCCCATTTGAAACTTTACTACAAAACTATAATAATAAGAACTGGGTGTCTGTCACTGGCACAGACCTATATACAGCAGCAAAACAGTGTAGAAATGAATTGTCACAAAACACTGGACACTGAATATTCAAGTTTGGCCATACAGGCCCAATGACTGAATGGGTGCAATAGTGGCATGTCTGCTCTTGGGGTAACCAACTGCTCCATAATTGGACTGAAGGTCCTCTCTATGGGAGGGAATACATACCTGGTACTGAAAAAACTAATCAAAAGTATGGCAGGGGAGGTCATGAGCCTTAGGGGTATAAAGCCTGCTCTTGTCTGGCTAAACGTATATATTATTCCCACCAAACTGTCCTGAAAGCACTACACTTAATGTTCATAGTCACATATTAATGCTACCCTCACTTCTGGTTAGAGAAGCTTCTCTTTTCAGATGGCAATGACCACTGGGATGACCCAAAAGGCAACATAGTGCTGAGAAGAAAGGATGGAGGAGTGTCCAGCACTGAAACATCTCTGTCATACCCTCCAAGGCTCAGGGTCCATTGCAGAAAAGGTGGTGGAAAGAATGTAAGAGCCAAAGGAAGGGTAGGACTCCTTACAATGCAACTGTCCAGACAGAAATTGGCCTTGATATCCATGGCCTTGCAGTGCCTAGCAATACCTTCACAAGACCCTCACAATAGGAGAAAAAGATGATGACATCGAAATAAGAGACACTAACAGAGAGAGGGAGGGGATATGATGGAGAGCAGAGTTGTGAAGGGGAAAGTGGGGGGAGGGAATTATCATGGTTTATTATCTCTAAGTATAGAGGTTGTCAACAAAATTTTTTTTTAAAAAGAAGGGGAAACTGTCAACCATAAAAACAAAAAACAGACATGAAATTTCCATGATTCTGCAACTACACTTCTGAGTACATACACAAAAGAACTGAAAGTGGGACTGGAACAGGTATTTGTACACACATGTTCATGGCAACATTACTCACAACATCCAAAAGATGGAAAACAAAATGTCCATCAATGAATAATCAGATAGACATACTACAACCTGAAGGACTTTGATGACATGATGCTAAATGAAATAAGTCAGACACAAAAGATAAACATGATTCTACTTATACGAGGTACCTAAAGTAGTTAAATTCGGAGAAACAAAAAGTAGCAATTGAGCATGGTGGCGCACACCTTTAACGTGAGCACTTGGGAGGCAGAGGTAGGAGGATCACTATGAGTTCCAGGCCTACCTGAGGCTACATAGTGAATCCCAGGCCAGCATGGGCTAGAGTGAGACCCTACCTCGAAAAACCAAGAAAAAAAAAGTAGCAAAGTGGTTGCCAGAGGCTAAAGGAAATGAGGAGTTGTGTAATGGGCAGTGTTTCAGTTTAGGATGATGAGAAAGTTCTAGATGTGAATGGTGATGATGGCTACACTACCATGTAAATGTGGTAAGGTGGTTTGCACAGCACAGCATGTGCAGGAGGACCCTGGGCTCAGGCCTCAGCACTGAGAGGCTGCAGGGAAGGAAGGATTTAAAGTTTATACTTTGTGTTGTTGTGTATTTTACAATGGAAAAATAAAACCATGTTAATGCTATTTATATTTTACCACAATAAAAAAAAAAAAAAAAAACCTGGGTGGATTGCAAAGGATGAACTTGGTGAGTCAAAGAGACAATGACCTCATTTCTTTGCCTGTCCAGATAGGCATAGCATTATCCTTAACAAAGCAAAACATTCATCTAAAATTGAAGTTTTTGGCTACCTTTAGTCCTATAATCATTGAGTCATTTAATTGGAATGCTTAATTTTGTTTTTAAAAAACAGTAACAACATGCATGCTTGCTAATTGTATTTAGTTTGTTATTATATAGATCATTTAAAGCATTTAACAGGAAAATAAGTATCTTTACATCCTAATATGCAGACAATATACTCTTTAATTCCTAGTTGTTAAAATGTTTCCACTTCAGCCAGGTGTTGTGGCAGCACACGCCTTTAATCCCAGCACTCAGGAGACAGAGGTAGGAGGATTGCAGTGAGTTTGGGGCCACCCTGAGACTACATGCAGAATTCCAGGTCAGCCTGGGCTAGAGTGAGACCCTACCTTGGAAAAAAAAAAGTTTCCATTTGAAAGTAGGGCTTTAGAAAGAGTAACAAAGTATTCAAAACAAGTAGTTTAAGTTAAATGTAAAAATTAAATTAAAGCACTGAAGATACCTGTTAAATCAAAACTAGTTAAAAATGTGGTGTTCATATGAAAAAACACTAAGATATATACAAGGGCCAGAGGGAAAATAAGGGAAAAATGAACTGTGATTCTTATTTTTATTTATTTGAAAGAGAGAGAGGGGAAGATAGAGGGGATGGGCACACCAGGGCCTCTAGCCACTCCAAACGAACTCCAGATGCATGCACCACTTTGTGCAACTGGCTTACATGGGTTCTGGGGAATTGACACTGGGTCCTTTGGCTTTGGAAGCAAGCACCTTAACCATTAACCCATCCCTCCATGCCCTGAATTGTGAGTCTTTTTTAAAAAAAAAATGGGTTTTTTTTTTTTTATTTGAGGAGGGAAGAATGGGCATGACAGGTCCTCTAGCCACTGCAAACGAACTCCAGATGCATGTGCCACTTTGTGCATCTGGCTTATGTGGGTGGGTCTTGGAGAATTGAACCTGGGTCCTTTGGCTTTGTAGGCAACGTCTTAACTGCTAAGCCATCTCTCCAACCTTTTTTTTTTTTTTTGGTTTTTCGAGGTAGGGTCTCACTCTAGCTCAGACTGACCTGGAATGATGTAGTCTCAGGATGGCCTCGAACTCACAGCGATCCTCCTACCTCTGCCTCCCGAGTGCTGGGATTAAAGGTGTGCGCCACCACGCCCGGCTTGTTTTTTTGAGGCAAGCCCAACAGACTGGCCTTTTTTCTTTTCCCTTCTCTTCCCCTCCCCTCTCCTTCCCTTCCCTCCCCCTCCCCTTTCTCTTTCTCTCTCTTCTTTCTTTCTTTTTCTTTCTTTCTTTCTTTCGGCTTTTCTAGGTAGGATTTCACTCTAGCCAAGGCTGACCTGGAATTCACTAGGTAGTCTCAGGGTGGTCTTGAACCCACAGAGATCCTCCTACCTCTGCCTCCCAAGTGCTGGGACTAAAGGTGTGTGCCAACACGCCCGGCTTTTTTTTTTTTAATGCGAGAGAGAGAGAGAGAGAGAGAGAGAGAGAGAGAAGAAGGAGGAGGAGGAGGAGGAGGAGGAGGGAGAGGGAGAGGGAACGCAAATTGGCGTGCCAAGACTTCCATCTACTGTACTCAAATTCCAGATGCATGTGCCACCTTGTGTACATGTGCAACCTTGTGCACTTGTGTCACCTTTATGGGTCTAGCTTACGTGGGACCTGGAGTGTTGAATGTAGGTTCTTAGGCTTTGCAGGCAAGCACCTTATCTGCCTAGCCATCTCTATAGCCCTGTGACTCTTTAATGGAAGTTTAAGAGTCCATCTGTCAGAAAAGAAAAACATCCTGATATGAACTTTAAGGTCTTTACCTCTCAACCATTCTCTGTCCTCTCTTGACTTTTGTTTTTCTTTCTATAGGAAGGAAAGGCTAAGAGTAGGAAAGAATAGGAATAATGGGGGGAGGGGAGGGAAATATCATGTGTTTTTTTGTATATAAGTACAGAAGTTGTCAATAAAAATAATAATAATTTTAAAAAAGAATAGGAATAAACCAAAGAGTAGAAGTAAACTAGAAAAAAATAATAGCAGATTATATGTCCTCACACTGAAACCTAAAGACACCATTCACCATAAAATGCTAACAATCCCAATTATTGAAAGCAAGAAACAACTAAATTTCCTGGAATAACAGCCTAATCTAAAGCAAATGACAGGGAAGCCCTCCACAGACACATCTATAAATTCAACCTACAGGATGAACTCCTCAAAAACCTGTAACTCAAATCTGCAGTTAAACATGGTGACATGAACCTTGGTCAAAGGGTGGAACACTGAGTTCTTTAACAGCTTTCTGGTCTAAGAAGTGAGACCGACCAAAGAACTCTAAACTCAAGGGTGCCATTCACTAAGTATAGAAAACATCAAGGCTGTCATGAGGCACTACATGACGCCGGGAGATGACTACACTGGGAGACAGCTCTGGTAATAAGCAAGAGTTTATAGACACAGCTTCATGACATTATACTTTCACAGGAAAACACAATGAGAAATTCATTTATCTGTCTGAATGCCAAATATCTGTAAAACAGCCCATTGTGCCAAGATCCCAGTGACGAGTACAAAGAACTCAGAACTGAACCATTTCAAATAGGGGTTTTGCCTCCCTCCATCAATAATGTTAATGTTTCTGCCCTGCCGTCACATACCTGATTCTTGGCAAGCACTCTCATGAAACCAGAATATAAAATACCAATGCTGGGACAATCCTATCCCCCTCCTTATGCATGTTTTTCTAAAAAGCTTTACCCCTTAGTCCTAGTTCATCATCTTCTTTCCAAAAATATTAATCTTTTTTAAAATGCTAAAAAAAAAAAAAAAAAAAAGTTGGGTGTGGTGGTACAAACCTTTAATCTCAGCACTTGGAAGGCAGGGGTAGGAAGATTTCCGTGAGTTCAAGACCACCCTGAAACTACATAGTGAATCCAGGTCAGCCTGGACTAGAGCAAAACCCTACCTTGAAAAATCAAACACAATAGCTGGGCGTGGTAGCGCACGCCTTTAATCCCAGCACTTGGGAGGCAGAGGTAGGAGGATTGCCGTGAGTTCGAGGCCACCCTGAGACTACATAGTTAATTCCAGGTCAGCCTGGACCAGAGTGAAACCTTACCTCAAAAAACCAAAAAAAAAAAAAAAAAAAATCAAACACAAAACAAAAAAATGCTAAAACAGATAAACACCTGGGTGTTAGGTTATATGATATACGTGCTAAGCAGACTTTTTACTACAAACTTAGACTTAATCTTCTGATAGCGAATGGTCTTGAGGGCTCCCTGTTCGGTAGCTGCTACTTTTCCTAAACCGCAGACCTTCCGGACTTACAGCAGGCCCGGCCAGATTACAGTTATGTGGTAGGATCTGTCAGGCAAGTTTTGACAAGGCCTCAAAATAGACCCTGGGTACCAGCCAGAGAAACCGCCACTCACGGGTTTCAACCTCATCATACTTGAGGCTCTTGGCACTTATTTCTCTGGTTGCTCTCATTTAAAAGGAAAAAGCCAGGCATGGTGGCACAAGCCTTTAACCCAGCATTCTGGAGGCAGAGGTAGGAGGATCACCATGAGTTCAAGGAACCCTGAGACTACATAGTGAATTCCAGGTCAGCCTGGGCTAGAATGAAACCCTACCTTGAAAAAAAATTTTTTTTCAAGCCTCCCTATGCTGCTCACATACACTGTGCAAAATAAGTCTAAATCTATACCTACTTCCTGCCTTGGATAAGTAACCCATCAATAGTGCCCTAGACTGCAGAAGGAATTTTGGATCTCAAGGTCCACAGGGGTCTATCTCATTATAACTATTATTATAAGTGGAAGATAAAGAGGAGAAAGTGAGCTATTTATTTCTCTTATGACTAATAATAGTTGACTTCAGCAGGGCAAAAAGTTAAAAACTACGCCAGGCATGGTGGCACACACCTTTAATCCCAGCACTCAGGAGACAGATGTAGGAGGATCGCCAAGAGTTCAAGGCCACCCTGAGACTACAAAGTGAATTCCAGGTCAGCCTGGACTAGATTGAGACCCTACCTCAAAAAACAAAACAAAACAAAAACAAAAACAAAAAAGGGCTGGAGAAATGGCTTAGCGGTTAAGCGCTTGCTTGTGAAGCTTAAGGACCCCGGTTCTTAATAAACAAACAAAAAATTTTTTTAAGTTAAACTATATAAAAGTTTTAATTGACATAAAATATATAAGTCTGAAACAACCTGTAACATAAAGGCATTTTTACCAAATAAAGTTTATATATGATAACACCAGCCTTCAAGCCACAGTATTTCTTTTTTTTTTAATTTTTTTTTTATTATTTTATTTTTGGAGAGAGACACAGAGAGAGACAGACAGAGAGAGAGGGAGAGGAAGACAGAGATGGGCACACCAGCAGTCTCTCAGCTGCTGTGAACGAAATCCAGATGTATGCGCCCCCTTGTGGTCAAGTGCGGCATTGCGCTCTTGCGTCACTTTGCATCTGGCTAAACGTGGGACCTGGAGATTGGAACCAGGTTCTTAGGCTTAGCAGGCAGGTGCCTTAACCGCTAACCCATCTCTCTACCCTATTTCTACTTTTATCAATAGAAAATTAAATTAACCATCTAACACTACACAATGCCTTAAATTTACTTATAAAACATATTTGCAGGTTTTTAAATTTTTATTTATTTATTTGAGAGTGTGAGAGAGAAAGAAGCAGAAAGAGAGAGAGAATGGGCACACCAGGGCCTCCAGCCACTGCAAACGAACTCCAGACATATGTGCCACCTTGTGCATCTGGCTTACCTGGGTCTTAGGGAATCGAACCAAGGTCCTTTGGCTTTGTAGGCAAACACCTTAACCACTAAGCCATCTCTCCAGGCCCACAGTTTTGTTTTTTGAGATAAGGTCTCACTATGTGTTATGCACCCCAGGCTGACCTTGAACTAGGTCCTGTTGCCTTAGCTTCCCAAGTACTATGATTAAAAGCAAGCATCAACCGGGCATGGTGGCGCATGCCTTTAATCCCAGCACTCAGGAGAGAGAGGTAGGAGGATTGCTGTGAGTTCAAGGCCACCCTGAGAATACAGAGTGAAGTCCAGGTCAGCCTGGGCTAGAGTGAGACCCTACCTCAAAAAAAAAAAAAAAAAAAAAAAAAAAAAAAAAGCAAGCATCATGAAGCCTAGCTCACAATACATTTTTTAAATGAATAGATAGGCAAAGAATATGAAGTCATTTGAAAAGTCTTTTCTCCTTCTACAGCCTAAGCAAAAAGTTAACTTTTTTTGGTTTTTTGTTTTTTCGAAGTAGGGTTTCACTCTAGTCCAGGCTAACCTGGAATTCACTATGTAGTCTCAGGGTGGCCTCGAACTCATGGCAATCCTCCTACCTCTGCCTCCCAAGTGCTGGGATTAAAGGTATGCGCCACCATGCCTGGCCCCAGCCCTTCTTTTAAACAATCCTTACTGATAGTCCCATCAAGCAAGGAGAATTGTTCCCCTCTCTACATCATAAACTCTTCCCTCTCACCCTTGGAGCAAAGTGAGCAAGTCATAAACATCTCTGGAAGAAACTGCTCCCTCCTTCTTGTTAAATTTTTTCAAAATATGTATTTTTGTCTTACAAGAGAAATACCTTGCCAAATATATTTTCAGCCTATTTTTCCCTTCATCAAGGAGATGCCTAAACCCTGACCTACAAAGATTTCTCTTGCAAGTATATTTACATACTGTCATTTATGGTGGTTTCCACAAGGGATTTTCCAAAAAGTAATCTCTGTTTACAAGAACCAGAAACTCTTAAGTCACTATCGTGTCAGCTGGACTAAAATCAAAAGCAACATTAGGGAACAGTCTGAATAGAGGAATGGATATCCAGCCGGGCGAGGTGGCGCACGCCTTTAATCCCAGCACTCGGGAGGCAGAGGTAGAAGGATTTCTGTGAGATGGAGGACAGCGGAGACTACATAGTGAATTCCAGGTCAGCCTGGGCTACAGTGAGACTCTACTTCAAAAAGGAAAAAAAAAAAAGGATATGCAAAGTCAAAAAGATGCCAAAACTTAGTCAAAGAATTAAAGGAATATTTTTCTTTTTGTTTTGTTTTAATTTTTTCATTTATTTATTTGAGAGAGAGATGGAAGGAGGCAAATAGAGAATGGGCATGTCAGGGCCTCCAGCCACTGCAAACCAACTCCAGACGCATGTGCCCCCTTGTGCATCTGGCTTATGTGGGTCCTGGGTGGTTGAACCTGGGTCCTTTGGCTTTGCAGGCAAATACCTTAACCGCTAAGCCATCTCTCCAGCCCTAAAGGAATGTTTTAAGCAAGATCAACAGTATACAGTTGTTATTACTTTACAACTAATCAACTGAACTTCTTTATAACTGTCAATCAAGGTAGAATAAGCTAGAATCTAAAAAGAAGAGGAAAAAAACATGATTGAGTGTCCAGAACTGTGACTGTTAATGTGTGACACATTTTGAAAGACAAAAAATAATCAAATTACATTGCAGCAATAAAAGGTTATTTCTAGGGACTGGAGAGATGGCTTAGCAGTTAAGGTATTTGCCTGCAAAGACAAAGGATCCCGGTTCAATTCTCCAGGACCCATGTAAGCCAGACACACAAGGGGCACATGCATCTGGAGTTCATTTGCAGTGGCTAGAGGCCTTGGCACACCCATTCTCTCTCTCTCAAATAAATAACACATACACACACACACACACATATGTAAGTTATTTCTAGTCTGAAATTTGTAGTTCCAAAAATAAGCCATACTCATTTTCCTCTGTAACAGATCATAAGCTAGTATAGTCTCATTCTATATTTTCAAGAACAGAATAGAAAAATGCTAAGGCTTCCCACTTAAAAGACTATCTTGTATAGTACAGCCATTAGATCAGAGTACTTTTCATACCTTAGTGCTGGCTCTCCTTTCCACTGACATTTATTTGGCTTCTAAACCCCTTCATTTATCTTCCCACATCTAGAAGAAAAAAAAAGGAGGATGGGAGTCAATCACAACAATCTACTTAGTAGCCAACAAACGATTCTAAAATCAAACCAGTCTGTGAATTTTTTAATTTTTTTAATTTATTTTATTTTGGTTTTTTGAGGCAGGTTCTCACTCTAGTCCAGGCTGACCTGGAATTCACTATGTAGTCTCAGGGTGGCCTCGAACTTATGGTGATCCTCCTACCTCTGCCTCCCGAGTGCTGGGATCAAAAGGCATGTGCCACCACGCCTGGTGAATTTTTAATTTTTATTTCCTGTCCATCTTCATGGCCATAACCCTCCAGCAACTAAAGTAATAAAAAAATGATACAACACTTCCTATAAAATGAGCAGAAGCATCTAATTAATTAAACAAGCAGAAACAAACTGAGCTTTCCATCATTGCAATTTTGAAAGATCTGTATCAGTGATTCATACAGTGAGTGACCTAACTTCCTAAATGAATCACCCTTTCCGAAATTCTTATTCTGGGTGAGTGTATTATAATACTAGGTCATCGTCTCTATGTTTGTTAAACAGAGCATGATGTTTGTTCGATAAGGTTAATGCTACAAGACTTTCAAACCACAGCCCACTTGTAATACCTGCCAACTAACTTTACCTCCAACACTCTGCATTCTCCAATAATTGCGCCTTTCCACACATACTCATTCCCAAACAAGATGTTACTTTGCATAAATAAAAATGTTAAACAGTGACTGATTAAGAACTTTCCTATCTATAAGCTGAGCTCCAGTTCCTCACTCCAGTGACAGGCAACTCTTGCCATTGTGATAACATTTAAAAATTAGGAGTCACTCTTTGATCCTTTATGTAGCGGTTTTAGCCCATCATCCTACTGTACAAAAACTGTTTAATGGCAGAAATGCTGAGTCATTAAATGGAAAGCCAAAGAAAACTTGCTACAAATTATTAGTTTAGGATACAGTACTCCCCTACCCATGTCTCGGCCGTGTGATATTTGTATCTCCCAAGATAGATTTAAAAAAATAGAGAAAACACTTGGAACTTTTTTTTTTTCTTTTTTTGCCCCCCCTTCCAGCTTCCTGCTGGATATCCCCAGCCAAGGCAATCCAGGCCTTGGCTGGAGCTATAGGAGTGCACAATCTGGGTGTGAATTACGCCCCGTATTAGTCAAGCATTAACCCTGCCCCTCCTAGCAAGTGCCTCTTAAGCCCGCGCTCTTCAGAATACGGGTCAAGAAGGAAGCGAGGGGATGGAAAAATAGAATTCTCAGTTAATTAAAAAAAAAAAAACACGCTACGTCCAAGCACTATCCCGACACTGTTCTCCCCCCCATCTCCACCCCAAGGTGCTCCAAGCCGGGACAGAGCCTGGACGGAGTGTGGCGCCGGGGAGTCCCCGAGACCCAGGGAGGGAGAAGCTGTCCAATGTAATGCCTTCCTCGGCGATGGGCGTACCCCGTCCCCTCCACCCAGCCCCGGGGGGCGGGCGGGCGGCTGCCACACAAGATGCAGGCAGAAGGCGACAGGCCGGGCGACCCTAGCCCGGAGCCCGCGGGGCAGCCGCAGCGAGCCGGCTTCTTGCCGAAGCGACGGTGGCCGGGAAGGGACTCCAGCTCCCCGCTGCCCGCCCCACGTCTTTCCTTACCTGGGTGTGAGGCGGGCCGTGGCCGCGACCGCGACGCCGCCGCGGGCAAGAAGGGTCGCCCGCCGACTCGAGGACGGGAAGGTGGAGAAAGCGAGGCGTGAAGGGTCGAGGGAACCCGGCCGGCCGAACGGACGTGGCGGCTCCTCACGCCCGCGGATAGACAAGCAAGTCACAGCCGGGGGTGTCGTTCGCGAGGAAGCTGACACCCACCGAGGGAGGGATGAGCCGCACGGCCCCAGCGGCGGCGGCGGCAGCGGCGGCGGCGGGGCGCAGGGGGCGGGGCCACGGGCCGGTGACCCGCTCACCCGGAAGTACTTGCGGCGAGCGCCTGGGCCGCGGCGCGCGCGGTGGATGCGGAGAATCTAGGCTGGTTGGTAGGTGTCCCGGGGAGCCGGGTGGACAATGACGCGCCCGCTGACCCGGGGACCTTCTTCTGGTCCCGAGAGATGTTCGCGAAACCCTTCGTGGCCGCACGTAGCCTGGGCGTCTCTCTCTAAGCCGTCGGGCGGGTGGGCTTTGGTAAGTGCGGCCCAAAGGCGCACGGACCCGGAGCGGGGTGGGCGTGGCTGAGCAACAACCGCTGGACAAAAATGACTTCCATTGAAGGATGCTCGGCGGGGTGGGGTGAAAAGAGAAGTTCAGCCTGGTTTTGTTGTTGTTTTTTTTAAATGGGGGGAGGGCCTGGAGTGATGGCTTAGCAGTTAAGGAACTTGGCCTGAGAAGCACAAGGACCTCTGTTCGATTCCCCAGGACCCACGTAAGCCGGATGCACAAGGTGGCGCATGCATCTGGAGTTCGTTTGCAATGGCTGGAGGCCTTGACGCGCCCAGTAGCTCTCTGTCTCTATCTGCCTCTGCCTCTTCCTCCCTCCCTCTCTCAAATAAATGAATGAGTGACTGAATCGGAAGACAGAGGTAGGGCAATCGACGTGAGTTCGAGGCCAGCCTGAGACTACATAGTGAATTCTCGGTCAGCCTGGGCTAGAGTGAAACCCTACCTCGTAAAACCTGGGAGGGGACCTACCTCGTAAAACCTGGGAGGGGATGGGGGGACAGCAGAACGAGGTGTCCCGCACCTCGCGTCCCAGCTAATTGAAAAGCTGGAGGCAGAAGGATGGCTTGAGGCCAGGAGTTGGAATTCAGCCCTAGCAACATAGTGAGACCTCCACCTCAAAATAAAAGTTTTGATTTTGAAAGAGGTAGGAGAATCATCACTAAGAGTTCAAAGCCAGCCTGGAGCTCTTGGGACTACAGATTGAGTTCCAGGTCAACCTGAGTTACAGCCCCTGCCATCTATAAATTAAATATGTAAATAAAAAGTAAGGCAGCTGGAGCCGGGCATGGTGGCGCAGGCCTTTAATCCCAGCACTTGGGAGGCAGAGGTAGGAAGTTCAAGGCCACCCTGAGACTACATGGTTAATTCCAGGTCAGCCTGGGCCAGAGTGAGACCCTACCTGGAAAAACAAAAAAACAAACAAAAAAAAAAAAACCAAATAAATAAATAATAAAATATAGAAAAAAAAAAAAAAAAAAAAGTAAGGCAGCTGGAGAGGTGAAACCAGGGGATCACAGTGGCTTGCTATCTGGTTTAGACCAGACTGTGAGCTCCAGGTACAGTGAGAGACGCTGTCTCAACGATTGGGAAAGCCACTCTGATAGACTTCTGGTCTCCATATGCACAAACATGTGGGCTCACAGAAACGTATGAACACACGCAAAAAAATTTTTTCTTTTGGTTTGCTTCCTTTTTGTTGTTTTTTTAGGTAGTAGAGATGGAACCCAGGGCCTTCCACAAGATAGACAAGTGCTCTACCACTGAGCTATGTCCTCAGCTCTAATTGTTTTTTTTTTTAATCTGATAGATGTGGACCTGTCATTGATTTTGAAGAAGCCCAAGCACATTCAAGATGCTGGAAGACCACATCCTGCTATTAGGAAACTTACCTAATAGGTTAGGTAGATTTGGATAGATAAACAGTGTAATGACAGATTGTAGTCAAGTCTCCTGAGCAAACAGTGATAAGATTTTCAGCATGAGAAATCTTCTGGCTGGATAAGATGGCCAGAGAAGACCTTTGGGAGGAAGTGATAGTTGATCAGCTTTCTGATGAAAAAGGCACAGAATGCACTAATACACAACTTCATATACAGCCACTGCAGATTTCAGAAACCCCTGAATAAGCCTGCAGATTCCATCTTATGATCTTATCTCTAAAGGCTTCTAAGGACTGTTTCCCTTCTGCTCACACCCACTACAATTTCAAACACTTACCTTAGATTTCATGGGGCCGGTAATATATGATCTATGCTTGGGAACTTAGGAGACAGGGAAAACCAGATTCATCAACCTTGAGAAACAAATTCTTTACCTTTTTACTGTTTCTCTTCCTTGTCACTATTTTTCTTGAACCCAAGTAAACATTAAAACTAATTGGAGCCGGATATGCTGGCGCATGCCTTTAATCCCGGCACTCGGGAGGCCGAGGTAGGAGGATCACTGTGAGTTCAAGGTCACTCTTAGACTACATAGTGAATTCCAGGTCAGCCTGGACTAGAGTAAAACCCTACCTTGAAAAACAACAACAAAAAACACCTATAATTGGGGGCTGGAGAGATGGCTTAGTGGTTAAGGCACTTGCCTACAAAGCCAAAGAACCCAGGTTCAGTTCCCCAGGACCCATGTGAGACAGATGCACAAGACCGCATGCATTTGGAGTTTCTGTGCAGCAGTTAAAGGCCCTGGCATACCCATTCTCTCTATATGTATCTGTCTTTTTATCTGTCTTTCTGCCTCTCTCTCTCAAATAAAAATAAAATTGGGCTGGAGGGATGGCTTAGTGGTTAAGGCACTTACTTGCCTGTGAAGCCTAAGGACCCAAGTACCTACACAGAGCCAGATGTACATGGTGGCGCTTCTGTCTGAGGTTTGTTTGCAGTGGCTAGAGGCCCTGGCATGCCCATTCTCTCTTATTTGCCTCTTTCACTGTCTCAAGTAAAACTAAGTATTTTTAAAAATTTTTAATAAATCAAAAAAAATAAATTTTAAAACCTATTAATTGTACTGGAGATACGGCTTAGTGGTTAAGGCACTTACCTGCAAAGTCTAAGGACCTGGATTTGTTTCCCTAGTACCCACATAAGCCAAATGCACAAGGTGATACATGGGTCTGAAGTCCATTTGCAACGACTAGAAGCTCTGGCATACCCATTCATTCATATTCTTTCTCTCATAAATAACCATATAAATAAATGAAACATTTTAAAAACTATAATTTAGTGGGGCTGGAGGGATGGCTTAGCCGTTAAGGCCTTGCCTGCAAAGCCAAAGGACCCAGGTTTGATACCCCAGGACTCATGTAAGCAGATGCACAGGATGGTGCATGCATCTGGAGTTTGTTTGCAGCAGCTGGAGACCCTGACACATCCATATTCATTCTTTCTTTCTCTCTTTCTCTCTCTTCCTCTTTATCTCTTAAATAAATAAAAATTTTAAAAACTAATTTAGTGAGACCCTGCCTCAGAAGAAAAGCAAAACTATAGATAGATAATTTGTGTGATTCCCAAGAGCTTGCTTGACAGATTGTACAGTGACATGATCTGAATAAAAGAATTAAGTATGTATTTTGCTAAGTCAGTTGGACAAAATAAAAGGCTTGCTTACAAGAGAAGATTCTGGCATTTGTGCGGTACATGAATAATGCCAATAAAATGTAATGTTTATAAGTACATATTCCTTAGCCAATAATTTTAGCTTATGCCAAACTAACAAATATTTTGTAATTCAGTGTCTTTAAAAAAAAAAAAAAAACATAGCTAATGGTACCTGCTGTTTACATAGAATTGAGCTATGCACTTAAATATCTCTTCCAGTACTAGGACTGACCTTGAGATGAGGCATTATATCCATTTTAGTAACAGACTCTGAGGTTAGGGAAGTTGTGATTGTCATAAATTATAAAACTAGTAGATAGAAAAGCACACACCTTTAATCCCAGCACTTGGGAGGCTGAGGTAGGAAGATCACTGTGAGATCTCAGCCAGCTTGAGCCTAATTCCAGGCTAGCCTGGGCTAGAGCAAGACCCTACTTCAAAAGACCAAAAAGAAGCCCGGTGTAGTGGCACATGCCTTTAATCCCAGCACTCAGGAGGCAGAGGTAGGAGGATCGCCATGAGTTCGAGGCCACCCTGAGACTACATAGTGAATTCCAGGTCAGCCTGGACTAGAGCGAGACCCTACCTCCAAAAAAAGCCAGGCGTGGTGGCGCAGGCCTTTATTCCCAGCACTCAGGAGGCAGATGTAGGAGGATTGCCCTAAGTTCAAGGCCACCCTGAGACTACATAGTGAATCCAGGTCAGCTTGAGCTAGAGTGAGACCCTACCTCAAAAAAAAAAAAAAAAAAAAACTGCTCTTGTTTTAAAAGTCCCTAGTCCCTAATGTCATGTGATTTGAATACTGTCAAGAATGTTGTAAAGTCTGACACTAATGTTTTGTCACTAATCTCATCATCCTGCATTATTTCGAGGGCAGTCTCTCCCTGCACATTAAGTACTTCTTTGTGCCAAAAATATCTGTTCCCAGATCTTTATGGAATATTCTGACATGTGAATGCCCCCAGGTCTGTGTGGGCTGGCTGCTCTGGGAATGTATTAATAGATGAAGGAAAATTTTGCAAATGTTTATACAGTTTGGGGGAATGAGATAGCTGAATTTGTACATTTTTATTCTTTTTCACAGCAAATTCTTCATAGTTTTCTTTGATGGTGCCAAGAAATAAATTCCTTTCTTAATAACAATACTCATTGCTGTGCACTCCTTGCATGCATTGGGTATCTTCTTTTCTTTTTTTTCTTTTTTTTAACTATTAAATTATTATATTTATTAAGGGAAGTACAGAGCCAAGGAAAGACACCCATGTGGCTAAAGATCCCATGTGGAGGGCCTGGAAAAACCATGGAAAGAAAAGAGAAAAAAAGTTCAGGGAGTTCCTGCCATGTGGGGAACTGAGGAGATAAAGAGCCCATGTGGAGAGTAAGAGCTAGGGGGCCCTCCCCTCAGCTCAGCCTAGGCCAGGCAAGGCAAAAACTCACCCACAGCTAGAAGTTTCCAAATGGTCAGAGCCTTTTTTTTCTTTTTTTTTTTTTCTTTTTTCTTTTTTGGTTTTTCGAGGTAGGGTCTTGTCTAGCCCAGGCTGACCTGGAATTCACTATGTAGTCTCAAGGTGGCCTCGAACTCATGGTGATCCTCCTACCTCCTACCTCGGTTTCCTAAGTGCTGGGAATAAAGGTGTGTGCCACCACACCTGGCTATTTCTATCATTTAATAGGTCAAAACTGATAGGCCATTTTAAGATGCATTTCTTTGATATTAATAAACTTAATGTGGTTTTGTGTTTCTTTTGTCTTTACGTATTTATGGAGAAAATTGTCTTGTAAAACCATACTCTGTTTTTCTAGTATTCATTATTAAAACAAAACTGTCAAATTTTTTGTTTGTTTTTTCAAGGTAGGGTCTCACTCTAGCCAAGGCTGACCTGGAATTCACTATGCAGTCTCAGGGTGGCCTTGAATTCACTGCGATCCTCCTACCTCTGCCTTCCGAGTGCTGGGATTAAATGTATGTGCCACCAAGCTCAGCTCAAACTGTCAATTTTTTTTGTTTTTATTTATTTTATTTAAGGGATAAAGAATCAGATACACAGACAGAGAGAAAGAATGGGCACACCAGGGCTTCAGCCATCCACCACCTTGTGCATCTGGCTTACATGGGTTCTGGGGAACCTTGATCCTATGGTTTCACAGGCAAACACCTTAACCACTAAGCCATCTTTCCAGCCCCCAATTTTTAATGAGAGAGAATTGACGCACCAGGGCCTCCAGCCATTGCAGTTGAATTCCCAGATGCGTCATTAACTATTACTATTTGCTTCTTTAGAAAATGGAAGCCGGGCGTGGTGGCGCATGCCTTTAATCCCAGCACTTGGGAGGCAGAGGTAGGAGGATTGCCGAGAGTTCGAGGCCACCCTGAGACTACATAGTTAATTCCAGGTCAGCCTGGACTAGAGTGAAACCCTACCTTGAAAAACCAAAAAAAAAAAAAAAAAAAAAAAAAAAAAAAGAAGAAAGAAAAGAGAAAAGAAAATGGAAAGCAGGAAGGCTGGAGAGATGGCTTAACCAAAGAACTCAGGTTCGATTCCCCATGACCCACGTAAGCCAATGCACAAGGGGGCGCATGCATCTGGAATTCATTTGCAGTGGCTGGATGCCCTGGTGTGCCCATTCTCTGTCTCCCCCCTCCCAAATAAATAAATAAAAATAAAATATTAAGGTCTGGAGAGATGGCTTAGCGGTTAAGGCACTTTCCTGCAAAGCCAAAGGACCCAGGTTCAGTTCCCCAGGACCCATGTAAGCTAGATGCACAAGGTGGCACATGCATCTGGAGTTCGTTTGCAGTGGCTGGAGGCCCTGGCTCACTCATTCTCTCTATCTGCCTCTCTCTCTTTGACAAATGCATAAATAAATAAAAATTTTTAAAAAATTAACTGAATTAATTTTGCCATATAACACAATTGAAAGTAATTCATTTGTAAGATTTTTACTTGGGGGCTGAAAAGATGGCTCAATAGTTAAAGGCGCTTGCAAAGCCTGATGACCTGGGTTAAATTCCAGCCATCTGTGTAAGATAGATGCAAAAACTGCTGTGTATGGTGTTCATTTGAACATCAAGAGGCCCTGGCATGCCCATAAACACACAAACACAGGCAAATAAATAAGAAGATTAATATTGAAGTAAAAGGAAAAAGATTCAAGCTGGGTGTGGTGGCACATATGCCTTTAATCCCAGCATCAGCACTCGGGAGGGAGGCAGAGGTAGGAGGATCACCATGAGTTCAAAGCCACCCTGAGACTACATAGTGAATTCCAGGTCAGCCTGGGCTGGAATATAACCCTACCTGAAAAACAAAAATAAATAAATAAATAAAAAGGAAAAAAGACTTTTTATCATGTGGCTGAAAAAAAAAAAACTAATACCTGGGCTAGAGAGATGGCTTAGCGGTTAAGGCATTTGCCTGTGATGCCATAGGACCCAGGTTTGCTTCCATAAGACCCACGTAAGCCAGATGCACAAGGGGCACATGCTTCTGGAGTTCGTTTGCAGCGGCTACAGGCCCTGGCATGCCCATTCTCTCTTTGTCTCTCTTCTCTCTCTGCTTGCAAATAAATAAGTAAAAATAATTATTTGGGCTGGAGGGATTGCTTAGCGGTTAATCACTTGCCTGTGAAGCCTAAGGACCCTGGTTCGAGGCTTGATTCCCCAGTACCCACATAAGCCAGATGCACAAGGGGGAGCATGCATCTGGAATTCGTTTGCAGTGGCTGGAGGCCTTGGTGTACCCATTCTCTCTCTCTCTCTCTCTGCCTCTTTCTCTCTCTGTTGTTCTCAAATAAACAAAAATTTAAAAATATATAATTATTATTTTTAAAAACTATACCACTGAAGACATAATCTTCATTAGGATACAAAATCTCCCTTGTGGCTAATCCTGGCTTCATACAGATTCTCCTAGCATGGGCAGCTCACCCTTTTCTCCAGAGAATAAGCAAGGATGAAAAGAAGTGTAATTATTTTCTTCATATTTAATGGAGAGGAAGGGTTAATATGAAGAGAATTTGGGACATTAGGTATCAATTTTGTTAGAATACCTAATCACAGATAGTCAAGTGATGGCTTTTCTGCATTCTTACTTGTAAATGCTATGGCTAAAGTTCATGTTATGGCTCTTTAACAAACTGTTCTTATGCTCTATGTCAGGCATACAGGCACTAGAAACACAGGGACAAAAATAGTGTCTCTGAGGGCTGGGGAGATGGCTCAGCAATTAAAGTGCTGGCTTGCAAACCCTGCCATCCTGGATTCATTTCCCCAGCCACCCACATAAAACCAGATGCAAAAAGTGGCCCAAGCATCTGGTGTTTTATTTGCAGCAGCAAGACCCTGGTGCATTCATACATACAGACACACGTACAAATAAAAAAAAATTAAGTTAAAATAGGATCTCTAGGGGCTGGAGAGATGGCTTAGTGTTTGAAGGCTTGTCTGCAAAGCCAAAGGACCCAGGTTCAATATCCCAGGACCCACGTAAGCCAGATGCACAAGGTGGCACATGTGTCTGGAGTTTGTTTGCAATTGCTGGAGGCCCTGGCACATCTATTCTCTTTCCTTCTCTCAAATACATAATTTTTTTTGTTTGTTTGTTTGTTTTTCGAGGTAGGGTCTCACTCTAGCTCAGGCTGACCTGGAATTCACTATGTTGTCTCAGGATGGCCTCGAACTCAGCAATCCTCCTACCTCTGCCTCCTGAGTGCTGGGATTAAAGACAAGGTGTGCACCACCACGCCCGGCTCAAATACATAAAATGTTTTAAAAAAAACAGGATCTCTGCCCTTAAGGAACTAAAATTCCAAAGTTTCTATTTAATACATTTTTAAATAAATATGGAGTTCTTACTATGTGCAAGATACTCCCTAAATGCTAGGAATTCAATGGGAAGGGAAAAAGACCTTTGTTTTCTTCATGAGACCCAAAATAAAGGGAGTCAATCCCACAAAATAACTTTACAAGTATTAATAAGGGTAGGTTATATTGCCATAAAGACACAAAAATAATGTGGTCCTCAAAACCTAGCAGAGGGTATCAGGATTTAACAGTGTCATAGAGGTCAGATGAAGTAGTGCAGGCCTGCATTCCAGCACTTAGAGTGCTAAAGCAGGAGGGTCATGAGTTTGAGAGCAGTTAAGTGTTTGTCTTGTGCAGCAAAGAAAGGAGGTTTTTGGAGATCAAGGTAGTGGTTACAAAGACCTAAAGTTCTAAGAAAGCTGGTTGGAGAAGCAGAGACAGAGGTACTGGGTAATGAGGGGAAAGTTGTCCTTTATTTAAAAAGGTAACGTTGGGCTAGGGAGAGGGTTCAGCAGTTAAAGGCACTTGCCTGTGAAACCTAACCATCCGGGTTTGATTCCCTAGTACCCACATAAAGCCAGATGTAAAGTGGCACATACATCTGGAGTTTGTTTGCAGCAATAAAAGAACCTGGCACATCCATACCCCCTGCCCCGGTCAAATAAATACATTAAAAAATAATAAGGCCGGGCGTGGTGGCACACGCCTTTAATCCCAGCACTTAGGAGGCAGAAATAGGATCATCATGAGTTCGAGGCCACCCTGAGAGTACAAAGTTAATTCCAGGTCAACCTGGGCCAGAGTGAGACCCTACCTCGAAAAACCAAAAAAAAAAAAAAAAATTAAGTTGGCCGGGCATGGTGGCGCACACCTTTAAATCCAGCACTCAGGAAGCAGAGGCAGGAGGATCACCATGAGTTTGAGGCCACCCTGAGACTACATAGTGAATTCCAGGTCTGCCTGAGCTAGAGTGAGACCCTACCTCAAAAAACAAAAAATAAATAAATAAATAAAAGTTGGAGAGTGACTGTAAAATGCCTCATAGCAACTTCTGGCCTCCATACATGTGCACACATGAATGCACACCACACATATCCATATGCAAAAGAATGAAAGTAGGCCAGTATAAGAAATGTCTTCTGTGGGCTGGAGAGATGGCTCAGCAGTTAAAGGCGCTTGCTAGCAACAAGGCCTGATGGCCTGGGTTTAATTCTGCCCATGTAAAGCCAGATGCCAAAGTGGTACATGCGTTGAGTTCATTTGCAGTGGCAATAAGACCTGGCCCATATCCTCTTTGTCATTCTCTCTCCCTCCCTCTCTTTCTTTGCAAACAAATTAAAAAAATGTGTTTTAAAAATGTCTTCTAGGGCTGGAGATATGGCATAGCAGGTAAGGGGGCTTGCTTGTGAAGCCTAAGGACCCAGGTTTGATTCCTCAGTGTCTATGTAAGCCAGATATAGAGGGTAGCACATGCATGAAGTTTGCAGTGACTAGAGGCCCTGGCGTGCCCATTCTCTCTTGGTCTACGTGTCTCTTTCTCTCTATCAAATAAATAAATAAAATAAAAAATTTTAATGTTGGGGCTGAAGAGATGGCTTAGCGGTTAAGGCACTTGCCTGCAAAGACAAAGGACCGAGGTTCAATTCCCCAAAACCCACATAAGCCAGATACACAAGGTGGCACATGCATCTGGAGTTCGTTTGTAGCAGCTGGAGGCCCAGGCATGCCCATTCTCTCTGTCCCTCTCTTTTTCTCTCTGTCTCTTTCTCTCTCAAATAAATAAATAATAATAAAAATTTTGACTGTCTTCTGGCCAGGTGTGGTGGTACAGGCCTTTAATCCCAGCAGAGATAGGAGGATCACTGTAAGGTCAAAGCCAGCCTGGGACCACAGAGTGAGTTCCAGGTCAGCCTGGGCTAGAGTGAGATCTACCTCGAAAACAACAAAAAGATGTCTTCTTAGGGCTGGAGAGATAGGTCAGTGGTTAAGGCACTTGCCTGCAAAGCCTAACGACTGGAGTTCAAGTCCCCAGAACCCGTGTAAAGCCAGATGCACAAAGAGGTACATGCAGCGGAGTCCCATTTGCAGTGGCTAGGGGCCTTACTGCTTCCATTCTCTCTGTAGCCAGGTGTGGTGGTGCACGCCTTTAATCCCAGCACTTGGGAGGCAGACATAGGAGGTTCGCCGTGAGTTCGAGGCCACCCTGAGATTACATAGTGAATTCCAGGTCAGCCTGTGCTAGAGTGAGACCCTACCTCAAAAAAGCAAAGAAATGCCGGGCGTGGTGGCGCACGCCTTTAATCCCAGCACTCGGGAGGCAGAGGTAGGAGGATCGCCGAGAGTTCAAGGCCACCCTGAGACTACACAGTGAATTCCAGGTCAGCCTGAGCTTGAGTGAGACCCTACCTCGAAAACCAAAAAAAAAAAGCAAAGAAATGTCTTGTATATCCTGAGGTCTGATAAGCCGAGAGGCCTTGAGGAGGCCCAGCAACAAACCAAGGGCAGCGTGGGGTAGTAGATCAGAGAAGGGTCTCAGTGAGGAGGCCTAGAAGGATGACAGAGCAGAGAAGAGCATTCTGGGGGAGAGGGCATGACTGAACTATATCCTTTTAACTTACACATTGCGAGGGCACAGGGAAAAACATTCCATGCACTTTTACTAACATTTAAGTTTCACTTAACATGTTTTCCCAAGTCAGTAAAGAGCCTTTAAAATATTTAATGAATTCATAACATTCTATCTTAAAAATGAGCCATGGATGGGCTGGAGAGATGGCTTAGCAGTTAAAGTTCTCGCCTGCAAAGCCAAAGGACCCAGGTTTTATTCCCCAGAACCCACGTAAGCCAGATGCACAAGGTGGCATGTGCGTCTGGAGATTTGGAGTTTGTTTCCAGAGGCTGGAGACCCTTGTGCCCATTCTCTCTCCCTCTCTCTCTCTCTCTGTCCCTTCTCTCAAATAAATTAAATAAAGAAATTGGCGGGCGGGGCTGGAGAGATGGCTTAGCAGTTAAGGCACATACCTGCGAAGCCTAAGGACCCTGGTTCGATTCTCCAGGTCCCACATAAGCCAGACGCACAAGGGGGTGTACGCATCTGGAGTTCATGTATAGTGGCTAGAGGCCCTTGTGCACCCATTCCCCCCCTTTCTCTGTCTCTAATAAATAAAATAAAATAAGATAAAATAAAAATAATCTTTTTGTTTGTTTATTTTTCGAGATAGGGTATCACTCTAGCTCAGGCTGACCTGGAATTCACTCTGTATTCTCAGGGTGCACCACCACGCCTGGCAAATAATTTTTTTTAAATGAGCCATGACTTATTTTACCCCTACTGACCTTTTAAATTCTTTATTATAAATACTATCAATAAAGATTCATGTCATTAGGGTCATATTCATGGTTTGCTTAGGAGACTGACATTTACTAAATCAAAGGATTAGGGAATGTACTTTTTAAAGCCCAACAGACTGGCCTTTCTTTCTTTCTCTCCTTCTTCCTTCCTTCCTTCCTTTCTTTCCCTTTCTTTCTTCCTTTCTTTCTTTCTTTCTTCCTTCCTTCCTTCCTTCCTTCCTTCCTTCCTTCCTTTCTTTCTTTCTTTCTTTCTTTCTTTCTTTCTTTCTTTCTTTCTTTCTTTCTTTCTTTCTTTCTTTCTTTTATGAGAGAGAATGGGCACACCAGGGCCTCCAGCCACTGAATCAAACAGTAGATGTGAGTGCCTCTTGTGCGCATGTGCAACATTGTGTGCTTGAATCACTGTACATCTGGCTTACATGGGACCTGGAAAGTAGAACCTGAGTCCTTAGGCTTCACAGGCAAGCTCCTTAACCACTAAGCCATCTCTCCAGTCCAGGATTATGAAATGTAAAGAAGATTGAGCTGGGTGGGGTGGTGCACACTTTTAAGCCCAGCACTCGGGAGGCAGAATTGCTGGGAGTTTGAGGCCAGCCTGGGACTACAGTGTAAGATCCAGGTCAGACCCTACCTCAAAAAACAAAACAAAACAAAAAAAGAAGATCGATATATCTATTGCCAATTTGGTTTGTGTTTTTGCTTGTTTGATGTTCTTTAGAGACAGTCTTGCTAAGTAGCCCTAGCTGTTCTGGTACTCACTATGTAGCCCTGGCTGGCCTTGAACTCATGGTGATCCTCCTGCCTCAGTCTCCCTAGAACTAGTATTACAAGTGTGAGCACCATCCTCAGCTTTCAATTTCCTTATAACCAAGGACACTTTGAAGAGCTGGAGATATGGCTTAGTGGTTAAGGCACTTGCTGGCAAAGCCAAAAGACCCAGGTTCAATTCCCCAGTACCCTCATGAGTCAGCTGCACAAGGTGGTGCATGCATCTGGAATTCATTTGCAGATGCTAGAGGCCCTGGTGCACCCATTCTCTCCCCTCCCCCTTTCTCTCTCTCTCTTTCTCCTTGCAAATAAACAGAAACTTTTTTTTTTGAGAGAGAGAGAGACAGAGGAAGAGGAAGACAGATAGAGAACGGGCATGCCAGCAGCCCATCAGTTGCTGTGAACAAACTCCAGATGCATGCGCCCCCTTGTGGGCAAGTGGGGCATTGTGCCCTTGGGTCACTTTTGCATCTGGCTAAATGTGGGACCTGGAGATTGGAACCGGCATTCTTAAGCTTAGCAGGCAGCTCCCTTAACCGCTAAGCCATCTCTCCAGCCCAGAAACATTTTTTAAAAGACATTTTGAGAGCCGGGCATGGTGGTGCACGCCTTTAATCCCAGCACTCGGGAGGCAGAGGTAGGAGGATTGCCGTGAGTTCAAGGCCACCCTGAGACTACATAGTGAATTCCAGGTCAGCCTGAGCTAGAGTGAGAACCTGCCTTGGAAAACCAAAAAAAGAAAGAAAGAAAGAAGAAAGGAAGGGAGGGAGACAGGGAGGGAGGGAGGGAGGGAAGAAGAGAAGAAGGAATGAAAGAAGAAAATAAGGGTTAGGGTTACCATTTTCAATCTGTTACCACTCATGGTGGTTTCAGATCAGACAGATAAGTCTTCCTGGGAGCTGGAGAGATAGCTCAATGGTTAAAGGCACTTGCTTGCAAATCTAAAGGTCTGAGTTCAGTTCCCCAGCACCCATATAAATTTGGTCACAAAACTGCACATGAGTCGGTGATCCCAGCATACCTACAACAATGAGAGGCAGAGCCAGAAGAGACCCTGTCTCGAAGAAGGTAGAGCATAGACAACTCCTCTGGCCTCTTCCATACACATGCTACGGTGCACCCACCCTACCACACATACATACATGCACACACGCTCAAACAAAATTAAAAACATGAAAGAGCCTCGGGCTGGAGAGATGGTTTAGTGGTTAAGGTGCTTGCCTGCGAAGCCTAAGGACCAAGGTTTTATTGCCCAGTACCCACATATGCCAGATGCACAAGCTGGCGCATGTGCCTGGACTTCATTTGCAATGGCTAGAGGCCCTGGTGCACCCATTCTCTATATATCTGCCTTTTGTTCTCTCAAATATTTTTTTTCTTTTTTAAAGATTTTAAAAAATTACTTATTTGAGAGAGAGAGAATGGGTGTGCAGGGCCTCTAGCCACTACAAACGAACGCCAGACACATGCACCACCATGTGCATCTGGCTTATGTTGGTACTGGGAAATTGACCCTGGGTCCTTTGGCTTTGCAGACAAGCACCTTAACCTCTAAGCCATCTCTAACCCTAAAATATTTTTCAATATCATTTATTTATTTATTTAAGAGAGACAGAGAAAGAGCCAGAGAGAGAGAGAGAATGGGCACAACAGGGCCTCTAGCTGTTGCAAACAAACGCCAAACGTATATGCCACCTTGTTTATCTGGCTTTTGTGGATTCTGGGGAATCGAACCTGGATCCTTTTGCACCTGTACTGGATCCTCTTGCTTTGAAGGCAAGTGCCTTAACCACTAAGCCATCTCTCCAGCCCCTATTTAAAAGAAGAAGAAAGAAGGAGAAGGAGAAAAAGAAGGAAAGAAAGAAAAGAAAGAAAGAAGAGAAGAGAAGAGAAAAGAAAAAAAAGAAAAGAAACTCTGCCTGGCGTAGTGGCACATGGCTTTTTTTTTTTTTTTTTTTTATTTTCCGAGGTAGAGTCTCACTCTAGCTCAGGCTGACCTGGAATTCACTGTGGAGTCTCAGGGTGGCCTCGAATTCAAGGTGATTCTCTTACCTCTGCCTTCCGAGTGCTGGGATTAAAGGCATGCGCCACCATGCCCGGTGCACATGGCTTTAAAAAAAAATTTTTTTTCTGGTCTAGAGTGAGACCGTACCTCGAAAAAAAAAAATTATTTTTAAAGTCATGTGCCACTATGCCAGGCAGAGTTTCTTTTCTTTTTTTCTTTTCTTTTCTCTTCTTTCTTTCTTTTTCTCCTCCTCCTCCTCTTAGTGTGAGACCCTACCTCGAAAAACAAAAAAAAAAAACAATTTTTTTTGTTTATTTATGTATTTGAGAGCGACACAGAGAGAGAAAGAGGCAGATAGATAGAGACTGGGCATGCCAGGGCCTCCAGCCACTGCAAACGAACTCCAGATGCATGCGCCACTTTGTGGTTTGTGCATCTAGCTTACCTGGGTCCTGGGGAATAGAGCCTCAAACTGGAGTCCTTGGGCTTCACAGGCAAGCACTTAACCGCTAAGCCAACTCTCCAGCCCTGTGGCTTTAATCCCAGCACTCGGGAGGCAGAAGTAGGAAGATGTGAGTTGGAGGCCACCCTGAAACTACATAGTGAATTCCAGGTCAGCCTGGGCTAGAGTGAGACTCTACCTCAAAAAACCAAAGCATTTTTAAAAATTAGAAAAAGAGAAGCCGGGCATGGTGGCACACACGTCTAATCCCAGCACTCGGGAGACAGAGGTAGGAGGATCACCGTGAGTTCGAGGCCACCCTGAGACTACAGAGTGAATTCCAGGTCAGGAGTGAAATCCTACCTCAAAAAAAAAAAAAAAAAAAAAAAAAAAAGAAAAGAAAAAGAAAAAAAGAAAGAAAGAAAAGAAAAAAAAGAAAAGAAACTGCAACAACAAAGAAAGCTCACATCTCCTCATATTGGCTTTGTACTCAGACGTCATGTGGCAGCAAGGCCGTTTTCAATATCTTCAGTTTCACACCCATGCCACTCCATGAGCAGCAAGAAAGAGCTCCTCCCAGGGGTCCATGATTCACTGAGTCACTATGAATTACCTTCGCACCTCTGGCTAGGAAGATCTTCACAATGCTGGCTGAGTCTGAGTCACATGTTTCCCCTCTAGTTCACCCCAAAGAGCATGGACCAAGGGGTCCCTAAAAGAAAAAAAAATGGAGTACTTGTATCCAAGTGAGAAAAAGTGGAGGTAGGGCTGAGGAGATGGCTCCGTCAGTAAAGCACTCCTTACTCAAACTGCTGTACCTGAGTTTGATCCCCAGTCCCCATGTAGAAAGCCAAGCCTCTGTAATCCCAGCACAATGCCACTGACAGCAAGATGGAGGCAAGGACAGAATTTCCTGGAAGTTCTTAGCACAGACACTTAACCTCAAACGAGGTGGACCAGTGAAGATCAACCTCTGACCTCCACGTGTGCACACAAATAAAATAATTTTTTAATGAGCATGATCACCCTGTTAAGAGAATGAATGTGGGATGGGAATAGGGCTCAGCAGTCAAAAGTGCTTGCTTGCAAAACCTGCAGGTCCAGGTTTGATTCCCCCCACAGGTTCAGGTGTTTAAAACTTGGTATACCACTGGTGGCACTGTTTGGGGAAGTTGTAGAACTTTTGAGGCATGGTGCCTAAGTGGCTGATGCAAATTGCTGGAGGCAGGTCTTAAAGGTTCATCTGAGTTCTTTGCTTCCTAATCCTAGATGTGAGGAGCTCAGACTACGTGCTTCTGCTGTCATGAACTTTGCCATGTCCTCCCCACCATGATGAACTGATAGCCCCTCAAAGCTTGAGATAGAATCAATCCTTCCTACCTTAAGTTGGTCACAGTGGTGATAAAAGTAACAGATGAGGGGCTGGAGGAATGGCTTAGCGGTTAAGGTGTCTGCCTACAAAGCCAAAGGACCCCGGTTCAATTCCCCAGGACCCACGTTAGCCAGATGCACAAGGGTCCACACGCGTCTGGAGTTTGTTTGCAGTGGCTGGAGGCCCTGGCATGCCCATTCTCTCTCTCTCTCCCTCTTTCTCTATAAAATAAATTAATAAAAATAAAATATTTTTTAAAAAGTAAGAGATGAGAGGGGGCCCAGAGAGATGGCTTATCTCATTTGCCTGTAAAGCCTAAAGACCCAGGTTCAATTCCCCAATACCCACGTAAGCCAGATACACAAGGGGGCGCATGCATCTGGAGTTCGTTTACAGTGGCTGGAGGCCCTGGTTTACCCATTCTATCTGCCTTACTCTTTCTCAATTAAAAAAAAAAATGTTTAAAGTAACTGAGCTGGGTGTGGTAGCACAGGCCTTTAATCCCAGCACTCGGGAGGCAGAGGTAGGAGGATCCCATGAGTTCAAGGCCACCCTGAGACTACATAGTGAATTCCAGGTCAGCCTGGGCTAGAGTGAGACCCAACCTGGAAAAAAAAAAAAAAAGTAACTGATGGGAAAGGAAGGAGAAGGAACTCGTGCCTTGGCACTTACTTTAATCTCACCCAAAGTCATGCACCATGCTGCATTTTCCTCTGAGCCGTCAGGCTGTCGTAAAATCAGTTGTCACTGATGCATGAGTGTCACAAAAGCTAGAGAGGAATATTCAAGTTAACCAGCTGGAAAGGTCAGTATTTCAGAGTGTGACTGTCTAAGACACTCCCACTGGGTATTGCAGGTTGTTTCTTGTCCTTATAATTCTTTCCTATTGAGAGTTTGCAGGAAAGTATTCATTTGCCTTCAACGCCCTGGGGACAGGGTGGCTGCTAACTGAGGCCTGGGAAACCACTGCAGAGGCTCAAGTCAGCCAGCCCGCTTGAGTACTTCTGCTAAAGGACATTTACACAGTGTACAATGTTGACAATGCATACACAAATATTTTTTCAAAACTATTTTAGTTTGGGGGCTGGAGAGATGGCTTAGCGGTTAAGGCATTTGTCTGCAAAGCCAAAGGACCCTGGTTCGATTCCCCAGGACCCACATAAGCCAGATGCACAAGGGGGCGCATGCGTCTGGAATTCGTTTGCAGTGGCTGGAGGCCCTGGCACGCTCATTCTCTATCTATCTATCTATCTATCTATCTATCTATCTATCTATCTATCTGCCTATTTCTCTACCTATCTCTCTCTCAAATAAATAAAAATAATATACTTTAAAAAATTAAACTATTTTAGTTTTTTTCAAAAGTATTTTATTTATTTGCAAGCAGAGAGAGAGGAAGAGGGAGAATGGATACATAAGGACCTCCAGCCACTGCAAACAAACTCCAGATGCATACAACACTTTGTGCATCTGGCTTTATGTGGATACTAGGGAATCAAACCCCTGGGTCATTAGGCTTTCCAGGCAAGTACCTTAATGGCTGAGCCATCTCTCTAGCCCAGAATCACTCCTTTTTTAAACTATTTTTTATTTTATTTGAGACAGAGAGAGAGAGACAAGGTAGACGGGCAGAATATGGGGGCACCATGGCTTCTTGCCACAGTAAACAAACACCAGTGTGCTACAACTGGTTGTATGTGGGTACTGGGGAATCAAACCCAGGCCAGCAGGCTGTGCAAGCAAGCACCTTTAACCATGAAGCCATCTCTTCAGCCCCCTCTTTCTTTCTCCTCCTAACAAGTTATTACCTCCTCATGTTGTTTGACCTACCTTGTATAGTACCTCTCTCTCTCTCTGTACCTGCCTCTCTCTCTCTCTCTCTCAAATAAATAAGTAAATAAAATATTTTTAAAAAATAGATATAAGCCAGGTGTGGTGGTGTACACCTTTAAACCCAGCACTTGGGAGGCAGAGGTAGGAGGATCGCCATGAGATCAAGGCCACCCTGAGACTACATAGTAGATTCCAGGTCTAGCCTGGGCTATAGCAAGACCCTAACTCGAACCCAACCCCCCCCCCAAAAAAAAATGATATAAGAGGGCTAGGAGATGGGTCAGTAAAGGTTTGCCACTCGAGTATGAGGATGGGTGTCTGAATCCCCAGCACCCACTTACATGCCAGGCAGGTATGGCAGCCTGCCTGTAACCCTAGCATTCCGGAGACTGAGGTGGATCCCCAGGGCAAGCTGGCTGGCTAAATGAGTGTAATTGAAGAGTCCTAAGTTCAAGTGAGAGACTGTCTCAATAAGTGAGTCGGAGAGCAGTCAAGGAAGAGACCTGATGTTAACCTTTGGCCTCTGTGCACACCTGCACCCACACACATACCAACATGCATACGCTCACACAGGCACACCACACACAGAGAGAGGGAGAGAGAGAGAGAGACAGAGAGAGAGAAATAGATGTAAATGGCTGGTGAGGTAGCTCACTTGATAAAGCATTTACCTAGAAAGCATGCGGACCTGAGTTTGACCCCAGTAACCATATAAAAATCCCAGACATGGTGGTGTGTGCTGTAATCCCAGCACTGAGAAGGCAGAAACAGGAGGATCCCTGGGACTCAGTGGCCAAGCCAGTCTGAGCTCCAGGCCAGTGAAAGACCAGCTCAACCAAGGTGCATGGCACTCGTGAGGGTGACTCCCAAGGTTGTCCTCTGCCCTCCATACCTAGTGCACATATGTGCTTGCATGCCTGCACACATGAACACCCACCCACATAAAATAAATATAATTGTGAAATAATCATGGAATATAGCTATTAAGCTTTCTATTACAGGAAAGGTGACATAGGATACTTTACCATACATTGGCATATAAAAGGTTATTCTTGAGCTGGGCGTGGTGGTGCACGCCTTTAATCCCAGCACTCAGGAGGCAGAGGTAGGAGGATCACTGTGAGTTCAAGGCCACCCTGAGACTACATAGTGAATTGCAGGTCAGTCTGGGCTAGAGTGAAACCCTACCTCGAAAAACCAAAAATAAATAAATAAATAAAATAAGTAAATAAAAGGTTATTCTTTTTTTTTAATTGTTTCTTTTTAAGGTAAGATATTGCTTTAGTCCAGGCTGACCTGGAATCACTATTAGTCTCAGGCTGCCCTCAAACTCACAATGATCCTCCTGCCTCAGTCTCCTGAATGCTGGGATTAAAGGCATGTGCCACCATACCTGGCTTAACTTTGTTTACTTTTATATAAACAAAAACAATAGCTGGGCGTGGTAGCGCATGCCTTTAATCCCAGCACTCAGGAAACAGAGGTAGGAGGATTGCCATGAGTTTGAGGCCACCCTGAGAATATAGAGTGAATTCCAGGTCAGCTTGGGCTAGAGCGAGACCATACCTCGAAAAACAAAAAAATAAAAATAAAAAAAATAATAATAATAAATGACATTCACATGTTAACCTTAAGAAATAGAATGACCAGGCTGGAGAGCTGACTTAGAAGTTAAGTTGCTTGCGTGCAAGGCTAAAGGACCCAGGTTTGATTCCCCAGGACCGATGTAACCCAGATGCACAAGGTAGTGCATGTTTCTGGAATTTGTTTGCAGTGGCTGGATGCCCTAGTGTGCCCATTTTCTCTCTTTCTCTACCTGCCTCTCTCAAATAAATAAAATAAAATTTTAAAAGATCTCTTGGTTACTAGTAAAAAAAAAAGAGAGAAATAGAATTACTAATGATTTTATTTATTTACTTACTTGTGTACTTGTTTATTTATTTGCTTTTATAAGTACACCAAAATGAAATATACTCATCTGTATTCAAGTGAATTCACTGTTTGTTTGTTTTTTTTAATTTCTTATTTTTTTGGTTTTTGAGGTAGGGTCTCACTCTGGTCCAGGCTGACCTGAAATTCACTATGTAGTCTCAGGGTGGCCTGGAACTCACTGATCCTCCTACCTCTGCCTCCTGAGTGCTGGGATTAAAGGTGTGTACCACCACACCTGGCCAAAATTTTTATTTATTTAAGAGAGAATGCATGTGTCAGGGCCTCTTGCCATTGCAAACAAACTCCAAATGGATGTGCCACTTTGTGCATCTGGCTTTACATGGGTCCTCGGGAATCAAATATGGGCCATTAGGCTTTGCAAGCAATGACATTAACTTCTGAGCCATCTCTCCAGCCCCTGAATTAGTTTTTTTTTATTTATTTATTTATTTATACTTTTTTAAGATTTATTTTTATTTATTAGAGACACAGAGAGGGAGAGAGACATAGAGAGTGAGACATTAGAGACATAGAGAATGGGTGTGTCAGGGCCTCTAGCCACTGCAAACAAACTCCAGATGCATGAGCCACCATGTGCATCTGGCTTATGTGGGACCTGGAGAATCAAACCTGGGTCCTTAGTCTTTATAGGCATGTGCCTTAACTGCTAAGCCATCTCTCCAGCCCTTTTTTACTTCTTTTTAAGATTTATTTTTATTTATTAGAGTATTTATTTATTTTTGATTGTTTGATTGTTTTGTTTTTTCAAGGTAGGATTTTGCTCTAGCCCAGGCTGACCTGGAATTCACTATGTAGTCTCAGGCTAGCCTTGAACTCATGGCTATCCACCTATCTCTGCCTCCCATCTGCTAGGATTAAAGGTATGTGCCACCACACCCGGCATGAATTCTTTAAAAAAAAATTTTTTTTTGTTTGTTTGGTTTTTTGAGATAGGGTCTCACTCTAGCCCAGGCTGACCTGAAATTCACTATGTATTCTCAGGGTGGCCTCAAACTCATGGCAATCCTCCTACCTCTGCCTCCCGAGTGCTGGGATTAAAGGTGTGCGCCACCATGCCTGGCTAAAACAAAATATATCTTTTTATTTATTTATTCAAGAGAGAATGAGTAAAAGTGAGAGAGAGAGAGAGAGAGAGAGAGAGAGGGAATGGGCATGCCAGGACCTCTAGCCACTGCAAATGAACTCCAGACGTATGTGCCACCTAGTGCATCTGGCTTTATGTGGGTACTGGGGAATCAAACCTGGGTCCTTTGGCTTTGCAGGCAAGTGCCTTAATCACTAAGGCATCTCTCCAGACCATGAATTTGTTTTTAAAGAAAACAAATAGCTTAGAATACTCAGGTGTGAGTTCCTAGAGGGGTACTCGCGAGGGTTTCCAGGTCCCTGTGTCCCTGGATAAGGAATACCAGAGACACACTGTAAGGTAATAGAGAACATTTATTACAAAAGACAAAGGCACTCCAGAGAATGGAAATGAATTAGTAAGCTGGGAAAAGGCACACACTCGAAAGCGCTGGCCCACGAGCCTCTTCACCCTTTATAGGTTACGTGCATAGCACCTGCCTCTTAAGTAATTGCAGGTCACCGCTTTTCTCCTGTATGCTGTCATTACTGCAGTCAGCACTGGGAAAGTGTCCAGTCCTCCACTGCCCTCACTTTCTTTCAATATGTTGAGCTTGATGTCGTCGCTCTTGTCTAGTCTCCTGCCACCACACTGCTGTGGAGAGAATACTTCAAAACTCAGATGTTGATGTCCTAACCTCCCAAGAGATGGAATTGGGTTCTGGAGCCTTTTGGAGGTGATTAGATCATGACGGCAAAGCCCTTATAAAAGCAACCGAAGGGCTGTAGAGGTGGCTCAGCAGTTAAGGCACTTGCCTACAAAGCCTGATGACCTTGGGTCAATTCCCCAGTACTCCTGTAAAGCCAGATGCACAAGGTGGTGCATGAATCTGGAGTTCATTTGTAGTGGCTAGAGGTCTGGCATGCCCATTCTCTCTCTATATCTGCCTCTCTGTCTCAGATAAACTTATTTCTTATTTCTCCACCTGCCTTGTGTCCTGGGGAGGAATTGAGGGAACGCATCCACACAATTGTAACATTGGGACCCCTGAGCTCGCCCGGCTTAAGGTCACTGTCTAGATGTGGAACACTGACGAAAGGCGCATTCACTTTCCTTCTTCCCCCATAGCAGCCACAGTGAGGATCCAGAGCTCCATCCCAGGCACTGCTTGCTGACCCAGCCAGCCGTCACCGCAGGGGTCGCTGGCTTGGGTCCGGATTGGGCAGCAGTGATCAGAATGGGGCTATATTACATGCGAGAAAACCATGCACAAATCCTGCGGGTGCCCACGAATGTCCATAAAGGCATTGCTTCTCAAGGCATAGCTCTGACAAGGGTGTGGCTTTGGAAATGTTTACACTCCGGGTCTCCAGCTTCTACAGCAGCCGTCCAATGTTGAGGTCACCTGGCTGCCTAGACGCGCGCAGGACAGAGGAGTCCGTTTCCCATCACCAGAGCCATTCCTGGGAGACACCGCGCGCTCCTGCCGTGGCGAAGCAGGATTAACTTCCCTGCACAGTATCTGAATAGCATGATTGTATCATTCTAGTTTATGGAACCAACTCCTATGACTCAGAGGTGTGGCCCGAGTACTCCTCCCACTGCCCACTCCGCTGTCCTTTGTGTAATTTGGGCAAATCTCTTCCTTCAATGACGATAATAGGGCTTTGTCTGACTACCTACAGGGTTATTGTGAGGGGCCTCAATGATAATATATATGGAACTATTTTTTAAATTATTTTTTATTTTTGGTTTTCCAAGGTAGGGTCTCACTCTAGCTTAGGCTGACCTGGAATTCACTATGTTGTCTCAGGGTAGCCTTGAACTCATGGCAATTCTCCTACTTCTGCCTCCCGAGTCCTGGGATAAAAGGCGTGCACCAACCTGCCAGGCCTGGAACTATAATTTTTGTGAACTATCAAATGCTATACCAATATAAGGCATTCTTACTATGACTAAGTGTTTTACATCATAAAGCCCCCCCCCCACGCCCTGCCCTGCTCCCTCCATGCAAAGTCTCACTCTAGCCCAGGCTGATTTGGAACTGACTCTCTAGCCCCACACTGTCCTTGAACTCACAACAATCTTCCTACCTCAGCCTTCTGAGTGCTTGGACTAAAGTGTGAGCCACCATACCCAGCTTGCCCCTTATTCTCTTTGGTTATATGTTAGCAATGAATTTCAATTAGTATATTATAAAATAGACAGTCAAGGGCTGAGGAGAAGGCCCTGCAGTTAAACACACTTGCTTGCAAAGCTTAAAGACTGGGGTTCAATTTCCCAACACTCATATAAAGCTGGATGTAAAAGTGGTACATATGTCTAGCATCTGTTCACAGCAGCAAGAGACTCTGGGCACACACACAAATAAAGAAATAAATTCAGAGAGCCAGGCGTCATGGTGCACGCCTTTAATCCCAGCACTTGGGAGGCAGAGGTAGGAGGATTGTCATGAGTTGAAGGCCACCCTGAGACTACATAGTTAATTTCAGGTCAGCCTGAACCAGAATGAGACCCTACCTTGAAAAACAAAAAGAAAGAAAAAGAAAGGAAGGAAGGAAGGAAGGAAGGAAGGAAGGAAGGAAGGAAGGAAGGAAGAAGCCAGGTGTGGTGGCGCATGCCTTTAATCCCAGCACTTGAGAGGCAGAGGTGGGAGGATTACCATGAGTTCGAGGCCACATAGTGAGTTCCAGGTCAGCCTGGGCTGGAGTGAGACCCTACCTTGAAAAACAAAAAGGAAGAAAGAAAGGAAGAAAGAAAGAAAGAAAGAAAGAAAGAAGGAGGGAGGAAAGAAAGAAAAGAAAAGAAAAGAAAGGAGGGAGGGAAGAAGGGAAGGAAGGAAGGAAGAAGGAAGGAAAGAAAGGCTGGAGAGAATGGCTTAGTGGTTAAGGAACTTGCCTATAAGCTTAAGGACTCATGTTCGACTCTCCAAGTCTCACATAAGCCAGATGCACAAGGTGACACAAGCATGCAAGGGCACACATGTATACAAGGTGGCACAAGCATCTGGAGTTCAATTACAGTGGCTGGAGGCCCTGGCGTGCCATCTCTCTCTCTCTCACACATAAATAAAAGAGGAAAGAAAAATAAAGGAAGGAAGGGAGAGGGAGGGAGGGAGGGAGGGAGAGAGAGAGAGGGAGGGAGGGAGGGAGGGAGGGAGGGAGGGAGGGAGGGAGGGAGGGGAGGCAAGCAAGCCAGGCATGGTGGCAAATTCGTTTAATCCCAGCACTGGGAGGCAGAGGTAGAAGGACCAATGTGAGTTTGAGACCAGCCTGAGACTACATAGAGACCCTACCTCAAAAAAACAAGAGAGAGAGAGAGAGAGAGAGAGAGAGCCGTGGTGACACAGCCTTTAATCCTATTTAATATTTTATAGGTATACCCTTGAATACATGTTCATCAATTTATGAGATAATAAAGTACTCTATAAACAATGCCTGTCATTTTATAATCTCACTGTAGTCTCAGGGTGGCCTCAAACTCATGGTGATCTTCCTACCTCTGCCTCCCAAGGGCTGGGATTAAAGGCATGCATCACCATGTCTTGCTACCCTCAGAATTTTTAAAGAATATTTTATTTGTATTTATTTATTTGAGAAAGAGAGAGAGAAATAGGCAGGTAGAGAGAGAGAATGGGCACACCAGGGCCCATTGGCCAGGTGTGGTGGTGCATGTCTTTAATTCCAGCACTTGGGAGGCAGAGGTAGAAGGATTGCTATGAGTTCAAGGCCACCCTGAGACTATATAGTGAATTCCAGGTCAGCCTGGGCTAGAGTGAGACCCTACCTCAAAAAACAAAAACAAAACAAAAAAAGATGTTTTTAGCCGGGCGTGGTGGCGCACGCCTTTAATCCCAGCACTCGGGAGGCAGAGGTAGGAGGATCCTGAGAGTTCGAGGCCACCCTGAGACTACATAGTTAATTCCAGGTCAGCCTGGACCAGAGTGAAACCCTACCTCGAAAAACAAAAAAAAAAAAAAAAAAAAAAAAAAAGATGTTTTTACTTATGAGAGAGAGGGACAAAGAGGGAGAGGCAGATAGAGAGAATGGTGTTCCAGGGCTTCCGGCCACTGCAAACAAATTCCAGACACATGAGCCACTTTGTGCAACTGGCTTACGTGGGTCCTGGGGAATTGAACCTGAGTCCTTAGACTTTGCAGGCAAGCGCCTTAACCGCTAAGCCATCTCTCCAACCCAAGAATTTTGCTTTGTTTTGTTTTCCAGGTAGGGTCTCGCTATAGCCGAGGCTGACCTGGAATTCACTATGTATTCTCAGGGTGGCCTCGAACTCACGGCAATCCTCCTACCTCTGCCTCCTAAGTGCTGGGATTAAAGGCATGTGCTACCACACCTGGCAAGAATATTTTTTTTATTGACAACTTCCATAACTGTAGACAATATCCCATGGTAATTTCCTGCCCCCTTTCCCTTTGAAACTCAACTCTCCATCATACCCCTTCCCCCTCTCAATCAATCTCTCTTTTCATTTTGATGTCATCATCTTTTCCTCCTATTATGATGGTATTGTGTAGGTAGTGTCAGGCACTGCGAGGTCATGGATATCCAGGCCATTTTGTGTCTGGAGGAGTGTGTTGTAAGGAGGCCTACCCTTCTTTGGCTCTTATATTCTTTCCACCCCCTCTTCTGCAATAAACTCTGAATCTTGGAAGGTGTGATAGACATGTTTTAGGTGCTGAGCACTCCTCTGTCACTTCTTCTCAACATTATGGTGCCTTCTGAGTCATCCCAAGGTCACCATTGTCTGAAATGAGAAGCTTCTCTACCCAAGAATTTTTGTTTTGTTTTGTTTTGTTTTGTTTTGTTTTTCGAGTGTCACTTTAGCTCAAGCTGACCTGGAATTCACTCTGTAGTCTCAGGGTGGCCTTGAACTCACGGTGTTCCTCCTACCTCTGCCTCCTGAGTGCTGGGATTAAAGGTGTGCACCATCACACCTGGCTTCCCAAGAATATTTTTTAAGTTAAAGAGCATCTTTTGAAATTTTCCTCTTGATGCTCATCAGCTCAGGCCTGCAGTAGCTGTTGTAGTCATGAGGGACTTGCAGCAGCTGGGTGGCAGCTAGTAGCCTGCAGCTTTCATCTGTATTTGAAATGAGCTTACCCCTCAATGGACTGACAGGAGAGCCAGTGATGGTGAAACTTAAGTGGGGATTGGAATTCAAAGGCTACCTGGTATCTGCACTGGGCTACTTAAACATGCAGTTTGCAAATACAGAATTCATAGATAGGGCATTGTTTGGGCATCTGGATAAGGTTTTTACTTATTTATTTATTTATTTATTTATTTTATTTATTTATTTGCAAGCAAAGAGTGAAAGAGATGGGGGGCAGATAAAGAGAATGGGCTTGCCAGGGCCTCCAGCGGCTGCAAGTGCACTCCAGATGCATATGCCACCTTGTGCATCTGGCTTATGTGGGTACTGGAGAACTGAACCTGGGCCCTTAAGCTTTGTAGATAAGTGCCTTAACCACTAAGCCATCTCTCCAGCCATGGATAAATTTTTTAAAAGGTGTCATAATATCCTTTATATCAAAGGTGTTATTGAAGAAGACGGGAAAATGAAAGAATAGCACCTTTTGTTGAAGATTTGTTTTTGTTTTTCAAGGTAGGGTCTCACTCTAATCCAGGCTGACCTGGAATTCACTCTGTATTCTCAGGGTGGCCTCGACTTAAGGCAGTCCTCCTACCTCTGCCTCCTGAGTGCTGGGATTAAAGGCATGTGCTGCCACGCCCAGCTGTTTTTTTTTTTGTTTGTTTCTTTGTTTTTGAGGTAGGATTTCACTCTAGCCCAGGCTGGCCTGGAATTCACTATGTGGTCTCAGGGTGGCCTCGAACTCTCGGCAATCCTACCTCTGCCTGCCAAGTGATTAAAGGCATAGCTTATTGGGGAATTTTAAATATATATATATATGTATGTATATATGTATATATATGTATATATATGTATATATATGTGTGTGTGTGTGTGTGTATTTCTAGAGATTTGTTTTTCCAAAAGACAAAAAAAGAATATCCTTTTAAAATGATTTTGTTTATTTATTTATTTGAGAAAGACTGACACAGAGAAAGAAGCAAACAGAGAGAGAGAGACAATGGATATACCAGTGCCTCCCACCACCCGCCACTGCAAATGAATTCTAGATGCATGTGCCACTTTGTGCATCTGGCTTTACATGGGAATGGGGAATCAAACACAGGCCATCAGACTTTGCAAGAAAGCACTTTTTTTTTTTTAATTTATTTATTTGCAACCAGAGAGATATAGAAGAGAGACAGACAGAGAAAATGGGTGTGCCAGGGCCTCCAGCTGCTGCAAACAGACTCCAGATGCATGAGCCACTTTGTGCATCTGCCTTTACTTGGGAAGTAGGGAATCAAAGTCAGGTTGTTAGGCTTTGCAGGCAAGCACCTTAACTGCTGAGCTATTTCTCCAGTCCAAGAAAACACTTAAAAAAAATTTTTTTTTGAGGTAGGGTCTCACTCTGGCCCAGGCTGACCTGGAATTAACTATGTAGTCTCAGGGTGGCCTTGAACCCATGGTGATCCTCCTACCTCTGCCTCCCGAGTGCTGAAATTAAAGGCGTGAGCCACCACGCCCGGCAAGAAAACACTTTTAAACCACTGAGCCGCCATCTCTCTAGCCTTACCTTCTTCTCCTTCTCCTTCTTCTTCTTCTCCTCCTCCCCCTCCTCCTCCTCCTCCTTCTTCTTTTTGTTTTGTTTGTCCAGTTGGCCAAAGCCTATTTCTCTTCCCTGACACCAAGATAACCTTAACTAACATGACTGATAAAATTGGCCTGGCCCAACATGGCTTTGGAAACAGAACCCAGTGCTTTGTAGGATAACATCAGTTGGGATCCTGAGGCCCTTGGCTCCAGCCCTGGGAACACTCCCCATTCTCTAATCCTCTAGAAACTTGCCTTGCTGGATTGTCAATTTGATACTCAGGGCTACGTGTCCCTGAAGACTTCTTGATTCCCTAGAGGAAGGGAGAACGACATTCCTTCCCCTGGCTGTCATCCTCTTTCATCTTTGTGTTCAGACCTGTCCAGGAACCTTCTAGAAACATGCTTTTTTTTTTTTTTTTTTTTAAATTCTCGTGCTGCTCTGTGTGTGTGTGAATACTTGCGCTTCATGCACATTTACTTACGTGTCCAGAGAGTAGGAGAGGAGGTGGTGGAGAAGTTCAGAGGAAGGGTGCTCACATGTCCGATCTTGGAAATGGGGATCAGAACCAGAGGGTGACACTGCACGAGCCTGATTAGTTCCATTCAGAACTGTTCACTGAGTCATCAGAAAATTGATCCTCCTGTCCCCAGCCTGTCCCCTTCCACTAGTCAAATGTGGCTTTTGTGGGCGCCACTAATTGTGCTTCTACTGCAATTTTACATAGTTTAGGCCAACAGAAGTTTCTGCCCGAGCCAATGTGCATGGAGAAGTTACCACGTGAAACACTAGCTTATGGTCTATGTTCCCGTGAACACACCTTCCTCCCCTGTCCCACTATTTAAGCAGGATGCTTCCTAGCCTCTGGGGAGAGACTGCAGGTCTCTCTGACTACAAGCTGGAAGTCCAGACAGTTAGAGCACCCACAGATGAAGTGTGTTTGGCCCACACAGAACTATTAGAGAAAGAATGGGTGTTCCAGGGCCTCCAACCACTGCAAACAAATCCAGATGCATGCACCACCTTGTGCATTTGGCTTATGGGTTCCCGGGGAATCAAACCTGGGTCCTTAGACTTTGCAGGCAAACACCTTAACTGTTAAGCCAAGCCATCTCTCCAGCCTTCTTTCTATTTTTTAATTTTAATTAATTTATTTTTTATTTTTATTTATTTATGAGAGAGAGAGAGAGAGAAAATGGGCACACCAGGGCCTCTAGCCACTGCAAACAAACTCCAGAAGCATGTGCCACTTTGTGCATCTGGTTTACATGGGTTCTGGGGAATCAAACATGGGTCCTTAGACTTTGTAGGCAAATGCCTTAACTGCTAAGCCATCTCTCCAGCCCTTATTTCTTATTAGTTATAAACTTTATTGTATTCCCCTTGTGTTCTCCTCTAGCATTCCCGCTTCCCTGCCCCATTCTCCTGAAGGCCTTCTTCCGAGGAGTTATTGGTATTCATCCTGGGGTTATGAATGCTGCAAACAAATGCCTATCCAGCTTTATGTGGGTGGCTGGGGAAATGAACGCCAGGCTGGCAAGCTTTGCAAGCAAGTACCTTATTTATTTACTTACTTACTCATCCATCCATCCATTCATTCACTTATTAGAGAGAGAGAAAGGAGAGAGAGACAGAGAACAAGAAAACCCGAGCACTCACCAGGGCCTCTTGCTACTGCAAGCAAACTCCACTGCATGTGCCCACGGCTTTGTGCATCTGGCTTTCCGTGGGTACTGGGGAGCTAACCCCAGGTCAGCAGGTTTTGCAAGCAAGCACCTTTAACAGCTGAGCCATCTCCCCAGCCTCTGACAAGTCACTTTTTTTTGTTGTTGTTTTGTTTTGCGAGGTAGGGTCTCACTCTGGTCCAGGCTGACCTGGAATTCACTATGTAGTCTCAGCGTGCCCTCAAACTCTCGGCGATCCTCCTACCTCTGCCTCCCGAGTGCTGGGATTAAAGGCCTGAGCCACCACGCCCGGCTACAAATCACTTTTTAAAAGGAAGGCTGAGGGCTGGAGAGATGGCTTAGGGGTTAAGGCGCCTGCCTCCTAACCCTAAGAACACTGGTTCCAATCTCCAGCGGTTCCAATCTCCAGGTACCACGTTTAGCCAGATGCAAAGTGACGCAAGGGCGCAATGCCGCACTTGACCACAAGGGGGCGCACACATCTGGATTTCGTTCGCCGCAGCTGAGACACTGCTCGCGCGCCCATCTCTGTCTTCCTCTCTCTCTCTGTGTGTCTCTCTCCAAAAAAATAATAAAAAATAAAAAGTTTTTTTTTTTAAAAAAAAAAAGGAAGGCTGAGCTGGGCGTGGTGGTGCACAACTTTAATCCCAACACTTGGGAGGAGGATCACCGAGTGTTCGAGGCCACCCTGAGACTACATAGTGGACTAGACTGGACTAGAGTGAGATCCTATCTTGAAAAAAAGATAAAAGATAAAAAATAAAAAATAAAATAAAAGGAAGGCTGGCCACATGTAAGGCTTTTCTCTTCAGTCCCCAGCACTCCCTACTGTGTGTCACCATTGACAGGCCCTGCCTGGCCTCTTCCTGTGCATACTTGGGCCTCTGATTCCTAAACACATTAAGGAAACTCCCCAGGAAGAAATAGAAGATTGAGATAGGGAAGTGTTCCCTAGAAGAGGGAAACCCGTAGGGTATAGTCAGTAGTGAACCAGAGCCTGGAAGCATAGCAAACTTCCTCTTAGTAGCTTGAGGAGGGGAAGCAGAGCAGATCAGCCCCTCCTCCGTGGAGAGGAGACCTTCTTTATCTCCCCTCCCCGTTGTCGCCATGACTTCTCTCCAGTAGTGAGTGCCCAGACACGCTCCCAGAAACTCATAAAAGGGACCAACTCACTTTGTTCTTCCCATCTCCAGAGCCTGCCCCCTCGTTTCCCCCTCCCTCTCTCTCTGGCTTTGGGCCCCACTATGACACGTTGGCATAGTGCTTGCAACTCTCCTAATGAAAAGCTTTCTTTCTAAAAGGTGTTGTCTCAGCTGCTTCTACTCCATTGCTTTTTTTTTTTTTTTCAAGGTAGGGTCTCACTCTAGCCCAGGCTGACCTGGAATTCACTATGCAATCTCAGGAAGACCTTGTATTTACAGCAATCCTCTTACCTCAGCCTCCCGAGTGCTGGGATTAAAGCTGTGTGCCACAACACCTGGCCTTTGGTTTTTGAGGTAGGGTTTCACTCTAGCCCGGGCTGACCTGGAATTTACTATGTAGTCTCAGGCTGGCCTCGAACTCACAGCGATCCTCCTACCTCAGCCTCTCTGAGTGCTCAGGTTAAAGGCGTGTGGCACCACACCCTGCATCATAGTGCTCTTTTGACTGTTTTTCCCCCCTTTCCTTTATTCTGAAACAGGTTTCACTAAGTTGCCTGGGCTGAATTGGAACTCACTCTGTACCCCAGCTGGCCTTGAACTCGTGATCTTCTAACCTCAGCTTCCAGAGGGGCTGGGATTACAGCTCTGTATCACCACACCCGGCCTTGATGGACTTTCAAAGTACAGTGGCCAAAGGCTATGAGTGACTCAAATGAGGTGTGACTCAAATGAAGCCATTCTTACTTTCTCTTCAGCCTGGGCTCAATTCTGAAGAAACCCATGTGAGCCAGGTGCAAAAAGCGCCCCAACTGTCTGTATTCATTTGCAGTGAACTTTGGACTCCAACATACATGCACATATGTCCATGAGCACCTGCACACACCTGTGCCCCCCCCATCATCAGGGCAATGGGTCATCCTGGATAGATATGATCTCTCTAGTGTATTAAGACAGTAGAGAGCTGAGGACCATTACTGAAGAGAAAAGGAATAAATAACTACAGAATGGCTAGGCATGGTGGTCCATACCTTTAATCTCAGCACTCGAGAGGCTGAGGTAGGAGGATCACTGTGAGTTCGAGGCCAGCCTGAGTCTACATAGTGAATTCCAGGTCAACCTGAGCTAGAGCGAGACCCTACCTCCAAAAACAAAACAAAACTGAATGAAGGGCTGGAGAAATGGCTCAGTGGTTAAAGGCACTTGCTTACGAAGCCTGATGGCCTGAAGTTCAATTTCCCAGTACCCATGTAAAGCTAGATACACATAGTGGCACATGGGCAGTGGCAGGAGACCATGGTGTGCCCATACTCTTTCTCTCTCTTTTCTCCTCCTTCTTCACCTCCTCCTCCTTCTTCTGTTTGCCTCTCTGTGTCCCTATCTCTCACTCAAATAAATAAATAAATAATATATATACACACACAGAATGGATGCTTGAGTCAGTCTACTTACATTTGAAACTTGGCTCCATCTGGGAGCTGTGGAGGTGACTCAGTGGTTAAAGGTACTTGTTTGTGAAGTCTGCCAGCCCAAGGTTCTATTCTCTAACCACCCATATAAAGCTGTGGGGGCGGGGGCTGAAGAGATGGCTTAGCAATTAAAGCACATGCCTGTGAAGCCTAAGAACCCCGGTTCGATTCTCCAGGTCCTACGTAAGCCAGATGCACAAGGGGGCACACACGTCTGGAGTTCATTTGCAGTGGCTAGAGGCCCTGGCACGCCCATTCTCACTTTCCCTCTCTCTCTTTCCCTCTCTCTGTCTCTAATAAAATAAATAAAAATAAAGCTGTGTAGGCATTTTTTTGTTTTTTTGAATTTTTTTTATTAACAACTTCTATACTTACAGACAAAAAAAACCCATGATATTTCCTTCCCCTCTCCCCTGTGTGGACATTTGTCTGCAGCAGCAAGAGACCCTAGCATGCGTGCACACACACATACACACACACATACACACACAAACACACATGCACACACACATTTAAAAGAAGAAACTTGGCTCCATTACTGACCGTGTGATCAGCTTACTTTTCTAAATATTTAATCAATTTATTTATTTATTGGAGAGAGAGAGAGAGAAAGAGACAGAAAGAGCACCAGGGACACCAGCCACTGGAAATGAATTCCAGATGCATGCGCCACCTTATGCATCTGGCTTACATGGGTCCTAGGGAATCAAACCTGTGTCCTTAGCAGCCTAGATATCCCTCAATTGATAAGTGGATAATGAAGATGCGACATATTTATACAAGGGAGTTCTACTTAGCAGTAAAGAAAAATAAAATTATGAAATTTGCAGGAAAATGGATGGGTCTGGAAAGGATTATACTTAGTGAGGTAACCTAGGCCCAGAAAGCCAAACATCACATGTTCTCTCTCATATGTGGATCCTAGCTACAAATAATTGGACTTCTATGTGAGTAGGAATAAAACACAGTAGCAGAAGCCAGTAAGCTAGAAAGGGGATATAAAGGGAATAGAAAGGGAGGGAGGGGGGACTTAATAGGATGGTATTGTATATAAGTATATAAGTAGAAGAACAGATTAATGGGGGTGAAAAGGCCTAAGTGAGGTCAGGGGAAGAGATTGAGTAAAGGAAAGGTGGAGGGAGGGCTAATCAAAATCTAAAAGGATAAAAATAAGTCATATGAAAACCTACTTTTTTGGATAATGGGCTGTGAACAGAAAAGAGAATGGACCAGAAAGAGTGAGAAGATGAGACAGGGAGGGAGGAAGAGAGAAATGGGAGAGAAGATGAGTGGGGAAAGCAGGAATGGACAGGTATCTGAGAGCTATGGGGAGAAGCAGGAAGATAAAGAGAATATTAGGACAGAAAAGAGTACTTGGCTAGTGTCTGCAGGGCTTCTATACCCCTTGGGGCATCAGGACAGTTTGTGGATGTGAACTGACCAGTGGGGAGGGATGAAGGAGGTAGAAGTCTAAGAGCCCGGTTGTCTGGGTCTCTGTAGAGAGCAAGCCCTTTGAATAATCCAGTTTCCAAGGGGGAGGAGCTCTGAGGCTGACCAGCCTCTCTCCCTCATCACTGTGGAGATCCAGTCCCCCAGCTCCAGTTCCTTCACTGTATTTTGGTGGTAACTTTCAGCTTTTCTGTCTGTTCGTCATCCCTGAGGCCTACTGATTTCTTTTCCTCCTCGTCTTTCTCCTTCTTCCCCTCCTCCTCCTTCTCTTCTTTTAAAAAATATTTATTTAAGCTGGGCATGGTGGTGCATGCCTTTAATCCCAGCACTTGGGAGGTAGAGGTAGGAGGATCTCTGTGAGTTCAAGGCCACCCTGAGACTACATAGTGAATTCCAGGTCAGCCTGGGCCAGAGTGAGACCCTTCCTCGAAAAAAAAAAAAAAAAAAAAACACCAAAAAAATTATTTATTTATTGAGAGAAAAAGAGGCAGAGAGAATGGGCACACCAGGGTCTCTAGCCACTACAAAGGAACTCCAGACACATGGGCCACTTTGTTCATCTGGCTTTACATGGGTACTGGGGAATCAAACCCAGGTCCTTAGGCTTTGCAGGCAAGCACCTTAACCACTGAGCCATCTCTCCAGTCCCTCTTCTTTTTCTTTTATTACTTAATTTAATTTATTTATTTATGAAAGGGAGAGAGAGAGAGAGAGAGAATGGGTGCACCAGGGCCTCCAGCTGCTGCAAACGAACTGCAGGTGCATGTGCCACGTTGTCCATCGGGCTTACCTGGGTCCAAGACCCTTTGGCTTTACAGGCAAGTGCCTTAACCACTAAACCATCTCTTCAGCACCCTCCCTCTTCTTTTTAAAATATTTTATTTGTTTATTTATTTGCAAGCAGAAAGAGAAGAGAAACAGACACAGAGCACACCAGCCACTGCAAACAAATTCTGGATGTGTGTGTCACTTTGTACACTGGGGAATTAAACTTGGGTTGTGAGGCTTTGCAAGCAAGGGCCTTAACTGCTGAGCCCTCTCTCCAGCCCCTCTTTTTCTTCTTCCTCTCTATGTGTTACCTCCTCCTCTTTGTCTTCTCTCTCTCTCTCTCTCTTTTCTCATGTAGTCCCATCTAGCCTCAAACTCACTATTAGATTTCAAGAGAGCTGCCTGTTAGGGCCACCCTCCCTCCCAACAGGTGTGCCCAGGATCAGATAATCCCTATCTGTTGCTAAGGAAACTGACTAAGTCTTACAGCCCCAGGGCTTGGATGAGGAAAGAGACCTCCTTCCAGACACTACCTGTGGCCCTGGATGGGATGTGGCAATCCAAACCTCACCTCCCTGAGGGAGTTTCTGCAGACACTCCAGACAACCCTAATAGCTGGCCATAAAATCCAGGTCCAGGAAAACAATGTCCCTCCTCCCCCACATCGTGTAGGTTCCAATCACCTTGAGTCACAGGCATTCAACCCCCTTTCTCTCACAGTGCAGTTCACCTCTTACCCCTTCCTAAAAGCCCTTAACATCTTTTTCCTCCCCTTACTCAGGGCTTCAAGGCTTCCCTCTCTTTTGTCTTAGATACCATCAGTCTCTCCTGGCATTCTGAAACTTCCTCCCCGTTTACTTCTGACCCTGCTGATCTCTTCTGTTGTTGATTAAAACCTTGAGCCTGGGCTGGAGGGACAGCTTAAAGCGCTTGCCTGTGAAGCCTAATGATCCCGGTTCGAGTGTCCATTACCCACATAAGCACAAGGTGATGCATGGGTTTGGAGTTTGTTTGCAGTGGCTAGCTGCCCTGGCATACTTATTCTCCCTCCCTCTCTCTCTCTCTCTCTCTCTCTGCCTCTTTCTCAAATTATATATATATATATATATATATATATATATATATATATATATATATATATATATGTTTTTCGAGGTAGGGTCTCACTCTAGCCAATGCTAACCTGGAATTCACTACATAGTCTTAGGGTGGCCTCAAACTTATGGCGATCCTCCTACCTCTGCCTCCCGAGTGCTGGGATTAAAGGCATGTGCTACAACACCTGGCTTAAATATTTATTTATTTATTTATTTTTGGTTTTTCAAGGTAGGGTTTCCCTCTACCCAGGCTGACCTGGAATTCGCTATGTAGTCTCAGGGTGGCCTTGAACTCATGGCAATCCTCCTACCTCTGCCTCCTGAGTGCTGGGATTAAAGGCGTGCGCCACCATGCCTGGCAAATATTTTTTTTAATTAAAAAAAAACAACAAAAAAAAACACCTTGAGCCCAAGAAACTCAGTGTTGGTCCTCTATTGTGAATCTAACACTATAGCTAAGCTTGACTTTGAACTTCTAATCTCCTGCTTCTACTTTCCTAGTGAAGGGTTAATCACTGGCCTTGGACCACAGACCAAGGTGGACCATAAAACTTTCCAGGCGGCTGGAGAGATGGCTTAGCGGCTAAGCAAGCTCATAAACTGGGCATGGTGATGCACCCTTTAATCCCAACACTCGGGAGGCAGAGGTAAGAGGATCGCCATGAGTTCGAGGCCACCCTGAGACTACATTGTGAATTCCAGGTCAGCCTAGGCTACAGTGAGACCCTACCTTGAAAACCCCCAAAACAAACAAACAAACAAAAGGCCTTACCTTCCCCCCACTTCTTCTCTCCCAAAGACACGCTCTCCCCCATTCTTCACCCTATCTATATATTTCTACTCTCTCCCACATTCAGACGCAGCAGCAACAACTTCACCCCGGGAAAGCTGCCGGCCCTCCAGTAAGCAATAGCCTGGGCTGCCTTGCTTTCTCTCTTGTATTTCTTACTTTGCTCTAGTCAATCCTGAATTCTAACACCTTGTGTTGGGATTACACACATGCACTTCTTTTTCGTTTTTTTTTTTTTTTTTTTTTTTTTTTTTTTTTGAGGTAGGGTCTCACTCTAGCTCAAGCTGACCTGGAATTCACTCTGTAGTCTCAGGGTGGCCTTGAACTCACAACAATCCTCCTACCTCTGCCTCCCGAGTGCTGGGATTAAAGGCGTGTGCCACCGCGCCCGGTTCAGACATGCATTTCTAAAGGAGAAACAGGAGCAAGATAGCTTTTTATAGGCAGTCAGCCAGGGGCAAGGCCCAAGACGAGGAGATGCCACCTCAAGTGCCCCAGCAAAACAAGAGTACCCATCGGATCCAGTCTCACCCAAGATGGCCACAGGCAATTCTTCAGCAACAGTGCCCTCTACTTCTTCCCTAATCCAATACACCTAGGTGGTCTGGCCTCTCCTGAATCAGCCCCTGAACCCATGATCCAAGGAGACATTTCCCTCACACCCCTGAGTCTGATGTCAAGGTCCACTCTAATTAGATGTCTGAGCTATAAAAGGGCTTGCCATGTGTATAATCACTCTCTTGGCTCTATTCTGGCACCGGCTGTCCTGGTCCCTGTTTTGTTTTGTTTTGTTTTTGAGGTAGGATCTCAGACTAACCCAGGATGACCTGGAATTCACTATGTAGTCTCAGGGTGGCCTTGAACTCATGGTGATCCTCCTATCTCTGCCTCCCGAGTGCTGGGATTAAAGGCGTGCGCCACCATGCCCAGCTCAGTCCCTGCATTTTTAAGCTCTCTTATATGCTTAGGTGTTTTTCTCCTTGCTGTTTACTTGTATTTTGTTTCTAGATGCTGTCAATATATATGATTTCTCTCTCTTTAAGCTCTGGGCCCCTTATTATCTAATCTCCTAGCCTTTAGATGAAGGACTTGTGCATGTGCTATAATGCTCTGCTTCGTGTGTGTGTGTGTGTGTGTGTGTGTGTGTGTGTGTGTGATGACCTTCCCACACCACTCCTTGTCAACAGACCCAAGCTCCTGAGAGGTTGCAGCTGCTTCTGATAAATATGGCAGGAGTTGTTTTTCTTGTAGGACCACATCACACAACAGTGTCCCACCAACTTTTGGGAAGCTGTAACTTGTAGTGTATATTCTATTTTTGTTTTGTTTTTTGAGGTAGGGTCACACTGTAGCCCAGGCTGACCTGGAGTTCACTATGTAGTCTCAGGGTAGTCTTGAACTCATGGCAGTCCTCCTACCTCTGCCTCCCAAATTCTGGGATCAAAGGCATGCACCACCACGCCCAGCTTCTGACTCCTGTTTAATTTTTATTTGTATGACAGAGAGAAAGAGGGAGAGAGAGAAAGAGAGAATGGGAGTGCCAGGGCCTCCAGCCACTGCAAACGAACTCCAGACGCATGCACCACCTTGTGCATCTGGCTAACATGGGTCCTGGGGAATTGAACCTCAGTTCTTTGACTTTGCAGGCAAATGCCTTCACCGTCAAGCCATCCCTCCAGCCCCTGACCCCCTTTTTTTTTAATGCGAGAGAACAAGAGAGAGAGAGATAATTGATGTACCAGGGCTTCCAGTCACTGTAGTCAAACTCAAGATGCATGCGCCACCTTGTGCACATATGTGACTTTGGATCACTTTTGAGTCTGGCTTATGTGGGATCTGGAGATTCAAACATGGGTCCTGAGGCTTTACAGGCAAGTGCCTTAACTGCTAAGCCATCTGTCAAGCCCCCAGTTCTATTTTTAAAACATATTTATTCGCCAGATGAGGTGGTGCACCCCTTTAATCCCAGCACTTGGGAGGCAGAGGTAGGAGGCTCGCAGTGAGTTCAAGGCCACCCTGAGACTGCATAGTGAATTCCAGGTCAGCCTGAGCAACAGTGAGACCTTACCTTGGAAAACCAAAAAAAAAAAAAAAAAAAAAAATCAATTAATTAAATAATAAATAAATATAAATAAATGTTTGTTTGTTTGTTTGTTTACAAGCAGAGAAAGAAAGAGAGAGAGAAAGAATGGGTGTGTCAGGGTCTCTTGCTGCTGCAAACAAACTCCAGATGCACGAGCCACTTTGTGCATCTGGCTTTACATGGGTGCTGGGGCGTTGAACGTGAGCCAGCCCAGGCTGGCAAGCTTTGCAAGCAAGGTCCTGAGCCATCTCTCCAGCTCTCCCAACCGTGTACATTCTGAGGTGGAGAATCATCTGCCTGTTCCACAGCAATTCCACCTTCCTACTCTTGGAAGACCTGCGGACTGGAGAACAGTGGAAATCCATTTATTCCTCTCTGGATCCTGAAGGAGAAAATTTTCTGTCCCTAGAGAAACGAGCTTCTTCTATATGAAAGGTCCTTTTTCATTTGTAGTTTTATTTAGAGTTTTAGATTTTTGTTTTGTTTGTGTTTTATTCATTTATTTATATTTATGAGAGGGGGAGAGACAGAGAAAGAAAGAGAGAATTGGCACACCAGGACCTCAAGCCACTGTCATCAAACTCCAGATGTGTGTGCCACCTTGTCTGTCACCTTGTGCACATTGAGCACCTTGTGCATTTGGTTTATGTGGGTTCTGGAGAGTCGAACCTAGGCCCTTAAGCTTCACACACAAGCCCCTTAACCACTAAGCCATCTCCCCAACCCTTTTTTAGTTTTCTTTTTTTAATATATTTTTAAATTATATTTTTATTTATTTATTAGAGACAGAGAGGCGGGAGAGCCCGGCTTCTTTTTTAATATATTTTTAAATTATATTTTTATTTATTTATTAGAGACAGAGAGGGAGAGGAAAAGAGCGAGAATGGGCACGCCAAGGTCTCTAGCCACTGCAAACGAACTCCAGATGCATGCGCCCTTTGTGCATCTGGCTTACGTGGGTCCTGGGGAATCGAACCTGGGTCCTTTGGCTTTGCAGGCAAGCGCCTTAACTGCTAAGCCATCTCTCCAGCCCACTTTTTAAAAAATTAATTAATTAATTTTTATTGGCAACTTCTTTAATTGTAGACAATATCCCATGGTGCTTCCCTCCCTCCCCCACTTTCCCCTTTGAAACTTCACTCTCCATCATATCCCCCCCCCCAATCAATCTCTCTTTTCAGTTTGATGTCATCATCTTTTCCTCCTATTATAATGGTCTTATGTAGGTAGTGTCAGGCACTGTGAGGTCATGGATAGCCAGGCTATTTTGTGTCTGGAAGAGCACATTGAAGGAGTCCTGTTCTTCCGTTGGCTCTTACATTCTTTCCGCCCCCTCTTCCGCAATGGACTCTGAGCCTTGGAAGGTGGGTTTGACAGCCCACTTTTTTTTTTAGTTTTTTTTTTTTTTTTTTTTTTTTTGGTTTTTTGAGGTAGGGTCTCACTCTGGTCCAGGCTGACCTGGAATTAACTATGTAGTCTCAGGCTAGTCTCGAACTCACAGCAATCCTCCTATCTCTGCCTCCTGAGTGCTGGGGTTAAAGGCATGCACCACCACACATCTGGCTCACTTATAACTCTTTTTTAAAATATATATTTTATTTATTTATTTGAGAGGGAGAAAGAGGTGCACCAGGGCCTCCAGCCACTGAAACGAACTCCAGATGCATGCGCCCCCTTGTGCATCTGGCTGACATGGGTCCTGGAGAATTGAACTGGGATCCTTTGGCTTTGCAGGCAAATGTCTTGACCACTAAGCCATCTCTCCAGACCTCACTTATAACTCTTTTTTTTTTTTTTTTTTTTTCGAGGTAGGGTCTCACTCTGGCCCAGGCTGACCTGGAATTCACTGTGTAGTCTCAGGATGGCCTTGAACTCATGGCAATCCTCCTACCTCTGCCTCCCAAGTGCTGGGATTAAAGGCATGTGCCACCACCCCGGCCCTCACTTATAACTCTTGAGCCCACCAAATTTAGTAGATCTTTACCTTAACTGGGCTCAAGAAACAATTGACATGGAATTCACTCCTTCAAATGTAGGCACAGGGCACATTCCTTAGTGGATGGTTTAACTGGATACTTGATTTCAAAGTCATCTTATCTGTCTGCATTTAAAAATAAGAAAAGAAACTTTTAACGAGGCCAAAGCCGTCTAATCACAAAAGGTCACTGTGAAAGTTCATCTCCTTCTCACCCCTTCCGCTGGTCCTGTTCCCGGTGGTAAATGGTGATATCAGTTTCTCGTGTATTCTTAGTCATGGAAACCTCCAAGCTAGAGGTCGACTGTGCTTTATGTACACTGCACTTGATTTCTTTGAAGGTGTTCCAGTGATAGTTTCAGAAATCACGCTGGGGATGGAGCTCAGCTTGTGGAATGCTTGCCTAACATGCCCGAAGCTCTGGGTTCGATCTCTGGCCCCACATTAAACTCTGCCATAGTAGCTCTCAGTATTCCCAGCACTCAGAAGGTAGAGGCAAGAGGAACAGAAGTTCAAGTTCACCCTCAGTGCACTATGTAGTGAGTTTGAGGCCACCCTGCCTTTTTTTTTTTTTTTTTTGGTCTTTTGATTTAGGGTCTTGCTTTAGCCCAGGCAATTTGTTTTTTCTTCCTTTCATATCACCTGTTTCCTCAAATGGAGAGCCTAAAGTAAGATGCAAGCAAAATATTAGGGAGGTGATCTAGGGAACAAAAAAGGAGGAGTGACAAGGAAGAGAAAGACAGAGACAACAGCAATGATGTTAATAGCATCAAGAATTTGGGCTGAGGGCTGGAGAGATGGCTTAGCGGTTAAGGCACCTGCCTGCTAAGCCTAAGAACCCGGTTCCAATCTCCAGGTCCCACGTTTAGCCAAATGCAAAGTGATGCAAAGGCGCAATGCCGAACTTGCCCACAAGGGGGCGCACGCATCTGGATTTCGTTCACAGCAGCTGAGAGACTGCTGGCGCGCCCACCTCTATCTGTCTCCCTCTCCCTCTCTGTCTCTCTCTCTCTGTGTCTCCCTCTCCAAAAATAAAAATAAATAAAATAATTTAAAAAATTTTTTTCAAAAAGAATTTGGGCTGAAAAGGTGGCTTAGTAGTTAAAGGCAATTTGCTTGCAAAGCTTGATGGCCCCAGGTTCAATTCCCTAGTACTCACATAAAGCCAGATGCACAAAGTGGAGCGTCCATGCATCTGGAATTCGATTGCAGTGGCAAGAAGCCCTGGTGTGCCCATTCTCTCTCTCCTTGCAAATAAAATTTTAAAATGTTTTACTTAAGGGGCCTAGAGAGACGACTCAGTGGATAAAGTGCTTACAGCTCACACTGGACAATGTGAGTACTCCCCAGAGCCTGTGGAAAAAGCCAGGCTGGAGAGACATCTTAGCAGTTAAGGTGCTTGCCTGCAAAGCCTAAAGGCTCATGTTCAACTGTCCATGTCCCATATGAGCCAGTCACACAATGATGCAAGTGTGCAAGGTTGCACATGAGCACAAGAGGGCACAGGCATCTGGAGTTCGACTGCACTGGCTGGAGGCCCTAATTCTTTCTCTTGCTCACTCTCTCCCCTCACTCTCGATCTCTTGCATTAAAAAAAACAAAACAAGCCTGGAGAGATGGCTTAGTGGTTAAACGCTTGCCTGTGGAGCCTAAGGACCCTGGTTTCGAGGTTCGATTCTCCAGGACCCACGTAAGCCAGGTGCACAAGGGGGTGCACGCATCTGGAGTTCGTTTGCAGCGGCTGGAGGCCCTAGCGCACCCATTCTCTCTCTCTCTCTACCTGCCTATTTTTGTCTCTCTCTCTCAAATAAATAAATAAAATATTAAAAAAAAAAAAAAAAGCCAGTCTGTTGGACTTGCCTCAAAAAATAAATTAAAAAAAAAAAAAAGTTCACTCAGAAATCCTGCTGGAGCTGAGCTGAAAGCCTCCTCCATGTGGACCAGCTGACAGAAAGCTGGAAAAAGCTATGCTGCATGCAGTTCAATGGAAGAGAGAGAAATCACCAGTGAAGATACTCAACAGTGGACACTGCAAGCCTTAAATTTGACCAGCCAGGCCAAATGAGCCAATGGGTACAATAGTGGCATGTCTGTTATGGGGGAAACCAACTGCTCTCTAATTGGACTGGAGACTTGCTCCATGGGAGGGAATACATCCCTGATACTGAAAACCTACAACAGGGGTAGTCATGAGCCCTAGGGGTGTAACATCTGCTGGTGTGACTAAATGTATATACTATGCTCACCAAACTGCCCAGTAAGCACTGCTCTTAATGTTCATACCCATATAGTAATGCTACTCTCACTTTTGGTTAGAGAAGCTTCTCTTTTCAGATGGCGGTGACCTTGGGATGACTCAGAAGGCACCATGTTGCTGAGAAGAAGGGACAGAGGAGTGCTCAGCACTGAAATATCTCTAACACACCTTCCAAGGCTCAGGGTCCATTGCAGAAGAGGTGGCAGAAAGAATGTAAGAGCCAAAGGAAGGGTAGGACTCCTTACAACGTGCTCCAGACACAAAATGGCCTGGATATCCATGACCTACAGTGCCTGACACTACCTACATAAGACCATCATAATAGGAGGAAAAGATCATGACATCAAACTGAAAAAAGACTGATTGAGAGGGGAGGGGATATGGTGGAGAGTGAAGTTTCAAAGGGGAAAGTGGGGGGAGGGAGGGAAGTACCATGGGATATTGTCTACAATTATGGAAGTTGTCAATAAAAAAAAATTTTTTTTAAAAAGAATGTTTCCCTAGCCAGGGATGGTAGTGCATGCCTTTAATCCCAGCACTTGGGAGGAAAAAAAAAAAAAAAAACAGGGGGGCTGGAGAGATGGTTTAGTGGTTAAGGCATTTGCCTATGAAGCCAAAGGACTCAGGTTCAATTCTCCAGGACCCACATAAACCAGATGCACAAGGGGATGCTGGAGGCCCTGGCACGCCCATTCTCCCTCTTTCTCTTTGTGCTTGCAAATAAATAAAAGAAAAAATGAACACAAAGCAAAGCAAAACGAAACAAAACAAAAAACAGGGCTGGAGGCTTAGCAGTTAAGGTGCTTGCCTGCAAAGTCAAAGGACCACCGTACAATTCCCCAGATGTACAAGGTGGTGCATGCATCTGGAGTTAGTTTGCAGTGGCTAGAGGCCCTGGTGTACCCATTCTCTCTCCCTCCCTCTCTGATGTTGCTCTCAAATAAATAAATAAAAACAAAATATTATTAAAAAATAAAATTAAAAAAAAAAAAACAAAACCCTGAAGTCATGGCTGGCTTCTGTAACCCCAGTTTATGGCAATAGAGGAGGCAGAAACAGGAGAATTTCCTGGAAGACAATCCAGCAAAGAACAGCGGAATGAGAATTCAGAGTGAGAAATCCTGCCTCAAATGAAGTAGACAAGTGAGGACCGATCTGAAAGTTGTCCTCTGACATCCCCACGTGCACTGTGTCACATGAGCACTCACACATGAACACATGCATGCACGTGCAAAACACACACACACACACACAAGAAATAATTTTGAAAAGAGTTTTATTTTGGACATACTAACTTTGAAATATCATCTGTTTATTTACTTATTTGAAATGTTATTTTAGACATCCGGTGAATTAAACAGGCAGTTGGCAAGTAAGACCCAGATTATGCACAAGCAATAAAATGTAACTGATCGCTGTTTGGTTTCTCAGCCACAACTTGCTGGCATAATGTCTGCGTCTGCCCAGCTTTTCTTATCCCCCGCGGCTGTTGTCAGTTAATGGGGAGTGAGTCTATCAGGCTTCATTTACAGTCCAGAAGATAAACAGATTGTCTTTCCCATTGATGTCAGCTCCTTTTCAGATGCCAAAAAAACACCCCCTGAGATCACTTACTGCATTAAGAAACGATCCCAGATGCCGTTTTCCCCGCAAACTTCGGACTCGTGTCTTCTTAGATGGGTTTCGGGTATCTCACTTCCACAAAGAGGAAGCCATTATCAGACTCATTTATTTTTCATAAAGTGCTGCAACAGGAATGGCGGACTCAGCAAGTGAAGCTGCAAGAGCCGCATTAATAGTGCATGTTAAGTACGGCTGGTAGATGCCGTATAGAGTGTGTGAGTGCCGAGGGGCAGACACGTGGCACCTTGGTCACCCACTGCCTGGTTTCCTGGGAGACAGGTAATGCAGGGACTGGCTGGGAATCTTTAGTTACCAGCACTTCTTACATTTAGTTACATATCATTGAAAGTATCTGAGGGCGACTCCAGCTTCAAAGGTGATCCTTCCTTTGTGCGTGTGCATGTGCGCATGTGGATGTATGGGCATGTTCATCGTGTGTGGGCACACGTGTATGGTGGGCATGAGTGTGTGTGTGTGTGTGTGTGTGTACCTGTGTGTGCAAACCAGAGGCCAACATTACTTGTCTTCCTCAACTAATCTCCACTTGTATTTCTTTTTCTTTTTTTTTTTTTCTTTTTTTTTTTTTTTTTTTTTTTTTTTTGGTTTTGCAAGGTAGGGTTTCACTCTGGTCCAGGCTGACCTGGAATTAACTATGTAGTCTCAGGGTGGCCTTGAACTCACGGCGATCCTCCTACCTCTGCCTCCTGAGTGCTGGGATTAAAGGCGTGCGCCACCCCGCCTGGCTTATTTTCCTTTTTTTTAAAAGACTACATTTCTCCTAATCTCTCTTTTAAAAATTTTTTAGGTTAGCTTATTTATTAGAGATGAGGGAGAGAGGGAGAGAAAGAAAAAGAATGAGAATGGGCATGCCAGGGCCTCCAACAACTGCAAATGAACTCCAGACACATGTGCCACCATGTGCATCTGGCTTACGTGGGACCTGGAGAATTGAACTGGGGTTCTTAGGCTTCACAGGCATATGCCTTAACCACTAAGCCATCTCTCCAGCCCCTTGTATTTGGTTTTTCTCTTATTTCTCTTATTAAACCTGGAGCTCACCCATTGGGCTAGTCTAGCTAGCCATCTTACCCCATGGGTCTGCTTGTCTCTACCTCCCCAATGCTGGCATTACAGGTGCATACCACCATGCCCAGCTTTTTTTTTTTTTTTTTTTTTTTTTTTTTTTTTTTTTTTTGCTGCAGTCAACGTATGGGGATTTTATTAGGGCCCCAAGGCCATGGCTTTACTTGACCGTCTTCTTGGGGTGAAGGTTGTTGGTGTAGCCACACTTCTTCTCACAGCAATTCACAGCACAGGCGCGCAGACGAGCATAGCACTTGTGGCCGATCATCTCGTCACAGTTGTACTTCTGGACAAGCTGGCGCAGGGAGGGCTCGATGGTGCCACTACGCAGGCGCAACACCAGGTGCGGGGTGGACTCTTGCTGGGTGTTGTAGTCAGAGAGAGTGTGGCCATCCTCCAGCTGTTTGCCAGCAAATCTCCTCCGCTGCTGGTCTGGTGGGATGCCTTCCTCATCTTGGATCTTGGCCTTGACCTTCTTGATGCTGTCACTGGGCTCAACCTCTAGGGTGATGGTCTTCCCCAAGATTTGCATTTTGGTGTCTGCTCCGCCACCTCATTACAGAGAAAGAGCTAATTTTGTTTTTTTCAGGGTAGGATCTCACTCTAGCCCAGGCTGACCTGGAATTCACTATGTAGTCTCAGGGTGGCCTTGAACTCACGGCGATCCTCCTACCTCTGCCTCCTGAGTGCTGGGATTAAAGGCGTGCGTCACCACCCTGGGATCTGTCTCATTCTTTTTGTCCTTCCCCATCCTCTGTGTCAAAATGTGGATGGCTCAGAGCTGTGCAGGTCTTGTGGGGCTAACGACAACAATTATGGGGTGATGAATGCACCAGTCAGTTCATGTCTGGAGGACAGTGCCCCCAAAACTACTCCTTGCAATTCTGTGGCTCTTACATTCTTTCTGCACCCCCCCTTCAATGTTCACTGAGCGTTGGAGGGGGTGATAGAGATGACTCACCCAGTGTTATGCACTGGACTTTCTCCTCTTCTTGTCACTTTGATGAGTCTTGGGTCTCCCCAGTATTCATAGCCATGGACCCCCATTTCAGTCAAGAAAGTCCCATGTGCCACATGGGGTGGAGGGGACAGGATCTCTTTTCTTTTATTAACCCCAGGATGGCTTTGATTTTTTTTTCTATAGCCCAGGCTGGCCTCAAACTCGTGATCTTCCACCTTCGTTCTCCCACATCCTGCTCTACAGATGTGTGAATGTGCGTACACCTAGCTTCAATTAATCCATTCTTGAGAATGAAGACCCAATCACCTCTTAAAGCTCTCACTTGGTCCTACATCTTGGCATCTCCTAAAGGGCACTAAATTTCAATATGAGCCTTGGAGAAGACAAACCAGAACCCAACCATATCATTGCTCAAACCTCAGTTTCCCAGCCAGTGTCTCTAAATAGCCACAATACCCAGTGACGTATGTGTCGGTCAGTGTGTAACAACAGTGTCAGCGTGTATAGGAGATGGAGAGTCCTCTCTGGGGCATTTGCTGATTTCTGTGGTGTAAATGTTCCCTTGATGCCTAATCCCAGGCTACCAAAGTATGTCCTTGATCACTGGGATGGAAAAGACAGTCTTGGGCGTCTGTTTTCCCGAGTGGGTGTAAATGGCTCTCTGTTCCCTCAGTCTGCAGTCTGGAGCGCAATGGAGGGCTTCTTGGGCGTCTGTACGAGGAGACAGCGCCCTCTGGTGGCAAAGATGAGCAACCCACATATTCCGCACAGAAAGGCCTAGAGCATGAGAAAAAAATGAAATGACTACCCCAAGAGCTTCTCCCCCCAACCCCTTTTGTTTTTGTTTTTCGAAGTAGGGTTTCAACTCTAGCCCAGGCTGACCTGGAATTCACTGTGTAGTCTCAGGGTGGCCTTGAACTCAGGGAGATCCTCCTATCTCTGCCTCCTGAGTGCAGGAATTAAAGGTGTGCGCCCATCCCGCCCGGCTCATCTATCTAAATTCTAAAGATGGGAGAAGACATCAATATTTGTCTTTCTTTTTCTTTTTCTTTTTCTTTTCTTTTCTTTTTGGGTTTCAAGGGCAAATAGGACCCCAAGAAAGGAGGAACATTGATGCTTTCTGTCTGTCGAAGATCTAGTGCATCAGTCAGGGTAACCTACTATAACAGAATAAATATATATTTATTATATAAATAAATAGATAAATATGTATTTATTAGATAGGTAAATATATATTATAAATAGATAAATAGAATAAATTACATGATATGGACTGGCAGTCCAACAGTCCAACAATGTCTGTCTAGAGTCTGGAGACTTTTCTTTTTGGTTTTTCGAGGTAGGGTCTTACTCCAATCCAGACTGACCTGGAGTTCACTCTGTAGTCTCAGGGTGGACTCGAATTCACAGAGATCCACCTACCTCTGCCTCCCAGTGGTGGAATTAAAGGTGTGCGCCACCATGCCCAGCTACTTTTATTTTATTTATTTTTAATTTTTTTATTTATTTGGAAGCAGAGAAAGATAGAAAGAGGAGAGACAGAGTGAATGAGCATGCCAAGGCCTCCAGCCACTACAAACAAACTACAGACGCATGTGCTACTTTGCGTATCTGCTTTACATGGGTACTAGGGAATTGAAACGGGTTATTAGGCTTTGCAGGCAAACACCTTAAGTGCTGAGCTATCTCTCCAGCCTTGATTTTTATTTTATTTATTTGATAGAGAAAGGAGAGATAAAGCGACAGAGAAAGAGCGAGAATGGGCACACCAGGGCCTCCAGCTACTGCAAACAAACTCCAGATGCATGCGTCCCCTTGTGCATCTGGCATGTGTAGGTCCTGGGAATTGAACCAAGGTCCTTTGGCTTTGCAGGCAAGTGCCTTAACTGCTAAGCCATCTCTCCAGCCCGCAAATAAATTTAAAAAAATTTTTTTAAAGAATCGGGGCTGGAGAGATGGCTCTTTCAAAAGAATCAGAGCTGGAGGGCTGGGTGTGGTGGCACACATCTTTAATCCCAGCACTTGGAAGGCAGAGGTAGGAGGATCAACATGAGTTTGAGACTACATAGTGAAGTGAATTCCAGGTCAGCCTGAGCTAGAGTGAGGCTCTACTTTGAAAAAGGAAAAAAAAAAAATCAAGGCTGGAGAGATAGCTCAGCACTTAAGGTGTTTGCCTGCAAAGCCTAATTACCCGTTTCAATTCCCTAGTACCCATGTAAGGCAGATACACAAAGTAGCACATGCGTCTGTAGTTTGTTTGTAGTGGCTGGAAGCCTTGACATGCTCATTCACTCTGTCTCTCCTCTTTCTATCTTTCTCTGCTTCCAAATAAATAAAAAAAATATAAATAAATAAAATAAAAGTAGCCGGGCATGGTGGCACACATCTTTAATCCCACCACTCGGGAGGCAGAGGTAGGTGGATCTCTGTGAGTTCGAGTCCACCCTGCCACAAGGACAGACATGTAGATCAATGGAACAGAATAAAAGACCCAACTATTAATCCAGGGAGCTACAGCCCCCTGAATTTTGACAAAAATGCCAAAAATATTCATTGGAGAAAAGATAGCCTCTTCAACAAGTGGTGCTGGGAAAACTGGATATCTGTATGTAGAAGGATGAAAATAGATCCTTGTGTCTCTCCATGCATAAGAATCAAGTCCAAATGGATCAAGGACCTAAATATCAGACCTGAAACTCTGAAATTGCTAGAGGGAAAAAGGAAACCCTTCAACATATTGGGGCAAACCCTTCAACATATTGGCACAAAGCTTTTGTACAGCAAATGACTTTCTGAACATAACCCCAATTGCTCAAAGAACTCAAAAAACAGAAATAAAACCCAGTTTAAAAACTAATCAACTACTGAGATCTCATGAAATTACAAAGCATTTTTGTACAGCAAAGGACACTGTGAATAGAGTAAAAAAGACAACCTACAGATGGGGAGAAAAATCTTTGACCAGCTATACATCTGATAGAAGTCATCAGCAGTTAATATCCAGAATATCAACAAAGAACTCAAAAACGGAACAATAAGAAATCAAACAACCCAGTTTAAAAATGGGCTATGGAACTAAATAGGGGTATAAAGAGTTCTCTAAAGAAGAAATACAGCTGCCGGAAAATACTACACTTAATGCTCATATTCACATATTAATGCTACTCTGGTTAGAGAACTCTGGTTAGAAAGCTTCTCTTTTCAGATGGCGATATACACATCTAAAAAAGTGTTCTACATTCTTAGCCATCAGGGAAATACAAATTAAAACTATTCTGAGATTCCATCTCACTCCTGTCAGAATGGCTACCATCAAGAAAACAAATGACAGTAAGTGTTGGCATGGATGTTGTCAATAAATATTAAAAAAAAAAAAAAAGAATGGAACACTTCTACACTGTTGGTAGCCATCAGGGAAATACAAATTAAAATATAATCTGGCCCAGCCATTGTGGAAATCAGTGTGGAGGTTCTTGAGGCAGCTAAAAATAGATTTACCATATTAACCAGCTATAGGACTCCTAGGCATATATCCGAAGGACTCATCTCACTACCCTAGAGATACTTGCTCAACCATGTTTATTGCTGCTCTATTCACAATAGCTAGGAAATGGAAGCAGCCTAGATGTCCCTCAACTGATGAGTGGATAATGAAGATGTGCACATTTACACAATGGAGTTCTATTCAGCGGTAAAGAAAAATGAAATTATGAAATTTTCTGAGAAATGGATGGATCTGGAAAGGATTATACTAAGTGAGGTAACCCAGACCCAGAAAGCCAAATGTCACATGTTCTCTCTCATATGTGGATCCTAGCTACAAATGTATAGATGTGTGTAAGCTGGAACCAAAAATCACATGGAGATGACCACTGGGATGACCCAAAAGGCAACATACTGCTGAGAAGAAGGGACAGAAGAGTGTCCAGCACTGAAACATCTCTATCACACCCTCCAAGGCTCAGGGTCCACTGCGGAAGAGGGGACAGAAGGAATGTAAGAAGCCAAAGGAAGGGTACGACTCCTTACAATGCAACTGTACAGACATAAATTGGCCTCAATATCCATGACCTTGCAGTGTCTAGCAATACCTTCACAAGACCCTCGTAATAGGAGGAAAAGATGATGACATCAAATTAAAAGAAAGACTAGCTGGGCGTGGTGGCACACGCCTTTAATCCCAGCACTTGGGAGGCAGGAGGATCGCCTTGAGTTTGAGCCCACTCTGAGACTATATAGTTAATTCCAGGTCAGCCTGGACCAGAGTAAGACCCTACTTCGCAAAGAGAGAGAGAGAGACTAATGGAGAGAGGGAGGGGATATGATGGAAAGTGGAGTTCTGAAGGGGAGTGGGGGAAGGGGAGGGAAATATTATGGTTTATTGTCTGTAAGTATAGAAGTTGTCAATAAAAGTAAATAAATATATATATATTTCATTTAAAAAGAATGTTAAAGACTAACACCAAAATATGCTCATTACAGGAAAATGTAAAAGGGAGAACATAAAACTGTACCTATGATATTAGATAAGCCTTGCTTTTAAGCACACATAAAATTGGTGGGAAATACTTAACACATTTATTTTTTTTCTTAGGTTGATTTTTTTTTTCCTTAATACTGTTCCTCTCTTAAACACTTTTCTTTTATTTGCAATATGATGAGTCAGATCCAGGACCTTATGTGTGCATGACATTTATTAATTTTCCAATAATTTCCAAATTATGGAAAACTGTTTTTGGTTGTAATTAGAAAATAAACCCTTGTATAATTAAAAAAACAAAAAACAAAAAACATCAAGATACCATAAAGCACACTGGAGGGAGCCAGAAGCCAGCAAATATAATCCAGGCTCAGGGTGTTCTACACCATGTTACCCACCAGGTGGTGTGTGTGTGCAGAAAGACAGCTGGCCTTCAAAAATTACTTTTTGGGGACTGGAGAGATGGCTTAGCGGTTAAGGCGTTTGCCTGCGAAGCCTTTGGATCCCGGTTTGATTCTCCAGGTCCCACATAAGCCAGATGCATAAGGAGGCGCATGCGTCTGGAGTTTGTTTGCAGTGGTTAGGGGCCCTGGTGCACCCATTTTCATTCTCCCTCTCCCTGTCTTAAATAAATAAATAAATAAATAATTTATAAAAAAATTACTTGTTGGATTGGGGAGATGGTTTACTGGCTAAAAGTTCTTGCTGCATAAACCAATGTTTAGAGAACCTACGCAAAGCTGGGTGCAGGTGGTACATGTGTCTAATTCCATGTGCCAATGGCAGTGGGATGCAGAGTTGGAACAAAATCCCGATGCTGGTGGACCCAGCTGCAAAGTAGATCCTAAAAAGAGCACACCTTTAATCCAGCATCTCTAACAAGGTGGAAATGGAAGACTGATGCCCTGAGACCATAATTAATTCCACATGCTCGAAAAACAAAAAAAAAAAAAAAAAAAAGAGAGAGAGAGAGAGAGATCCTATCTCTAACAAGGTGGAAATGGAAGACTGATGCCCTCCACACATGCTCACAGCATGTGCCTGTGTGTATATGCACACACACACACACACATCCTACTACACATGTGCATAAACACCTCTGATTTAAAGAAGAGCCGTGTGCTCTCCATATAGCCAGCAAAAATGGCCTTGCACCAGAGCCTTCCAGACATTAACCCATGCCTGTTCCCGGCAGGCTTCCACAGGACCAAAGATGATGCCCAGCTTTTATGTGGGTGCTAAGGACTCAAACTCAAGTCCTCAGCTTGTGCAGCACTGAGTCAGCTACCCAGCCCTTGTAAAGCATTGTTTTTTTCCAAGCTGACACACAAAGTGGGATTCACTATATTTTGCCCATGTACTTCACTGTACTTTGTTCATCTTTGTTCCCCAGCTGTCATTTGTCTCTCTTCCCTTCCTCTACCTGACTTCCTTCTCCCCTCCCTCTTTTGTCTGTCTATCCATCTATCAGTCTAACTATTATCTTTAAATTCTACTTTTTTTTTTTTTTTTTTTTTTTTTTTTTTTTTTTGGTTTTCAAGGTAGGGTCTCGCTCTAGCCCAGGCTGGAATTCACTATGTAGTCTCAGGGTGGTCTTGAATCCTCCTACCTCTGCCTTCCAAATGCTGGGATTGAAGGCGTGTGCCACCCCGCTCGGCTCATCTATCTAAATTCTAAAGATGGGAGAAGACATGCAATATTTGTCTTTCTTTTTTCTTTTTCTTTTCTTTTTTTTTTGGGGGTTTCAAGGTAGGGTCTCATCTAGTTCAGGCTGACCTGGAGTTCACCCTGTATTCTCAGGGTGGCCTCAAACTCATGACAATCTTCCTACCTCTGCCTCTCGAGTGCTGGGATTAAAGGTGTGCACCACCACACCCAGCTTGTCTTTCTTTTTTCTTCTGACAGCTCTCTCTCCTTGCCTTGGCTTGGGATTAGAACATAATTTCCAACAATTTCTGAAATAGTGCATCCATTCTTACTATCTTTTTGCAAGGTAGTGTCTTGCTCTAGCCCAGGTTGATCTGGAATTCACTATGTCATCTCAGGCTGGCCTTGAACTCACAGCAATTTTCTTAGCATGGCTCCCCAATGCTGGGATTAAAGGCATGAGCTACCACTCCCGGCCATAGTCATTATCTTTTTTAAAAAAATAATTTACTTTATTTATTCATTAGAGAGAGAGAGAGAAGCAGATAGAGAGGAAATGGGCACACCAGAGCCTCTAGCCGCTGTGAATGGAACTCCAGAGCCATGCGCCACTTTGTGCACCTAGTATATTATCCAGCTAACCACACTTGGGAATTTACCTTAAGGACTCTGAGTCACCGTATCACAGAGATGCCTTCACACCAATATTTATTGCGGCACTATTCACAACAGCTAAGTTATAGCATCAACCTAGATGTCCAATAACAGAGGCATGGATAAAGAAACTGTTAGAAGGCTGGCTTAGCTGTTAAGGCATTTGCTTGTGAAGCTAAAGGACCCAGGTTCGATTCTTCAGGACCCACATGAGCCAGATGCACAAGGTGGCACATGCGTCTGGAGTTCATTTGCAGTGGCTGAAGACCCTGGTGCTCTCTCTCCCTCTTTACAAGTAAATAAATAAATAAAAATTTTTTAAAAAGAGAGAGAAACTGTTAGAGATAAACACAAGGGAAGTTTGCCAGCCGTAAAGAAAGAACGATGTTATATTGTCTGCAGGAAAATGATGTAACTGAAGATAAACAGGTTAAGTGAATTAAGTCAGTGAGTCTCCAAAAGACAAATAGAGCCGGGCATGGTGGTGCACGCCTTTAATCCCAGCACTCGGGAGGCAGAGGTAGGAGGATCGCTGTGAGTTCGAGGCCACCCTGAGACTACATAGTTAATTCCAGGTCAGCCTGGACTAGAGTGAGATCCTACCTCAAAAAAAAAAAAAAAAAAAAATTATGTATGTATATAATGACATGAAAGTAGATGTGAAACTGACTAATGGGAGAGTATGGGTCAGAAAGCTAATATAACTGGGGTATATAGTTGAAACAGACAGACATTGATTTGAGAGTAGTTTATCCACATTTTTATTCATTTATTTATTTGACAGAGAAGAAAGAGGGAGAGGGGGAGAATGGGCATGCCAGGGCCTCTAGTCATTGCAAACGAGCTCCAGACGCATGTGCCACCTTGTACATCTGGCTAACGTGGGTCCTGGGGAATCACGGGTCCTTTGGCTTTGTAGGTGTTAAGTCTGACAGGTTCCAATACGGAGTCACCAAGGACAGCAGGATGGCCACAGAGACACAAGGAAGTGGATTATCCACAATCCTCAAGACACCTTGAAGCCATTATCCCTCCTTGCCTGCAATGCCCCAGGTCATGGTTTCCCGCCCCCTAATTTTATAAAGCACCTGGTCACTGTTCTGATGTCACACCCTGTCTATCTTAGATCTCCCCTAAAGGAACCTTTTTTTTTTTTTTGGTTTTTCGAGGTAGGGTCCCACTCTAGCCCAGGCTGACCTGGAATTCATTCTATTCTCAGGGTGGCCTCGAAGGTGGTTATTATATATCCCAGGCTGGCCTTTTACTTGCTGTGTAGCTAAGAATAACCTCTGATTCTCATGCTTTTCGGAGTGCTGGGTGATAGGTGTGGGTGGGTTGCCATGCCTGGTTTCTGAGGTACTGGGGATTGAACCCAGGGCTTCGTGCCTGCTAGGCAAACACTCTACCGACTGAGCTGCATCCCCAGCCATCATCCACATTTTTTCAGTTCTTTCAAATTCTTCTTCTCCCTTCATCTCTCTCTCTCTTCCGAACCACATCCACGCCTTCCTGCCCACTTCCACCACTTCAGGTCCAAAGAACTCCCCCTTTCCTTCTCTCCTCCTCTCTCCTCCGTGTGAGCTTAAACTTCACCTCCTCACAAAATCTCCTGCCTGACTTGACGCCTCCACATCCTCACACAGGATTCTCCTCCTTGAGTCCTTCCCAGAGCAGGGTCAGCTCTCCAAGTGTCTAGCTGTCTTTCTGGGCTACTTTCAACACTCGCCACTTTTCCCAATATGAATGCCCAGGGCAGCCTCACATTCACCAGCACTAGCATCCCTTCCCTGCTGGGCTCTGTCCCCAACCTTCTTCCTAACTAACATCACTCTGTGGCTTCCATGTTCCCTAAATCCTGTCTTGGTCCTCCATCCATCAGCAAAAACACACAGCATCTTTCAAAACTGACACTATAAGCCCTCAACACACAACCACTCACTATGTTTCTCCCTGCATGCAGGTTGCTGGTCTCTGGACTAAACCCTGGGAAGTGGCTTCCTGCCAGGGCCCATGCGACTTCCTTGGAGACCCTCAGGTCTGGACTCCTGGTGATGATGGATATTCTTCTACCCTGGGAACTGCTACCTATTCAGAGAGCTAATATGGGAAGCCAAGGGGGAACCGCATGTCCTGGCACCACTCCCTTCCTATCACTCAAAGCAGGAGTAACTTAATACTCTTATCTGAGGCAGCCAGAAGGACTGTCTCAAGGCCGCAGGGAAATCAAAAGTGAGGTTACAGGGAGGGGTGTGGGAGGAGAAGAAAACAACTTCCTAGTTTCTCTCAGAGCCTCCACAGAGGCCCCTCGGAGGGCCAAGAAATTTTCAAGTCTCGTGATCTCAGCCGGCCCATGACCTGCGCCTGGAGAATCAAAGCCCAAGAGGGATGGACAGTGGTTTTTCTGCCCCCTCTCAGGGTCAAGACCAGTGTGTTCAGAAGGAAGTGAGTGGTCTTCTCCTGCCCCCGAGGTTCCCACAGCTTCCTGGATGGTAGGTGGACAAGCTGCGCCCTCCCCTCCACCCCCCAGGATCTCAGTCAAGTGGTAAGTCATGTTAATCTCACCAGCTTTGTCTATGTAAGGTGCCTGGCATGGTTTCACTTTTGCAAACACTTGTTTATATCCTTCGAGGGGAAAACATCTACAGCCCGACCCAGGAGAGCCTTTTAAAAGGGTAAGCGAACTTTTTAAACCCATAGAAAGTAGGAACTGGACCGGCTCCTTAAAGTGAAGCTGTGGTATCTGACTCTCTTTCACTCTGTGCTATTCTCTTTTCTCTCCCTGCTCTCTTTGTATGTCACAAGGTGTGGTGCATAAGTGTTCATATGCGTGTGGGCACATATGTGTGTTCATTCATGTGGAGGTCAGAGGTGGAGTTGAGTGTTTTCCTCACCCACTCTCCATGTTATTTACGGAAACTAGATTTCTCACTTGAACCTAGAGCTGGCAGATTGAGTTCGTCTAGGCAGCTATCTCTGCATCCCCAGCACTGGGATTAAAGGCGGGTCACCATGCCACGGGACATTTATGTGGGTGCTGAGAACTCCATCCACTGAGCACAGCCCCTGTATCTGTTCTTTTCTTTTCTTTTTTCTTTTCATTTCATTTCATTTCATTTCTTTTCTTTTCTTTTCTTGTCTTGTCTTGTCTTTCCTTTTCCTTTCTCTTTTTCTTCCTTCCTTCCTTCCTTCCTTCCTTCCTTCCTTCCTTCCTTCCTTCCTTCTTCTCTCTCTTTCTTTCTTTCTTTTTCTTCTTTCTTTCGAGGTAGGGTCTCACTGTGGCTCAGGCTGACCTGGAATTCACTATGTAGTCTCAGGGTGGCCTTGAACTCATGGGGATCCTCCTACCTCTGCCTTCTTAAAAACTATTTTCTGAGCCGGGCATGGTGGCACACGCCTTTAATCCCAGCACTCGGGAGGCAGAGGTAGGAGGATCCCCGTGAGTTCAAGGCCACCCTGAGACTACATAGTGAATTCCAGGTCAGCCTGGGCCAGAGTGAGACCCTACCTCCAAAAACCAAAACCAAAAAAAAAAAAAAAAAAAAAAAAAAAAAAACTATTTCTGGGGCTGGAGAGATGGCTTAGCAGTTAAGGCGCTTGTCTGCAAAGCCAAAGGACCTCAGTTCAATTCCCCAGTACCCACATAAGCCAGATGCACAAGGTGACACATGCGTCTGGAGTTCGTTTGCAGTGGCTAGAAGCCCTGGTGTGCCCGTTCTCTCTCTCTTTCTCTCTCTCTCTCTCTCTCTCTCTCTCACTCTGCCACTTTCCCTCTCTCAAATAAATAAATAAAAGTAAAATATTTTAAAAACTGTTTTCTGTTAGGAATGTCTTGTTCCAACCAAAAGAATTTAAGTAAAGACACTGCTCTGCCTCCTTCTGTTGCCCGATGGCACCTGTCACTTACTAGCTCAGTGCCCGAGAATTTATTGGGTAGACCCGGTGCAGCCGCCGCTCTGGGGAAGTGGGCACATGTTTCCAAAGCGTTTACTTTAAGTCTTCTGAGATGCAGGCCTACTCTGGCTAAAACTGAACAGCGGGAAAGGGATGGTGTGGGCTCATTTCTGTTTGTTTGGTTTTTTTTTCCTCTGGGCTAACATAACAGTAGGGAGGGGAAAATAACCTCTGATTTCTCCACAGGGCAGCCTGAAGATGGCGAATTATACAGTGGCCCCAGATGACGAGTACGACGTCTTCATACAGGACGACGTGGGGGACAGTGACACAGAAGAACATTACCCATATGACACCGAGCTCCTCTCGGCCCAGCAGCTGTTGCTGCTGTGCTCCGTGATGTTTACAGTCGGTTTCCTGGACAACGTCTTGGTTCTCTTCATCCTGATAAAATACAAAGGACTCAAGGATGTGGGAAATATCTATTTTCTAAATCTGACCGTTTCTAGTCTGTGTTTCTTGCTTCCCCTGCCATTCTGGGCTCACGCTGCTTCACGTGGGAGTGGTCCTGGTGAGCCCTTGTGCAAAGTGCTCCTTGGACTCCAGTCGGCCAGCTTACAGGGCGGGGTGTTTTTCATCCTCCTTCTTGTTGTGCAAGGGTACCGGGGATGTTTCCATGTGAAGTGGCTGTCCTCAGCCCTCCAGATGGTGCCTGGTGGTGTCATTACAAGTCTCCTGGCTTGGACTGTGGCCATTCTGGTCACTTTGCCTGAATTTGTGTTTTATCAACTTCATATGGGATGGCAGAAATACAAGTGTGCCTTTAGCGGATCTTACTTCTTCCCAGGTGAAGAGCCATTCTGGAAGCATTTTCTCATTTTAAAGATGAATATATTGGTACTTGTTTTCCCACTGGCTGTTTTTATATTTTGCTCTGTGCAAGCGAGGAAAACTCAGAGCTTCAGAGAGAGACATTATGACCTCGGCAAGCTTGTTTCTGTCATTATGGGTGCCTTCCTTTTGATGTGGGCACCATACAACATTGCAATCTTCCTGTATGCGTTCCAAGAACAACTGTCCCTGCAGGATCAGAGCAGCTACAGCTTGGACATAAGTGTTCAGGTCACCAAGATCATTGCCAGCACCCACTGCTGTGTCAACCCTCTCCTGTATTTGCTTCTTGACAAGGACTCTAGGAAATACCTCTGCGGCCTGTTCTCACGATGTAAAGGCATTCCATTTCAACCCAACGTCCACTCTGCTGCACCAAGGGAAGGTCACGATCAATCCACTGAACTATAAACTAGCTTGTATCAAAGGTGTGGCACATAAGCGTTGATTCTGTCTCTTTGCGTTGTTTTATGTAATTTGTTTTTACATATTTGTGTATAAAACAGGGTATAGGAAGAAAAGGAGAGGATGAGTTACTAAGGATTAAAATTATCTCAGGAACAGTGTTAGGCTCTTATTTATTAATTTATTTTTTTGGTTTTTTGAGGTAGGGTCTCACTCGAGCTCAGGCTGAACTGGAATACACTATGTTGTCTCAGGGTGGCCTTGAACTCATGGTGATCCTCCTACCTCTGCCTCCCAAGTGCTGGGATTAAAGGTGTATACCACCACGCTGGGCTTTGAGCAATATTTTTGAGACAGGGTCTTGCTATATAATCTAAGCTGGTCTTGAATTTGTGGCAATCCTCCTCGCTTAGCTACCAGAGTGTTAAGATTATAGGCAGGTGCCACCACACCCAGCTCATAGTTCTTGGAAGGTTGGCATGCTTGCAGAGGGTGTAAACTCTGGAGCAAATGGTGCCCAGGTTTGTATCTCCATCCTGCCACTTGGAGTTGTGTAACTTTAGACAAATTTCTGAGCCTCAGTTTTCTTTTCAGAGAAATGGTCTCAAACTCACAGCGATCCTCCTACCTCAGCTTCCCCAGTGCTGGGATTAAAGGCGTGCACCACCACGCCCAGTTAACACTACATCAAAGCTGATTATGTAGAATCCTGACTTGGAATCTGCATGAAGAAAAACATCACCTCCCCCCATAAATTACATTTTTTTTCCCCCAAGGTAAGGTATTGCTGTAACCCAGGCTGACCTGGAATTCACTATGCAGTCTCAGACTGTCGTCATACTCACAGTGATCCTCCTACCTCTGCCTCTTGAGTGCTGGGATTAAAGGTGTGCGCCACCACACCTGGCTAAATTCCATTATTCTCACCAGTGTACCTGTACAACAAGTTTTGTGCTCACATTATGAGTCCATACCAGCATCTCCCCTTTCAACCCAACACACAGATTCTACCTTGCTTTCCCCCTTCCCTGTTCATATTCCCTCTATCATGGTAACAAGGTCCCCAAACCAACACAGGTATTTGGTTTTACAATTCTACAGAATTGTTCCTTCAAGGAATAAAATTTGTTTGTAGTTCTCCCTGTCCGTCCCTCCCCCCTACAATGATAGTTAACATACTGTGTTCAAATGTTACATGGTTAAGCTATTTGCCTCTGCTTTCTGTATGGTTATGTTATTATGTCTCAGTGACATTGGGTTCATTTGTTTCTGCTTAAATTCAATTTTGGGTATTTTTCTACCCTTGTTATAAATTATGTTTTCTGAATATTGTGCATAAACACTAATATGCTTCCAAAATGTGGTATTACATGAAGATGTGAACAGAGGCCGGGCATGATGGTGCATGCCTTTAATCCCAACACTTGGTAAGCGTAGGAGGATTGCCATGAGTTTGAGGCCACCCTGAGACTACACAGTGTACTCCAGGTCAGCCTGGGCTAGAGTGAGACCTTACCTCAAAAAAACTACCAGAAAGAAAGGAAGGAAGGAAGGAAGGAAGGAAGGAAGGAAGGAAGGAAGGAAGGAAGGAAGGAAGGAAGGAAGGAAGGAAGGGAAGGAAGGGGGAAGGGAAAAGAAAGGAAAGGAAAGGAAAAGAAAGAAAAGAAGTGAACAGAGAGTTGGAGGGGTGGAGAGATGGCTCAGTGGTTAAGGCACTTGCCTGCAAAGCCTAAAGACCCAGGTTTGAGTCCCCAGTATCCACGTAAAGCCAGATGCACAAAGTGGCGCATGCCACCCATTCTCACTCTCTCTCTAAAAAAAAAAAAAAAAAAAAGAAAGACAGTCCTTTTAGCCGGGTGTAGTGGCACACACCTTTAATCCCAGCACTAAGTAGGCAGAGGCAGGAGGATCACTGTGAGTTCGAGACCATCCTGACACTGACTAGTGAGAGACACTACCTTGAAAAATCAAACAAACAAACAAAAACCAGTCCTTTTTTTGAAGGCTACAGTAAGAGTTTATGACTCTAAATTATACTACACTCTTGGACTTTGTTTTCAAATGTCTTTTCAAACACTGAATAATATATCATCATGATTACATATCTGTCTTATGATGTACACCTGTTTTTTTTTCTGTATTTTTGTTCTGGTCTAAGGGTCTTTTGTAACAAAACTCTTTTGATTGGAATAGCTTTATGAAAAGTGATCTAGCCGGGCGTATAAGGTAGGAGGATCTCCGTGAGTTCAAGGCCACCTGGAGTCTACATAGTGAATTCCAGGTCAGCCTAGAGGAAGATCCTACCTCGAAACCACACCCCCCCCAAAAAAAAATAAATCTCAAAAAAAGCTGGGTGTGGTGGCACACGCCTTTAATCCCAACACTTGGGAGGCAGAGGAAAGAGGATCGCAGAGAGTTCGAGGTCACCCTGAGACTATAGTGAATTCCAGGTCAGCCTCTATGTTTCTTTCCTCATCTTCCATGCAAATAATCTACCCAGATGGCATTTGATTGGACAGCTTTGCGATATATTTCCTCTTGTAAATGTAAATTGAAAAATGAAATAGACCATGAAATACTAAATTTGGAGGTGCTATGGAGAAGGTTCATTTGGCAAAAATACAAAAGCATGAGAAGCTGAGATCCTGTTCCTAGGACCCACAGACATGGGTCCCAGCTGAAGAAATGAGGCGGAGAGCGATTGAGGAAGACACCTCATGTCAACCTCTCACCCATACATACACACATGACAAAACTGCTTGCTTGCTTTCTTTCCTTTTTTTTTTTTTTTTTTTTTTTTTTGAGATAGGGTCTCACTCTGGCCCAGGCTGACCTGGAATTAACTATGTAGTCTCAGGGTGGCCTAGAACTCACAGCGATCCTCCTACTTCTTCCTCCCAAGTGCTGGGATTAAAGGGGTGCACCACCATGCCTGGTGAAAAAAAATGTTTTATTTTCAGAATCAGAAAATGAAAGATACTTTTTCCAATGAATTATATATCGCTTATTTTAAAATATACTTTGAAATTTATTTATTTATTTATTTTTATTTGAGACAGAGAGAGAGGGAGAGAGAGAGAGAGAATGGGTGTGTCAGGGCCTCCAGCCATTGCAAATGAACTCCAGATGCATGCACCCCCTTGTGCATCTGGTTTACGTGGGTCCTGGAGAATCAAATCTGGGTCCTTTGGCTTCACTGGCAAGCGCCTTAACCACTAAGCCATCCCTCCAGCCCAATATATAACTTATTTTAAAATAATGGGATAAAAACCTTTACTATACAGTCTTGGTTGTATCCAGACCAACAACAACCGGGAAGCTAGATTTTTTCTTATTTTCTTTATTTTTAAATTTTATTTTAAATATATTTTATTTATTTGTTTATTTGAGAGAGAGAAAGAGGCAGAAAGAGAGACAGAAAAAGAGGGAGCGCCAGGGCCTCCAGTCACTGCAAATGAACTCCAGATGCATGTGCCCCCTTGTGCCTCTGTTTTACAGGGGTTCCTGGAGAACTGAAGTGGGATCCTTTGGCTCTGCAGGCAAACGCCTTAACTGCTAAGCCGATCTCCAGGCAATCCTCCTACCTCTACTTCCCGAGTGCTGGGATTAAAAGAATGCACCATCAGGCTGGTCCGGCTCAGACTCATTCTTTTTTTTTTTTTTTTTGGTTTTGCAAGGTAGGGTCTCACTCTGGTCCAGGCTGATCTGGAATTCACTATGTAGTCTCAGGGTGGCCTCGAACTCTCAGCAATCCTCCTACCTCTGTCTCCCAAGTGCTGGGATTAAAGGCGTGCGCCACCACGCCCGGCTTCCAGACTCATTCTTAATTAGGGTTTCCCCAAATTATATAAGCCCTAATACTCTAAGTAATTCAATGTCTACAATAAATTGTACATAGTAAATTTTCTGTGCTTTTAGAATGATACTTATGTATTATCCTTAGAAGAAGACTGAAGAATGTAGTACTATGGTTCAGATGAAAAAAAAAAAAAAAAAACCAAAAATTCAGTTTAGAAAGACTTCATACATAAACTCTTCCAGCAAAAATTGGAGAGAGGGTCGGGTGTGGTGGCGCACGCCTTTAATCCCAGCACTTGGGAGGCAGAAGTAAGAGGATCGCCATGAGTTTTGAGGCCACCCTGAGACTACAGAGTGAATTCCAGGTCAGCCTGCACTAGAGTGAGACCCTACCTTGAAAAACAAAACAAAACAAACAAACAAAAAAATTGGAGAGAGGGCTGGAGAGATGGCTTAGTGGTTAAGGCACTTGCCTGCGAAGACTAAAGACCCAGGTTTAATTCTCCAGGCCCCACAGAAGCATGCGTCTGGAGTTCGTTTGCAGTGGCTAGAGGCCCTGGTGGGCCCATTCTCTCCCCTCTACCTCTCTCTGTCTCTAATAAATAAATAAATTAATTAAAATCTAAAAAAAAATTGAACGGAGAGAGGGAGGGGATATAATGGAGATTGGTGTTCTAAAGTGGAATGGGGGGAGGGGAGGGGAGGGAAATATCATATTTTTGTATGTAAGTATAGAAGGTGTCAATAAAAAAATTAAATAATTAAAAAAATTGCAGAGCGATAAGAGTTACATGAGTTACCAACAGAAACCTAATTGCTGAAGCCTAAGGCTTACTTCCATGAAGAAAGAGTGCACTGAACACGTGTTCTCAACAGGATGATAGCCCACGGCTATCAAAGCTGCAAAAGGCGGCAGTAAACGTGGCGTAGTGACAGTGGACACACAAAGAAGAAAAGACGATTCCCAGGTTAAGTAGTGTCACAGAGACGGACAGGAGGGGCTGTATGCTGCATAAGTTGGAAGGAATATAAAAACTAAAACAGGCTGGGTGTGGTGGTGCACGCCTTTAATCCCAGCACTCGGGAGGCAGAGGTAGGAAGGATCACCATGAGTTCGAGGCCAGTCTGAAACTACATAGTGAATTCCAGGTCAGCCTGAGCTAAAGTGAGACCCTACCTTGAAAAACCAAAAAAAAAAAAAAAACTAAAACAGTTTCTGAATTTGTCCTTTTTAAGCATTGATGTTGACCTGTGAGAATTCTATTCCAAAATATTGGTAGTGGCAGGAGTTAATTCCTAAAGACTAGGAGGTAGGAAGAGTGGGTGGATAGGAAGCAATGGTAACAGATATTAGGCCCTTGATCTACACGTTTATCCATGAAAAGAGGGCCAGAAGTGTAGCTATAGGTAGAGAACAGCCAACTCTTCAAGCAAAGTCCATACAAAAGACAGAACCTGATCTTTCTCTCTCTCTCTTCCTCTCTCCCTCTCTCAAATAAATAATACAATATTTAAAAAAAAAATTAGCCAGGTGTGGTGGCTTACGCCTTTAATCCCAGCATTTGGAAGGCAGAAGTAGGAGGATTGCCATGAGTTCGAGGCCACCCTGAGACTACATAGTGAATTCCAGGTCAGCCTGGGCTAGAGTGAGACCCTACCAAAAAAAAAAAAAAAAAGGGGGGGGAGGGCTGGAGAGATGGCTTAGTGGCTAAGCACTTGCCTGTGAAGCCTAAGGACCCCAGTTCGAGGCTCGATTCCCCAGGACCCATGTAAGCCAGATGCACGAGGTGGCACATGCATCTAGAGTTTGTTTGCAGGGGTTGGAAGCCCTGGCACTCCTATTCTCTCTCTGTCTCTCTCTCTCTCTGTGTCTCTCTCCTTTCCTGCCTGTTTCTGCATCTCTCTCGCAAATAAATAAAAATTAGGAAAAAAATTTAAGATTTTTATTATTTATTTAAAAATATTATTTATTTTAAGAGAGAGAAAGAGACAGAGAGAGGGAACGGGCATGCCAGGACTCTAGCCACTGCAAATGAACTCCAGATGCATGTGCCACCTTGTGCATCTGGCTTATATGGGTCCTGGAGAATCGAACCTGAGTCCTTTTGCTTTGCAGGCACACGCCTTAACCACTAAGCCATCTCTCCAGCCCAAGATTTTTACTTTTTTTTTTTTTTTTTTTTTTTGGTTTTTCAAGATAAGGTCTCACTCTAGCCCAGGCTGACCTGGAATTCACTCTTTATTCTCAGGGTGGCCTCAAATGCACAGCAATCCTCCTACCTCTGCCTCCCGAGTGCTGGAATTAAAGGTGTGCGTCACCAAGCCCAGCCAATTTTTACTTTTATTTATTTACTTATTAGAGACAGAGAGAGGGGGAGAGAGAGAGTGAGAATGGGCACTCCAGGGCCTCCAGCCATGCAAATGAACTCCAGAAACATGCTCCACCATGTGCATCTGGCTTATGTGGGACCTGAAGAATCCAAGCTGGGTTCTTAGGCTTCTCAGGCATGCACCTTAACAGCTAAGCCATCTCTCCAGCCCTTTAAAAAAAAAAAAAAAATGAGCAAGAAGAGAGAACCAATGGAAAAAGGAAGTGAGAGAGCCATCACAGAAACTGGGGAAATGGCGCAGTCAGTAAAGTGCTTCCTTCTCAAACATGAGAACCTACATCCATCCCTAGTACTGACAGAAAATACCAGGCAGGATGTGTGCCTAGAAACCTCAGAACCGGGAGGCAGGCACAGGAAGATCCCGGGGGCTCACTGAGCAACAAAGCCAGTCTACTTGGCGAGCTTCAGGCCAATGAGTGACCCTGTCTCAAAGGCGGTGGATGGTGTTTCACAGGATGATACCTGAAGTTGCCTTTTGGTCTTCACACATAAACAGCATGCTCAGGGCTGGAGAGATGGCTTAGCGGTTAAGGCACATGTCTGTGAAGCCTAAGGACCCCAGTTCAATTCTCCCGGTCCCATGTAAGCCAGATGCACATGGTGGTGCATGCATCTGGAGTTCACTTGCAGTGCCTAGAGACCCTGGCGCACCCATTCTTAATCTTTCGTTCTCTCTTTCTCCCTTTCTCTGTCTCTGATAAATAAATAAAAATAAAATCTTTTTAAAAAGAATGGAGCCGGGCGTGGTGGTGCACGCCTTTAATCCCAGTACTTGGGAGGCAGAGGTAGGAGGATCGCTGAGAGTTCAAGGCTACCCTGAGACTACATAGTTAATTCCAGGTCAGCCTAGACCAGAGTGAGACCCTACCTTGCAACAAAACCAAAAAAAAAAAAAAAAAGGAATATTTAAAAATAAATAAATAGCCAGCACTTGGGAGGCAGAGGTAGGAGGATCGCCATGGGTTTGAGGCCACCCTGAGACTATATAGTGAATTCCAGGTTAACCTGGGCTAGATTGAGACCCTATCTTGAAAAACAAAAACAAAAATAAATAAATAGCATGTTTAAGACTAGCCTGGGCTACCTGAGACCCTATTCTCACCAAAAAAAAAGAACAAAGATTAAAAATAGTAGCTGGGGGCTGGAGAGATGACTTAGCGGCTAAGGCGCATGCCTGCGAAGCCTAAGGACCCAGGTTCGATTCTCCAGGTCCCACGTAAGCCAGATGCACATGATGGTGCATGCTTCTGGAGTTCATTTGCAGTGGCTAGCGGCCCTGGTGACTATTCTCACTCTCTGTCTCTCTCTCTCTCCCTCTGTCTCTAATAAATAAATAAAAATAAATAAAATCTTTAAAAATAGTAGCTGGGGTGGGGGGTGCTGGAGGGATGGCTTAGCGCTTAACACGTTTGCCTGTAAATCCACAGGACCCAGATTCAATTCCTCAGGACCCACGTAAGACAGACGCACAGGGTGGCGCATGTGTCTGGAGTTCATTTGCAGTGGCTGGAGGCCCTGATATGCCCTTTTTTTTTTTCTCTCTCTCTCTCTCCCTCTTTCTCCTGGTTCAAATAAATTAAAGTAAATAAATAAATACAGCAGCAGGGAGATGGCTCAGTTGATAGAGCACTTTCTGTGTCAGTGTGAGAGCTTAAGAGGACCCGAGACTGCCCAGGTCCAGCTCCTCAGTGCCCATATAAACACTGGGTACGGCCACGCATATCTGTAACCCTAGTTCACAGGCCGGTGGGAGCAGGAAGACTAGAGAATTAGTGGGTTGCCCTGATGACAAAACGGAAGCTCTGGGTTGAGTGAAAGTCTCCATCTCAAGAAAACACACGGATGAGCCTCCTCTGGCCTCTGCACACCCAGACACACATGTCTGCACACATATGTGCATGTGCAGTATCGCATCCCACCCCACCACCTATATCTGATCCAGTGACACCCACAAGCATCGACTTCTGACAAAATAACTACGTTTATATTTTTTTAAATATTTTTATTTATATTTATTAGAGACAGAGAAAAGGGGGAAGAGAGACAGAATGAGAATGGGTGCTCCAGGGCCTCTAGCCACTGCAAACGAACTCCAGACGCATGCACCACCATTTGTATCTGGCTTACGTGGGACCTGGAGAACCAAACCAGGGTCCTTCAGCTTCGCAGGCATGCGATCTTATTACTGAATTGGTAAAAAAAAAAAAAAAAAAAAAAGTGAAATTTTCTTACATAGCAATAAGTTTGGTTTGATTTTTTCTTTTTCGAGGTAGGGTCTCACTCTAGCTCAGGCTGACCTGGAATTCACTCTGTAGTCTCAGGGTGGCCTCGAACTCACGGCGATTCTCCTACCTCTGCCTCCAGAGTGCTGGGATTCAAGATGTGCACCACCACTCCGGGCTTGATTTTTTTTTTTTTTAATTGGAGTCTGATTTGGATAACACACAGGGTTTTGTTTGTTTGTGGGGTTTTTTGTTGTTGTTGTTGTTTTGTTTTTCTAAGTAGGGTCTCACTCTAGCTTAGGGTGACCTGGAATTCACTATGTAGTCTCAGGGTGGCCTTGAACTCATGGCGATCCTCCTACCTCTGCCTTCCGAGTGCTGGGATTAAAGGCTTGCACCTCCCCAGCCCGGCTGGGTATTTTGTTTTGTATAATAAAAGGACCTGATGGGAAAGAGACAAAGACAGGAAGCCGCGACAGATAAACTGGAAGAGGAAACAACTTTAGAGATAAGATTAAAATGATGAGAGCTGTATTCAAGCCAGTGGCCTGGCATGGAGGAGAGGCAGCTGTGGAGACTGACAGTTACAATGCTCCAGCTACGGTCAGAGGGAGGGCTTCTGGGATCCCTGGAAGCTGCTGCCTGTGTCTCTGTGGAGGGAAGGGTCATAGCTGGAATGTCACAGTAGGCATGGGTTGTGGGGAGGAGGGTTGGTATAACTTTTCTGTTTCACTGTGGCAGCCATGCATATGTAATGAACACAATGGTGAGTACAAAGCCAAAATAAGCCCAGAAAAGCCAACATAAGCACAGTAAAAGCGTGGAGAGAGATATATTATATGCAGCAGGCAAGGAGGGTAAAAGGATGGTTTCCAAAGCCAACCTTTTAGCCGGGCGTGGTGGTGAACACCTTTAATCCCAGCACTCGGGAGCAGAGGTAGGAGGATCACCCGAGTTCAAGGCCACTCTGAGACTACATGGTGAATTCCAGGTCAATCTGGGTTAGAGTGAGACCCTACCTCGAATTAAAAAAAATAAAATAAAAAGAAGTATACCAAAGCCACACTCTCCCAAACAAAGAAAATATGAGGATTTTATTCAGGCAGGGAAAGGGACTGCTTCTTCTCAGAAAAGGGCACCTCTGAGGACTTTGACGTGTGACACTGTGAAACAGTCTGTGAGTTTGTCCCAGGACAACTCTCCCCGCCTGTGTGGGCACGAGGCTCTCTGCCTGTGAAGCCAGCCGCCGGCTTGAAGACTCTACCTAAGGTAGGAGGGCGATTCCCTCTAAGGAAGTTGCAAAAGGCATCCCTTCCTCTCTGAGGTCAGCCTCAGAAAAGAGAAGGGTTCCGTAAACTGGTGGCAAGTGAGGCTTACTGGTGGCGAAAGGAAAGGAAGGGCAGGACTGGGAGAGGCTGGGCCTGTTCTGAGTCCATCTGGCTGGGTCTGTGGAGGGCAAAGGGGATGTTCTCACACTTCAGACCTCAGGCCTTGTCTTCCTTCCCCCCTTGTCCCTGTGAAAAAAGTTTAATATTTGGAAATGTTGGAGTGACACTAGGAAATGGTGTCACCTCAGCTCAGCAAAGAGGAAACAGAAGCCAAGGGGAATTTTTGGGTTGTTTGCTAGTTTGGCTATTTTTCTGTGTTGTGGTTAACCCACGTAAGCTCTTAAAAGGTCATCATTTTAGGGCTGGAGAGATGGCCCAGTGGTTAAGGCACTTGACTGCAATGCCCAATGACCCAAGTTTGAGTTCCCAGTACCCATGTAAAGCCAGATGCACAAAGTGGTGCATGCATCTGGAGTTCGTTTACAGTGGCTGGAGACCCTGGCACACCCATATTCTCATTCTCTTTCTCCTTGCAAATAAATTTAAAAAAAAAAATTTTTTTTTTCGAGGTAGGGTTTCACTCTGGTCCAGGCTGACCTGGAATTAACTATGTAGTCTCAGGGTGGCCTCGAACTCACGGCAATCCTCCTACCTCTGCCTCCCAAGTGCTGGGATTAAAGGCGCCACCACGCCCGGCTAAATCAAAAACATTTTTTAAAATATATTTTATTTATTTATTTGAGAGAGAGAAAGGCACACACAGAGAGAGAAAGATTGAGAGAAAGAGAATGGGCATGCTAGGGTCTCCAGCCTCTGCAAACGAATTCCAGACGCATGCACCACCTTGTGCATCTAGCTTATGTGGGTCCTGGAGAATCAAACCATGATCCTTTGGCTTTGCAGGCAAATGCCTTAACTGCTAAGCCATCTCTCCAGCCCCAATAAAATATTTTTAAAATCAACATTTTAGACAAGGGGACTGAGGAGGTATCCTAGACCAAGAAAACATTGATTTATTTATTTTTATTTTTTGGTTTTTCGAGGTAGGGTCTCCCTCTAGTTCAGGCTGACCTGAAGTTCACTCTGTATTCTCAGGGTCGCCTTGAACTCACAGTGATCCTCCTACCTCTGCCTCCCGAGTGCTGGGATTAAAGGCATGTGCCACCACACCTAACTCTGAAAACATTGATTTATTTTGGGTTGTTGAAGGCAAAGATATGACAAGAAGGAGTTCAGGGTATGACTCTGTTGGGATCATTCTGCACCCGGACACAGGACAAGGGGTCCTTGTCCTTAGAGAATTTCAGGGACAAAAGCAGGAATGTGTCCACTGGCAACATGATACAGTTCGAAATGCCTTGAGACCCTGCCAGGGGTAGAAACAGAGAGAATATGGTCCCTTAAAGGGGGCTGTGTTGAATGTGAGACCCAGAACTTTCCTTGAGGACAGAGCTGTAGGAAACCTGGGATGTAAGGAAATGACAGCAGGGACACTAATCAGAGCCCACACTGTGATGGGTCATCTTCATTGTCAATTTGACTGGATTTAGAATCACCATGGAAACACATTCCTGGGTGTGTTTGTGGAAGGTGATTCCAGAAAGATTTAACTGCAGAGGGAAGACCTATGCTGGGGCTGGAGAGATGGCTTAGTGGTTAAGGTGCTTGCCTGCCTAAGGACCCATGCTCGACACGCCAGATACCACATAAACCAGACGCATAAAGGTGAGGCAAGAGAGTGGTTGCACATGCCTACCAGGTGGCACAGGTGTCTGGAGTTCAATTGCAGAGGCTGAGGCCCTGGTGCGCCAATTCTCTCTCTAAAAAATAAAAATAAATAAATTAATTAAGAAAAAAAGAAGCAACTTACGGGATGAAGAGTTTCTTTTGGTTTGTAGTTTGAAGGCATACAGTCTATAGTAGGTGGTGCATATGTCTGGATTTCGTTTGCAGTGGTTGGAGGCCCTGGCACTTTCATTCTCTCTCTCTCTATCTGTCTCTTGCTCTTTCTCAAATAAATGAATAAAATATAAATTTTAAAATGCTGGATGTAGCCAGACGTGGTGGTGTACTCCTTTAATCCCAGCACTTGGGAGGCAGAGGTAGGAGGATCCTCCAAGAGTTCGAGGCCACCCTGAGACTACATAGTGAATTCCAGGTCAGCCTGGGCTAGAGTGAGACCCTACCTCAAAACAAAAACAAACAAACAAACAAAATGCTGGCTATAACCACAGGCACCTGTCATTCCTCTGCTGGACAGGTGGAGACAGGAGGATACCAGGGGCTTGCGAGCTAGCTAGTCTAGCTGAAGCAGAAAGCTACAGGTATAATGTAAGACTCTGGAAGGAAAACGGCAGAGGAAAACTTATTCTCAAAGAATAACAAGAGTGACTGAGGAAGTCCTTGGTGTCATCAGGCATACGTGCATGTGCACACACACACACACACACACACACACACACACACAGCAAATTTAAAGAAATGTGTTCTCAGCCGGGTGTGGTGGCACACACCCTTAATCCCAGCACTCAGGAAGCAGAGGTAGGTGGATCACTGTGAGTTCGAGGCCAGCCTGAGACTACAGAGTGAATTCTAGTTCAGCCTGGGCCAGAGTGAGACCTTACCTCGAAGAAAAAAAAAAAAAAAAAAGAAATGTATTTTCATCCCAGGACGATGGGCTCTGTCCTGAAGATTTCAGAGGGGTCAGCAAAGCTGCCTATTTCACTAGAGCGGTGACCACTGACCAAGTGCACGATGGGGGCAGAACTTCAGGGCCCTTGTCTGAGCACTGCCTTTGAAGGGACATTGACCTGATGGGTCCAAGGAAGCAATAAGGCACACTGGGAGCCAGAAAATGATCCCTTCCCCTTCCAAGGAAGGGCTAACAATCAGAGAGCAAATACCTGGATGTCACTGGGCCCCTCTGCTGGGGAGGGGCCTGGACACTAAACCCAGTCATTGCCCTCTCTCCTAGCTCCCCTCCTCAGCATCAAGACAGTGGGTCAGAAACAAACTCCAAAGCAAACATTAAAAAAAAATTGGGCTGGAGAGATGGCTTAGCAGTTTAGGTGCTTGCCTGCTAAGCCTAAGAACACCGGTTCCAATCTCCAGGTCCCACGTTTAGCCAGATGCAAAGTGACACAAGGGCGCAATGCTGCACTTGCCCACAAGGGGGTGCACACATCTGGAGTTTGTTCACAGCGGCTGAGAGGCTGTTACGCCCATTCTCTATCTGTCTCCCTCTCCCTCTCTCTCCCAAAAAAAAAAAAAATTGCTGGGTGTGGTGCACACGCCTTTAATCCCAGCACTTGGGAGGCAGAGGTAGGAGGAGGATTGCCATGAGTTTGAGGCCACCCTGGACTACATAGTGAATTCCAGGTCACCCTGGGCCAGATTGAGACTCTACCTGCAAAAAACAAAGGGCTGGAGGGATGACTTAGTGGTTAAGGAGCTTGCCTGCAAAGTCTAAGGACTCAGGTTTGATTCTTCAGATCCCACATAAGCCAGATGCACATGATGGTGCATGCATTTGGAATTCGTTTGCAGTGGCTGGAGGGCCTGGCAAGCCCATTCTCTCTTTCCTCACTTCCTCTCTCTCTAAAAATAAATAAAATATAAAAATAAAAGAAAGAAATTAACAAAATAACAAAGACAGAGAAGAGGCAGATAGAGAGAAAATAAGCACACCCAGGCTCCCGGCCACTGCAAACAAAAACCATGTGCATGCTCCACTTTGTACATGTGGTTCCACATTGGATTTTGCAGGTAAGTGCCTTAACCACTGAGCAATCTCTCCAGGCCTTTTTTTTTTTTTTTTTTTTTTTTTTTTGAGAGAGAGAGAGACACCGAGAGAGGGAGAGGAAGACAGATAGAGAATGGATGGACCAGCAGCCTCTCAGCCGCTGTGAACGGAATCCAGATGCATGCGCCCCTTTGTGGGCAAGTGTGGCATTGCACCCTTGCATCACTGCATCTGGCTAAACGTGGGACCTGGAGATTGGAACCAGCGTTCTTAGGCTTAGCTGGCAGGCGCCTTAACCACTAAGCCATCTCTCCAGCCCTCCAGTCCTTTTTTTGAGGTAGGGTCCCACTCTAGCCTAGGCTTACCTGGGTCAGAATTCACTTTGTAGTCCCAAGCTAGCCTCCAACTCACATCAATCCTCCTACCTTTGCCTATGGAGTGATGGGTCTAAAGGTGTGGGCCACCATGCCCTGCTTAAGAGAAGTTTCTCACATCTTTCCCTGTATGGTCCAAATGTTTATTTATTTATGATTTTTTTTTTGTTTTGGTTTTTGGTTTTTCAAGGTAGGGTCTCACTCTAGTTCAGGCTGACCTGGAATTCACTATGTAGTCTCAGGGTGGCCTCAAACTCAAGGTGATCCTCCTACCTCTGCCTCCCGTGTGCTGGGATTAAAGGTGTGCACCACCACGCCTGGCTATTTATGAATTTTTTTTTTTTTGAGGTAGGGTTTCACTCTAGCTCAGGCTGACTTGGAACTCACTCTGTAGTCCCAGGCTGGCCTTGAATTTACAGCAATCCTCCTAACTCTGCCTCCCAAATGCTGGGATTAAAGGCATGCACCACCATGCCTGGCCCAAATGTTTACATTATTATGCAAAATTGATATTTATTTTAAATTCTAATGATATATATTCCTTATTTTTAAATTCGTCCTCTGGTTATTTGATTCCCATACCCTCTATTCTTATTTTACCTTGGAAATGTATTTCCCCCTCTCTTACATGTGTAAATATACACTGAGCATACACATGCATACACACTGAAACATCTATGTTAATAAACCAGATCCCCTTGAAAAAAAAAAATGTTGGCTTGGCCTGTTCCCCAGACTCCAGACCAGTGGATTTCAGGCTAAGAATGCAGGACAGGGCTGGAGGGATGGCTTAGCAGTGAAGGCATTTGCCTGCAAAGCCAAAGGACCCAGGTTCGATTCCCCAGTACCCATGTAAGCCAGATGCACAAGGGGGCACACACGTCTGGAGTTGATTTGCAGTGGCTGGAGGCCCTGACATGCCCATTCTCTCTCTCGCTCTCTCTCTCTCTCTCTGTCTCCCTCTTTCTCTGTCAAATAAATAAATAATAAAATATATTTAAAAAAAAAAAAAGAATGCAGGACAGAGGAAGGACGAAACTAGAACAACTCAGAAGGCTGGTCCAGTGTGCGAGTATTTGACTAGACATAGGATTTCAGCGTCAGAATCTTCACAAGATGAGTGACGCTTTGTAAGAAGACAAAACCAATATTATTTCTCATTTTATTTCTTCTTAAAATGACAGTGAGGAATTATGGGAAGAGAGGCCTGGCAAGCATCCCCTTCGGCAGTGGAAGGCAAGGTTTAAGACGCCAGAGGTTCAGGGCAGAAGGTCCTAGGGAGGCTGGGACATTTCCTTGGGGATTATTTGCTGAGTAAAGAGCAGTCCTTCAGGGGTGCTGTGGGAAACAAGAGAGCAAACAATTCAGAAGCTGACTTTTAAATCAATATTTTTAAAATCAATAAATCAAGGAGGTTGTGGACTGGAGAGATGGCTCAGTGGTTAAGGTGCTTAACTACAAAGCCTAATGATACAGGTTCAATTCCCCCAGTACTCATGTAAAGCCAGACGCACAAGGTGGCACATGCATCTGGAATTCATTTGCAATGACTGGAGGCCCTGGCATGCCCATTCTCTCTCTCTCTCTCTCTCTCTCTCTCTCTCTCTCTCTCTCCTCTCTCTCTTTCTTTCTCTGCCTGCAAATAAATAATAAATAAATAAATATTTTTTTAAAAAAATCGAGGAGGTTCCTAAAATAGTTTTTCTGGCTTTCCCCCACCACTGTGAGTCAGAGCTTACCTCACCCACATGTTGCCCATTGTCTCATTTCCCAGCAACAGAGCATTCCCATGCTCTGATCTGAAGAACATTTCTACCAAATCTCTAAGTGAGTCAGTTCTCACCCTCAGATTCACAAGACATTCATAGTCCTCTAGCTTCTGAAACATGAGCTACGAAGGCAAAAATCTGTTTGCTTGGGCTGGAGAAATAGCTTAGTGGTTAAGGCACTTGCCTGTGAAGCCCAAGGATCTAGGTTCAATTCCCCAGATAAACCAGATGCACAAGGTGGCACACGTGTCTGAAGTTCATTTGCAGTGGCTAGAGGCCTTGTCATGCCCATTGTCTCTCTATCTGCCTCTTCCTCTCTCTCCCTCCCTATCTGACATAAATAAATAAATAATAAATAAATATTTTTTTAAAATCTGTTTGCTCTTCCACTCAAGCCCTCATTCATGTATTTGCAGATACTTGTTGAATACCTGCCTTGTATGTGTCACTGTGATGAGAGTTGGGGACAGCTTGAACAGATGGTTCTGTCTTCAGACATGCAAACACTTGTTCACACCAGTAACCCTACAGCTGTAGATGTCAAAGTGTGGTCCTCACCTGCATCACAGTGACTGGAGATGTGTCTCAATACAGAACAGGGCTCTTATCTTGGTGCTATTGCACACGTGGAGCCTGATAATCATTCTCTACTGTGGAGTGAGGCACCCTTAAGACAAAAGTTTCCAGGGCTGGAGAGATGGTTTAGCAGTTAAGACACTTGCCGGCAAAGCCTAAGGACTCATGTTCAACTCTCCAGATCCCATGTAAGCCAGATGCACAAAGTGCTGTAAGTGCACAAGGTTACACATGCACACAAAGGGGCACAAGCATCTGGAGTTTTTTTTTAAATATTTTTAAACTTTTTATTTATTTATTTATTTGCAAGCAGAGAGAGAGAGAGAAGAGAGGCAGACAGAGAGAGAATGGGCATGCCAGGGCCTCTAGCCACTGCAAATGAACTCCAGATACATGTGCCCCTCACACATCTGGCTTATGTGGATCCTGGAGAATCGAACCGGGATCCTTTGGCTTTGCAGGCAAACGCCTTAACCACTAAGCCATTTCTCCAGCCCAAGCATCTGGAGTTTGATTGCAGTGGCTGGAGGCCCTGGCACGTCAAGTCTCTCTCTGGCTCTCGTTCTCTCACATTAAAAAAAAAAAAAAAAAAAAAAAAAAAAAGGCGGGTGTGGTGGCACATGCCTTTAATCCCAGCACTTGGGAGGCAAAGGGAGGAGGATCGCCATGAGTTCAAAGCCACTCTGAGCCTAAACAGTGAATTCCAAGTCAGCCTGGACTAGAGCAAGACCCTACCTTGAAAAAGCAAAAACAAAAAAAAAAAAAAAAAAGGGGGGGGGGCCAGTCTGTTGGGATCGCCTCAAAAAAATAAACAATTTCCAGGCATTGCTAAGTGTCTCTTCAGCGGCAAAATCCTCCTGAGTTGAGAACCTCTGACAGAGATTCCTGGTGCTGCTCCTGCCCCTGGACCACAGCATCAGCAAACCTCTGCCTCTTGGAGAGAGGAGCAGAACTCAGACCCTCGGGGAGTCTCAGGGGAGCACACCCTGAGCCTGAGGACCATCACCTGAAGCCTCACAACACTCTGGATTGACTTTTGAATATTCTTGAAGGATTAAAGTATTATCAATACACTTTCCTAGCTAAGATGAACTTTCTTGGGGGGAGGGGAGGGAAATATCATATATTTTTTGTATGTAAGTATAGAAGGTGTCAAGAAAAAAAAGAAAAAAAAAGAAAAGAAAAGATGAACTTTCTTGTGTTTGACCTTCTTTCAACATTTTATGTTCCTACACTAGACCTCCAAACCTTGACCTTCACCCATGCTGGTCTGTCAGTGATGCTGTCTAGGGGCCACTTACAGGAGCTTGAGCATTGTTTCACATTGGTGGTGGCCGTGACATACTCCTGTCCCAAATACTTGTCGTAGGTTGTTCGGCCATGGAGTCTGGCCAGACACTCAGTATTGTCATTGAACAGAAGGTTTTTGGTTTGAGACTGGAACAGACAAAAGTCTCTCGGGCACCTGGATCCACTTCTCCCAAAAAGTATCTGTGACAAAAAGGCAGATAGTCCATGAGTAGCCAAGGAAAGGTGGCAGGCGTGTGGGAGGGCAGTGAGGGGCATTCCTCCAGCCGGAGTCAGCACTGAGCAAACCCAGCTCCAGAGTCCTTTCCCCGCAGACCCATCCCGGGCAGGGAGCAAGCCTCACAGTGACATGTACCCTCCTTCCTTCTTCATCTGTCATCTCTCCCCACAGAACTTCATGTAGGTGACTACAGCACACCTGAGGCTGTTTAAGCTCAGTCCGAATCACTGAGAACCTTCTAATGTGCCAACTTTCCCAGAAGATGTTTTCATAGGAAAATCTAGGCATCCACCAGGCCTTCAGTGCCAGATTGAGACTGTTGAGGCACCCAGCCTTATGGATGGAATAGCTACTGGGTTTCTTGATACCAAAGTCTGCAGACAGCTACTGTTGGATTGCCCAGCTCATATCCTGTAAGCTCACCCCATGGTGAGATTTTATAATACAGTATCATGCTACTGGTTCTGCTCCTTTACAGAACCCTGAAGCATCCTGACAGTTGTTCACTTAGCTCAGCCCTAGAGTAAACTGCTCTGTACCAAGGGTTGTGGGAACAAGGGTCATTGATTTGCGTAAAAGCTGCAGGAGGGAAAGGACAGGACCCCGAGCCATGCAAGCAAGCACAAGTCCAGGAGGGACGACTGCAGGCAGAAGTCTGGTTCCTTCCCCCAGAGTTGGAATCCTCTGCTTTTTGCTGAGATTCCGAGCAGCCATCCAGCATAAAGCAAAAGTTGTTCCCACCAATCAAGCTGAGAGGCTACAAAGAAAGGCTTGAGTGGGCTGAGCTACTCTGCTTGGTGGCTTCCCCACCTAACAGGAACTCGTGCGTGAAGAGCAAGGCCGGGGCTGCAGTAGTTCGTACCTGCTGCTCGAGCAACACCTCTTCAATGACTTGTGCTTTGTCTTTCCGAGATACCACGGCATGATTTGGGGCCCTGGCCAGGTGGCAGTTCCGAGCCTCAGTCACAGGCTTCCGGGTGCCATCAAGGCACAGAAGCTCGAAGTCCTCCAGCTTCAAATCCCTAGCCCACTCTTCAGGGTTCTTCCCTGGTGACAGAAAGAAGGTGTCATCAAGTTACAGTGGCCCTGCTTGGTCAAAGGGTAAAGGGATATGACTGTCCCGGTGGCCTCTCGAAATGCACATGCTAGGCCACGGTGACGTGGAGGAAACAATGAAGTATGTCCTATTCAGGCTATCCAGATCAGATACCATGGGCTGGAGAGATGGCTCAGCAGTTAAGAAGCTTGCCTGCAAAGCCTAAGAACCAGAGTTCAGTTCCTCAGTACGCACGTAAAGCCAGATGCGTAAGGTGACACATGCATCTGGAGTTCATTTGCGGTGGTTAGAGACCCTGGTGTGCCCATTCTCCACACCCCTCCCCACCCCCGGCTCCTTCTCTCTCTCTCTCATTTCTTTCAAATAAATAAATAAACAACTAAAAGAATTTTGTTTGGCTTTTCGAGATAGGGTCTCACTCTATCCCAGGCTGACCTGGAATTTACTATGTAGGCTCAGGCTGGCCTCGAATTCACAGTGATCCTCCTACCTCTCTGTCTCCCGAGTGGTGGGATTAAAGGCGTGTGCCAACACGCCTGGCTTAGACAAAAATATTATTATTATTATTATTTGTTGTTGTTGTTGTTTAAAAAAGAAAATCCTCCACCTGTGCTATTTTTTTCTGGTGGGCTCCAAAAATAGAAAGGAAGGAAGGAAAGAAAGAAGGAAAGGAAAGGAAGGAAGAAAAAAAGAAAGGAAAAAAGACAGCTCAGTATCCTTTGTTCAAACTGTTTTAGAACTGGAAGTGCTTCTGAGTTTGAACTTGTTTGAATTTTAGAATACCCACATACACATAATGAGATATGTTGTTCAGGTAACCCAAGTCTAAACACGAAATTCAGTTATGTTTCAGGTACATATTACACATATAACCTGAAGTCAATTTTCCATGGCGTTTTCAGTGTGCCTGCATTTTGGTTGCGACTCATCACCTGAGATCAAGTGGGATTTTCCACTTGTGACATCATGTCACTCACTGTCCAAAAACTTTCCAATTCTGGAGCATTTTCTATTTCAGCTTTTCAGATTAGGTGTCTTGACTGGTAGCTGATTCCTTCCCTTTCATTTTAGTGTAATTAGGGAAAGGGAAGAAGCTTCCATGGATTTATCAAGTTGGCTTAGTTAATTCCAATAAAATATAGTTGTAGGGCTGGGGAAGTGACTCGGGCACATTAAAGGTGCTTGTTTGCAAAGCCTGATGTCCTGGGTTTCATTCCTCAGTACCCACGTAAAGCCAGATGCACAAAGTGGTGCATGTGTTTGGAGTTCATTTTCAGTGGCAGGAGGCCCTGGCATACCCATGCTCACTCTCTTTCTCTCTCTCTTTTTTTTTAAACTTTTTATTTTATCTTATTTTTTTTTGGAGAGAGACACAGAGAGAGAGAGAGAGAGGGAGGAAGACAGAGATGAGCGTGCGAGCAGTGTCTCAGCTGCTGAGAACGAAATCCAGATGTGTGCGCCCCCTTGTGGCCAAGTGCAGCATTGCACCCTTGCATCACTGCATCTGGCTAACCGTGGGACCTGGAGATTGGAACAGCTGGAGATTGGAACCAGTGTTCTGAGGGTTAGGAGGCAGGCTCCTTAACCCCTAAGCCATCTCTCCAGCCCTCTTTCTCTCTTTTTTAAAAAATATTTTTTACTTTTATTTATTTTATTTGAGAGAGAGAGAGAAAGAGAGAGAGAGAGAATGGGCATGCCAGGGCCTTCAAGCCATTGCAAACAAACTCCAGATGCATGCACCACCTTGTACATCTGGCTTACATGGGTCCTGGGGAATCAAACCTAGCCCTTTGGCTTTGCAGGCAAGTGTCTTAACTGCTAAGCCATCCCTCCAGCCCCTTTCTCTCTCTTTTTACAAATAAATAATAAAATATTTTTTTAAAAAATACATAGTTGTAAAGTATCCAAGAACCTTAAAATTAAATTTGACATCAATCTGACTCCTGAAGATCACACTGACAGACTGCCGTAAGTTCCAGGTATAATTCTAGGCATGTCTGTGTGTGCAAAACATGAACTCATAGTTCAGGCCGGGGCTTGACTCTCCTTCCTGCCTCTCTCCGTAGAAGATGTTTCACCATCTCCCAGGTTCCTCTGTCGGATACTGAGATCATTCCAAACTCACAAGTCTGGTTCTAACCCCCCTCCCAGAAATAAGATGAGGACAGGAAGAAAATGAAGAAGGGTCTGCCTGACAAGCTCACTGGTGGGAAGCAGAAAGTGGAGGACGGTTCTTTCTCAGGGGACCAAACCAAACAGCAAGTCCCCTGCCAAGACTGAGGTGGGGCTGGGGAGGGCTGAGGGGGAAGAACAATCTGGAAAGCAGCAAAGGGCTGAGAAGGGCTGGATCTGACATTCCCTCTTCACGCTGGAGACTGGAAGAGAGGGTGCTTGATTGAACCTTGGCTGGCTGATGATATTTCGTCACCTACAGCTATCTGTGATTTTTGTCCTGAAGAAAGGCCTCTACTTGGTTTTGTTTGTTTGTTTGGTTGGTTGGTTGGTTGGTTTGGTTTGGTTTGGTTTGGTTTGGTTTGGTTTGGTTTGGTTTGGTTTGGTTTTTCAAGGTAGAGTCTCACTCTAGACCAGGCTGACCTGGAATTCACTATGCAGTCTCAGGAAGACCTTGAACTCACAGCGATCTTCCCACCTCTACCTCCTGAGTGCTGGGATTAAAGGTGTGGCTCTTTGGTTTTTGTTTTGTTTTTTTAAGGGTAACTTGATTTGCATATTTTCAGGTTTTTATTAGCAGCCACACTCAGTTTCACATAAGCAGGTGTGATCTGGTACAGGCAGGTGGGGAGTTTCTGCAGGTGACTAGACAGAGCAGGGACACATCTGTTGCAAAGAGGTGGTGGTGGTGGTGGTGGTGGTGTGTGTGTGTGTGTGTGTGTAACACACTGTAACACCTACAGATGTTACCATGTTGCCTACAGAAATAAAGATTCTTTTATTATTTTTATTTTCCCTGAGGGAAGGTCCCACTCTAGCCAAGGCTGACCTGGAACTCATTCTGTAGTCCCAGGTTGGCCTCAAACTCAAAGTGATCCTCCTGTTATGTGCATCCCGAGTGCTGGGATTAAGGGCATTCGCCATCACACCTCATTTAAGATTCTTGAATTCACTAGCTGTAGTGGTTCATGCCTCTAATTTCAGCACTCAGTACGCTGAGGCATGTTTCAATGAAAGAGGGAAAAGAGAGGAGGAGAGAGAGAGAGATGGACGGGGGAGAGAAAGGAAATAAAGAAAGATGGATGGATTGGTAGATAGGTTGATTTGGGACTTCTTTGCATCAAAAGTTTGAAAACTTAAAATACCTTGCCAATTGCAAATCTGAATACAAGGATGTGTTGTGGTGCTAAAGGCTGCGTCGAAGGAGAAAGGGAAACAGCATCACCTACCATCAGTGTTCTGCAAGATGGTGGAGTCCTTCAAAAATGCAACGTCTCCTGCATTCTCAGCCAGGCACCTAAAATATTCCCGAAAATGACCATATCACAAGGGAAGAGAAACAAATTGTTCATTAATATTCATAGCATGCATTCAAAAAAAATGAAACATGGGCTGGAGAGATGACTTAGTGGTTGAGGTGCTTGTCTGCAAAGCCCAAGGACTCAGGTTCAATTCCCCAGTATCCACGTAAGTCAGATGCACAAGGTGACACATGTGCCTGCAAAGCCAAAGGATCCAGGTTCGATTCGCCAGTGCCCACGTAAGCCAGATGCACAAGGGGGGAAAGAAAGAGAACCAGGTGTGTGGGGGGAGCACAGGGGAAGCCGGTGAAGGAGAGGAATGAGTGAGAACAAAGTATAATGGTGCATGTGTCCGAAATGAAACCCACTACTTTGTATGCTACCCTAAAACTTTGGTTTTTAAATATATTTTATTTATTTGAGAGAGAGAAAGAGGCAGAGAGAGAGAGAGAGAGAATGGGTGCACTAGGGCCTCCAGCCACTGCAAATGAACTCCAAATGCATGCACATCTGGCTTAAGTGGGTCCTAGAGAATCAAACCGGGATCCTTTGGCTTTGCAGGAAAACACCTTAACCGCCAAGCCATCTCTCCAGCCCCCTAAAACTTTAAAAAATATATATTTTTATTTATTTACTTAAGTGAGAGATGGAGAGAGAGAAAGAGGCAGAGAGAGAGAGAGAGAATGGGCACGCCAGGGCCTCTAGCCACTGCAAGCAAACCCCAGACACATTGTGCCTCTGGTTTACATGGGTCCTTAGGCTTCACAGGCAATGGCCTTAACCATGAAGCCATCTCTCCAGCCCCCTAAAACTTTTTTTTTTTCTTTTTTTGTTTTTCAAGGTAGGGTCTCGCTCTACCCCAGGCTGATCTGGAATTCACTATGTAGTGTTAGGGTGGCCTTGAACTCATGGCAATCCTCCTACCTCTGTCTCCCAAGTGCTGGATTAAAGGTGTGCACCACCACACCTGGCTCCCCTAAAACTTTTTTTTTTTTTTTTTTTGGTTTTGCAAGGTAGGGTCTCACTCTGGTCCAGGCTGACCTGGAATTCACTATGTAGTCTCAGGGTGGCCGCGAACTCTCGGCGATCCTCCTACCTCTGCTTCCCGAGTGCTGGGATTAAAGGCGTGAGCCACCACGCCCGGCTCCCTAAAACTTTTTGAAAGGAAGAAAGGAAGAAGGGAAGGAAAGAAAGGGAAAAGAAAGGAAGAAAGAGAGGCAGAGGTAGGAGGATCGCTGTGAGTTTGAGATCAGTCTGGGACTACAAAGTGAGTTTCAGGTCAGCCTGGTCTAGAGTGAGACCCTACCTTGAATAAAAACAAAAAAAGGAAAAAAATGAAGGAAGGAAGAAGAGGAGGGAAGAAGAAAAGGAGAAAAGAGTGAATAAGACTTTCTGCTTCCAGCTTTCAATCATTTTGTTGTATAATCCCCCAGTCTGGATTCTAGCTATAATTAGACACACGACAGAGCAATGTCTATAATATAAATAAGAATCCTGACAAGCAGACATTTCCAGTGAAATAATACTTTACAAGTCTGAAAGAAAAAGGATCATATGATTCCACTGAGGCTGGAGAGATGGCTCAGCAGTTAAGGCACTTGCCTGCAAAGCCTAAAGGCCTGGGTTAGATTCCCCAGTACCTACGTAAAGCCAGATGCCCCAAATGGTGCATGCATCTGGAGTTCATTTTCAGTGGCTGAGGTCCTGGCACGCCCATTCTCTGGTGTCTGTTTCTCTCTGCTTGCAAACATGATTCCCCTGGAATTTTTATCAGATGCTGTGGTGGTTGGATTCAGGTGTCCCCCATAAACTTAGGTGTTCTGAATGCTAGTCTCCCCAGCTGATGGCAATTGGAAATTAAAGCCTCCTGGAGGTGGTGTATTGTTGGGGGCAGGCTTATGGGTGTTACAGCCAGTGTCCCTGTGCCAGTGTTTGGCACAGTATCCTGTTGCTATTGTCCACCTTATATTGGCCAGGGGGTGATGTCCACCCTCTGCTCATACCATCGATTTCCCTTGCCATCATGGAACTTCCCCTCGAGCCTGTAAGCTAAAATACACCCCCCCCTTTTTTTTTTCTCAAAAGCTGCTCTTGGTTCGGGTGATTTCTGCCAGCAATGCGAACCTGACTGCAACAGCTGTCTATTCAATATTTCTGAGTGGAATTACAACTTTTGTATTTTTAAGTTTCTTAAGGATATCTTTGTACATTCAAAAAACATTTGTTTGATGTTTGCCAATCCCTCAGAGGGTAGCAAAAACCATAGTATCACTGGAACAAAGTTACTGAATGTATTTAAAGGCTCAGTCATTACCTGTTGTCATTCTTAGATATATGATGCCATCTGCTGGCAAGATACACTATGAGAGAATGGAGGAAGAGGATGGCGGAAGAGCGTCTTCGTGCCATCACATCCCCAAACAGTACCACTCAGAAGCAATGCCCAAATTAATGAAGTTATAAATGTGGGTTGTAGATAACTCTTATGAACCACTCACTGGTTATAATTTGTGAATTATGAAAGCTAATTTTTTGATTTATTTTTAACATCGCTGCTGGCATGTAATGCTGTAATATTGCTTTCTCCTTCCCACTTCTAAGGCCAAAATCAAAGAGAAAAGCAAAACCATAAGACATAATGGGCTGGGGAGGTAGCTCCGTTGGTAGAATGTTTGCCCGTCAAGCACATGAGCCCTGGGTCCCATCCCCAGCACAGCATAAAACTGTGCTTGTAATCCCAGCACTTGGGAGGTGGTGGCAGGAGAATGAGGAGTTCAAGGTCATTCTTGGCTACATAAAGGGAGTTTGAGACCAAACTAGGCTAGATATCTTGTGCCAAAAAAAAACTGGGCATGGTGGGTCAAGTCTATATCATCCCAGTATTGGTGAGGCTGAGGTAAGAGTCTGAGGACAGCCTGGGTTACAGAGTAAGTTCCAGTTCAGTTCTGGGCTACAGTGAAACCCTGACTCAAATAAATAAATAAATAAATAAATAAATAAATAAATAAATAAATAAATAAATAAAAGGGAACTGGCTTAGCGGATGAGGTGTTTGCCTGCGAAGCCTAAGGACCTGGGTTCGATTTCCCAGGACCCACATAAGTCAGATGCACAAGGGGGCACATGTGTCTGGAGTTTGTTTTCAGTGGCTGGAGGCCCTGGCGTGCCCATTTGCTCTTTCCCTATGCCTCTTCCTCTCTATCTCAAATAAATAAATAAATAAATAAATAAATAAATAAATAAATAAATAAATAAATAAATAAATAAAATATCTTTTTTTAAAAAGGAGGGCTGGAGAGATGGCTTAGTGGTTAAGGCGCATGCCTGCGAAGCCTAAGGACCCCGGTTCAATTCTCCAGGTCCCATGTAAGCCAGATGCACATGGTGGCGCATGCATCTGAAGTTCGTTTGCAGTGGCTAGAGGCCCTGGCGCACCCATTCTCACTTTCTCTCTCTCTCTCTCTCTGTCTCTAATAAGTAAATAAAAATAAATCTTAAGCTGGGCGTGGTGGCACATGCCTTTAATCCCAGCACTCGGGAGGCAGAGGTAGGAGGATTGCTGTGAGTTCGAGGCCACCCTGAGACTACATAGTGAATTCCAGGTCAGCCTGAACTACAGTGAGACCCTACCTCGAAAAACCAAAAAAAAAGAAGGACATAATGGTGATCTAGGTGAGGAGAGTGTTAGGTCTGACAGGTCCCAATATGGAGTCACCAAGGATAGCAGAATGGGGACAGAGAAATAAGGAATGGATTATCCACATTCCTCAAGAAACCCGCCTAAGCCATTATCCCTCCTTGCCTGCAGGTCATGGTTTCCTGCCCCCTTATTTTGTAAATCACCTGGTGGCTGTTTGGATGTCACAGCCTGGCTATCTTAGATCTCCCCTAAAGGACCCTTTCCTGTTCAGCTCTTCCTGTCCTCACCTTCCCCCAACTGAAAGTTCTATAAAGCCCTCTACCTGAGGAACCCAGGTGGGCTGCGCTCCTCTCTTGTGAGTCAGCCCTGGCAGTTGGTGCTTTTCCCAAATAAAAGCTTTCACTTTGCATCAGAGTGGTATGGGACAGTACTAACTTGCAGCTTCTGGGAAGTTACCTATCTTCTTGATCAGAGAGGATATGGAGACCCAGAGATAAACTCCAAGTCAGTGTATCTGCAACAGGAGAATCACATGGGAGGAAAGTCAGTCCTCCAGGCATCCCAAAAGAGGGAGGTCACTTGGTCAGCACGGCCTTGGATGATCCTAGCAGATGACAATGCTGAGAGTCATAGAACTCCTCACAGATCCCTAAACGTCTCTCCTACAGCACCATTACTGACCTCCAAAATAAATACAGCTAATTCTGGCAGCCTACATGGTCTTAATTATCCAGTAAGAACAATATAACTACAAAAATAACATTAATATAAACAAAGATTCAGACTAATAGGCTCCCTGTCTGATGCAGACTTACAATACTAAACTCTAACATTAACTCATGCCTTCTGCCTCTGCCTGTCCCTGATTAACTTCACCTACCCTGACCCCAGCTCCTCCCACTTGCCTTAGCCAGAAACAGAGCTGTTCCTCAGGCCCCCTCCTTCCTTAGCCCTTATCCAACCTCATCCAGGGATAAGTACACCACCACCCCAACGGGCACTCTCAAACGTAAACTCTCTCGTGTTCCTACTCTTCCCCTGATCCCCATATGCTCCTCTTGAACACAATGGTGTCCCTCTGCCTCCTCTCTCTTGGCCCAAGCCCTCTATCCCTCGCCTCCCTTACACCTGATGCTCTGATATCATAACAAGCTCCTTAATTCTTCCTTCTGTCCTGTCACGAGGTGTGCAGAGCCCATCTCCCTGACTTTCTCTAGAACAGATGTCTCCAGCGACTGCCCCGAAGCCAGCTCAATACAGGGGTGGAACGAAAAGAAGTCTCTGTTTCGCTCAGGACTGGCACTGAGGGAGGGTACTCACTATCAGTCTCACCACTCTGCCACCTCTAGCTACCATGGAACTGCCTCCTCCTCACCTGCCCTGAAGGGAGACCCATCGACCACGCATTATCCACCCACTCCCATAAGAACTCATCGCCCCTATGGTCAGCATGAAGAAATCAACCTTCATCTCTCATCATTAACAAAAGGCTGGAATGTTAGGTCTGACAGGCCCCAATATGGAGTCACCAAGGACAGCAGGATGGGGACAGGGACATAAGGAAGTGGATTATCCACAATTCTCAAGAAACCGCCCACCATTATCCCTCCTTGCCTGCAATGCCCCCAGGTCATGGTTTCCTGCCCCCTTATTTTGTAAATCACCTGGTCACTGTTCTGGTGTCACAGCCTGGCTATCTTAGAGCTCCCCTCAGGTCTTCCTTTCCTCACCTTCCCCCAGCTGTAAGTCCTATAAAACCCACTACCTGAGGAACTCAGGTGGGCTGTGCTCCTCTTATGAGCCAGCCCTGGAAGCTCGTGCTTTTCCCAAATAAAAGCTGTCATCTTTGCCTCAGAGTGGTTTGCGTGGTCGTGGTCACTCCCGAACCTTACAGAGAGAAAGAACTCTCCCCATAAACACTGAAACAGCCTCTACCATGGGCTTTGAAGATGGAGAACCACTGAGGCCCACTGTGAGGGACTTTGGCTCAAAGCACAGCAGAGCTGAAGTCTTGCAGTCCTGGTCCAGCCTCCACTCCCCGGGGTTCTGGGTGGGCGGAAGGCTCTCTCTGGTGCTGCTCACATGCACACCCACAAGGCAACTCTGACTCTGTTGTGACAGGCCATCCTTGGCCAACTGCAGTGCCCCCATGTTGAGGAAAAGGAGCGAGGCCCCGAGCTGGTGGAACGCGGCCCCAGACTCACCTGAACGCCCCCGTGTAGCCATAATATCTCTCATTGCTGTTGGCCGCACACTTCTGCTCGCCCCTGTCGTTGCCAACACACAGAGCACAGAGATTGGAGTTTGGGTCCGATCCAGGGGCACAACTTTGACTGAAGAATTCACCTGGACAGAAGGACAGAGGGAAGTCAGCTCTTTGAACTGTGTTGCGTCAACACAAATGACCTTTACCAGGCAGGTCACCCAGCTTGGTTTCAGTGCCCATGTGTTGCCCAGGACAGACAGGCCATACATACTTTCACAGAAAGATGTGTTCCCACCAACCAAGGACCCAGAAGAAATGAGACAAGCTTTCGACTGTGGGCATGGACTGGGCATCTGGGTGAGGCCAGGGGGAGTCGTAAATGCACAAGGGACCATGTTGTCACAGTCTCCTGCAGTGGGGCTCAGCTGATGACCACAGTGCCCTCTGAAGCAGAGCCTGCTGGCCACCTAATCCAGGAGTTGAAGTGTGTGTGTGTGTGTGTGTGTGTGTGTGTACACACACAGGTGCACATGTGTGTGAATGCATGCGGAAACCAGAGTGTTATCAGGCACTGTCCACCTTTTTTCTTTTTCTTTTTTTTTCTTTATTTTGGTTTTTTGAGGTAGGGTCTCACTCTAGCTCAGGCTGACCTGGAATTAACTATGTAGTCTCAAGCTGGCCTTGAACTCTCGGTGATCCTCCTATCTCTGCCTCCTGAGTGCTGGTATTAAAGGCATATTAAAGGCCCGACTCTCTCTCTCCCTTACTCTCTCTCTCTTTTTAAAAATATTTTATTATTTGTTTATTTATTTGAGAGAGAGAGATACAGAAATAGGCAGGTAGAGAGAGAGAGGGAGAATGGGTGCACCAGGGCCTCCAGCCACTGCAAAGGAACTCCAGATGCATGCGCCTCCTTGTGCATCTGGCTTACATGGGTCCTGGGGAATCAAGCCTCGCACCAGGGTCCTTAGGCTCCACAGGCAAGCGTTTAACCGCTAAGCCATCTCTCCAGCCTTCTCTTTTTTATTTTTTTGACAGGATCTCTCACTGGCCTGGAACTTGCCAAGTAGGTTAGACTGACTAGTCGGTGAGCTCCAGAGATCGACCTGACTCCACCTCCCCCGTGTTAGGATTATAGGTGCATGCCACCCCACCCAGCGTTTTTTGTTTGTTTGATTTGGTTTTGTTTTTTTTCGAGATAATGTCTCACTCTAGCCCAGGCTGACCTGGCACTGACTCTGTAATTCCAGGCTGGCCTTGAACTCAGTGATCCTCCTGTCTCTGCCTCCTGAGTACTGGGATTAAAGAGAGAGAGAACGGGCATACCAGGGCCTCCAGCTACTGCAAACTGACTCCAGAAGCATGCTTCCCTTTGTGCATCTGGCTTACGTGGGTTCTGGGGAATCAAATCTAGGTCCTTTGGCTTTACAGGCAAGTGCCTTAACCGCTAAGCCGTCTCTCCAGCCCTCATTCCCCTTTTTTAAAATCAGTGATATAAACTCTGCCTTTTCGTGGACACTAGGTCCCTAAGAAGAAAGACTAGAGTTATCAGGTGCTCCATGGCCGGTAAACCTGTGTGACTAGGTATTGATTGCCCCGCTGAGCGGAGGTCACAAATTGTTAACCTCCTCCCGCTGCGAGAAGAGCCACACTATGTGACAGCCTCTGGTAAGGCTAGGAGCTCCTTGCTTCATCCTAGCTGCTGTGCTGCAGCTCAGAGACTGCCGTGGAGGCTGGCGAGAGCAACAACAGTGTGTGTACAGCCTACCCAGCCAGGACCTCAAACCCCATCACAATGCAGTGGAGCCCCACCCTAACGGAGCCTACAGCAAGAGGAGAGCCACCGTGACAACATGCCCCATGGCTGCCCCCACATCACCAGGTCCAGCAAGGAAGGCTTATGCTGGACAGGGTGAACGCCGGGTGATGTGGGGTGAGAAGGCCTCAGAGGCAGGCTGAGCCAGGCCCTGAAGATATCATTTGGGTATTGGGCTGGAGATATGGCTTAGCGGTTAAGACGCTTGCTTGTGAAGCCTAAGGACGCAGGTTCCATTCCCCACTCCCCACATAAGCCAGAAGTACAAAGTGGCACATGGCTCTGGAATTTGCTTGCAGTGGCTGGAGGCCTTGGTGAGCCCATTCTCTCTCTGTCTACCTGCCTCTTTCTCTCTCTAATAAATAAACAAAAAAATTTTTAAATAATTTTAAAACAAAAAGAAATAGTTTCAGAGGGCAAGCAGGTGCCTTCCCCAGAGTTAGAAGTGAGTCTATGGGGAGTTCAGACTGTAGGGTCTCCAAGGAATAAAACATATGCTTCTCAGAGCCTGAGTGCATTCTTAGGGTACAGAGAAGCAGGCTGATTTCAGAGGGGTAGGTAGCCCCTGGGAATGTTTTGTAGGGAGCCTCCCTATACACCCCTGGCAGCCATATTTGCTATTCCAAGAGACCAGTAGGATACAGCAGTCTGCAAATCCCTCAACCCTCTCCCTTCCCTGAAGTTTCCCAGCAGTAAGTGCTCTCCTCACCCCACCCCACCCCACCCCACCCCACCATGGCCCTCCCATGAGCCCCTCACCACCATATCCTCACCAAAATTGCAGGAGCCCGTCTGGTTGAAGAGCAGGCCAAAGGGGATGTTCCAGCCTGCGGTTCTGCCCACGGCAGTGTGGCAGGACCTCCTGCCCGCCAGAGTGTTCCAGGTGAGGCCAGCATTTGATCTTCGAACCGCTGCCACAGCAAGATAGCCTTGTGCAACAGAGACAACAAAGAGCTGGTCTTAACCTCCAGAAAGCACATGGGGTCTAGTGTAGCGTCTCCGACTCAGACTATGAGACAACAGGCTTCAGTTCCCCCAAATCACTGTCCATGGTTAGGTAGACCAAAACAAACAAACAAACAAAATGCTTGAGGAACTATTCTATGTCAAGAGAAGACAGATCTAAACTAGGAAATAAAATAAAAGTTGGTTTATTATTAGTTTGTTTGTTTATTTATTTATTTATTTATTTATTTATTTGGTTTTCCGAGGTAGGGTCTCACTCTAGCTCAGGCTGACCTGGAATTCATTATGTAGTCTCAGGGTGGCCTTGAACTCATGGTGATCCTCCTACCTCTGCCTCCCAAGTGCTAGGATGAAAGATGAGTGCCATCACACCCGGCTTATTTATTTATTTATAAAATATTTTTTCTATTTTATTTATTTATTTGAGAGAGAGAGAGAGAGAGGAAGAGGCAGATAGAAAAAGAGAATGGACATGCCAGGACCTCTAGCCATTGCAAACAAACTCCAGATGCATGCTCCCCTTGTGCATCTGCCTTATGTGGGTCCTGGGGAATTGAACCGGGGTCCTTGGGCTTCACATGCTAAGCCATTTCCTCAGCCCTGTTCATTTATTTTTAATGAGAGAGAACTGGCATGCCAGGGCCGCAGCCACTGCAATCAAACTCCAGACATGTGCACCACCTCGTGCGCATGTGTGGCCTTGTGCTTGTGTCACCTTGTGTGTCTGGCTTATGTGGGACCTGGAGAGTTGAACATGGGTTCTTAGGTTTCGCAGGAAAGTGCCTTAACTGCTAAGCCATCTCTCCAGCCCCCTTTTGTTCTCTATGTGTGGTGTGCATGTGTGTCATATGTATGTGGGTACATGTATATGAATGTGGGTTTGCATGCATGTATGCCTATGTGTGTGGAGGTGAGAGGTCAGTGTAGGGTGTCTTCCTCAATCATTTCCCATCTTATTTTTTTAAATATTTTTATTATCTATTTGCAAGGAGAGAGAGAAAGGGAGAATGAGAATGGGTGCACAAGGGTCTCTTGCCACTGCAGACGACCTCTAGGTACATGTATCATTTTGTGCATCTGGCTTTACCTGGGTACTGGGGATTGAACCTGTGCCATCAGGCTTTGCAAGCAAGTGCCTTTAACTACTGAGCCATCTCTCCAGCCCTCCATCTTATTTTATTTTATTTTATTTTATTTTATTTTATTTTATTATTTTTGTTTGTTTGTTTGTTTTTGTTTTTCCAAGGTAGGATCTCACTTTAGCTCAGGCTGACCTGGAATTCACTGTGTAGTCTCAGGGTGGCCTCAAACTCATGGCAATCCTCCTACCTCTGACTCCTGAATGCTGGCAATCAAGGCGTGTGCCACCACACCTGGCTCCATCTTATTTTTTCATACAAGGTCTCTCACTGAATCTAGAGCTCTCCAACTCAGCTAGACTAGCTAGCCAGCAAGCCCCAGAGACCCTCCTGTTTCTGCCTCCCAAGCATTACAATTACAGGTGCATGCCACTATGCCCAGCTTTTTTAAAAAATATTTTTTAAATTAATTTTTATTTATTTGATAGAGAAAAATAAAGACAGAGAATGAGCATGGACGTGCCTGGTCTCCTGTTGCAGCAAACAAACTCTAGATGCATGTGCCACTTTGTGCATCTGGCTTTACATGGATACTGCGAAATTGAATCCAGGCTGTCAGGCTTTGCAAGCAAGTGCCTTTAACTGCTGAGCCGTCTCTCCAGTCTCCATGTCAGGCTTTTTTTTTTGTTTGTTTGTTTGTTTTTGTTTTTGATTTTCTAGGTAAGGTCTCACTCCGGCCCAGGCTGACCTGGAATTAACTATGTAGTCTCAGGGTAGCCTCGAACTCACAGCAATCCTCCTACCTCTGCCTCCCGAGTGCTGGGATTAAAGGCGTGCGCCACCACGTCTGCCTTCATGTCAGGCTTTTATGTGAATGCCAGGAACATGAGTTCAGGTCCTTATGCTTGCATGGAAAGCACTTTACTGACAGCAATCTCTTCAACCCTGAAAAGCTACTCCCTTAAAGTGACTGCAAAGGACTGTCCTCAACCAGCCACATAAGGTCCCTGAGTTATAAACCTGTGAAGTACTAAGGCAACTATCTCTGAACAAAAAGTGTGTCCCAGTGGGCCATGATGGTGCACACCTTTAATCCCAGCGCTCTGGTGGCAGAGGTAGGAGGTTCACTGAGAGTTCAAGGCCACCCTGAGACTACGTACTGAATTCCAGGTCAGCCTGGGCCACAGGGAGACCCTACCTCTAAAAACAAAAACAAAACAAAACAACAAAAAAAAAACCCCACAACAAGAGTGTCCCCTAGAGCCGGGCATGGTGGCGCATGCCTTTAATCCCAGCACTCGGGAGGCAGAGGTAGGAGGATTGCCGTGAGTTCAAGGCCACCCTGAGACTACATAGTTAATTCCAGGTCAGCCTGGGCCAGAGTGAGACCCTACCTCGAAAAACCAAAAAAAAAAAAAAAAAAAGAGTGTCCCCACTGCAGGGGCAGGCATGAACAGTGATAGCTACCATATTAACTGCTTCATGGACGTGGGGACCATGTCTCCACGCCCCACTCACATGTGGGATCATACAGAGATCTGTAAGTTCGAGGGCAGCCTGTTCTGAGCCAGCCAGACAGACTATAAATAAAGAGACCCTATCTTTAAATAAGTAAATTACAAAACAAAACGGAGATATAGTATGCCTCTTTCCATATGATCCCACATGTGAGGAACCACGGGAAAGTTGTCCACAAGGATCCATCAAGGTCAGTATGAATATTAATGATGGGGCTGGAGAGGTGGCTCAGTGGTTAAGGTGTTTGCCTGCCTCAGGACCCAGGTTCAGTTCCCCAGTACTCACAACCAGATGCACAAGGTGGCACATACATCTGGAATTCATTTGCAGTGGCTAGAGGCTCTGCCACGCCCATTGTCTCTCTCTCTCAAATAAATTAAATACTTAAGTATTAATAATAATGATTACTCCACAAATGATCATAATGGTTTCTATGCCTGGGTCTCTTTTTGTGATTCTTTTTACCATTTTTTTAAAGCACTTTTTCTTTTCTTTCTTCTTCTTTTTTTTTTTTTTGCAGAGACACACAGAGAGAGACAGAGAGAGAGGGAGACAGATAGAGAATGGGCGCGCCAGCAGCCTCTCACCTGCCGCAAACGAAATCCAGATGCATGCGCCCTCTTGTGGGCAAGTGCGGCATTGCACCCTTGCGTCACTGCATCTGGCTAAACGTGGGACCTGGAGATTGGAACCCGCATTCTTAGGCTTAGCGGGCAGGCGCCTTAACCGCTAAGCCATCTCTCCAGCCCTCTTTTTACCATTTTTAAAACCTTTTAATAACATTTTCTTATTTATTTTATTTTCATGCATAGAGTATATATTTTATTTATTTTTATTTTGGGGGCTTTTGGAGGTAGGGTTTCACTCTAGTCCAGGCTGACCTGGAATTCCCTATGCAGTCTCAGGCTGACCTCAAACTCATGGTGATCCTCCTACCTCTGCCTCCCTAGTGCTGGGATTAAAGGCGTGCGCCACCACGCCCGGCTGGCGTATATTTTGATCATGTTTACTCCCCATCACCCTCTCATCCCCCTCTCACTCCCACTAAATTTTTCACAATTAATTGCCTTCCTACTTTCATGATGTTTTTTAGTGATCCAGAGAAATTAGAATTGCTGGCTATACCAGTGAAGAACATGATACAATTAATGCCATTAACCAGACTGGAGAGATGGCTTAGTGGTTAAGACACGTGACTGTGAAGCCTAAGGACCCAGTTCGATTCTTCAGTATCCATGTATGCCAGATGCACATGGTATATTCATCTGGAGTTCGTTTGCAGTGGCTAAAGGCCGTGGCATGCCCATTCCTTCTCTCTCATTAATAAATAAATAAATAAATAAATGAACCATTAACCTTCCACTGTTCTGTCACTTAAGTTCCTGCAATTCCTTCCACCAAAAACAAGAATTTATTTTTGATCCTGAAAGGGCATGGTTCCAACCTACCTTCCACCGGTCTGTTCACACAGTCAGAGTCTTGGTTTTGGGAGGACACTGAAAGAAGGAAGATGAGAAAAAAAATATATCATTAACTACTCAGATTTACTGAGAAGTCACACATTTTAAAAATCCCAATAATGCAAAATCAAATTCAAAGAGACTTTCGCAACACTTCCATGCAGCAGAAAGAAATAAGCATTTTCACCAGAAGGTAGAGACACAGGTGCTCACAGCAGCACTGTTCACAAGAGCCACCAGCCGGAAATGCCTGTCCACAGGGACACGAATAGATAATGGTAGAATCACAGTAAAATGCTACACAGCCATGAGACCAAATAATCTACAACTGTACGTGTATGTGGATGGATACACAAACATAATGTTGGAGAAACCAGACATGAAAACACATGCTGTGTGACTCCCTTTACATTAATTTCAAAAGCGGGCTGGGCGTAGTGGCGCACGCCTTTAATCCCAGCACTTGGGAGGCAGAGGTAGGAGGATCGCTGAGAGTTCGAGGCCACCCTGAGACTACATAGTTAATTCCAGGTCAGCCTGGACCAGAGTGAAACCCTACTTTGCAAAACCAAAAAAACAAAACAAAAAGAGCGGGCCAAGTGACCTGTGTCATTGCAAGACAAGAGTCACTACCTTTAGGATATGGGGGCTGGTGGCAATAGGGTACAGGGGACTTCTGAAACTGGCTGTGTGCTCCCCTGGATGCCAGGCTATTGGGCTGTGTTTGTAAAATGTCATTGAGTTCTTTTTTTTTTTTTTTTTTTTTTCAGTGATGTAGCCACTGGTAAATTGCCCATACAGGAAGTTAAAGAGACGGCTAAGGGGTTAAAGGTGCTTGCTTGCAAAACTTGCCAGGCTGCCTTCCATTCCCCAGGACCACATAAAGCCAGATGCACAAATCGGCATATGCATTTGGAGTTTGTTTGCGGTGGCTAGAGGCCCTGTTGTGACCATTCTCTCTCAGTCTCTCTCTCCTTGCAAACAATAAATAAATTATTTTATTTTATTTTTTCAGGAAAAAGAAGGGAACCATCTGAGCTTTGTGAGTTCTCAGCACAGTTTTTTGGGTGGCATGATCTCTTATTTTTTCTTTCCCTTGATCCTCCCATCTGTCTTCGCCAGGATTCTGTGACCCCACAGGCTGAACAGAATAACTCAGCAGGTACATCAACACCACTTACTCTGGCTCTCCGCTAGGACAGGTACCAGACCACACTTGCCCGCAGTATAGATATGTCCTCCGTCCAGACTCATGGCATCCGCACCTTTTCTCTGCAAAAACAAAGCAGATCAATTTCCTGTTCTGCTGTCTTTTTTTTTTTGTTTTGTTTTGTTTTGTTTTGGTTTTGGTTTTTCGAGGTAGGGTCTCACTCAAGCCCAGGCTGACCTGGAATTCACTCTGTAGTCTCAGGGTGGCCTCGAACTCACTGCGATCCTCCTACCCCTGCCTCCTGAGTGCTGGGATTAAAGGCGTGCGCCACCACGCACCCAGCTTTGTTCTGCTGTTTTTACACTCTGAGGGACATAACAAATCCCTTGGTGTACCTGAGCACTCCTGGGACTCCCTTCTGAACTAGCCTCACTCATGGAGACTACAGATGGGAACAGCTGGTCTTCACTCATTAACACTGCACTCAAAATGCTTCCCAGAGATTGTGCATTGAATTGGCTCTTGATCACAATGAACAAGTCACACATCAACACACACACACACACACACACACACACACACACACAGACTCACTAAGATTGCAACAATCTCTCTTCGGCCTATTAACAATTTTTACAACTATATTGAAGATAGTCTAGTCTCAACACTTAGGAGACTAAAGAAGGAGGACCTTTGTGAGTTCAAGACCAGCTTGGGCTACAGAGTGAGGTCCTAGTTACCCTGGGCTACAGTGAGAACCTGGTTCAAAAAAAAAAAAAAAAAAAAAAAAAAAAAAAACAGACGTGAGCTGGGCATCATGGTGCACGCCTTTCATCCCAGCACTAAGGAGGGAGAGATAAGAGGATCACTGTGAGTTCTAGGCCAGGCTGGGATTGCAGAGTGAATTCCATGTTAGCTTGGGCTAGCGTGAGACCCTTACCTTGAAAAATATATGAAAAAAAAAAAAATAAAAAATAAAATAGAGATTGGATGAAGTTTTTTTTTTTTTTTTTTTTTTTTTTTTTTGAGGTAGGGTCTCACTCTAGCCCAGGCTGACCTGGAATTCACTATGTAGTCTCAGGGTGGCCTCCAACTCATGGTGATCCTCCTACCTCTGCCTCCTGAGGGTGCTGGGATTAAAGGTGTGCGCCACCACGACAAGCTTAGATGAAGATTTTATTCAAGAAGCTCATCACAGGACTATGGATAATAGTAAAATTAGAAGGACAAAGTAAAACAGGGTCATGACTACACGGGGCCCATCTATCTAAAAGTATTCCGAAATCACGATTTTACTCATAATTTTATTCTTTACATATGCATGTGTGCGTGGTGTACATGCACTCCTGTGTGCATATTGGGAGAGGTACATGTGTGTGTATGTATGTGTGTGTAAGCCAGAAGTGTCTTCCTCAATCACTTTCTACCTTGTTTTTTGTTTGTTTGTTTGTTTGTTTGTTTGTTACAAGTTAGGGTCTCACTCTAGCCCAAGCTGACCAGTGCCAGGCTGGTCTTAAACTCACAGTGATCCTCCTATCTCTGCCTCCCAAGTGCTGGGATTAAAGGTGTGTGCATACCAATACCCTGGCTTCTGCCTTGTCTTTTTTTTTTTTTTTTTTTTTTTTTTTGGTTTTTCAAGGTAGGGTCTCACTCTAGCCCAGGCTGACCTGGAATTCACTATGTACTCTCAGGGTGGCCTTGAACTCATGGCGATCCTCCTACCTCTGCCTGCCTCCCGAGTGCTAGAATTAAAGGCATACACCACCCCGTCCAGCTCTGCCTTGTTTTTTGAGATAGGGTCTCTGAATGCTGGGGTCCAAGTTTAGGTCCTTATGCTTGTGATGCAAGCACTTGCCAACTGAAGCATCTCCCCAGCTCCCTCCCATAAACTAATATTTTTAAAACGTTGGGACTGGAGAGATGGCTTAGCAATTAAGTCGCTTGTCTGTGAAGCCTAAGGACTCATGTTCAACTCTCCAGGTCCCACATGAACCAGACGCACAAGGTGATGCAAGCACACAAAGTCGCACATGCACACAAGATGGTGCACACTTCTGGAGTTTGACTGCAGTGGCTGGAGGCCCTGGTATGCCAATTCTCCCCACCCCCAATAAACTAATAATAATAATAATAATAATAAATGTTTCCCCAGGGCTGGAAGATGGCTCAGCAGTTAAAGGTGCTTGTTTGCCAAACCTACAGCTGGGGTTCAGTTCCACAATATCCACATAAGCCAGATGCACAAGGTGGTGCATGCATCTGGAGTTTGTTTGCAATGACTGGAGGCCCTGGCAAGCCCATTCTTTCTCTCTCTCTCTACCTCTTTCCCTTTCAAATAAATAAAAATAAAATATTTTTTTAAAACCACTACATAGGGCTGGAGAGATGGTTTAGCAGTTAAGGCACCTGCCTGCTAAGCCTAAGAACCCGGTTCCAATCTCCAGGTCCCACGTTTAGCCAGATGCAAAGTGACGCAAGGGCACAATGCCACACTTGACCACAAGGGGGCACACACATCTGGATTTTGTTCACAGCAGCTGAGAGACTGCTGGCGCGCCCATTCTCTATCTGTCTCCCTCTCCCTCTCTGTCTGTCTCTCTCTGTGTCTCTCTCCAAAAAATAAATACAATAATTTTAAAATTTTAATAAAACCCACTACATAAATGATAAATCTAGAATCGCTGTATGCCATATGTGCAGAGAAACTTGGATGAGGAATCCCACAACAAACTGCTTCCCAGTCCTAAAACTGTACCCTGTACTGTAATCGCCGTGGTCCCAAGCCCATCCTCTCTAGCATCCTTGCAATGGCCTCTTGTGCACTTGCCTTCACTCTAAACAGATGCCCATGTCCTGTGCCCTCTAAGTAGCCCACTGATCTCACCCATGTGAGACAGGCCCCCTACCAGAATCAGGGCAATGCAGTCCTCCGTGGTGGGGGCTGAGGCACAGGTCACCCTGCGGTTGCTCTTTCGGCTCCATTGGTCACACTTGCTCTTCTCCTCGCTGCCCACAGCACACCACTTTACCCGGGGGCGCCTGGCTGCCACACTCTGCTCCACTGTGGAAATGGAAAACAATAAGTGGGCAAGGGGCATGGACTCCTGTTGGGGATACCCAGGCTCTGCATCTGCTGTCATTCATGCCGTCCAGGTTCCTTGCTCAGGTGTGTCCCTGGGACAAGAGTGTTTTCCTCATGTGGATGTGTGGAACCCGGTTCTGAACTCCCTAACCCCTGCTTCAGGGACCCTGTGTTTCTCACTTTCAGAGCAGTAAAGACCCTTCCTACCCACCCAAGGCACATGCTCAACTTGATGGGAATCCTCATGAACTTCTCCTAACCCACAGTTCAGGACTCTCCACCTACTGCTTCTGCCCTATGGCTTGGATCCAGCTGGCCCCATCTCACTCCTGTCAGCCAGGCTGGTGCCCACCCATATGAACAGATCAGGGCTCCTCCACCCTCTGCTGAGAAAAAGAGGCGGGGGCTCAGTGGCACTAGGGACTGCAGGTCACCATCTCATTCACTATAGACTTTAAACAGTAGGTCTGTCTATAGAAACCAAGACCACTAAAGATCAGAGCGTCAGGCTGGAGAGATGGCTTAGCGGTTAAGGCGTTTGTCTGCAAAGCCAAAGGATCCCGGTTCGATTCTTCAGGACCCACGTAAGCCAGATGCACAAAGGGTGAGAGCGTACACATCTGGAGTTCGTTTGCAGTGGTTGGAAGCCCTGGTGTGCCCATTCTCTGTCTCTCTCTCTCTCTGCCTTGTTCCGTCTCTCAAATAAATAAATATATATATATATATTTTTTTTTTTAAAAGATCAGAGTGAAAAATGGAGCCTTGTGGCGCAACTTGGAGCCCCATTCCTGGACTGTGGCTTGTGGTTACCACCTGGAAAGCAAGGCTTCCTTCCTGCCCAGTTCCATCTAGGTGACCCTGAGCTGCCCAGCATGTCACACAGCCAGGTCTAATATGCCTTGCAGGAAATAGAGGGATAGCCAGAGTCTACGGGAAGAACTTTAGAGAATGGCCAGAAGTGAGGGGCATGTTGGGGGTGTGGAATCACTGCTTCTTTCTCACAGTTGAACACCCTTTCTTCTACCCAGTGAACCCCCACCCTCCAAGTAGAGGTCCCCAGACAGGAAGAGGCTGCAGGCTAGGGAGGTGGGACATCTGGGCTTGGATGTCATCCCTGAGGGCTCCCTGTGCACTCCTGAAATTACTCCAGCTACACAGATATGGAACCTCGATTCCTTTAGCCTTTTCTCTTTTGGTCCCTTCTACCCACCCCCCTTCTTATTCTGGGCACAATTTCAAAGGGACAGTCAGACATTGCCCTCTCCTGACATCTGATATGAGGGTCTGTATCTCCTCTGTTCACCTGTGCCTAGCACTAAATAGGTGGTATATCCTTTTTAAAAATTTTTTTAATTTATGGGCTGGAGGGATAGCTTAGTGGTTAAGGTGTTTGCCTGCAAAGCCAAAGGACCCTGGTTTGATTGCCCAGAACCCACATAAGCCAGATGCACATGCATCTGGAGTTCGTTTGCAGAGGCTGGAGGCCCTGGCGCGCCCATTCTCTCTGTCTTGTCTCTCTCTGACTCTGTCAAATAAATAAACTTTTGTTGTTGTTGTTGTTTTCTTTTTGGTTTTTCGAAGTAGGGTCGCACTCTAGCCCAGGCTGACCTGGAATTCACTATGTAGTCTCAGGGTGGCCTCAAACTCACAGCAATCTTCCTACCTTTGCCTCCCAAGTACTGGGATTAAAGGCGTGTGCCACCAAATAAATAAAACTTAAAAAAAAATTTTTTTATTTATGTATGAGAGAAAGAGAGAGAGAGCACTCCAGGGCCTCCAGCTGCTGTAAATAAACTCCAAATACATATCTGGGTTAAATGGGTTCTGGGGAATGGAAGCTAGATCCTTTGGCTTTGCAGGTAAGCATCTTAACCGCTAAGCCATCTCACCTCCTCCTCATAACCGGGTGGAAAGAGGGCTGGGCAGGTTTTGTTGTTGTTGCTGTTTCTGGGTCTCATGGAGCCCAGACTTGGCCTTGAACTCACGATGTAGCTGAGGACTACCTTGAGCTTCGGATCCTCCTGCCTCCACATCCAGTGTGCTGGGATTACAGGCGCCTTGTCAGGTGAGACTTAAGCAGTGCTGGGCATGGAAGACAGGCCTTTGGTTCATGCTAGGCAAGCACTGTACCCCAACTGAGCTACCTCCTCAGCCTGAGGCACTCTTTCAAATGCAGAAGCCAGGGGTCAGAGGGGCTCTGCTTTGCCAGAGGACATGAACTCAGGTCCCCCGTGTGTCCTGAGCAAGTTGCTCAACTTCTCTGAACCCTGCTTTTCTCCCATGGTGACAAAAGTTCTAGGGGAACAGGGTTCCCAGAGGCCCTGAGCAGTCCTTGGCATAATCCCGACCAAGTTTAAGGGATAAATTCTGATGACGCACCCCAGATGAGGCTAGGCAGGACCTTCCCCCCAAACAGACCACCTCTCTGGCTACACCTGCACCTGACCTCTGTGCGAAGGTCCAAGTTGCCTGCAAAGTGGACGCAAGGACAGTGGAGCCTACCCCCCACCAGGGCATCCACACTCACCCAGCACTGCGAGAAGCAGCAGGGCGGAGAAGAGGAGAGTCTGCGGGCTCATGTCTGTGATCCTGGGGACCTGGAGAGCAAAGCTGTCTCTTGCGGCTCCCCACACCCTTTTATCCAAACCCAGTGACTTCGCAGGGTCCACCCCACCCAGTTGCTCAATAGGCTGTCTTCCCTCCCACGATCCTCTGCCAGGTTTTCACGTTCTCTGAGCCCAGGAGAGGATTCCAAAGCCCAGGGGAGGAGGAAGCTGGGGAAACCCATCCCCGCCCCCAGCACCTGCAAGGTGATTGCCAAGTTCCTTCTCTTCCACAGCCCGGGAGACTTCCCCCCCCCCTCTGCTTTGAGTGCAGAGCTGGGGGATTTATTTTCACATTGCCTTGATCTGTGACATGCATTTTGTTTTCCTTTCTGAAAGCCACTTGGATGAAGTGAGTCCACGGCCACCTTGGCATAGCAGGGAGCCACGATTTCTAATGAGAAGTCAACTGCTTGATCTCAGGTCAGCAGCACTCCTCAAAGGACAGCTGATGGGGCAATAAAGTCTGCCCAAGGTGGGACACAGGCTTCTACCTGGGCCATGCTGAGACCCATAGCAAAGCTCCTAGAAAATGTCTTGGGCTACGTTAGGGAATGCCACCACCCAGAGCTGGCTTGTCCCCTTATTTGCCAATGAGAAAGAGCCCTTAGTACTTGATTTTCTTTCCTTCCTTCCCCCCTGTAGCAGACAACTTCAGGTTCGCTGAGATGAACTTCCAGACCAGACACAGTTATGGAGGAAGGGATATTATTTATTGAAGCTCACAGATCCAGGGGAAGTTCCATAATGGCAGAAGAAGCGGCCTGCTCTCACAGGACCAGGCAAGAGAGAGAAAAGCCAACCAGGCACACAGCACACAGAGCAAAAACTACAGCCAAAAAGTCACACAGCACACTTCAGGAACTCCTGATAGGCGCACTTGGCATATCTTTACAATGGAATCTCAAACCCACCACCAACACCTTAAGACCAACCCCCAGTGACATTGCCTCTAGCAGGGTGATTGCAGATGCAAACTATAACTAATAAAACACTGAATATATTGGGGGACATATATTCAAACTACCACATTCCGCCCCTGGCCCCCAATAGATGTATAATATCACACATTGTAAATTGTACTCAGTCCAATTTCAAAGGTTCTCACAGTCTTGATCAACTTAAGATAGTCCTGTAAAATCAAACAAGTAAATACTTTCAACATGTAAATGCACAGAGTAAACATTTTTAACTGGTATATAGCAAGGAGAAACTAGAACAATGCAAACTCAACCATCATCAGCAGTCATCAAACTTCTGTAGTTCAAGTTCAATATAGCCAGAGACTGACAGTCTCCAGGTTTTCCAATTCCGCTCCTCCAGCTGGATAGAGTTGCCGGGGAAAACTTTCATCTCATGCCAACACTGCACTACATGGGAGCCCTTGCATAGTCCTGGTATATCCAAAACATCTTCAGGTCTCCATGCAAACCACGGTCCATCTTCCAAAGGCTCTTCCAGCCTATTCCTGAGGGTCTTCATGCCCTGCCTCATGCCGCATCTCAGCAGCGGCACCTGGAACCATGTGCAATTCATGAGCACTCCATGCATTTTTCATGCTTCCAAAACTAATACCAGGTGTGCAGGACACAGCCATATTCTTAATTCAGGGACAAAATAAATCATAGCCTTGAAAAGCAGGTTCCTTCTCCAGTCAACTCTTTCCAAAAGAGTTTGCATTTCTAACAGTCTTTCCTCAGGCATTCTCTCCATTGTTTTAATGTAAAGCAGTCAGGCCACCTTCCTTCCACCTTCCTTAAGATTGCTAATGTGTTGGCCAGGCGTGGTGGCGCACGCCTTTAATCCCAGCACTCGGGAGGCAGAGGTAGGAGGATCGCCGTGAGTTCGAGGCCACCCTGAGACTACATTGTGAATTCCAGGTCAGCCTGAGCCAGAGTGAGACCCTACCTCGAAAAACCAAAAAAAAAAAAAAAAAAGATTGCTAATGTGGTTGACTATAGCAGCTCCATTAACCTAAAATCAGTCTCAGTGATTTAAACTTGCTTGAGGTTTTCCAACTTAAAATTTTTAAATCTCAGTCCGATATCTTTAGCCAAGCACATCAGTCCATTACACATTTAACCTTGATCAAACTTTCTGGGCCTGGATAGCGGAACGTAGCCATCCCTTATGCCAGTAGCCCAGTTCCAACAAAGTCCTCTGCACTCTTTCCTTCCCCTTAGAAAGCTCATAAGCCAAGCCTCGAAGTTCAATATTGTCTGCACTTAGCATTCTCAAACTCTCATCAGAATAGTCCATAAAACTTGGCTTACCACTCCAGAAGGCATCTTCAGTTGCAAGCACCAAGTCCATGCCCATTCCTCCAAAACAAAGGTTCCAAAAGATGAACATCCACACGATCTGGTTCATCTCACCCTACACTCCTAGGTACCACTTTACTGTAGCAGACAGCTTCAGGTTCGCTGAGATGAACTTCCAGACCAGACACAGTTATGGAGGAAGAGATATTATTTATTGAAGCTTACAGATCCGGGGGAAGTTCCATAATGGCAGGAGAAGCGGCCTGCTCTCACAGGACCAGGCAAGAGAGAGAAAAGCCAACCAGGCACACAGCACACAGAGCAAAAACTACAGCCAAAAAGTCACACAGCACACTTACAGGAACTCCTGCTAGGCACACTTGGCGTATCTTTACAATGGAATCTCAGACGCACCACCAACACCTTAAGACCAGCCCCCAGTGACATTGCCTCTAGCAAGGTGATTGCAGATGCAAACTATAACTAATAAAACACTGAATATATTGGGGGACATTTTCTTCCTCCCTCTCTCCCTCCTTCCTCTCTCTCCTACCTTCCTTTCTCTTTCTTTGTGAGTGTGTGTATGTGTGTTAGCAGTATGAGGTGAGAGGTGACAACTTCAGCCTCATTTTAATGAATGTCTTCAGTGGAATGTTACAGAAACCATTTTTTAAATTTGAAGGCTAAACTACTGCTTCTGAGGAGGCTTCTTGTAAGTCTATTCCCTTGATACGCCAGGGCTCAGGCTCAAGGTCTCTAAGCACGGCTGCATGTCATGAACTCACTGGAAGCAATTAAATGTGCCGTGTGTGTGTGTGTGTGTGTGTGTGTTCTATGTCCTAAAGCAGGGTGCCCACACATGCAGTGGGGCAGTCTGGGGCCTTGGGAAGATCGTGACAGCCCTGTCTGTACAAATTGGAACTGACATGTGAAGAAGCGAGACTCTAGCTAGACGGAAGCCAGCTCACCAGAGCACAGCTCCCTCTGCAACTCGGTGCGACCGTTCCATGACTCTGTAATCTGTTTGTCCTGAAAGATGGATGTGTAGTCTGCTTTGACTCCTGGAACACAAGGGCAGTACCCAGAGAGCTAGCAATACCACAGGTGGGCCTGCAGGCTCACTCAGCCCAGGAGGAGCAGGCCCAGCTTGAGTTCTGTAGGAGGGCCTCCCATGCCTGGATGTGGGTCCTGCCAAGACACAGTGGTAGAGTCTGCTCAGGGATCCAGCCTGCCTGGCACAAGAGTGGGGTCTGGGATTGATGCTAGAATCACCAGCTGGGTTTGAGGGTGACACATCTCAAGGTTTGGAAATAAGATATGGCAACATTAAAGATGCTTTCATCAAGAATTGCAATGAGCCGTTTCAAAAACGATGAAGACACACATAATTGACTAATTCTCAGGAGTGCCACCTGCATTAGCAAGTAAGCGTGGCCTTCCCATGATTATAAGTGAATTAAGAAACGTCACGACCTAGGTCTCCGAGTGCCAATCAGAAAAGGATGGGTCGGGAGGTCGGGGGGTGGGGGGGGGACCCTAGACCCTGTTAGGGATGTTCCAGTGTTGACAAGAACACAGAACCTGGGGCCACAACCAAGCAGCTGAGCTAAAGGGGTGCCCTAGAGGCAGGATGGTGTGGGGATAGGGCAGGCAGAAAGGTAACCTGTTTCCCTGCCATGCCTACTGGAAGTGGTCCAATCCCAGGGACTAAGGCAGAGCAGCCCCCCAGGGAAGCTGACATAGGGGATGTCTGCAGAAAAACAAATGAAAAAACAGCTCCATCCATTACCAGTATCCATCCACTCATGCCCAAACTGGCAGAAAACAGAAAAGAGAGGTCTGTCCTTGCTTTCTGTGCCACAATAGGGGACGGGCAGGGACTGACTGTACCTCTGTCACACAGACCCCTTCCCCGGGAAATGCCAGGTGTAAAAATCAAGTGAAGATGGGAGTCCAGATGAAGAGCATTTGACAGTTCCAAAGACTTGAGGAAGAACATTTGACTTAAAGGGAGGGTAGCATTTCTAATTTTTTTTTTTTTTGAGAGAGAGAGAGAAACAGAGGCAGAGAGGAAGAGGCAGAGAGAGAGAATGGGTGCACCTCTCAGCCTCTGTGAACGAACTCAGACATGTGCACCCCCTTGTGGGCAAGCAAAGCATTGTGTGCTTGCGTCACTTTTGTGTCTGGCTAAATGTGGGACCTGGAGACTTGAACAACGTTCTTAGGCTTGGCAGGCAGGTGCCTTAACAGCTAAGCCATCACTCCAGCCCAAGGGCAGCATTTCTATAAGTGGAGTGTCCCAGCTGAAGGTGACAGCCACAGAAAAGCTTAGACACGTGAATGGCCTGAGCACCAGGGACACCAAAAGTCACTGTGGACTTTCTGATGGAAGAGTATTCACCAGTTCCCCGTCCTCTGTCCTGAGCTCCATGTCATGTGTCATCTGCCTCTGAACAACTCCCCTCACAGGCTTCTTAAATGAATGCCTTGAAACTACAACTCCCGGGGCTGGGGAGATCGATGGCTAGATGGGTAGAGCATTTGTTTTGCAAGCTTGAGGACCTGAGTTCAGCTCTGCGTGGTGGTGTGCATCTGTTGATGGAGACAGAAGAATTCCTGGGGCTTGCTGGCTAGCTAGTTGAGCTGAATGGGTTCGCTCTGGGTTCACTGAGAGACTGACTGAACAAAATAAGGTGGAGAATGATAGAAGACACTTGATGTCAACCTCTGGCTTGCACATGCACACCTGGAAATACATGCACCCACACAACTACAAACACACGCACAAATGCACAGCCATCCCATATACACAGGCAAAAAGAAAAAATATATAATAAAATGCAACTTTTCCTTTCAGCCCTTCATCCTGACATAATTTCTTTATTTCTTCCTGTTTTTTTTTTTTTGTTTGTTTATTTTTGGGGGTAGGGTCTCGCTCTAGTCCAGGCTGATCTGGAATTTGCTATGTAGTCTCAGGGCGACCTCGATCTCACGGTGATCCTCCTACTTCTGCCTCCCAAGTGCTGGGATTAAAGGCATATACCACCATGCCCCAGCTATTTCTTTCGTTTTAAAATAATTTTTTTAAGTTAGCAAGATATAATAATGGGCATGATTATGACATTTTCATACACATATGTCAATACACTTTATTCTTGCTTATCCCCTGCAGGTGGAATTTCCTCTTCCATCCTCTCTAGCCCCTCTTCCCTCTTGCTGGTCTCCACCTTCCTTCCAAATAGTCAGTATATTCCTTTACCTTCTCTTTCCCCTTCCTCCTCCCTTTAAATCTCTTCCTTGCCTCTCACAATACCCTTTCTAGTTTTCTCTCTCTCTCTCTGTCTCTCACTCACACACACACACATTTAAATCTAGATTATGCACATGAGAGAAAACTTGCAGTATTTGGCTTTCTGAGTCTGGCTTATTGCATCCATTTTCTTTTTTCATGAATTCATTTTCATGTCATGATTTCATTTATCTTTATGGCTGAATAAAACTCTATTGTGTGTAGGCACCACATTTTCAGTATCCGTTCATTAGTTGACAGACATCTAGGCTGGTTCCATTTCCTGGCCATTATGAATACTGCAGAAATAAACAAAAGTTATGCAAGGGATTTAGAGTCCCTTGGGTATTCACCCAGAGGTGGTGTGGCTGGGTCACACGCCTCCTGTTTCTTACCACTTTCCAACAGGAATATCACACAAAGAACCTCAGAGACTCCTTCAGGCACTCTGGCCAGCTGGCTCTGTGCATGCCTCTTGGTTGAAGGAATGAATGAGTAAGGAGAGGGGCGCAAAGGTTCCTGGTTGAAACCTGTGACGTCTGAAGGACAGCGAAGGGCAAGGGGGGCCAGGGGTCTGTGTACATGAACTCGTCACTTGCCCATTCATTCAGCCCTCATCTATGGGGCCTCTCCAGGGTGCAGGAGTCAGGCCTGATGTGAAGAATGTGTGGGGAGTAGAGAGCAGGTTTCTAAATGCTGAGGAGGTGTATAAATACCATTTGCACAGAGAAGGCCGTTGCCCAACCGACCACCACACAGCAGCAAGCACTGGTGGTTAACAGGCAGGTATGGAAGGATGCTCCATCCCCGGGCCCTCAGAATGCACACCCTGAGCCTTTGCAGAGTAGCCGGCCTGTCGCTGGTACAGAACCTCTGGTAAGCCTAGCCCTCCCCCCACAGACCAGTGAGCCCTTTTCCCTGCCTTCTCTGAGCCCTGTAGCTTCAACCTCCAGAGGAGCACTGAGAAAGAAGTGTGAGATCTATTGCAAATCTAGTCCCCTATAACATGAACAGGAAACTGTCAGATGCACCCAAAGGGTTAAGTAGAATGAAAAGTTGGCCCACAAAGAAATGACCTTAGTTCTACTATACAATATCACCTTTAATTAAAATATTGGGTAAATAGGGCTGGAGAGATGGCTTAGTGGGTAAGGCGCTTGCCTCTGAAGCCTAAGGACCCATGTTCGATTCTCCAGACCCATGTAAGCCAGACGCACAGAGGTGAGGCAAGCGCAAGGTCGCACATGCCCACTAAGTACCACATGCATCTAGAGTTCGATTGCAGTGGCTGAGGCCCTGGCAAGCCAATTCTCTCTCTCTCTCTGTGTGTGTCTCTCTCTCACTCGCTAGCTCTCTAAAAATAAAATTTTAAAAATTTCAAAATATCTGACCAATTTTTTTTAATGGTAAATATATTCGTAATAGAAAATGTTATACATGGCAACTGAAAGCCACCTGTGCAAACCCTCATGGGAGCTCCATTGTGCAAGTAGAAGAAGACTGAGAAATTGGATGACTTTGATTTCCAAGACAGCCAAACTTTAAAAATATTTATTTATTCATTTATTTATTTGAAAAATAGAGAAGGATTGAGGGAGAGAATGGGCATGCTATGGCCTCTAGCCATTGCAAAGGAACTCCAACCACATGTACACATATGTATCTGGCTTACTTGGGTCCTGGGGACTGCTAAACTTTTCAACTGTAATTTTACAAATTGCATTGATACAGCTAATTAAACCAAAATATCCTCAAAGAATATTTTATTTAACGCATCTGTATAATTCGATCTTTAATAATTTTGCAAAGAGTGTGTGTGCATTTTAATATAGCCTAACCTGAATTTATGTTTCTAGCTTTAGTATTTCACATGCTGTAGCAAACAAACCTTTATTTAAAAAAAAAAAAGTGTGAAATCTAGACAGAACTGAATCCACATGGGAGAAAGGATACAAGGCCATCCCAGGGTCCACATATGGATGTGAACTTGGCTGACAGGAGACCCGAGGACTTGTTTTGTGTCTCTGCCAGTGGTGTGAAGTTGCTGATTTGGAAAGGATCCCCCTTTTTTTAAATATTTAAGGACTCTGGTAAGCTAATCAATGGTAGCCTGAAGTCAATCAAGTGGATGTATTAACATCATGGAAATTCACAAACGCCATAGATCAGTTTGTCAGCTTACCGTCGCCTCCATTCCTCCTTGCTGGGTGGCATGTGGGGCCCATGCTAGTGTGGATGTACGGATGTCTTTGTTTGTTCCTGGCTCTGCCATCCCCATCTGAGAACTAAGATAACCCTTAGTACTTGGGGTGCTATTTGGGGAGCTCTTAACTCCAAACAGAGCTGACGGTAACTGTCTTGTGGGACTCTTAAGAGCATCTCTGTGTGCTGGCATTGTTTCCACTTTAAAACCAGGTGAACTTGGGCTTAGCGGTTAAGGCATTTGCCTGCAAAGCCAAAAAACCCAGGTTCAATTCCCCAGGACCCACGTTAGCCAGATGCACAAGGGGGTTCATGCGTCTGGAGCTCGTTTGCAGTGGCTGGAGGCCCTGGCATGCCCATTCTCTCTCTCTCTCCCCCTTTCTCTGTCTCTAAATAAAGAAATAAATAAAATCTTTAATTTTTTTTTTTTTTGGTAGAAGAAAAAGGCTGAAATGGGCAGGAAAGAGATGGACATGGAGCTCTCTGGATCTTTACTAACCCCAAGACGTCATGAGACCCCATCCCAGCCAGTGACTTGCAGAGGATGCTCTTGAGCCTTTGGCTCCTCGATGGTTCCCTCTTGAGTAAAGACCAAGGCCCTGGGGAGCCTGTACTTTTCTCTGCATGGATAAGGCGCTAACATCAGGAGCAGGAAGCTCTGCTGAGGGGCAGTATAGGCAGGAAGACAGAGGCTTTATGAGCCAACATAGCTTGTTGCCAAATATTGCCCAATTGACCTAGGACCCACAGAGACAAAGAGCTTGTGTATGCTTGGCTAAGCCTTCTTCTTCCTCTCCTCCTCCTCCTCCTCCTCCTCCTTCTTGTCCACCCATCCTCAGTCAGGTCCCTCTGCCATTCTGAGTTCTGTCCTCATAGGGGTCCAACCCTCCTGGGTCTGGTTGTTTCAAAGGCCTGCTGAGCATTCTCCCCAGTGGTCCAGGGAGCAGTTAGAATGTCTCGGGTCGGACTGGAGAGTTGGATTAGTGGTTAAGGCATTTGCCTACAAAGCCAAAGGACCTTGGTTCCATTCCCCAGAACCCACGTAAGCCAGATGCACAAGGGGGTGCATGCATCTGAAGTTCATTTGCAGTGGCTGGAGGCCCTGGCTCACCCATTCTCTCTCTCTCTCTCTCTCTCTCTTTCTCCCTCATTCTCTCAAATAAGTAAATAAAAATAAAACTATAAAAAAAGAGAAATGTCTTAGGTCTCCTGAGAGTTCAATTCTCCCCTCCAGGAGAGCACCCCATTTCCTTGAAGACTTTTATTATTGTTATTAATTTTCCTATGTGAGTGCACAATCACCACATCATTCAGGAAGAATGGGCCAGGATCAGGGGAGAGTCTTCTGGGAAGGAAGGGATCAATCAAAGACTGCCTGGAGGATGGCCGTGGCTTATCAACCATGAAATTTCTTCCCAGAAGGAATGAAGTACCCAGGCAGGGAAAGTCCCAGGGCAGGAAGCACCAGATGCCCCGGGGCTCACTCAGCTGCCTCCCCCTTGGAGCTGCCTCTGGCTGGGAGTGGAGCTCTGAGCGGCTTTCTGCTTTTGACCAGGACGAGGTTAAATGGGCTCTTTACTAGGGAGTCTAAGAACCAAGGTTCCCCCACACTACTCTCAGTGAATTCGAGTCCAGGCCCTCTGACCAGTGCTTGGGTCTTGTCGCTGATCTACCAGACAGCCAAACCCCTTTACCCACTTGTCTACTGGGCAGCCTGGAAGGCAGGAAGGCTTGGGGGAGATCTGATAAGGTTGGATGCTTGTGTCTGAACCGGCCCTTTAGTCTAATCTACCTCCTAGACCTGGGCCAGTCTCTCTGCCTATGTAAGTCTCGGGTACTTCCAGAAAACACAGATGGAGCCAATGCCATGAAGTGAGTGCAGGTAAAACCTGATGTTTACTCGGTGCTCAGCTTTGTATTGTGTGCAGCCCCATTAGGTGCCAAAACAGAGCACACCCCTACCCCCAGTACCCCATTTCTAGTGTTCTGAGTTGGACCTGCCTTCACTTTCTTTTCTGTGTCTCTGTCTCTAACCCCTACCTCTTTTTCTCTTCTCAACTTCCCTCTCCACCTTAGCTCCACATCACTCCTATATCCTCTTCAGTTAAAAAATGTTTGGGGGGCTGGAGAGATGGTTCAGCGGTTAAGGCACCTGCCTGCTAAGCCTAAGAACGCTGATTCCAATCTCCAGTGGTTCCAATCTCCAGGTCCCACGTTTAGCCAGATGCAAAGTGAGGCAAGGGCGCAATGCCACACTTGACCACAAGGGGGTGCACACATCTGGATTTCGTTTGCAGCTGCTGAGAGACTGCTGGCGCGCCCATCTCTGTCTCCCTCTCCCTCTCTGTCTATCTCTCTCTGTCTCTCTCTCCAAAAATAAATAAAAAATAATTTTAAAAAAATTTAAAAATATTTGTAGGGAGCCAGGCGTGGTGGCACACGCCTTTAATCCCAGCACTCGGGAGACAGAGGTAGGAGGATCGCTGAGAGTTCGAGGCCACCCTGAGACTACATAGTTAATTCCAGGTCAGCCTGGACCAGAGTGAGACCCTACCTCACAAAACCAAAAAAAAAAAAAAAAAAAAAAATGTAGGGTTGGAGAGATGGCTTAGCGGTTAAGGTGCCTGCCTGCAAAGCCTAAGGACTCATGTTCAACTCTCTGGGTCCCACGTAAGCCAGATGCATAAAATGAGGCAAGCACGCGAGGTCACACACACACACACACAAGGGGGGCTTATGTGTCTGGAGTTCGACTGCAGTGGCTAGAGGCCCTGGAGCACCAATTCTCACTCTCTCACTCTTTCACATACAAAAAAAGGCCAGTCTGTTGAGCTTGCCTCAAAAACATATTTTTTGTTTATTTCTTTTACAATTTCATACATGTATGCAATGTATTTTTTAAAATTTTTATTTATTTATTTGTTTTGTTTTCATTTATTTGAGATAGAGAGAGAAAGAGGCAAAGAGAAAGAGAGAGAGAGTGGGAGCTCCAGGGCCTCCAGCCACTGCAAATGCATTCTGGATGCATGAGCCCCCTTGTGCATCTGGGTCCTGGTGAATCAAGCCTCGAAAAGGAGTCCTTAAACTTCACAGGCAAGTGCTTAACCGCTAAGCCATCTCTCCAGCCCACATATATGCAATGTATTTTGATCATATTCATCTCCATTATCCTTTCTTTTTTAAATTAATTTGCAAGCAGAGAGATACAGAGAGAAGAGACAGTTAGAGAAAATGGGCATCCCATGGCATCCAGCTGCTGTAAATGAACTCCAGATGCATGTGTCACTTTGTTCAGCTGGCTTTATGTGGGTTCTGGGGTATTGAACCCAGGTCCTTAGGCCTTGCAGGCAAGCGCCTTAACCACTGAGCCATCTCTCCAGCCCTCATTACCCTTTCTAATCCCCTTCTTAGCTGCCATTGAACACATTCTTCTTCCCAGCTAGTCTTCCTCCACTGTTCTTATTTTCATGCTTTTTCCTTCCCTCCCTTCTTTCTTCTCTCCCTCCCTCCCTCTCTCTCTCTCTCGTTTTCTTTCTGTGAGTCACCCAGTTTAATTCGGCTTGCTTGTATGAGCATGAGTTGGAAGTTACTCGAGTGTGGACATCGTATCAATGGCTAGACCACGAAGACAGTGACTTCCCTGTCCCCTCAATCATTAGCTGCCATCAGCTCCTCAAGGAGGGCGGAGCCTCCCCAGCCCCGCCCCCATCCGGCATGGACCATTGAAGAGCCTTATGCAGGTAACCACGGCTGCTGTGCGTCCAGCGCTCTTAAACACACGTGTCTTCAGGTGTGGTAGATGCCCTTCTCCACATACTCTCTCAAGTACTTGTCCTCACTGCTGACCTGTCCCCAAAGAGGGCTGTTGGCTGCCCAGTCTCAGCATTCCCAGGGCCAGACGAGGATGGGTGGGGAGATGTGGGGTGACGGGTTGAGAATCCTCCAAAATCCTTTGGTTACAATTGACTTGTTTTTGTTTTTCAAGGTAGGGTAGGGTCTCGCTGTAGCCAATTCACTGTGTAGTCTCAGGCTGGCCTCGAACTCACGATGATCCTCCTACCTCTGCCTCCCAAGTGCTGGGATTAAAGAAGTGCACCACCACACCCGGCTGAACAGTCCCTTTTTTGTTATTGTTGTTGTTGTTGTAGTTGTTTTCGTTTTTCAAGGTAAGGTCTCGCTCTAGCCCAGGCTGACCTGGAGTTCACTCTGTATTCTCAGGGTGGCCTCGAACTCATGGCGATCCTCCTACCTCTGCCTCCCAGGTGCTGGGATTAAAGGTTTGCGCCACCATGCCTGGCTCCACCTGCTCTTCTTGATAGACTGAGAAAACCTTAATTGTGACCAAAGTTTAGCAACTTGTATGACTCTTTTTTTGTTGTTTTTTTTGTTGTTGTTGTTTGTTTTGTTTTTCAAGGTAGGGTTTCACTCTAGTCCAGGCTGACCTGGAATTCACTATGTAGTCTCAGGGTGGCCTCGAACTCATGGTGGTCCACCTACCTCTGCCTCCCGAGTGCTGGGATTAAAGGCATGTGCCTCCACGCCTGGCTTGCATGACCCTCTTGTGAAGAAAGCTGACCTCCTCAGAGCATGTGTTGCTGGAGGCGCTTGGGGGAGCTGAAGGCGTTGGGGATGTGTGAAGAAGCAGGATGCAATGGCTCTGAGCCAATCGTGTTGTTGCCAAATGTTGCCCCATTCGTAAAGGAAACAGCAACCAAAGGCTCTGCATTTCTTCCCTTTCTCCACATCTTGCTCCTTCCTATCCAGAGCCCCTTCCCCTCTCTGGGGCTTTCTCTTCACTACAGTTAAGCAGCGCTGGGTCATACTCTCAGTCTCTCTACTCATCTCTTCTCTCTGTCCATCGCTTTGTGTGAACTGGGGCTCAAGGACGCTCAATCGGTCCTTCTTCCTGCCTCTGATGTTCATGTGTTTCTTTCTACTCCATGGTCACGAGGCCCGTAAGGCTCCTACCTCAGCTTCTCATCACTCTCCCTGGCCCCTGTCTCCTCATAAATAAATAAAATATTAAAGAAAGAAAGAAAGAAAGAAAGAAAGAAAGAAAGAAAGAAAGAAAGAAAGAAAGAAAGAAGGAAGGAAAGAAAGAAAGGGAAAGAAAAGCTGGGAAAATGGCTTAGCAGTTAAGGCGCTTGCCTGCAAAGCCTAAGGACCCTGGTTTGATTCCCCAGGACTCATGTAAGCCAGATGCACAAGGGGCACATGCGTCTGGAGTTCGTTTGCAGTGGATAGAAGCCCTGATGTGCCCATTCTCTTTTTCTCTCTATCTGCTTCTTCCTCTCTCTCAACTAAATAAATAAATAAAATAAGAAAGAAAGAAAGAAAGAAAGAGGATTTCATTATATCCCTTGTAGACTACAGTCAGACAATGACTGAATGACCTTGGATGCATGAGCCCCTTGTGCATCTGGGTCCTGGGAGATCAAGCCTCGAAAAGGAGTCCTTAAACCTCACAGGCAAGTGCTTAACGCTAAGCCATCTCTCCAGCCCACATATATGCAATGTATTTTGATCATATTCATCTCCATTATCCTTTCTTTTTAAATTAATTTTGCAAGCAGAGAGATACAGAGAGAAGAGACAGTTAGAGAAAATGGGCATCCCAGGGCATCCAGCTGCTGTAAATGAACTCCGGATGCATGTGTCACTTTGTTCAGCTGGCTTTATGTGGGTTCTGGGGTATTGAACCCAGGTCCTTAGCCCTTGCAGGCAAGCGTAACCACTGAGCCATTCTCCAGCCCTCATTACCTTTCTAATCCCCTCTTAGCTGCCATTGAACACATTCTTCTTCCCAGCTAGTCTTCCTCCACTGTTCTTATTTTTCATACTTTTTCCCTTCCCTCCTTTCTTTCTCTCTCCCCTTCTCTCCTCTCTCTCCTTCTCTCTCTCTCGATTTTCTTTCTGTGAGTCCACCCAGTTTAATTCGGCTTGCTTGTATGAGCATGAGTTGGAAGTTACTCAGTGTGGACATCGTATCAATGGCTAGACCACTGAGGAACAGTGACTTCCCTGTCCCCTCAATCATTAGCTGCCATCAGCTCCTCAAGGGGCGGAGCCCTCCCCAGCCCGCCCCATCCGGCATGGACCATTGAAGAGCACCTTATGCAGGTAACCACGCTGCAAAGGTCCAGGCTCTTAAACACGTGTCTTCAGGTGTGGTAGATGCCCTTCTCCACATACTCTCTCAAGTACTTGTCCTCACTGCTGACCTGTCCCCAAAGGGCTGTTGGCTGCCCAGTCTCCAGCATTCCCAGGGCCAGATGAGGATGGAGTGGGGAGATGTGGGGTGACGGGTTGAGAATCCTCCAAAATCCTTTGGTTACAATTGACTTGTTTTGTTTTTCAAGGTAGGGTAGGGTCTCGCTGTAGCCAATTCACTGTGTAGTCTCAGGCTGGCCTCGAACTCACGATGATCCCTCCCTACCTCTGCCTCCCAAGTGCTGGGGATTAAAGAAGTGCACCACCACACCCGGCTGAACAGTCCACACATTATTGTTGTTGTTGTTGTAGTTGTTTTCGTTTTCAAAGGTGGAGTCTCGCTCTAGCCCAGGCTGACCTGGAGTTCACTCTGTATATTCTCAGGGTGGCCTGCCGAACTCTGGCGATCCTCCTACCTCTGCCTCCCGGGTGCTGGGATTAAAGGTTTTGCGCCACCATGCCTGGCTCCACCTGCTCTTCTTGAGCAAGACTGAAAAACCTTAATTGTGACAAAGTTTAGCAACTTGTATGACTCTTTTTTTTTTTTTTGTTGTTTTTGTTGTTGTTGTTGTTTGTTTTGTTTTTCAAGGTAGGGTTTCACTCTAGTCCAGGCTGACCTGGAATTCACTATGTAGTCTCAGGGTGGCCTCGAACTCATGGTGGTCCACCTACCTCTGCCTCCCGAGTGCTGGGATTAAAGGCATGTGCCTCCACGCCGGCTTGCATGACCCTCTTGTGAAAGCTGACCTCCTCAGAGCATGTGTTGCTGGGAGGCGCTTGGGGAGCTGAAGGCGTTGGGGATGTGTGAAGAAACGGGATGCAATGGCTCTGAGCCAATCGTGTTGTTGCCAAATGTTGCCCCATTCGTAAAGGAAACAGCAACCAAAGGCTCTGCATTTCTTCCCTTTCTCCACATCTTGCTCCCTTCTATCAGAGCCCCTTCCCTCTCTGGGGCTTTCTCTTCACTACAGTTAAAGCAGCTCTGGGTCCTTACTCTCAGTCTCTCTACTCATCTCTTCTCTCTGTCCGTCGCTTTGTGAACTGGGGCTCAGGACGCTCAATCGGTCCTTCTTCCTGCCTCGATGTTCATGTGTTTCTTTCTACTCCATGGTCACCGACTTGGCCCGTAAGGCTCCTACCTCAGCTTCTCATCACTCTCTGGCCCCTGTCTCTCATAAATAAATATGCCTCTAAGCCTAAGAACACTGGTTCCAATCTCCAGCGGTTCCAATCTCAGGTCCCCGTTTAGCCAGATGCAAAGTGATGCAAGGGTGCAATGCGCACTTGACCACAAGAGGGCGCACGCATCTGGATTTAGTTCTCAGCAGCTGAGAGGCTGGAGATGCCCACTTAGTGTTCGTCAAACATCTGGCGTTCGATTGCAGTGGCTGAGGCCCTGGCGCACCCATTTTCTCTGTCTCTTTCTCTTTCTGTTTCTCTCTCTCTCTCTCTAAAATAAAAAATTAAAAAAAAAAACTGTTTTGTTTTGCACCTGAAGATAGATAACTATGCTCACTAAATGTCCTCAGAGAATATTTGTCATTCCAAAATTGCCCCTGAAGATGGAGAAGAAAAGAATTAAGCGACTGTTCATGGAACTGAACCAACGTGGCTGACAACTCTATAGTGGATGAGAACACGTGGGCGCCGCCTGGATAATTCTCTTCATATTAGAAGCATCCCTCAGCCAACAGATTGGAGGACAGCTCCTGGCTGGGGTAGAATCACTCTGAGGTAGGATTTACTAGGGTGTGACATCCTGGCTCTGATCAGATGTGATGGAGCCAACTGACCCCTCCCAAGTGAAGGGATAATTCCGTGTGCCAGATAGTTCAGCTAAATCCTCAGTACTTATTGAGGCAGAGGTAGGAGGAAAAACATTGGTTCAAGGCGCCCCTGAAACTCCTGCTGGATTCCATGAAAGCCTGGACCCATGTTGACCAGCTGACCTCAAGCCCCAAAAAACAAAGCTGGCTGCATGCTTACTCAATTGGGAGTTTGCCTATGAAGCTCAACAGGACCTCTGTTTGATTCTCCAGGATCCGCGTAAGCCAGATGCACAAGAGTGCATGCAGTGGCATTCTGTTATGGCTACAGGCCTGGTCTTTAATTGGACTGGAGGCCTGCCTCCATTCTAGAATACATCCTGATTGCAAATAAAACAATAAACATTAAATAGCCATGATTATAACATCTGGGCTAGTGTTGGCTAAATGTATAGGACACTAACCTCCCTCCACTGATAAGCTGCAACATATACTGTCAGGACCAAATGTAACCTTCTGTCTTTTTGATTAGAGAAGACTTCTCAGACTGGTGGCTACCTTAGGTTACTCAGGGAGGCAGAGGAGTAGGGAGGATCGCCTGAGTTCGAGGCCACCCCTGAGACTACATAGTGAATTCCAGAGTCAGCCTGAGCTAGAAGTGAAAACCCTAAAAACCAAAAACAAGCCAAAGAAAGGAAGGGAAAGGAGGGAAAGGGGAGGAGAGGGGAGGGAGGAGGGAGGGAGGGAGGGGAGGGGAGGAGGAAGAGAGGGAGGGGAGGAGGGGAGGGGAAGAGAGGAGAGGACACGTGACCCCTGGTGACTAATGGCGGCGAGCACTTTTTCTTGTTTTGGAAGCATTTTGGGTATCTGTCTTGTTGTTATTATGTTAGTCTTTTGTTTTTTATCCATTTGATGCAACGGCAATTACCTCTTACGTTGCTGGGACAAAACTCCTGACCAAAAGCAGCTAATGGAAAAGGTTCACTGTTGACAACGCTGAAGGCCCAAGATGAAGCCTGCTGTCTAAGAGATGCTCCTCAAGGCACTGGCCCTACCAAGGCCTAGACAAGGCTGGAGGAAGCACTGGGCTCTCGATGGATTTGACAGCCAGTGAAAAGGCAGTTCATGCAGCCTTCTATTTTCAGATAGACACAGAGAGGCAGAGAGTGATACAGACAGATAGACAGAGAACTGGCACCCCAGGGCCTCAGGCACTGGAGTCAAACTCCAGACACTTGTGCCACCTAGTGGGCATGTGCAACCTCACACTTGCCTCACCTTTGTGCGTCTGCCTAATGTGGGATCTGGAGAGTAGAACATGGGGTCCTCAGTCTTCGCAGGCAAGCGTCTTAACCGCTAAGCCATCTCTCCAGCCCCTCAATGAACTGAATGAATGAATGAATAAATAAATTAATTAATGAAATATGTTCAGAATAAGGTCAGGCCATATTTTGAAGCCTCATTATATACTTACAACTATAGTTATTTGTTCCAGATATTTCTGAGCCCAGCCATGAGCCAGACGGGGGCTGAGCCCTGAGGATATGCATAGGGGTCCTTTCCCATAGGCTCCAGGTGAGTTATAATCTGGGATACAGATTCTACAGACCAATGCAAACCCAGCCTTCCTTGGAAGCAAGACAGCATAGCGATAAGCGTGGAGACCACTTTCCAACAGAATCCTACTAGAAGCCGGGTCAAGCAGTGTGTCCCAATCCTTGATTGCGGGCATCTCTCTTTGTGATCCTGGGCACCTATCCCCAACGGATTCCTTACTCTGCCCTGGTATCTATTCTATTAACACCGTGGCTCTCTCTTTCCATCTCTCTCTCTCTTTTTGGTTTTTCGAAGTAGAATCTCACTGTAGCTCAGGCTGACCTGGAATTCACTATGTAGTCTCAGGTGGCCTTGAACTCACTTTGATCCTCCTACCTTTGCCTCCAGAGTGCTGGGACTAAAGGCATTCGCCACCACACCCAGCACTCTTTCTTTCTCTTTGATGTCCTCTACCTACCTGTTCCCCATACTTCACCTCTCCCTCTTAGCTTCATATCTCTCTCCCCCAGCCATCCACCCTCTTCCCTCAGGTTCTTTCATCAACCTCAGAGCTCCCATCTGCACTGTCGATCCTGTAGCCCAGCCAGCAGCCTCCCGACCCTCAGTCCCACTCTGCAGCATCTCTTTCCACCAGCGTCCTCTGGCCACTTTCCCAGCATCTGAAGGTCACTGCATTGGTAGCTAGGGACAGGTGAAGCACTTAGCTTTTTCCTCAGACCCATAAGCAGGCACAGGTTACCACCTGTGGAGAATGCCAGGGGGTCAAGTGAGGCAGACCCACGCCGGTCTCCACAGCATTCCCATCATCAGGGGAAGGTGCCACTTGAGGGAGTGGCACAGGAAGTCACATGGAAGCTGGAGGGCCATGGGAGAGATGAGATGTCTTAGACTGGGATGTGGCAGCAGAGAGGTGGTGACAGGTGAGACATCACACATATGAAAAATGGAGGGCTTGCCGGGTGTGGTGGTACACACTTTTAATCCCAGCACTGGAGGCAGAGGTAAGGAGAACCGCCATGAGTTTGAGGCCACCTGAGAATACAGGTGAATTCCAGGTCAGCCTGGGCTAGAGTGGGACCCTACCTCGAAAAATAAAATAAAATAAAATGAAAGGGCTGGGCTGGGCTGGAGAGATGGTTTAGCGGTTAAGGCACTTTGCCTGAGAAGCCCTAAGGACCCAGGTTCAATTCTCCAGGTCCCCATAAGTCAGATGCACAAAGTGGTGCATGCATCTGGAGTTCATTTTGTGAGTAGCTAGGGGCCCTGGCACGCCCCTTTCTCTCTCTCTGTATCAAATAAAAATAAAATTTAAAGAAATTGAGACCATGGGATTTGCTTACAAGTGTGGTAACTTTGAATGGCTGTCCCCCAGTATATTCAAATTTTACTAAAGCTCATAACTTAGATCTCCAGCCACCTATTTATTCATTGCTTTACAGGTCACTTTTCATTGTTCCCAGGTGTGGAACAAAAGAATTTGTCATGTCATGAAAGGTATAATCAGTGAACGTGAGACAGAAGCCTTGATTACTATTCTACCCAAAAAAGACAGGCTGGAGAGATGGTTTAGCCATTAAGGCGCATGCCTGGTAAGCAAGGATCCCAGTTTGACTCTCCAGGTCCCGCGCCAGATGCCAAGGGGGCTCCCAGCGTCTGGAGTTAGTTTGCAGTGGCTAGAAGCCCTGGCATGCCCATTCTCACTCTCCCTCTCTCTCTTTCCCTCTCTGTCTCAAATAATATAAATAAATAAATAAATAAATAAATAAAATAAATAAATAAAACTAAAAAAAAAAAAAAAGACAAGAGACAGAAATTGGTGGAAAAATATTTACAGTTTTGGCAAGAACTGGGGAAAGAAAAATCCTCAGTTTGTTTTTACTTTGTCTATAGCAGTGTTGTGGGCAATCTACAGGAAGATGGAACAGAAGTCAGGACATGTGTGTGTAGATTTAGCTGTGAGCCTAACTTATCGAACAGGAAACGTCTTTCTCCTGACACCATGGCTCTTGAGGCTGGCAATTTTCACTCATCGCATGTCATTTCCTAATTCCTAGGGCAACACTTGGGGCCTGCACAGTGGGAGCACGTCTGCCAGTGGCATGGTCTTCCTTCTGTCCTCTGCTGATAGGTGTCACTGTAAGAGCCATGCTCTGCCACACAGTGCTCATAGCTGCCCCTGAAAGACTACTGGCTGACATCCCCTCTTTCCTATTCCCTGTCAGAGCCATCTTAGTTCAGTGCCCTCTTGAAGCTGGGTAGTGGTCTTAGCTTCATATCTCTCTCCCCCAGCCATCCACCCTCTTCCCTCAGGTTCTTTCATCAACCTCAGAGCTCCCATCTGCACTGTCGATCCTGTAGCCCAGCCAGCAGCCTCCCGACCCTCAGTCCCACTTTGCAGCATCTCTTTCCACCAGCGTCCTCTGGCCACTTTCCCAGCATCTGAAGGTCACTCATTGGTAGCTAGGGGCAGGTGAAGCACTTAGCTTTTTCCTCAGACCCATAAGCAGGCACAGGTTACCACCTGTGGAGAATGCCAGGGGTCAAGAAGTGAGGCAGACCCACGCGGTCTCCACCGGCATTCCCCATCATCAGGGAAGGTGCCACTTGAGGGAGTGGCACAGGAAGTCACATGGAAGCTGGAAGGCCATGGGAGAGATGAGATGTCTTAGACTGGGATGTGGCAGCAGAGAGGTGGTGAGACAGGTGAGACATCACACATATGAAAAATGGAGGGCTTGCCGGGTGTGGTGGTACACACTTTTAATCCCAGCACTCGGGAGGCAGAGGTAAGGAGAACTGCCATGAGTTTGAGGCCACCCTGAGAATACAGAGTGAATTCCAGGTCAGCCTGGGCTAGAGTGGGACCCTACCTCGAAAAATAAAATAAAATAAAATGAAGGGCTGGGCTGGGCTGGAGAGATGGCTTAGCGGTTAAGGCACTTGCCTGAGAAGCCTAAGGACCCAGGTTCAATTCTCCAGGTCCCACATAAGTCAGATGCACAAAGTGGTGCATGCATCTGGAGTTCATTTGTGGTAGCTAGGGGGCCCTGGCACGCCCTTTCTCTCTCTCTGTATCAAATAAAAATAAAATTTAAAGAAATTGAGACCATGGGATTTGCTTACAAGTGTGGTAATTTGAATGGCTGTCCCCCAGTATATTCAGAATTTTACTAAAGCTCATAACTTAGATCTCCAGCCACCTATTTATTCATTGCTTTACAGGTCACTTTTCATTGTTCCCAGGTGTAGGGGAACAAAAGAATTTGTCATGTCATGAAAGGTATAATCAGTGAAACATGAGACAGAAGCCTTAATTACTATTCTACCAAAAAAAGACAGGCTGGAGAGATGGCTTAGCCATTAAGGCGCATGCCTGCGAAGCCAAAGGATCCCAGTTTGACTCTCCAGGTCCCACGTAGCCAGATGCACAAGGGAGCTCACGCGTCTGGAGTTCGTTTGCAGTGGCTAGAAGCCCTGGCATGCCCATTCTCACTTTCCCTCTCTCTCTTTCCCTCTCTCTGTCTCTAATAAATAAATAAATAAATAAATAAATAAATAAATAAATAAATAAAACTAAAATCTTAAAAAAAAAAAAAAAAGACAAGAGACAGAAATTGGTGGAAAAAATATTTACAGTTTTGGCAAGAACTGGGGAAAGAAAAATCCTCAGTTTGTTTTTACCTTGTCTATAGCAGTGTTGTGGGCAATCTACAGAGAAGATGGAACAGAAGTCAGGACATATGTGTGTGTAGATTTAGCTGTGAGCCTAACTTATCCGAACAGGGAAACGTCTTTCTCCTGACACCATGGCTCTTGAGGCTGGCAATTTTCACTCATCGCATGTCATTTTCCTAATTCCTAGGGCAACACTTGGGGCCTGCACAGTGGGGCACGTCTGCCAGTGGCAGTGGTCTTCGCTTCTGTCCTCTGCTACTGATAGGTGTCACTGTCGAGCCATGCTCTGCCACACAGTGCTCATAGCTGCCCCTGAAATACTACTGGCTGACATCCCCTCTTTCCTATTCCCACTGTCAAGGCCATCTTAGTTCAGTGCCCTCTTGGAAGCTGGGTAGTGGCCCTTCGTGACCTCTTCTTAAAACCCACCTTCCTGTCTGGGTCACACTTTAGGAAGTGGTCGTATCGAAGAAGCATTTGCTTATGGGACCTTAGGTGGATAATTGTCAACCAGGTGGCGCCAGACTATTTAGCCATACACAGCTTCATTATCTATGCCACTGCTGGTCCTACGAACGGCTGCACTGCATTTAAAGACCCACAAGGGGCTGGTATGTAGCGCAGTTGGTAGCGTGCCCACCAAGCAGGCACAAAGCCCTGGGTTTGATCCCCAGCCCTGCATAAGCCAGGCATGGTGGCCCATGATGGTAATTCCAGCACTCTGGAAGTGGAGGCAGGAAAATCAGAAGTTCAGAGTTAACCCTGGCTACATAGTGAGTTTGATGGAGACAAACAATTTAAAAAGTAAGCCATAGGGCTGGCGGGATGGTTCAGCAGTTACGGTGCTTGCCTGTAAAGTCTAATGACCTAGGTTTGATTCCCCAGTACCCACATAAGCTAGATGCACAAGGTGGTGCATGCATCTAGAGTTTGTCTGCAGTGGCTAGAGGCCCTGGTGTGCCCATTCTCTGTTCCTGTGTCTGTATCTCTCTGCTTGCAAATAAATAAATAATTTGGGGGGTATTCCTCAAATAGGGTCTTGCTCTAGTTCAGGCTGACCTGGAATTCACTATGTAGCCTCAGGGTGGCCTCGAACTCAGGCTGATTCTCCTACCTCTGCCTCCCAAGTGCTGGGATTAAAGTCATGTGCTGCCACGCCTGGCAAAATATATTTTTAAGTAAGTGATGAAGACTGGAGAGATAGCTTAGCAGGTAAGGCATTTGCCTGCAAAGCCAGAGGCTCCCATTCAACTCTCCAGGACCCACATAAGCCAGATGCACAAGGGGGCGCCTGCATCTAGAGTTCGTTTGCAGTGGCTGGAGGTCCTGGCACTCCCATTCTCTCTCTCTCTCTCTCTCTCTCTCTCTCTCTCTCTCTCTGCCTCTTTCTCTGTCTCAAATAAATAAATAAATGAAATATTTTTTAAAAAAAGAAAGAAAGAACAGATAATGATTAGGCTAGGGATACATTTCTCCACGTCTCAGTTCAGCCATTTAAAAATAAATAAATAATTAATTAATTTAAATTTAAATTTAAATTTAAAAAAAGCCGGGCGTGGTGGCGCACGCCTTTAATCCCAGCACTCGGGAGGCAGAGGTAGGAGGATCGCCAAGAGTTCGAGACCACCCTGAGACTACATAGTGAATTCCAGGTCAGTCTGAACTAGATTGAGACCCTACCTCGAAAAATCCAAAAAATAAAAAAATAAATAATAAATAAACAATAAATAAATTTTTAAAAAGTCAGTGATGAAGTCCTGATTTGTAGCAGTTGCCGATTCCTATGATGTTAAAATTCCTATGGCCAATTTCAAACTACCAACATAGATGGATTTCAATGAGTTACAGCTGGGAAGAGATAACCAGGCAGATACAAGAGACATCGGCAGCCTCAAGAGCCACAGGGACACAAGGAAAGAAAGGTCAGGGTGGTGCAAACTTTTGTGAAGACCTGTCCACTTAGCACTACTTCTTTGTGAGGAAGGAGCAAGATGGTGATTAAAGAGGGCAGGATCACACTGGGAACTGGTCATGATTTTGTTTTGTTCTGTTTTCCGTGACTTGGGTTATGATAACATGTTCATTTTGTGGTAACTTATTTAGCTTAACTGTGCATGGTTTACTATGCATGTTACACTTCAATACAAAATTTTACGTTCAGAGCCGGGCGTGGTGGCGCACGCCTTTCATCCCAGCACTCAGGAGGCAGAAGTAAGAGGATTGCTATGAGTTTGAGGCCACCCTGAGACTATGTAGTGAATTCCAGGTCAGCCTGGGCTAAAGTGAGACCCTACCTCAAAAAACAAAACAACAACAACAAAAAATTTACTTTCAGAGCCAGACATGGTGGCACATGACTTTAACCAAGAGGCTGACATAGGAGGATTGCTGTGAGTTTGAGGCTGACCTGAGCTACAAGAGTGAGTTCCAGGTCAGCCTGGGCTACAGTGAAACCCTGCTTCAAAATTAAATAACTAGTTGGGCGTGGTGGTGCAAGCCTTTAATCCCAGCACTCGGGAGGCAGAAGTAGGAGGATTGCTGTGAGTTCAAGGCCGCCCTGAGACTACATAGTGAATTCCAGGTCAGCCTGGACTAGAGTAAGACTCTTCCTCAAAAAACCAAGGGGGAAAAAAAAAGAAAGAAAGAAAAGAAAAAAAAATAAATAACTAAGACTGGAGAGGTGGCTTAGTGGTTAAGGCATGTGCCTGCAGAGCCAAAGAACACAAGTTCAATTCCCCAGGACCCACATAAGCTAGATGCACAAGGTGGTACGTACTTCTGGAGTTTGTTTGCAGCAGCTTAAGACCCTGGCACACCCATTCTCTCTCAATCTGCCTCTTTCTCTTTCGCTCTCTCAAATAAACGCATTTAAATAAATTAAAAGTAAAGCCAGGTGTGGTGGCACACGCCTTTAATCCCAGCAGTCGGGAGGCAGAGGTAGGAGGATCGTCAGAGTGAGACCCTACCTCGAAAAAAAAAAAAAAAAAATAAAATAAAATAAAAGAAAAGAAAAGAAAAGAAAAGAAAAGAAAAGTAAAGCCAGGCATGGTGGCACATCCCTTTAATCCCTATATTTGGTAGGCAGAGGTAGGAGGATGGCTGTGAGTTCAACTACATAGTGAATTCCAGGTCATCCTGGCCTAGAGCAAGACCCTGCCTTGAAAAATCAAAAGAATAAAATACTGAAATCTTACTTTTAAAAGCCACCAGAGGCCGGGCGTGGTGGCGCATGCCTTTAATCCCAGCACTCAGGAGGCAGAGGTAGGAGGATTGCCTTGAATTTGAGGCCAGCCTGAGACTACAGAGTGAATTCCAAGTCAGCCTCAGCTAGAGTGAGACCTTACCTCGAAAAAGAAAACAAAACAAAAAGCCACCAGCAGGACGATACACAAACAGCCTCAGCCTTGTGAATCATGGTCTCCTTGGCATTACCCAGAGGAGGTGACCTTGCCCTCTAGAAGACTCTGGAACCTGCAAAGCTTTCCTTGCAGTGCGAGCTCCTCCCTCAAAAGCCAGCCTTGTGACTGGAGAAGGAAGGAATAGAGGGAGAGGGGCAGGGTGGATATTCAGAAGTGGACAATGCTTGTGGTTAGCCAAGGCACAGTGGGATGGGAACATGGCCTGGAGAAGAAACAAAAGAAGGAAAGCAGGAACAAGGATGTTTGGCATATCTTGGGGGAACACCCTCTAAATCCCCCGCTGAGCACTTAGGAGCCCAGCATACTGGGCTCTTCTGCTGTTGATCAACATTAGATGTGCTTCATGAAGCAGACTTCAAAGCTTCTCGCAGAGGGAATAAGGAAACAAACAACAACAAAAAAAGTTAAGTCAAACATTCCTGGCACTGCTGAGAGCTGAGGCTGACCCAGCTGTCTCGTCCCATGCCAGCCTTCCCACCACTGTCTTCCCGGCACAGAGAGAGGTCAACTCTCGCAAAGAAGTTGGCAGCTGCCAACAGAAGGTCACAGGATGCAGAAGCCTGGGCCTGGCTCCTGAGGTAACACCCTCTATCTGTCCCGCCTCTCTTCTCCTCCTGTCCCTGGAGCCAGCAGCTTTTAGGGCATGGCTGGTCCCTGCCCCATATGAGGGGAAAATGAGCCTTCTTTCCCAGAAGGCAGGCTGGCCGAATTCTTGATTTGTCATACCACAGTCTAGGACCCCAGCTGGAGTTTCAGGAATCAGGGAAATTAGCGGGCAAAAGGTCAATGGTATAACCTGGTCACCAGAGGCAAGTGGCTAGATAGAAATGAAGCCAGGGGCTGGAGAGATGGCTTAGCGGTTAAGGCGCCTGCCTGCGAAGCCTAAGAATGCCTGTTCAAATCTCCAGGCCCCCCGTTTAGCTAAATGAAAAAGTGACACAAGTGTACAATGTCACACATGTGCACAAGGGGCACACGCATCTGGAGTTCGTTCACAGCGGCTGAGAGGCCCTGGTGTGCTGATACTTTTTCTCTCTTTCTCTCTCTCTCAAAAAAAGAAAAAAAAAATCCAGGCATGGTATCACATGCTTTTTTTTTTTTTTTTGGTTTTGCGAGGTAGGGTCTCACTCTGGTCCAGGCTGACCTGGAATTAACTATGTAGTCTCAGGGTGGCTGCGAACTCTCGGTGATCCTCCTACCTCTGCCTCCCGAGTGCTGGGATTAAAGGCGTGCGCCACCATGCCCAGCTTTCACATGCTTTTATTCCCAGCACTCAGGAGGCAGAAGTAGGAGGATCACTGTGAGTTCAAGGCCAGCCTGAGACTGACTACATAGTGCATTCCAGGTCAGCCTGGGCTAAAGTGAGATCCTACCTCAAAAATAAAAAATAAGAGCTGGAGAAATGGCTTGGTGGTTAAGGTGCTTGCTTGCAAAGTCAAAGGACCATGGTTCGATTCCCCAGGACCCACGTAAGCCAGATGCACAAGGTGGCACATGCATTTGGAGTTTGGTTGCAGTGGGCTGGCACGCCCATGCTCTCATTCTTTCTATCTCTATCTGCCTCTCTCTCTCTCAAATAAATAAAAAAAAATTTTTAAATAAAATAAAACAAAACAAAATGATAAGATCTGCTGGCTGGACCCCAAACCTTCTCCTCTGGCTCACTGTGGTCTTGGCCCAGATCAACTGTGAGAATTATGACAAACTGCCTATGGGAGACCGAGGCACAGTGCATGCTGGGACTAAGAATGAGCACAATGTAAGCAGGGCGTGGTGGTGCACAACTTTAATCCCAGCACTCAGGAGGCAGAGGTGGGAGGATCACCATGAGTTGGAGGCTACCCTGAAACTACATAGGAATTCCAGGTCAGCCTGGGCTAGAGCGAAACCCTACCTCGTAAAACCAAAAAAAAAAAAAAAAAAAAAAAAAAAAAAAAAAAAAAAAAAAAAAAAGCGCAATGTGGCTAAGGGAAGAAGGTGGGTGAGAGGCTCTTCTAAGGGGCCGGAAAGGAAGACTAGTGAGAAAGAGGGAGCCCCGAGGTAGGGGTGTCAGCCCAAAGTTCCTTCACAGTTGAGAACATCGAGGGAGGACAACATGCAACCTTAATGCCAATCATAGAGATGCTGAGGTCACAAGCCAAGGCTGGGGAGGGAGGGACAGGTAGAGGGTTCAACATGGCTCCTACGGAAGTGATGGGCCTCCAGGCAGCGAGAGGCTGCAAGACCTGCTTCAGCCGACAGGCCTCAAACCAAACTCTCCCCTTGCCCTGCTCTTTCCAGAACCCGTTCACACCACCTAGCTTCTTTGTGCCCCTAGATGTTGACAGTTATACCTATAATGTCATTTTATTTAAGCTCGTCTGTCAGGCCTCATGGGTGTAATGCTAGCAGTTCACAGCATGTTGCCTATTACTCCCACTTGCTGGTTAGAGAAATGAAGGCCCAGACAGACCCACCTTCATCTAAAAAAAATTTGTTTTAGTGTTTATGTATTCTGGGTGTGGTGGTACACACCTTTAATCCCAGCACTCGGAGGCAGAGGTAGGAGGACTGCTGTGAGTTCAAGGCCACCCTGAGACTGTAGTGAATTCCAGATCATCCTGGGCTAGAGCAAGACCCTACCTCAAAAAACCAACAACAACAACAACAACAACAACAAAAAGCTTATTCATTTGAGAGGAGAGAGAAATAGAGAGAATGGGCATGCCAGAGCCTTTTGCCACTGCAAACAAACTCCAGATGCATGCACCACTTTATGCATCTGACTTTACATGGGTACTACTCTGTTCACCACAGGTGAGTGCCCCCTATCACAGGTGAGTGTATTGGGTGCCACAAGGGCACAAACGTGCATATACCACACACATATGACATCATATACACATAAGCAACAACAACAAAAAAACCACTTTCCAAGTGCTTATGCTAATTTCTACCACTAGCAAGACTACATTGATCTCTGTTGCTCCACGTGCATATAATTCAGATTTTCAAGATTTGCAAATCTAACAGCTGTACAATGCCACCTCGTTTTGACATTAGCTTTCATTTCTGGGTTACTGTTGAGGTGGGAGATCTTTTCCAAGTGCTCTCTGGCCTGTTGCGGTCCCCCCCAAGGCCAGCTCAGGAGGGACGATAGGGTCTCTGCCGAATTGGGGTGAGCAGCGTGGAGTCACGACACAGACTCCGGGAGTTGGGTGAAAGCGGAGCGAGAATCCGCAAACTCGTTTATTTAGCACAATGCACATAGGGTTTAAGGGGCTGTTAATCCTTGTATGGGGTGGTCCCCTTTTGGTGACCAATGACAGCCTGTCTCTGGACAGGACATCTCGTAGTAGGCTTCTCGCGAGCATGGGACTGTAACTGTTGTCACATCAAGCCTGCGCAAAACGCCATTTTTACAGAAGCCACTTCCTGTTTTCTTCTGCCATGCGGTCTGGCTAGGACCAGGCCTGTATTGTGCCATACACTGGCCTTTTATATTTTCTCTTCTGTGATTTTTGTTGCAGTCTCATACTGTCAAGCTTTTTGTCTTGTGACCACAACAAGATTAAGCACATGGACAAGGTGTAAGGCAAAGGAGGTTTACTGAAGGAAAAAGAAAAATGTGCAAAAAAAAAAAAAAAGTGTCAGGGCAAGCACGCTTAGGGTTTCAGCTGACATCCACAGGGGAAAAAAAAGACAGGAGGAGGCAAAATTAAACCTACTGAGTCAGAACACAGAAAAGCAGGTAGAGGGCTGGAGAGAAGGCTTAGCAGTTAAGGCACTTGCCTACAAAGCCAAAGGACCCAGGTTCATTTCCCCAGGACCCACATAATCTAGATACACAAGTGGTGCAAGCATCTGGAACTCATTTGTAGTGGGCCCTCATATGCCCATTCTCTCTCTCTAATAAATAAATAAAAATTTTAAAAAAAATTTAAAGAAGAAAAGCAGCTGGGCGTGGTGGCGCACGCCTTTAATCCCAGCACTCGGGAGGCAGAGGTAGGAGGATCACTGTGAGTTTGAGGCCACCCTGAGACTACATAATTAACTTCAGGTCAGCCTGGGCCACAGTGAGACCCTACCTCAAAATAATTAATTAATTAATTAAATTTAAAAAATAAATAAAAAGAATTAAAGCAGGTAGAGTCTGTGAGCTACAGCTCCAAGAGAAGGGCTTCTTCAGGCATATGTTCATTATCTCATTAAAAAGATAACTATTCCTCCCATCTTTTTAGCATGTCCCTAGGTGAGAAATGATCGCTTGGCCAGATAATCCACTGGCACAGTTGGATTAACTCTTAAGGGAGGGGACCATAATCTTCTATTTTGGGTAGTGTAGAATGTCATGTCCCCACTCAGGGTCAGAGGTAAAACTCAATTTAACTTTCCCTCAACAAAGTCCCTGATTGCTAACCCCCCCCCCAAAAAAAAAAGGAAAAATAAATTCTGCTGGGTGTGTTGGCTCACGCTTTTAATTCCAGCACTCAGGAGGCAGAGGTAGGAGGATCACAGTGAGTTCCAGGCCAGCCTGAAACAACATAGTGAATTCCATGACAGCCTGGGCTAGCATGAGACCTTACCTTGAAAAACCAAAGACTAAAATAAAAATAAAAAACAAAAGCCCTGATCCTTCTATTCTCCTGCCTCTCCCATGTGGTATTGTGATGTTTCCCTTTCTCATTGTTACCAGGGAAACAGGTTGGGTCCATCTTTCAATGACCTCCAAGCTTCACATGTCTTCCTGGCCACCTAGCAATTTGTCTATGCGTATCTTTCACCCATTTTCCATTGGGTTGTTTACACCTTTCTAGTTAATTTATGAAAGTTCTCCATATATTCTATGAAGTCTTCCTTGGTTCCCATGTGATGAAGATTCCTTCTCCCATTTCGTGGTTTCTTTTCCCGAATGTCGTAGATCTTCTGGCCCTTAAGTGCATACTTCAATTTTTTTTTTTTACACATGTGCTCTTGAGTGTGCATGTTCATGTGTGCACACGCCTGTGAAGGCCAGAGGACAACCTTGGATGCTTCTCTTTAGGCTCAGTTGGTTTTTGTTTTGTTTTTGAGGCAGTCTCTCTCCTCAGTATGGAGCTCACCAATGGGGTTAGACTGGTTTGCCCAAGAGCCCCAGTGATCCACCAGTCTCGGCCTCCATAGTGCTGCGATTATAAGCACTCACTACACCCAACATTTTCACATGGATTCTAGGGACCAAACTCAGGTCCTCATGCTTGCAAGGCAAGCACTTTACCCACTGAGCTACTTCCAGCCCCTATTTCTTCAAATTTTTACTTTATTATTATCTTCTCTAATATATATATTTTTTATTTGAAAGTGACAGAGAGAGAAAGAGGCAGAGAGAGAATAGGCATGCCAGGGTCTCCAGCCACCTCAAAGGAACTCCAGATGCATGCGCCCCCCTTGTGCATCTGGCTTACGTGGGTCCTGGAGAATCAAACTGGGATCCTTTGGCTTTACAGGCAAATGCCTTAACAGCTAAGCCATCTCTTCAGCCCTATTTTTTATTTTATTTCAGTTAAAAAAATTTATTTTTATTTATTTATTAGAGACAGAGAGAGGGAAAGAGAGACAGGGAGAGTGAGAACTGGTGAGCCAGGGCCTCCAGCCTCTGCAAACGAACTCCAGGTGCATTCACCACCTTGTGCATCTAGCTTGCATGGGTCCTAGAGAATAGAGCTTGGAACTGGGGTCCTTAGGCTTCACAGGCAAGCGCTTAACTGCTAAGCCGTCTCTCCAGGACCCATTATTATTATTATTATTGTTACTATTATTATTATTATTGTTGGGGGGGGGTTCGAGGTAGGGTCTCACTCTAGTCCAGGCTGACTTGAAATTCACTGTGTAGTCTCAGGGTGGCCTTGAACTCATGGCGATCCTCCTACCTCTGCCTCCCAAATGCTGGGATTAAAGGCATGCGCCACTACACCCGGCATTATTATTTTTTTAATCCATGGGAAATGAAGGTAGAGACCTCATTGTATCTATTGAGTAGCATTGTCTTGGAGCTCCCATTCTCTATCTGCCTTTCTCAATAAATAAATAATAAATAAATAAATAAATAAATATATATATATATATATATATAAATAAATTTTAAAGTATACTCTGTAGGTCATAACCCTTAAGCCTGAACAATTAGAAACATTGCATTTTGTTAGGTCGCTTCTGAATCTAAGTTCATCAGCAGGCAATACGGACTCCTGCTAAGGGAAGTCGGCTCTGAGGTCACACCAGAGTGTCAAGATCGCAGGCCTGAGAGGACAAGGAAGATCACAGGGCACTTCGGGCCCGCCCCCCCCCCACAACACGCAAGCGTAGCTTGCCACACTTCCGGCCCGCCTACCACACTTCCGGTGCGCCGCAGGGCCTCATGGGAGTTGTAGTGCCCCCATCCACTTCTGCGGTCAGGCTGTGGATGTGGCGGATTTCCTGGAATTCTTGTCATGGGATTTTTCCAGAGCTTCTCGCTGGCCTTACAGTAGGCGTCGTGAAGACCAAATTTTACAGAGAAATCACAGTTAGCAAAGAAAACAAAAGCCTGGAGTCCCAGTGAAAGTGTGCGTCTCAGATAAGCAATGAACAAATTTTTAGTACACGGCACTATTTTGTATTCAAATAAATGTCTAATAAAACTTTCATCTGGCAACCCGATCCCAGTCCCTTCACCCTGGGCAGAACCAGCAAAGTGACCCCATGACCCTTTGGAGGGAGCCGGCTTGCAAGTTGGCTTTTCCAACAAATCTTTAAATAAATCTGATATTTCCTGTCTAGGGAGACAGGAGGCTGAGTTTCACCAAGAAAATTTAATTAATTAATTTTTTAAATTTATTTTTATTTGAGAGAGAGAGTGAGTATGGGTGTGCCAGGGCCTTCAGCCTCTGCAAACGAACTTCAGACTTGTGTGCCACCTTGTGCATCTGGCTTATTATGTGGGTCCTGGGGAATTGAACCGAGGTCCTTTGGCTTTGCAGACAAGTGCTATAACTGCTAAGCCACAGCTTCAGCCCTAATTAATTAGTTTTTATGGTCTCACTGTAGCTCAGGCTGACCTGGAATTCATTGTGTATTCTCAGGGTGGCCTCGAGCTCACAGCAATCCTCCTACCTCTGCCTCCCAAGTGCTGGGATTAAAGGTGTGCGCCACCACACCCGGCTTACTAATTTTATGTTTTTATTTGCTTTGTTTTACACTCTTTGGGGAGGTGCAATTTACAACAGACTTAGGCAAAATAAATTTGAAACACATAAAAGAGGTTCCGAGAGGCGTATGAGCAGTGAGGGCCAAGCAGCCTACTTTAGAGAATTTTCACTTGCACGACAAGAGCAGGCCCCAGAGCTCTGTTGCCTTGGAGCTCCACAGCCTGCTGATGTAAGGCTTCTGATCCATATGTTAGCAGATACAGCACCTGAGCTGTGCCACGTAGTAGACAATGGTAAAGATGGTCAGGATCTGAAGTCACACAGTTTAACATTGGTTCTGGGTGGCTCCCTGTACATGCCCTGACCCAGGCGGGATGGATGGTGAGTGTCTGTCAATGAACATATGGTTAGATCTGAGCCCGTATCAGAACTAACTAACTGGGGTGATGAAACCAGACCTCAAGGACTATGGACTGCTTTATTGGGGTCAAGCAGTGAAGGACTGTAAGACCTTTTTTTTGAGAGGAGGGCAAGAGGCTACAGTAGCGTATTTACAGCTGAGCAGATTTTTATATAAAATGAGGGGTGAGAAGGGCATAAGCAAGGATGTGGGCCTGGGAAAACAAGGTGGGAAACAGGCCATTTCCCTTGCTAATGAGACAGTTACAACTTTTTGTTTTGTTTTGTTTTGTTTTGGAGAGAGACACAGAAAGAGAGAAAGTGAGAGGAAGACAGATAGAGAATGGGCGAGCCAGCAGCCTCTCAATTGCTATGAACGAACTCCAGATGCATGCGCCCCCTTGTGGTCAAGTGTGGCATTGCGCCCTTGTGTTACTTTTGCATCTGGCTAAACGTGGGACCTGGAGATTGGAACCGGCGTTCTTTGGCTTAGCAGGCAGGCGCCTTAACCGCTAAGACATCTCTCCAGCCCAGTTATAACTTTTAAGACAAAACATACTGAAGCTGGGCGTGGTGGTGCACACCTTTAATCCCAGCACTGGGAGGCAGAGGTAGGAGGATGCCTTGAGTTCGAGGCCACCCTGAGACTATATAGTGAATTCCAGGTCAGCTTGGACTAGAGTGACTCTATCTTGGAAAAAAAAAAAAGATAACACGTACTGTCTTTGGGATATGAATATGTTATTGTATATAGAACAGTAGCCTTTCATTGAACAGGGTTTGTTTCTGTTTGGGCCCAAGGTCTGGGAAAATGTTATTACCAAGGAATTTGACTTTCATTCTCAAGCCTCTGTTTTAGGGCCAGCTTGTCTCAGCAAGTTTAGGCCTTCATTAACACTTCACATATAATCAGTAATGCAGTTGAATGACAAAGCTAGTGATTCAATGGAACTAATGGAACTTTTTTTTTTGTTTTTTTGGTTTTCCGAGGTAGGGTTTCACTCTAGTCCTGGCTGACCTGGAATTCACTATGTAGTCTCAGGGTGACCTTGAACTCACAGCAGTCCTCCTACCTCTGCCTCCAAAGTGCTGGGATTAAAGGTGTGCACCACCATGCCTGGCTTTTGATGGAACTTTTAAGAAGTCCCAAGGCTGGAAAATTAAGTTCTTAGAAATTCCATTTCGGGCTGGAGAGATGGCTTAGCGGTTAAGGCATTTGCCTGTGAAACCTAAGGACCCTAGTTCGATTCGCCAGGTCCCACGTAAGCCAGCTGCACATGGTGGTGCATGCGTCTAGAGTTCGTTTGCAATGGCTAGAGGCCCTGGCGTGCCCATTCTCACTCTCTCTCCCCCCTTCTCTCTGTCTCTAATAAATAAATAAATAAAAATAAAATCTTTTTAAAAAATTTTTTTAAAATTACATTTCATCAGTCTCAAGAAGGAACTAGCATGACTCTTCAAAAAAAATGTGTGTATGTGTGTGTGTATGTATGTATGTATGTATGTATGTATGTGGAGAGAGAGGGAGAGTATGAGTGCTCCAGGGCCTCTTACTGCTACAGACGAACTCGATGCATTTGTCACTCTGTGCACTTGACTTTTATGTGGTCTTTAACCACTGAGCAATCTCTCCAGCCCCCAACCACCTTAATTTTTGAGATAGGGTCTCTTGCTGGACCACAATTAGTTATTAGTTATTTATTTATTTGAAATAGAGAGAGAATGAATCAGCATGCCAGTCTCTGGCCACTGCAAATGAACTCCAGATGCATGTACCACCTTGTGCATCTGGCTTACATAGGTCCCGGAAAAATTGAACCTGGGTCCTTTGGCTTTGCAGGCAAACATGTTAAACGCTAAGCCATCTCTCTAGCCCAGAAATTGAATTTTTGGGGTTTTGTTTTGTTTTTCGAGATAGAGTCTCACTCTGGCTCAGGCTGACCTGGAATTCACTCTGTTGTCTCAGGGTGGCTTCGAACTCACAGCGATCCTCCTACCTCTGCCTCCCTCAGAAAAACCAAAATAATAATAACAACAATAAAAATAATAATAAATAAATAAATGTACACTTCAGATTTCTTTTTACAATATGAAAGACAAATGTGTCCCTCTAGAATAGGAAAGGGTCCCTATCCATCCTTTCTGTCCTCTCTCACAACTATATCACCTAAGACAACAAAAGTTTATTCTCACAGTTCTGGAAGCAGAAGTCCAAAATCAGGGTGCGTGCATGCCCATACTCCCTCTAAAGTCTCTAAGGAGAAACTTCTCTTGCATCTTCTGGCTTCTGTGGGTTCCAGGCACCCCTTTGCTTGTGACAACCTAATTCCAGTCTCTGCTTCTGTCTCCATATAGTCTTCTCCTGTACCTCTGTGCCACACCTCTCTCTACTCCCTACTGTACCTATTGTTGGGTTTGATCTACCCTAAGTCCAGAATGATCTTATAATACTGGTTTTTAAAAATGATATATACTTATTTACTTCCGGAGCCCACCAGCAGATTCGGACAGTACCTGAGGGGGGAGTGAGGATTAAGAAAAAGAAAGACAAGAGACAAAAGATGAACTCTGGAGGGCTGTCGATACCGAAGCCCAGGCTGACCTGGAATTCACTCTGTAGTCTCAGGGTGGCCTCGAACTCATGGCGATCCTCCTACCTCTGCTTCCCAAGTGCTGGGATTAAAGGCATGGGCCACCATGCCTGACTTAGTTTATCCTTTTTATACTTCTTCTCAGAGCACAAGGATGCAAACAGAACAAATGGTAAATACAGTATTTCTCAGGAAAACTACATCATAAAACAGTTCAATCTTTGCCTTTAGAATCAAAGGACACTTCCTCCTCAATTTCCATATTCTCAGCAGGTAACTGATCTCTGGGCAAAACATCCTGCTTATCTTTAGCCCATTGTCAAACAGAAATTAAGTCAAGATTAAATGGCTCCCAACAATTTACAAAGAGAGAGAGAAAGAGAAAGAGAAATGAGCATGCCAGGGCCTCTTGCTGTAATGGTCCGAAAATCACTGAAGAAAAGACCCCAGAGTCAAATAGTATGTAAAAGCATAGAGCATTTATTCTGCAGAATTAGCCTGCATGCTGGGGTCAACCACTCGTACAAAATGGTGGCGACCCGAGGAGCTCACAGGCTCCCTTTTAAGCACAGCTAAAGGAATTTTGGCAGGGTTTTAGTCTTTTAACATGACTGGCTAATTTGAACAGTAATTGTACTTGTTTTTTTTTTTTTTTTTTTTTTTTTTTTTTTTGGTTTTTCGAGGTAGGGTCTCACTCTGACCCAGGCTGACCTGGAATTAACTATGTAGTCTCAGGGTGGCCTTGAACTCACGGTGATCCTCCTACCTCTGCCTTACTTGTGTTTTTTTGATTGGTCTTAAGGTTTTGGCAGCCAGGTCTAGGGGAATTTCAGACAGAGGAGGTAACCTCCTAACGTGATTGGCTAAGCAAGCAGCAGTTACCTTTGTACATACTCAGCACCTCCTGGAAATTGAAACTTTGGCCTAGTCAGGGCAGCACCTTACTGAAGCCTGTCATGGCGTCACTTTGGTCCCTTCATTTGCCACTGCCAATAAACTCCACATGCATGCCACTTCATGCATCTGGCTTTACATAGGTTGTCAGGCTTTGAAAGCATGTACCTTTAACCACTGAGCCATCTCCCTGGTCCCCCAAACTTCCCTCTAAATACCTATTTAGCCTCATGCCATTTGTCACAAATAACCTCCAAACAAGCTCCACGTAGCTGTTCTCTGTCCCTGGAAATCTTGCGAGGGCCTGCCTGACATCCTTCTCTTATTCAGGGCTATAAGAAACAAACAAAAAAAAAGTTCTTTTCATCTACCTTCCTATCATTACACACTCCCCCCACCCCCCGGAGGATTTCACTCTGACCCAGGCTGATCTGGAACTCACTCTGTAGTCCTAGGCTGCCCTCAAACTCACAGCGCTCCTGCTGGGCGTGGTGGCATACCCCTTTAATCCCAGCACTCAGGAGGCAGAGGTAGGAGAATCACTGAGAGTTCAAGGCCACCCTGAGACTACATAGTGAATTCCAGGTTGGCCTGAGCTAGAGTGAAACCCTACCTGGGTGGAGAGGAGGCGGGAACAAAAAACAAAAAAACACTCATAGTGATCCTCCTACCTCTTCCTCCCTGTGTGCTGGGATTAAAGGCATATGCCACCATGCCTGGCTCAAAAGAAACTTTAAAAACAAATATATTACTGATCTATTTGTGATCAGAAAGAGAGAGTATGGGTGCACCAGGGCCTCTTCCCACTGCAAACAAATTCCAGATGTATGCACCATTTTGTGCTTCTGGTTTACATAAATACTGGGGAATTGAACCTGGCCTGACAGCCTTTGCAAGCAAGTGCCTTTAACCACTGAGCCATCTCCTCAGTCCCCCAAAGAAACTTTAAATCTTCCAAAGCACATCTCATCTCAAGATCTTTAGTTATATCTAAGTGACCCTTTTTCCAAATACACATGCGCAAGTGAATGCCTCATTTGGGGTGTCACACTTCAACCCGCTGAACCACTTGCAAAAATTCCATACTAACCATGGGCTCAGAAGCCAGGATGATGCAAGAGATACACCATGGACTCTGGTCTTGGGAACCTAAAGGTACAACTGAGGATATGGTGATCCTGCAGGATCTAGAACAGCTGGCTTACTAAACTAGGTGTCAGGAACTCTCTGAAGAAAAACTGGAAAATGGCAGGGCGTGGTCACACATGCTTTTAATCCCAGAACTCAGGAGGCTGAGGTAGGAGGATCACTGTGAGTTTGAGGCCACCCTGAGACTACATAGTGAATTCCAGGTCAGCCTGGGCTAGAACGAGGCCCTACCTCAGAAAAAAACAAAAACAGGGGGCTGGAGAAATGGCTTAGCGGTTAAGGTGAAGCCTAAGGACTCTGGTTCAATTCTCTAGGTCCCACATAAGCCAGATGCACAAGGGGGCGCACGCTTCGGGAGTTCGTTTGCAGTGGCTAGAGGCCCTGGCGCACCCATTCTCACTCTCCCTCTTTCTCTCTCTCTGTCTCTAATGAACAAACAAACAAACAAATAAATAAAATCTTTAAAAAAAAAAAAAAAAAAACAGCTGGAAAACAGCAGTGAATTTCTCACCAACTCGGCTTTTCTAGAACTCCAAGACAGAAGCCAAGTCCCTGGGGTGGGCAAAGAAGAATTCAGATGAATGAGTCTCATTGTTCCTAGTGGTTCTGCCCTTAAACATTGTCTTGAAGCTGGGCATGGTGGCTCACGCCTTTAGTCCCAGCACTCGGGAGGCAGAGGTAGGAGGATCGCCGAGAGTTCAAGGCCACCCTGAGACCAGAGTGAGACCCTACCTCGCAAAAAAAAAAAAAAAAAAAAAAAACATTGTCTTGAGTGAGCAGTTCAGTCACCTGATCCATACCTGATCCATACCTTGTGCATCAATGTTGGTTGTGTTTAAATATGCCTAACTGCACATACATTGTTGGTGTGCTAACACTGAACTTAGTCACCAACACTCTACCCTGGTGCCTGAAGGAAGTTTGCCTAATCCTTGTACTGTTCATTTGCAGCGGCTAGAGGCCCTGGTACACCCATTTTCTCTCTCTCTCTCTCTTTTTTGGTTTTTGAGGTAGGGTCTCACTCTGGCCCAGGCTGACCTAGAATTAACTATGTAGTCTCAGGGTGGCCTTGAACTCACGGCAATCCTCCTACATCTGCCTCCCGAGTGCTGGGCTTAAAGGCATGCGCCACCACGCCCAGCTTAATCCTTGTACTTCTGTAAGAAACATGATCATCTTCTTACTCTTGAGTAAACTAGACGCTCCCTCAGTATTAGACTTGGGGGGATGTTTTAAACTGTGAGATCACCAGTAAAAAGTACCAAAAAAAAAAAAAAAAAAGGGCTGGTGAGATGGCTCAGCGGTTGGAGGTGCTTGCTTGCAAAGCCTGACAACCTGGGTTCAATTCCACAACACCCACATAAAGTCAGATGCACAAAGTGTTGTGTTTGTCTGGAGTTCCTTTGCAGTGACAAGAGGCCCTGGAACACCCATTTTCTCTCTCTCCTTACAAATAAATAAATATTTTAAACAAAAAAAGCCAGTTGTGGTGGCACACGCTTTTAATCCCAGCATTCAAGAGGCAAAGGTAGGTAGATTGCTGTGAGTTCGAGGCCAGCCTGGGGTTACAGAGTGAGTTCCAGGTCAGTCTGGGCTAGAGTGAGACCCTACCTCAAAAAAAAAAAAAGTACAAAAAATGTGAAGAGGCTGAAGAAATGACTCAGTGGTTAAGGCATTTGTCTGCAAAGCCTGGCAATCTGGGTTCAATTCCCCAGTACCCACGTAAAGCCAGATGTACAAAGTGGTGCATACATTCGAAGTTTGTTTGCAGTGCCTAGAGGCCCTGGAGTGTCTATTCTTTCTCTCCCTTCTTCCCTCTCTCCCCCTTGCAAATAACTAAATAGAATATTTTTTTTAAATGTGAAGAACAAGGGGCTGGAGAGATGGCTTAGCAGTTAAGGCACTTGCCTGCAAAGCCAAAGGACCCAAGTTTGAGTCTCCAGGACCCACGTAAGCCAGGTGCACAAGGGGGCGCATGCATCTGGAGTTCATCTGCAGTGACTGGAGGCCCTGGCGTACCCATTCCCTCTGTCTCTCAAATAAATAAACAAAAATAAAATGTTTTTAAAAAGCGAGCCAGGCGTGGTGGCGCACACCTTTAATCCCAGCACTCAGGAGACAGAGGTAAGAGGATCGCTGTGAGTTTGAGGCCACCTTGAAACTACATAGTGAATTCCAGGTCAACCTGAGCTAGAGTGAGACCCTCAAAACAAAACAAACAAACGAAAAAAGTGAAGAATAGGGCAAAGTTGAGCACACACATAGACTGCTTGGTTATTGAGAGCTACCATGAGCAAGCAGACAGCAGGTAGATGCAACACAGAAAAAGAGGTAGGTCAGGGAGAGAGGGGAATAAGCCGAAAGGGAGGCCTTGACTCTAGTTCATTTATAACTGAGCCAAAAATGTTGAGAAAGTAAGTGATGGGGGAGGACAAGAGCCCACCCCGTTCGTGCTTGCCCATGACAGAAGAGAAAGGCCCACCACTGTGTGAGCTGAGGGGCCGCGGGCACAAGCAGCGGTGGCTTCCTGGAATGAAGCCCAAAGACGCTTTGTTTTCAAGGGACATAGGAAAGGGCTCCTCAGTCCCTCCCCTCACTTCCATCCTCTCTTTCTGGCTAAGGGGCCAGGGCCACAGGTCACTGCCCTCCCCCTACCCCCAAAGCTATTGGAAAAATCCATGCTGTCAGTGGGTGGGTCTTGGTAGTGTGGATGTCCAGAATCTTGTTTGCTTTGCTGGCCTGGCCCCGCTCTGTCCCTTCTCTCTCCTTTCTGCTTAGCCTCTTCTAAAGGAAGTGAAGCCCTTCCTGGAGACCGTAGTGTAGTTCCTACTCTGTGGGCCTGAATCTCTATTCTCAGGTTTACTGAAGAAATTACTAGCCCGGGACAGCTGAAGATCTACATCTTCCGGAGACTAGGCATGAATTAAGAACAAGAGGACATGCTTATATTATTTATTAGAGACAGGGAGAGAGAGAGAGAATAGGCACACCAGGGCCTCCAGCCACTGTAAACGAACTCCAGACGCATGCGCCACCATATGCATCTGACTTACGTGGGACCTGGAGAATCAAACCTGGGTCCTTAGGCTTCACAGGCATGCGCCTTAACCTCTAAGCCATCTCTCCAGCCCAGATTTATTTATTTATTTTTTTTTTAGGTTAGAACCAGAAAGAGTAATTGCAACCTTTCCACCATTGAGACCTCCACACTGAAGTCAGACTGAAATTCCTTCCTGATTTGGATTCCAGAGCTTTCCTCTCCAGTAATATTTTGACAAATAAAACCATGAGGGGTTGTCTTTTGAAACTGCTATGGAGCCGACTGCTGTCCTCTGAACTTGGAAACAGATTCAAGTAACCTTTGTTCCTGGCACAGAAAGATCTGGACTACAGTCCCAGCTCGGGTCTTCAAAAGCAGTGAAGTGGGCAGCCTCACCTCCTGCTACAGACTTGCCAGGGCCTAAGTGACCAACTCACTCGGTGACGCCATGGCAGCAGAGATGGATAAGGACACAGAAGTGTGGAAGCAAGTGTTCCAGGAGTTAATTCAAGAGGTGAAGCCATGGCATAAGTGGACCCTCACACTAGACAAGGAACTCCTGCCTGATGACCTGAAGCCAGGCTGGATACAATGCCAGCAGAGGACCTTCGCCAGGTGAGGGGAACACGCCAGAAAGTCCTTGCTCATCTCCTCCGGTCCCTTTTCTCTTGCATACTGAAGACTGTTGGAAGGAAGGGCCTATCTTGCTTTGTTAAAGATTATTTTTTCCCCCTGTTACAATCACTAGCACATCCGGGTAGAGAATTGAAGCTGGAGGCTGGGAAAGAAAGGGAAAGGGGAGGGATGGTGGATTTTTCACTCAAGGGGTTCTGCATTCACTCCTTTCCCTGAGAGACCCTTGGGTCCACCAGGGGACCTTAAGGAGAGACTATGGCACTGAGGAGACCCCTCAAGGATGTAGGGCGCAGGGTGACCCACAGTCACTGTGTTCTCTATGCTGAGCTGAGAGACTTGTTTGTAAAACAGTAGTCTCAGAGGTCAGCAGTTCACTCTCTCACTCTTTTATTTTATTTTTGATTTATTTATTTGAGAGAGAGAGAGAGAAAGAAGAGGGAGAGAATGGGCACACTGCAAATAAACTCCAGATGCATGCGCACTTTGTGTATCTGCCTTATGTGGGTCCTGGGGAATTGAACCTGAGTTCTTTGGCTTTACAGGCAAGCACCTTAACCAATAAGCCATCTCTCCAGCCCTCTCTCACTCTTTATTTTTTGTATTTTTTATTTTTTGTATTTTCTTTTTTTTATTTTTTTGTTTATTTTTATGTATTTATTAGCAACAGACAGAGAGAGAAAGAGGCAGAAGGAGAGAGAACGGGCGCACCAGGGCCTCCAACCACTGCAAATGAACTCCAGATGCATGTGCCACCTTGTGCATCTGGCTTTTGTGGGTACTGGGGAATCGAGCCTGGAACCGGGGTCCTTAGGCTTCACAGGCAAGTGCTTAACTGCTAAGCCATCTCTCCAGCCCTATTTTTTGTATTTTCAAGGCAGGGTCTCACTCTAGTTCAGGCTGACCTGGAATTCACTATGTAGTCTCAGGGTGGACTCAAATTTACGGCGATCCTCCTACCTCTGCCTCCCGAATGCTGGGATTAAAGGTGTGCGCCACCACGCCTGACTCTCACTCTTTATTTATTTGAGAGAGAGAGAGAATGAATATGGGTGTGCCAGAGCCTCTTAGCCCTGCAAACAAACTCCAGGTTTATGGGCCACTTCGTGCATCTGGGTTTATGTGGGTACTGGGGAATTGAACCCAGGTCAGCAGACTTTATAAGCAAGCTGCTTTAACCTCGGAGCCATCTTCCCAGCCCACTCTCTCTTTTTCAGGAGAGAAAGTGGAACCTCAAGACCTTGGGTGGGGACAGGAGGGCATTGCCCACCAAGCACAATGGGTAGAGTCATGGGATCAATCTAGCCTGCTGCCCTGTCCAGGAAGGTCTAAGTAGAGCTTCCCCACCCCCCATCCAGAAGTGGACATAGAAAGCCCCTGAGCAAAGTCTGAGAACTTTAGAACGCTGGCCTGGCACATGGTGGAGCTAGAGTGCTGTGGCCAGCCCTGAGCAATAGATGGACAGCTCCAGAAGGCCCAGTCCCCTCTTTCCACCCCCCCCCCCCATGTATACTTGACTCCCAGCCTGCTCATCTCATGGAGCTCAGCACTTCTCAGTATCTCCCTCAGTTCACCCCCACATTTGCCCTAGGAGGACAGGCTAGGGTGACAGTGCAGGAGGGAAGGGCTCAGAATGTAGCTCAATGGTAAACAGCTTGTCTAGCATGCATAAGGACCTATTTTTAAAAGATTTATATACATATATATACATACATACATACACACACACATACATGGTTGTGGTTGTTTGTTTTTGTTTTTACAAGGCAGGGTCTCACTCTAGCCCAGGCTGACCTGGAATTCACTATGTAGTCTCAAGGTGGCCTTGAACTCACGGTGATCCTCCTACCTCTGCCTCCTGAGTGCTGGGATGAAAGGTGTGCACCACCACGCCCAGCTAAAATATTTTTATTTTTATTCATTTATTTGAGAGAGAGAGAGAGAGCACGCGCAAGAGGTAGAGAGACAGAGAGAGAGAATAGGCACGCCAGGGCTTCCAGCTGCTGCATATGAAGTCCAGATGCATGCAGGACTTTGTGCACCTGGCTTACATGGGACCTGGAGAGTCAAACCTGGGTCCTTTGGCTTTGCTGGCAAGCGCCTTTACTGCTAACCCGTCTCTCCAGCCCAAGATTTATTTTTATTTATATATTAGAGACAGAGAGAGGAGGTTGGAGAGAGTGAGTGAGTGAGAATGGGCACACCAGGGCCTCTAGCCACTGCAAACGAACTCCAGACGCAGGCGTCTGGTTTACGTGCATCTGGTTTACACGGGACCTGGAGAATTGAACCTGGATCCTTAGGCTTCACAGGCATGTGCCTTAACCACTAGGCCATCTCTCCAGCCCAGGGACCTGGTTTCTATTCCAGCACTGAGAAAAGATTCAGGAGCCAGCCTGAACTACATGGTTCTGCCCAGCTTCTTCCAATTTCCCAACTTAAAACTCTGCCTCAAGCCAAGCAAAGCTAGGCCTGGCTACTGATAACCAACTAATAATATAATAAATGTAATGCAGTGCAATACAACGCAATGCAACACAACTGCACATCACCTAGGCAGAGGGCAAGAGGGCTGGAGAGTCTTGGAAAGAGCAGGTGTTACTGTTGCTCACATCCTGTTGGCCACTGGCTCCCATGGCCTCAGTCTAACAGGAAGAGGGCTGCGAGGTGGGGAGGAGTACGCTGGTCATCTGGCACTTCTGGGAAATGTCTCTGCCGCTTTGCAGCTCTCTGGTTCTCCATAGTTCCTATTCCTGGTGTGTGCATATGCTGCTGCCTGCCTTCTTCCTTGATCTAGCCTAACTTCTTAGAAAACTGTCCCTTCTCTGCCGAGACGGGGTACCATCCCGCAAGCTGTTGGGGGGAAGTCAAGCACTCAGCACACTAAGTTCTCCAGGCTACTGGGAACAAAGAAATGAGTTGGGGGAGGGGAAAACAAAACAAGCGTGGGAAACTAGGGCTGGAGAGACCTAGCAACTGATATGCTTGCCTGAGAAGTCTAAGGACCCAGGTTCGATTCCCCAGTACACACGTAAACCAGATATACAAGGTAGCACATGCGTCTGGAGTTCGTTTGCAGTAGCTGGAGGCCCTGGTGCACCCATTCTCTCTCTCTTTCAAATAAATAAATTAATTAAATTAAAGTAACAAATAAAGAGTCTGACTTGAATTCTGCAGATGAGCAGCCCTGGGTAGCCAAGGGCAGGCAAAGCGTCTTTCTATTTTTTTTTTTTTTTTTAAATTAAAAAAAATATTTTATTTTTTATATTTATTTGAGAGAGACAGAAATAGGCAGGTAGAGAGAGAGAGAGAGAGAGAGAATGGGCACGCCAGGGGCTCCAGCCACTGCAAACAAACTCCAGATGCATGCGCCCCCTTGTGCATCTGGCTTACGTGGGTCCTGGGGAGTCAAACCTGGGTCCTTTGGCTTTGCAGGAAAGTGCCTTAACAGCTAAGCCATCTCTCCAGCCCAAAGCGTCTTTCTAAAACAGGACCATCCAGGTTCTTTCCTGAGCGGTGTCCCTATGACCCATTGTATTTACACTTGTTGATTTCAGCACAGAGTCCTTGGGAACTGTTGCCCAGAGAGCCTTGGGCACATTGACATCAATGTTTGAGGAAGCATTGTCTTGGGGGTTCAGAGATAAATTCCTCCAGTCCTGCCCATGATACCCACCAAACCTGAGGGCACAATGAGTTCTGGCTGTACCGTCCCTAAGCTGCGCACGTTGGACTTGGAAGGTGCTGTGGCTCTTTCCCCAGCAGCAGTTACCTGAGGGCCACGGGGCATGTGGATGGCACAGTGGAGGTGGGAAAGAGGGACTTCCGTTGTTAATCTAAGACTCCGACTCAGTCACATGTCTGAGTTCCTTCTCCCTCTGCCTCTGTTGCGCCAAGCTGAGGCTCTGTTTGTCTTGTCCGCCCCAGGTTCCGGTGTTCCTCCTGTTCTCGCAGTTGGGCTTCTGCAAAAATCCTGGTTCTTTTCCACATGCACTGGTGTAGGGAGAAGCTCAGGGGCCTGGTGAAGATGAGGGTCTTTGCTCAGAAATGCAAGAAGTGCCCGCAGCGTCCTTTTGAGGTTCCAGAGTTTATGAAGGACAACATCACTAGGGTCCTGAACAATCTGGTGTTCAAAATTCTGAAGAAGTGCTACAGAGAAGAGTTTCAGCAAGTGGAAGAGATTCCTGCCATTGGGGATGGCTGTCTTGAAGGGCCACATGACACCAACAACTGTGAGGCATGTCTGCAGGGCCTTTGCGTTCAGACGGGCTCAGGCCTGCCCTCAAAGTCACCAACATCCCCATTATCACCCATCCTCCTTCACCCTAACCAGGAGCCGAAGGTCACTGGCACTTGTATCAACCGCCCACACTCACCCCCACCTCCTAAAAAAGTAAACAAGGCCCAAGCATCAACAAGGAAACCCAAAGCCCAGAACCCTACCAAGACTGACCCCCCCATTACACCTCAATACCCTATCTCAAAACCAATAACCACTCCAACATTGATAACCCAACAGCTGCCACCAATAAGCTCAAACACCTCACAGCCGCCACCAATTAAATCCTGCTTGCACACCTCTAAGTTGTCCCCAGTGGGCTCACATATCCCTGTATTGATCACTCAAACACCTTCTCCCACCAAGAGCAGGACAGAAATAAAGGTAGCAAGCAGCAGTAACAGGCTGAACACAGGCAGGATGTCACCTTCATCCTCTTCCTCCCCCTATGCTGAGCCCACTGCCCAGAACCTACTAGCACATAGCATTTACCAGGTGGAAAGAAGTCCCGGGATGTATCAAGAGGGAGAATGCTCCTGCAACACATGCAAGACTTGTGCCTGTCAGAATTTAAGCTGTGGTTGCTGTTGTCTCATTCTGTTTATTTTCATTGTTGGCATATGGCTTGTTGTGAAATACACATGAATCTCCAAAGAAAACGCTAAGTGAAGTAAAAAAGAATGACAACATAAAAGAGTTACATGTGGCCAGGTATGCCTGTGCATGCTTTTAATCCCAGCACTTGGGAGGCAGAGATAGGAGGATCACTGTGAGTTTGAGGCCAGCCTGAGACTACAGTGAATTACAAGTCAGCCTGGGATATATATGGCAAGACCCTACTTTGACAAACCAAAATCAATCAATAAATAATTTTTAAAAGTTACATATGGAATGATTCCATTGGTGTGAAGTGTCTTGTTAGGCAGGTCCCAAAATGGAGTCACCAAGGATAGCAGGATAGCTACAGAGAAATAAGGAAGTGGATTATTCATATTCCTCAAGAAACCACCCAGCCATTATCCCTACTTTCCTGCAATGCCCCCAGGTCATGGTTTCCTGCCCCCTTATTTTGTAAATTACCTGGTCTATGTTCTGATGTCACACCTTGCCTATCTTAGATCTTCCCTAAAGGAACTTCTTTTTTTTTTTTTCCCGAGGTAGGGTCTCAGTCTAGTTCAGGCTGACCTGGAATTCACTATATAATCTCAGGGTGGCCTCGAACTCTTGGCGCTGTGCCTCCCAAATTCTGGGATTAAAGGCGTGCGCCACCATGCCCAGTTTAAAGAACCTTTCCTTGTTCAGCTCTTCCTTTGCTCTCCTTCCCCGCAACTGACCCTATAAAGCCCACCTCTGAGGAACTCAGAGAGCTCCTCTCTTAAGAGCCTGTCCTTGCTTTTCTGGAATAAAAGCTTTCATCTTTGCCTCAGAGTGTTTTGCGTGGTCGTGATCACTCCCAAACCTTACATCTATGAAATCCATGGAGACCAGAAGTGAGTGGTTCCCAAGGCTGCGGGAAGAGAAAACATGAGGCAACAACTAACTGAATCAACCTGAGATATGGGGAGGGTTTAGAGGAGTTAGAGCGAGGCAGAGCTGGGAGTACAACACTGTCCATACAATAAAAGCCATTGATGGCCTGCATATCCATGACCTCTCAGTACCTGGCACTCCCTACACAAGACCAGTATAATAGGAGGAAAAGATGATGACATCAAAACAAAAAAGAGACTGATTGAGTGGGGGAGGGAATATGATGGAGGGTGGAGTTGTGAAGAGGAAAGTGTGGGAGGGAATTATCATGGTTTATTGTCTATAATTATGGAAGCTGTCAATAATAATAATTATTATTATTATTTTTTTGGTTTTTCGAGGTAGGGTCTCACTCTAGCTCAGGCTGACCTAGAATTCACTATGTAGTGTCAGGGTGGCCTTGAACCCACTGCGATCCTCCTACCTCTCCCTCCCAAGTGCTGGGATTAAAGGCATGAGACACCACGCCCGGCTTTTGTTGTTGTTGTTTTTTGAGGTAAGGTTTCACTCACCTTACCTGGCTTGGATGGAATTCACTATGTATTCTCAAAGTAGCCTCGAACTCACAGTGATCATCCTACCTCTGCCTCCCCAGTGCTGGAATTAAAGGCGTGTGCCATCACACCAAGCTCTTTTTTTTTTTTTTTTTTTTTTTTTTTGGTTTTTCGAGGTAGGGTCTCACTCTAGCCCAGGCTAACCTGGAATTTACTCTGTATTCTCAGGGTGGCCTTGAACTCATGACGATCCTACCTCTGCCTCCCAAGTGCTGGGATTAAAGGTGTGCACCACCACGCCCAGCTCTATCTGCCCCTTTCTCTCTCTCTCTCTCTCAAATAAATAAATAAAAATTTTTTCTTTAAAATTATGTTCTTCCAATTTTCAGTGCCAGGGATGGGATACCTTCCAGTGAGTTGTTAGCCAGGTAGGTCCCCGATGGCCCCCAAACATTATAGACCATTGCTAAGGCTCTTGGTTTCCCACCAGGAATAGGTGTTAAGACCCTATTGCTGAAGACTCCACATGCTTGGGCTGTAAGGTCACTGAGAAATCCTGCTGGAGCTGAGCTAAAAACCTCCTCCATGTGGACCAGCTGACAGAAAGCTATGCTGCATGAAATTCAATGGGAGAGAGAGAAATCACCAGTGAAGATACTCAACAGTGGACACTGCAAACTTTAAATTTGGCCAGCCAGGACAAATGAGCCAACAGGTGCAATAGTGGCATGTCTGTTATGGGGGAAAACTACCCCTCTCTAATTGGACTGGACGCCTGCTCCATGGGAGGGAATACATCCCTGATATTGAAAACCTATTAACAGGGGTAGTCATGAGCCCTAGAGGTGTAACATCTGCTGGTGTCTGGCTAAATGTATATACTATGCTCACCAAACTGCCTAGTAAGCACTTCTCTTAATGTCCACACCCATATATTAATGCTACTCTCACTTTTGGTTAGAGAAGCTTCTCCTTTTAAATGGTAATGACTTTGGGATGACTCAGAAGGCACCATAGTGCTGAGAAGTGACAGAGGAGTGTTCAGCACTGAAACATCTCTATCACACTTTCCAAGGTTCAGGGTCCACAGCGGAAGAAGTGGCAGAAAGAATATAAGAGCCAAAGGAAGGGTAGGACTCCTTACAACATGCTCCTCCAGACACAAAATGGCCTGGATATCCATGACCTCACAGTGCCTGACACTACCTACACAAGACATATAATAGTAGGAAAAGATCATGACATCAAAATAAGATAGACACTGATTGAAAGGGGGAGGGGATATGATGGAGAGTGGAGTTTCAAAGGGGAAAGTGGGGGGGGGGAGGAATTACCATGGGATATTGTCTATAATTATGGAAGTTATCAATAAAAAATAAACAAATAAAAATTATGTTCTTCCAAGCCAGGTATGGTGGCTCACACCTTTAATTTCAGCACTAGGTAGGAAGAGGTAGGAGGATCATTGTGAGTTCAAGGTCACCTTGAGATTACATAGTAAATTCCAGGTCAGCCTGGAGTAGAGCAAGACCCTACCTCAAAAAACCAAAAAAAGTATTACTTCCTGTAGTGTATTTATAATCTATTAAAATGGCATGTTAGTCCTAGGGGAGGGTTTTTGTAATCTTTTAAAATATATACTTTTTGTTTATTTGCAAACAGAGAGAGACAGAGAGAAGAGAAACAAACAGGGAGAATGGGCACATCAGGGCCTCTGGCTGCAGCAAACAAACTCCAGATGCACGTGCCACTTTGTGCCTCTGGCTTTACGTGGGTCCTGGGGAATTGAACCCTGGTCATTAGCTTTGCAGGCAAGTGCCTTAACCGCTGAGCCATCTCTCCAGCTTGTTTGTAGTCTCGATGCAGAAACTCAGGTTCAAGTCAGTGAGAGAAACGAAGCATCACTCAGAGAGATGGGAGAACTCAGAGTTTTTATGCACTGGCAGAGAAGAGTTAATGCTCCAAATTCCTCCAGCCTCTGGATGGTCTGAGCTTTTATAGGCCGTTTAGCAGGCAGTCTGACGTCACCTTGAGGTCTTTACATTACTGGTGGGATTCCAGTTTCTAAGGCTATGTGATGGGGCATAGGCAGGAAGCCATAAGCAACAAAAGCAAGACAGTAAGCAATTATCTGGGGGGGGGTTACCCATGGTCTGGGCTGTTCTTTATTTGCAAGCAGAGAGAAAGAGAGAGACAGAGAGAGAATTTTTTTTTTTTTTTTTTTGGTTTTCCGAGGTAGGGTCTCACTCTAGACCAGACTGACCTGGAACTCACTATGTAGTCTCAGGGTGGCCTCGAACTCACGGCAATCCTCCTACTTCTGCCTCCTGAGAGCTGGGATGAAATGTGTACGCCACCATGCCTGGTGTTTTTTTTTAATTGTGTTTTTAATTTTTAATTTATTTATTACAGGGGGGAAGGAAAGAGAGAGAGAGAGAGAGAGAGAGAGAGACTGGGCGCACCAGGGCCTCTAGCCACTGCAAACGAACTGAACTGCAGACCCATGCGTCACCATGGGCTTCTAGCTTACATGGGTACTGGGCAATTGAATCTAGGTCCTTAGGCTTCTCAGACAAGCATCTCAACCACTAGGCAGTCTCTCCAGAATTTTGGACTTTTCTTCTGCAGCTCCTTCTCCCTGGGATTTCACTTCAAGAATCTTAGATTCTGACTTCTGTCTTATTTCCTCTGTCTTTTTTTTTTTTTTAATAGGGTTTCACTCTATCCCAGGCTGATCTGGAATTCACTATGTAGTCTCAGGCTGGCTTTGAACACGGAGATCCTCCTACCTCTGCCTCCCGAGTGCTGGGGTTAAAGGCGTGCACCACCACACCTGGCATGAGCGTTTTTGATGAGGGAAAATCCGCATATATCCACTTGCTTATGACTCCCCAGTGCTGCCAGGTAGAGCTTTCTGCAGTGGTGGGAATACTCTGTCTGTGCTGCCCAGTGCAGTTGCCACTACACATGTGGTGCTCAAGCACTCAAACAGTGACTAAAGAAACTTTAAATGCAAGTTGCCGAGTGTGGTGGCGCACGCCTTTAATCCCAGCACTCAGGAGGCAGAGGTAGGAGGATCACCGTGAGCCACCCTGAGATTACACCCTGAATTCCAGGTCAGCCTGGGCTAGAGTGAGACCCTACCTCAAAAAAACCAAAACAAAACATTGAAGTATGGAGAGATGGATTATTGGTTAAGGCGGCATTTATCTTCGAAGCCTAAGGACCCAGGTTCAAGTTCCCAGAACCCGCGTAAGCCAGATGCACAAGGTGATGCACGTGTCTAGAGTTTGTTTGCAGTGGCACACCCCTTCTCTCTCCCTGCCTCTCTCAAATAAAGAAATAAAATATTTTAAAAGCTAATTAAGCTGGATGTGATGGCGCATGCTTTAATCCCAACACTCAGGAGACAGAGATAGGAAGGCCACCCTGGAACTACATAGTGAATTCAAGGTCAGACTGGGCTAAAGATACTACCTCCAAAAAAAAAAAAAAAAAAAAAAAAAAAAAAAAAGAGTTAATTAAGCTTCAAAACAAGTAGCACTATTCTATTTCTTTTAGACTGAGATAAGGTATAAAAATAGAAAATTCATGCAATTCCTTCAAGTCACATGACACAACGTAAGTGCACAGAGCTTTGTCATGAATCCCATTTTGGCCAGTGAAAACTACACTCACCAGGGCTCGTAAGCACAGCACCATTCCTATGGGCAGAGTTCTCATGGGCGACCCACAAAGAAGTCTCACCAGGGACCCATCAGCATGGCCTTTGCTCTTTGTGCTGAGGTAGGTTCCAGGGCCTCTAGGTGGCCACTCATCTAAACCTTTGAAGGGTCCAATGACCAGCCAGGCCCACGTTGGCAGCTAGTGTTATCCACACACCATCGGAGCCTCTGCTCAGGCAGACATACCTTCAAGTCTTTCCTGACGGCCACATTACAGTTAAAACACACTTGCCGGGCTGGAGAGATGGCTTAGCGGTTAAGGCGCCTGCCTGCTAAGCCTAAGAACCCGGTTACAATCTCCAGGTTCCAAGTTTAGCCATATGCAAAATGACAAAAGGGCGCAATGCCACACTTGACCACAAGGGGGCACACACATCTGGATTTCGTTCACAGCAGCTGAGAGACTGCTGGCGCGCCCATCTCTGTCTCCCTCTCCCTCTCTCTCTGTCTGTCTCTCTCTGTGTCTCTCTCCAAAAATAAAAAAATAAAAATAAATTAAACACACACACACACACACACTTACAAAAAATAAACTCCAAATGTGGAAACTGGTTTGTAGAAGCCAAAGGAACATAATTATCAATAAAAGGGATAATACACTGAAGCATTTTCAAAGTAACGAAAATTTTCTTTTTCAATATAAAAACAGCAATAAAAATGCTGCTAATGGGCTAGAGAGATGGCCTAGCGGTTAAGGTGCTTGCCTGCAAAGCCAAAGGACCCAGGTTCAATTCCCCAGTACCCACGTAATCCAGACGCACAAGGTGGAGCATTGCATCTCGAGTTTGCAGTGGCTAGAGGACTTGGTGTGCCCATTCTTTCTCTCTCTATCTGCCCCCCCCAAAATGAATTAATATCTTATTTTTTATTTATTTTTAAATATTTTATTTTATTTATTTATTTGAGAGAAAGAGATACAGAAATAGGCAGGTAGAGAAAGAGAGAAAGAATGGGTACACTAGGGCCTCCAGCCACTGCAAACAAACTCCAGATATATGCACCCCCTTGTGCATTTGGCTTACATGGGTCCTGGGGAGTTGAACCTGGGTCCTTTGGCTTTGCAGACAAGCACTTTAACCACTAAGCAATCTCTCCAGCCCTATTTTTATTTATTTGAGAGAGAGAGAGAAGGAGAGAGAGAGAGAGAATGGATGCACCAGGGCTTCCTGCCCTGCATACAAACTCCAGATGCATGTGCAACTTTGTGCATCTGGCTTACGTGGGCCCTGGAGAATTGAACCAAGGTCCTTTGGCTTTGCAGGTAAGCACCTGCAATGCTGCTAAAGTCTTTGATTCTTGAAAACAATGCATTCAAATTCAGAACTTGGTCTTTAAGTTACAATGTTTAAAAATAATGTCTTTTCTAAAATATTAAATATATTTATTATTTGGAAACAATTATATGCAAATAAACCCATAAATATCAATATATTTACCGATTCTCAAGGGAGGACTTCGTATGCTTGCAATTTGAAAATTGCTTTTCTTAACACCTATGACAATAGTTTCTAGACTTTATCCTTCAGCACAAGCCATAATTCCTAGAAGACATACCCATACACAAAGACTGAAAGCTCCACTGCACATGGTGGCGCATGTCTTTAATCCCAACATTCGAAAGGCAGAGGCGGGAGGATTGCTGTGAGTTCGAGGCCAGGCTGGAAGTAGAGTGAGTTCCAGGTCAGTCTTGGCAAGAGTGAGACCCTACCTCGAAACCCTCCACTCCCCATCTCCCCCACAAAAAGGCCATGTAGCTCTGCCAGACAGTAAGATTTTGTAGTCTTCTGAAGGATGGTATCAAAGTTGAAGGCTAAAAGATACTTTGGTGGTGTAACTGGGAACGGATTCTGCAACAAAAGAAAAATATATACTTAGCGATTCATTCATTCTCATTATGAAATAAACTTCATGCCATAGCCTGCTAAATAAACTTTTCAGGCCTCTCTATCCTGATAGTTACTGTCCCCATCTCTCCCCTCACAGCCAAGTTTTATCCAAAGATGGCCTACACCCAATGGTTCTCAAAGCGTGGGCGTCAGACTGAAGGCATGTACATCATCTGGCAGCTTGTTAGAAACCTGTGTTCTCAGATCCTGGCCCAGATATAAGGAATCAAAAACTAGTCTGCGAATTTGAGTCCCCAGTACTCTCATAAAGCCAGATGCACAAATTGGCACATGTATCCAGAGCCCATTGGCAACAGGTGGAGACCCTGGCATTCCCATTCTGTCTCTCTTATACTTCTCTCTGCTTGCAAATAAACATATAAATAAATAAATAAATAAATAAATAAATAAATAAATAAATAATCTGAGCGTGGTGGTACACTCCTTCAGTCCCCAAGGTAGGAGGATCACTGTGAGTTTGAGGCCAGCCTAAGACTACATACTGAATTCCAGGTTATCCTGGGCTACAGAAAGAAGGGGCTGGAGAGATGGCTTAGTGGTTAAGCACTTGCCTGTGAGCCCAAGGACCCCGGTTCGAGGCTCAATTCCCCAGTACCCATGTAAGCCAGATGCATAAGGGGGCACATGCATCTGGAGTCGTTTGCAGTGGCTGGAGGCCCTGGTATACCCATTCTCTCTCTCTCTCTCTGTCTCTGCTTCTTTCTCTCTCTCTCTCTCTGTCGCTCTCAAATAAATAAATAAAAATAAAACAAGCAAAAAAAATTTTTTTAAAAGAAAGAAAATAAATAAATAAATAAAAATTTAATAATAATAATAATAATAAAACAGGGCTGGAGAGATGGCTTAGCGGTTAGGGTGTTTGCCTGAGAAGCCAAGGACCCAGGTTTGATTCCCCAGGACCCATGTTAGGCAGATGCACAAGGTGGTACATGGGCCTGGAGATTATTTACAGTGGCTGAAGGCCCTGGTGTGCCCATTCTCTCTCTCTCTCTCTGTCTCTTTATCTCTCCTTCTCTCTGTCAAATAAATAAAATAAAAAACAAGCCGGGCGTTGTGGCACACACCTTTAATCCCAGCACTCGGGAGGCAAAGGTAGGAGGATCGCCGTGAGTTCAAGGCCACCCTGAGACTACATAGTTAATTCCAGGTCAGCCTGGGCCAGACTGAGACCCTACCTCGAAAAACAAAAACAATAATAATAATAATAATAAAGTAAAATAAATTAAAAAAATAAAAAACAACAAACAAACAAACAAATGAAACAACTCTGGTCTGATACCTGCTTTGGGGACAGTGAGTTTCATGTCCCCAGAATCCTTGAAGCCCATGAAACTGGAGCCCATGTGGGCTGATTAAATCTACCTCTTGTTCCTGATAAACATGGATATTCTAATGGACTCAGAAAATGTCTGATGAGGGCCAATGCCATGATAAAAGCAGAAAACAAACTACAGAGCCTCAGATGGGTGTGGTGGCAAGTGCCTTTAATCCTAGCACTTGGGAGACAAAGATAGGAGGATCACTGTGAGTTCAAGGCCAACCTGGGACTACATAGTGAATTCCAGGTCAGCCTGGGCTAGAAGGAGACCCTACCTCAACCCCCTCACCCCCCAAAAAAAAACTACCAAACCTCAGAGCACAGTCAATGATATACAGGCTGAGCTGTAAGAGATTGCTATTTGGGGGCTGTGGATATAGCTCAGTGGTAGAAACTTGCCTAGCCCACACAAAACCCTGCCTTTGATCCTCAGTACTGCAATTAAAACAAACTGCCAGCCGGGCATGGTGGCACACACCTTTAATCCCAGCACCCAGGAGGCAGAGGTAGGAGAATCACTGGGATGGGCCAGTCTGGTACTACAGAGTGAGTTCCAGGTCAACCTGGGCTAGAGTGAGATCCTACCTCGAAAAAACAAGACAAAAAAAAATTGCCCTTTTTGTAGGTTAAAAGCAGCCAAATACTAGAAATATATTATTTGATTATATCTAATATGAATTAGAATAAAGTTGTTTTCTTTTCTTTTTTTTTTTTAATTAATTTCAAAGCATATTGTAGATAACAATGTCAATTATCATTACCTAAAGTTCTATTTTTTTGGAGAGAGAGAGCGAGAGGAAAACAGATAGAGATGGGCCTCTCAGCGGCTGCGAACGAAATCCAGATGTGTGTGCCCCCTTGTGGTCAAGTGCAACTTTGCATCTGGCTAAATATGGGACCTGGAGATTGGAACCAGCGTTCTTAGGTTTAGGAGGCAGGCGCCTTAACTGCTAAGCCATCTCTCCAGCCCTTTTTTCTTTTCTTTTTTGAGGTAGGGTTTCACTCTAGTCCATGCTGACCTGGAATTTACTATGTAGCCTCAGGTTGGCCTTGAACTCATGGTGATCCTCCTACCTCTGCCTCCTGAGTGCTGGGATTAAAGGAGTGCACCACCATGCCTGGCTAGAATAAAGTTTTTAACAGGGGGGAAATAATTTTGGGGAGGGGGGCTGGAGATATGGCTTAGTGGTTAAGACAATTGCCTATGAAATCTACGGACCCAGGTTCGATTCCCCAGGACCCATGTCAGGCAGACGCACAAGGTGGTGCATGTGTTGGGAGTTCGTGTGCAGCAGCTGGAGGCCCTGGCATGCCCATTCTCTATATATCTGCCTCTTTGTCTCTCTCAAGTAAATAAATAAATAGAATATTAAAAATCTTCAAAGAATTTTTTTGGTATATGTACATATAGCATTGTGATATGTATGTGTGTATGTGTGGTATGCACCTGTGTATGCAGATGTGTGTGCCCCATGGAGACACGAGGAAGATGTAGACTGCCTTCCTCTACCTCTTTTTCCACCTTATTTCCTTGAGGTAGGGTCTCTTGCTAAATCTCACTCATCACCTTTTGTTTCTTTTGTTGTTGTTTTTTTTCAAGGTAGGGTCTCCCACTATGTAGTCTCAGGGTGACCTTGAACTCACAGTGTCCCGAGTGCTGGGATTAAAGGCGCTCACCACCACACCCGGCCAGCCCACTCATCACTTTTTGACTAGGCAGGCCGACTAGCAACTCCCAGCAAACCCCCTGTCTGGGTCCCTCCTCAGCACTGGGGTTACTGGTGGGATCACAGGTGTGTGCAGCCATGCCCAGCTGTGTATGTGGTGTGGGGACCTGAGCTCAGGCCCTCATGTTCACACAGCAGCGCTCTTCTCTACTCAGTCATTTTCCCAGGCCTAACCCCACCTCAGAAAAAAGAATTTTTTGACAAATAAATGGCTCTTTTAGCCCAGTTCATATTTTACATAAATTTCTAAGTTATTTCATAATAGTTCCATGCTTGAGATTAGGGGTAAGCAAATAGATTGATGGTAATCATAGAAATTTTCTTGATTTTTTTTTCAAATTTTTTATTTGTGTGTGTGTGTGTGTGTGTGTGTGTGTGTGTGTGTGTATACATGCCAGGACCTCTTACCAGTGCCAACAAACACTAGATGTTTGCGCCACTTTTGGCATCTGCTTATGTAAGTGGCTTAGGAGTTGGATATTAGGAACAGCAGGCTTTGCAAGCAAGCACCTTTAACCAGTGAGCCATCTCTCCAGCCACTTAAGTGGATTTTTGAAATGGAATCTTATTTTCCTATTAACTTAGATAATAGTTTTTTTTTTTTTATTTTTGAGAGAGACAGACAGAGAGAGAGGGAGAGGGAGACAGATAGAGATGGGTGCGCCAGCAGTCTCTCAGCCACTGTGAATGAAATCCAGATGTGTGCGCCCCCTTGTGGTCAAGTGCGGCATTGCGCCCTTGCATCACTTTGCATCTGGCTAAACCTGGGACCTGGAGATTGGAAGCAGCGTTCTTAGGCTTAGGAGGCAGGCACCTTAACCGCTAAGCCATCTCTCCAGCCCGATAATAGTTTTTGTCAATATAAGTCAGTTAATTGGTCATCTACAAGGGCTGGAGAGATGGCTCAATGGGCATGATATTGCTGTGTGAACATGACCACGTAAGTTTATGTTCCCAGAACTCATGAAAAACGGAACGTGGTAGCATGAGCAGCCATTCCTTGAATGCCTCCAGTGAGATGGAAGGCGAAGACAGGAGAGTCCTAGAAGCCTCTGGGCCAGTGAGCCTGATTTACATAGAAGCAAACAAGAGAGACTCCACCTTAGCAGCGTGAAAGATGGAGACTGACATCCAAGGTTGTCATCTGACTTCCACCCATGTGCTGTATCAAACACATGTCTACACACACACACACACACACACACACACACACACACACACACAATTTAGAAAAGCTCATAGAAGCCAAGCATGGTGGTGCACGCTTTTAATCCCAGCACTCAGGAGGCACCGGTAGGAGGATGGGAGGATGCTACGAGTTTGAGGCCAGCCTGAGACTACATAGTGAATTATGAGTCAGACTGGTCTAGAGGGAAATCCTGCCTTGAAAAAAAACTTAACATACAGTTAGATCATGTACATACGTATATATACATACGTATACATACATGCATGCATACATACATACATACATGTGACGCAACCCTTACTTTTTACTTTTTTTTTTTTTTTTTTTGGTCTTTTCAAGGTAGGGTCTCATTTTAGCCCAGGCTGACCTGGAACTCACTCTGCAGTCCCAGGATGGACTTGAATTTACAGTGATTTTCCTACCTCTGCCTCCCAAGTGCTAGGATCAAAAGCGTATGCCACCACCCCTTGCTAACCCTTACATTTTAACTGGGTGGTGTTTTTTTTTTTTTTTTTTTTTGTTTTGGCTTTTAAAAATATTTTCATTTATTTATTTGAGAAAGAGGCAGACAGAAAAAGAGTAAGTATGGGTGAACCAGTACCTCCACTCACTCATGTGTTGCATGAATGAGTGGAATTTGTAATTTTTTAAAAAAATGATTTATTTGAGAGTGACAGAGAGAGAAAGAGGCAGATAGATAGACAGACAGACAGACAGACAGATAGATAGAGAATGGAAATGAACTCCAGATGCATGTGCCACCTTTATATCTGGCTTACGTGGGTCCTGGGGAATTGAGCCTCGAACCTGGGTCCTTAGGCTTCACAGGCAAGCACGTTAATGGCTAAGCCATCTCTCCAGGCCCTGTAATTTTTTTTTTTTTTCAGATACTTTGAAGTATTGAAGTATGAGCAACTCACCTCTTTCTTTGAGATCTTCAATATAGGCTCTCATAAACTCTTTATCAAAATGTTGGCGGTCTTGTTCACTTTCTAGTATTTCATCGTCTTCGCTTTGGGTCTTCTCAATAGGGTTGTCCATAAGGCTTATGAATCTGTGGAAGAAAGTATGGAAAAGAGCACATGTTCACCTGCAAAATTTCTCACAACCAAACCAGGCATGGTGGTGCACGCCTTTAATTCCAGCACTGGGGACGCAGAGGTAAGAGGATCACCATGAGTTTGAGGCCACCCTGAGAGACTATATCCAGAGTGAGACCCTACCTCAAAAAATTCCAGGTCAGGCTGAAGGAGGAGGCCCTGGGCTAGTTCCAGTGAGACAAACCCTTTTCCACCTTTCAAAAAACCAAAGTAAAAAAATTAAAATTAAAAAAATTCATAAACAACTTATGATTAAGCCAGGTATGATAAACTTCATTTACATATTGGATAATTTTTGACCCAGCACTCATTGTTTTTTTATATTTTATAATTTTGGGGCTGAAGGAGGAGGCCAAACATGGAGCTCCTATATCAGTGCTGGGAGTGCAATCATAATTTCCAGCTGAAAGTCATGTTCAGACAAGCCTGAATTCAATGATTTTTATTAATATTTATCATAATATTAAGTGAGAACCTAAATTTCACCTGATAGTAAAAAAACAAAGCCAGCGTGGAATTCATGCTGAGTTACACTTTAGCAATTACAATTCATTTAAATCACTGAGTTCCATTTACACACCTTAATCCCAGAATTTTTGCATTAGGCAGTAAAACCTGTGTAATAGCATTGTAAATATAACCATGGTAAACTTCTCCTTTCATTAATTATGCTAACATACCAGGTAGAAGGAAAACAAATATAGAGTTTGAGGCCGGCCTGAGACTAAAAATTTGTTTTCCAGATTTTAGCCTGTATTTTATTTATATTTTATATTTATAGTGCATAGACATATTTATATTTTCCTCAACCCATATAGCTTAAATTAATATATTTAAAGTTTCCGCCCCTCCAAAAATATATATCTTTTAATTTTTTTGTTTTTGTTTTTTTGTTTTTTGAGAGGCTGAGGATATATGTAGTTCAGGGTGTTCAAACTCAAATAAGTGCTGGGATTGGCAGTGCGCCACCACGCCCAGCTTTGTATTTTGTGATTTTTAAATTGTTATTAATAATATCAGCATTCAGGAGGCAAAGGTAGGAGGATCACCATGAGTTTGAGGCCACCCTGAGACTACAGAGTGAATTCCAGGTCAGCCTGGGCTAGAGTGAGACCCAACCTCTGATATAAAAACAAAAATGTTCAATTCAAAATAAAGGGCGTGGTGGCACATGCCTTTAATCCCAGCATTTGGGAGGCAGAGGTAGGAGGAGCCGAGGCCACCCTGAGAGTTCATTCCAGGTCAGCCTAGGCCACCCTGAGACCAACCTTGATAAAAAACAAAAAAGTTAATTCCAGGTCCCAGCCTGGTCACTGTGAGACCCTGAGACCCATAGTGAATTCCAGGTCAGTTTGGGCAAAACCTACCTCAAAAAACCAAAAAAAAAAAAAAAAAAAAAAAAAAAAAAAGAAAAAAGAAATAATAAATAAATAAATAAATAAATAAATAATAAAAATTTTTTTAAATCTCTCAAACCAGATGTGCTGGTTCATGCCTATAATCCCAGCACTCAGATGGGGAGTAATGAATTCAAGAGTGTATTGGACTACATAGTAAAATCCCATAAAGCAAGGAGAGAAAGAGAGAGAGATTAAAATCCCTCAAATAGCTTCTAACTGAACTTGTCTTAGGTTGGTGGTGCTCCACTGATTTACTGATGAGTGCTGAATGTACAGAAGATAGGAGTCGCATATATAACATATTTTACTACATGTATAGTTCTCAGACATTTTCCTTTAATTTTATTCATTGTCTTAATATCGAGAAAGTATAAAAAATTTACCCTTCCTTCCTTTTTCCCCCCTTTCTTCCTTCCTTTCTTTCTCTTTTTTTTTAAAATATTTTATTATTTATTTATTTTTTTCAGAAATTTCTTTTTTTAAACTGTTTTGGCATCCGGCCTACATTTTCGAGGCCTTAGGTTTCAGGCTGACCTGCCATCTCTCAGCCCTCTTTCTCTTTTTCTTTCTTTTTTTTTCTGTTTTAGTCTGAGGGCAGCATCCTCCTATAGCTCCTCTTATTTCTGCCTCCCCAGTGCTGGGGTTAAACATGCACCACTATGCCGGCTTCCTTCCTTCCTTCCTCCCTCCCTCCCTCTTTCTCTCTCTCACTCTTTCTTTCTAGTTTTGAGACAGGGCTCACTAAATAGCCCAGGCTGGCCTGGAACTCACTACCCTTCTGCCTCTGACAAAAAGTTTTAATTTTTAATGTTGATAGAATCAGGCGAGTTTTCCTTTATAATTTACAATTTATTTCACTTAATTATTTTTTTTTGTGTGTGATAAGGTCTCATGTTAGCCCAGGCTGACCTGAAATTCACTCTGTATTCTCTGGGTGGCCTCGAACTCATGGCAATCCTCCTACCTCCGCCTCCCAAGTGCTGGGATTAAAGGTGTGCACCACCACGCCTGGCCTCACTTAATTGATTTTTGGCATCCTTCCATGCCTAAAAAAATAAAGTGGTATGTTTATATAAGTGATATGTTTATATCACTTATATATATTATATTTAATCATTCTTTATTTTTTCCAAACAAAAGCCCACACATTTACAGAGTATAAAGAAACTTTTTTTTTTTTTGGTTTTACAAGGTAGGGTCTCACTCTGGTCCAGGCTGTAGTCTCAGGGTGGCCTCGAACTCTTGGCGATCCTCCTACCTCTGCCTCCCGAGTGCTGGGATTAAAGGCATGCGCCACCACGCCCGGCTAAAGAAACTTTTTAAAGTAGTTTTCTTTCATTGGTCATTCTTTTCTCTCCCCCACCACTTGTCTATTCTACCACTGAACCATATCCAGCCCTTCATTATTTTTTTTCCCTTATTCAATTCAAAACATAACTCGGAGGGCTGGAGAGATGGATTAGTGGTTAAGGCACATATCTGCAAAGCCTAAGGACTCTGGTTCGATTCTCCAGGTCCCATGTAAGCCAGATGCACATGGTGGTGCATGCATCTGGAGTTCATTTGCAGTGGCTAGAGGATCTTGCATGCCCATTCTCTCTCTCTCTCTCTCTCTCTCTCTCTTTCTCTCAAACTTTCTCTGTCTCTAACAAATAAATAAATAAAAACAAAATCTTTTTTAAAAAAAAAAAAAACACATAACTCAGAGCTGGGCATGGTGGCACACACCTTTAATGCCAACACTTGGGAGGCAGAGGTAGGAGGATCGCTGTGAGTTTGAGGCCACCCTGAGAATACATAGTGAATTCCAGGTCAGCCTGGACTAGAGTGAGACCCTACCTCAAAAAAATTAAAAATTAAAAAAAACCTTCCGATTACACAGTCTTTCTAAATTGGCATTCTTCTCTACATCTTGTACAGTGCTAATGCCACTGGCAATTTGTTTGTTGTTCTTTTGAGACAAGATCTCTTTATGTAGCCCAGATTGGCCTCAAACTTTCAACCTTCCTACCTAGGGGCTGGGTTTATATACATACCCCACCATGCCTGATTCTAAAACATCTTTTTTTTTGTTGTTGTTTTTGTTTTTGTTTTTCAAGGTAGGTTCTCACTCTAACTCAGGCTGACCTGGAATTCATTATGTATGTATTCTCAGGCTGGCCTTGAACTAAAACATCTTTTATCTTACAAAAAATACTTTTGTATCATTCGGTCAAGTCATGGTTGTAATTACATTACAATTAAGCATAATTTTTTGGAAGAAATCCTATCTTTCTGGTCTTTTTTTGTCCAGAAAAGATAAGAGTATCCCTTTTATTTAGATACTAGGGACTGCTTTGACATGCTTTGAGGAGACTTTTCTTTGTTTGTGTTTTTTTTTTTGTTTTTTTTTTTGAGGTAGGGTCTCATCTAGTCCAGGCTGACCTGGAATTCACTCTGTAGTCTCAGGGTGGCCTCAAACTCACGGCGGTCCTCCAACCTCTGCCTCTGGAGTGCTGGGATCAAAGGCGTGTGCCCCCACGCCCAGTGAGACTTTTTAGTGAAGATTGAGAGAGCAATCAGGGGCCCCAGCATGTGCTCCCCATGCTTCTATCAGTGAGCAGCATTCATAGCACCAGAAATCACCGGAAGTCTACCTCCTCACATTTTCCAAGACACTTCAAGTTCCTGCAGAAGCTGGAGTCAGGTTCTCAGGAGTATGTGAACCATCTCATCTGGCTCCTGAGACCTCCTGAGACCAGGCCCAGGAGGCTGCTGGCCTTCACCAGTGTCTGTCTATACTCACTTTAGAGGTGTGGAGGAGTCACAAAGGGCTGTTGGGAGCTCCACCAAATGGTCCCCACTGACCACCAGCAAGGTGAGCTTCTTGAGGTTAAGCAAGGCTTGAGGAAGGTAGGTCAGCTTGTTTTTATACAAGAGGAAGCTCTGAAGTTCTTCCAGCCTGTGGAGTGGTAGAGAGGATCAGAAAAAGCTTCCCTTCACAGTGACCTACAAGCACGTTCCAATAGAAAACACCTGTTTGTGTGTGTGTTTGTCTGTGTTTGTGTGTGTGTGTGTAGTATCTACAAATAAATAAATCAAAAGTTAGGTGAGGTGACATGATCTGCTTTTCTTGACTCAAATCCACCATTAAAGATTCAGCTCTTGGGCTGGGGAGATTGCTTAGTGGTTAACGGCTCTTGCTCGCCAAGTCTGCCATCCTGTGTTTGACTCCCCAGTACCCACATAAAGCCAGATGCACAAAGTAGCACATGTATCTGGAGTTTGCAGTGGCAAAAGGCATGAGTGTGTCCATTCTCTCATTCTCTCTCTCTCTCTCTCTGTGTTCACAAATAAATAAATAAAATTTAAAAATAAATTTTAAAAAGAAGATTCAGCAAGCTGGGTGTGGTGGCGCATGCCTTTAATCCCAGCTCTTGGGAGGCAGAGATAGGAGGAGTGCCGTGAGTTAGAGGTCACCCTGAGACTACATAGTGAGTTCCAGGTCAGCCTGAGCTAGAGTGAGACCCTACCTCGAAAAACCAAAAACTAATTTTTTTTTTTTTAAAAGGATTCAGCTATAGTAGCAGTAGAAGCAAAAGATACAGTACAAAGTAGGAGGACAGGTAGTGGTCTGAGTGTGAATCGTCCCCTCATGTGTGTGTGATTAAGCCTTATACTTAATCCCCAGCTGGTGGGGCCTTTGGGAGGTGGAGCCTTGCTGGAGGAGGTGTGTCACTGGGGGCGGGCTTTGAGGTTTATTGACAGCCCACTGGGTGTTCAGAGCTCCCTTACTCTTGCTGCTTCCTCCAAGATGATATGTGACAAGATGTGATGCTCAGCCTCTGCTTGTGTCCTACTTTCCCCACCACAGTAAAACTTCCCCTCACCTGAGACTACATAGTGAATTCCAAGTCAGCCTGAGCTAGAGTGAGACCCTACCTTGAAAAAAAAAAAAAAAAAAAAAAAAAAAAAAAACCTTCCCCTTAAAACTAGAAGCTGGGCTGGATAGCTTAGCAGTTAAGGGGCTTGCCTGCAAAGACAAAAGACCCAGGTTCAATTCCCCAGTACCCACATGCATCTGGAGTTCATTTGTAGTGACTAGAGGCCCCGGCACACCTATTCTCTCTCACACAAATAAATAAAAAATATTTTTTTAAAAAACCTATAAGTTGGGCTGGAGAGATGGCTTAGTGGTTAAACACTTGCCTGTGGATCCTAAGGACCCCAGTTCGAGGCTCGATTCTCCAGGACCCACGTAAGCCAGATGCACCAGGGGGTGCACGCATCTGGAGTTCGTTTGCAGTGGCTGGAGGCCCTGGCGCACCCATTCTCGCTCTCTCTGTCTCTCTCTACCTGCCTATTTCTGTATCTCTCTCCCTCAAATAAATAAATAAATAATAAAATATTTTTTAAAACCTATAAGTTAAAATAAGCCTTTTTCCTCCCATATTCTACTTTTATTTTATTTATTTATTTATTTTTTGGTTTTTTGAGGTGGGGTCTCACTCTGGTCCAGGCTGACCTGGAATTCACTATGTACTCTCAGGGTGGCCTTGAACTCATGGAGATCCTCCTACCTCTGCCTCCCAAGTGCTGGGATTAAAGGCATGTGCCACCACGCCTGGCTGCCATATTCTACTTTTAGTCGGGTGTTTTATCCCAGCAATGAAAAGGTCACTACAACAGGCCACAGCTGGGCCTCGGATATCAGCAAGCCCCTTCCTCTAAGAGTCTCCTGCATTTCCCGTGGTTAACAGGGTATGAACCATACCAGAGTTGGCATGAGAATAAACAGATTTGGGGAACATAAGTCCTTTCATACAACTCATTCCTCCATGGTATTTTTTAAAATATTAAGCTAGGAAGGAAACTCCAGAATAAAAAAGAAATGAACAAGCCAGGACACAGTAGTGCATGCCTTTAATCCCAGCACTGGGGAGGCAGAGGTAGGAGGATTGCTGTGGTTCAAGGCCACCCTGAGACTACAGAGTGAATTCCAGGTCAGCCTGGGCCAGAGTGAGACCTTACCTCAAAAAAACAAAACAAAAAACCCCAAAAGGGCTGGAGAGATGGCTTATCAGTTAAGGCATTTGCCTGCAAAGCCAAAGGACCTCAGTTTGATTCCCCAGGACCCACGTAAGTCAGATGCACAAGGTGGCGCATGAGTCTGGAGTTGGTCTGCAGTGGCTAGAGGCCCTGCATACCCATTCTTCCTCTTTCTGTCTGTCTTTCTCTCTCTCTCAAATAAAAAAAAAAATATAAAATATTTTTAAACCCAAAATATTATATTTAATAAATTAATAAATAAAACACATAGGATTGTCCTCATTGATGTTCTCAACAGAGTATATGCTTCTACTCTATATGTTCCATACAAAATAAATTTTATTTTATTTTCTGTTTTCTCTTTTCTTTTCTTTTTTTCTTTCTTTGAGGTAGGGTCTTGCTCTAGCCCAGCTGACCTGGAATTCACTATGAAATCTCAGGCTGGCTTGAAACTCATAGCAATCCTCCTACCTCTGCCTCCCAAGATTAAAGGTGTGGGATTAAAGGTGTGTGCCACTATGCCCAGCTAAATTTTCTTTTCTACTTATGTGGAATAAAATTAATAAAGCCACTTTATGAAGACTGGAGCACAGTCATGTGACTCACCTGTAATCTCAGCATTTAGTAAGCTGAGGCAGGACATTGTGAGTTCAAGGACAGCCTGGGCTACATAACAAGACCCCATCTCAAAACAACAAATAAAATCTCTTCTAAACTGATTGTGGATGCCTGTGGTTCCAAAACTCAGAAGTAAGGCAGGAGGATCATGAGTTTGAGGCCAACCTGGGCTGGACCACAAGACTCTATCAAAAAGGGGGTGGGGGCTGGAAAGATTGCTCAGTGGTTAAGGTACCTGCCTGCCAAGCCTAAGAATGCCTGTTCAATCTCTAGGTCCCACATTTAGCCAGACATAAAGTACCACAAGGGTGCAATGCTGCACTTGCCCACAAGAGGACGCACGTATCTGGAATTCGTTCACAGAGGCTGAGAGGCCACTGGCACATCCATTCTCTCTCTCTCTCCCTCTTCCTGTCTCTCTCTCTCTCTCAATAATAAAAAGGGGGGCTGGAGAGATGGCTTAGTGGTTAAGGCATTTGCCTTCACAGACAAAGGACCCAGGTTCAATCCCCCAGTACCCACATAAGCCAGATGTACAAGGGGGTGCATGCATCTGGAGTTCATTTGCAGTGGCTGGAGGCCCTGGTATGCCCATTCTCTCTCTGTCTCTCTTTCTCTCTCTTTCAAATAAATAAAAATAAAATATTTTTAAAAAGAAAGAAAAGAAGCAAGAAAGAAGGTGAGGGAGGAGTAGGAAGGGGGGAGACAGAATGAAGGAAGAAGGGAACAAATGCGAGAGAAAGGAAGAGAGAGAGACTGAAGCAAATTAAAATAAAGTCCAAGGCAATGAGGATGTGCTCAAATGCATATGTACATGGAACGTGTTGTGCAGGTTGGAAATGGTCTTATTCTATAATTTCCTATGAATAATAACTTGGAAGTTTAGTTACTTCAAACAACATTCAGGTGTCAGCAAATTAACAATGCTAAAGTGGGCTTGGTGGCACACACTTTTAATCCCAGTACTCAGGAGACAGAGGTAGAAGGATCGCTGTGAGTTCAAGGCCACCTTGAGACTATATAACGAATTCCAGGTCAGCCTGGACTAGAATCAGACCCTATCTTGAAACCCACCCCCCCCAAAAAAAAAAAAAAAAACTACCAGTGTGAAGGCATAAGTAACCAATTCATATACCTCACCTTCAGAATGTAAGTAGCTACCTGTCTATATCTTGTGGCAGGTCATTCAGGTTATTGCTGCTGATATCCAACCACTGCAAGTTACACATCCGCAGGACACAGATGGGGACACTGGAAAACTTGTTTGCTGAGATATCTACGAATGTAACTTGCTTCAAATTGCTTAACTAGAAAGGAATAACAGAATATTCTAGTTACCCTTGTAGGAATGGGAAATATTTGCACGTGTGTGTGTGTGTGTGCATGCGTGTGCATGTATGGGCATGCCAGGGTCTCTTGGCCCTGAAAATGAATGTCATATGCCAGCACCACTTTTTGCATCTGGCTTTATGTAAGTTGGCTGGGGAATTGAACCTGGGATGGCGGGCTTTGCAAACGAAGCTTTAACCACTGAGTCATCTCCTCAGCTCCATCAACTGATAATTTGTAGATTGCTGTTTCTTCTCTATGAAAATGTGCAAAACAGGACCAACCAGTAGACACTGTGGCGCATCTACTGTGCATTCTACCTGCTGGAGAAACGGAAATAAATAGCACACCCTGGCTGCCTTCAAGGAGTATCCACCTTCATAAGCAGTGTAATTTTATCCAGTTAGAACCATGGGAAGAAACTTTCAATTTGCATTGCTTGGTGACGCAGAGAAGTAAATGGTGAATTTGCTTAGTGGCATGGCAGGGCTTCAAGGGTCAGGGGTCAGAAAAGATTTTCCAGGCTGGAGAGATGTCTTAGCAGTCAAGGCTCTTGCAGGCAAAGCCAAAGGACCCAGGTTCGATTCCCCAGGACCCACGTAAGCAAGACACACATGGTGGCGCATGCAACTAGAGTTTGGTTGCAGTAGTTAGAGGCCCTAGTGTGTCCATTCTATCTCTATCTATCTATCTATCTATCTATCTATCTATCTATCTATCTATCTACCTATCTACCTATCTATCTATCTATCTATCTATCTATCTATCTATCTATCTACCTATCTATCATCTATCATAATTTTTTTTTCAAAAGACTTCCCAGAGAATGGAATATTTGAATTGGGTCCTGAGGCTTCTCAGAAGTAGGAAAGGTGGAGGAGACGCCTACACGTGTGGGCACACTGTGTGTAAAGTCACAGAGGACGGAGAGCTGGTGTCATAGAGTAGAATGGTGTGACAGTTAAACTGCTATTGTCAACCTAAGCAGATAAGGAATCTCTCTTTTTAAAAAAATTTTTAAATTAATTTTTATTTATTTTTGGAGAGAGACACAGAGAGAGAGACAGACAGAGAGGGAGAGGAAGACAGAGATGGGTGCGCCAGCAGTCTCTCAGCTGCTGTGAACAAAATCCAGATGCGTGCGCCCCCTTGTGGGCAAGTGCAGCATTGCGCCCTTGCCTCACTTTGCATCTGGCTAAACGTGGGACCTGGAGATTGGAATCGCTGGAGATTGGAACCAGCGTTCTTAGGCTTAGGAGGCAGGCACCTTAACCACTAAGCCATCTCTCTAGCCCGGAATCTCTCATTTTTAACAGTAAATATAGAAAATGCATTTTACACTGTAAAATAACTAAAGAGAAAATAACTTCAAATAAATAAAAATAAAATAGTTTTAAAAAGAAAGAAAAGAAGCAAGAAAGAAGGTGAGGGAGGAGTAGGAAGGGGGAGACAGAATGAAGGAAGAAGGGAACAAATGCGAGAGAAAGGAAGAGAGAGAGACTGAAGCAAATTAAAATAAAGTCCAAGGCAATGAGGATGTGCTCAAATGCATATGTACATGGAACGTGTTGTGCAGGTTGGAAATGGTCTTATTCTATAATTTCCTATGAATAATAACTTGGAAATTTAGTTACTTCAAACAACATTAAGGTGTCAGCAAATTAACAATGCTAAAGTGGGCTTGGTGGCACACACTTTTAATCCCAGTACTCAGGAGACAGAGGTAGAAGGATCGCTGTGAGTTCAAGGCCACCTTGAGACTATATAACGAATTCCAGGTCAGCCTGGACTAGAATCAGACCCTATCTTGAAACCCACCCCCCCCCAAAAAAAAAAAACTACCAGTGTGAAGGCATAAGTAACCAATTCATATACCTCACCTTCAGAATGTAAGTAGCTACCTGTCTATATCTTGTGGCAGGTCATTCAGGTTATTGCTGCTGATATCCAACCACTGCAAGTTACACATCCGCAGGACACAGATGGGGACACTGGAAAACTTGTTTGCTGAGATATCTACGAATGTAACTTGCTTCAAATTGCTTAACTAGAAAGGAATAACAGAATATTCTAGTTACCCTTGTAGGAATGGGAAATATTTGCACGTGTGTGTGTGTGTGCATGCGTGTGCATGTATGGGCATGCCAGGGTCTCTTGGCCCTGAAAATGAATGTCATATGCCAGCACCACTTTTTGCATCTGGCTTTATGTAAGTTGGCTGGGGAATTGAACCTGGGATGGCGGGCTTTGCAAACGAAGCTTTAACCACTGAGTCATCTCCTCAGCTCCATCAACTGATAATTTGTAGATTGCTGTTTCTTCTCTATGAAAATGTGCAAAACAGGACCAACCAGTAGACACTGTGGCGCATCTACTGTGCATTCATTCACTGTGCTCCCTGCTGTATTCTACCAGCTGGAGAAACGGAAATAAATAGCACACCCTGGCTGCCTTCAAGGAGTATCCACCTTCATAAGCAGTGCAACTTTATCCAGTTAGAACCATGGGAAGAAACTTTCAATTTGCATTGCTTGGTGACGCAGAGAAGTAAATGGTTAATTTGCTTAGTGGCATGGCAGGGCTTCAAGGGTCAGGGGTCAGAAAAGATTTTCCAGGCTGGAGAGATGTCTTAGCAGTCAAGGCTCTTGCAGGCAAAGCCAAAGGGCCCAGGTTCGATTCCCCAGGACCCACGTAAGCAAGACACACATGGTGGCGCATGCAACTAGAGTTTGGTTGCAGTAGTTAGAGGCCCTAGTGTGTCCATTCTATATCTATCTATCTATCTATCTATCTATCTATCTATCTATCTACCTATCTATCTCTATCTATCTATCTATCTATCTATCTATCTATCTATCTATCTACCTATCTATCATCTATCATAATTTTTTTTTTCAAAAGACTTCCCAGAGAATGGAATATTTGAATTGGGTCCTGAGGCTTCTCAGAAGTAGGAAAGGTGGAGGAGACGCCTACACGTGTGGGAACACTGTGTGTAAAGTCACAGAGGATGGAGAGCTGGTGTCATAGAGTAGAATGGTGTGACAGTTAAACTGCTATTGTCAACCTAAGCAGATAAGGAATCTCTCTTTTTAAAAAATTTTTAAATTAATTTTTATTTATTTTTGGAGAGAGACACAGAGAGAGAGACAGACAGAGAGGGAGAGGAAGACAGAGATGGGTGCGCCAGCAGTCTCTCAGCTGCTGTGAACAAAATCCAGATGCGTGCGCCCCCTTGTGGGCAAGTGCAGCATTGCGCCCTTGCCTCACTTTGCATCTGGCTAAACGTGGGACCTGGAGATTGGAATCGCTGGAGATTGGAACCAGCGTTCTTAGGCTTAGCAGGCAGGCGCCTTAACCACTAAGCCATCTCTCTAGCCCGGAATCTCTCATTTTTAACAGTAAATATAGAAAATGCATTTTTAGGTTGTAAAATAACTAAAGAGAAAATAACTTGGGAGCTGGAGGGATGGCTTAGCGGTTAAGGCACTTGCCTGCAAAGCCAAAGGACCCTCAGGACCCACATAAGCCAGATGCATGAGGTGGCACATGCATCTGGAGTTCAAGTTACGTTTCTAGTGGCTGGAGGCCTTGGCACGCCCATTCTGTCTCTGTCTCTCTCTCTCTCTCTCTCTCACTCTCACTCTCTCAAATAAACAATAAAAATTAAAAAATTAAAAAGAAAGTGACTTGGGCTGGAGAGATGGTTCAGTGGAGCCTGGGCTAGGGTAAGACCTGGCCTCAAAAAACAAAACAAAACAAAAAATTTTTGAAAAGTAATTATAGGGCCTGGGAAGATAACTCAGTGAGTAAAACCACTTATTTGCAAAGCCTGTCGGCCCAGCGTTCAATTCCCCAGTGGCCCACATAAGCCAGACAGAAAAACTGGCACAAGTGTCTGGTATTTGTTTGCAGCAGCAACAGGGTCTAGCATGCTCAGATACACATACACAAGCACAAATGAATAAGTAAGTTGTTTTTTGTTGGTTTGTTTGTTTTTTCTTTTCTTTCTTTTCTTTTTTTTTTTTTTTTTGAAGAGCCAGGTGTGGTGGTGCACGCCTTTAATCCCAGCACTTGGGAGACAGAGGTAGAAGGATCACCGGTGAGTTCAAGACCACCCTGAGACTACATAGTGAATTCCAGGTCAGCCTGAGCTAGAGGGAGACCCTACCTTGAAAAACAAACAAACAAACAAACAAACAAACAAAATATATATATATATATGATGGTGGGTGGATTTGTGAGGGGGAAAGTGGGGATGGGAGAGAATTATCATGGTTTATTTTCCGTTATGGATATGTGCAAAACAGAACCAACCAGTAGGCATTGTGGAGCAGAAAAGAGTAGTTATATTTCTCTGAAAATCCCGATATTTATAGATCAAAATCTGACAACCCGTCATTGACAGGACACAGGAAGGTTCCCACAGCTGGCAAGGTTTATTGTCTTAACCCTTGTCTCAGAATTCCTATTGATTCTTGTGCTTAACCTTCTACAGGTTACCATTCTAGTTGCTGTTTTATTTGAATCTGACATCACAGGTCTATCAAATAAATATCTTCATGAGGCCGGGAAATGTTTATCGAATGCAGAGTCACATGACAGAGATGGGTGTGCTGGGACGTCCTTGCTGGACAGACTAAACGTGAGAATTCATAGTGAACAGACGTCACGGTATTGGGAAGATGTTGAATTTGAACTCCCCCAATACAATACTAGATAATAAAGGTTAGGTAATAAGAGACAGGGCAGACATATAAACAGGAAGAAAGTCTGATAAAAACTGAACTTTTTTTTTTTTTCTAGCGCTGGGGACCAAACCCAGTGCCTTACACATGCTAGGCAAGAGCTTGCCAGGTACTTATATCCTTGGTCCTATTTGAATTTTTAAAATTCATCTAATAGGGAGACGGCTCAGTGATCAAAGGCACTTACTTACAAAGCTTGCTAGCATGAGTTCAATTCCCCAGCACCCATAAAGCCAGATGCAAAGCGGTTCCTGCATCTGTGACTCCAATACACGTACAACAATGGGAGATGGAGCCAGGAGAATGAGAAACTCATAGGCCAGCCAGTCTGATGGTCACTTGCAGTCTGACACTTTGTGTGCAATAGCAAAGGGACCCTGTCTCACAGACAGTAGAACACAGACACACTGAGGTTGTCCTCTGACCTCCACACACATGTCCATATACCCCCACACAAAAATAAATAAATGAAAAAAAAACTATTGCCCATAGTGTAGACCATGCCAAGTCATAAATAAACAAAGTTAAATCATAGTGCAGAAATGTGTGTTTCTTACTTCAAAGGGGAGTTCCGTCAGTTCCAGATTCCCAGAGCAGTCCAGTCTCTCTAGATTTTCACAGTCTCCCAGTTCGGATGGAATGCTCGTCAGGTGGTTGAAACTCACATTGAGTTCTTTCAGGTTTTTCAGACGACCTGACATCAGAAAAAGTTAACCTCCATTGAATACGTCTTCAAAGTCTTTTTTTTAATTTATTTATTTATTTAAATTTTTGTTTATTTTTATTTCTTTGAGAGTGACAGAGAGAGAAAGAAGCAGAGAGAGAGAGAGAGAGAGAATGGGTGCACCAGGCCTCCAGCCACTGCAAACGAACTCCAGACGTATGCACCACCTTGTGCATCTGGCTTATGTGGGTCCTGGGGAATCAAGCCTCGAACCAGGGTCCTTAGGCTTCACAGGCAAGCGCTTAATTGCTAAACCATCTCTTCAGCCCTTCAAGGTCTTTTAGAAACAAAAACAAGCCGGGCGTGGTGGTGCTTGCCTTTAATCCCAGTACTCGGGTGGCAGAGGTAGGAAGATCACTGTGAGTTCAAGGCCACACTGAGACTACAGAGTATTCCAGGTCAGCCTGAGCTAGAGTGAGACCTTACTTCAAAAAAATAAATAAATAAATTAGTTAATAAGAAAGAAAGGGAGGGGAAAAGACTAGACCATATCATTCCTACCCTATAAAGAAAAAAAAAATTTGAAAGTCCTCTGTCTCTGCCTCTTTCTTTCTGAAATAAATTTTTCAAAAAAAAAGGGCTGGACCAACAGAAAGCTAGAAAAAGCTGCACTGCATGGGACATAGAAGTCATCAGCAGTGAAAACAGTGGACACTGAATATTCAAGTTTGGCCATACAGGTCCAATGACTGAATGGGTGCAATAGTGGCATGTCTGCTCTTGGGGTAACCAACTGCTCCATAATTGGACTGAAGGCCCTCTCTATGGGAGGGAATACATATCTGGTACTGAAAAACCTAAGCAAAAGTCTATGGCAGGGGAGGTCATGAACCTTATGGGTATAAAGCCTGCTCTTGTCTGGCTAAATGTATATATTATTCCCACCAAGCTGCCCTGAAAGCACTACACTTAATGTTCATATTCACATATTAATGCGACGCTTACTTCTGGTTAGCTTCTCTTTTCAGATGGCGATGACCACTGGGATGACCCAAAAGGCAACATAGTGCTGAGAAGAAGGGACGGAGGAGTGCCCAGCACTGAAACATCTCTGTCACACCCTCCAAGGCTCAGGGCCCATTGCGGAAGAGGGGGCAGATAAAATGGAAGAGCCAAAGGAAGGGTACGACTCCTTACAATGCAACTGTCCAGACAGAAATTGGCCTTGATATCCATGACCTTGCAGTGCCTGGCAATACCTTCGCAAGACCCTCAAAATAGAAGAAAATGATGATGACATCAAATTAAAAGAGAGACTAATGGAGAGAGGGAGGGGATATGATGGAGATTGGTGTTCTAAAGTGGAATGGGGGGAGGGGAGGGAAATATCGTATGTTTTTTGTATGTAAGTATAAAAGTTGTCAATAAAAAAAATTTTTTTAAGGGCTGGAGAGATGGCTTAATGGTTAAGACACCTGTCTGCGAAGTCTAGGGACCCAGGTTTGATTCCCCAGTGTCCATGTAAGCCAGATGCACAAGGTTGCACATGCATCTGAAGTCCATTTGCAGTGGCTAGTGGCCATGGTGTGTCCATTCTCTTTCTCTCTCTGTGTCTGCCTCTTTCTCTCTGAAAATAAATTTTTAAAAATTTAAAAGGAGGGCTGGAGAGATGGCTTAGTGATTAAGGCACTTGCCTGCAAAGCCTAACAACCTGGGTTCAATTCCCCAGGGTACATGTAAAACCAGAGGCACAAAATGGTACATGCATCTGGAGTTTGTTTGCCATGGCTAGAGGCCTTGGCATGACCATCATCTTTGTCTGTCTCTATTCTCAATCTTTCTCTGCTTGCAATTAAATGAATGAATTTTTTTTTTTAATTCAGAAGGAAATTGTGGATGTAGCACAGTGGTAAAATACTTGCCTAGCCCTGGTTCGATACAAAGCACTACAAAAACAAAACAAATAAACAAACAAAACCCCACAAGTAAGCCAAGTATAGTGGCTCATACCTGTAATCCCAGCACTCAGGAGGCTAAGGTAGAAGGATTATCATAAACTCAAGGCCAGCCTGGGATAGAGTAAATACTCCACTTCAAAAAACCAAAAAATAGGGCTGGGGAGATGGTTTAGCGGTTAAGGCACCTGCCTCCTATGCCTAAGAAACGTCGGTTCCAATCTCCAGGTCCCACGTTTAGCCAGATGCAAAGTGACACAAGGACGCAATGCTTCACTTGACCACAAGGGGGTGCACACATCTGGATTTTGTTCTCAGCAGCTGAGAGACTGCTGGCGCGCCCATCTCTATCTGCCTTCCTCTCTATCTCTCCCCAAAACAAACAAACAACAACAAAAAAAAAAACCACAAATATTCTATGCTTACAACAATCAAATGATCATATGTTTCTACTTTTATTATTTTGGTGTTTGTTTTTCTAAAGATTTATTTATTTTTATTTATTTATGTATTTATTACAGACAGGAGAGAGAGGGAATGGGCATGCTAAGGCCTCTAGCCACTGCAAACAAACTCCAGACGCCTGTGCCACCATGTGCATCTGGCTTACGTGGGACCTGGGTTCTTAGGCTTCATAGGCATGTGCCTGAACCGCTAAGCCATCTCTTCAAGCCCTTGGTGTTTGTTTTGAGACAGGGTCTTACTATGAAGTCCAAACTACATGGAATTCATTACACAGCCCAGGCTGGCCTTGAAGTTTTGATCCTCCTGCCTACAGGTCCTGAGTGCTGGGATTATAGGCATGTGCTGTTAAATGCAGCTACAAATTTGAATTGTTTTTTGTTGTTGTTGTTGTTGTTTTGAGGTAGGGTCTCACTCTAGCTCAGGTTGACCTGGAATTCACTATGTAGTCTCAGGGTGACCTCGAACTCATGGCGATCATGTTTGAATTTTTTTGAAAAATATTTATTTATTTATTTGCAAGCAGAGTGTGGGGGATAGAAAGAAGAGAGAGAGAGAGAGAGAGAATGGGCACATCAGGGCCTCCAGCTGCTGTAACTGAACTCCAGATACATGTACCACTTTGTGCATCTGGATTTATGTGGGTACTGGGGAATTGAACCCGGGTCATTAGGTTTTGCAGGCAAGCGCCTTAATTGCTGAGCCATCTCTCCAGCCCCCATGTCTGAATTTCTAAAAGTGAAAGAAAATAAATAAATGGTCCTGGTTCCTAAGCAATTGTGAAATGTCTGTAAATCCTGAGGTATGTGGGCAAGATTGTAGCACTTCTGTGTCCCAAAAGGGACATTCTGGGAAACATGACAAGAGCCCAGCTATATCCTGGAACAGTTGGAGAGAGAAAATGGGGTATTTGCATGGTATCCCTTGTCCACGTCTACCTGCTTACCACAGACAAGCCTGAAGATTCCTGCCCAGTAACATACCTATTTCAGCTGGAAGACACGAGATTTGGTTTTTTGGTAAATCCAGGATTCTCATTGCTTGGAACAGCTCAATGTATGCAGGAATGATCTGGATCAGGGTGCTGTGTATATGCCACTCTTGGAGATGCGTCTGCTCCTTCAAAGAGTCAGGAAGCTCCTAAAACAGAACGAACATCAGGAAGAACCAACACTCAGGGCTGCAGAGATGGCTTAGCAGTTAAGGCACATCCAAAGGACCCAGGTTCGATTCCCCAAGACCCATGTAAGCTGGATGCACGAGGTGGCACATGCATCTGGAGTTTGTTTGTGGTGGATGGAGGCCCTGGCACACTCCTTCTCTCTCTCCCTCCCTTTCAAATGAATAAATTGGAAAAAAAAAAAAAAAAGTCAAGTGTGGTGGCACACTCCTTTAATCCCAGCACTTGGGAGGCAGAGGTAGGAGGATCGCTGTGAGATCAAGGCTACCCTGAGACTACATAGTGAATTCCAGGTCAACCTGAGCTAGAGTGAGACCCTACCTCAAAAAACAAAAACAAGGACTGGAGAGATGGCTTAGCAGTTAAGGCGCATGCCTGTGAAGCCTAAGGACCCTGGTTTGATTCCCCAGGTCCCACGTAAGCCAGATGCACATGGTGGTGGATGCATCTGGAGTCTGCAGTGGCTAGAGAACCTGGCAACCCATCCTCTCTCTCTCTCTCTCTCTCTCTCTCTCTCTCTTCCTTTCTCTGTCTCTAATAAATAAATAAAAATAAAATCTTAAAAAAAAAAAAAAAAACCAAGGGCTGGAGAGGTGGCTTAGTGGTTAAGGTGCATGCCTACAAAGACTAAGGACCCCCATTCTATTCTCCAGGTCCCACGTAAGTCAGATGTACATGGTGGTGCATGCATCTGGAGTTCGTCTGCAGTGGCTAGGGGCCCTGGTGCACCCATTCTCACATACTCTCTCTCTCCCTTCTCTGTCTCTATTAAATAAATAAAAATAAAATCTTTTAAAAAATGTTAAAAAAATTAAAAAACAAAAAAGAACCAGAACTCAGGGGACATAATACCATGATAGGTCAAAAAAAGTGAGAGATATTATGGTGAGAGTGGCTGGTTTCTCTGCCAGCACTCCAGCCACTTTTTTTGTTTGTTTGGTTGGTTTTTCGAGGTAGGGTTTCACTCTAGCTCAGGCTGACCTAAAATTCACTCTATATTTTCAGGGTAGCCCTGAACTCATGATGATCCTCCTACCTCTGCTTCCCGAGTGTTGGGATTAAAGGCGTGTGCCACCACGCCTGGCTTCCAGCCACTTTTTAAAAAAAATTATTTATTTGCAAGAGAAGAGAGAGAGAGAGAGAGAGAGAGAGAATGGCCTCTAGCCACTGCAAATGAAATCCCCATACATGTACCACTTTGCGCCCATACAAACTAAACCCAGGTCATTAGGCTTTGTAGGCAAGTGCCTTATCTGCTGAATGATCTCTCCAGCCCTCCAGCAACTTTCTAAACAAACCAAAGATGTTGGCATTGTCAATTTCACAGTAGCAGATCAGCTCTATTTCAGATTCATGTTAGTAAAATTAAATCCCAGCCAGGTCTTAATCCCACAGGCCTGTAATCCCAATTATTTAGGTTGCTGAGGCAGAGATATTGCAAGTTAAAGACTAACCTGGGTTACACAGTGAGTTCAAAAGCCAGCTTGGGCAACTTCATGAGATCTTGTTTCAAAATAAAAATAAATAAGAGGCTGGGGAAATAGATCGATGGGTACAGTGTTTGTCCCATAAGCATGAAGATCTAAATTCATATTCCTGAGTTGGAGAAATGGTTTAGTGGTTAAGGTGCTAGCCCACAAAGCCAAAGGAACCAAGTTCAATTCCCCAGGAACCATGTAAGCCAGACGCACATGGTGGTGCATGCTTCTGGAGTTCAGATGCACATGGTGGTGCACGCTTCTGGAGTTCATCTGCAGCGGCTGAAGGCCCTGGAGTGCCCATTCTCTCTCTCTCTTTCAAGTAAATAAAATAAAATAAATTTTATACAGCTGGGCGTGGTGGCACACTCCTTTAATCCCAGCACTCTGGAGGCAGAGGTAGGAGGATCGCTGAGAGTTCAAGGCCAGCCGAGACTACATAGTGATTTCCAGGTCAGCCTGAACTAGAGTGAGACCCTACCTTGAAAAACCAAATAAATAAATAAATTAATTAATTCACATTCCCATCACTCAAGTTAAATGCTGAGCAAGGTGGTGGGCGCCTGTAATCCTAGTTCTAGGGAACTGGAGCCAGGCTCACTGGCTGTCAAGTCTCCTTGAGTCAGTAAGCTCCAGGTGTGGGGAGAGACTCTGTCTCAAAGAATAAGGCGGTGACTGAGGAAGACGTCAGACATTGAACTCTGGCCTCCACATGCATCTATACACACATACATGCATACCTGCTCACACGTGTGCACACACATACAAGCATGCTTATACACATGCATGCACACCACACACATGTGCACACACAATAAATAAGTCAAATCCTCATGAGCACAGGTTCACACTCCTAACGTCAATGTATATTATTTATCAAGAGCATATCAGTTTAACATCTTATAAAAATAAAATATAAGCCGGGCGTGGTGGCACACGCCTTTAATCCCAGCACTCGAGAGGCAGAGGTAGGAGGATCGCTGTGAGTTCAAGGCCACCCTGAGACTACATAGTTAATTCCAGGTCAGCCTGGACCAGAGTGAAACCCTACCTCAAAAAACCAAAAAAAAAATAATAATAATAATATAATAATAAAATAAAATAAAATAAAATATATATATATATATATTTATATATATAAAATAAAATATGTCCATAAATTCCACTTACACATTCTCTTATTTTACAGTGAATTTTAGAAATACTTCTTAAGCCGGGTGTGGTGGCACACACCTTTAATCCCAGCACTTGGGAGGCAGAGGTAGGAGAATCACCATGAGTTCGAGGCGACCCTGAGACTACAGAGTAAACTCCAGGTCAGCCTGGGCTAGAGCAAGAACCTACCTCATAAAAACCAAAAATAGCCAAAAAAGAAAAAAGAAGAGAAAAAGGGAAAAGAAGAAAGAAATACTTCATAAAGGAAGCTAGGGACTTCGCTCTGTGGGTAGAGTTCTTGCCTAGTTCACTGCTCTGGGTTTGGTCCCCAGCGCTACGTAAAACCAGACAGGGTGACACACACCTGTAATCCCAGCAGTGGAGACAGCGGCAGGGAGAATCCCTGTGGCAAGCAAGTCTCAGTCCCAGGTGGATGGCCACTGGGGAATGACACTCGAGGTTGTCCTCCGGCCTCCACATCCATGCGCACGTACACCCGGGCACACGCAACAAGAAGACAGGAGCCCCCAATTCAGAGCAGATGATGGCTCCTTCTTCCCCACCAGAAAGACCTCCCAAGGCCAGAGCTTTCATGTGTCCACGGCCAAGGCAGCAGACCCCAGTCATAATGCTACACTAAACATCCGTCTGCTGCAGACACACAGACAGACAGACTCACTGACTCACCGTCCAGTGCTCCCCCGAAAGTTCAAACACAAATGGACTGCTCCGTTTGTCCCTGTCCTTGGCAAGGGCACTCGGCCTCGCGAGCGAGTTCCTCTCGAGCTTCTCCAAGAGCTTCACGCTGGTGTCTACGAAGCCGTTCTTGCAGTATGTGGCCTGGGGGACGCCCTTCCTCCTGCACTCAGCCACGAAGTTCCATTCCTCCTTTATCCTAGGATGGGCAGCAGAGACCAGGTCATGTTCCCAGAATGGCGACTTCCTGTCTACAGGAGCAGGGCAGGCGCAGTCCTTCACCTCACTGGAACTGGACCCCCATTGTAGACTGCTTAGGCCCTGCGTGGCTCTGTTCTTCCTGCTCTGAAGGATGCTGGGGAACTTAAAGCCCTTCTGGCAATCACTACTTACTGTAGTTTAAAATCCCAGCACTCAGGAAGAGTTCAAGGCCACTGAGACCTGAGGAGCCACAGAGTGAGACCCTTTTGGAAAAACCAGGTCAGCCTTTCCAGATTGAGCTCGAAAACAAAAATCAAAAAGGAGAGGGAGGACCCTTTTGGAAAAAACCAAAAAAAAAAAAAAAAAAAGTGGTGGCACACCTTTAATCCCAGCTGTGAGTTCAAGGCCACCCTGAGACAGATTAGAGAAAAACAAAATCAAAAATTGGAAGCCAGGTCAGCCTGAGCTAGGCAGGTGAGTGACTATGGAGAATTGAAGATAGTTAGGCTTTTTGGAGGCAAGCACCTTAACCTGGAAAAAAAAAAGGAACTGGAAAGATGATTTACCTCTGCCTCCCAAGTGTGTTTGCCAAAAAGTATGTTTAGGGCTGGAGAGATGGCCAAAGGGACCCAGGTTCAATTCCATAAGGACCCACATAAGCCTCTTCTCTGTCTCTCTCTCTCTCTCTCTCTCTTTGCCAAATAAATAAATAAAAATAATTAAAAAAAAAGATGCACAATGGGGACACATAAGGAACCAGGTTCAATTCCCCAATCTGGAGTTCATTTGCAGATCCTGGTCTCTCTTCTATCTCTGTCTCTGCTTGATAAAAATAAAAATAAAAAAAAAAAAAAAAAAGATCTGGGTGTGGTGGTTCACGCCTTTAATCCCAGCACTTGGAAGGCAGAGGTAGAAGGATCACTGTGAGTTCGAGGCCACCCTGAGATTATATAGTGAATTCCAGGTCAGCCTGGGCTAGAGTGAAACTGTGAGTGAGGCCACCCCTGAGATTATATGTGAAGTTCCCTACCTCTCTCCCTCTTTCTCCTAAAATAAAATAGCATACATGTTCATCTCTCAAATAAATAAGTAAAAAGGAACTGCAATAAAAAATTAAAAAAATAATAAAGAAGAAGAAGAAAAAATATGTTTATGGGCTGGAGAGATGGCTTAGCAGTTAAGGTGTGAATCCTAAGGAACCAGGTTCAATTCCCCAGTGCCCATGTAAGCCAGATGGATAAGATGGTGCATTTATCTGGAGTTCGTTTGCAGTGGCTGGAGGCCCTGGCACACCCATTCTTTCCCTCTCCCTCTCTAATAAAATAAAATTTTAAAAATATATTTATTTATTTATTTGAGAGAGAGAGAGTATGGACATACCAGGGCTTCCTGCCACTGCTAGTGAACCCCAGGTACATGTGCCACTTTGTGCATCTGGCTTCACATAGGTACCAGGGAATTGAACCTGGGCCAGCAGGCTTTACAAACAAGTGCCTTTAACAGCTTAGCCATCTCCCTGGCCCAAGAAACTAATTTTCTTGAACTAGGAAAATTATGAATTAATTTTGTTGAATAAAACCATCAAATTCGGGCTGGAGAGATGGCTTAGTGGTTAAAGCACATGCCTGGGAAACCTAAGGACCCAGGTTCGATTCTCCAGATCCCACGTAAGACAGATGCTCATGGTGGCACATGAATCTGGAGTTCATTTGCAGTGGCTAGAGGCCCTGGCATGCCCATTCCCTCCCCCCCCCCACTGTTTCTAATAAATAAATAAAAATAAAATAAAATAAAATTTAAAACCCCATCAAATTCCTTTTCTCTCCCCACTCTATTTCCCTCCTCATCCAGCCAGCCAATGTGGTGCTGTTCTTAGTTTGAGCTAGAAAAGGCCTACAGAGCCTGGAGAAGTGTGCTCTCTTGGGTTAAAATGAGGCCCAGTCAGTGACACTGAGCCTAATTCAGCATCAATCCTACACACCTGTGGGACATGAAAGGCAGGGAGGAAGGGGCAGAGGCCACTCCAAAGCAGCTGGAGGACACAGTTTACAGAGACTCCTGTGTTTGGAACCCAAGGGTGTTACATCAGCTCAACACTTCTCTAAACCCTTAGGGTCGGGTTCCTCTGCAGGTGAGCCTATTCTAGCCAAGGAGACCCCGCCACCACCCCCAGGTGCTAGGAGCAAAGAGATAGTGGTATATTGTCTATATGTATGGAAAATTTCAATAAAAAGTTATTTTTTTAGGGCTAGAGAGATGGCTTAGCAGTTAAGGCACCAGCCTGCAAAGCCTAAGAACGCCCGTTCAATTCTCCAGGTCCCACGTTTAGCCAGACATAAGTGATACAAAGGCACAATGCCACACTTGCCCACAAGGGGGCGCATACATCTGAGTTCGCTCAGCGACTGAGAGGCCTCTGGCACACTCATTCTCTCTCTCTCTCTCTCTCTCTCTCTCTCTCTGTCTCTCTCTTAAATTAAAAAGATTTTTAAAAATATTTTATTTTTATTTATTTATTTGATATGGAGAGCAAAATGGAAAGTGCATGTACTCTGTCTGTGAAGCATCTGAATCATGGGATCTTGATTGTGGTTTTTGCAGGTGTTGAGCTGAGAAGAGCATAAACAGTGATTGAGACACATATCTTTGAACAGGATATAGCTATCTGAAAGCTAGCTATTCTTGGTACTTGGAGGAAAAATAACTCAGTACATGGGTTCTAGAGAGAAGTGGGTTGATGTCTTTATGACTGGTGATGATCTGTTGCAAGTTGTGGTTTTTTCCTATATAAACTTGTGTGTTCAATAATAAAGGGCTTTTTTTGTTGTTTGTTTGTTTGTTTTTGTTTTTCCAGGTAAGGCCTCGCTCTATGTTTTCTCAGGGTGACCTTGCTCAGGCTGACCTGGAATTCATCTGGCTATGTAATCTCAGGGGTGGTAGAAAGAGCATTTGAAGCCTGGGACTTACAGCAATCCTCCTACCTCTGCCTCCCAGTGCTGGGATTAAAGCCAGATGCACTGTAAACACTCATTATTCTCATTCTCTCTCTCTCTCAAATAAATAGATAAGAATACTTTGTAAAGCCATAGTGAATTCCAGGCATGGTGACCCTACCACCGAAAACCAAAAAACAAAAAAGGGGGCTGCCAGCACTTGCTTACAAAGACTGAGAGAGTCATTTGAGGATCTCCATGTACCCACACTCATTATTCCATTCTCTCTCTCAAATAAATGATAAGAATACAGAGTGAATTCAGGTCATGAGTTCAAAGCCACCCTGATACAGAGTGAATTCCAGGTCAGCCTGAGCTAGAAAGAGACCGTACCTCAAAAAACAAAAGAAGAATACACATATATTAAAACAGGGTTCTGGTTTTGGTTTCTTCACAAAGAATAAAACATATAGACATAAGCAAAGCCTCCTGAGTGCTCAGTCCTCCTAGCTTGTCATCTTTCCATCCATCTTGTATGGATGATGTGACTCACACTCATCATACATATATGCTGGTTTCTTGTTTGGTTTTTTCCAAGGTAGGGTCTCCCTCTAGCCCAGGCTGAGCTGGAATTCACTATGTAGTCTCAGGGTGGCCTTGAACTCATGGAGAGCCTCCTACCTCTGCCTCCTGAGTGCTGGAATTAAAGGTGTGCCCCACCACACCTGGCCATAAACATAACTTTTCAAAGTTCTAACTCAACTTCATTTTTTGTGTATAACTTGTACTCACATTTTATGAGTTTCATTTCAATCCAAGTAAATGAACAAAATAAATCTTATGTAGAATCAACTCAACAGGCAGTGCTAAAATGCATGGCAGAAAACAACTCACAGCTGCCCACAGATAACATATGAGTTTAGTGGGTGTGGAGAGTATGCAAGTTTAGTGAGTGAGTTCAGTGAAGGACAGCTCAGCGCCCTTTACAGTATGTATAGCATAGAGGAATATACTGTGTTATCTCTGCCTCCCTCATACCAAGCACAGTATCTGTGTGCAGGTTCTCTCTTTCTCTCTGTGTGTGTGTGTGTGTGTGTGTGTGTGTGTGTGTGTGTGTCTCTGAGGTAGGGTCTCACTCTGGCCCAGGCTGACCTGGAATTCACTACGTAGTCTCAGGCTGGCCTCAAACTCACAGTGATCCTCCTACTTCTGCCTCCCGAGTTCTGGGATTAAAGGTGTGTGCCACCACATCCAGTTTTGGTTTTTTGTTTGCTTTGTGGTTTTGGTTTGTTTGGTTGGTTTTGGTTTTTTTCTAGGGTTTCACTCTAGTCCAGGCTGACCTGGAATTCACTATGTAGTCTCAGGGTGGCCTTGAACTCATGGTGATCCCCCACCTTTGCCTCCCAAGTGCTGGGATTAAAGGCATGCACCACCACGCCCGGCTGGTTTTGGTTTTTTGAAGTAGGGTCTTGGTTTCTAGCCCAAGCTGACCTAGAACTCACCATGTCGCCTCAAGGTGGCTTCAAAGTCACAGCAATCCATCTACCTGTGTCTCCCGAGTGCTGGGATTAAAGGCATGTGCCACCATGTCTGGCTGTGTTTTCTTTTTTAAGGCAGGGTCCCACTAGCCAAGGCTGACCCAGAATTCATTCTGTAGCCCAGGCTGGCCTCAAACTCACAGTAATTCTCCAACTTCCCAGCCTCCCCATTGTTGCCATTAAAGGCATGTGACACCATGCCCAGCTCCAAGCACAGTAACTGGACAGTATGCAGGCCTTTGCAACTTTGGGTGCTAATGTTAAAAGCATTCAAGTACTTACACTGCACAACAGGGTTCTGAAGTCCAACAAGAATAACAATGCCCCTGGCAGGAAGAAATCTCAGAGGAAATCCTCCACTGCATGACAGTGGCCTGCCCAAATCCCATCCCTAAACCAGCAGGAAGAATCCATATAAAAACACACACTTGGGCTGGAGAGATGGCTTAGCAGTTAAGTCACTAACCTGCAAAGCCAAAGGACCCAGGTTCAATTCCCCAGGACCCATGTACCCTGATGAACAAGGGGGTGCATGCATCTGGAGTTCGTTTGCTACTGCTGGAGGCCCTGGTGCATCCATTATCTCTCTCCCTCTGCCTCTCTGCATCTTTCCATCACTCTCAAATAAATAAATAAAAATAAGAAAACAACATTTCAAATACTTTTCCAATGCGCTTTTTTCCAGTCGTTCTTCCTCTTTCTTTTGCCTTGCTCTGTGCTTCTTGACCCGAGTTTCCCACAAGGCTCTGACCGCAGAAATGTCAAACACGACCACTTTATGTCCCATTTTTGGAGCATGAAATTGCCTGTTTTTAAAAAAAAAAAACATATTTCAGCTTCAGTGCATACAGAAGAAAATAGTTTATTTTCTTTTAGAGAGAGAGAATTGGCACACCAGGGCCATGTGCAACCTTGCCTCACCTTTGTGTGGGATCTGGAGAGTTGAACATGGGTCCTAGGCTTTGCAGGCAAGCGCCTTAACCATTAAGCAATCTTTCCAGCTCCTAGTTTTTTGTTTTGTTTTCCAAGATAGGCCCTCACTCTAGTCTAAGCTGATCTGGAACTCACTCTGTAGTCCCAGGCTGGCCTCTAACTCACAGCAATCCTCCTACCTCAGCCTCCCAAATGCTGGGATTAAAGGCGTGCATCACCACGCCTGGCGAAAATAGTTTTAACGCAGGCTTGGAGATGAAATATGAGTCCCTGAATTCAGCAGTGACGGCTGGCTTCTCACTTCTGGGATGGCAGTTTGCTAATGTTCTTATGATCTGGTGGCACTCTGTGCATAAGTGGTAATTCAGCACTCACCTGGGGTTATCTTCCCTAAGGCATCGCATGCGTCTCCCTCCCAGGCAGCTGAACTCTGAGCTCCCAGAGCCTGTAGGCATTCCTCAAGCATTGTGATCCACACTGTATTGAACTTGCTAGTGTATGCATCTAGTCTTCCAAATAGAGGGTAAATTCAATGACTCGATCATAACACAAACATATGCATTCTCTTTCAGGTCCAAAGATAAAATATAACTTCTTTTTAATTTTTGTTTTTGTATTTTGAGGTAAGGTCTCACTCTAGTCCAGGCTGACCTGGAATTCACTTAAATATTTTTTAACACAATTTATTTATTTATTTGAGAGAGAGAAAGAGGCAGAGAGAAAGAGAGAATGGGCTGGGCGTGCCAGGGCCTCCAGCCACTGCAAACGAACTCCAGATGCATATGCCACCTTGTGCATCTGGCTTACGTGGGACCTGGAAAGTCGAACTGGGATCCTTTAGCTTTGCAGTAGGGTCTTGCTTTCTAGCCCAGGCTGACCTAGAACTCACCATGTATTCTCAAGGTGGCCTCAAACTCACAGCAATCCTCCTACCTCTGCCTCCCGAGTGCTGGGATTAAAGGCGTGCGCCACCACGCCCGGTTTGTGATGCTCTTTTAACCTAAATTGCTCATCCCCGAAGAACCCCAACTCAGCACAAATGTTCTCTGCTAGAGACTAGACTTCCAAGTCTTTGCATCTCAAGGAGATCCCCTGCTGAATTGTTCTTTCTTTTTTCTCTTTCTTTCTTTCTTTCTTTCTCTCTCTCCTTTCTTTTTTTCTTCTTCTTCTTCTTCTTCTTTTTTTTTTGGGGTGGGGAGGTCTTACTCCTGCTCAGGCTGTCCTGAAACTCACTATGTAGTCTCAGGGTGGCCTCAAACTCAGGGTGATCCTCCTACCTCAACCTTCCAATTGCTGGGATTAAAGGCATGTGCCACCACACCCAGCCTCTTTCTTTCTTCTTTTCTTTTCTTTTCTTTTCTTTTCTTCTTTCTTTCTTTCTTTCTTACTTTCTTACAGGGTCTCCGATAACTCACTCTGACCTTGAACTTGCTATATAGCTAAGGATGACCTTGAACTTCTGATCTTGCTGCCTCACTTCCCAAGTGTTGGAATTACTGGTGTGCTCCACCAAGGCCTAGTTTTATGAGGTACAGGGAACTGAACCCGGGCTTCATGCATGCTAAACAAGCACTCAAGCAACTGAACTACATCCCCAGCACCCTTTCTGCTGTTTTCTGCCTTGGTCTATTGCTTGCTTCATAGACTTAATGAAAGTTATTTGATTGCTCTTCATTCTATTTTATCTGAAAGCCACTGTTGACTTTCAGCCCCCCTCAGGAGTCACTAAATTTGGGCTCAGTGTTGGGCCCCTGTCAACACGGATCAGGTCATACAGCAGACGGGAGGACACGGAGGGGCCCTCTCTGTCACCTCATCAGTAACCCCACACAGACAGACACGCCCCCCACCATGTCTGCGGGTGCCAAACTCACGCCTTGACTGCATCCCAGAGCCATGTAAACTGAACCAGTTACTGGGTGCGTATCTGTGTCTTCCATTCCTGGGAGCCCTAAATAACTGATGTGTATGGGCACCCATTCAACCCAAAAGATAAATGAGGTCCCTTCCATGCCTCTGAGTCCCCTAGGCTATAAGGTAGAACATCTGCATAAAAACATGGGGATTAGCCAGCCACGGCTGGACCAACTGCTATGGAAGGAGGTTAGTCCTATGGAGAGACAGGGAGGGCAGGACAGCCTCACAGAGACAGGAAATGGGAGGAAAGGATCAATGCAGGTTTAGTTGATGTACTTTCCGTGCCCCTCTGCCCAACTGAGTTATTAGAATCACTTTACAGAAGTCTCTCACCCTGAGCCAGAGAGCGTGACTTGAATAATATGTCCCCTGGCACCAGAGCTTTGGTCTCCACTTAGAAGTCATATGCCAGGGAGGAAGGGAGAAGGGACATTTAGGTCACCTAGTCCTTTCTCTTCTTGGAGGTGTAGAGTTGGGTGCCATGCCAGGCTAACACCTCCGAGCGTCATGGGAGAGATCTGGGAAAGTCAGAGGCCAACAAAGTCCTCCATGTATATGCTAAGCCATTGTTGGCATGCCCTCTGAGAGGTGGAGAGAGAGGAGGGAGAGACAAGAACAAGGGTAGGAATGGGGGCATGGAGTAAAGGAGGTGCCAGAGGTCACCTGAAAAGCATTGAAAGAAAGGCCTGGTTCCCCACCTGCCTTTCCTGCCCCTAAGACCCGGGTGGTCAAGTTCCTAGCCCTTCCCATCCTCCTTCTAGGTGTAGCTGGTTCCAAAGGAATGACTGTGGCCATTGGGAACTGCTGGGGACCGCCAAGTTGCCATGGGGGCAATAACACGATAGCTAAAGAGCTGGGTGACTCACAAATCCCGTTCTATCCTCACATAAGGTCACCACCTGGGCTCCAGAGGTGGAAGGCAGGGGGAGATTTCTGATAGAACAGTGGCGCAGGGAGGGGCGACATCTCAGCCAAATTCTAAATCAAATTAGTTTTTATGTCATACGACCAGAGTTTCCTTGGGGACATCAGATTGTTTGGATGGTAATTTGTTAAGCTAGAAAATCAAGCCACAGGAGACCGAGGGCACAGAAAAGATTAAGGGAAGGGAGGCTTTAATCAGATGGCCGGGGCTGGAATCCTGCCTCCTGGCTTACTGGCTGTGTGGCCCTGAGCCGTGGGCTCTGGGTTCTCATGTGGACACAATAAAACAGCAGCACCCGCTCACAGTCTTGGTGAGAGACAGCGCCCTGTGATAAGATGGGATGAGTCACCCAGGAAGGCTCAAAAAAAAAAAAAAAAAAAAGTCAGTTATGCCAAGACATTAAGACAGATCTTTGGTCATCAATTAAATGTAGGATCAAATGTCCACGAGCATCTGGAGGTGGTTTTCCTCCACACTTCGCTGTTCTAAGGGACAATGACACACTTTGGTTACTGTCAAGCCAGGCAGCCAGCCAGTAAAGCTGAGTTGCTTAGAGTTGGGTTTTTTTTTTTTATATTTTTATTTATTTATTTTCAAGGACAGAGAGAGAATGGGCTCCTCTCCAGGGCTTTCTGCCACTGAAAACAAACTCTATATGCATGCGCCACCTTGTACATCTGGCTTTTACGTGGGTACTGAGGAACTGAACCTGGACCACCAAGCTTTGCAAGCAAGCGCCTTTAATCACTGAGCCATCTCTCCAGCTCTTTAGGCAATTTTTTTTTAATGTCTCTGATCATTTCCTCACATCTCCAACCCCAGCCCCACCCACGCCAGGGGGCGCATGACGCTTTCTGGGCCTCCCTACCCCAGCCCGGCAGATTATCCAGGAGCAGAAGCCGACACAAACAAAGTTGATTTATCACCCACCGGACAGCACTTTGGAGCAGAGTTTTCTGAGTCCCATTTTGGGCACGAGGAAGGATTCGTGGTTACCCTGCACCATCAGCAGCCCAGCTTGGTGGATGGGGCTCCTGTGAGCCTCCCCATCTCATTTAATTGTGGTTCTTTTTCTTCTTCTTCTTTTCTTTTCTTTTCTTTTCTTTTCTTTTCTTTTTCTTTTTTTTTTTTTTTTTCCTAAGTAGGGTCTTGCTCTAGCCCAGGCTGGCCTGGAATTCACTCTATAGTCTCAGGGTGGCCTCGAACTCACGGCGACCCTCCCCGCTCGGCTTCCCGAGAGCTGGGGTTAAAGGCGTGCGCCACCACCCCTGGCTTTTTAAATTGTGGTTCTTGATGTGAAATATACATCAAGATAGAGACCCTGGTCAGTCTGCGCAGGCTGGAGCTCACCGCGCCCCAGGTGAAGTACGTAAACAACCACCACCTCGGGGAATCCCCCCCAGCTCCCTACACTCCTCTCTGCCCACGGGGGACATCCACGGAACAGGCGACCCCGGGGACCCGCCACTCACCTTCCCCGAGCCGTGGGCGCCGACTGTCAGTGTCTGCCAGCCCCGGCCGCCGCGCTGCAATCCCGTGTCGATGCTGTTGACACCCGCGGAGCGACACCCCCCCGGCCACCGTGCCTGTGCGCTAACAGGCTATATTTGTAAAGCGGATAACATGATCCCGACAACATGTGCTGATAAACGGTCTATCTATTCTATGTGAGTCAGCCCGGCAGGAGACAAAACAGATTGCGTTGGCGAGGGCAGGGCACGGCCCCGACGGAGGAGCCCTCCTGCAAGGCACGATCCCCTCTACACGTCTCTGCGAGAGGGGCTGGCTCTTCTTTCCAGCCCCGGGGGAATCCTGCCAGGAACAGAACAAACTAGGGACCCCCAACCCCCGCACCCCGAAAAGGGCAAGGGTTCTGTGCTTGAGGTTGGGGGGGGGGTCAGACAAGAGGCAGGATCGGAAGGACAGAGGGAATGGCAAACGGTTTTTGCACGGTTTGAAGCAGCCTGGCTGAAGTTTTCATTTCTTTTCTTCTTCTTTGGTTTTCCGAGGTAGGGTCTCACTGTGGCTCAGGCTGACCTGGAATTCACGATGTAGTCTCAGATGGCCTCGAACTCATGGTGATCCTCCTTCCTCTGCCTCCCTAGTACTGGGATTAAAGGCTTGCACCACCACGCCGCCTTCATTTCTTATTTATTTATCTGTTTATTTGTGTGCATATGTGTGCCAGTTTTTGTTTGTTTGTTTGTTTGTTTTGTTTTGCCACTGCAAAGGAATGCCACTTCTTCGTCTGGCTTAGCTGGGTGATTTGGGAATTGAGTCCAAGGCTGGCAAGCTGTGGAAGCAAACATCTTTAACTGCTGAGCCATCTTTCAAGCCCCCTTTTTTTCCATAAAACCCTAAAACGTGTGTGGGTTTAGGTTTTCTCCCCCTTCTCTTTTTTTTTTTAATTACTTTATTTATTTATTTGAGAGAGAGAGGGAGAGAAATAGGGGGAGAGAGAATGGGAACACCAAGGCTTCCAACCATTGCAAACAAATTCCAGACGCATGCGCTGCCCCCCCATGTGCATCTGGTTTTTGTGGGTCCTGAGGAATTGAACCTGGGTCATTTGGCTTTGCAGGCAAGCGCCTTCACTGCTAAACCATCTCTCCAGCTCTGGTTTTTTTGTTTGTTTGTTTTTGTTGTTGTTGTTTGTTTGTTTGTTGTTTTTATTTATGAGAGAGAATATGGGCTCACCAGGGCCTCTAGCCATTGCAAAGAATCTGCCTTATATGGGTTCTGGGGATTCAACCTGGGTCCTTAGGCAAGTGCCTTAACAGCTAAGCCATCTCTCCAACCCTGTTGTTTATTTGTTTTTAAGGCAGATTTCACTGTAGCCCAGGCTGACCTAGAACCCGTTCTGTAGCTCGGGCTGGCCTTTAATCCTACCTCTGCCTCCTGAGGACTTGGATTACAGGCATGGGCCACCACACCTGGCTTAGGATCTCTCGAGACAGTTTGCAGCTACCTGGACAAACATCTCGCTGATAGTCAATACTGTAACAAGAAGACAGTAAGTTAATAATAGGTAATAGTAGGCCAGCCAGGGTGAGCTAAGACCTGGAAGCGAGAGAGGTACTGGAAGATTCTGAGGAACTGTTCCCTAGAAGACCATTGCAAAAGATGCCTACTGCTATGCTCAGCAAGATTTGGATAATGCCATAGAAGCTGTGCATGAATTTGCTTTTCTGGAAGGTACTTTGGTTTGTCTGCCTCCTTCAGTTCGCCTCTCTGTAGGCCTTGGGTTTGCAGAACAGAGTATGCACACAGCCTCTCTTCCTGTCCTACCTTTACCCAAACCAGAATAGGCAGAGATCTCACACGATAGCTTTCTCTACAAGGTTTTCCACTATGGTATTCTTTCTTCCACTTCAAACCTGGATTAAGTGTTGCTGCTTTGGGGGCAGAAATAAAAAAAAAACTGTTCTGCATATGTGGCTTAATGAATGAAGTAGACCAGAATAAAGACCTTTGATTAACTTCAAAAAATAATAGAGAGCTGGAGAGATGGCTTAGCAGTTAAGGCACTTGCCTGTGAAACCTGAGGACTCCGGTTCGACGCTCAACTCCCCAGAACCCACGTAAGCCAGATACATAAGGTGACACATGCATTGGTTTGTTTGCAGTGGCTGGAGGACCTGGCGTGCCCATTCTCTCTCTTTCAATCTGCCTCTTTTTCTCTGTCTGTCACTCTCAAATAAATAAATAAAAATAAAGTTTAAAAAAAAAAAAGTACCCAGTCTGGGCTGGAGAGATGGCTTAGCGATTAAGGCATTTGCCTGAGAAACCTAAGGACCCATGTTCAACTTTCCAGGTCTCACGTAAGCCAGATGCACACAACACAAGTGCACAAGTTCCCACTAGCCCACAAGATGGCATATGCATCTCTGGAGTTTGATTGCTCTCTCTCTCTCTCAAAAAAAAAAAAAAAAAAAAAGTTAGTCAGGCATGGTGGTTTACACTTTTAGTCCCAGCACAGGCTGAGGAGGGCCCTTGGTGGAATGCCTCAACCACAACAACAACAAAAAGTTGAGAGGGTATGGACATAAAAAGTTGGAAAAAAGAGTAGAACCTGGTTTTGGGGCTGGAGAAATGGCTAGGAAGTTGGTGAAAGTGGTTACAGGCAGGGTAAGAGTAAAACAAGGTAAGTTCTGGGGCAAAGCAGACGGAGAGAAACATTGCAGCTGAAACCAGCAAGAGTAAAAGCTCAATCCAAAAAGGACTCAGCAGGACTCTCCAGGACCCACATAATCCCAGCACTCCAGATAGGAGGATCACACAAGGTGGACACATGAATTCCAGGCCTTGGGCCAGAGAGTGCCCATTCAGTCTGAGTTCTCTAAGAATCTGTCTGCTTCTTTGCAAAGCCAAAGGACTCTTTCTCAAATAAATAAATAAATATTTTTTTCTTTCTCAAAAAAAGTATAAAAATTACAAATGGGGCTGGAGAGATGGCTCACAGTGTTTAGGGCCCTTGGTGGAATGCAAGGAGAGGGTATATAAGGGTAATAAAAGAACCTGATGGTCCATGTTTGATTTCTCCATACCCACTTAAAGCCAGATGCACAGAGTGGCTCATGCATTTGAGTATAAAGTGGTATTACAAATGGGTCTGGAGAGATGGTAGCTGGAAACCTGACAAGTTTGATTTCTCCATACCCCTTAAAGCCAGATCAGAGTGGCTTTGCATTTTTCTTTTCTTTTTTTTTTTTTTTTTTTTTTTTTTTTTTTTTTCCAAGGTAGAGTCTCACTCTAGCTCAAGCTGACCTGGAATTCAGTCTCAGGGTGGCCTTGAACTCACTGCAATTCTCCTACCTCTGCCTCTCAAGTACTGGGATTAAAGGCATGCACCACCATGCCCAGCCTCTCCCTTCTCTTTCTTTCTCTCTTTGTCTGCAAATAAATAAATAAGAATATTTTTAGCCAGGTATAGTGGGGCACACCTTTAATCTCAACACTCAGGAGGCAGAGGTAGGAGAATCCCTGTGAATTCAAGGCCAGCCTGGACTAGAGTGAGACCCCAGGTCAGCCACACACACAGTGAGACACACACACAAACACACACACACACATACACACAGAGGCTAGAGAGATGGCTTGGTGGTTAAGGTGCTTGCCTGCAAAGCCTAAAGACCCAGGTTTGATTCCCCAGGACCCACATAAACCAGCTGCACATGGTGGTGCACGTATCTGGAGTTCTTTGCAGTAGGTGGAGGCCCTGGCATGCCCATTCCCTCTCACTCTCTTTAATACATAAATAAGTAAAATAAAATATATTTTTAAAAAACTACGAGCCAGGGTCACAGGAAGTAAAATATAAATTATCTAATAAACACAGGGAATAAGACAATACAAACAACAAAAACCGTTTTATGCTGGGCATGATAGTACACACATTTAATCCCAGCACTGGCGAGGCAAAAGTAGGAGGATTACCTTGAGTTCAAGGCCAGCCTCAGACTACATAGTGAAGTCCAACTCAGCCTGGGCTAGAGAGAGATCCTACCAAATAAATAAATAAATAACAGCTGGACATGGTGGCGCACGCCTTTAATCCCAGTACTTGGGAGGCAGAGGTAGGAGGATTGACATGAGTTCAAGTCCACCCTGAGACTACATCGTGAATTCCAGGTCAGCCTGAACTAGAGTGAGACCCTACCTCGAAAAAGCAAAACAAAACAAAAAACTGTTTTATGTAGTGGGAATTAGAAAAACTGAATTGCAGCTAGAGCTGGTATGGGCTTGGGGAAGTTGCCCACACAGGTTTTAGGGACGGGGAGAGAGAGAAAAGAAACAGGGGCAGGATTCAGGGAAAACAATATGGAAACCTAAGCAAGCCATGCCAGTTCTACACCTTAACAAATGGAGTTGTTGCTGAGGCCCAGCGCCATGCCATACTCCCACATCCTTTACCATTTGAGTTCAAGTTCCCCACAGAGAGTGCAGATTTTGGTATGCAGGAATCTATTCTCTTAAACCCACCTGGGGACCTGGGAAAAAGGCAGACAGATTTCCGGTTGCTAACTTGTTAATGAAGAGGCCAGGTCCTGCTGGGAAAGACCAGATTCTACCACAGTATTATTCAGTATTCACTGTGATGGGCGAGGCTTGAGAGGCCCATTCTTGTGCTCAGCTGTGTATACACAGAATTCTCCAGCCCTACTGGCTGTCTGGGTCTACTGCCTTCCTGAATGCACCAAGGTTTTGTTTGTATTTTGAAACTGGATCCTAGCTGGCATGATTTAATGTACATGACTGTAATCCTAGCATTTGGGAGGCTGAAGCAGGAGGATCACCATACATTTGAGCCCAATCTGGGTTATGCTATGAGTTCCAGGCCAGCCTGGAACTAAAGTGAGACCCTCTCTCAAAAACAACCACCTAGCCCGGGCGTGGTGGTGCACGCCTTTAATCCCAGCACTCGGGAGGCAGAAGTAGGATGGATTGCTGTGAGTTCAAGGCCACCCTGAGACTACATAGTGAATTCCAGGTCAGCCTCGACTAGAGCGAGACCCTACCTCGAAAAACAAAACAAAATTTAAAAACAAAAACAAAAAAACACAATAACCACCTAGCCAGCCTGCGGTAGTCAGTTTCATGCCTGTATTCCCAGTGTTCTGAGTCTGAGATGCTGAGATGACGCTGGATTGCAATGAGTTCAAGATTAGCCTGCTCTACAGTGAGTTACAGGTCAGTCAATGAGTTCCAGGTCAGCCTGGGCTACAGTGACACCTGTTAATTAAGTAGTAGCAGAAATATGCCCAAAAAACCCAAAAAACAAAACAAAAAAAAAAACAGGCTGGAGAGATGGCTTAGCGGTTAAGGCGTTTGCCTGTGGAGCCTAAGAACCCGGGTTTAATTCCCCAGGTCCCACTTGTAAGCCAGATGCACGTGACGGCACATGCATCTGGAGTTTGTTTGCAGTTGCTAGAGGCCCTGGTGCACCCATTCTCACTCTTTCTCTCTCTTCCTTTCTCTGTCTCTAATAAATTAAAAAAAAAAATTTAACAACAACAAAAATCTTGAACAGTGGAAAGTCCCTAAGATAAGAACAGAATGAGGAGGGATGATCAGAGAGGCTGCCCCCCACTCCCCACCCCACCCTCCACCCCCTGGCTCTTTATTACCCTTGCCCCCTTTTGCTGTTTATTGCAGGTTTAACTTTAATTATCACTTACACCCCATTGTAAATTTTGTTTGCCAAACTGTTATATTTTTGCAAATCTTTTGGAACCTGCTCGCTCAACTGTCATGTACTATTGCGCGTCATGCTTGTTCATCCTATGAAGTCCCTCACAAACTTGAGTTCAGAGCTGATGCCATTACGGAGAGATCCGCACCAGCATAAATAAACTTCTTCACCTGACTCTGCTGCTGGTCTCTTGACACCCAGAAATCCCCATAACACGGTCTCAGGAGAAACGGGCTGGAGAGATGGCTTAGCAGTTAAGGCGCTGGCCTGCAAAGCCTAAGGACCCAAGTTCGATTCCCCAGTAACCATATAAGCCAGATGCAGAAGGTGGCACATATCTTTGGAGTTTGTTAGCAGTGGCTGGAGGCACTAGGATGCCCATTCTCTCTCTTTCTCTGTATCAAACAAATAAGATATTTTTTTAAAAAGAAGCCAGGCATGGTGGCACACACCTTTAATCCCAGCACTTGGGAGGCAGAGGTAGGAGGAGTACTGTGAATTCAAGGCCACCCTGAGACGACATAGTGAATTCCAGGTCACAGATCAGCCTGGACTAGAGTGACACCCTACCTCAAAAAGAGAAGATAGGATCTTGCTATGTAGTCCAGGCTGGCCTCCTGGCAATCCTCCTGCCTCAGCCCAGTCCTGGGACTACGAGTCACTTTTTTTTTTTTTTCTTTCTGCCTTCCAAAAACAAGTACCCAACAGGCCCAGCTTTTAGCTTCCTCTTAGGTTGCAGATTTCCTCACTTGGAGTCCTTTGTCTTAGGACCACAAAAAATTAGACACACAGACAACAGGGAGACAAGCAAAGTAATTTATTGAGAAAAAAGGTGGAAAAGCCCCAGAGTGTCAGGGCAAGCATGCTTAGAATTCACCTGGCATCCAAAGTAGAGAAAATGGAGAAACAAATGAAAAGTTTTGCTGAGTTGGAGCTCTGAGAAGAAGGAGGGCCCAGCAGTGAAGGTCCAGGAGCAACTGCACAGAGGGAGGAACTTCTGAAGAATGATAGTATTAATCTCTTTTTTTTCCCTAATATTTATTTGAGAGAGACACAAAGTGGCAGAAAGAGAGAGAGAGAGGGAGGGAGAGAATGAGTGCACCATAGCCTCTAGCCACTGCAATGGAACTCCAGATGCATGCACCACCTTTTGCATGTATATGGCTTATGTGGATCCTGGGGAATCAAACCTGGGTCCTTAGAATTAGATTCGTAAACAATCCGCTTAACAGCTAAACCATCTCGCCAGCCCTAGTACTTATTCTCTTATAAGTGGCTAACTGCTCCTCCCACCTCCTTAGCATGTCTTTAGGTGATTGATGGGTGGTCTCTTGACCAGGTGAATGACTGACAGGCTCCAGTGGATTTTTTTTTTTTTTTTTTTTTTTGGTTTTTCGAGGCAGGATTTCACTATGGTCCAGGCTGACCTGGAATTCACTATGTAGTCTCAGGGTGGCCTCGAACTCACGGCGATCCTCCTACCCCTGCCTCCCGAGTGCTGGGATTTAAAGGCATGCGCCACCACGCCCGGCCAGTGGATTTACTTTTAAAAGAGGAGGCCATAGTCCAGATAGCTCTACCCTCCTCCCTTTCATACCAGGGAGACTGGAGGTGAGGTCCCTCCTTTGAGGACCTCCAAGCTTGCTAGTGTGTGTCTACTTACAGCTGGATGGCTGTGTCTTGCCCACCCTTGGCCTCTCTGAGCTCATCCGCAAGTTCCCTGTCCACCCGAAATTTCTGCAAGTGGCTTGAAGGGTTGAAAATGAAAAATCCACACAGGAGGAGGCAGACTATAAAAAGGGATAGCTAGCTCTTGGTGACTTGGAAATGTAAGGGCTTGGTGGTGCAGGCCTCTAATTTCACCACTTTGCAGGCTGGAAAGCCTCAAGTTCAAGGCTAGCCTGAGCAGCACAGTGAGTTTAAGGACCCTATGAGCTATGTAGCTGGAGGGGCTGGAGAGATGGCTTAGCAGTTAAGGTGCTTGCCTAAGGACCCATGTTTGATCTCTCTCCAGGTACCACGTTAGCCAGACGCACAAAGGTGATACAAGCGGAAGGTCGCACGTGTGCACTAGGTGGCAGGAGCGTCTGGAGTTTGCAGCAGCTAAAGCCTTGGTGTGCCGATCCTCTCCCCCCCCCAAAAAAAAAATCCAAAGAAAAAAAGAGAGTGAAATGTACCTGAATTGTACCATTGCTTCTGCAGTAAAAATAAACCTAGGGAGTGGGACAGTAGCTCAGTTGGTAGAGTTCTTACCTATTACACATAAAGCTCTGGGGTAGATTGCCAAATAATGTGGGCGTAATTGCATATGCCTGTAATCCCAGCACTAAAGAGTGCTGGAGGTGGAGGCAGGATAATCAGGTTCTCTGGCTACATTGCAAGTTCAGGGCCAACTTGGGATACATGAGACCCTCCTTTAAAAATTCCAGCCGGGCGTGGTGGTGCACGCCTTTAATCCCAGCACTGGGGAGGCAGAGGTAGGAGGATCACCTGTGAGTTCGAGGCCACCCTGAGACGACATAGTGAATTCCAGGTCAGCTTGGGCTAAAGTGGAACCCAACCTCGAAAAACCAAAAAATAAAAATAAATAAAAATAAAAATAATAAAAATTCCAATAATAAGGCTGGAGAGATGGCTTAGCAGTTAAGGCACTTGCCTGTGAAGCCTAAGAACTCATGTCCCAATCTCCAGGTACCGAGTAAGCTAGATGCACAATGTTGCACATGCGCACAAAGGGGTGCATGCGTGCGGAGTTAGCTTGCAGTGGCTGAAGGCCCTGGCACGCCCATTCTCTCTTGCTCTCAAAATTAATTTAAATTTTTTTTTTATCCCAGTAATAGTTTTAATTCCCCCAAGGTCAGGGGTAGAAGGACACAGTCTGAGCCCCTGGCGGATCCCTCCACACAATGGCGCTGAAAGTAGCCTCAGCTTCTGCCCCCAGCACCTCCATCCAAAGCCATCGACTTAAGTCCTAGAAACCGGACTGTCTGGAAGTTTCTCACGCCTGTACCTGGCAACTGCACTAAGTGCCAAGTTTCCCCTTAGAAATTGGAATTCAATGAGATTTGGAAACTTCTCATGCTTTTGGGCGCATTTAGTAACGAATTCCAGCTGGACGATTAAGAGGGACACCCGCTGGACGAGACGAGACTGGCTCTCGGATGCTTCTCCACCTGGGGACTCCAGGGAGACAGCAGATAAGCTTTTGTTTTTTTTGGGGGGGTCTGTGTGACCCTTGCTTATCTGGGCTTAATTTCCCATGGGGCAGATGCTGGGAGAATGGGTATGTTGTGGACACCGGGAGACGGAGATAAAAATGCAGCGAGAGCCCGTGGCGCATGGCCATTTCTGGAGGTTTAGCCTGGCTCTGGCCAGGCGCGCAGCCGCCCTGGCGCCCGCAGCTCACCCGCCAGGCTTCCAGGTACCCATTCCCTCCCGAACTTGACCTCTCCCCTCACCCTAACAAAGCCTCTGGAGCATCTCCAGCCTGGGGCTCCACACACCTTTCTTGCAAAAAGATAGTATCAAATTTACAGAAATAAAATATCATATACTTTGAAAGACTCCCCCCCCGCAATGGAATTCAGATTTTCTTAACTTCTTAAAAAAAAACCTTTTTGTTGGTTTGTTTTTCAAGGTAGGGTCTCGCTCTAGCCCAGGCTGACCTGGAATTCACTATGCAGTCTCAGGGTGGCCTTGAACTCATGGCGATCCTCCTACCTTTGCCTCCAGTGTGCTGGGATTAAAGGCCTGTGCCACCACCCAGGGATCCTAGCTTCTTTTTTGAGACAGGGTTTCAGGTAGCTCAGATTGGTCTTGAACTCTCCTCTTAGCCAAAAAGGACCTTGAACTTCTGATCCTTGGCCTCTTCCAAGTGCTGGGACTGCAGACATGGGCCACCACACCCAGTTTCTTTGGTGCTGGGAATCAAACCCCGGGCTTTGTGCAAGCATTCTACAAACTGATCTGTCGTTTTTAGGCCCAGATTCATTAATTCTGAACTAATGACGTTCAAGTTGGAAACACTAACTTGATATGAATGTTTCTTTCTTTCAGAAGAGTAAACTTTTTAAAGACTCCTCCTTATTTTCTCTAAAGGCACCAACATCAGAGGTAGTAACTCAGTTTTCAAGAAGGGAGGGGGCTCTTGCTCTCACTTTCCTGCTCTGCAGGGATTGGGCTTTGTAATGGGCCTGCGATTCTCACTTCCCCACCCACCTGAGAGTCCCCTCAGCCACCCCAAGGGTTTCTTGAGGAGGAAGGAGGAGCCCCCGGAAGTCCTTTGCTCAAGGTCACAATATTCATTAGAGAGCAGAGCCTCCTCCCCTCCTGGTTTTCATGGACCTGGGCTCCTGCTTCTCCTAAGACCTTCGGGACGAGCATATTTCTCCTCGTCTGGGACACTTTTCCTTTTTTCACATTATCATTTTCACTTTAGGAAATTAATGTTTTCCTTCGGGTGTTTTGGCAATGGCTTTGTGAAGTAGAGCCATCACTAATATTGTTTCCTAAATTTATTATTTTTATCTTTATATTTATTTTCCCCTAAATCTTTGAGAGCTGTGGACCGCAGGAAGATGGCGCACTTTTCTTCCAGGTATGAGCTAACCTTGAACTTGAATTTATTATCGCTAGAGACTGCTAGTTTACAAAATTAAATTCCACACCTCTGATTTCATTTTGTTCAAACCTTAAAAGATCTGCCAATAAAACTCACTTTTTTTTTTTTTTTTTTTTTTTTTGTTTTGGTTTGGGTTTGGTTTTTGACGTAGGGTCTAACTATGGTCCAGACTGACCTGGAATTAACTATGTAGTCTCAGGGTGGCCTCAAATTCACGCCAGTCCCTCTGTCTCCCAAGTGCTGGGATTAAAGGCATGCGCCACCACACCTGGCTCTTCTTTGTTTTTTTTTTTTTTTTTTAATATTTTATTTATTACTTATTTGAGAGAGAGGAAAAAGCAGATAAAGAGAATGGGCATGCCAGGGCCACTAGCCACTGCAAACAAACTCCAGACACATGTTCCTCCTTGTGCAGCTGGCTTACATGGGTCCTGGGGAATCAAACTGTGTTCCTTGGGCTTCGCAGGCAAATGCCTTAACCCCTAAGGCATTTCTCCAGCCCCCTTTGTTGTTGTTGTTTGTTTAACACTCTTTTTTTCCCCCTGAGAAACCTGGAACTTTGCACTTTGCACTTAGAGTTATAGCTTACTTTGTCATTGACTTTTTTTTTTTTTTTTTTTTTTTTCAAGGTAGGGTCTCACTCTGGCCCAGGCTGACCTGGAATTAACTATGCAATCTCAGGGTGGCCTTGAACTCACGGCGATCCTCCTACCTCTGCCTCCCAAGTGCTGGAATTAAAGGCGTGCACCACCACGCCCGGCTTGTCATTGACTTTTTAACAATTTCAACCGCTTTAATGGCTCTGCCTAGAAATGCTTGCCTACTCTTGTGTAGACATGAGAATTTCAGCAAATTAAGATTAAAAGTATAGCCAAGCATGATAGCGCATGCCTTTAATCCCAGCACTTTGGAGGCAGAGGTAGGAGAGTTGCTGTGAGTTCAAGGCCACCCTGAGACTACAGAGTGAATGAATTCCGGGTCAGCCTGAGCTAGAGTGAGACCCTACCTCAAAAAACCAAACAAAAAAAAATTAAAAGTATAGACAGATTCAATATCTATAAGCATTAAGAGTAGCAAAAAAAAAAAAAAGCTTTGAACTGAAAAATGTTTTAAATGGCAGGTTTAAATGAAATTGTAAACAAAACTCACTAATAACAAGGCCATGCAAGTATTTATTATTTATATAACGTGGTCGGGAGAAGGTGATCATACCCAGGGCTTTGCATATGCTAAGCAAGCACTCCCCCACTCAGCTACATCCCCAGCCACTTTCCTATTTGTATATGAAAACTACTTAAGTAGGTCCAGCAAAATAGAAGATGAAAGGTTTAGTCCTGCTTAAAATTAGGTACATGTGAGGATAGGGCCATGAAGCAGGGTCTCACTCCAGAGGCTGACGTGGAACTCGTTCTGTATCTATAGTCACAGGCTGGCCTCGAACTCACAGTGATCCTCCTACCTCTGCCTCCCCACGGCTGATACTGAACACTTGCACCTCCATGCCAGGCTCTGGTGATCTGTTTTGTACTGTTGATGCAAAACATATATTTGCTCCCTAAGGAAGTATGAGCTAATTCAGAGAGGAGTGACCATGGTTGGGGAACACAGATTGAGGTGACTGTGAATGATGTGTTTGAGAACAACAGACAAAGAGAGAAAGAGAGAGAGAGAGAGAATGGGCACACCAGTGCCTCCAACCACTGCAAATGCTCCAGATGCATGCGCCACTTTGTGCATCTGGCTTATGTGGAATAGAGCCTCGAACCAGGGTCCTTAGGCTTCACAAGCAAGCCTTCACAAGCGCTTAACACTAAGCCAGCCCTACATGAGCTTTTAATAATCACAGAATTTAAAAAAAAAAAATCAATGCAGCCAGGCCTAGTGGCACACGCCTTTAATCCCAGCACTTGGGAGAAGAGGTAGGAGGATCAGTGTGAGTTCAAAGCCAGCCTGAGACTACATAGGGACTTCCAAGTCAGAATCAATGAAACCTTCTAACATTCTTAACTTTGGGATTGACGGAAGCTATTGGTCTGTTACTCTTACATTCCACTAGTTTTATCTGTCAACCAAGAAAAAAAAATGTTAGTTAGGTCAGACACAGGGGCCATTAAGGGGACTAAAGATACCCCAAAATAATTTTGGCTCTCAAGCTGCAACATGCCAGCCCTAAACAATCACAAAGTCAGTCTGCAAAAATCTTCAACCTAGATGGGGCTCTTTGTGCGGGGTGTCTGGGGAGGTGCCCTCTGTTCACACTTTTTTAAATGGTAATTTGCTTTGTTCTGCTAACTTCCCCTAATGGGTTGTCAATTTGCTTTTTCTAGTGTGGTTTTGATCGTGGCCATTTCCAGCCTGTTCGAATTGGGATTCCTTGTTGGTGAGAGAGTTTTGCTTTTCTTGTTTTGGGCTTTTTCAGCTTTGTTATGCTTCCCTCCCCACCCACCCCTACACACAGGGTATCTTGTAGCCCAGACTGGCCAGTAACTCCTGCTACTTCCGGCTGCCCAGTGCTAGGATTACAGGTTTGTGCCACTATGCTCTGGTGAGGTTTTTGTTATTGGTTTTTGTTTTTTCTTTTGAGACAGAATCTCATCCTGACATTGGCTTGAACTCCTGATTCTCCTGCCTCCTCCTCCCATAGTCGCCACCAAGGCTGGCTGAGTTTTCTACTTTTTTTTTGTTTGTTTGTTTGCTTTTTCAAGGTAGGGTCTCACTCTGGCCCAGGCTGACCTGGAATTCACTATGTAGTTTGAAGGTGACCTTGAACTCACGGTGATCCTCCTACCTCCACCTCCCGAGTGCTGGCATTAAAGACAATTTTCTACTTTTGGTCACAAACCTTTTTCTGTTGTTGTTTATGTGGTGCTGGGGATCCAACTAAAGACTTTGGGCCTGTTAGGGAAGCACTCCACCACTGAGCATACCCCAAATGTCCCCCTTTGCTCTCCACCCCACCCCACCCCCGCCCTAGTGCTGCCATTAAAACTAGGGCCTTGTGCATGCTAGGCAAACTGCCACTGAGCTGTGTCTCCAGTCCTTGAACTTGGTATCCTCCTGTTCCACCATACCTGTTACTTAAGAGAAAGAGGCAGATAGAGAATGGACACACCAGGGCCTCCAGCCACTGCAAACGAACTCCAGACGCATTGTGCAGCTAGCTTACGTGGGTCCTGGGGAATTGAACCAGGGTCCTTCAGCATCGCAGGCAAATGCCTTAACTGTTGATTTGATCTGTTTTTGTACTGTTGATGCAAAACATATATTTGCTCCCTAAGGAAGTATGAGCTAATTCAGAGAGGAGTGACCATGGTTGGGAACACAGATTGAGGTGACTGTGAATGATGTGTTTGAGAACAACAGACAAAGAGAGAAAGAGACAGAGAGAGAGAATGGGCACACCAGTGCCTCAACCACTGCAAATGCTCCAGATGCATGCGCCACTTTGTGCATCTGGCTTTGTGGAATAGAGCCTCGAACCAGGGTCCTTAGGCTTCACAAGCAAGCCTTCACAAGCGCTTAACACTAAGCCAGCCCTACATGAGCTTTTAATAATCACAGAATTAAAAAAAAAAAAAATCAATGCAGCCAGGCCTAGTGGCACACGCCTTTAATCCCAGCACTTGGGAGAAGAGGTAGGAGGATCAGTGTGAGTTCAAAGCCAGCCTGAGACTACATAGGGACTTCCAAGTCAGAATCAATGAAACCTTCTAACATTCTTAACTTTGGGATTGACGGAAGCTATTGGTCTGTTACTCTTACATTCCACTAGTTTTATCTGTCAGCCAAGAAAAAAAATGTTAGTTAGGTCAGACACTGGGGCCATTAAGGGGACTAAAGATACCCCAAAATAATTTTGGCTCTCAAGCTGCAACATGCCAGCCCTAAACAATCACAAAGTCAGTCTGCAAAAATCTTCAACCTAGATGGGGCTCTTTGTGCGGGGTGTCTGGGGAGGTGCCCTCGGTTCACACTTTTTAAATGGTAATTTGCTTTGTTCTGCTAACTTCCCCTAATGGGTTGTCAATTTGCTTTTCTAGTGTGGTTTTGATCGTGGCCATTTCCAGCCTGTTCGAATTGGGATTCCTTGTTGGTGAGAGAGTTTTGCTTTTCTTGTTTTGGGCTTTTTCAGCTTTGTTATGCTTCCTCCCCCCCCCTACACACAGGGTATCTTGTAGCCCAGACTGGCCAGTAACTCCTGCTACTTCCGGCTGCCCAGTGCTAGGATTACAGGTTTGTGCCACTATGCTCTGGTGAGGTTTTTGTTATTGGTTTTTGTTTTTTCTTTTGAGACAGAATCTCATCCTGACATTGGCTTGAACTCCTGATTCTCCTGCCTCCTCCTCCCATAGTCGCCACCAAGGCTGTTTTGAGTTTTTTTTTTTTTGTTTGCTTTTTCAAGGTAGGGTCTCACTCTGGCCCAGGCTGACCTGGAATTCACTTTGAAGGTGACCTTGAACTCACGGTGATCCTCCTACTTCCGCCTCCCGAGTGCTGGGATTAAAGACAATTTTCTACTTTTGGTCACAAACCTTTTTCTGTTGTTGTTTATGTGGTACTGGGGATCCAACTAAAGACTTTGTGCCTGTTAGGGAAGCACTCTACCACTGAGCATACCCCAAATGTCCCCCTTTGCTTCCTCCCCACCCTAGTGCTGGCATTAAAACTAGGGCCTTGTGCATGCTAGGCAAACTGCCACAGAGCTGTGTCTCCAGTCCTTGGTGTTTTGAGACAGGGTCTCACTATGTATCTCAGGCTGACCTTGAACTCGGTATCCTCCTGTTCCACCATACCTGTTACTTAAGAGAGAGAGAAAGAGGCAGATAGAGAATGGACACACCAGGGCCTCCAGCCACTGCAAACGAACTCCAGACGCATGTGCCTCTTGTGCAGCTAGCTTACGTGGGTCCTGGGGAATTGAACCAGGGTCCTTCAGCATCGCAGGCAAATGCCTTAACTGTTGATTTCCCCAAGCCCCCCCCCCACACTTTTTTTTTTTTTTTTAAGTTTTTCAAGGTAGGGTCTCACTCTAGCCCAGGCTGACCTGGAATTTACTATGTATTCTCAGGATGGCCTCAAACTCATGGCCATCCTCCTACCTCTGCCTCCCGAGTGCTGGGATTAAAGGTGTGCACCACCACCCCTGGTTAACAATCTCTTTTATGTGGCCTGAAATGTAGACTCCAGGAGTTGATTTTTGTCATTAAGGGTTGGGCCACGGTGAACTGGCGCTTCCATCTCTGGGAGACCTGGCCTTCAGAGATGACAGCATTCCGTCCCAGGAGGAGCCTGCAGCTCGTCCTCCCTCTTTCCAGTTTGTGCGATCAACGGGTATACAGAACAGTAAGACCTGCTTGCCTTCAGTCATCTCTGTCTGAGCCCTTAACACGTTTCTTTAGTATTATTTTTAAAAATTAATTTGTACGTGTGTGTATTTGCACGCACGCACGAGTGTCTCTTGCTACTGCAAACACGTGCTTATCACCCTCCACATCATATTAACATTTAACCCAAGAGCGGGTGGGTGAATCTGCAGTTGGGTGCGCAGCTGTCCGGGCTTGGGGTACAGAGGTGAATGGCACAAGCATGTTTTCACCTCCCTGGAACAGTTTCTCTCAGCTGATCCCACTTCACATGGGAACCTAGGAACCATTACTGGTGTGAACAGGAATGTGAGTTCCCTGCTCCCAGGTACCTGTAGCAAAAGGAATGGAGTCTTCCTCTATGGGGTTTTCAGATAGGACACTGGGAGATAGATGAAGGCCAAGGTGCTATATGAACCTCTTACAGAAAATGGCGTAGGCATTTCAATTCCTCCACCTACCCTCAAGGATTCTTCTTACATTTCAGGTAAGTTGCTAAATAAAACCTGCTGTCTGAATGGAGGTACCTGCATCCTGGGGTCCTTCTGCGCCTGCCCCCCTTCCTTCTATGGACGCAACTGTGAACATGACGTACGCAAGGAGTAAGTCAGTGGAGGGAGTGGGAGGCAGGAAAGAGAGGTGGGAATGTACCAATGGAGTGTTGTCTGCTTCTTCACAGGCACTGTGGGTCCATCCCTCATGGCACCTGGCTGCCCAAAAAGTGTTCTCTGTGTAAGTGCTGGCACGGCCAGCTGCACTGCTTAGCGCAGACATTTCTACCCGGCTGTGGTAAGTAGCTGTTCCTCTCTGGTCAGTCCTTTAGGTCACTCAGTTGCCCACCGCAAGCATGCCTCTCCTACCTACTCCTGGTCTGCTGGCCAAACTTCTGTTTGGAAAACAGCATGGGGGTTAGGCGTGGTGGCACACACTTTTAATTCCAGCACTCAGGAGGCAGAGGTGGGAGGATTGCCCTGAGTTCAAGGCCACCCTGAGACTACATAGTGAATTCCAGGTCAGCCTGGGCTAGAGCGAGACCCTACCTCGAAAAACAGAAACAATGGGTTGGGGAAGTGGCTTAGCGATTGCCTGTGAAGCCCAAGGACTCCAGTTTGATTCCCTAGGCCCTACATGCACAAGGGGCACATGTGTCTGGAGTTGGTTTGCAGTGGCTGGAGGCCCTGGCATGCCCATTCTCTCTGTCTATCTGCCTTTTCTCTCTCTCTTTCTCTCAAATAAATAAATAAATAAATAAATAAATAAATAAATAAAATATTTAAAAACACACACAGCATTGAGGCTTCAGACATGGGTTCCTTTGGGGTGGCTCCCTCAGATGCAGGGTCTTTGGGGAGTGTCCCCCCAGATGTGGGATTCTTGAAGGTGTTCCCTCAAGTCCTTGGTGGCTACTTCCTCTGACAAAACCATAGGATTGGGGGACTGGAAGCATGGCTCAGCAGTTAAGGGGTTTGCCTGCAAAGCCAAAGGACCTAGGTTTGATTCCCCAGAACCCACGTTAGCCAGAAGCACAAGGGGGCACATGAGTCTGGAGTTCATTTGCAGTGGCTGGAGGCCCTGGCACGCCCATTGTCTCTCTCTCTCCCCCCCTCTGTCAAATAAATGAATAAAAATATTTTTAAAAGAAACAGAGTTAAGGCACTTGCCTGCAAAGCCTAACAGCCAGGGTTCAGTTCCCTAGTACCCACGTAAAGCTGGATGCACAAAGTGGCATGTGTGTTTGGAGTTTGTTTGCAACAGCTGAAGGCCCTGGCATGCCCATTCTCTTTCTCTCTGTCTCTGTCTCTCTCTGCTTGAAAATAAATAAATAAAAGTAAAATATCCCCATAGGGTCCTTCTGTTTATCTTAGGAGTCTACTTAACACTGGGCTTAATACTGGGGTTCTAGAAGACAATAAACAGAAAAAGACCCTGTGACTTCAATACTAAGAGTTGTTCTTTGAGCAGGGAACCCCAGCAGAATCTAGAAGAGACTGTCCAGTTAGAACCCATTCCTACAGCAAACTCTACCTGCACTTGGGGGGTGGATTGTTTTTCTTTTCTTTTTATTTTTTCTTTTCTTTGTGTTACATGTATTTATATGTATGGGGGTGCAGATGCCTTCCTCTCACTCCCTCAAATAAATAAATAAATAAATAAATAAATAAATAAATAAATAAATAAATAAATAGGGCTGGAAAGATGGATTAGCAGTTAAGGCACATGCCTGTAAAACCTAAGGACCCCAGTTCGATTCTCCAGGTCCCACGTAAGCCAGATGCACAAGGGGGCGCACGCATCTGGAGTTTGTTTGCAGTGGCTAGAGGCCCTGGCGTACCCATTCTGTCTCTCTCTTTCCTCCCTCTGTCTCAAATGAATAAATAAATAGAAACCCTATTTTTTTTTTTTTTTTTTTTTTTTTTTTTTTTTTGAGGTAGGGTTTCACTCTGGTCCAGGCTGACCTGGAATTCACTATGTAGTCTCAGGGTGGCCTCAAACTCACGGCGATCCTCCTACCTCTGCCTCCGGAGTGCTGGGATTAAAGGCGTGTGCCACCACGTCCTGCTTTAGAAACCCTTTTTTTTAATTAATAAATAGCTGGGCGTGGTGGCACATGCCTTTAATCCCAGGATTTAGGAGGCAGAGGTGGGAGGATGACCATGAGTTCGAGGCCACCCTGAGACTATAGAGTGAATTCCAGGTCAGCCTGGGCTAGAGCGAGACCCTACCTTGAAAAACATAAATAAATAAATAAATAAATAAATAAATAAATAAATAAATAATCCTTTTTTAAAAAAAGACAATGATAAGAGCAGAGGGTCGTAAGAGAGTTCTTCACGTGCTCTGGGGTTTGATGGCCACTCGTGTTCAGGGGACCCTCACAGGTCCCTCCTTTAATGTCAGGAATGGAGTACGTTCAAGTGAATGACAACAAAGCTTCCACAGGTGCAAGATGGACCTGCACAACCCACCAGTAAAGAGACCCCGTGTGCCTTTATCATCTGTAGCCTGGGTTCTGGATCTGGCAAAGATATTTGGCAAGTGGGGGTAGAATGAGCCTTTTTTTCCCCCCTGGAATTTGGTACCGAGGTATGCTGTCCTCTTATTACCAGAGCCAACCGAGTTGAAGTATTTACTGTGGTAGTTGAATGTGTGGTCCCATAGACTCAGGCTTGAGTCTCCAGTCTCCATAGGGCAGGGCCCTGCTGGGGAGGAGATCTGTCATCTCACCAGGGGTGGGTCTTGAGTCCAGCCCTAAGATGTGTAGAGAGAGCAGTTTGAGCTCTTGCTCTTTATGATTTTTGGTGCCTGCTGGCTGTTGGGTGGCTTCTCTATGCTGTGGTCTATGGAAGTGAGCCCGCTTCTCCCACACCATACCATTGATGGCGTTCCCCTGGATTTTGTAAACCTGAAACAAATGCCTTCCTCCCATAAGCTGCTTCTGGTTGGACATTTGTCTCAGCAACGTGAAGCTTTGCGACATTTACCTACCAGGAGAGGTGACCAGGAAAAAAAAAAGTGCCCAAGAAAGAGAAAATGAACAACTGGCCTGTGATAATTTTTTAACTTATTTATTTATTAAGTTTTCATGCATATATATAATATACTTTGTTCAGTCTCCTCCCATTACTTCATGATATCTCCCTCCCCTGTTTCCTTCCTTTTTTCTCTTTCTTTTCTTTTCTTTCTTTCTTTCTTTCTTTCTTTCTTTCTTTCTTTCTTTCTTTTTCTTTCTTTTTTTGTTTTGTTATTTTAGAGGGTGGGAGAAAGAGAGAGAATTGGCATGACAGGGCCTCAGCCCTGTGATACTCAAACTCCAGATGTTTGTGCCACCTAGTGGGCATGTACAACCTTGTGCTTTCCTCATCTTTGTGCATATGGCTTATGTGGGATCTGCAGAGTCGAGCATGGGTCCTTAGGCATTGCAGGCAAACGCCCCAACCACAAAGCCATCCTTCCAGCCCTTCCCCTCTCTTTTTCTCAACCAGTCCCTCTTCTACTCTGATGTCTTTTTTTTTTCTTGTGTATTTGTGTGACCCACTGAGTTCAGTTAGGGTTCCCTACATTAGCATGGGTGAGGGATCATTTACCAGCAATGTGTTACTACTGGTCACACTGCTGCTGGGGAAAATATCTCCTGCTACCCTATCAACCAGTAACTCCTCAGGATGGGATGGAGGGGGCACTTATGCCCTCCTTCTTCATCCGTGATAGGGTGTTGATGGGCCCCGTATCGTGCAGGTCACGTTCAGGTAATGACAGTTGCCGTGACATCATCACTGCAATGGCCATGTCGTGCTGAGACCATTTTTGTTGAAAGCTCTTCAGGGGGGTTGTGGATGTCATGCAGTCAGTACCGCTGATCCCATGAGCACTTTGACATCAAGTGTCGGATCCTGGCTGGATTTTGGATTTTGTAGATGGGGCCATGAACGCAGGCAGTTAGGGCAGCCAGATAAACTGCTGGAGAGACCTCCTTTCATAACCAAGTGTCTCTACCTTCCAGGAGGCCACGTGATGGACGATCACCTCAGAGCTTCCAGGGCGACAGAATTAGCACCATCAGTGCCAACCACTTTGATGCTGGCCTGTATTGGTCTTTCTATACAAAGTTTCTATTAATAGACACATTTGCCTTTTTCTAGGCATGCAAGCGTAGGTGTCATACAAATTTCATGACCAGTAAAGGCAACTTCTCCAGTGTCCTAAAATAATGCACACATTTCCATACTGGTCCCTAACACTTCCTGAAAACACCAAGGACTTCACTTCTGTCCTGCTCACCCCATAAAAAGCATTTATTTTTCTTTCTGGCTATACGGGTGGTGAGAAAGCCAGGGCCTCACTCCATGCTGAGCACTCTAACACTGAACTCCATCCCCAGCCTAAAAGCTACTTTTTCTGCAAAACGAGAAAGGTACACTACCTTGTGCCCACGTTGTGTGTTTCCTGATGAATGTAACTCTTTTGTTCTACAGTTTACTGAAGGTTAATCCTAATGCGGAAATGGAGATAAACTTCTGAGTATATCAAAGTCACTTAAGACAATATCTTGGACTGGGGAGATTGCACAGTGGTTAAAGGGCTTGTTTGCAAAGTCTGCTGGTCTGGTTTCAATTCCCAGTACCCATGTAAAGCCAGATGTACAAAGTAGGAACTTGTTTGCAGTGGCAAGAATCCCTTGGCAAAACTTTTTGTTTGGTTTTTTTTTTTTTTTTCGGTTTGTTTTTTTTTTAAAGAATACTTTTTTTAAAAAAAAGTAGCCGGGCGTGATGGTGCACGCCTTAAATCCCAGCATTCAGGAGGCAGAGGTAGAAGGATCACCACCCGAGACTACGCTAGTGAATTCCAGGTCAGCCTCGGCTAGAGTGAGACCCTACCTCGAAAAACCAAAAAATAAAAAATAATGAAGCCAGGCTTGGTGCCTTTTGTCTTTAATCCCCTGTGACATAGGAGAATCACTGGGCTACAGAATGGATTCCAGGTCAGCCTAGGTTAGAATAAGACCTTGCCTCAAAATTTAAAATAGAAAAATAAAATAAACCTAAAAAATAAAGCCAGGCCCAGCATGGTGGTGTATGCCTTTAATCCCAGCACTTGGGAGGCACAGGTAGGTAGGAGGCCACGCTGAGACTACATAGTGAATTCCAGGTCAGCTAGAGTGAGACCCATTCTCTTTGTCTTCTTATCTGCCTCTTTCCCCTCTCTTGCTCTCAAATAAATAAAATTTTTTTTTAATTTTTTGTTGATTTTTAATCTTACATACCAAAAAAACCCCACCTGATAGTTCCCTCCCCTCCCCCATTCCACTTTAGAACTCCAGTCTCCATCATATCCCCTCCCTCTCTCCATTAGTCTCTCCTAATTTGGTGACATCATCTTTCTCTTCTATTTTGATGGTCTTGCAAAGGTATTGCTAGGCACCGCAAGATCATGGATATCGAGGCCAATTTCTGTCTGGACAGTTGCATTGTAAGAGGTCATATCCTTCCTTTGGCTCTTCCATTCTATCCGCCCCCTCTTCCGCAATGGTCCCTGAGCCATTGGAGTGTGTGACAGAGGTGTTTCAGTGCTAGGCACTCCTCCATCCCTTCTCAGCACTATGTTACCTTTTGGGTCATCCCAGTGGTCATCACCATCTGAAAAGAGAAGCTTCTCTAGCCAGAAGTGAGAGTAGCGTTAATATGTGAACATGAACATTTAGTGTAGTGTCCCCAGGGCAGCTTGGTGGGAATAATATATACATTTAGTCAGACATGAGCAGGCTTATACCCCCAAGGCTCATGACCTCACCTACCATAGACTTTTACTTAGGTTTTTCAGTACCAGGTATGTATTCCCTCCCGTAGAGAGGGCCTTCAGTCCAATTATGGAGCAGTTGGTTACCCCAAGAGTAGACACGCCACTATTGCACCCTTTCAGTCATTGGGCCTGTCTGGCCAAGCTTGAATATTCAGCATCCACTGTTTTCACTGCTGATGACTTCTGTCTCCCATACGCTGTGTGCAGTGCAGCTTTTTCCAGCTTTCAGTTGGCTGGTTTACAGGGAGAAGGTTTTCTGCTCAGCACCAGCTTGCTTTCTCAGTAACCTTGCCTCTCAGGCATGAGATGTCTTCAGCAATAGGGTCTTACTATCTGTTTCTCTAGGGAAACCAAGGGCTTTGGCAAAAGCCTTAATGTTTTGGAGGCTACCGGGACCTCCTTGGCCAACAACTCACTGGAAGGTATTCCATCCCAGGTACTGAAAATTTTCTAGTATCAAATAAATAAAATTAAAAAAAATTAAGTACATAGCATAGCAAGTATATGTTCAGGGCTTTTGTTTTTTTTTTATTTATTTTTTAAAAAATTTATTTGAGAGAGAGCTGGAGGCAATGGGTGTGCTAGGGCCCCCAGCTGCTGCAAATGAACTCTAGATGCATGTGCCACCTTGTGTATATGGCTTAATGTGGGTCTTGGGGGAATCAAACGGGTCCTTTGGCTTTGCAGGCAAGCGTCTCAACTGCTAAGCCATCTCTCCAGCCCAGCCCACACCTTTAATCCCAGCACTCAGAAGGCCAAGGTAGAAGGATCGCTGTGAGTTTGAGGCAACCCTGAGACTACATATTGAATTCTAGGTCAGCCTGAGCTAGAGCAAGACCCTACCTTGAAAAAAACAGAAGGGGGAAAGGGGGTGGGCGGCAAGGCAGTAACCATGCAAGTGTGAGCACTGGAGTCAAGATAGGTCCTTAGCACACACATAAATCCCTCGTTGGGTATGGTGGCCCTCCTCTAATCCCAGTATCTCTGAGATGGCAGGTTACTACTAAACTGTCACTAGACAATCAGCCTAGGACTCTCAATTACGTACTTAAACCCCAGGAATTCAGCCCTCAGTTGAGTTCCCACTTCCAGGGGCTCCCATCCATGTAACTGGACTTTTTTTTTTCTTTTCTGGACGCTTTCTTGCTTGCCTGATGTTTCTGCCTGTGCTGTATCTGAATCCTGACTAATAAAGCCTATTACATCCAGTGGGTCTCGCCTACCGGACTTTTTTGATTGACTTGGAGACGACAGTTCTCTGAGTTAGAATCCAGTTCAGCAGAGGGGAGCTGCGCCCTCCCGTTTCAATTTTGGTGGCAAGAGCAGAGTGGCTTCGCGCCTGTTTCATGACTGACTGTAGTAGCCACTTTCATGATGCGAGGATGAACATATAAACCGTACCTGGTTTAAGGGAGGAAAGGGTTTATTTCAAACTTACAGTTCCTGGGGGGAAACTGTTTCCATACATCCAAGCAGAGAAAAACAACCAAAAAGCCAGCAAAAAAGCAAACAGGACCCCCACAGCTCAGACTGCTCTCTATACCTTTGGGCTGGACCCTAGGATCTGCCCCCAGTGACACTTCCAGCCAGGTAGCTGGAGACCCAAATTATAAACTATAATAAAACACCTGGGGCTGAAGAGATGGCTTAGTGGTTAAGGCACTTGTCTGAAGCCTGAGGACCCATGTTCTATTCCCCAATAACCACATAAGCCAGATACACAAGGTGGCACATGCATCTGGAGTTTGCAGTGGCTGGAGGCTCTGGTGCACTCATTCTTTCTATCTGCCTTTCTTTCCAATAAATAAATAAAATATTTTAAAAAATGGGCTGGGGAGATGGCTCAGCAATTAAGAGGCTGGCTGCAACACCTAAGGACTCAAGTTCAACTCCCCAGTACACACGGAAAGCCAGATGTGCAAGGTGGTGCATGCATCTGGAGTTTGGTTACAGTGACTGGAGGCCCTGGTGTGCCCATTCTCTGTCTCTCTCTGTCTCTCTTGTGAATAAATAAATAAAATGTTTCAAAAACCAAACACCTGAGTCTATGGGGACATGTATTCAAACTATCACACTGACATTTAGCCTTTTGAGGATTTAAGGACACTGCACATTTTTATTTTGGGAAGAAATGCACCTACAACTTTACAAAGAAAGGAGCATGCCCTTACTTCCTCTTAGCCCATGAAGAACCTGCTCTGAAACCAGTGTGTGCTGAAGGTAGAGATGTCCTTAAAACTCTTATTCCACACATGAATAAGAGAATTTAGGATGGTGCGTGGATTTCCATGGTGAAATCCCTCAGCTTCTGGACTCTCCCAGTCCCCCAGCCTGTCTCCAGTGTACTCCTTGTTCATCATTCAGCTCAACAGAAAGCCTAACCAGCAGGAGAGGGTTCAGACTCTGGAATAGTAGAAAGACAAATGGCATAGGAGCCTGGAGGAAAGGGGGTCCGAGGGACAAAGGGGATCCTCCAGTTCTACCACTAGCACCCCCATGTCCAGCAGCAGTCACACACAGACCAGAGACAATAGCCACACCATGAGCTGTACAAGTTTTGCTCACTCACCAGTGTGAACAAGGACTCCTACCCCACTGCCCTTCAGTCTCTCCCCTACTCTATGGGCGACTGCGCCCTTCACGAGCTATGTCCCTTGGAACCCAAAGATGTGACTGGGCAGATGTGACTGGGCTCAGCAGCCTCATTTGGAGTGTCTGGAAAGGCCTCAAAAGTCCCTTGCCCCAAAATAATCTCTCCAAAAGTACTGCCAACGAATCTTCCCTGCTCTCATTTTTCTTCAGAGAATGACCTGGAAGATTCCCGAAGAAAGGCTGGTATAATCCAGGCAGCTCACTAACCATATCCATCTCTACTGCTGAGCAAGCAGGGGCTGCTTATCCAAAGGTAATGGACCGTGGATCAGGTTTATTGGGGGCTTGGAAAAGGTCAGGCCAAGAGATACACAAGTCCAGGCTCTGTCAATTCTGCAACTCCTGTCCTTTGTCACAGCTGATGTTTAATGAGGTCCTGGAAGATAAATCACCAGGGGAGGGACTTCCAGTTCCCCACAGGTCCATGCACCATACTGTAGCCCTGTTGTCTCAGTCCACATGGAGAGCTGGCAGCCTCAGAGGCAGGCTTAAAAAAGTTTTTTTTTTTGGTCTTGAGAGATGGCTTAGCTGTTAAGGCGCCTGCCTCCTAAGCCTAAGAATGCCAGTTCCAATCTCCAGGTCCCACGTTTAGCCAGATGCAGTGATGCAAGGGCGCAATGCCACACTTGACCACAAGGGGACGCATGCATCTGGATTTTGTTCACAGCAGCTGAGAGGCTGTTGGCGTGCCCATCTATCTGTCTTCCTCTCCCTTTCTGTCTCTCTCTGTCTCTCTCTCCAAAAAAAAAAAAATTTTTTTTTCAAGGTAGGGTCAAGTTTGGTGTATCCCAGGCTGACTGGAATTCACTCTGCAGTCTCAGGGTGGCCTCAAACTCATGGCAATCCTCCTTCCTCCTACCTTGGCATCTCAAGTGCTGGGATTAAAGGTGTGTGCCACCATGCCGGCAAGATTTTTATTTCATTCTTTTTCTTTTGTTTCTTTTTTTCTTTTTAGTTTTTCCAGATAAGGTCTCACTCTAGCCCAGGCTGACCTGGAATTCACTATGTAGTTGCAGGGTGGCCCTGAACTCAAGTGATCCTCCTACCTCTGTCTCCGAGTGCTGGGATTAAAGGTGTCTGCCACCATACCCAGCCTATTTATTTATTTCCAAGCAGAAAGAGATGGGGGAGGAAGAGTGCGAGAGAATGGTGTGCCAAGGCCTCTTGCCATTGCAAACGAACTTTAGATGCATGCTCTACTTTGTGCATCTGGCTTTACAGGGCACTGGGGAACCGAACCCAGACCAGAAGGCTTTGCAAACGAGTGACTCTAACCACATAGATATCTCCACCGCCCTTATATATCTTTTTTTTTTAATACTATTTTTACATTTCTTCTGACTATGAAGTGCTGGGATAGCTAATGTGTCTTGTGTAAAGCACTGGGGGGAATGGAGCCCAGCCCATGGAACAGTAGGAAGAAAGACTATTGTTAGTTAATAGAAAGTCTGTGCCATCATCCCGGGGAAGGCTTTTCCTGGTCACTTTTCACTAGAAAACAACTGTCAAGTGAAGGCTGATGGTGCCCTGTGACCCATCTAAATTCTCCATGTGTCACAAAACCAACATGACTAGGGCTGGGGATGCAGCTCGGTTCGTAAAGTGCTTGCCTAGCATACATGAAGCCCCAGGTTTGTTCTCCAAACCACATAAAACTGGGTGTAAAAGCCACGCATGGTAGTGCACTCTTTAATCCCAGAATTCAAGAGGCTAGAGGTAGGAGGATAGCCATGAGTTCAAGGCCACCCTGAGACTACAGAGTGAATTCCAGGTCAGCCTGGGCTACAGTGAGAACCTACCTTGAAAAAACAAACACAAAAAAGGGAGGGGTACTAAAGAGATGGCTTAGCAGTTAAGGCATTTGCCTGCAAAGCCAAAGGACCCAGGTTCAATTCCTCAGGACCCACTTAAGCCAGATGCACAAGGTGGCATATGTATCTGGAGTTTGTTTGCAGTGGCTGAAGGCCTTGATGCACCCATTCTCTCTCTATCTGCCTCTTTCTTAGATAAATAAAAACTTTTTTAAAACATGACAACTGCACTTGTAAATGCAATGCTGAGCACATATGCAAGGAAAGGAAATCATTAGGAGCCAAAAACAAAATGCAAACAAACAAATAAAAACAAAAACAAAAAACAAGGAAACATACCAGAACACTATCAAACACAGAAACGGATGCCTGTGAGAAAAAAGACAATGTAAGAATTGGAGGGCACCAGGTGGTGCACACTTTTAATTCCAGCACTTGGAAGGCAGAAGTAGGACAGATGTGAGTTCAAGGCCAGCCTGGGACTACAGTGAGACTGTACTTCAAAAAATAAACAAAACAGCCAGGCATGGTGGCACACGCCTTTAATCCCAGCACTCGGGAGGCAGAGGTAGGAGGATCGCCATGAGTTCAAGGCCACCCTGAGACTACATAGTTAATTCCAGGTCAGCCTGGGCCAGAGTGAGACCCTACCTCGAAAAACCAAAAAAAAATAATAATAATAATTAAAAAAAAACAACAGAGGGCTGGAGAAATAGCTTAGCGGTTAAGGCATTTGCCTACAAAGCCAAAGGATCCCGGTTTGATTCTCCAGGACCCACATAAGCCAGATGCGTGAGGGGCACATGCATCTGGAGTTCGTTTGCAGTGGCTAGAGGCCCCGGCATGCCCATTCTCTCTCTCTCTCTGCTTGCAAATAAATAAAAAGTTAAAAAATATTTAAAAAAAAAAAACAAACAACAGAGCCAGGTGTGGTGGCGCACGCCTTTAATCCCAGCACTTGGGAGGCAAAGGTAGGAGGATAGCCATGAGTTCAAGGCCACCCTGAGACTACATAGTGAATTCCAGGTCAGCCTGGGCCAGAGTGAAACCCTACCTCGAAAAACAAAATAAAAAATTAAAAATAAAAATAAAACAAACAAACAAAAAATCAGAGGGCCATATGGATTGCAGATGATAAGGTAGACCACAAGGCTCTGGATACACGCAAGGGGGTGGATGGTTCTGAACCTCAGAACCCAGCCCACAGAGCAGCTGTGCCTTTAGTGAAAGCTGAGGCTAGAGAAAGTTCTCCCTCTTTTTTTTTTTTTTTTTTTTTTTTTTTGCGTTTTCCAGGCAGGGTCTCACTCTAGCCCAGGCCAACCTTTAATCCCAGCACTTGGGAGGAAGAGATAGGAGGATGGCCATGAGTTTGAGGGCACCCTGAGGCTGCATGGTGAATTCCAGGTCAGCCTGAGCTAGAGTGAGACCCTACCTTGAAAAACAAAAACAAAACAAAACAAAACAAAAAAAGAAAAAAGAAAAGAAAAGAAAAAGAAAAACAAAAAGAAAAGAAAAGATCTGAGCAAGGTTCTTGCATTTCAGCTGTGAAGGAAGTATCTTCATCTGAACAGAGATGTCTCAGAGATACCCCTGCCTGTGGGCTCTGTGGTACCCACAGACTGGGCTACGATCACGTTTGCTGTTGCATACCTGGAGCCAGCTTCCACTCAGTGTCCAAGCCTAGCCAGACAGTCCGCTTCCTTACAAATGGCTGCTTCACAAAGTCCCATCTGTGAAGCTGCTGGTCGGACCAGGTTCTCATTTTCCTGTAGCTGAATCAAGCCTTAATGCTTAGCATTCCTGGTTTGCAGGCTGGTTGTCACCCTGGCCATGTTTTGCTTGGCCCGTTTGGAGAAAGGCTTTTGAAAAAAAAAAAAAGCCTGATTGGTATGTGCCACAGGACAGTCCGTCGTTTATACTATTTATTTCATTTTCTCCTCCACCATAACGTCTGAAAACTTGGCTCTCAGAGCCAAGAGTGCATGCTGTGCTGAATTCAAATATTCTCAAAGGCAACTTGCTCTCAAATTTTTCTTCATCATTTTAGGACAACCCGTGGCAACAAATTGAAGCAGGATAAATCCCATATTTCTAAGAAGGAAGAAAATGCAGTGAAAACACCAGGGATAATAATAAGACGTGTCTCCATCTGCCAGGCTCTCCTCTGGGACAAGAGCACTGCCGACAGCCAAAACAGAGTGTTTTCCAAATGCCCTGGCTGATGGGTATTTTATAAGACTTCAAGGGTTGAGGCCTTTGCTTCTGTCCTGCCTCCAAGGACTGTGTTAGCCACCCAGCTCTTGCAGGTACCCTGCTTGGCCAGGCAGAATGCAAGAAGGGAGTCATTGGAAACTTTAGCTCAGACTTTGTCCTAAGTCCGCCAAATTGGACTGACCCAGGGAGACCTGAGACTATAAACCAAACAAGCAACATGCAATTCTGGATTGTTCCCATGGCTCACTTCAAAAAACACAGGAGGAGCCGGGCGTGGTGGCGCACACCTTTAATCCCAGCACTCGGGAGGCAGAGGTAGGAGGATCGCCGAGAGTTCGAGGCCACCCTGAGACTACATAGTGAATTCCAGGTCAGCCTGGACTAGAGTGAGACCCTACCTTGCAAAACCAAAAAAGAAAAAAGAAAAAAAGAAAAAAAGAAAAAAAAAACACAGGAGGGGCTAAAGAGATGACTTAGTAGTTAAGGCTTTTGCCTGCAAAGTTAAAGGGCTCAGGTTCGATTCCCCAGGACTCATGTAAGCCAGATGCACAACGTAATGCATGTATCTGGAATTCGTTTGCAGTGGCTGGAGGTCCTGGTGCATCCATTCTCTCTCAAATAAATAAATACTATACACACACACACACACACACACTTTTTTTTTTGTTTTGTTTTTCAAGGTAGGGTCAAAACAAAAACAAAAACAGGGCTGGAGAGATGGCTTAGAGGTTAAGTACTTGCCTGTGAAGCCTAAGGACCCCAGTTCGAGGCTTGATTCCCCAGTACCCACGTAAGCTAGATGCACAAGGTAGCTCATGCATCTGGAGTTCGTTGGCAGTGGCTGGAGGCCCTGGTGAGCCCACTCTTTCTCTCTCTCTCTCTCTCTCTCTCTCTCTCCTTCTCTCTCTCTCTCTCTGCTTCTTTCTCTCTATATATGTTATTCTCAAATAAATAAAAGAAATTTTTTTTAAAGTTGATGTAACCGGGTGTGGTGGTGCACGCCATTAATCCCAGAACTTGAGAGGCAGAGGTAGGAGGATTGCCATGAGTTCGAGGTCACTCTGAGACTATATAGTGAATTTCCAGGTCAGCCTGAGCTAGAATGAGACCCTACCTTGAAAAAAGAAAGAAGGAAAGAAAGAAAGAAAGAAAGAAAGAAAGAAAGAAAGAAAGAAAGAAAGAAAGAAAGAGAGAGGAGGGAAGAAGGGAGGGAGGGAGGGAGGGAGGGAGGGAGGGGAGGGAGGGAGGGAGGGGAGGGAGGGAGGAGAAAGTGCTGCCGTAGGCACCCTGGAGACAAGTTCACCACTTCTCCAAACTCTCAACATGTGCTTACTATGTGCCCAGCACTCTAGCTATCTGCTATTTATACCAGAGAAATGAAAACTTACACTCAGCCGGGCGTGGTGGCGCACGCCTTTAATCCCAGCACTAGGGAGGCAGAGGTAGGAGGATCGCCGTGAGTTCAAGGCCACCCTAAGACTACATAGTTAATTCCAGGTCAGCCTGGGCCAGAGTGAGACCCTACCTCGAAAAACAAAAAAAAAAAAAAACTTACACTCACATGTAAACCTGAACATGAATTGTTCATGGCAGTGTGGCAAGAATGCCAAATTGGAAGCAACCAGAACGTCTTTCAATAGGTGATTTGGTTAAACTGTGGTGCAGTCTCACCATGTGATCAGCAAGAAGGCAGAAGCTGTTGATATCCACACGTTTGGATGGGTGTCCAGGAAATAACACAGAGTGACCAAAGCCAGCCTCAAAACATTACATGTCACGGGCTGGAGAGAAGGCTCAGCGGTTAAAGGCACTTGTTTGCAGAGCCTGACAGCCCAGTTTTGATTCCCCAGTATCCATGTAAAGCCAGATGCACAAAGTGGCACATGCATCTAGAGTTCATTTGCAGCAGCTGGAGCCCCTGGCACTCCCATTCTTTCTCACTCTCTCTCTCTCTCTCTCTCTGCTTGCAAATAAATAAACTTTAATATATATACACCATTTATGCAAAATTACAGAGATAGGGAGAAATTAATGGTTCCCAGATGCTGTACAAGCAGGATGGACAGCAGTGGCTGTAAAAGGGGAACACAGGGGACCCTTGAGATGGGATGGGTCTGCTCTTTTGGTAGGAAGATCTATACACATGATGAAGTAGTACAGAGCTCTCTCCCACTCACAGCTACATACAATCCACGAAGCTGATAAAGCCTGAAGCACTTCTGTGAGTGGCGCTGACGTCAGTTCCCTGGTCTTGACTCTGGTCAGTTTCCTGGGCTTACACTAGAAGTATGCAACAGAACTTCCCTGCACATTTCTTTGCTATTTCTTGTGAATCTCTTGATGTGTGGTCCTGGCTTTGTGTGAGTACTGGGGAATTGAACCTGGGTGGACAGGATTTAACTGCTGAGCCATCTCTCCAAACCCCCCACTTCTAGTGAGCATGCTTGTTTGCTTTCTTCTTTCTTTCTTTCTTTCTTTTTCTTTTTTTTTTTTTTTTTTTTTGCAAAACTTTAAACTATTTTTATTTATTTGCAGAGGTGTGTGGGTGGGCGGGGGGGACTATGGGTGCACTAAGGCCTCTTGTCATTGCAGACAAACTCCAAATGCATTTGCCACTTTGTGCATCTGGTTTTATGTGGGTACTGGTGGATCAAACCTGGGCCAGAAGAGTTTGCAAGCAAGCACCTTTAACAGTTGAGCTATTTGCCCAGCTCCTGAGTTTCTAACTATTTCAAAAGATAAAATTCAAATAACAAAACCAGCCCACTGGACGTGGTGGTGCACTCAGGAGGCAGAGGTTGGAGGATCATGGAGCATTCAAGGCCAGCCTGAGACTCCATAGTGAATTCCAGGTCAGCCTGGGTTAGAGTGAGACCCTACCTCAAAAACAAAACAAAACAAAAACTGGGGTTGGAGAAATGGCTTAGCGGTTAAAGTGTTTGCCTGTGAAGCCAAAGGATCCTGGTCCGATTTTCCAGGACCCACATAAGCCAGATGCACAAGGGGCACATGCATCTGGAATTCGTTTGCAGTGGCTGGAGGCCCTGGCATGCCCATTCTCTCTCTGTGTCTGCCTCTCTTCTATCTCTCTCTCTGCTTGCAAATAGATTAAAAAATTAAAAACCTGGGACCTCATTCCCAAGGGTTTTTCTATGGGGAATCTGGCTGGGATGTCATTGTCTTTTCCTGGGGGATCTGGACGACATGTTGTCTGTTGTCTGGCTGCTCTTAAAACTTCCCATGTGGTCTCACTCTAGCTCAGGCTGACCTGGAATTCACTATGTAGTCTCAGGGTGGCCTCGAACTCACGGCGATCCTCCTACCTCTGCCTCCCCAGTGCTGGGATTAAAGGCATGTGCCACCATGCCCGGCTTCAACCCTCTTCTTCCTACATCCCACCAGCAGGGAGCAGGTGATAGAAGAGTTCAGGGGAGAGACATTCAGCGATCTGCACATGCCTTTAAGGGTGTCAGTTACAAATGCTGGAGTATCCACTGGAGAAAGAGCTAAGCCAATCAGAATCATTTTCTTTTCTTTCTTTTTTTTTGGGGGGGTTAGGTAGGGTCTCACTCCGGCCCAGGCTGACCTGGAATTCCCTCTGTAGTCTCAGGGTGGCCTCGAACTCACGGCAATCCTCCTACCTCTGCCTCCCGAGTGCTGGGATTAAAGGCGTGCGCCACCACGCCCAGCCAGAATAATTTTTTAAAAATATTTATTTATTTGCTTATTTATGAGACAGAGAGAGAGAGAGAGAATGGGCACACCAGGACCTCGAGCTGCTGCATAAGAACTCCAGACGCATGCACCACCTTCTGGATCTGGCTTATGTGGGTCCTGAGAATCAAACCTGGGTCCTTAGGCTTCACAGGCAAATGCCTTAACTGCTAAGCCATCTCTCCAGTCCAATCAGAATAATTTGAAATGAAGCTGAAAATTGATAAACATAAAATTTTACCAAAAAAAAAAAAGTAAAAAACACTCCAGGCATGGTGGTGTACACCTTGAATTCCAGCACTTGGGAGGCAGAGGTAGGAGGATCACCTGGGATAGAGTAAAACCCTACCTCATTAAACCAAAAAAAGAAGAAGAAGAAGAAGAAGAAGAAGCAGCAGCAGCAGCAGCAGCAGCAGCAGCAGCAGCAGCAGCCAGGCGTGGTGGCGCACGCCTTTAATCCCAGCACTCGGGAAGCAGGAGTAGGAGCATCACCATGAGTTTGAGGCCACCCTGAGACTACATAGTGAATTCCAGGTCAGCTTGGACTAGAGTGAAACCCTACCTCAAAAAAACAAAAAATAAAAACACAAAAAAATAAAAATAAATAAATAAATAAAAATATAACCCAGAGCTGGTCATGGTGGCACATGCTTTTAATCCCAGCACTCGGGAAGCAGAGGTAGGAGGATCGCCGTGAGTTCGAGGCCACCCTGAGACAACATAGTGAATTCCAGATCAGCCTGGGCTAGAGCGAGACCCTACCTTGAAAAACCAACAAATAAAATAAAAATACAACCAGGGGCTGGAGAGATGGCTTAGCGGTTAAGGCACTTGCCTGTGAGGCCTAAGGACTTAGGTTTGATTTGCCAGGACTCACGTAAGCCAGATGCACAAAGTGATACATGTGTTTGGAGTTGGTTTGTAGTGGCTAGAGACCCTATTGTGCCCATTCCCTCTCTCTAATCTCTTTCTTTGTCTCTCATAAATAAGTAAAAATAAAAACAAATATGCTTTAAAAATAAATAAAATATTAATAATAATAATAAATAAAGTAAGACAGACGACATACTCCTTGAAAGGACATGAAGGGCAGTTCAATTAAGAAATCCCTCTGGGTTTGATGTATGTCTTCAACTGTAAAACAGTCCCTGGTGGCCAGTCCCTGCTCCCACTTGGGGAGGACTAACCAGATTTTGAGATGTCATCACCCAGCTCTGTGCATGGATTAAGGGGTTCAAAGAACAACATGCCTCTATAAATCATCCTGTAAGGTGACCCCCCCAAAGTGTGACTCGTCACGCCACCCAGAGCTCCTTTACCCCAAAGGGCGGAGGGCAGCTTTAGCTCGATGCTCTGAGGATTCCGGTCCACACATAATCCAGACCAGGGTCTAAACATTAGCTCTGTATCTAGCCAAGTCATGGCCCCCGCAGGGCCTGCCAGGGCTGAAGCTCGCCTGGCTGCAGTGCGCAGTGGGAACAAGGGAAGCGGGACTATCTTTCACCAGGAATAAGGCCACCATGGTTTGGAAAGAGATCTCTGTGATTCCACTATTAATTTGGCGCCTGTCACTTTGACAGGCCTAGGCATTTCTGTAAGTCCCCAACTGCATATATAAAAGGCAGAGAGAGGGAGAGAGACCCCGAGGGTTCAGAGCCAGGCCTCTGTGAGCCACAGAGCTGAGGCGCCACAGCTGCAACATCTGCCACCTGCCTCCTTTGCATCACCCCAACATAGCACAGAGACATCTCAAAGGTAAAGAGGTTAGTCCTACACTTCAGAGGGGAAGGGAATTGGATATACTCCTTGTAAGCCTGTTGTTTCAAGCTGCTGGGATTCACTTTTCCCCTTAAAACTCCCCTCCCTACCCCCACCCCACCCCACCCCACCCAGGCCTTTTTTTTTTTTTTTTTTTGGTTTTTCGAAGTAGGGTCTCACTCCAGCCCAGGCTGACCTGGAATTCACTATGTAGTTTCAGGATGGCCTTGATCTCATGGCAATCCTCCTACCTCTGCCTCTCGAGTGCTGGGATTAAAGGCGTGCGCCACTACACCTGGCCTAAAACTCCCTTTCACATGCGATTAGCAATGGTTTAGTAGTCTTTATTTCATTCATTCATGCACTCACTCACTCACTCCTTCACTCATTCACTCAGGCAGAGTCTCATGAGGTAGCCTCAGGCTGGCTTTTGACTCATGATCCTCCTGCCTTAGTCTTCCAAGCAGCCAGATGGTAGGACTGCACCACCATGCCCACACTTAACTCAGAAATCATCATCATTGGCAGGCCTAGAACTCATTATGTTAGACCATGTTGGTCTTGAACTTGCAGTAACATTCCTGCCTCAGTCTCCTGAGTGCTAGGATTATAGGTGTGTGCTACCAGATCCACCTCAATTTAGAAATCTTTTTTTTTTAAGTTTTATTTATTTATTTATTTATTTATTTATTTATTTATTTATTTATTGAGTCAGAAAGAAACAGACAGAATGGGCATGCCAAGGCCTCCAGCCACTGCAAACAAATTCCAGATGCATGTACCACCTTGTGCATCTGGCTTACATGGGTCCTAGGGAATTGAACCTGGGTCCTTTGGCTTTGCAGGCAAATGCCTTAATGGCTAAACCATCCCTCCAGCCCTGTTTATTTTTTGAGGGAGGGTCGCGCTCTAGCCCAGGCTGACCTGGAATTCACTATGTAGTCTCAGGGTGGCCTCAAATTCATGGCAATTCTGCTGCCTTCTACCTCCAGAGTGATGGAATTAAAGGTGTGTGCCACCACTCCTGGCTTTTAGAAAAATTTTAAAATTAATTGATTATTTAATTGATTATGGGCACACGGGGGCCTGTTGCCACCGCAAATGAACTCCAGACACATGCACCACTTTTGTACATCTGGCTTTATATGGGTACTGGAGAATGGAACCCCGTCCTCCAATTTAGAAATTTTAAAGGGGCCCTTTGCATATTGAATGATACAATTAAATGATGCATTCAAACAACTTGAACTGTAAGAAAGCAAGAAAATCAGTGCCCGCGTTCATGTAACAAGGCTCAGGTAAGACAGACATGCAGGAAAACAAAACAGTGCCTACTGTCAGAGAGGCCAACGCCTCAGGAAGCCAGAGCCCTACAGAATGCCCTCACGGACACCACTGCCACAGCCACATCTCAGAAGCCTGATGGAGGAGGATGGGCCTCGGGGGCGGTCATGATAATTCCAACGCTAGGCTTCTTCCAACTATAAAATACTAGGCCTAGTGGCGCACGCCTTTAATCCCAGCAGTTGGAAAGCAGAGGTAGGAGGATCACCGTGAGTTTGAGGCCACCCTGAGAATACAGAGTGAATTCCAGGTCAGCCTGGGCTAGAGTGAGACCCTACCTCGGAAAACAAACAAACAAAACAAAATCTATTAGAGAGAGAATGAGCACACCAGGGCCTCTAGTTCCTGCAGACGGAACTCCATGTGCATCTGGATTACGTGGGTACTGGAGAATTGAACCTGGGTCCTGAGGTTTCGCAGGCAAGCGCCTTAACTGCTGAGTCATCTCTCCAGCACCTTCTCTCCAGTTCCGACAGGGTTTGATGGTGTGCTTTGAAGCTCTGTCTGTGTTCAGTGTTTTCCCTTTTCTGTCTTCAGCAGTTCGGTTATTGTGTCTGGGTATTGGTCACTTTGGGATTTTTTTTTTTTTCTGAGGTAGGGTCTCACTTTAGCCCAGGCTGACCTGACACTGACTCTGTAGTCCCAGGCTGGCCTCAAACTCACAGCCATCTTCCTAACCTCTTTGTCCGAGTGCAGCCACCCAGTTTCAAGCTCAACTTCTTGAATTTATAGTTTGATGGTTTATGTCTTTTGCCAAATTTGGGGAATTTTAATTTTTTTTCCATAAATATTCTCCTGCACCTTGCCATTTCTCCTCTCCAGTTCACTAGACTCCCCTCTCCCAGTTTTTGGCTAAAAGCCTGGGATTTTAGTGGCCTCCTTTTAAGAGGACCGCTGAGGAAAGGCCATAGGGTTCGCTGCTTCCTGCTAGGCCACGGCGCCCTCTAGTGGACAGCGAGTGTTTCTGCCTTTAGAGTTCCCGTACGCAGGTGTGGCTCCAGCCACGCCTTCCTCACCTTGGAATTTCCTAGAAAAATAAGCAATTTCCTCCAGCCATCTTTTGTTTGTTTGTTTGTTTGTTTTGTTTTGTTTTGTTTTGTTTTGTTTTGTTTTGTTTTGTTTTGTTTTTTGAGGTAGGGTTTCACTCTAGCCCAGGCTGACCTGGAATTCACTATGTGGTCTCAGGATGGCCTTGAACTCATGGGGATCCTCCTACCTCTGCCTCCCGAGTGCTGGGATTAAAGATGTGTACCACCACCCTGCCTCTTTTTTTTTTTTTTTAAACCTCTTAGATTCTAATTTGACATCAATGCTCTAGGTCACCTGAGACTTGGGGGATTAAATTGCTGGCATGACATTGGGCTCACGGGGACAAATGCTCTTTTTTTTCACTTGACTCACTGAACACGAGTCAGCCTTTCAAACAGGGCAGGCACCTCACACGTGGTGTAAGTTGAAGTTTTGTCTAACTGAATTGACATAAAGGTTGAAGCATTAATTAATTTGGGGCTCGTGACGTGGTGGTGACTGGAGGCAGGAGTACTAGCTCTGAATGGAGGGCTGTCTGATGGACCATTGCCAAAGGGACACAGAGGGATAGAGCTCTTTATTTTTCTAGGAAAGTCCCCTGGGGTTTCTGAAGGACTTTCCAGCTATTGATTATCTCTGCCTTACACTTCTGCATGGTGGAGCAATTGTAGACGCCAGGAAACAGAAACACAAACATAGGAACACACGTGACTGGGATGGGATGGGGTTGAATCCTAGCGAGGAGTTGCTGACCGAGCCTCCCAGTGGTGAGTCAGGGAACAGGGATGATCCTCTAGCCCAAAGACAGAAGACACATTTACTTACCTTTGTGGAGCCATAACTTGGTAATAAAATTCATTAACATTTAGAGTATAGATTGATTCGTGTTAGTGTTTGCATATGACTGTCTAACTGTCCTTATAAACAAGATACAGCGTGTTTCTGGCTGGGGAGATAGCTCAGTCAATAAGATGTTTGACTTACAACCATAAATTAAACCACCAGAACACAAATAAAAATGCTGAGGATCAGCGGTTAAGATGCTTAGCTGCGCCGGGCGTGGTGGCGCACGCCTTTAATCCCAGCACTCGGGAGGCAGAGGTAGGAGGATCACTGAGAGTTCGAGGCCACCCTGAGACTACATAGTTAATTCCAGGTCAGCCTGGACCAGAGTGAGACCCTACCTTGCAAAACACCAAAAAAAAAAAAAAAAAAAAAAAAAAAAAAAGATGCTTAGCTGCAAAGCCTAGTGACCTGAGTTCAGTGCCCCAGTACCTATGGAAAGCCAGATGCACAAGGTGGTGCATGTGTCTGGAGTTTGTTTGCAGTGGCTAGAGGCCCCGGTGCATCCATTCTCTCTCTCTCAAATAATTAATTCATTAATTAAAATATTTTTAAAATATTTTATTTATTTGAGGGAGAGAAAGAGACAGAGAGAGAGAGAGGAAGAGAGAGGGAGAAAGTGGGCACACCAGGGCCTTCAGCCCCTGCAAAGGAACTCTAGATGCATGTGCCCCCTTGTGCATCTGGCTTACGTGGGTCCTGGAGAATCGAACCAGGATCATTTGACTTTGCAGGCAAACACCTTAACTGCTAAGCCATCTCTTCAGTCCTTTAAAGTTTCTTAAAATATTTTATTATTTATTTATTTATTTGAGAGAGAGAGTAATTAAAATATTTAAAAAATACTGAGTGTGGGGACAAATTCCTGTGATCCCAGCCCTGGGAAGGCAGATATGGACAGATTCCTGGGGTTGCTGGCCAGACAGTCCAGGCCCTGAGTGACCCTGTCTCCAACAAAAGGCAAATGAAGGGCTGGAGAAATGGCTTAGCGGTTAAGGCATTTGCCTGCAAAGCCAAAGGATCTGAGCTCGATTCTTCAGGACCCTCTTAAGCCAGATGCAAAAGGGGCACATGCATCTGGAGTTCATTTTCAATGGCTAGAGGCCCTGGCATGCCCATTCTCTCTTTGTCTGCCTCTCTTCTATCTCTCTCTCTCTGCTTGCAAATAAATAACTTTTTATTTTTTTATTTTTATTTATTTTTATTTTTTTGGTTTTGCAAGGTAGGGTTTCACTCTGGTCCAGGCTGACCTGGATTAACTATGTAGTCTCAGGGTGGCCTTGAACTCATGTCGATCCTCCTACCTCTGCCTCCCGAGTGCTGGGATTAAAGGCGTGCGCCACCACGCCCGGCACTAATTTTTTTTTTTTAAAAAGGCAGACAAAACAACACTCAAGGTATGCTTATGCACACATCATGTGGACACACACACACACACACGGTGCAGCACATTTCCATAACTCAAAAGGTACCCAGGCCCTCCTGTAGTCAGGCCCTACCTCATTCCGACTATACAAAGTCCAGCCAGGCTCTGTGGCTCTGGTCCTGCAGAGCTCCTTCTCCAAGACTTTGCCCAGACCACCTCCCTTCCCTGGGTATTCCTCCTGCTCAGCCTGTGTGTTTCTCTCCCTAGAAAGCACCCTATGTCCCTTAGTCCAGGATGGGGACTCTCCTTGCTCCCCCATCATAGCAGCTGCCACACGAAGTGCGGATAACAAGTCTATGTCCACCTCACTCTCCAGGAGGACAGCTGAAGACACCTCACGGTGGGGTCCCTGTGTTATCCCAGTGGCAGCCTTGGGGCATGGGAAAGGGCGGTTAGGTATCTTTAATGGTCTCTACTCTGTTTTAGATACTGTCTTGAAAGTTGCCATTGATTGTGTTTCCTTGAGGCTGCACCATCATGGAGGGCAGCTGCTATAGCTCCGTCCATGGTGACAATGATGATGGGAACAAATTAAGAAGGGAGCTAGGTGCAGTGGCGCATGCCTTTAATCCCAGTACTCGGGAGACAGAGGTAGGAGGAGTGCAGTGAGTTTGAGGCCACCCTGAGATACATAGTGAATTCCAGGCCAACCTGAGCTACAGGAAAACCCTACCTGAAATGCATGTTTTTTTCTTAGAGAAAGGCTTACTTGCGACTGGAGAGATGGCTCAGTAATTAAAGGCACTTGCTTGCAAAGTCTATTGGTCTGGGTTCATTTCCTCCCCAGTACCCTTGTAAAGGTGCACAAAGTGGCACATGCATCTGGAGTTAGTTTGCAGTGGCAGGAGGCCCTGGCATGTCCATACTCTCTCTCTCTCTCTCTTTTCTCTCATAAACAAATTAAAGAAAAGAGAAACCAGTGGCTGGAGAGATGGCTTAGCAATTAAGGCACTTTCCTGGGAAGCCCAAGGACCCAGGTTTGATTCCCTAGTACCCACGTAAGATAGATGCACAAGGTGGAGCAGGCATCTGGAGTTTGTTTGCAGTGCCTGGAGGCCCTGGCACTCTCCCTCTCTCTCTCTCTCTGCCTTTTCCTCTCTCTTTCCCTCTCTCAAATAAATAAATAAATAATATTTTTAAAAAAAAGAAAAAGAAAAGAAACCAGATGTAGTGGTGCAAGCCTTTAATCCCAATACTCAGGAGGCAGAAGTAAGAGGATACCTTGAAAAACAACAACAAAAGGCTGGAGAGATGGCTCAAAGGTTAAAGGCTCTTGCTTGCAAAACCTGAAGGCCCGGGCTGAATTTCCCCACATAAAGCCAGATGCACAAAGTAACTCAGTAATTAAAGGCACTTGCTTGCAAAGTCTATTGGTCTGGGTTCATTTCCTCCCCAGGTGCACAAAGTGGCACATGCATCTGGAGTTAGTTTGCAGTGGCAGGAGGCCCTGGCATGTCCATACTCTCTCTCTCTCTCTCTTTTCTCTCATAAACAAATTAAAGAAAAGAGAAACCAGTGGCTGGAGAGATGGAGCAATTAAGGCACTTTCTGGGAAGCCCAAGGACCCAGGTTTGATTCCCTAGTACCCACGTAAGATAGATGCACAAGGTGGAGCAGGCATCTGGAGTTTGTTTGCAGTGCCTGGAGGCCCTGGCACTCTCCCTCTCTCTCTCTCTCTGCCTTTTCCTCTCTCTTTCCCTCTCTCAAATAAATAAATAAATAATATTTTTAAAAAAAAGAAAAAGAAAAGAAACCAGATGTAGTGGTGCAAGCCTTTAATCCCAATACTCAGGAGGCAGAAGTAAGAGGATACCTTGAAAAACAACAACAAAAGGCTGGGAGGGGATGGCTCAAGGTTGGCTCTTTGTGCCCAAGGCCTGGGGGCCGGGCTTTGAATTTTACACATAGGCCAGATGCAGAGTAGCACTTGTGGCTGGAGTTAGTTTGCACTGTCAGAAGGCCCCTGGCATGCCCATTCTCTCTCTGTGCGTGCTTCTTTCTCTCTGTCTCTCAAAGGAATAAATAAAAAATATTAAAATTTTTTTCAGTGCTGACATGATGCCACAAATGGTAAATTTCTCATGATGAAACTTTGTTTCATGCACAACATTTTCTAAAATACTATATTCATACATATGTGAAATATAAATAGATTTTATGGTAGAATCCCATTATGCATATGTAAATACTCCAATTTTTTTTAATCCCAAATTCAAGCTGGGTGTGGTGGCGCACGCCTTTAATCCCAGCACTTGGGAGGTAGAGGTAGGAGGATCACTGAGTTGGGTACACCCCACAGACAACACAGTAGATTCCAGGTCTCTGGCCTGAGTTAGAGTGAGACCCTACCTCCAAAAAAAAAAAAAAAAAAAATCCCAAATTCAAAACACTTCTGGTCCCAAGCATTTTGATTTACTTGTTTATTTATATTTATTTGCATATGTATGTGTGAATGGATATGCCAAGGTCCCTTGCTGCTACAGCTGAATGCCTGTCCAGCTTTTTTTTTTTTTTTTTTTTTTTTTTTTTTTTTTTTTTTTTTTTTTTTTTTTTTGAGGTAGGGTCTCACTCTAGCCCAAGCTGACCTGCAACTCACTATGTATTCTCAGGGTGGCCTCAAACTCACAGCAATCCTCCTACCTCTGCCTCCCGAGTGCTGGGATTAAAGGCATGCACCACCATGCCCAGCTCCTGTCCAGCTTTTTTCCCCCTTTTTATTTGAGAGAGACAGAGAGAGAGAGAGAGAGAGAGAGAGGAAGAGGCAGAGAGAGAATGGGCTCACCAGGGCCTTTCAGGCACTGTGAACAAACTCCAGATGCGTGTGCCCCCTTGTGCACATGTACAACATTGCGAGCTTGTGTCACTCTTGTGTCTCGCTATACATGGGACCTGGAGAGTCAAACAAGTGTTTTTAGGCTTTGTAGGCAGGCGCCTTAACCGCTAAGCCATCTCTCCAGCCCTCCTGTACAGCTTTTTATGTAAGTGACTGGGGAATTGAACTGGGGCCAGCAGGCTTTGCAAGCAAGTGACTTCAAGCCCTGAGCAGTTCTCCCAGATCCCATCCCGAACATTTTGGATGTGGGTCCCTGGCTACTCGGGGGCCATCGCGTGCCAGCACCCGGGAGACAACCAAGCAGCAGGGAAGCGGAGTCTTGAGTGGCCTTGAGTGTGTTGGGAAGAAACACCTGGGAGACGGTGTCAGAGAACAGTTCATTTATTTGTCAAGGGAGTAGACTTATAAGTGCTCATGTAGTGGTGAGAAGAAGTACAGGGCACGGGTCACGGGGGATTGGCTGTGTGAAGTCTGCTGGCTAATACCTCATTAACATATAGTGACCTTCCAAGTGAGTGGAGAAACCACGGAGAAACCAAAACTTAAGTCTCATCAGTATGTCCAGGTGCTCCAGGCAGGGGGAGGGAGCGGCCCCACTTCTGCTGGTCTTGAAGTAAGATTATCAGGGTCTGGGCCTACTGCAACCTCCTGCGGCCTGGGGCCTTAGGGGACAGCTCAGGCCCTTAGGGGTTGTGCCTGAAGAGTCTCAGGGTGGCCTTGAACTCAGGCCAGGTGCTTAAACCTCCAGTGGCCCGTGGTCCTTAACTGTGCCTGACCTGGGACAGATTCACATTTTATAAGGGAAGTCAGGGCCGTGGCTCTCTCCTTTGAAGGGATGGCAGAAATTATTTGCGTGCACTCTCCACATCAGGACCTTCTGCATTCGCAACTCTGCACTGCACCCTGACAAGGTCACTCCACTTCCAGAGGTTCAATAGGGCTGGCCAGGATCACCTGTATTTGTGTCTGTATTTGAACGGACACCCGCACCCTGCAGAGTCGGAGGCAGCATGGTTTACCCAAGATCATCGGTGGTTCTTTTCTCCCATCCAAGCACTAGCCAGGCCGGACCCTGCTTAGCTTCCGAGATCAGCTGAGATTGGGCGTGTTCAGGGTGGTGTGGCCATAGATGATTCTTGTCTCTTTCAGGGGATGAACAACCAGTATGTTCGCCGGGAGGTCTTCTGCGGGAACACCTGCCACGAGCTCAAACGCTTCTGGGAGAGGGAGATTGGAGCAGGTGTGGCCTGGGGTTCTTCTCCCACGGATTGCACCCAGAGGGACACATCAGGGCTTTATTTAAGATTACATTTGGGGTTCTTCTCCACTTAATTGAGGACACCTGCCACGAGCTCAGCTTTATATGAAGGAGCAATTTGGGTTCTTCAAGGGGGACCACTTAAGTGAGGATATATGAATTGAATTCTCGCAATTATTAATTAGGGGCGCAAACATCCCACTTAATTGAGGAAGGCGCATAGATAAATATGCCAAGACCCATCTCTCTCAAGTGAACAAGGGCAGAAGAGATGAGGTGGCGGTTAAGTAAGGTGAGAGAGAGAAAGGGCAAAGCCTAAGGACCCATTAACAACTTGGGATCGCACTAAATCAGACGCAGCCACAAAGGTGAGGCAATCACAAGGTGAGTTCATGGGCCCATTAGTGATGCAAACATCTGGAGTTTGATTGCAGTGGCTGAGGCCCTCGCATGCCAACTCTCTCTCAAAAAAAAAAATAGAATAGCCTGGTGTGGTGGAGAACGCCTTTAATCCCAGCACTTGGGAGGAGGCAGATTAGGAGGATCACCGTGAGTTCGAGGCCACCCTGAGATTTCTAGTGGCCAGGTCAGCCTCGACCAGAGTGAGACCCTCTCAAAAAAATAAAAATAAAAAAAATTAAAATAGAATAAAATAAAATAAAAAGAGAGGACAATGAAGGATGTTGGAGGCCAGTTATGTTATTTTCTTTGCTGCTGTGCAAAAAATCCTTTATTTCCTCCTTTTAGATAGTAGATAAGCATCTCAGGTGCTCAAGGATGTTGCAGTTATGGTTGTGCACAAGCATCCTCCATTTTATTTTATTTTATTTTATTAATTTTACTTATTTATTTGAGATTATTATTTTATTTTATTTTATTTTATTAATGAGACAACTTTATTTATTTGAGAAGACAAACTCTAGCCACTCAAACAAACTCTAGACACATGCGCTACCTTGTGCATACATGGGTCCTGGGGAATCAAACCTAGGTCCTTCAGCTTTGCAGGCAAGTTCCTTAACAGCTAAGCCATTTCTCCAGCCATCTTCCATTTTACCCTGGCTGGAGCAGCTGGCCCAGGAGCAGCTTGCTGCTGTCTTCCATTGAAGGGTTATTAATTTTACTTATTTATTTGAGATAGCCAGAGAATGGCACCGCCAGCCTCTAGCTGCAAACAAACTCTAGACACATGCGCTACCTTGTGCATCTTTGGCCCAGATCCCATCCCAAACATTTTTGATAAGGGATATTCAGCACAAACTTCAATCAAAAGGGATGGCTCCAGGTCCTCGCAACCTGCACTGCACTCGACAAGGTCACTCCACTTCCAGAGGTTCAATGGCTGGCCAGCTTGGAACACCTGCCACTTGTCTTTCAGATGAACAAACGCTTCTGGGAGAGGGAGATTGGCAAGCAGGCGTGCTACCGAGAGTCCGAGGAACACCGCCTGGGACGGAGTGCACTGAGGAAGTACGCAGCTTTATTTATTATTAATTTGGGTTCTTCTCCCACTTAATTGAGGATATGAATATATAAATATGAAGGAGCAAGACCCAGAAGGGACACATCAGAAGTGACTCTCAAGGGCAGAAGAGATGGCTTATGTTATTGAGGCGCATGCCTGAAGGAGCAAGACCCAGAAGGACCCATGTTCAACTCTCCAGATCGCATTTGCCAGACGCACAAAGGTGAGGTAAGCACAAGGTCGCAACATGCCCATTAGGTGGCGTAATGCCAACTCTCTCTCAAATAAAAAATAGAATAGCCTGGTGTGGTGGCGCACGCCTTTAATCCCAGCACTTGGGAGGCAGAGGTAGGAGGATCACCGTGAGTTCGAGGCCACCCTGAGAATACATAGTGAATTCCAGGTCAGCCTCGACCAGAGTGAGACCCTACTTCGAAAAATAAAAAAAATTAAAAAAATTAAAATAGAATAAAATAAAATAAAAAAGAGAGGACAATGAAGGATGTTGGAGAGTTATTTCTCTTTGCTGCTGTGTCCTGGATTTCCTCCTTTTATTAGTAGATGGAAGCATCTCAGGTGCTCATGCGCACATGGTTGTGCACAAGCATCTTCCATTTTATTTTATTTTATTTTATTAATTTTACTTATTTATTTGAGATAGACAGAGAGAATGGGCCCGCCGGGGCCTCTAGCCACTGCAAACAAACTCTAGACACATGCGCTACCTTGTGCATCTGGCTTACATGGGTCCTGGGGAATCAAACCTAGGTCCTTCAGCTTTGCAGGCAAGTTCCTTAACAGCTAAGCCATTTCTCCAGCCCGCATCTTCCATTTTACAGCTGGCCCAGGAGCAGACACAGTTGCTGCTGTCTTCCATTGAAGGGTCTGAGTGTTTCTTTTTTATTTTTATTTATTAGTTATTTATTTGTAAGCAGAGAGTGAGAGAGAGAAAGAGACAGAATATGGGCGTGCCAGGGATGCTAGCCACTACAAATAAACTCCAGGCGTATGCACCATTTTCTGCATCTGGCTTTACATGAGTACTGTGGAATCAAACCCTGGTTGTTAGGTTTTACAAACATTTTAACCCTTGAGCCATCTCTCCAGCCCATGGTCTGGATGTTTCTTTCTGCAGTCCCATGGGAATCCCATGTGAGCTGTGTCCTTATTCCTTGAGTGCAGCTTGTGGGATTTTATGTACAGATGCATGGGCATGCTGGAGTTGTGGATTTGGTGTGCAGATGTGTGGGCATGCTGGAGCTGCCAGCCCAAGCCCTGTGGTACAGATCCACAGGTACCAAGTACTAGCCTCCCCTCCCCCCAGTATCTTTCAGGGAAGGGAAGAGACCTGAGCAAAGGAGAAAAACAGCATGAAAACAAATAGTTCAATAATAAAAAGGACTAAGGAATTGAATAAAGAGCTCTCAAACAAAGAAATATAAGTGACCGATAAACAGATATATTTTTTAAATTTCTTATTTTATTTATTTATTTATTTATTTATTTGAAAGAGTGAGAGAGAAAGAGGCAGAGACAGAGAGAATGGGTGCACCAGGGCCTCCAGCCATTGCAAATGAACTCCAGATGCATGTGCCCACCTTGTGCATCTGACTTACATGGGTCCTGGGGAATCGAACTGAGGTTCTTTGGCTTTGCAGGCAAACGCTTTGACTGCTAAGCCATCTCTCCAGCCCAATCAATCTTGTTTTTAATGTTCAACATCCCTAGTCAAAAAGTTAAAAACAGGGCTGGAGCCGGGCGTGGTGGTGCACGCCTTTAATCCCAGCACTTGAGAAGCAGAGGTAAGAGGGTCACCATGGGTCTGAGGCCACCCTGAGACTACATAGTGAAATCCAGGTCAGCCTGAGCTAGAGTGAGACCCTACTTCGAAAAAAAAAAAAAAAAAAAAAAAACCCAGGCTGGAGAGATGGCTTAATGGTTAAGGCGTTTGCTGGCATAGCCTAACAACCAGGCTTTGAATTCCCAGTACCCATGTAAAATCAGATGCACAAGGTGGTTGATTCATCTGGAGTTTGTTTGCAGTGGCTAGAGGTCCTGGTGCACCCATTCTCTTTGTCTCTCTCTCTTTCTCGCTTGCAAATAAATAAATAAATAAATAAATAAATAAATAAATTTTTAAAAAGTTAAAAACCGAGGGCTGGAGAGATGGCTTAGTGGTTAAGGCACTTGCCTGCAAAGCCTTAGAAGGACCCAGGTTCAATTCCCTAGTACCCACATATGCCAGATGCACAAGGTGACTAGTGCATCTGGAGTTCATTTGCAGTGGCTAGAGGCCCGGGTGTGCCCATTCTCTCTATCTGCCTCTCTTTCTCTCTTTCTCAAATAAATTTTTAAAAAATTTGAAAAGTTAAAAACAAAATACTGAAAAAACAAACAAACAAACAAACAAAAAACCCAAAATACTATATGGCCTAGCTATACCACTCCTGGCCACATATCCTAAAGACTCTACACCCTACTTCAGTGACACTTGCTCATCCATGTTTTTCTTTTCAGCTTTTCTCTGTCCTTATAATTTAAGTGTGTCTTTTTTAGTATATGTACTGCTGAAATGAGCACAGGTGTGTCTTTTTTTTGTTTTTATTTCTTTATTTGCAAGCAGAGAGAGAAAGAGAAAGAGAGAGAGAGAATGGGTGTACCAGGGCCTCTAGCCCCTATAAAGGAACTCCAGATTCATGTACTACTTTGTGCATCTGGCTTTACATAGGTACTGGGGAATTGAACCCTGGCTGGCAGACTTTGTAAACAAGTGCCTTTAACTGCTGAGTCACCTCTCCAGCCCAGATGAGTTTTTTTTTGTTTGTTTGTTTGTTTGTTTGTTTTTAATGAGAGAGCATGAGAGAGAGAGAGAGAGAGAGAGAGAGAGAGAAATTGAGGGCTAGAGAGTTGGTTTATTAGTTAAGGCACTTGTCAGCAAAACCAAAGAACCCAGGTTCAATTCCCCAGTACCCACGTAAAGGCAGGATGATATTTACCTATAATTCCAAATACTGAGAAGGGGTAAAGGCAGGAAGATCAGAAGTTCAAGGTCACCCTCAGCTACATATAGAGTTTGAGGCCAGTCTGGGGTACATGAGACCCTGTCTCAAAACAACCACAACCACAACAAAAAGCCAGGCATGGTGAGCCACACCTGAAAGCACTTGATTGCAAGTCTGAGACCAGCCTAGGCTCTATAAGGAAACCTGTCTAAAACATACAGACACTAGCAGAGAGAAGTGGAGCTGTAGCTCAGGGGTAATAGAGTGCTCACCTGGCACATGTGAGGCCTTGGATTCAATCCTCAGCAAGAGAGAGAAATAAAGAACAAGGGGGGAGATTTTGTGAGCAAGTGCCTTTACCAGCTGAGTCATCTCTCCAGACCCTTTGTTGTTGTTGTTGTTGTTAATTTTATTTATTTTTGGAGAGAGACACAGAGAGAGACAGACAGAGAAGGAGAGGGAGACAGATAAAGATGGGCGCGCCAGCAGTCTCTCAGCTGCTGTGAACAAAATCCAGATGTGTGCTCCCCCTTGTGGTCAAGTGCGGCATTGCACCCTTGCGTCACTTTGCATCTGGCTAAACGTGGAACCTGGAGATTGGAACCAGGTTCTTAGGCTTAGCAAGCAGGCAGGCACCTTAACCGCTAAGCCATCTCTCCAGCCCGTTGTTGTTGTTTTTTGAGACAGTTTCGCTATATAGTCCAGGCTAGCCTCAAACTTGCAGTCTTTCTGCCTCAGCCTCTCCAGTGCTGGGATTAAGGTGTATACCTCTACACTGATAGCTCTTTTTTTTTTCTTTTTGGTTTTTCGATGTAAGGTCTTGCTCTAGCCCAGGCTGACCTGGAATTTGCTATCTAGTCTCAGGGTAGCCTCAAACTCATGGCAATCCTCCTTCCTCTGCCTCCCAAGTGCTGGGATTAAAGGCATGTGCTACCATGCCCAGCTCTTAGCTTTGCCTTTTTTTTTTTTTTTGAGAGAGAGAGGCAGAGAGACAGAGAGAGAGAGAAAGAGAGAGAGAGAAAGAGAGAGAGAGAGAATGGGCACACCAGGGCCTTTCAGCTGCTGTGAACAAACTCCAGACGCATTTGCCCCCTTGTGGACATGCATGGCATTGCATTCTTGTGTCACTTGGGTCTGGCTATTAAGTGGGATCTGGAGGATTCGAACAGGAGTTCTTAGGCTTTGCAGTGAAGCGCCTTAACTGCTAAACCATCTCTCCAGCCCCAGCTCTTAGCTTTTTAACTGCAGCTATTATATTAGTGCTTAGGGTTTCTAGTACGCATCTTTAACTTCACAGTTGGCTCCCAGAGGGTGCTTCATCATTCTCTGTGCAGTACAAGTAACTGACTATGGTCTCTCTGCACTTCTACCTATCTTGTGGCCTTTGTATTCCATAGTGTATCACTTACAGGTTTGCTTTCAACAGCTGATTATCTTTTTAAGAGACCTGAATGACAAGAAGACAATCATTGCCGTGGACCCACATGGGCACTCTTCATAACCCCTGTGCAAATCCAGGTCCCCATGCGGTATCATTTTCCTCTTCTTAAAAGACTTCTTCATCACATGACTAGCCTGGTATAAAGTAACAGTTGCTGGCGGTGACTTATTTCAGCAATATGTATAAAAACATTTGACTCCTAGCTTTCAAAGAGGACTTTGCTTTGTGAATTCTAGCTTGGCAGGGTTGTTTTTCTCACCTGTACTTTAAGGACATTGCATGTCCGGAGGGAAGTTCATAGAATTAAAGATTAAAGCTGTTTGAACAGAAGAGATTTGGAGCCAGGTGTGGCGACATCTTGCTACATCCCAGTGCTTGGGAGGTGGAGGCAGGAGGATCGGGAGTTCAAGGCCAGTTTGTTAGCAAGTCCGAGGCCAGCTTAGGCAACGTGAAACCCTGTTTGACACCACACACACACACACACACACAATGAAAAAGGAAGAGTCATTTTCTTCAGTGGCATAACCACTGGTAAGTTGCCCATACCCTATAAATAACCTTCTACCCATTCTCCTATAAGCAGCTCTAACTAAACACATTGGGCTATCAAAAGCAAGAAAGGGCTGGAGAGATGGCTTAGCAGTTAAGGCGCTTCATTGAAAAGCCTAAGGACCCAGGTTCGATTCCCTAGTACCCACGTAAAGCCAGATGCACAAGATGATACATGTGTATAGAGTTCGTTTGCAATGATTAGAGGCCTTGGCACATCCATTCTCTCTCTCTTTCTCTCTCTCTCAAATAAAAATAAATAAAAATAGGGGCCTGGAGAGATGGCTTAGCTGTTAAGGTGTTTGCCTGCAAAGCCAAAGGACCCCAGTTCAATACTCCACGCCCAGCTCTGTTTTTATTTATTAAATATATTTATTTTATTATTTATTTGAAAGAGGGAGAGAGAATGGGCATGCCAGGGCATCTAGCCACTGCAAACGAACTCCAGATGCATGTGCCCCCTTGTGCATTTGGCTTACGTGGGTCCTGGGGAATTGAACCTGGGTATATTTCTCCTCTTGAAAGCTGGCAAGCTTTTGAATCAAGTCAAATTTTATAGAAGCATTTTGAAGCAGTTATTTTAAAACTGAGGGGCTGGAGAAATGGCATTATATACATGTATGAAAAGATAATGAAACCCATTATTTGCACAATTAGTATATGCTAATAAATTTATTTCTTTATTTGTATATATATGTGTGGTTGGGTTTGTTGTGTATATATATATATATATATATATATATATATATATATATATATATATATATATATAATGTGTGTGCTTGTGCATGTCATGGTGTATGTGCAGGGGACAGTGGACAATCCCAGGGTATTTCTCCTCTGACCTTTTTGAAATATGATCTCTCTTGGGCTCGAGAGATGGCTTAGTGGTTAAGCCACTTGTCTGCGAAGCCTAAAGACTCAGGTTCAATTCCCCAGTACCCATGTAAGCCAGATGCACAAAGTGAGATATGGTCTCTCGATGTTCTGCCAATCCATATGTGCCAGTGACCTTCCAGATTCTCCTGGATCTGCCTCCCGTTGATATAGGAATGGTGGGATTGCAGGCACGTGTGCCACTTTGCATCCTGCTTTATGTGGGTACTGGGGAATTGAACTTGAGCAGGCAGGCTTGCTAGCAAGTGCCTTTAACCACTGAGCCATCTCCCCAGCTTGAATTTTTGTTTTGTTTTGTTTTGTTTTGTTTTGTTTTGTTTTGTTTTTTTTGTTTTGTTTCGTTTTGCAAGGTAGGATCTCGCTCTAGCCCAGGCTGACTTGGAATTCACTATGTAGTCTCAGGATGACCTCAAATTCACAGCCATCCTCCTACCCAAGTGCTGGGATTAAAGGCGTGTACCACAATGCCCAGTCTGAAAAACAAACAACAACAACAAATATATATATATATATATATATATATATATATATATATATATATATATATACATACATATACACACACACACACACACACGCGTAGTGTTGGTTTTCGAGGTAGAGTCTTGCTCTAGCCCAGGCTGACCTGCAATTCACTATGTCATCTCAGGGTGGCCTCAAATTCATGGAGATCCTCCTACCTCTGCCTCCCGAGTGCTGGGATTAAAGGTGTGCACCACCATGCCCGGCCATATATATATATATATAACACAAGCAAACAAAAACCTCAAACAAGTCTGTTCGTTTCTGTTTGTATAAATTAATAAATATGCATAAATTTAAATTTGTGAGTCCTCTGCATACCCTGTTAAAACTTGAACACACACACAGAGTTTCAAGGGGAAATGAAAGAGAGTTTCCTGAGCTAACAGCCGTGGAGATGGATGCCCCATCTGTGTGAATTTCTATTTTCAGGCTCCGAGAAGAGTGGAAACAGAGGCTGGAAACAAAGCTGAGGCTGCGGAACAATCCAGACGAGACGGAAAAGCATACACACGTCAGCTGAGAGCTTCATGCTTCACTGACCCAAGAGGACACAAAGCCCTCTGGTCACTCTGCTAGAAGTCAGCTCATGTCCCCAAGTCCCTGTGCAGGAATCCACCCACACATCCTTTCCCAAAGCTCCCAGAAGCCCTCTCTGCATGGGGGCCGCGTCATCACTCCAAACGTCTCTAAAGATGGGTTTATTTCGTATCCAGGCCCCGTATATTATGCTTTATTTTCATATGATTTTCTTCCAATTTGCAAATCCACACGTTTCACATTGGAGGTACACCGGAAGGTGTCCCCCATCTTCACAGTCATGCTTTAAACATTGTCCAGTAGTTCTGCTCTACCATTTCACTGAGGAAACCTGACTTCATGTAACCCTTTTTCTGCTCTCTTTTTTTGAGAAGAGAAATGTACCTATTTTGAGAAATGAGAGTAATATAAATAGTCATGAAATAAGATTTGAAAATAAATTGATCCCCATGTGAATTTGACTGGCTTCTTCACAACCATGTTTATCAATAATATCAGAATCATTTTAATAAAATTTGTCATCTTAGAGGGGGGTGTAGTGGTGCACACCTTTAATCCCAGCACTTGGGAGGCAGAGGTAGGAGAATCACTGTGAGTTCAAGGCCAGCCTGGAACTACAGAGTGAGTTTAAGGTCAGCCTGGGCCAGAGTGAGACCCTACCTTGAGCACCCCCCCTATATAAAATTAGCATCTTGCCATTCTGTGTTCATTTTCATCATTCCACATTTTTAGCTAAATCTCCACGTGTTTGTACTGGTTAGTGTGCTGCAAACTTACACAAACTATGTCTAGCCATTCCAGGAGTGTTTAGCACACCATGTCTGGACTTTAAAAAATATTTAAAAATTTGGGGGGCTGGAGAGATGGCTTAGTGGTTAAGGCATTTGCCTGCAAAGCCAAAGGACCCAGGGTCAATTCCCCAGGACCCACATTAGCCAGTTGCACAAGGGGGCGCACGCATCTGGAGTTTGTTTGCAGTGGCTGGAGGTCCTGGTGCACCCATTCTCTCTATTTCTCTTCTCTCTCTCTCTCTCTCTCTCTCTGCCTGCAAATAAATAAAAATTTTAAAAAATATTTAAAAAATATTAAAAATTTTTCATTGTGTGTGTGTGTGTGTGTATATACACATGCCAGAGAGTGCATGTGGAGTTCATAGAACAACCTCAGGGTGTCAGTCCTTGCCTGCCTTCCATCTTGTTTGAGAAAGAGGGAGAGAGAAAGAGAGAGAGAATGGGTACACCAGGGCCTCCAGCCACTGCAAAAGAACTCCAGATGCATGTGCCCCCTTGTGCATCTGACTAACATGGGTCCTGGGGAATCAAACCTGGGTCCTTTGGCTTTGCAGGCAAATGCCTTAACTGCTAAGCCATCCCTCCAGCCCTTCTTTTTCTTTCTTTCTTTTTTAAAGATATTTTAAAAAGTATTTATTTATTTATTTGGGAGAGAGGGAGGGAGAGAGAGAGAGAGAGTGGATATGCTAGGGCCTCCAGTGCATCTAGCTTTGTGTTTGTATTGGGGAATTGTACTGGGATTCTTAGGATTTGCAAGCAAGCACCTTAACCACTGAGCTATCTCTCCAGCCCCTCTCCTTTTTTTATTTTTAATACAATTTAGGAAATTAACCCAATCAAGGACAATCCCTTAAACTGGGCGTGAAGCACACGTCTTTAATCCCAGCACTCTGGGCAGGCAGAGGTGTGAGGACTGCTTTGAGTTCAAAGCCACCCTGAGACGACATAGTGAATTCCAGGTCAGCCTGAGCTAGCGTGAGACCCTACCTCAAAAAACAAAAACAGCCGGGCGTGGTGTCACACGCCTTTAATCCCAGCACTTGGAAGGCAGAGGTAGGAGGATCACTGAGAGTTCAAGGCCACCCTGAGACTACATAGTGAATTCCAGGTCAAAACCAAAAAACAAACAAAAAGATAATCCCTTAAAGATATAGCCAGAGGCTAACCTGATTACGATAATCCCCACCCCACACAGCCATGTCCCAGACTTGTCATTTTCTAGGTGATCCTAAGTCCGGTCAAATAACCAATCAATATAAACCACCACAGGAACTGAGGTTCAGAAAAGGTACCTAATACATAACATAGAAGTAATGAGTGGTGGCGGGGGAGATGGCTCGGTGGTTAAAGGCACTTGTTTGCACAGCTTGCCAGCCCAGGTTCAATTCTCCAGGTACCCATATAAAGCCACAGGGACAACAGCAAGAGACCCTGGTGCGTCCATAGACACACATGCGCGCGCACACACACACACACACACACACACACACACAAAGTTAATAAAGAGAAATAAACTTTAGTAAATGAAATTCATTATCTTTTGTATAAATGACTTATAAGAAATACATATTTATGGGCTGGTGAGATGGCTTAGTGGCTAAGGCATATGTCCAGGTCCCATGTAAGGCAGATGCACATGGTGGCGCCTGTGTCTGGAGTTCATTTGCAGTGGGTGGAAGCCACTGGCACACCCATTCTCTCTCTCTCTGCCTCTAATAAATAAATAAAAATAACTCTTTAAAAAATTAAAAGAGGGGGCTGGAAAGATGGCTTAGCGGTTAAGGCGTTTGCCTGCAAAGCCAAAGGACCCCGGTTTGATTCTCCAGGACACACTTAAGCCAGATGCACAAGGGGGTGCATGAGTCTGGAGTTTGTTTGCAGTTTGTTTGCAGGGCTGGTTGCCCTGGTGTGCCTATTCTCTCTCTCTCTCTCTCTGCCTCTTTCCCTCTCTCTCAAATAAATAAATAAAATTTATTTTAAAAAATTAAAAGAAGGGGCTGGATAAATAGCTTAGCCGTTAAGGCACATGCCTGTGAAGCCAGAGGACCCAGGTTTGATTCCCCAGAACCCACGTAAGGCAGATGTACAAGGGGCACATGCATCTGGAATTCCTTTGCAGTCACTAGAGGTCTTGGAATGCCCATTTTCTCTCTGTCTCTCTCTCTCTCTGCTTGCAAATAAATAATTTTTTTAAAAAAATGTTTAAAATAAAACAAAGTTAAAAGAAATATATACTTATAAGTATGTAAGAACTTATAAGAAAAGCTCGATCTCCCACTGTCATATCCAAGTCACTTGCTTTCAGCAGCTCCTGCCCCATAAACAATATAGTACTCAGAAGCTGGGCGTGGTGGTGCACACCTTTAATCCCAGCACCCAGGAGGTAGAAGGATCACCATAAATTCGAGGCCACCCTGAGACTACATAATGAATTCCAGGTCAGCCTGGATTAGAGTGGAACCCCTCGAAAACACCAAACCAAAACAACAACAACAACAAAAATATATAGTACTCAGGAGAAATGCAAATGCTTTCAGTTGGAGGGCTGTAGAATATCACTCAGCAAGCTTTGTAGAAGTAGCAATTTCTTTTAAAACATATTTTTATTTATTTATGAGTTATTTGGGAGAGTGTGTGAGAGAGAAAGAGGTAGATAGGGAGAGAGGGAGAGAGAAAGAAAGAATGGGCTTGCCAGGGCCTCTAGCCACTGCAAACCAACTCCAGATGTTCCACCTTTTGCATCTGGCTTTATTAGAGAATCGAAGCTGGGTCCTTGGGCTTTGCAGGCAAGTGTCTTAACCAGTATGACGTCCCTCCAGCACCTGGAAGTGGTCATTTCCTTTCCTTTCTTTTCTTCTCTCTCTCTCTCTTTTTTTAGTTGGTTTGGTTTTTGGTTTTTCGAGGTAGAGTCTCACTCTAGAACAGGCTGACTTGGAGTTCACTCTGTAATCTCAGGGTGGCCTTGAACTCATGGCCATCCTCCTACATCTGCCTCCCGAGTGCCGGGATTAAAGGTTTGCAGCACCACACCAGGTGGAAATGGTAATTTCTAAGTGGAGAATAATGTTGAGAAGGCACTCTATTCCCAGGACACTACCTGCATCTTCTCGAGCATTAACTCCTCAGGACCCAGTTTGGCATGGACATTGATATTGTAGGGCCTGTCTGCTCTTCTAGTTGGGAGATAGACTTGGGAGGACCCCGGGAGTGGTGGCTCATGTCTTCAATCCCAGCACTTGGGAGGCAAAGGTAGGAGGATCGCCATGAGTTCAAGGCCACCCTGAGACTACATAGTGAACTCCAGGTCAGCCTGGGCTAGAGTGAGACCCTACCTTGAAAAAAAAAAGTCTTGGGAGCGCCATGCTGGTCTTCAGAGCCAGGGTCAGTCTCAGAGGGAATGGGGGCTTCTTTGATCAACCCTATGGAAGGGAACAGGGATAAAGTGCCTAGTGGGCAGGTTGGCAGGCTTTGGGAGGACATGAGCAATGGGATGGGTGTGAGCCATGAAAAGAAGGCTTAGCTACCTGGCCATTCTGTCTGTGCACAAGAAGGAAGACAGGGCTGGGGGTCCAGGAAGACCATCCCAAAGGTTCAGGCTGAATATAGGAGCAGAAACCTGGGTTGCCTTGGCATCTGAAACGGCCCCTAGGCACGGAAACAGCACTCACGTGATGAGACACACAACTGATCTGTTACGCGGACTGAATGGAGGGTTTGCGTACAGCACAAGAGTATTGTTTTACGAGAAGCTCCTCCACAATACCCTCATTCAGAGCAGGCCCAGGATGCTGAATGATGCCGTGGAAGGCATATTTCCTCTCTCTTAGCACAGAGCCAGCTTTCTGAGTTAGTCAACATAAAACAGACTGGACTCAGCGGCTAAGCTTTTAAGAGGGCTCTTTTATAAGGTCACTTCCTGACTGGGAAGCTTTCATAATTGTCCAGATATTTCCATTTGGCTTATAGAATGAAGGGCTTCACAGAGTGTGGGGGCTTCTGGAACATTCCCACTTGTGTCCAGTCCGGCTGTGGCCCATGTGAGCCCAGTGCCACGTGTAGTATACCCTAATAAATAGAATTCATGCTCTGCAGCGGCTCTAGGGATGGGTGGCCCACATCCTATGTCCTTGGTACTTGGCTCCGCTCCCTGGACCCCAGAAGGCTATCGTTTTTTTCCTTTCTTTCTTCTTCTTCTTCTTTTTTTTTTTTTTGGAGAGATACAGAGAGAGGGAGAGGAAGACAGATAGAGATGGGTGCACCAGCAGCCTCTCAGCTGCTGAGAACAAAATCCAGATGCATGCACCCCCTTGTGGTCAAGTGCAGCATTGCGCCCTTGTGTCACTTTGCATCTGGCTAAACGGGGGACCTGGAGATTGGAACCGCTGGAGATTGGAACCAGCATTCTTGGGCTTAGGAGGCAGGCTCCTTAACCACTAAGCCATCTCTCCAGCCCCCAGAAGGCTATCTTGAAGACAGTTCCCAAGGCCACAGAACACTTGAGGCAAAAAAAGAAAAGAATATAAAGAAAGCCAGACACGAACTGAGGAGAGGCAAAACAGAGAGGAGGGAAACACTTGTCCAGGGTATGGAAGGATTAATTCTTTTTGTGTGTGGGTGTGTTGTATGCACATGTGTGTGCAGAGGCATGTGCTGCCTGTACCATGTGTGGGGAGGGTAGAGGGGGCATCAGATGTCCTTCTCTGCCAATCCTCTACCTTGTTTCCTTGAGACAGAGTTTCTCACTGAACTTGGCGATCCATATATTTTTTTGATATTTAGCTTATTTATTTTTGTTTGAGAGAGAGGAAGAGACAAGAGAAAGAGAATGGGTGCCTCGAAACCTCCAGCCACTGCAAATGAACTCCAGACGCATGTGGCCCCTGGTGCATCTGGCTTATGTGGGTCCTGGGGAATCGAACTGAGGTCCTTTGGCTTTGCAAGCAAATGCCTTAACCACTAAGCCATTTCCCCAGCTCTTTTTTAAAATTTTTATTTATTTTTATTTGAGAGAGCAAGAGAGGGAAAGAAGCAGAGAGAGGGAAGGAGAGAGAATGAGCACACCAGGGCCTCCAACCACTGCAAATGAACTCTAGACACATGTGCCACCTTGTGCATCTGGCTTATGTGGGTACTGGGGAATTGAACTGAGGTCCTTTGGCTTTACAGGCAAATGCCTTAACTGCTAAGCCATCTCTCCAGCCCCCCTTGTTTTTTTGTTTTGTTTTTTGTTTCGTTTTGTTTTTTGTTTTGGTTTTTCGAGGTAGGGTTTCACTCTAGCTCAGGCTGACCTGGAACTCACTATGTAGTCTCAAGGTGGCCTTGAACTCACGTTGATCCTCTTACCTCTGCCTCCCAAGTGGTGGGAATAAAGGTGTGTGTCACCACTCCAGGCAAAGTGGCACCCTTTCTATAGAAGTCATTTATCAGTCTATGCCAGACAGAAGGTCCTGTTCACATGTCCATTGAGGAGCAAGGACCCTAGAGAACCTGAAATGAAAGGGACAAGAGACACAAGGAACCGACAGCAAGACAGGAATCTGATCAAGCTGTGATTTTTATTAATCTCAGGGTGCCTTTTATACAGCAGAACAGGGAAGTTTGTCAGCAGCTTAGGTATTACTACAATTATGTTTCAACAGGACAAGGTCCCAGCCCCAAAGCCACAAGATAACGACTTCCTCATTCTCTGTGGGTTACCTGGTTCTTTCTCTGTGCATGGGTGACTTTCCAGAACAGACAACTTATCACAAAATGGAGTCACTACTCAAGATGGAGGCACTTTTGGTTACCTAGTGCCCAACGGTTCCCCACAAGACTACTTAGTGAATTCCAGGTCAGCCTGGGCTAGACCAAGACCCTACCTTGAAAAAACAAAACATAAATCAAAGTGGTACATGAGTGTGGAGTTCCTTTACAGCAGCTAGAAGCCCTGGTGTGCCCATTCTCACTTTCTCTGTGTACTCAGGAGACAAGTAGGAGGATCATGGTGAGTTGGAGGCCAGTCTGGAACTACTGAGTTCCAGATCAGGCTGGGCTAGACTGAGACCCTACTAAAAACAAACAAACGAACAAACAAACAACAAACAACAAAGAACCAAAAGCCAAGGCTCTTAGAAGCCACACCAGTGTCACTAGAATTTCAATGACTAATTTCAGCAATTGTGGAGAGTTAAATCTTACTAATCCACAGCCAGATTTGTTTTGGGTTGTATTATCCTTTTAAAATAGTCTGCTTGAAGCTCGAGAGATGACTCAGCCATTAAAGGTGCTTGCTTGTAAACCCTGACAGCCTGGGTTTGATTCCCCAGTACCCATGTAAAGCCAGATGCACAAAGCGGTGCAAGTGTCTGGAGTTCATTTAGCTCTAGTGCACCCATCCCCTCTCTCTCAAATAAATAAATAAGTAAATATTTAAAAACAAGAATAAAATAGCCAGCTTGTTATCCTTTTCTGTGTATGATTTGACATCTATGTGACCAGCTGAGAAGTCCTTGTCCTGGGTTATAATTAATCTAGACATATTCCTATCAAGTGGAACCTATACGTGTAGCCCAGGTTGACCTCAAACGCATGGCAATCCTCCTGCTTCAACCTCCCAGAGTGCTGGGATGATAGGAGTGAGCCACCATGCCTGGCTCTAGTGTGGTTTTCATGTGTCTGTGTGTCCCATGCTCCTGATCTACTGTGAGGTCAGAGGTGAGGATTTTTTTTCCTTTTTTTTTTTTAATTTTATTTTTATTATTATTTTATTTATTTTTGGAGAGAGACACAGAGAGAGACAGACAGAGAGGGAGAGGGAGACAGAGATGGGCACGCCAGCAGTCTCTCAGCTGCTGTGAATGAAATCCAGATGTGTGCGCCCCCTTATGGGCAAGTGCGGCATTGCACCCTTGCGTCACTTTGCATCTGGCTAAACGTGGGACCTGGAGATTGGAACCGCTGGAGATTGGAACCAGCGTCCTTAGGCTTAGGAGGCAGGTGCCTTAACCGCTAAGCCATCTCTCCAGCCCTCTTTTTTTTTTTTTTACTTTCACCATTACATTATTTGTCATTCTGGGCCTCGTAGTTCATGCTGGTCAGGTGGTGGTTGCTCACTGCGCAAACAAGATGTAAAGTCATTCTGCCTCAGCATTTGCACTCAAAATGGAACCCCACACTACTGCTTTTTTTTTCTTCCATTTCTTTTTATTTATTTATTTATTTATATTTATTTATATTTATTTATTTATTTATTTATTTATTTATTTATTTATTTATTTTTGTTTTTTTGAGGTTGAGTCTCGCTCTGGCCCAGGCTGACTTGGAATTCACTATGTAGTCTCAGGGTGGCCTTGAACTCACAGCAATCCTCCTACCTCTGTCTCCTGAGTGCTGGGATTAAAGGTGTGTGCCACCACGCCCGGCTTCCCACTACTGCTTTAAAAAAAAAAATTTATTTTATTTTATTTTTTTATTTGAGAGAGAGGAAGAGGCAGATAGAGAGAGAAGGGGTGTGCCAGGGCCTCCAGCCACTGCAAATGAACTTCAAACACACATGCCACCTTGTGAGCAACTGGTTTACGTGGGTACTGGGGAATTGAACCTGGGTCCTCAGGCTTTGCAGGCAAGCACCTTAACTGCTAAGCCATTTCTCATTTCTCCAGCAACTCCCCCCCACACACTGCTTTTATTTATTTACTTACTTATTTGTTTGTTTATGAAAGAGAGAGAAAGAGGCAGATAGAGATAAAAGAGAGAGAGAGAGAGAGAGAGAGAGAGAGATTGAGAATGGGTACACCAGGGCCTCCAGCCACTGAAGAAGCATTTGGCTTATATGGGTACTGGAGAATCGAACCTCTAAGCCATCTTGCCAGCCCTCAGTGCTGCTTTTAAAATGGAGTCACAGCCCGGCGTGGTGGCGCACGCCTTTAATCCCAGCACTCGGGAGGCGGAGGTAGGAGGATCGCTGTGAGTTCAAGGCCACCCTGAGACTACATAATGAATTCCAGGTCAGCCTGAGCTAGAGTGAGACCCTACCTCAAAAAAAAAAATAAATAAAAATAAATGGAGTCACTCACAGCAAGGCACCCCCTTGTTCACACAGTATTGGGTCACTTAAAACAGGGCACAGGCTGATCTTCACAAACACAAAGAGAGCCAGATGAGCCCAGAGATTAGAGAGTGGGTGCTGCAGCCAGTATTAAATGTCTTTCCTGTGATGTTATCCAAGAACCTTGTTATATCATTATATCATAGCTCTGGTATGGTCAGTTCACTGGTAACCCAAATCTTTTTTTTTTTTTTGGTTTGCTTGTTTTTTCGAAGTAGGGTCTCGCTCTAGCTCAGGCTGACCTGGAATTCACTATGTAGTCTCAGGATGGCCTTGAACTTACGGTGAACCTCCTACCTCTGTAAGATAGCCAGACATTGGCCTTGGAGGAAAACACTATCTTCCGTATCTGTGAGCAAGCCTGCCCTTTGCTGGGACTGACAATCTATATTCAAATATCCTTGGAACTATCATTGAGAGATCGTCTGGAGTACAGGCAATCGGTGCCTTTGTGCACAAGAGGTGCAGAAAGTAGAGGCTTATAAAAAAATTACCTAGCAGAGTCGGTGTGGTGGCGCACACCTTTAATCCCAACACTTGGGAGGCAGAGATAGGAGGATTGCCCTGAATTCAAGGCCACCCTGAGACTACATAGTGAATTCCAGGTCAGCCTGGGTTAGAGTGAGACCCTACTCAAAAAACAAACAACAACAAAAACTTACCTAACTAGTTTAGCACATCTAGTCTCTCTGTGTTCTTTGTTTGTTTGGGTTTCCTGAGAAGGAATCATGCCATGTGGCCTAGGCTAGCCTCAGACAGGTGAGGAAGAGGGGGGTTGTGACATTTTTTTTGTTTTCCGAGGTAGGGTCTCACTCTAGCCCAGGCTGACTTGGAATTCACTATATAGTCTCAGGGTGGCCTTGAACTCACAGTGATCCTCCTACCTCTGCCTCCCGAGTGCTGGGATTAAAGGCATGTGCCACCACACCCATCTTGAACAGAGATTTTTGTATGAGCTCAGGTCCTGCAGGAAGTAGCTGTTCGAGGCAAGAGGAGATAAGGAAGACTGCAGAGCAGGCCTGGCCTTATGGAGGTAAAGGAGGAATCTTCCAGCTACAGGAAAGTCAGCCAGGGGCTGGAGAGATGGCTCAGTGGTTAAAGGTGCTTGCTTGCAAAGCCTGAACACCCAGGTTCAATTCCCCACTGCCCACATAAGCACAAAATGGAGCATACATCTGGAGCTTGTTTCCTCTGTCTCTATCTCCCTCTCCCTGATTGCAAATAAATAAAATGTTAAAAAGATATTTGAGGGCTGGAGAGAGGGCTTAGCGGTTAAGGTGCTTGCCTGCAAAGCCAAAGGACCCAGGTTCGATTCCCCAGGATCCACATAAGCCAGATGCACAAGGTGGTGCATGCGTCTGGAGTTTGTTTGCAGTAGCTGGAGACCCTGGTGCACCCATTCTCTCTCTCTCTCTCTCTCTCTCTCCCTCTCCCTCTTTCTCTCTGTCAAATAAATAAATAAAAATAAAAATAAAATATATTTTTTAAAAAAAGATATTTGAGAAGAAGACATGTTGGCACACACCTTTAATCCCAGCACTTGGGAGACAGAGGTAGGAGAATTGCTGTGAGTTCAAGGCCACCCTGAGACTACATAGTAAAGTCCAGGTCAGCCTGAGCTAGAGTGAGGCCCTACCTTGCAAACCCCAAAACTAAAACAAAACAAAACAAAAATCAATATTTGAGGGCTAGAGAGATGGCTTAGTGGTTAAGGCACTTGCCAGCAAAGCCTAAGGACCCAGGTTTGATTCCCCAGTACCTATGTGAAGCCAGGTGCACAAAGGGGCGCATGTGTCTGGAATTCATTTGCAGTGGTTAGAAGCCCTGGCGTGCCCATTATCTCTATGTACCTCTCCTCTCAAATAAATAAATAAAATATTTGAAAGAAAGGTTTTGCTTTTTTCCTGGTGGTAGGAGATCTGTGTTCAGTATACTTGTCCCAGCATTCCCTGAGCACAGCACGCTACAAACCTCGTTGCAGTGACAAGTCCACAAGTCTTCCTAAGGCTAACCTCTCATGCCCTGGAACTAGTGTGTCTTACCCAGGAGTCCAGTGCCCTAGTTCCCTTCGTGGGTTGTGCCTGATCAATGTGATGTCATCAATGGAATGAGTTTAATGTGGGCAAGGAAAAACCATGCCAGAGAAGGGGCGAGTTGGATAGACTTTGGTGTCTGTCTGCACTGCTGGATGCCCTTCTCTGTCTATTTCTAGGTTTTTTTGGTCTTGGGCTCCCAGGTGGTGCGTGGACTGTCTGCCTTGCTTGACTAAATCACTGATTTTCTTTTTTCCTTCTTTCTTTTTAAAATTTTTTTGTTTATTTTTATTTGTCTATTTATTAGCAACAGACAGAGAGAGAAAGGCAGAGAGAGAGAGAGAGAGAGAGAGAATGGGCACACCAGGGTCTCCAGCCACTGCAAACGAACTCCAGATGCATGCGCCACCTTGTGCATCTGACCTAAGTGGGTCCTGGGGAATTGAGCCTCAAACTGGGGTCCTTAGGTTTCACGGGCAAGCGCTTAACTGCTAAGCCATCGCTCCAGGCCCTCTTTCGTTCTTTCTTCTTTCTTTCTTTCTTTATTTATTTCTTTCTTTCTTTATTTCTTTCTTCCTTCCTTTCTTTCTTTCTTTCTTTTTTTTTTTTGGTTTTGCAAGGTAGGGTCTCACTCTGGTCCAGGCTGACCTGGAATTCACTATGTAGTCTCAGGGTGGCCTCGAACTCTCGGCGATCCTCCTACCTCTGCCTCCCGAGTGCTGGGATTAAAGGTGTGCGCCACCACACCCGGCTCTCTTTCTTTCTTTTTTTCTGAAAGGACCAAGCTGACACCATGTCAGGCACCACCTTGACTAGGCCGAAGTTTCAATTTTTCGGAGGGGCTCTGGGAGCTGAGTCAATTCCTGGAGACATGTCCAAACATGCCCAGGCATGTCCCTTTCGCCCCAACCAATCAAAGATGTACAAATGCCACTGCTGCTTGCTTAGCCAATCACATTAGGAGGTTACCTCACCCACCTGGAACTCCCCTAGACCTGGCCGCCAAAACCAATCAAAAAAAAACACAAGGGCTGGAGAGATGGCTTAGTGGTTAAGGCGCCTGCCTCCTAAGCCTAAGAATGCCGGTTTCAATCTCCAGCGGTTCCAATCTCCAGGTCCCACGTTTAGCCAGATGCAAAGTGACTCAAGGACGCAATGCCGCACTTGACCACAAGGGGGCGCACACAGCTGGATTTCATCCGCAGCAGCTGAGAGGCTGCTGGCGTCCCATCCCTATCTGTCTACCTCTCCCTCTCTCTCTGTCTCTTTCTGTGTCTCTCTCCAAAAAAAAATAATAATAATAATAAAAACACAAGTACAGTTACTGTTCAGATTAGCCAATCATGTTAAAAGACTAAAAGCCCGCCAAAATTCCTTTAACTGTGCTTAAAAAAGAGCCTGTGAGCTCTTCCTGGGGTCGCCACTTTGTACAAATGGTTGACCCAAGCATGCTGGCTGATTCTGCAGAATAAACACTCTATGCTTTTTACACACTATTTCACTCTGGGGTCTTTCTTCAGTGATTCTTGGACCTTGCACTTTCTTTCTTTTTCTTCTTCCCTCCTTCCTTCCCCTTCTTCCTTCTTTCTTTCCTTTCCCAATCCCTTTTCCTTTCCCCTTCTCCCTTTCCTTTCCTTTCTTCTTTGACAAAGTATCATGTATTTCAGGCTGGCCTCAAACTCTCCATGTGCTAGAAGATGACCTTGAACCTCTGATCCTCTTTTCTTCATCTCCCAACTACTGGGACTATACTTGTGCCACCACACTTCGTTGATGAGGTGCTTGGGACCAAAGCCAGGGCTTTGTGCATGTCAGGCAAGCACTCTACCGGCTGAGCTACATCCCCAGCCTGGCGTCACTGTTTAAGCTGGGAGGACGGTCCCTGAGGGGACAGGAACATCACTCAGGTGGTCATCAGTAGTGCTTTTGGCTGCTTGAGCCCCATTTAGGAGTCACACCATGCCCCTTCCTCTGGCCCCAGACAAGCATCTGCCTGGCTGCCTTGAATTCCCTTACTGTCATCAAACTCCATGGATAGCTAGACGAGAAAGGAGGCAAGTGGAGGATGACAGAAAGTACTGGGGACCACAGTTCCACTGTGGTCGATTTTCAATGGATGCACTTTGTGCAAAATACAGGTTGAGGCCTCTGGGCAAGGAAGTGACTAATACAGACAAGATCTCTCCCTGTCCTCTGAAGTTCCCATTCCAGCAAAGAGTAGGAAATGGGACAATCACACACACAATGACAGGATGCACAGAGGGAGGGGGAGGATGCAGCTGAGTCTGGCCAGCGAGGCTCTTACAGGTAGCAATGTGGAGGCTGGGAGTCTGCAGGACATGCAGGAGTCTGCTCTGAGCACAAGGAGAGGACACAAATGCAGGGGACATTAGAAGGAAGGTCCCAGGGGGTTCCAGGTGGCAAGGGTGACCAGAGCACCGAGGACAAATGCAGGGGCTGTTATGGGGTCCGGTGTCGCACAAGTAAGACCACCGACTCACGGAATGTGAGGCAAAGTTTTATTGGGTAAAAAAGAAAGAAAAGAAAAAGAAGAAAAGCTGGTGCATACCAGGGCTACATCTACTGCTTCTCAGGTTGCAGCGCAGACAGAACTGTTTGGAGGGTCAGTTTTTATTGGAAAAAAACTACAAAATGTTTATTGCAAAAACAGGATAGCAAAAGCCGGGCGTGGTGGCGCACGCTTTTAATCCCAGCACCCGAGAGGCAGAGGTAGGAGGATCTCAGTGAGTTCAAGGCCACCCTGAGACTACATAGTGAAGTCCAGGTCAGCCTGAGCCAGAGTGAGACCCTACCTCAAAAAACCAAAACAAACAAACAAAACAAACAAACAAAAAACCAGGATGGCAGTTAAGCCATAAATCACAATTTACATTCTTAGAAGATTGCAGGGAAAAAAAAAAAAAAAAAAACCAGAAGGAACTTGTGAACAGGTCTGTTGGTCAGTTACAGGAATCGCCTGGGGTGGGGGTGAGGTAGGCCTGCTGACCAAGAATGTCCACTTATCTGCCCTTAAGGACTTTGCGCAACAACGTAGGCCCTGGTGGAATTCAGACTAGCAGCGCATCCTGTTTATCTACCATCCCCACCTGCTTAAGCAAGTGCTTTCTTTTATTCTTGTATGGACTAACATTCTGCTCTCTTTACAGGGCCATGAGGAATGGGCAGAGAGAGTCCACCTGACCCCAAGACAGGCCCCGTGTGTCGAGGCGAAGAGACTGGATCTGATTTCAGGTGTCCTAGGAAGTCATTGGAGGGAATGGAGGCAAGGATTGGTTTCCCAAAGCTCCCTCAAGCTTCTGTGTGCAGAGATGTCTGAGGTGGGGGTAGGAGTGGCTGATGAAGGTCCAAGGGGAAGCTTGGAGCTGGGAGTGACCTTGGCCTGGATAAGGAGCACCTGTGGACATAGGAGCGGGTGTGTTCAAGACTGGCCTGACTGGGCCAGAATAGAGTGTGGGCAGCAGGGAGGAAGTGCTGGGGCTTCCAGGTGTGTCCTGGCCTGATTAGGGATGAGAGGAAGCTGACACCTGAAGGTGTGTCGATGTCCAGCCTGTGTGTGGAGACTGAGTGAAAAATGGGTTCTGGCTCTGCGTGCTGCTGAGGACTTCTCATATCTTCACAGGCCTCCACCCACGCTTGACCACAGCCTGTCCTGTGTTGGCCCAGTGCTTTGCAATGCCCCCTAGAGTGGCGGCAGAGATCCAGGTCAGGTAGTTTCAGTAGAAGGCAGATGTTTCAGCCACACAAGGGCACCTCTACCACCACAACCACCAGCAGTACCATCGCCACACCACACCACTTAGGATTCAGCCTCAGGCTACGAAACTACCTGAGTGCAATTTGGAGGCGGCCCCTCAATGGCTAGGTGGTCCACTCCCCATGCTGTCACCTAGTCCCTTCAGTTCAGCGTCCTATGGTGGGACAAGGGCCTCGGGAGCTGACATCACACTTGCCTTGCTTCTGCCGTCTTTGCAAATGACGCACTGCCTGAATCCTCATAGGGTCCCAGTTTCTCTGTGGCCATGGAGAGATGCCAAGTCCATTAGCAGCTACCGGGAGTGCTTGCTGCCACTTGGGTACTGTGCAATTGATAAAATTGGCACCAGTAAAGATACAGGTGCCATTGATAAAATTGGCACCAGTAAAAATACAGTATGGCCTCCAACTCATGGCGATCCTCCTACCTCTGCCTCCCAAGTGCTGGGATTAAAGGTATGCGCCACCACGCCCGGCTACAGGGCCTTTTAAGAGAAAGGATAAAAGGATCCACTTTGCCTACTGATTTAATGTGAAAAGCCTTCCAGGTTTGCTGTCTCCCAAGGGTGGGCAGAGGAGGGAAGCAGGATGCCCCTGATGTACGACTTATGAAGGAGTGTTTTAGGCTGCTCAGCAGAGTAGAATTGGAACTAGACACTTGAGTGTGGCCCCTCCGGATTTCTAGAGAGTTCCTTGGCTCCAGGGACGTTTCCTAAAAGCGGCTAAGAGCTGAACAGAGGGAGGTAGCACTGGGGCCTACAGGGAGAGAGAGAGAGCCACTCTACCCACTGGCCACTCTATGGTTGGTGAGGTTCCAAGTAGCAGGCCGCTCCTGAGTGAGGGATGCTACCACCAGCGGGAAAGGGCCTTGGCGAGGACAAGTGAGCAACTGGATGGACACCAGGGTCCCCTGGCCAAGCCACATGTCGACAGTGAAGTTACCTGCTGGACCTTACCCTGTGCCTCTCCCCTCAATCCAGGAAGAATTATGTAGAGCACAGGGTGGACCGGGGAAGGTCACTGCACTTACTAAAAAGCTGAATTCCAACACAGACAGCACTTCCTCTCAGGCCTTAGGGTCTATGGAGGTTTTAAATCGCCGTGAAAGGTGATAATTATACAGACTGGAGCCCGTGGCAGATATAGCTGTTGGCACTCAGCAAATGCGTTCCCTGGTGTTTGCGGTGTGACAATTGCGTGACCCTGCTCGGGTCACGATACCGTCTTGTGGTGTAAGTGGACACTGAGAGATCAGCTTTCCCAGGGTTGTCACTCCCAAGCATCCCCACTAAGACATGAGTCTGGAGGCTGGGGAGATGGCTCAGTGGTTAAAGGCGCATGCTTGCAAATAAATCCTGCTGGCCCTGGTTCCATTCCCCAATACCCACGTAAAGCTGGATGCACAAAGTGGCACGTGTATCTGGAGTTCATTTGCAGTAGCAAGAAGCCCTGGTGTGCCCATACTCACTCACCCTATCGGATTTTCTCTCTCCCTCAAATAAACAAATAAAAGTATTAGAAAAATAAAGCCAAGGGGGGAGTGCTTACAAATACTGTCTTCCAGACACAAAGGGGCCTTGATGTTCATGGGATCATAGTGGCTGATGCTACCTACACCAGACTTGCATAATAGGAGGGAAAAAATGAGAGGAGTTGGGGGCTGGAGAGATGGCTTAGCAGTTAAGGCGCCTGCCTGCTAAGCCTAAGAACGCTGGTTCCAATCTCCAGCGGTTCCAATCTCCAGGTCCCACGTTTAGCCAGATGCAAAGTGACGCAAGGGCGCAATGCCGCACTTGACCACAAGGGGGCGCACACATCTGGATTTCTTTCACAGCAGCTGAGAGACTGCTGGCGCGCCCATTCTCTATCTGTCTCCCTTTCCCTCTCTGTCTTTCTCTCTCTGTGTCTCTCTCAAAAAAATAAATAAAATAATTTTAAAAAATTAGAGGAGTTGGAAAGAAGAAGGGATTCAGTGGAGAGGGGATTTGGGAAGGGTAAAGGGGGGGGTTAGGCTGGAGAGATGGCTTAGCAGTGAAGGCATTTGCCTGCAAAGCCAAAGGACCTCAGTTTGATGCCCCAGGACCCATGTAAGCCAGATGCAGTGGCTGGAGGCCGTGGTATGCCTGTTCTCTCCCTCTCTCTCCTTGCCCCCATCTTTCTCTCTCTCAAATAAATAAATAAAAATAAAAATATAAAAAAATTTTAAAGGAGGGTGTTGGGAGGGGATTATGATCATGACATACTGTTAATATTTATGGAATTTGTCAATAGAAATTTTTTTTAAAGCTGTGCATGGTGGCACACACCTTTAATCCCAGCACTTGGGAGGCAGAGGTATAGGTGGATTGCTGTGAGTTCGAGGACACCCTGAGATTATATAGTGAATCACAGGTCAGCCTGGCCTAGAGTGAGATACTACCTCCAAAAAACAAAGAAAAAAGAAAAGAAAAGAAAAGAAAGAAAGAAAAGATGAAATGGACTTAAAAAAAAAAACAGAAGAGAGATGGCTTAATGGTTAAGCGTTTGCCTGTGACCCTAAGGACCCTGGTTCGAGGCTCAATTCCCCAGTACCCACATAAACCAGATGCACAAGGTGGTGCATGTGTCTAGAGTTCGTTTGCAGTGGCTGGAGGCCCTGATGCGCCCATTCTCTCTCTCTCTGCCCCTCTGTCACTCTCAAATAAATAAATAAACAACAACAATAAAAAACAGAAGAAATAAGTGGACTCTAGCTATGGATATCCCCCAGAAAAATAGCCCACAGATAAAAATATCTGACCGGGGCTGGATAGATGGCTTAGCCGTTAAACACTTGCCTGTGAAGCCTAAGGACTCTGGTTCGAGGCTCAATTCTCCAGGACCCATGTAAGTCAGATGCACAAGCAGGTGCACGCATCTGGAGTTTGTTTACAGTGGCTGGAGGCCTAGGCGTGCCCATTCTCTCTCTCTCTCTCTACCTGCCTATTTCTGTATCTCTCTCAAATAAATAAATAATATTTAAAAATTAAAAAAATCCAACCGCAGAGATACTTGTACATCCATGTTTATTGCTGTTCTTTTCCATAGCAAGGGACTGGAATCAACCTTAATATCCATCAACAGATAAATAGATATGAAAAGGTGGCACGTATATACAATAGAATTTTTCTCAGCTGCAAAGAAAAATGAAACTTGTAAGAAAATGGATGAAAACTCTTTAAGCATTATATTAAGTGAGGCAATCCAGGCTCAGAAAGACGAATGCCATGTTTTCTCTAGTTTTGGTTAAACGTGTATTTAGGTGGGAGTACGTGTGGGAAGAAGCCAGGAAACTAGCAAGAGGTCCATGGGACAGGGTTAAATGAAGAGGGCAATGGAACGCAGGCGATATGAAAGCGGGAAAGGCAGTAGGGGTACAGCAGGGAAATGGAGGAGAGGGTTAACGAGGGGACAACCAAAACTAGGCACGTATGAAAATTCAGGAAGGAATTCTACTGCTTTGTAAGCTCATTAAAAAAATAATAATAGCCGGGTGTGGTGGCGCACGCCTTTAATCCCAGCACTTGGGAGGCAGAGGTAGGAGGATCGCTGTTAGTTTGAGGCCACCCTGAGACTACAAAGTTAATTCCAGGTCAGCCTGGGCCAGAGTGGTGAGACCCTACCTCAAAAAACCAAAATAAATAAATAAATAAATAATAATAATAATAATAATAATAATGATGATGATGATGATAGGGCTGGGAAAATGGCTTAACAGTTAAGGTGTTTGCCTGTGAAGCCTAAGGACTTCGTTTTGATTCCCCAGGACCCACGTAAGCCAGATGCACAAGGGGGCGCATGCATCTGGAGTTTGTTTGCAGTGGCTGGAGACCCTGATGTGCCCATTCTCTTTCTCGCTATCTGCCTCTTTCTTTCTCTCTCTCAAAATAAATAACTAAATAAAATATTTAAAAAAAATTAACGCCTGGCTTATTTTGTTTTTTTTTTTTTTTTAAAGAGGCAAATGGTGGCGCACGCCTTTAATCCCAGCACTCGGGAGGCAGAGGTAAGAGGATCGCCAAGAGTTCAAGGCCACCCTGAGACTACATAGTGAATTCCAGGTCAGCCTGAGCCAGAGTGAGACCCTACCTTGAAAAACCAAAAAAAAAAGAGGCAAATAGAGCAAGAATTGCCATGCCAGGGCCGCCAACCACTGGAAATGAACTTCAGACGCATGTGTCATCTTAGGTGCATCCGACTTACGTGGGTATTGGGGATTCAAACCTGGGTCCTTACGCTCCTCAGGTGAGCTTGTTAACCACTAAGCCATCTCTCTAGTCCTAAACCTACTCTTTATTTTTTTTAAATTTATTTGGAAGCAACAGACAGAAAGAGGCAGAGAGAAGGAGAGAATAGGTGCACCAGGGCCTCCAGCCACTGCAAACGAACTCCAGACGCATGTGCCACCTTGTACAACTGGCTTACGTGGATCCTGGGGAATCAAGCCTCGAACCAGGGTCCTTAGGCTTCACAGGCAAGCACTTAACCACTAAGCCATCTCTCCAGCCCCTTTTTTTTTTTTTTTTTTTTTTTTTTTTTTTTTTGGGTTTTTCAAGGTAGGGTTTCACTCTAGTCCAAGCTAACCTGGAATTAACTACGTAGTCTCAGGGTGGCCTCGAACTCTCAGCGATCCTCCTACCTCTGCCTCCGAGTGCTGGGATTAAAGGTCTTTTTTTTTTTAATTTTTATTTATTTATTTGCAAGCAGAGAGATAGAAGAAAGGCAGACAGAGAGAGAATTGGGCATGCCAGGGCCTCTAGCCACTGCAAATGAACTCCAGATGCATGTGTCCCTTGTGCATCTGGCTTACATGGGTCCTGGAGAATCAAACCGGGATCCTTTGGCTTCACAGGCAAACGCCTTAACCACTAAGCCATTTCTCCAGCCCTCCAGCCCCTACTCTTATTCTTCACCCTTGGACTTTAGTGTACAGTCCTCTGCCTGTTGTCACCTGTCTTTTGTTAGGGCAGCAGGTCACCTGGGCCCAAGTCCCTCAATGTGGGGAGGAGAAACTTGAGGCCCAGCAAAGATGAAACTGCCCCAAGACCCAACTCTTGTATCTGGTGGTCTCACACTAGGACCACTATTTTTTTTTATTTTTTTTTATTGACAACTTCTATACTTACAGAAAATAAATCATATTTCCCTCCCCTTCCCCCATTCCTCTTCAGAACTCTACTCTCCATCATATCCCCTCCCTCTCTCCATTAGTCTCTCCTTTATTTTGATGTCATCATCTTTTCCCCCTATTATGAGGGCCTTGTGAAGGTATTGCTAGGCACTGTGAGGTCATGGATATCGAGGCCAATTTCTGTAGGACCACTATTTAAATAGCCCAAACTCCCAAACCCTGCAGAGCCCAGAGCCAGAGTTTGGCTCATCAGTCAAGGCACAGCCTGTCCCTGCTGTCCATCCCATAGGCAGGCCACAGAGGTCACAGGCATGTCATTTATGGGCCATCTGCAGTCAAACAGTGCCAGGTAAGTGACCCCTGTTATTTCTATCCACACCTTCATCAAAGGGCCCTCCTGGAGCCACCAGACAGCTTGGTGGACAGCTGCCACTTTCCTGCTACAAAGCCTCTGAGAGAGCAGTTTGACCTGGGGCTGAGCAGGGGAGGAGGCAGGTTCCCAGGAGTCTTCTACAGCTTGGAGTCTTCTGTTCAGAAGCAGAGAAACAGAAACGAGACGAACGAGTTTCGAGAAGGAGTGATGTAAGAATTTCCATTTCAGCCCGGCGACCTGAAGCCAGACTTGGGGAAGAACTCTGGAGCTCCACAAACTGGATGGAAAACTCTTTAGGGACCCACTGTCATTCAGGAGGGTGGCCCTGAGGCTGGATGGCTCAGAAGCGAGCCTCAGAGAGTGAGAAATCGGGGCTCCTCACTCCAGATCATACTGCCACAGGGTAAGGGGTCCCCAGGTCCTGGACCAATGGCCAAGGGTCAGCTGCCAGCTCGGGGGCCACAACATGGTGGTCATTCGCCCTCCCCGTGGTTGGAGCAGCATCTGGTTGTCTTTCTGTGGAAAGCAAAAAGGCCATCTTCTTTGAAAGCTGCCTCCGCAGTCCGCGCTGGCTCTGACTCGGCTAGTGAGGAGGAGGTGGAGAGCGCTTGCTGCCCAGGAGTCCTCCGAAGTGACCCTTCGACACTACACACCGTCCAGGAGTGAGTCACACTACCAGTGTTCCCTGGAGTGCCAGCGGCCAGGCAGGCGGCACAGCCTCATGTCTTCTTTCTGGATGTGCTCATAACAGGACTTGAGAGAGAGAGAGAGATGGGTGAGGTTGGGGCCAGCTGGCAGACCAACTCCCAGCTGCATGCTTGGACTCAGGGCCCCAAGGTCAACACACCCCTCTCCCTGGGCATGCCTCTCCCCGGGTGGGGACTAGCTAACCACATTCTGCAGGGAAACAAGCTGCAACATGAAGGGCTGTGGGTTCCCTCCCCCACTCTGAGCAAGGGCAGCACGAGGGCACCTTGAGGACCCCGTCTACAGACACACACGAGCCCAGATCTGAGCTTCCACCGTCCACACTGGAGTCTGCGGCAGGGAAGGCGTTTCTCTCCGTCTCCAGCGGGCCCCCTCACCTCCAGGGCTGTGAGCAGGAAGTCACACAGGCCTCCCGTGTGGATGGGGTCCATCATGTCACGGGTCAGGTGGATCTCAGCTCCCAGGTGTTGAATTCTGGAAAACACCCACCGCCCCACACGGCGAGGGAGAGAAGGCGGGGTCTGTCACGGATGGGCTCCACGCAGCGGAGAGGGCAGTTTTGGCCTGGAAGGATGGACACCTTGGGGAGGGGGTGGTTCCTGCTTTGCTCTAAGCACTCATGGGGACCCCCTCACCCCGCTTCCTGGGCCTCAGCTCCCACTCTGTCCTTATGTAAACTGTTTTCAGATGGCAGAGACCGTGTGGTTGCGTTGAGAAGGGGTCCCGGTGCCACCCGTGCCAGCTTCCCCCTTGGCTGGGACTCACCGGGCTCGTGACACCACATAAATAAGCAGAGGCAGCAGGTCATCCATGGGCAGTCTGTGCTCCCTGCCCAGCACCCGTGACACCGTGGCCTCGATTTCCCCGTAGGTCTTCTCCAGCACCTCCAGCTTCTCCCGGGGATCCACTGTGGTCCTGCAAGCAGGGTGCAGCTCTAGGTCAAGGCCTCCCGGGCGGGGTGGGGGTGGGGAGGCTCAGTCCTTCGGAGAGGGAACAATACTCTTGCACCCCGCTCCCGTCAGACACTCACATGATCTTCTGCAGGCACTCGATGGCTGACAAGAAGCACTTGTCACGGACCAGGGAGTATCTCTGTGGGAGAAGGGGGGACAATTGAGAGGTGAAGCAAAGCAGGCTTCCCGCTCTGACATGCCATTACTTATTTCCAAGGCTCCCTGTCACTCACCCCTGCCCCATCACTGACTTTAGCACAGCCCTGCCCTGACAGCTGAGTGACACAGGGCATGTCACAGTTCCACTGGTGGGGCTCATTTGATGCAGCTATAAAATGGGAGAGCTGGGCTCAGGGAATTGCGGGGTTCAATATGGACAGGGGAGACAATTACTGTAACAGCCAAAGGTCACCGGATGCTGCCCAATGTCCATGGTTCCCAAATCCAAGGGTTTGTTGAAATACACTTTGCTCCCTTGCTTTCTGATTCTATAGGTATGAGGTAGGGCTGAGGATATGGCTCAGTTGGAAGAATGCTTGCTCAGCATGTGCAAAGCCATGGGTTCCATTTCAGGCACAGCAAAAATAAGTAAACAGAGCCGGGCGTGGTGGTGCACATCTTTCATCTTTAATTCCAGCACTTGGGAGGCAGAGGTAGGAGAGTCGCCATAAATTCGAGGCCACCCTGAGAATACAGAGTGAATTCCAGGTCAGCCTGGGCTAGAGTGAGACCTTACCTCGAAAAATAAAACAAAACAAAACAAAACAAAAGTAAAAAGGGCTAGGGAAATGGCTTAGCCATTAAGGCATTTGCCCACAAAGCCTAAGGACCCTGGTTTGATTCCCCAGATGAACAAGGGGGCGCATGCACCTGGAGTTCATTTGCAGTGGCTGGAGGCCCTGGCGTGCCCATTCTCTTTTTCTCTCTGCCTCTTCCTCTGTCTCTCTCAAATAAATAAATACAATATTAAAAAAATAAGTAAACAAATGTGTGTTGTGTTGTTGCTGCAGCCTTGACCGTGGCCGTCTTAAGAGGTGGGTCTGGTGCAGCTCAGTTTACACAGGAGGAAATGGAGACTCAGAGCTCAGGAACCCTGCCCGTGCTCATAGCCAAGAGAAGCAGAGAGCCTGCTGTTGGACCTGGTCACAGGGGAGCCACTGAGGCAGGAAGACAAGCTTGGTGTCTGCTCTGTCGCTTGCCCCACCCCCCTGCAATCGTGCCTCAGAGACTCCAGGACACTTGAGTGTCCCCTGGGCCCTGTCCCAAGACCCAGGCTCTCCTTCCCTGTCCTTCTCTCACCTGATTGCTTGTCAGTCTAAGGTCCTTGAGCGGCCACAGGTGCCTGAAATTGGAGAGGTGGGATGGGAGTCTCAGGAGGCGAGGTCTCAGCTCAGAGGGTACGACCTGCTTCCTGCGATCCTTGCAAGGCTAAGTGTGGGCAAGGAGAAGGGAATGGGGGCTGCCACAGCCTCCCACGGTGTATACACACACAGCCCAAGACCACAGGAAGCCAGAGAGTCCTGGAGGAAGTAACCCTCTATTGCTGGACATCAGGGTGAGCAGCTGAGTGCTCATCAGGGACAGTCAAAAACGCAGTGTCCACATGAGGAGGACTCTAAGGAGAAAGGATGTTTTAGAGATGGCAGGGGAAGAGAAGGAGGCCATGGGGATGGTGAAGACCGGTCTGGGCTCTTCCCAGAAGAGTCCTCGGTTTCCATTTGGGGACCTTCCCTTCTTTTCTTTTGTTAAATTTTCGTTTATTTTTATTTATTTGAGAGCTACAGACAGAGAGAGAAAGAGGAGAGAGAGAGAGAGAGAGAGAGAGACAGAATGGGCACACCAGGGCCTCCAGCCACTGCAAACAAACTCCAGACGCATGCACCATCTTGTGCATCTGGCTTATGTGGATACTGGGGAATCGAGCCTCGAACTGGAGTCCTTAGGCTTCACAAGCAAGCGCTTAACCACTAAGCCATCTCTCCAGCCTGACCTTCCCTTCTTTACTCTCGGTTCCCAGGGCCTCGGTGGTGGATATGGAAGCAGGCCTAGTCAATGCTGGGCAACATCTAGGCTGGATGAGACCCGTGCCTAAGCCAGAGACACTCCAAGAGCTCAGCTGGACTTGAGGGGAAGGAAACGCCATCTCCCCCTGGGGACAGTGGAGGGACTGAGCTAGAAGGGAATAACTCTCCCGAGGGGCTGCGGCCATGTTTATCATCACAAGGGAACACCCAAGAGGAGAGAGCAAAGGCGTGTCCTTTCGCACACCTAGATCCAGCCCCACCTGAATGTGCTCTCTGGAGCTACAAGGTGTATACCCCAATTAGCACACCCACTTTTCTTGGATGGAAGTGTCTGCTACCCCCGCCCTCAGCGGCTGGCTGAGTGGGCGTGGCGAGGCTTACTTCTGCACATCGAGGAACTCCAGCAGCTTGGTGTCTGGAAAGAGGCTGAGGTTGGTGATGCCCTGGCTGTAGAGACCATCTTCCCTCTCGTGCAGGAGCAGGTAGAGCGTGAAAAGCTCCGAGTAGAAGCTGGGCAGGATGAGGGGCAGCAGCAGCCCGTGCACGTGAAAGTCCCTGAGTGACCCAGCGGGTTGGAGATGTCACTGCCAGGGCTTCTCCTCAAGGAGCTGAGGGAGAACCCACTTCCTGGGTGGGGATTCCCCCAGAAGTCCCACCCATGACAAGGGCGCCTTATTCCTTCATTTGCCCTTGAGAACCAGTAAGCTGGTGGGGCAGAATCTGTAACCCCAGTGGGACTGAAAGCAAAACCAGGGCCCCCTAGGGATAAACAGGTTGTCCAGGATCCAGGAGGATGTCCCCCCTAATGTCCTCTATCTCCACTTCCCACGCATCCCACCATACAGTGACAGAAAGGGGTCCCTGTGGACAGGTGAGTGTCCAGGCCTGGAGTCGGTCCTCAGGATGGCTAACCCCTGCTCTATAGCACCTTAGGCTCATCCCTTTGGGACTCGGTCTCCCTGTCTGTGCTTAGGAAGGAGGGAGCTTCTGGCAGCTGCTCCCCCTCCTCACATCCGAGAGATGAATCTGAGAGGACATGTTTAGACCAAAGATGTGTCCAGTTCATGGTGGCACCACCCCTCCCTGGTGGGTCCCAGGACCAAGGTCATGTGTTAGTGTGATGCATGGTCAATGAACCATAGTTGCTTAAAAAAAATATGTGTGTGTGTGTGTGTGTTTCAAGATAAGGTTTTGCCGAGAGTTCGAGGCCACCCTGAGACTACATAGCCTCCAGGGCTGACCCTACCTTGCAAAACCAAAAACATACATACATATATAGACTCATATGTGTGTGTGTGTGTGTGTGTGTTTCAAGATGCCTAGGCTGACCTGGAATTCACTATGTAGACTCTCAGCAATCCTCCTACCTCTGCCTCCCGAGTGCTGGGATTAAAGGCGTGCGCCACCACACCCAGCCCTGAATAACGTATTATGCCCAGTGCTTCCCCCAGAAATATCTCTGCCCCGGGGGTGGGGGAACCAGGCACAGAGGGCAAGCCAGTCACCTTGTGTCAGCATCTTCTTCTTCAAGGGTCTGGCCCTTTCGTTGTAAGGCAACCTTCAGCAGACCCCTGCAAGCCAACAAGAGGGGCACGTTGTGGCTGCCACCCACAGAGCAGAGCTCCCCACCTTCTCAGCCACCAGAGGTGAGAGAAGGGGGCCCCACCTCTCAGAACCAGCCCATCTGTCTTTCCCACCACAGCAATGCCAAGGCTGGAACTAGACTGTGGAGGACAGAGGATCCTGACACCCCAGCAGCAACCAAACTCCTATCCATAATATTCACTAAGGTCAAGGTCCTGCCTAGTACAGGCTACGACTGAGTCCAAGGTCCCACTCAGCCTGTAATGAGAGTAGAATTCCCCTGGGGTCAGTGGTCTGTCCAGGGCCTGGGTATGGCTCATTCTTTGGCTAAGGGCTGCAGAGGGCCCTCTCCTGACTTCCTTCCCATCTTTGTTCATCATCACCATATCAAGCAACCTCTAATCTTGCATGTTTTCCTTTCTTTTTTTTTGGAGGGTGGATTTTCAAGGTAGGATCTTACTCTCTAGCCCAGAGCTGACCTGGAATTGACTATGTAGTTGCAGGGTGGCCTTGAACTCATGGCTATCCTCCTACCTCTGCCTCCAGAGTGCTGGGATTAAAGGCGTGAGCCACCATGCCAGGCTTTTCCACCTACCTTTTTAAAAAATAAATTTTATATATTTATTTGTATATTTTCAAGGAGAGAGAGAAAGAGAGAATGGGCACATCAGGGCCTCCAGCCGATTGCAAATGAATTTCAGACACATGTGCCACTTTGTGCATTTGTCTCTACGTGGGTCCTGGGGAACAGAACCTAGGTCATTAGGCTTTGCATGCAAGTGCCTTAACTGCTAAGCCATCTCTCCAGCCCCTATCCATCTTTTGTTGAGAAAGTATCTCCCACTGGCCTGAAACTCATCAATTAGGCTAGACTGTCTATCCAATAAGTCCCCAGGATCTGCCTGTCTCCACCTCCCCAGAGCGGAGGTTACAGGTGCATGCTGCCCTGCCCTGCTTTTTAAAAAATATTTTATTTATATTTATTTATTTGACAAAGAGAGAAAGAGAGAGAGAGAAACAGAATGGGCAAGCCAGGGCCTCCAGCCACTGCAAACAAACTCCAGATGCATGTGCCACCTTGTGCATCTGGCTAATGTGGGTCCTGGGGAATCAAACCTGGGTCCTTTGGCTTTGCAGGCAAACACCTTAACCACTAAGCCATCCCTCCCAGTCCCCTGCCCTGCTTTTTTTTAATTTCTGAGAGAGCGAGAGAGAGAGAGAGAGAGAATGGGCACACCAGCAGCCTCTCAGCCACTGTGAACACATTCCAGATGCATATGCCCCCTTGTGGTCAAGTGTGGCATTGCGCCATTGCATCACTTTTACATCTGGCTAAACATGGGACCTGGAGAATGGAACGGGCATTCTTAGGCTTGGCAGGCAGGCACCTTAACCGCTAAGCCATCTCTCCAGCCCCTGCCCTGCTTTTTATGTGGGTACTGGAGTTCAAGCTCAGATCCTCATGCTTACACAAGTACCTACCCACTGAGCTATCTCCCCAGGCCCCTCTGATCCCATGTTGAATGAGGCCTGGGCTAGAAACACGGGGCAGAGCTGAGCCTTGGAAAGGGCAAGTGCTAGTCAGTGTCGAGGCCACCGCTCGGTGTGCATGGGCTCACCTGTAGGCCGCCCAGAGTTCACGGGCATGCTGCTTCACCTCCTCCTGAGCCAGCCCCTGAAGATGCTTGTTGGCCCCAATACCCGCATATGTCGCCTGGAAGGTCAGCATCAATGTCTGCAGTAGCTTCCCCAGGGGATGCCGGGAGTTGCTCAGAGCCTGGACCAGCAAGAGGGCAACAGGGAGACACATTCGGTACCAGGGTTTGGAGCACCACACTCCCAGACCGGCCTCCCTGATGGCTCCCATTTCATACATGGGAACACTGAGACCCTCTGAGGGTCCCCAAGGCCTGTCCCCTTCAGTCAGCACCAGGCAATGAAAAATGGGAGCCCTCACCCAGCCCAGAGCCCTCACCTTCCTGAGATACTTCCGCAGGGCCTTGGGCTCCTGGTGCTGCAGCAGTTCCTGCAGGATGTCATCCGTGCTGCCCGCACCGTCCTCGGGGTGGCTCCTGGGGCACCATGTACAGTGTCCCTCACCCGCCCCTGGGCCCCAGGCCCATACCCATGCCCAGGACCCTCTCTGACCTGTGGGCTGCCCACGGGGGCTGGGCTCACCTCTCACAACATAGGTACTCCTGTGACTTGCGCAGCTGTCGAGAGGTCTGCACGTGGAAGCCCAGGAGAGCCTCCTGTCGGTCCCCAGGGCAGCCAGCACACACAAAGTCCCGGAAGGGGGCGTAGACTCCCTGCCAGCGGCTCTCCACAGGGAAGGCACCCAACCCCAGCTGCCTGTGATGGGGGAAACAGTGAGAAGCGTGGAGAGAATGGAGCTGCACCTGTCCAGACCACTGGAGGGACGGTGATGGGGGGGGGGACACGCAGATAACATGGAGCTGACCTCCAAGGTACCATGAAGAGGAAGAGGCAGAGAGAGGGGCAAAAGCATGCGCTCTATGACCCAGAAGAGACAGGACAAGTATTTCTGCAAAGACAGAGGCAGAAGGGTGGGAGGACCTGAAGACCCGGAGGCCAAGTCCAGGCAGCTGGTGATCAGGAGAAACCGGTGGGTCTGGGGAGATGGGTCACTGGGCAGGGCACTTGCTGTGTGAGGGTGAGGATCCCCAGAACCCACATAAATGCCAGGAGTGGTGGTATGGCCCTGTAGTCCCAGTGTTTGGGAGGTATAGACAGGGAATCTCTGGGACTCACTGGCCAGCTAGACTGGGTTCAGTGACAGACCCTGTCTCAATAAATCAGTAAGGTGGACGGTGATTAAGGAGGAGACCTGATAACAACTTCTGGCTTTCACACATACACACACACACCCCACATAAACATACATACACCACATACATGTACACATAAAAATACACTGAGAGGGCTGGAGAGATAGCTTAGCGGTTAAGGCGCTTGCCTGTGAAGCTAAAGGACCCAGGTTCGATTCCCCAAGACCCACATTAGCCAGATGCACAAAGTGGCACATGAGTCTGGAGTTCATTTGCAGCAGCTGGAGGCCCTAGTGTGCCCACTCTCTCGCTCTATCTCTATATGCCTCTTTTTCTCTCAAATAAGTAAATAAAAATTAAAAAAAAAAAAAATGGAGAGAGAGAGAGAGAGAGAGGGGAGACAAGTGCTGTCCATGGGGAAGGCACTCCTGCTCCGTTCCTTCCTGTGGTTAATTCTGCCTTGGCCTGCAGGCTGAGGCTTAGATTGTATGTGCCTAAAAAACAGTGTCTCGCAGAAAGCCCTGCCAAGTTATGTTCCCCTCACAGGGCATTCCATACCAGCAGCCCACCAGGCTGGGCAAGTCCCTAGGGATCACTGTCTTCTCCCACTCCTGCTGTCAGAGAGAAGCAGCACGCGGAGACGGTGGGTCAGTGAGTCTACTGAACCCCCTCCCTACAGTTGAAATGCTACTGGGGACCATTTCCCATTAAACCTGACACTCACACGCATTCCTTCTTCAGTGCATACCAAGTCTTTCTGAACAGACATGGCAAGAGTCATCACTTGAGCCATAAATCACCCCCAACCTCCCCAAAAAAACCTAACTCCATCTTCACGGGGAGTCTATCTCTCAATCACATGAGTGACAGGCATTCCACTTAGCAAGTCTCCATCCTGGGCTTGGCTGCCAAGGAATGCAGAACCAAGCTAAGGGGCAGCCACAACTGTTTGGGGACAGTTTGCCTATTTATATCTCATAAGATCAACACATGATTCAATTTTCTATTTTTCTTTTCTTCTTTTGGTTTTTCGAGACAGGGTCTTACTCTAGCTCAGGCTGACCTGGAATTCACTATGTAGTCACAGGGTGGCCTCAAACTCATGGAGATCCTCCTACCTTTGCCTCCCAAGTGCTAGGATTAAAGGCGTGGGCACGCTGGCTTTTTTTCTTTTCTTTTAAAAAATATTTTATTTTTATTTATTTATTTGACAGAGAGAGAGAGAGAGAGACAGAAAGAGGCAGATAGGCTCCAGGGCCTCCAGCACTACAAACTAACTCCAGACGCATGTGCCACCTTGTGCATCTGGCTTACATGGGTCCTGGGGAATTGAACCTGGGTCCTTTGCTTTTGCAGGCAAACACCTTAGCCACTAAGCTATCTCTCAAGACCTTCATTTTTATTTTTTATTTTTATTTTTTATTTATCTATTTATTTTGGTTTTTCAAGGTAGGGTCTCTCTCTAGCCCAGGCTGACCTGGAATTCACTGTGTAGTCTCAGGCTGGCCTCGAACTCATGGTGATCCTCTACCTCTGCCTCCCAAGTGCTGGGACTAAAGGCATGCGCCACCACGCCTGACCTAGACCTTTTTTTTTTAAAAAAAAATATTTTATTTGCAAGCACAGAGATATGGGGGAGAGAGAGAGAGAGAGAGACAGAGGGAAAAAGAGAGAGAAGAAATGGGTACACCAGGGCCTCCAGCCACTGCAAATGAACTCCGGATGCATGTGCCACTTTGTACACCTGGTTTACATGGGTCCTGGGGAATCAAACCCAGATCATTAGGCTCTAGAGGCGAGCACCTTCATTACTGAGCCATCTCTCCAGCTCCTATTTTCTAATTTTTTCTTATGCCTTAGTTTAGAAATTGTCTTGTAGCCTTTCTAGAAAAAAAAAAAAAAACAGAGTCAAATTAAAGCTTACAGATCAAATCATATTTTTGGAGTCTGAGAATGTAGCTTAGTTGACAGAATGCTCATCTGGCATGCAGGAGGACCTGGGTTCAATCCCCAGCACCATACACAAGAACATCTCACAGATGCTCCCCCCCCCTCAGCTTTACGGTGTATGGATTTTGTTCACAATGCCCTTAATTCAAGAGCCTCTGGCTGAAGGGCCCTAGGGCTCTCAAGCCACAGTGTTGAGCTGCTCTGCTGAGCCCTGAGTCCTTGGCTGGGAAGAAATAGATACTGTCAGGTCCTTACCTCTTGCGGGTACTGCTGGGGTCAGGCGGGAGAGCAGCCGTGTCCAGCACTCCCTGTGTGGACAGTCCTTTTCCTAACCCAGTGCCAAACGAGCCCTCCAAGGTGAAGCCATTGGGGAAGGTGACCTTGCCCTGGGAGAGGGAGGCAAGGATGTTTACACGCTCAGCTAGCTGTTCAACCAGTCGAGTCAGGCCTCATGGCTGCTCACGTGGGTCTGATGGTGACTTCTGCCACCCATTCCACTGCGTACCCGAGGGGCTGGACCGCTCTACCTCTGCAGAGGCCCTACCAGTGGCTGTGCCCATCTTTGCTGTGGGGCTGGCTGGGCGGGTCCAGAGGCAGCAGAGCCCTGGAGGACTACTTGCTTGCAGCCTGGGACTGTACCATTCATAGTACACCTGTTCACCCACAATGCACCACACCTTCCCGCCCTTCTCAATCCAAAGGTGGGTCAGGTTGGGCAGGAACATGCAAAGGACAGTGACCCCCAAGGACAGCTACCCAAGGCTTTGGTGGTGATGGTGGTGGTGGAAGGGAATAGCTGGAACACAGCCAAAAGGCCACCGGCATTTACTGGACATGAGGCAAGTCCTCCAGTTCCCTACCAGCTTGCTCCATCAAGTCAGAATTCTATGGCAGCGTCATGGTCCCCTTGGCCACCATGGAGGTGGGAAGGGTCTCCCCCAGCTATCCACCCTCTGCCTGTTTCCTAAGCTCTGAGTCCAAGAGGCAGACAAGAAGTGGCCCCCGTAGTCTCTGGGGTGTGTGTGGGGGGGGGTGGGGTCAATACATGGAGAGCCTCACCTTTCCCGACAGCGTCAGATCTCTGGTGAAAGTACCCTCATAGAGGGAGTCGTCCTCACAAAGCAGAATGCCAGGGCCCTTGGAAGGAAGCGGGGAGCAGGGAGGGTAGGTGAGATCGACCAGGTGAACGAATAGACACTAACCCCTGGGGACAGGGGCCCTGAGCTCTGGCAACTCTCTTGCTGGGACAACTGTACCCACTCCCATGAAACTCTAGCCTTAGGTTTTGCCTGATAGACCCTCAGGCCTGGCTCCTTGCCCAGCAGCCTCTTCAGGACGCCCCTTCACGCTCAGGAAGTCCCGGCTTCCTCACAGCCAGCCGGCACTGCTTCCCTGCCACTGCCTTGGACCTTCCGGACCAGTGGGGTTTCCTTGCTACCGTGACTGCTGGGGAAGTTCATGGCCAAATGGGCGTAGTGCATGTTCAAGTTCTTTCTGAATCTATGTCTCGTGCCTGTTCTAGCCTTTCCTTCCACTATCCTTGTAGGTCTCCTTCAGTCCGTTACAGAAGAGCCTAAACCAAGAAATCACCATACAAAGCACAGCCAGGGCACAGCCCCACCACCCACCAAGCCCCGGGCCAATGAGGTGGGAGGCAAGAGCCGGGGGCCCAGGCTCAAGGGATGTAGGTTTCATCTTAATCTGCCACTCAGGAGGATGTGACATCAGGCAGGTTCTGTCTGTAATTAATATGCATATGTCGGGCTAGAGAGATGGCTTAGTGGTTAAGGTGCTTGCCTGCAAAGCCAAAGGACGTGGGTTCGATTTCCCAGGACTGATGTAAGCCAGATGCACAAGAGGGCACATGCATCTGGAGTTAGTTTGCAGTGGCTGGAAGCCCTGGCACACTCATTCTCTCTCTCTCTCTCACTCTGCCTCTTTCCCTCTCTCAAATAAATAAATAAATAAAAAGAAAGAAATGCATGTGTCATGCATACACTAGAGATAATGACTACTGGGGTCTCAAAAAGACCCTGGAATATAGTGGAGGCTCAACTAGGGCCAGTGACTCATGAGGGGTCTACGGATGCTTCTTGTAGCATGGCTACCTGTTTCCTTCTTCTTTTTGTTTGGTTAAGATAGGGTCTTGGGCTGGAGGGATGGCTTAGTGATTAAGGCGCTTGCTTGCGAAGCCTAAGGACTCGTGTTCAATTCCCCAGTACCCACGTAAGCCAGATGCACAAGGTGGCACATGTATCTGGAGTTTGTTTGCAATGGCTGGAAGCCCTAGCATGCCCATTCTCTCTCTCTCTGCCTCTCTCTCTTTCTTTCTTTCCCTCTCTCTCTGTCTTGTTGGGCATTGCTAAACACAGGCTGAGAGGGTGAGGAAGCTGGCCTGAGCTGTTGGACATGGCCAGGGACCTTGGACTGTGGGGATTGCAGCTGGCCTTATCATCAGGAACCCACTCTGGCGACAGAGCTGGCTCTCCCTTCTCTCAAGATCGTAGTGTGCCCCATCTTTGCCCAGAGTGGGCAGAACAGGCAGGCCCTCTCCCCTTATCCCAAAAGCACCTGAACATTCCATAGTCAGGTTTTGCGCCCCCCCCCACCAGTTCCTGACCTTGTGGCCAGCTGCCCAAGAGACCCTTATATGGCAGTAAATAGTCTCCCTGCAGCTGTAGCCATCCACTATGTGGCTGAAGTCCCGTAGCTTTTCCCACCACTTCTGTTATCTCCCTTGCAGCTTCTCCCTCACAACTTCTGCCTTCCAACACCAGCCAATTAGATAGCGACCCATAAACCTATGTATCCAATCACCTTATAGTCTTTATGTGCCTTCTCAACCTTTCTCAAGTGTTGATAAACCTAGTCCCCTTTTGAATAAACAAGAGCATGCTATCCATCAGACTGCCTCCCGGTGGTACAATGCCCATTGCACTCACCCACTGCAAGACCCTGCTTCCCCCAGCTCCTCCTGAGCCCGGGATGTCGGTGGCCAACAACCCCGGGAATAGCAAGGACCCAAACATACATAAATAAATAAAATATTTTTTAGAGGGACAGGGTCTCATACAGACCAGGCTGGTCTCTAACTTGTTCTGTGACCAAGGATGACCTTCAACTTCTGACCCTTTTGCCTTCACATCCAGAGTGCTGGGATTATAGGCACGCATCACCATATATGTAATGCTAAGATGGAACCCAGGGCTTCGTGCATGTCAGACAAACACTCTACCAACTGAGCTACATCCCCAGACCCTATCTAATTCCTTCTTGCCAGTTTGAGTCTAAATCAGTTCTATTGCAGAGGGGGAAAGTGAGGCTGGGGTCTGACGGAGGAGTGTGTAGCAGAGTTGAGCATCCCCTCTTCCCCCACCCTGCCGGGCCTTAGCTCAGCTTCAGGCACTCAGGACTACTACTCACAACCATCTTGTCCCCCAGGAAGGTGCCCTGGTAGCAAACGCCCGACTGGGTGACCACAACTCCAGGGCCATGACGCTGGTCAGCTTGCCACATGCCGATGTAACGCTCACCCCTGAAGGAAGAGGGGGTGTGAGAGGCAGCTCAGAATGGTCTTCCTGTGCCTTCTGAGTACCCTGACGGTATGGGTCAAGGCAGGGGACAGATAAGGACAGTGACACAGGGTGGTTGAGGTCAGGACCCCAAGAGAAACAGTGGTAGAGGAAGGAGAACTTGAGACTCCCCAATCCCCAGAGGTGGCAGGAAACACAGATGGAATGGCGATGTCATGGAGACAGGAGCACAGGACAGATTTGGGGGTTTGCTCAGCAGTCCAGAAGGCTGAGGAATGTACACCCCAGATAGGTGTAGCCAGCACACACCTATCACGGTCCTCTTCAATGCCATAGCCGCTCCTCTGGCCCCTCTTCCAATGACCTGTGTACCTGAAGGGCTGGGGGGCCTGGGGTGCGCTGTCAAGGACGCCAAAGCCATGGCGCAGACCCGCCTGGAAATAGCCCTTGTAAACCTCATAAGTGCCGTACCTGGAAAAGACCACCATCAGCTAACGTCACCTCGCAGAGCCTGGCCCAGAGGACGCCCCTCTCCTGTGCCTCTCCCCCGCCAGTCAAGTGTCACTTACTCACAGATGCCATAGTCACACATGACGCCTTCCCTCCAGTGGCACTTGTAACAGTCAAATTTGTCCTCGGTGGCCTGGGGCACCAGGCGGATGCCAAAGCTGACCACATGGTTGGATGGAGTTTGAAGTGAATGGCAGGGCCACCAACCTTCATGGCCCTGACCTGATATTCCTGTCACACCCCTCCATGCCACCCAGATGTCCCCAACTCCAAATAGCTGCTCAGATGATACAGAGGATCTCAGAGGTGTGCAACCTGCCCTCCCCCATCTTCTTCCAAGACACCCCTCCTTCTACCATGATGCCTTCCCACACTCTGGGAAGTTGGCTGAATCACTCTATGACACTGGGCCGAGGCTCACGTTCTATTTGGGCACAGGTTCCCCTTCTGCATCTGTAACTGGGCGGTATGACCAGTAGGCTTTTGTTTGAGTTTTGGGAACATGGGATGGGCCCAGCTAGAGACAGCTTCCCTGCCCCCATCACACAGGCCAGCCTCCATCCCTCGCAGCCTTACCCATGTTCCAAGCCCTGAGAGAAATCCCCGACATGATTCTGCCCATTCGGCCACTTCAGGGTTCCCCTAGAATAGGGGAAGGCCGCAGCATCAGGCCACCAGACCCAGCCTCAGCCACAGACCCGTCACAGAGGCCTTCCCCTCCCCCATCCCGAGGAGCTCCCTCCAACTGGACCCACAGAAAGCCTTCAGCCCAGGCTGTTTCTGGCACAACGGAGCCAGTAGCCTCATGGGGCACCTGTGGGGCTCTCTCTCCACTTTCACAAGGTGACCTCTGGGGACATTTACATTCCCCTTTTCTCTGGACCTGCAGGAAGCTCAGAACTAAACTTTAAGCTTTAGTCAGTGGGATTTCTACTGATGTAGCATTAATCTTTTTGTTCATATAAGCCACCTTCACCCTCTTCTAGAAGTAGAAGGGCTTATTAAGAACTATGGAGGTGAGCCGGGCGTGGTGGCGCACGCCTTTAATCCCAGCACTTGGGAGGCAGAGGTAGGAAGATCGCCGTGAGTTCAAGGCCACCCTGAGACTACATAGTTAATTCCAGGTCAGCCTGGGCCAGAGTGAGACCCTACCTTGAAAAAAAAAAAAAAAAAAAAAAAAAAACTATGGAGGAGGGCCTGGAGAGATTTAGTGGTTAAGCGCTTGCCTGTGAGGCCTAAGGACCCTGGTTTGAGGCTTGATTCCCCAGGACCCACATAAGCCAGATGCACAAGGTAGTGCATGTATCTGGAGTTCGTTTGCAGTGGCTGGAGGCCCTAGCAGGCCCATTCTCTATCTATCTGCCTCTTTCTCTCTCTCTGTCTGTCACTCTCAAATAGATAAATTATTTTTTTTAAATAAAAGAACTATGGAGGAGTGAATATGGCTCAGCATTTAAAGGTGCTTGTTTGCAAAGTCTGAAGGCCTGGGTTCAATTCCCCAGTACCCATGTAAAGCCAGAGGCACAAAGTGGCACATGAGTTTGGAGTTTGTTTGCAGTAGCAAGAGGCCCTGGTGTGCCCATTCTTTTTTTTTTTTTTTTTTTTTTTTTGTTTTTTTTGTAGGGTCTCACTCAGTCCAGGCTGACCTGGAATTCACTATGTAGTCTCAGCCTGGCCTTGAACTCATGGCAATCCTCCTGCCTCTGCCTCCCGAGTGCTGGGATTAAAGGCATGCACCACCACGCCCGGCCTATTCTTTTTTTAAATCTATTGTCTGCCTGTCTGGCCGTCTATCTGTCTATCTATCCATCTCTACTTACAAATAAATAAAATGTTTTGAAAAAAGAACTATGGATAACACACATCCTTGAGAGCTTGACATATTCTGGGCTAGAAGCCATCCAGAGGTCTATAAGAAAGGCTCTGAAGGACCAGCAAGATGGACCCACTGACCACAGAGTTCCCAAAGACAATGAGACAGGCCTCCAGGGTACTGTCCATCCCCCAGGCTCACAGGCCTCCTGATCACTCACTTGCCATGGGGCTTGGCCCGGCACCAGTCACCTTCATAGGTAGCTTGGAAAAGCCGGCCCTCGTGGCGGAAGGTGTAGGCCACACAGCGGCAGGCAGGAGGCACCGGTGACTCTGGGCCTGAGCCCAGCACAGGAAAGTCCTTCTTGCCACGCAGAGCCTGGCACACGGCCTGGGTCACTTTCCTCTGCCAGACCTCCTGTCAGGAACAGGAAGGTGGCAGTTGAGTCATTGCTCTACCCGAACCCAAAATCCTACGGACAGCTTAGGAACAAGTCTAGCCAGAAGGCTGCGCAAGGCCACGGGGCAGGGGCCAATTCAGGCCCCAATTCTGCCCAGGTAGCAGAAAATCCCTGCTTAGGCCGGGTGTGGTGGTGCATGCCTTTAATGCCAGCACTCGAGAGACAGAAGTAGGAAGATAGCCATGTGTTCAAGTCCACCCTGAGACTACATAGTGAACCCAGGTCCGCCTGAGTGAGAGCGAGACCCTACCTTGAAAAACCAGGAAAAAAAAAGAAAGAGAAAAAATAGAAAAGAAAAGAAAATTCTTGCTTAACTGACATCCTCATAGCTGATCCCAGGATCCTGTAAGGCTGGCATTCTGCCCACCCCTTCACTGGTCCTTGACCAAAACCCCCATCATGCATACTTTATCCCCATTCACCTGGGTCCGGGGGTCCATGGCACAAAAGGAGAATTCTTCTTCAGGTGTGAGGATATGAAACATGCACCTACAACAGACAGAGTCCGGGGGTGAGGGCAGGACCCAGGTGGGAGCTAGGAGGTATGGGCAGGTGTCACGAGATGAAGGGACAAAGACTGCAGGTATCCATGGGGGGGGGTCACTCACCTGTCTTCCCCGGGATCCACCCACACCAGCTTCAAGTCGAAGGTGTGGACGTTGTGGCCCTGGAAGAAAATGGGCACAGGTGTCACTCAAAGCCCAGCCCAGGGGAACACCAGCCCTTTGGCAGGCTGCTCCCTACACCAGTCCCTGTGACCTCAGGCAAATGGGCCCAGCACTCCAATCCTGTGCCCTTCTATTGTCGCTGCTCTACTCAAGGGGCTGGTCCTGCTTCTTTTCCCACCCCACAGCCTGGCCAGGCACCTGGACCAGTCTCCCTGACCCTGTGTGACTGCCAGAATATTCTGGAAATACAGCCATCCTCTGATGCGAACTTCCAGGGCTCCCCCTGTCTACAGACCTAGACCTGTTACAGAGCAGAAAGCATTGGACTCCACAGCCCATGAGGGGCTTGTGCACCCCTAGTCTTCACCCTGTCCACAATTCAGGTGATGGCTGTTCCGCCATCATGCCCTCCTGTGCTTGCCGCAAGCTCTCTTCATTGCATCGTCGCTCACATTACTTCTACCTAGAGGGCTGCCCAGTTCTGAGCCAGATGGAGCATCCCGTCCTCTGGGATGCTATGACCTCCCACTGGATTCAAGCAGGGTACTCACTGCTTCCTGGCTAGGAGGAGGAGGGAGCGTGAGGCTAGGCCTGGGGGTTGAAGAGAAGTTCATAAGACATAGATTGGGGACAAAAGAGGGTCCAACCGAAACAATGGCATTTGCAAAGGTGGGGAGATGGTGTGATGGTTAAGATGGACTTGAACTTGACAGAATTTTGAATCACTTAGGAGACAAATCTGTGGTCTTGCCTGAAAGTTTCTAGACTGGATTCATTGAGGTGGGAAGATCTACTCTATTTTTATTTATTTTTTATTGTATTTTGGGGATTTTAAAAATTTTTATTTATTTATTTATTAGAGACAGAGAGAGAGAGAGAGAGGGAGTGAGTGAGTGAGAATGGGCATGCCAGGGCCTCTAGCCACTGCAAATGAACTCCAGACACATGTGCCACCATGTGCATCTGGTTTACGTGGGACCTGGAGAATTGAACCGGGGTCCTTAGGCTTCTCAGGCATAAGCCTTAACCTCTAAGCCATCTCTCCAACCCCTTATTTTGGGGATTTTTTTTTTTTTTTTTTTTTTTTTGGTTTTTCGAGGTAGGGTCTCACACTAATCCAGGCTGACCTGGAATTCACTATGTAGTCTCAGGGTGGCCTCGAACTCTCAGCGATCCTCCTACCTATGCCTCCTGAGTGCTGGGATTAAAGGCATGAGCCACCATGCCCAGCCCAAGTTACAAGTTTTTTTTTAAGTAAAAATTTTTAAATATTTATTTACTTATTTATTTGTAAGCGGAGAGAGATAGAGAGAAGAGAGACAAACAGAGAGAATGAGAACTGGCACGCCAGGGCCTCCAGCCACTGCAAACGAACTCCAGATGCATGCACCACCTGTGCATCTGGCTTATGTGGGTCCTGGGGAATCAAACCTGGGTCCTTTGGCTTTGAAAGCAAGCACCTTAACCGCTAAGCCATCTCTCTAGCCGCCAAGTTACAAGTTTTAATAAAACATTTGAGTCGGGGCCTAGAGTGATGGCTTAGGCCTGGGAAGCCTGCAGAACCAGGTTCGATTCCCCGGTACTCATGTAAACCAGATGCACAGGTGGCACATGCATCTGGAGTTCATTTGCAGTGGCTAGAGGCCCTGGGGCGCCTATTCTCTATTTTCCTGTCCCCCCCATAAATAAATAAATAAATAAATTTCCAGTCATGGTGGTGCACACCTTTAATCCCAGCACTTGGAAGGCAGAGATAGGAGAATTGCTGTGAATTTGAGGTCACCCTGAGACTACAGAGTGAATTCCAGGTTAGCCTGCGCTACAGCGAGACCCACCTTGAAAAACCAAAAAAAAATGATAATAATAAAGCCGGGTGTGGCAGCACATGCCTTTAATCCCAGCACTTGGAAGGCAGAGATAGAAGAATTGCTGTGAATTTGAGGTCACCCTGAGACTACAGAGTGAATTCCAGGTTAGCCTGCGCTACAACGAGACCCACCTTGAAAAACCAAAAAAAAATGATAATAATAAAGCCGGGTGTGGCAGCACACGCCTTTAATCCCAGCACTTGGGAGGCAGAGGTAGGAGGATCGCCGAGAGTTCGAGGCCACCCTGAGACTACATAGCAAATTCCAGGTCAGCCTGGACCAGAGTGAGACCCTACCTCAAAAAAACAAACAAACGAATGAACAAACAAAAATAATAATAATAATAAATAAATAAATAAAACACATGAGTCTATTGGGGGTCATACATTCAACTACCACACCTACACTAAACCTACACTAAACCTACACTAAACCTACACTAAACAATAAATGGTAAAGAGAAGAAAGCAAGATGGATAGCACCCTTCGTTGCTGTCTCCTGGCAGAGGATGCGATGTGCTCTGCCACCTCGTGCCCTTCGCAATGCCTTCCTGCCATGATAGACTATCCCTTCCAACAGTGAGCCCAAATGGACGCTTCCTTCCTTAAGTTGCTTTTGTCCCAGCAACAAGAAAAGTAATATAGGGGCTGGAGAAATGGCTTAGTGGACCCTCAGGCACCGTTACATGTGATGATCCCTTGGGGCCTGGGTTCAACAATGGCTTTCAAAAAACCATACCAGGCCATTCCCCTAGGGTTTTCTCACCAAGGTGGCGAGTAGCCAATGACAGGTAAGACTCCATGAGATGGGACAACCTAAGACAGGCACCATCACGTATGATGATCCCTTGGGGCCTGGGTTCAACAATGGCTTGGCAAAAAACCATACCTCTCAGAGTTGCCAATAATAAAAACAAAAAGGAGGATATGTATGGCACAATATAGGCCTGGTCCAAGCCAGACCGCATGGCAGAAGGAACCAGGAAATGGCTTCTGTGAACATGGCGTTCTGCACAGCCCTGGCGTGATGACAGCTACAGTCCTATGCTCGCGAGAAGCCTGCTATGAGATGTCCTGTCCAGAGACAGGCTGTCATTGGTCACAAAAGGGGGGACCACCCCATACAATGATTAGCCAGCCAAGCCCCTTAAAACCCACATGCACTTCCTCAATAAACGAGTTTGCAACAGCTAACCCCCACTAACCTGCAGCAGGACGAGGGCATCGTCAAAGAGAAGCACGCGCTCAGCCCGCAGTGGGGTGACTGTCACATAGACATCGTGGCTGTCCTGCAGGAGTCGGTGACTGGAAGTGCAGAGAACATCCTGGTGGAGTGCAGAAAGATGAGTGAGTCTTAGGCACCCTTAGCCCCCTACAGGCTGCTGGTCTGTCCCCCTCTCATACCTCCTGGAAACCTCTCCAGCGGCCTGGAACACCCCTGGGGTCAGTGACATTCCCAGATGCTTTGAGATGGGGAATCATGCCTGGGATGGCCCAGCAGGGCAGGACAGCTTCACTCCGGAGCTCCCCTGGGCCACCTCCATACTCAATCCCTGTCCCATGGCCAGCGGGCCCCTGTCACCCTCATTCAGTCTGCTACAATCTCTTCCTCCTGTGGTAGTAAAGGGTCCTTCTACTCTCCCATGTCCTCTCAGAGCACAAGGACTCTCCTTCCTATGGGGCAGTGCGTGACATGCTAGGTAGTGATATGAAGGTGTGATTGGCAACACCAGCAGAGAGAAGGTCAGTTCAGCTGACCGTTCAGACCAGGACCAAGGCCAGCCCAGCAGGTGGCTGAGAATGGCAGACAGCCACTAGGTCTGGCCATCAATCTTCCTTCCAAATGGGAAAACTGAGGCAGGGAGCCATTCAGTCCACCCAGGAACCTCATTCTTTTTTTTTTTAAATGTTTTTATTTTTATTTATTTATTTGAGAGAAAGAGATACAGAAATAGGCAGGTAGAGAGAGAGAGAATGGGTGTGCCAGGGCCTCCAGCCACTGCAAACGAACTCCAGACGTGTGCACCCCCTTGTGCATCTGGTTTATGTGGGTCCTGGAGAATCGAGCCTTGAACCAGGGTCCTTAGGCTTCACAGGCAAGTGTTTAACCACTAAGCTATCTCTCTCCAGCCCCCCCTTTTTTTTTTCAAGGTAGGGTCTCATTCTAGCCTAGGTAGTCTCAGGGTGATCTTGGACTTATGGCGATCCTCCTACCTCTGCCTCCCGAGTGCTGGGATTAAAAGTGTGCACCGGGGCTGGAGAGATGGCTTAGTGGTTAAGGTGCTTGCCTGCAAAGCAGAAGGATCCAGGTTCAAGTCCCCAGGACCCACATAAGCCAGATGCACAAGGGGGTGCACACGTCTGGAGTTCATTGGCAGCAGCTAGAGGCCTTGGCATGCCCATTCTCTCTCTCTCTACCTGCCTATTTCTGTATCTCTCTCTCTCTCAAATAAATAAATAAAAATAAAAAATATACCACCATGCCTGGCTCTTTTGTTTGGTAATTTAAAAATGCTTCTTTTAAAAAAATATTTATTTATTTATTTATTTGAGACAGAGAGAGGGAAAGGGAGGGAGAGTGAGAATGGGCATGCGCCAGGGCCTCTTAGCCACTGCAAATGAACTCCAGACATTTGCCCACCCCTGTGCATCTGGCTTACGTGGGACCTGGAGAATAGAACCAGGGTTCTTAAGCTTCGCAGGCATGCACCTTAACCACCAAGCCATCTCTTCAGCCCTACAAGTTTTTTCTAATGTGAGAGAGAGAACTGGCATGCCAGAGCCTCCAGCAACTGCAATCAAACTCCAGATGTGTACATGACCTTGTGTGTTTGTGTGACCTTGTGTGCTTGCATCCCCTTGTGTGTTTGGCTTGCGTGGGACCTGAAGAGTGGAACATGGGTCCTTAGGCTTCACAGGCAAGCGCCTTAACTGCTAAGCCATCTCTCTAGCCCAAGAACCTCATTCTTCCATCCAGTGTGGAACATTCTTGTCTGACCACTCCAACGTCCCAGACTCACCCTCAGCCGACTGTTTAGGGTGTGCCACAGGGCTTGTGTGGTCACCGCCTGGTCCAACGCCTGCCTCATGAAGGACTGTAGGTCCCCAAAGAGGGTGACTGCATTCATCACCAGTTCCTGGGCAGGGTGACGCTGTGGAAAGACAGGGCAATTGTGGGGGGAGGGCGTGATCTGCTCTCCCAATTCTTTGATGGTTATGCTGCCCCTGGTCTGGCCCCAGCTGGTCAGAAGGCCTAGACTTAGGCGAGAATTTACCCTGTTCTGATAGATCTCTTCTGAGGGCAGGAAGGGGGACTGAAGGTGCTTCCAGAGGAGTCAAGTCATTTCAATGACTCTTCTTGCATGACCCTGGGCCATATGTTCTCATGCCCAGGACAAGATCCTACATCTGCTCTTTGGGTCTCAGCTGCCCCACCAAGGCAGAGTTACGTGTCTAAGATTCCCTAGGGCAGAGCTGTGTCCCCAGGATCCCCTCTCCCAGGGCAGGGCTGTGTCCTGTCCACACCCCAAGGCAGGTCTTCTGTTCCTTCAGTGAGCCTCCTTCCACTTGGTTGGGCCCCTGAGACTGGGCCCAGCGTCTTCCCTCTGTTACCTGGCTTCCTCCAAAGCTGCACTGTGGTACCCACCTCCTCCAAAGTGTCCCTGAGGCTCAGCAAGAGGACCACGTACTGCTGCACGTGCCTGGCTAGGGGCTGGCTGAGGGCCTGGCCCAGTGTGATGCCCACCGAGCCCTGGGAGTTCAAGCACAGCAGCTGTCGCAGAGCCTTCCTCTGGCTCTGCCAGTACTCGCTGCAAGAAGGGAGGGCCGCCTTCAGCCATTCCATACCCACACTCTCCTCCAACACGCCCCGTCCTAACTGCTCCCCACACCCCCAACCCTGCACCCATCAGCACACCAAAAGCACTCTGCTCCCTTCCTGGAGATGTGACAATATCTACAGGAGAAGGGGGGCAGAGATCGGAGGTTTGCTGACTAGCTTGAGACTACATAGAGAATTCCAGGTCACCTTGGGCTAGAATGAGATGGTGAAAGAAAGAAAGAAAGAAAGAAAGAAAGAAAGAAAGAGAGACAGAGAGAGAGAGGGAGGGTGGGAGAGATAAAGAGACAGGGGGAGGGATGGAGGGAGGGAAGGAAGGGAAAGAAAGAAAGAAAGAAAGAAAGAAAGAAAGAAAGAAAGAAAGAAAGAAAGAAAGAAAGAAAGGAAAGGAAGGAAGGAAGGAAGGGGGGGAGGGAGAGAGGGAGGAGAGAGAGAAAGAGAAAGAGAGAAAGCAAAAAAGAGAAAGAAAGAGGGCTGGAGAGATGGTTTAGCCATTAATGTGTTTGCTTGTGAAGCCTTAGGACCCAGGTTTGATTCCCCACTATGTACATAAGCCAGGTACACAAGGGGCAGGTGGCACATGCATCTGGAATTTGTTTGCAGTTGCTACAGGCCCTGGCATGCCCATTTCTCTCTCTCTCTCTCTCTCTCTCTGCCTCTCTCTCAAATAAATATTAAAAAAAAAAAAGAAATAAGAAATAAGGGGACTCTTAAGTATTGACACCCGAGTGGCAGGCTATGGCTTCTCAAGCTCACTGATACCCCATCTGCTTAGGAGCCCCCGTGGCATCCCCAGGCTCACCTCTTCTTCATGGACTTCTGGAAAGCCTGCACCACCATGCAGTCAGTATAGGCCTCTATGTACCTATGGGTAACACTGGGTCACTTTGCAAGCCTGGCTCCCGACTCACACTCAGCCCCCGTCCTTTTGGGGTCCCCGGATCTCACCCATTGGAGCAGCTGAAGTCCTAAGGAGCCAGGTCACAGGGCTACGGACACTAGCGACCTGAAGTTCCAACCCAACTAAATTCCCTGGGAAGCCCCAAACCATTAAGCCAGCACCCCAGCCTTCAGGAGTCCCACTCCAGGTGAGTCTTAAGGATGGGTGATGCAGGTGGCACTAAGGCCAAATGCCAGCCCGCCCAGGGGGTCTTACCCCATGTGGGCCTGGAGGACATGGTCGGCTCTACACAGTAGCAGCAGGGTCTCCAAGCCAACGCAGGATGGGTTGCGCAGCCTTTTCCGCAGTGAGCGGAGGCTCTGCTCTGTCACTTCCCACAGCTGCTGGGCACTGGTGTGCAGCCGCTGCAGAAGCTGGAGGCACTCCTTGCTGTCGGGCTCAGAGGGCTCTGGGTCTGGGGGGATAGGGGACACAGGCACACTGAGTGAGCACTACAGCCATGTCCTACAGCCCTGGGGCCCACAGCACTAGCGCCACCTAGAGCTCCTCGGGGGAAAGGCAGGCTGAGATAGGGGATTGCATGTGGGTGTCTCCTCACTCAACTGAGGCAACCCTAATGATCTTGGCCAACCAAGTTCACTAGCAATGGGACTCAGAGGCAGAATATGGAGGCTGTAGGGTCCCAGCCATTCCACTCACTGATGCAGCCAACAAGCCTTCAGAGGCAAGCGCCTGCCCAAAGTCACTTAAACCCTGATGGATGGACACAAGGTCTACGTGTCCTGCCTTCTAGCCAGGGCATTTACCAGTAACATCAGGAACCCTGGGTGAGGGCAAGATGAAGGGTGAAGGAAAGGGTGTCTCCAGGCATGTGGACCCTCAGGATCCCCTTTGAGAAGGGAATGGCAGGGGCCTGAATTTCTTCAATAGATGGCAACCCCAAGTTCCACCTGAGGCTGAGAAAGCCGTGGTTCAGAGGGTCCAGCGGGGCAGGCCTTCTGTTCCCACAGTACCATGCCTGTGTCACCTATCTTCCCACCTAAAGCCAAAACTCACCGGCTTCAAGCAGGAGCTGGAGGATAAGGCTGGTGGTGCGGGCGAGGGTGGCTGAAAAGTCCTCCTCCAGCCGAAGCAGGGATGTTTCCTCAGGGCTGCACATGGCCAGGATACTGGGTACAATGCCTCCTGCAGGGGACAGTGTCACAATCAGAGAACATGGAGAGATGCAGGGTTGTGACCAGTGCCTGGAAGCAAGGCCCATGACCACCCACGACGTCAGGACTGTGCACTGAGCCCAGCTGGGACTGGTCATTGACCCCCTGGACCACTCCCTCCTGAGTCAATGGAGGAGAGGGCTGAGCACAGAGAAGGACATATCCCTTTTTACCCAAGGGTATCCTCTTCAAGTCCGGTTCCGGCCTACTCAAACACCAGCCATGGATCCAAGAGTCCAGGGGACTATCTGGTGGTGGCTCTAACCTGGCCACCTTTCCACTAAGTCTCTGTCCAGGGACTCTGCAGTCCTTGGAAAAAGGGACATGTTATCAGAAAAGCCTAATGTGAGGCTGGAGACATGGCTCAGTGGTTAAAGGTGCTTTCTTGTAAAGCCTGGTGACCTGGGATTTGATTCGCCAGTACCCACTTAAATCCAGATACACAAAGTGGTGCATGCATTTGGAATTCTATTACAGCAGCACGGGAGGTCCTGGTGTGCCCATACTTACTCACTTCCAATCTCTCTCAAAAAAATAAAATAAAATAAAATAATAAAAAAAAATAAAGTAAGCCAGGCATGGTGGAGCATGCCATTAATTCAAGCACTTGGGAGGCAGAGGTAGGAGGATCTCTGTGAGTTCGAGGCCACCCTGAGACTACATAGTGAATTCCAGGTCAGCCCGGGCTAGAGTGAAACCCTACCTCGAAAAACAAACAAAAAATAATAATAATAATAATAAAGTAATAAAGAAAAGCCTAGCATGTTCTGATGGCCTTAGGGCTCCCTGTCACCCAATAGGGCAATTAGGGGATGTTAGAGGGTCCTGGTAGAGCCTAGGACTCCCAGGGAATTATCTCCAGAGCAGAGCAGGGCAGGAACCTCAGAACTCTGGCCCAGGGCCCAGGCTCAGGCATTCCTGCCCCACCTTTCCTGCTGCTGCCGCTGCTTGGGAAGGGAGAGGTTATGGGAGCAAGAGGCAGGAAGGGGAAGAGACCGGATGTCCAGCTGCAGCCATCTCCACGGGCCCACGTAACAGCCCAGTCCCACCTGGGTCCCCTAGTTCAGCTCATACTAACCAGAAGAGCCCAGCCATGGGACGAGGATATGGCAAGTGGCCTGGGCCCACCATGATTCCAGGAACTGATAGAGTGAACATCTATTCTCCACAGCTTTGAACTACCCTGGGACTTGGCCCACGTGTCATCTGCTCTTCACAGAAGCAGCATCTTAGCCCACTATGCCCCAGCTTATCCCCAGCCCTGCTCCTTTCTGGGGGCTGTCACCCCTTCTTGAAATGGACTAGATCAGAGCATTTCAAATCACTGTAGTTACTCCTCAAAAGCACAGACCGTGGGGCTCGGTCAGTCAGTATAAAGTACTTGCAAGAGTAAGGGTCCGAGTTCAAATCCCCAGCACCTGCAGAGAAACTGGACACAATGGCCCCTATAATCTCAGCATCAGGGTTAAGAGGATACCTGGAGCCTGCTGGCTAGCTGGTCTAGCCAGATCAGCGAGCTCTGGTTTTGGTGAGAGAGCCTGTCTCAGAAAATAAGGTGGAGAGCGAGTGACTGAGGCAGAAAACACCCGACAACAACCTCTGGCACATGCGCGCACACACGCACACAAACACACACACACAAATGTACACACACAGGAGGAACATGCATACACATGCAAGAAACAAAAGGAAGTAGGGAAGGAAGGAGGAAAGGAGTAAGGGGGGAAGGAGGGAAGGAAGAAGGGAAGGAAGGAGGGAATGATGAAGGGGGGCTGGAGAGATGGCTTAGCAGTTAAGGTGCTTGCCTGTAAAGCCAAAGGACCCAGCTTTGATTCCCCAGAATCCACATGATCCAGCTGCACATGGTGGCGCATGCATCTGGAGTTTGTTCGCAATTGCTAGAAGCCCTGGTGGACCCATTCTCTCTCTCTCAAATAAATTTTTAAAAATTAAAAAAAGAAAGAACAATGGAAGGGAGCATCTTTGGAATGGGACCTGGGCCTTAGGCTTCATACCCACAAAGCATTCTGGAATGGCCTGGGGTGGGTCTTACAGACTCAGGCTAGCAAGCACTAATTCTCTCTGTCCTTCTAGGTCTGTGGCCCCTTGGAGAATCACCATTCTTGGGGCTGGGAAAATGGCTTAACAGTTAAGGCGTTTGCCTACGAAGCCTAAGGACCCAGGTTCTATTCCCCAGGAGCCACATAGGCCAGATGCAGTGGCTAGAGGCCCTGGCACGCCCATTCTCTCTCTAACTGCCTCTTTCTCTTTCTCTCAAATAAGTAAATAGTAAGTAAGTAAATAAACAAATAAATAAAAGAATCACCATCCTTGGGAAACTGGGTAGCACTTTCCAGAGGAGAAGGTGGAAGTTAAGCAAGGTAGTAGGAGAGAGAAAGTTGTATTGAAGGCCTTGAGGGCTCCTTCTAGAGGTAATGAGGAGGGTGTAAAGCCAGGGGCAAGGCCAGGCATGAATGGGCAAGAGTACATGTCTGCAGGGAAATGACAAGTCCAGAAGAGGCCCGGCAGAGGTACTCCCCTCCACAACGCCACGCCAAAAGGACCCAGACACTCTTATCTGTGGAGCATACCCAGGACCCAGACTCAGGCCTCTGGCTCCCAGCCCCACCAGGCTCACTTTTGCTGGGCAAGGTAGCTCAGAGATGCTGGGTGACTCACGGAGGCACACAGCGAGTTCCTGGCAGGAACTGGTCTCTTATCGTATCCCCAACAGGCTTGATGCTCACCACGGGGAGGGAGGAGTTCAGAACTAGTTGGTTGGGGTGTGCATGGGTGAGTCAGTCGGCTACTGTTCCCGTGGCCACCTAACCTGCTCGCTCCCTCTCTCTCTCCTCCGCATTCCTGGCCCCTGTTCACACTAGCCTGCTCCTGAGGCTGGTCCCTGAAACCTCTGCCCTCTCCCAGCCCTGGTCCATCCAGGCCCCTCAGCCACACCCCAGCATGGCACTCTGGTATGTATTTCCGGCTCTGAATGGGTGAGGAGTTTGTCTCTGCCATGGAGGGAGACCTTTTCCTTGTCTGTCCTTGAAGTCCCTTAAGCAAGCAAGCACCTTCCATCCCCAGAAGTCCCTTCATCAATCAACATGCTCACTGGACAGTGGAGAGAGAGGGAGGGAGGTGCACCGTATTGTCACACCTGTCCCTCCATCTCCACTCCCAGCCTCTCTCAGCAGCACGCTGCCCCTGGCCCTCGGGTGCGCTCAAACTTCTCGCGCTCAAACTTCACCTCCTCATCTCTGCAGTGACATATGTAGTCAATGTAATCTTTCTGCCCTGCCACCAGGAGTTTCTGTTCCAGCCTCCAGGCATCCGTCTAGCCCGCTCGCAGGAGGGTAATGCCACCTCCTTGGCTTCTCTTCCTGGCCCTTCCGCCCTGACCCGCCGTCACCTCCTCCTCCTGGCAAGCCTTCTCCAGGCAGACTGAGGCCCCTTGGCCCTTAGCACCCCAGGAGTCCAAGTCACGAGCTTTGGAGGAGTGGTGTGTGTGTGTGTGTGTGTGTGTGTGTGTGTGTGTGTGTGTGTGTGTGTGTGTGTTGTGGGGGGAAAGGGACAGGCGGCTGCTGGACCCCACGCTGCGTTGTCAAACCCGAGCCTGAGTCGTGTGACCACGGAGCAGGCACGGGCGGGGGGTGGAACTTGGAACAAACTCTCACGCAGTCCCAGGGCGTGAGTGCCACCGGGGTGGTGACGGAGGGATCGCGATGCACCCTGAGGTCAGAGCCCCCATTCCCCACCCATCCCCCACCGGCCGCGGAGAGCTTTGGGGCAGCGGCCCCGCCCCCAGACGCGCGCCCTTACCTGCGCAGTGCCCGTCCCGAGTGCCCGCGCGCCCTCGCCGTGCGCCGCCGCCCCGCCCCGGCCAAGCCGGCTCTGCGCGCCCCGCCCTCCGCCCCGCCCAGGCCCGGCCCGGGGTGCTGCTCGGGTCGGGGTGCCGCGGAGGAGGCGGGGCGAGGCTTCATCTGAACATCCGCCGTCCCTGCCCAGGTGGCCGGCGTGAGGCGTGCAAGTTGACGATGCTGGCGCGTGTCCTGCCTCGTGTGCGCCCTCCCCACCCCCACTCCCCACATCCCCCCCCCATAACCCCCTCCACGCATGCATCCTGGCTCTGGCCCTAGCTTTCCCTTGCAGGTGTTGCAATGGGTGGGATTCGGGAAACTTGTCGTCGATGGGGGGGGAGGGGGAGAGGGGTCTCAAAACGAGATGGACAGTGGTGGCGCACGTCTTAAATCCCAGCACTCTGGAGGCAGAGGTAGGAGGATCGCTGTGAGTTCGAGGCCACCCTGAGACTACAGAGTGAATACCAGGTCAGCCTGAGCTGGAGTGAGACTCTAGGGCTGGAGAGATGGCTTAGCTGTTAAGGCGCTCGCCAGCAAAGCCAAAGGACCCAGATTTGATTCCCCAAGACCCACATAAGCCACAAGGAGGAGGGGCGTGCATATTGAGTTGGAGCTCCCATTCTCTCTCTCTCCCCCTCTCTCAAAAAAAAAAGACCCCCCCCATGGACTTTGGTCCCTGCTGTGCACTCTCTCCGTGTGTGTGTGTGTGTGTGTGTGTGTGTGTGTCTCCCCTTTGAGGAAAGGTCCCCTGCCCCCACTCCAGGAACAGCTAGCCAGTTTCCTGCCCCAAGGCTCTGGCCTTGGACAGGGTGGTTCAGGAAACTAAGGAAGAGGGGCCACATTAATAAATAATAAAGAAACCTCCTTTCATCCCACCACTCTAGGAGGCAGAGGCAGGAGGATTGCTGTGAGTTCTAGGCCACCCTGAATAGTGCATTCTACTTCAACCTGGTCTACAGCGAGGTAGGGTCTCACTCTGGTCCAACACTGAGAACAGAGAAAATACAAGAGCAACTGTAAGTAGGAGGGGTCCACCTGACCCTTCCCAAATTTAGGCAGCCTCCACAGATGAGTGATTCAGCCCAGAGTTGGAGGGTTTTGCAGCCTTGGGTGACTAGCAGGCCCCCAGTCACTTCTGGCCCCACACTGCCCTCCTTCCTGGGTCCCCAGCCTCAAGAACCCTCCCCTCACCCCTTCTCCATAGCTCCACCCCCTGTGGTTTCCAGCCTCCTGTGCCACCTTCTGCCTGAGAGACCCTCAGCCTCTACCACTACCAGGCCTGCTCCCCTGCCTCTGTCCCCTTCTGGCCTCGGTGGAGTGCCTTGCCCACAGGAGCCATGTCCCTGTCTTCAGCAAGCAGTTTTTGAAGCTGATGCCACTTGCCCAGCTCCTCCTCAAGCTGGGCAGGGGCTGTAGACAGCTCCAGGTTCCTGGGATGAACATGCCAACCAGACCCAGTGTATGGGAGGAAGGGAATTTATGTGACGCTTATAGATCCAGTGGAAGTTCCATAATGGTGGAAGAGGCCTGGCCCCCTTTCACAGATCCAAGCAGAGAGAAGCCATTACCCACAAGCACAAAACCTGGCAGCAAAAACAAAACAAAACAAACAAACAACAACAACAAAAAAAACCTAAGCCGGGCGTGGTGGCGCACGCCTTTAATCCCAGCACTCGGGAGGCAGAGGTAGGAGGATTGCCGAGAGTTCGAGGCCACCCTGAGACTACATAGTTAATTCCAGGTCAGCCTGGGCCAGAGTGAGACCCTACCTCGCAAAACCAAAAAACAAACAAACAAACAAACAAACAAACATACAAAAAAAAAAAACACCTAGCAGGGGGCTGGAGAGATGGCTTAGTGGTTAAGGCACCTGCCTGCTAAGCCGAAGAACCCGGTTCCAATCTCCAGGTCCCACATTTAGCCAGATGCAAAGTGTCGCAAGGCCCCCCCCCCCTTGTGGGCAAGTGCAGCGTTGAGTCCTTAGGTCCCTTTGCATCTAGCTGAACGTGGGACCTGGAGAATCCAACAATCTTTCTTAGGCTTCACAGGCAGACGCCTTAACCGCTAAGCCATCTCTCCAAGGGCGTGGTGGCGCACGCCTTTAATCCCAGCACTCTGGAGGCAGAGGTAGGAGGATGACCGTGAGTTCGAGGTCACCCTGAGAATACAGAGTGAATTCCAGGTCAGCCTGGGCTAGAATGAGACCCTACCTTGAAAAACAAAAAAACAAAACAACAACAACAACAACAACAAACACCCGAGTCTATTGGGAGGACATACATTCAAACTACCACAGCGGATGTGTTCCACTGTGATGTATTGTTGGGGAGAGATAAAGGCCTGCTTTAGTGGTCTTTATGAATCTATAATGCAGGACTATGACATACACAGGTCTAGCCCCAGTCCTAGCAGGTGCAAATTTCTCCTCCCTGCAGGCCTTCCTTGGGCCCTAGGGCACAGTGGGAGGCAGTAGTGTTCTGGAAAGAGGCCTGGAGTGGAAAGCCCTGCGCTGCCTTCCTCTTGCTGTGTGACCACCGGCAGTGTGCCAGCTATGAGGCCGCGGGGCCCCCATACATACCTTTTTCACAAGGGTACGTGAGATTCTCTGGATGGGAGAGGGACGACATAGTGGGTAGGGGGGTTTCCTTCAAGCTGATCTGCAGGTCTCCTGGGGCATGGGTGTGGACAATTAGGGTTCTCCGAGGCTTGTGGGAGCGTCATCAAGGTTGGACAAGTGACCACTGACCCCATTAGGAGTGGGTGGTGAGGTGACCTGTAACACACAGGGGCAGGCAGTTCCAGACCCTAAACTAGACACATCTGGACTTGTACCAAGGCTCTGGGCCGTCCCTTCCTCACCCTACGCCTCAGTTTCCTCATCTGTGCAAGTAGCTGAGGAGAGGCAGTGCTGCCTGGATCCAGGCAGGAAGGGCAGGGCTTTTCCAGCTTCCTGCCCAGAGGCAACTTTCCTGTTCATCCACACTAGGCGGGATTAGAAGACTGGGGTGAGGACCAGTCTTCTCTGCCCACTAAGCTATCTCACAAGCATCCCATCCCTGCTTTTGTTACCTGCCAAATGGAGTAAGACCTGTCCAGCCTCTCACCCAGTCAGTCCTTGGCTGGGGACTAGGCAGGGCCTCTGGACCCCTGGTAGTGCCCAAAAGGTAGCCTCCATTGGTTCTATCTGCCCTTGGACTCTGGCAACACAGGGCCATTGCCCCAACCTCTCCCTTCCCCAGGCATCATGCATGTTCCCTGTGTACACATTCAGTGCACAGTTGAGGAGTGTGGTGGCTTTCGGGGGCCACATGGGTCCTCCACTGCTGGAGAGGCAGGACGTCTGTGCAGGGCAGTTTCAGGGTGACGGTTCTGCTCATGAACACCTGTGTGTGGATAGTATGTACATCTACAGGAACACAGACTCTTCTCTCTCTGTCTCTCTCTCTCTCTCTCTCTGTTGCTCTGTCACACACACAGACACACACGTACAAACTGCATGCACAGTACCGTGTTGGTACAAAAACACAAGTTCATGCTCACACAGGTCTAACCCATGCTGGGCCAAGCCTTGAGCTATTCTGGGCTGGGCTTAGGGCCAACAAGTTCAGGGACAGCCAGCTCCCAGCACACCCCAGCCGCTGTGTTACTGGCCCAGGCTGTCTTAACTCCTTCCCACCCCGCACCTCCGCCCTAGGCTGAGTCTGCAATAGTTTGGCTCTGTGAAGGGGGGGGGTCCCCAATCCCTATCCCCTGCTTCCCCAGAGCTAAGTCTTGCACTCCATCCATCGCATCGGGCTTCCTAGAGAAGCATCGATGGGGTCGGCTAGCGGCTCACTGACCACTTTCTTCCCCAGTAGCTTCCAACCCAGAAGCCCTGGAGGCTGGATTGGATCCCCACAGGAAACCCACAAGATCTAAAAATAGCATTAAAGGGCCAAGTAATATTCTGCATGCCAGCATTCATGCCTATGCAGGGAGGGGATGTTGTCTTCCAGGGAGACAGACCCCCCACACCACCTCAGTCTTGATGGACTCAGCTGGGAACCGTTGGGTGCAGGGGCATGTGTCACCTGGTAAGATGCCAACATCAACAGGGAGTGGGCAGAGCCCTGGGTCAAAAGCAGAAGGCTGAACTGGAGGCTCCAGATCCTACGTGACAGGTCAGAGGCAACTTTCTGGGGCTTATCCCTCCGCAAGAAAACCGGGGAGACATTAAGTTCACCAGTAGCTCCTGAACAACAGAGCTGCTGAGAATCCAAAGGGGGGAATGTCTAACTTTCACTGCAGAATGGGGAACGTCCAAAATAGTCAACAGCAGGGCCATTACCGAAGGAGGGATTGCTCTGCATTGAGGCAGTGTAATATGACACAGCCCTCAACAGTAGCAGTGATCACTAATGACAATCATTTTGTCACAGGCTTGTCACGGGCAAGGGCCGCGAGACTGTAGTTACGCTTATTTTACAGAGTTGAAGCGCAGAGGTTAAGTAATCTGCCAGAGGGCTCATAGTGTCAGTCTGATCATGTTCCAGAAGTTGTAGTGCACTCTAAGCTTTCTTTTAAAATTTAAGATATTTTGTTTTTATTTATTTGAGAGAGAAAAAGAGAGAGAGAGAGGAGTCGGATAGACGAAGAGAGAATGGACACACCAGGGCCTGCAGCCACTGCAAACAAACTCCAGATGCATGCACCACCTTGTGCATCTGGCTTATGTGGGTCCTGGGGATCGAACCTGAGTCCTTAGGCTTCGCAAGCAAGTGCCTGAACCACTAAGCCATCTCTCCAGCTCCTCTTTTCTTTTCTTTTCTTTCTTTCTTTTTTTTGGAGAGAGTGTCAGAGAGACAGAGAGACAGAGAATGGGCATGCCAGCAGCCTCTCAGCTGCCGTGAACAAACTCCAGACGTGAGCGGCCCCCTTGTGGGCAAGTGTGGCATTGTGCCCTGGCATCACTGCATCTGTCTAAAAGTGGCCGAACAGGCATTTTTAGACTTAGCAGGCAGGCACCTAAACTGCTAAGCCATCTCTCCAGCACCTTTTTTTTTTTTTTTTCTTTTTTTGAGATAGGGTCTCATGTAGTCCAGGCTGGCCTTGAACTCACTATGTAACCTAAGATGAGCTTAGGCTCCTGGTCCTTCTACTTCCATTTCTAGAGTGCTGGGATTACAAGTGAACACCATCATGCCCAGCCATTTATGCCATGCTGGGAATTGAACCCAGGGTTTTGTGCACACTAGACAACCACTCTATCAACTGAGCTACATTCTTAGGCTTTATTTATTTATTTATTTTGGTTTTTCGAAGTAGGGTCTCGCTCTGGTCCAGGCTGACCTGGAATTCACTATGTGGTCTCAGGTTGGCCTCGAACTCATGGTGATCCTCCTACCTCTGCCGACCGAGTGCTGGGATTAAAGGCGCGCGCCACCACACCTGGCTTATTTAATTATTTTTGAGCCAGGTCTCATGTAGCTCAGGCTAGCCTCAAAACTTTCGATACACAGTTCAAATTCCTGATCTTCCTGCTAAGAGATGAGTTCAAGCTTTAAATATTTTTATTCATTTATTTATTTGAAAGCAGAGGGAGATAGACAGAGAGAATGGGCATGCCAGGGCCTCGAGCTGCTGCAAACGAACTCTCGATGCATGCACCACTTTGTGTATTTGGATACTGGGGAATCAAACTCGGGTCGTTAGGATTTGCAGGTAAGTGCCTTAACCGCTTAAGCCATCTCAGCCAGTGCTGAGTTCAAGCTTTAATAACTTCAGATGTTGTGAAGAATAAAGCTAGAGTTTATAAGAAACATATTTTGAAAGATTATTTTCTTATGCTAATTAGGTTTTGTGAATTTTGAAGATCTTCTTTTCAGTAAACTTTTGCCAACTGCAGAGACGAACAAAAGGAAATTTAAATAAGTAAGCTTTACCATGGGAGTCTCATTTGTCTTGCTATGTAGGCCAGGCTGGCCTCCACTTTCAGTGATCCTCCTCCCGAGTGATAGAATTACTGGCATCTAGCACCATACCCCACTCCTCAAATGGCGTTTTTTCTAAGTTCATAGCTTTTTAAATTTTTATTTTTTTAACGTTCATAGCTTTGTACTTCTTTTTACAATTATTTAAAATTAATCATGAACTTTACTGTATGAATGGGTATTGCATGTCAGGAGCTTTATACTTCTGAGGTTATAAAATCTAAAAAATAAGGCAGGAGTGGTGGCACACACCTTTAATACCAGCACTTGGGAGGCAGAGGTAGGAGGATCGCCGTGAGTTCAAGGCCACCCTGAGACTACATAATCAATTCCAGGTCAGCCTGGGCTAGAGCAAGACCCTACCTCGAAAAACCACACACACAAAAAAAAAAACCTTTAAAAAAAAGAAAAGGCTGGAAGATGGATCAGTGGTTAAGGCACTTGCCTGCAAAGCCTAACAACCTGGGTTTGATTCCCCAATACCCATGTAAATAAAGCCAGATGTGCAAAGTGGTGCAGGTGACTGGAGGTCCTGGCACCCATTCCCTCTCTCCTCCCACCCCTGCTTGCAAACAAATAATAAAATATTTTTTTAAATTATTTATTTATTTATTTATTTATTTGTTTATTTATTTATTTGAGAGAGAGAGAGCGAGAGCAAAAAAAGGACAGATAGAAATAGAGAGAATGGGTACACCAGGGCCTCTAGCCTCTGTAAACAAACTCCAAATTCATGCACTACTTTGTGCATCTGGCTTATGTGGGTACTGGGGAATCAAGCCTGGGTCCTTGAGCTTTGCAGGCAAACATCTTAATCAGTAAGCCATCTCTCCAGCCATGTTTTTTTTTTTTTAAATTTTTATTTTGAGAGAGAGAGAGAAAGAATGGGTACACCAGGCCTTCAGCTGCTGCGAACTCCAGACACATGAGCCCCCTTGTGTGTGTGCATCACTGTGCATCTAGCTTATGTAGGACCTGGAGATTCGAACATGAGTTCTTTAGGCTTCGCAGGCAAGTGCCTTAACCGCTAAGCCATCTCTCCAGCCCTAGCCATATATATATATTTAATTTTAAGAACCTAAAAATTATACTGGCTTTGGGACACCCTGTTATCTAACTTTGAGTTTATTGAATTTTGAAGCCTGTGTGACAGTATTATTGATGGTGTGTGTGTGTGTGTGTAGTGGAAACAGAGACCTAGGGAGCTTGTGCTGGGTAAAAAGACTTGGATTCAAGGCATGTATGATAGTGTGGTGGTTTGAATCAGAGATCCCCCATAAACTCATGTGTTTTGAATGTTTGGTCCCCAGTTGATAGCAATCTTGGAGGTGGAAACTTGCTGGAGGATGTGTGTTTCTGGGGCGGGGGAGGTGGCAAGCTTTGGACTCTTATAGCCAGCTCCCCTTTGCCAGAGTTCAGCTCACCTTTTGCTGCTGTTTTCCACATGCTGTGGCAGAGGTGATGTCCAGCCTCTGCTCATGCCATGCTTTCCCCTGCCACCATGAAACTTCCCCTGGAGACTGTAAGCCAAAAGAAAAGCTTTCCTCCCATCAGCTGCTTTTGGCTGGGTGCTTTATCCCAGCTATGTGAAAGTGACCGCAACAGATAGCATACTGAGACATCAGCTCCATTCAAGACTCTACAGAAGAAGACCATGAGTTTGAGGCTAGCCTGGACTACATAGTGAGACCTCAACATACCCCTCTCCCAAACAAAATCCCTGTAGAGAGGTGGAAGCCACGAGAAGAGAAGGAAAGGGGCCATCTCAGCACAAAACAAGTGTGGATATTCTATTTCCTTTCAGATTTCTTCTCTGGGCTAGCTCTACTTTAAAATTTTTTTTATCACTTTATTTATTTATTTATGGGATACAGAGGGACAGAGGGAGAGAGAGAGAAAGAGAGAGAGAGAGAGAGAAAATGGGTACGCCAGGGCCTCTAGCCACTGCAAACGAACTTCAGATGTATGTGCCACAATGTGCATCTGGCTAACATGGGACCTGGAGAATCAAACCTGGGTCCTTAGGCTTTGCAGGCATGCTCCTTAACTGCTAAGTCATCTCTCCAGCCTAAACTCTACTTTAACAAAAACATTTTTTTTTTGAGGTAGGGTCAACTGTAGCCCAGGGTGACCCATAATTCACTATGTAGCCTCAGGCTGGCCTTGAACGCAGTTGATCCTCCTACTTCTGCCTTCCAAGTGCTGGGATTAAAGGTATGTGCTACCATGCCTGGCTTAAAAAATATTGTTATTTATTTATTTGCAAGCCAAGACAGATGAGAGAGAGAAAGAGGGAATTGAATGGGCATGCCAGGACCTCCAGCCACTGCAAATGAATTCCAGACACATACACCATTTTGTACCTCTGGCTTTACACAGGTACTGGGGAATTGAACCCTGATCATTAGGCTTTGCAGGCAAGTGCCTTAATCACTGAGCAATCTCTCCAGACCCCTAGCCCTGCTTTTTATTTCATTTAATTTTTTTTAATAGGTGTTTTTTTTTTTTTTTTTTTTTTTTTTGGCAGAGGTAGGGTCTCACTCTGGTCCAGGCTGACCTGGAATTAACTATGTAGTCTCAGCCCTGATCCTCCTACCTCTGCCTTTATTTCATTTAAGGCGTGCGCCACCACGCCCGGCTTCATTTAATTTTTTTTTTTTTTTTTTAGCTCTACTTTTTACTGTTTAACATTTGAGTTTGTTTTGACAGTGCTGGGGGTTGAACCCTGGGTTTTGTGCGTGCCAGGCATATGATATACCAGTAAGCTTCAATCCCAGCTTGCTCTACTTGATGATGGAAACAGTAGCACGCCTTCCCTGGGCTGAGCTGTGAGTGGGAGCCCTGGGAACAGCAGGGGTGCTGTGACCCGCTCAGAAGGGCCACTCTCTGGGTCAGCAGCCTCTCTATCCCCTGCAACAGTCCTGTCATGGGCTTTGCCTTCCAGTCCATTGGTCAGGAAACAGGAGAGGAGAATAATCGTCTGCCCAATCAATGCCACGGTCAAGGTCACCTAATCCTAGTCTGATCCTGCCTCTCTGACCCCATGTTGTGAGGGTGTGCTATCACTGTGGCTCTTCCTAGCCTGGTCTGTAGCTAAAGCCTGAGGAAGTAGGGATCGGAGATCTGCTGCTAATGCCTTGAGTCTTAGAGGCATTCCTGTTTGTTTGATCGGGCCTTTCCTGCTTTGGATGGGGTAACCTCCAGACCTTAACGGGTCCCCTGAGCCTGCTGTCATCTGCCAACAGCTCTGTCATGTTCCTATGTGGCATGTCAGCTACAGGTTCCGAGATGCAGCTAGCCCTCTGCTCTCAGCTGTCTTGCCCATCTATGCCTGGGTGCCTCGATGGCTCTTCTCCAGACCAAAGACCCATTAAGACTGTAGGTCCAGGGTGTCCAGCTTTGAAAGCCTTGCTAAGGGGAACCGCTTCCTCACCACACACTCATACAGCCTGCACTGGCCTGGACTGGAGTCTTTGTTGGTAGGAGAAGCTGTGTGGTTTCTCCTAGCACTCAGAAGGCAGGAGATAATGGGGAAAGAAGGAAGAAGCAGAGGGAGGGGACTAGAGGAGTCTTCCATCTCCTGACCCCCACCCCACCCCTATCTCCATAGTTCCTCAGAAACTCCCTTCATCCCTGGATGGATTCTGAAGCATATGTGATGGTATTATATTTCTTTTAAAAATATTTTAATTTATTATTTGAAAGCAGAGATATAGAGAGGATAAAGACAGAGAGAGGGGGGAGAGAGAGGGAAAGAGACAAAGAGGGGGAAGAAAATGGACACACCAGGGCCTCCAGCCACTGCAAATGAACCCTAGATGCATGCACCACTTGTGCATCTGGCTTTCTTGAATACTGGGGAATTGAACCCTGGTCATTAGCCTTTGGAGGCAAGCACCTTTACCTCTGAGTCATCTCTCCAGCCTGGTATTATATTTCTCTCTCTCTCTCTCTCTCTCTCTCTGTGTGTGTGTGTGTGTGAGAGAGAGAGAGAGAGAGAGAGAGTATTGGGTTAAAGACTTGACTTCAAAGGCATGGGGGATGTCAAGACTCAGAGGGACCAGACAGCACAGTGTGAGCCAAATTCTGGGAGAGGCAAGAGTCATGGCTCAGGCTGTGGCACAAGTTGGGGGTCAGCAGATTCAGAAAATGGCCTTCCAGGGGCTGGAGAGATGGCTTAGTGGTTAGGCATTTGCCTGCAAAGCCAAAGGACCTCTGTTGGATTGCCCAGGGCCCATGTAAGCGAGATGCACAAGGGGGCGCATGTGTCTGGAGTTCATTTGCAGTGGCTGGAGGCCCTGATGTGCCCATTTTCTATCTGCCTCTTTCCCTGACCTTCTCTCTCTCTCAAATAAATAAATGAAAAAATAAAAATAAAAATAAATAAAAGAAAGAACACAGTCTTCCAGCCCGGTGTGTTGGTACATGCCTTTAATCCCAGCACTCAGGAGGCAGAGGTAGGAGGAGGATCGCCGTGAGTTCAAAGCCACCCTGAGAATACACAGTGAATTCCAGGTCAGCCTGAGCTACAGTGAGACCCTACCTCGAAAACCCAAAACCAAAAAAAAAGAAAAAAAGAAGGGAAGGGAAGGGAAGGGAAGGGAAGGAAGGGAAGGGAAGGGGGGGAGGAGGGGAGGGAAGGGAAGGGAAGGGAAGAGAAGAGAAGAGAAGAGAAGAGAAGAGAAGAGAAGAGAAGAGAAGAGAAGAGAAGAGAAGAGAAGAGAAGAGAAGAGAAGAGAAGAGAAGAGAAGAGAAGAGAAGAGAAGAAAATGGCCTTCCAGCCCTTCCAGGAAGGAATCAAGACACTGGCTTCTTTGGGAACCTTCCACAGCATCAGCATCCTCCCGCCCGCCCCCGCCCTCCAGCTCTGGTGTCCCGGGTGACCAGAGCTGCCTCTGGGCAGAAAGCCAGCCCAGAAAGCCCAGGACATCCCTCAGCACCTGTCACCATGGCAACATGCCCTCTATGCCCCCCTCCACCCAAGTCCAGTACCTTTTTCTTTTCTTTTTTTTTTTTTTTTCAAACTCAGAACGTCAGGATGGGAAGGACCTTCCAGATCAGTCCGTTCCAACCCCTCCCCTTGTCCCAATAGAGAAACTGAGGCCCAAGTGGAGAAGGGAAGGGGACCTGTTGATGAAGGGCTTGCCGCCAACCTCTACCTTTCTCCCTCCCACCTCTAAGTGTCCCTTGGGTGGGATAAATGGGGGGTAGGACCTGGGAAAGGGGGAGGGTGCTGGAGTTGGATCGCCCAGGAAGGGGGCGTGTTTCCCCCCCTCCAGCAGTGATGGCGCAGGTGGCGTCCAGCACGGGAACTTGACACCTACGGATGAATAAATGATGCCTTCTCAACCTCCAGCGCCCAGAGGTGGCCGCCGCCTCTGCCACCGCCATCACCAGCGCACGCTGCTGACCAGGGCCAGTCACCAGGCAGCCCTGCGCCGTGGGCCCCTCGGCTCGGGAGACGGCGCAGGGCGCGGCGGGCGAACATGGCTGGACAGCGGCGGGGCCCCGGGCGGTGCTGGGCGCTGGGCGGCGCGGCGCTGGGAGCTTGCCTGGCGGGGGTCGCCGCGCAGCTGGTGGAGGTGAGGCCGAGCATCCAGCATCGGGGAGGGCAGGGCAGGGCGGGGAGCTGCTGGGGATGGAGAGCTGGCTTTGTCCATTCTTGCCCTAGAAGATCTGGTTTTTGTGGGGTGACACACTACAGCCCTCACTCACTCTTGGGGTTCCTGGTCTCATGGCAGAATAACATGATGGTGGAGACTGGCCCTGATCTGGAGGATGCTCCATCCAATGGAGGGGTGGTGTGTGTGTGTGTGTGGGGGGGTGTTGGTGGGAAACACAGCCTTGTCCAGTTTAATGAGCGGCACTGCCCGGTCATCTGAGTCTTTGCTTTTCTGGTGGATGGAGTGTGCCCAGCCCTTCTTGACGTCTACTCTGGCATGTGTGTGCAGAGATCCTCCTGCCTTAGTGAGTCTTGTGTGGGGATGAGCACATTCCATGTCGGAGGGCGGGCACAGCCCGGTGAGAAGGCCTACTTTAGAAGCAGTTATATGGGGCCCTAGGCCCAGGAGGGGAGGAACCAGCAGGGCAAGGATCCAGGGACTGGGGGGATCCGAGCAGATCCTGGTGAGAAGTGTAGAAGGTTTCTGAGCAGAGGTGAGTGATAGTTCTGGTTTTAAAAGAAGAGAGCTAGGAGGAGGTAGCTCAGAAGGAGGTGAAGATGGGTATGAGGGGAAGGAAGGAACCTGAATGTCAGAATGCCTGGCTAGAGCCACCTGCAGCCTACATGTTCCACTCTGCACCCTCTCTGTCTTCAGAAGCCGAACCAGAGAGGGAATTGGCAAAACAGAACTAGACTTCTGGAGATAGAACCAGGGTCAGGAGAAGTTGGGGTGGAACCAGGATAGGCAGAGTGGAGGGCTGAGAGGCCGTTGCTAGGAGACAGGATGGGATAGGGAAGGCAGAGCCATACTCAAGGGGTTCTGAGGGGACATACCCCTTAACTGAAGCGCCAGAGAAGGACATGGGGCAGAGCCCTGAACCCCTGTGTAGTGTGTCCCTTCTCTACTGACCAGGGCGGTGTGTTAAGGAGGCTGGTGGAGTCAGATGTCGGTCGGCTCAGTGGCCCTGTAAGGGGAGCCAGGCTGACTTGAGCCCCGTGGAGTGGACTTGGACTTCTCACCAGCTGCCCCAAGGCCCCTGTGCAGACACTGAGCCGGTCGGTCTCACAGCAGGCAGCAGGCTGGGGTGGGAGTCAAATCACCTCCAAGGCAAGGAGTTTTCCGACTCCCGGAACCCATCTTCTCTCAGCTCTGCAAAGGAAATTACATTTGGAGTCCATTTGCCTACAACTCAAGCAGGGCCTAGCCCTTCCCTCCAGGGAAGCCCCAGAGAGGTGGGCAGAGCTGCCAGCCATTTGACCTCCGACCCAAGGCCTGCAGCATCCCTCTCCACTGGGCTGCAACCAGAGGCAGGAGTCAGGAGCTCCAAGCTTCAGCAGTCTAACCCCAGCAGGGCCCACCATAAAGAGATCCCTGGCCTGCTACCCTCCACCCTGATCAGGAGTGTGTGAACCCAGTTCCACCCACAGCAAGGCTGGAGCAAGTGTGGGTAGCAGGTGTGCACTGCCTTGGCTCCGAGTCTGAGACCTGCTCTGGGCCTTGGGGTCTTCCAGTCATACCCTGTCCCCCAAGCCGGGCCAACATACAGGGTCTGTGAAACAGGGAATGGCCACTGCCAAGCCCCTGGCCCTGATGCCACAGCCATGAGCCTGACCATACTCACATGTGCTTCAGCCCACGTATGCCCTCTACCCATACACCCATGCCCCACCTCACACACGTGCCGTGTGCCCACACATGGGCCTGCCTTAACACAGATTCCCAACGCAGCACAGGAGGTGGTGTTGACAAGTGGTATGTTCTCGTTGATTTTGCCATCAGCTTGGGTATGGAGTGCCCAGAGATTCCTGAAAGTACCTCACTTCAGTTACAGGGGGAGAAACGGAGGACCAGAGAAAAGAAAGTTTTCACCTTAGTTCACCCTGGTGAAAAAGACCTTGGAATCACGTACCAAGCCAAGACCCAGCACCTCTGGGCTACGTGGCATAGGCTGTTGACCCTCTCTGAGTGTCCCCGCTGTCCCTTTGCGGGGAAGCCATTAGATAAGGAAGTGTCTACCATGTTTATGGATCCCAGTGTGTGGGGAGGAACAGGGGAGGGATTGAGGGAAAGGTGGTCTTTCTTTCCTCAAGCCCGTCCTTCCAGAGCTATTCAGGGGCTGTAGCAGACAGCTTCAGGTTCACTGAGATGAACTTCCAGACCAGGCACAGTTATGGAGGAAGGGATTTATTATAGCTTACAGATCCAGGGGAAGTTCCATAATGGCAGAAGAAGCTGGCCTGCCTTCACAGGACCAGGCAAGAGAGAGAAAAGCCACAAGTCAAAAGCACACAGCACAGCACACCTCAGGAACTCCAGCTAGGCACACTTTGCATATCTTTAGATTGAAATCTCAACCCCCCCACCCCCATCACGCCTTAAGAACCACCCAGTGACACTGCCTCCAGCCAGGTGGCTGCAGATACAAACTACAAACTAATAAAACACTGAATATATTGGGGGACATCTATTCAAACTATCACAGGGGCCAACCTATTGCACAGATGCCTCAGGGTCCTCTCTCCCTCTGAGCACGCCCCCCCCCTCTTGCCCCTCAGCCAAACCTGCTGACAGAGATAGGATAGCTCTTTCTGGTCAGAACAGATCTTGCTCATAGTCAACATGATATGGCCATGTCTATTAGATACTCAGGGCAAAATCATGTCCCCTCAAACCACCCAAGGAGGAACCAAATTCCCTCAGGACACTCCAGGCAGGGCCATGTCGCCTAGACACTCAGGACAAGGTCATATTCCCTCCAAACACCCAGGGCCAGGGCCATGCTCCCCAGATACCAGGCTAGGATCATGTCCCCTCTTTCCTTGGGGCTGGACTATGTTCTCTGGAAAAATCAAGTCAGGATCATGTCTCCTTAAACATGGAAATTATGATGTCCCTTAAGCCCTAGGTCATATGCCCATGAACCCCAGGACCTGGTCCTTTCTCCCTTGTGTTCTATTCAGGGTAGCTACAGCTGCTGTGCTTACCTCTTGGGGCCACCAGGTGGCACTGCTACATCACTACTATGGGCTTGTCCGGTAAAGACTCGCCTACCCTTCCAGCCGTGTGGCTGTCAGTAGGGAAGGCTACTGTATGAGGTCACCTCTGGGAGGGAGTCCTGACTGGAAGTCCCAGCAGTAGCACTCCTTTGGGGATGACAGAAGCAAAGCCAGTCCACCAAACCAAATCAGGCCTTGCCTTGTCTCTGGCCTTGGTCCTGAGACCCCATCTGTGTATGGTGCTGGGCTATAAGGCAGGTGGTGCTCAGAGAGGCCTTGACTTGCCTGGGGCTGGGTTGTCCACATTTGATTCTCTGGGCCTTGGTTTCCCTAAGCATCAACCACTCTCCATCCAAGTCCCTGGTGTCAGTGGTCTGGGACTCTGCTCGTTGCTTTGGTTCTCAATCTGGAACGTTCTGAGGTCTAGGGTTTTGATTGTGAATGTCTGAGACCCTTGGTTTGTGGAGATTCTAAACTGCACGGGGTGAGTACTTGCTGACCCCATCTCAGCCTACTGGCCTCTGCCTGGCTCACTCCTCTCTCCCTCTCTCTCCTGACCCGCAGCCCAGCACGGCCCCACCTAAGCCCAAGCCGCCCCCGCTGACCAAGGAGACCGTGGTGTTCTGGGACATGCGCCTGTGGCACGTGGTGGGCATCTTTTCGCTCTTCGTGTTGTCCATCAGTGAGTAGCCGCTCCTTGCCCTCTCCACCACACCGTGGCACCCCTAGCATCCCCGGCCCCCTCCATCACCACACCTCGGGCTCACAGCAGCAATTCCGGGCAGCGCAAGTAGGCCAGGCACCCACAGGAGGCTCTCCGTGGTTTCTGGCACCTCCTCATCCACACAAAGTCCCTGTGGAAGACTGACGGGCCAGTGGTGACCCAAAAGATTTCTGCCGGACCCAGGGAGGCAGCCACATGGTAATTATGGTAATTATAGGGAACTCTACTGAATCGAGGACATGTCATTTTTCCCCCCATGGCTGGCCTCCTGATGCTTTTCTTGCAGTTTGGCCAGTTGAAAAAGCCCACACCCTGGGGCCCCAGCAAGGCCACCCTTCATCAGAGACGTCCCAGACGCCTCGAAGATGTGGCTCTGGGGCCTTGAATCCTGCCTCATCGAATACAGTTTCCCAAGAGTGAGTCACACCCATTTCCTTTCAAAGCAGGGGGCCCTTCCCTCTCCTGGAGTGCGGGCTCTTAATAATGCCAAGCCAGTAGCCAGCAGTGGGCTTGTCATACATCCCTGCATCCTCTTCCTAAAGGGGAGTTGAGGAAGGGGACAGAAAGTCACACCAAAGGCAGATCAGGTGGGAGAGAGTGCAAGGGCCCAAGGCAAGTGCAAGAGGGATGGTAGCTGTGAAAGAAGAAACGCACTGGCCCTGCAAAGATCCACAGAGGACGGGTCCCCTGAGCTGAAGACCAGAGGGAGGACGCCTTGAAAAAGCACTCAGACATCTCTATGTTAGGTCTCAGATAAACCCTGAGGGACATCCCCCAAATACACCCAGATCGAGGACAGTCAAGTGACAGGAGATTCCCCTCAGGCAGGCAGAGGGGCAGGTGGCCCCAGAGGGTCCATCCAGATGTGAAGGGCACCAAGGAAGACATGACATCTGACTCGCATGTGCTTCTCTTGGCACGGACAGTGTCCTCCAGAGAGAAAATACCCCAACTGAGTCTCTTCCTCATGAAGCTGAGCCGCTTAGAGAGAGCCCCACAGGTAGACAGCCGTGGCTGCAAGCCCAGAGCCCAGGTACCCAGAGGGAGATAACCTGCAGGCTTAAGAGAGAAGATCGGGGAAGCGACTGCCCAGAGGCCCAGGGAGCAACTCTAGGGTACCCCCAAAAAACAGGGACAAGAACCTTGAGGCTTCTCCCAGGCTCTGCTCCAGCCTAATAGTGGAGGGGCCTGGGGCCACCCCAGAAAGTGGCACTTTCAGACCCAAAGAAGCACTTGGACATCAACCACATGGGGCGTCCTCTACCCTCATCCTCGTCTCCTCGAAAGGGTAAGAGCTGATCCCAAAGGCCCCTGAGCAGCAAGCAGGGCCGGTACCTGTCACCTGCCACTGACCAGCTGTGGAGAGTGGAGGGTCAGAATGGGGTTTTACCTGCTTCCCCACATTACTTGGGCCCAATTAGCTGTTAGTGGATTGTTGCCCTTCAGGGAGAGGGGCTGGGGCTAGATAGGGTGCCTCTGGTGAAGGCAGGCAGGGGAGCGGGGTATCTGTATCTCCTGAGCTTCTATCTCAAGTCCATGCCTGGGCCCTGGAACTCGACCCAAAGCCCTTAGTTTTGTCCTCTTCTTTGAAGCAAAGCAAGCAGGCCAGGCTGAGTGGGGTAAGCCTAGAGGGAGGGGCAGTGCATGAACCCTGCTCTGGAAGCTAATAGCTGCCTGTTCAGCTCCCCCTTGAAGCCCCAGCCTCCCAAGGCTTGGCATCAGTCTGCATGAGCCTTGTGCAGGCACGGTCCTGAGGAGGGGTCTGGAGGGGTGACTAGAAGAGGTGGTCCAAGCCAGGAGGTTCAGGCTGGGAAGCCTGCCTTTGTCCCAAGCATGCACAAGAGAGTCTGGAAAAAAGTGAGAACATGGCTCTTTAGGTAAGAAAGGTCCACTGTTGGTCTGGAGAGAAGGCTTAGCAGTTAAGGCATTTGCCTGCAAAGCCTAAGAATCCCGGTTCGATTCCCCAGGACCCACGTAAGCCAGATGCACAAGGGGGCGCATGCATCTGGAGTTTATTTGCAGTGGCTGCTGGAGGCCCTGACATCCCCATTTGATCTCTTTCTGTCTGCCTCTCTCTCTTTCTCAATATATATATATGAAAAGTCCACTATTGATTCAGGCCTAACCCCAGAGAGCCACATGCAATCTGAACCACAGCTGGGACCCAAGCCCTCCTTCCAATACGTGCCTGGATGCTGGTAGCACCCCAGTCCATTCATGCAGGAGCTCAATACTAGTCCAAGCAGCAGAGGCTTTTGAGTCATCCCATCCCATCCCATCCATCCACTTTTTTCCTCCCATTCTACTAGACATGGGTGAGAACAGTGAGACCAAAAAATATTAGCTGGGGCTGGAGAGAAGACCTAGTGATTAAGGCACTTGCCTGCAAAGCCAAAGGACCCAGGTTCAATTCCCCAGGACCCATGTAAGCCAGATGCACAAAGTGGCACATGTTTCTAGAGTTCATTTGCAGCAGCTGGAGGCCCTGGTGTGCCCATTCTATCTATATGCCTCCTCTCTCTCTCTCAAATAAATAAAAATAAAATGTTTTAAAAAATATTTAAGCCGGGCGTGGTGGCGCATGCCTTTAAAATCGGGAGGCAGAGGTAGGAGGATTTAGCATAGTTAATTCCAGGTCAGCCTGGACCACAGTGAGCCTCGCAAAACCCAAAAAAAAAAAAAAAAAAAAAAAAAAAAAAAAATTTAGCTAAGGGGACAGGACACTGCCTCGATTGCACAAGATGACCCCAAGTACCTAATTCTGTTCCATTTCCCCAAAATAGACTCCGTTTGCCATGCCTGGGCTTTTCTACCCCTAGACAGCCTGCCAGGAAGCTCTGTCCGGCTGTCTGATTTATAATAGGAATCAGCCTCGTTCCCTCCCCTGGGGCCAGCGCCACAGTGGTAAGACTGTGGGGGCCTTAGAAAAATAAAGTCAGCCTAGCCAGGGCCTGGCAATTCCAACCTGCCCTGCCCATCACTAGACAAGCCAGCTCCGTGCCCTAGCCCAACTGGCAGAGGTGCAGCTGCCCTTGGCTGGAAAAGCCACTCCTGGAGTAACTCCCTTGGAGGTGAATGCGCCATGACGGGGTCTGACTTTTTCACAGGTTGAATCCCTTGCCAGGGGGCCAAGGCTTCTCCTCAGGGAGGCTGAGACGATGAAGCCATGTCCTGAGGTAGCTCTGGCTCTGCTCTCAGGAGGCTAGGCAGGAAAACGAGGATGTCTCAGGAGTTCCCAGAAGCCTGGGTCAGCACAGGGTGGCTCTGGGGAGGTCATGACTTAAGTCATGGCTCAGCCATTCACCTCACCCTCCAGTGCCCTGTGCGACTAGAAAGACCTTCAAATCAAGACTGGCTATATCATTTATGAGGCCCATGACAAAATGAAAACATCAGGTTCCATGTTCAATTTATTAAGAATTTGAGAGTTTAGTGTTATGTCAAGCATGGATGGTGTGCGACTGCATAAAGTCAGTTTTGCTCAGAAGGCCACTCTGGGGCTAGAGAGATGGCTTAGCAGTTAAGGTGCTTACCTGTGAAGCCTAAGGACCCATGTTTGACTCTCCATATCCCATGTAAGCCAGGCACACAAAGGTGAGGCAAGCACGCAAGGTGGCACACATGCGTGCAAGGCGGTGCACGCATCTGCAATTCGATTGTAGTGGCTGGAGGCCCTGGCACACCAATTCTCTCTCTCAATCTCTCTCATATAAAAATATAAATAAAAAGCCGGGCGTGGTGGCACACACCTTTAATCCCAGCACTTGGGAGGCAGAGGTAGGAGGATTGCCATGAGTTTGAGGCCACCCTGGGACTACATAGTGAATTCCAGGTCAGCCTGAGCCAGAGTGAGACCTTAACCTCGAAAAACCAAAAAAGGGCTGGGGAGATAGCTTAGCAGTTAAGTGCTTGCCTGTGAAGCCTAAGGACCTCGGCTTGAGGCTCGATTCCCCAGTATCCACGTAAGCCAGGTGCACAAGGTGGCACATGCATCTGGAGTTCATTTGCAGTGGCTGGAGGCCCTGGTGCACCCATTCTCTTTCTCTCTCACTTTCTCTCTTTCTCTCTCTGCCTCTTTCTCTCTCTGTCTGTTGCTAATAAATAACCAAAAAAAGGTGTTTTTTTTTTTTTTTTTTTTTTTTTTTTTTTTCGAGGTAGGATCCCACTGTAGCACAGGCAGGCTGACCTGGAATTCACTGTATTCTTAGGGTGGCCTCAAACTCACAGCAATCCTCCTACCTGAGTGCTGGGATTAAAGGCGTGCGCCACCATGCCTGGCTCAATAAACAAAAATTCTTAAAAAATTAAAAGAAAGGAAAACCAAAAAAAAATTTTTTTTTTAAATTTAAAAAGAAAGAAAGAAAAAAAAAAAGGCCCATGCTCCACTGGGCTTTTGCAGATGTGGCGCCTCCTGCTCAAGTCTCCCGAATGAGACACGCATAAGAAGATGGAGACTTGGGTCTGGGTAGACGGCTCAGTGGATAAAGTGCTTGTGTCCCCAGCACTCACATGAAAATGTCAGGCATAATGGTACACACCTGTAATCCCATCACTGGTGAGGAAGAGACAGGTAATCCCTAGGGCTCACTGAACAGCTAATATAAGCTGGTGAGCTCTCGGTTCAATGGTAGACCCAGTCTCAAAGAATACGATGGAAGGTGATAAACGGAGACATCTAATGTCAACCTCCGGCCTGCACACAGTGCATCTACACATACACCAGACAGAGAAAGAGAGACAGCGAGCGAGAACAGAGAGGTTTAAAGTTTGGGTGCCACTCCTGGCTAGCTGAGTCTCTACCCTGGCAAACCTTCTCCGTCCTTGTTACAGTCATTACTCTGTGCTGTGTCTTCAACTGTCGTGTGCCACGGACCAGGAAGGAGATCGAGGCTCGGTACCTTCAGCGAAAGGCTGCCAAGATGTATACAGACAAGCTGGAGACTGTGCCTCCCCTCAACGAGCTCACAGAAATCCCAGGAGGTGAGTCCCAGTCCTGACCCAGCCAACACTGACGCTTGCAGCCCACCCAAGGTACCCTGTCCCTGTCCTCCACCTACAGCGGGTTCAGAGAGGGGGCCAAGCTCTGGCTCAGGAGACCATAGCACAGAAACTGTTCAGGCAACTGAACCAAGAGGCATATTCTACAACAGGAGAGGCTTAGAAGAAATAAGAAAGGAAAGGGGGAGGGGGGGGGCTGGATAGATGGCTTAGCAGTTCAGGCACTTACCTGCAAAGCCAAAGGACCCAGGTTCAATTCCCCAGTACCCATGTTAGCCAGAGGCACAAGGGGGCACACGCATCTGGAATTTGTTTACAGTGGCTAGAGGCCCTAGCGTGCCCATTCTCTCTCTCTCTCTTCGCTTGCAAATAAATAAAATAAAAATTTTTAAGAAAAGAAAGGGAAGAGCCGGGCGTGGTGGCGCACGCCTTTGATCCCAGCACTCGGGAGGCAGAGGTAAGAGGATCGCCAAGAGTTCGAGGCCACCCTGAGACTACATAGTGAATTCCAGGTCAGCCTGGGCCAGAGTGAGACCCTACCTCGAAAGACAAAAAAAAAAAAAAAAAAAAGAAAAGAAAAGAAAGGGAAGCCGAGGATGGTGGAGCATGCTTTTAATTTCAGTACTCAGGAGGCAGAGGTAGGAGGATCACCTGAGTCCGAGGCCACCCAGAGAATACATAGTGAATTCCAGGTCAGCCTGAGCTAGAGCAAGACCCTACCTTGAAAAAAAAAAAAAGGGGGGGGGAGGCTCTGGTCTCCCCACGGTGGTTTAACTTCTTTCGTCTGCTCACAGAGGACAAGAAGAAGAAAAAGAAGGACAGTGTGGACACAGTGGCCATCAAGGTAGAGGAGGATGAGAAGAATGAGGCAAAGAAGAAGAAAGGAGAGAAATGAGAAGAGCAGCCTGGAGGCTGGCAGGCAGGCCGAGAGCCCAAGTTCAGAGCAAGATGCAGACACGTGAACTCCGAGCTCAGCCATGGACCAGAGGCTGTGGTCAGAGGGAAGCGGAGCCTACAGCCATCTTCTCATGACCCAATGGGGACAGGCACCAGACCTCACAGGTGTCTGGATTTCCAGTCTGGATTTTATAACATCCTTAGGGGAATGTCCCTTGGGCCACTGTCTTTCTGCAGGCACAGAATGGCCTCAAACCATTCTCCCGGCCCAGAAACACTTTTGCCCCACCCTTTCTGCCAGGGGCAGCAGTGGCTATGGAGGTGTCAGGAATGAAAGGTTTCCCGCTGGGAGGGGGATGGTGGGACTGAGGGCTGATGGGGCGAGAGACTCATGACATGAGACATTCTCTGACACAGCCAGGCAGCCCTGATGGCAAGGAGGGTGCCTGCCCTAAACCTGACGCCGAGTTCTGTCTCTGGCTGCTGAGGTGGCCCCCATAAGCAGGAGAGTCCTCCGCCCGGCAGATGCTGAGCTCAGAAAACAAGACCCGCTTGTGTGACGTGGTGTGATGGAGAAGCTGGTATGAAGTCCAGCGTCTGGGAGCTTCCAGCTCAGATTTGGGGGTTGCGGGCCACTGAGCCAGAGGGAATAGATATGGGCTCCCTCATGAAAATCAGGAAATTGAGAAGAAGCCAATGGCAACCTTAGGATCTTTGTGGCGACCTTGCTGTGCACAGGGGATCATGGCTGGCTACGGGGGAGGGGAGGCACAATAAGCCTTCCACTTGTTGAATATAGGAGCATGTAGTTTCCCACTACTAAATCAAGTTTTGTTTTTTTTTTCTGCCCAGAAAACAAAAGAGCCAAATACCACCCAGGGGCTGACTCCATGGGGATAGGAGGAGTATGAGGGGCTTCAGGCATTAGACTGAGGCACTCAGACCTGAGTCTAGAGACTAAGGAGACCCCAGGAGAGATCTGTCTGTCGGGTAGGGAGGTTGCTGGGAAGGCAGCTTGCAAAGATTTGTGAATAAAGCTGAGTGCCTTCTCAAACCCATAATATAAAATTGCCTCCTAAGCCAGGGGTGGTGGTGCACGCCTTTAATCCCAGCACTCGAGAGGCAGAGGTAGGAAGATTGTCTCCCAAGTGAGACCCTATCTTGAAAAACCAAAACAGGGTGACACCTCACTCCCCTCCCCACCACTCATGACACCCGGGGATGCTCTGTCCCTGGAGCATTCATGTGGAAGGTGATACAGCAATGGTGGCTCAGACCAGGCTGAAGTTCCCTCCCTGGCTCTTGTCCCAGACTAAACTAAGATGAGGCAGAAAAGGTGACTTTGGGCTGGAGAGATGGCTTAGCAGTTAAGACACTTGCCTGCAAAGCCAAAGGACCCAGGTTCGATTCCCCAGGTCCCACATAAGCCAGACACACAGTGATACAAGCATGCAATGTCACACATGTGTACAAGGGGGCACACATGTCTGGAGTTCATTTGCAGCAGATGAAGGCCCTGGCACACCCTCTCTCTGCCTCTCTATCTCTCTCTCTCTCAAATAAATAAATAAAGAAGGAGGAGGAGGAGGGGGGAAGAGAAGGAGGAGGAGGAGGAGGAGAAGAAGAAGAAAAGTGGGCTGGAGAGATGGCTTAGCGGTTATAGCACTTGCCTGCAAAGCCAAAGGACCCAGATTCGATTCCCCAGGACCTATGTAAACCAGATACACAAGGTGGCACATGCATCTGGAGTTCATTTGCAGTGGCTAGAGGCCATGGTGCACCCATTCTCTCTTTCTCTATCTGCCTCTCTTGTCTCTCTCTCTCTTTCACTCTCTCCCTCATTCACTCAAATAAATAAATAAAATAAATAAAATGAAAACATAAAAGAAAAGGTGACCTTGGAAAGGTGACTGAGAGGCAGCTAAGCAGTAGGCACCACCTCCCTCCACACCAGGTAGCTGGGGACAGGGAAGGCGCTGAGTTGACAAGGCCACCTTGGACTCTCCTTGTACCCTTACCCCATGTTCTCAATAGGCCACCAGTGGTTTGGGCCTGGTGCGGAGGACTCATGACAGTGACCCGACTCTCGACCTGGATTCAGGTCCAGCGTACGAGCTTCCTACATGGAGGAACCTTCCAGGCTGGCACGAAGAAACAATGAGGGGAGGCCACAGATGTTCCCATCATGGAAATAGTATTCCCACCAGGTAGATGCAATTGGTTGACCTCTGCCCTCAGGGGCCAATGGGAGCTGGCCTGGATCATTCTCCCCTCACAAGCCAGAACCCCCCCACCCCACCCCACCCCACACACCGTGTGTCAAGGCAGGAAAAGTCCAGAGGAGCAGGGGTCACTCAAGGTCACCCAGAGCAGTAAGCTGGTGAAGCCTTGGAGTTTGTCCCTCCTACTCTAACCCGGGACACTGGCTAACTTATTTTTATTTTTTGGAGGTAGGGTCTCTCACTAGCCCATACTGACTTGGAACTTACTCTGGAACCCAAGATAGCCTCAAACTCATGGAGATCCTCCTACTTCTGCCTCTCGAGTGCTGAGAGGAGGAGTGTACGCCACCACGCCCAGCTCCCATGAACTCTTTATGGGCAAGTGTGGCGGCAGATGTTGGGATTAATGTTTAGGTCCTTGGGCACCTGCCCATCTCCAGGAAGAGGGAAGGGCAGAGGGTCAAAGTGGTATACTCCAGACAGCAGTGCGAAGACAACCAAGGCTAGAGACACATCACACCCCCCACCTGGGGTCCCTGTAGCCCCAGCTTCCTCTAGGCCGTCCATCATCTGACCTTCCTGTTGCCTCTTGCTACTACCTCCACTGTCTGCAGGAGCCACCCCAAACCTTTTAGGGCTCCACACCTTTCAGCATGAACTGCTCAGAGTCACTCACCCCCATGGCATACACCTACCTAATACCAGGCAGTAAGAGACCTCAGACCCAGGAAGCAGGAGATTTGGGAAAAAGAACTGTTTAATCTCTGTTCAACCTTGCTGGCTGGGAGTCAGACCCGACACAGCTTTCAGGAGGAGGAGGAGAAGAGGAAGGCACACCTTGAGCAGGTGGGCACCAGGGACATGAGCAGTGTCACAGAGCAGCAAAGAGGCTGAGAGCCAGAAGGAGAGTTCTGGACGGAACTAGGAGGCCCATGGGCTGCCCACTGATGGTGTTCCAGACCCAGGGCTGAAAGGAGGAGGTCTGCAGGAAGATGACTGGGGCGTCCGTGTGATTGCAGCCCGGGCCCCAGCTCATCATCCCCATCAGGTACCATCTGTTATTCGAAGTGCAGACCAAGGGCTCACCAGTTACCTCCTGCGGAAGAGAGGATTTAAGAAAGGTTGCATGGGCTGGAGCGATGGCTTAGCAGTTAAGGCACTTGCCTGCAAAGCCTAAGGACCTAAGTTTGATTCCCCAGCACCCATATGAGCCAGATGCACAGAGTGGCTCATGCATCTGGAGTTTGTCTGCAGTGGCTAGAGGCCCTGACATGCCCATTCTCTCCCTCTCCCTCTCTCTCTCTGCCTCTTTGTCTTTCTCAAATAAATAAATAAATAAATAAAGCATTTTTTTTAAAAAAAGATTCAGGCTGGGAGCCAGGCGTGGTGGCACACGCCTTTAATCCCAGCACGCAGGAGGCAGAGGTAGGAGGATCGCCATGAGTTCAAGGCCATCCTGGGAATACACAGTGAGTTCTAGGTCAGCCTGAGCTCGAGTGAGACCGTGCCTCAAAAAACAAAAACAAACGGCCGGGCGTGGTGGCTTTGCATGCCTTTAATCCCAGCACTCGGGAGGCAGAGGTAGGAGGATCGCCGAGAGTTCGAGGCCACCCTGAGACTACATAGTTAATTCCAGGTCAGCCTGGACCAGAGTGAGACCCTACCTTGCAAAACCAAAAAAAAACAAAACAAAACAAAAACAAAAACAAACGAACAAAAAAAAATTCAGGCTGGACTCGGTGGTGCACACCATTAATCCCAGCACTCAGGAGAGGCAGAGGTAGGAGGATCGCCATGAGTTCATGACCACCCTGAGACTACCGAGTGAATTTCAGGTCAGGGACCACCTTGAACAACAACAACATTAACAACAAAAAGATTCAGAAAGACCAAGCAAGGTCTGAGGGGCACATGACCCAGCTCAGAGACACAGCCACCAGGTCTTCTGGATAGTGAAAGCAGCCAAGAGGTGCTCCCAACGCAGAGGGTCCTCTTCAGAGGACACCCGCCCTCCACCTCCCTACCTCACACCCCTTCTAGTCTCTACATCGACTTCTGCCCCCATCTCCCTTTCGCATGCCCTGCAAGTATCCCTGCCCATTCCCCCTCCCATCCCATGAAGTCCTCGGGTCTGCCTCCCATCCTCCTTTGACTCCTGACCCTTGGGGGGGTGAGTTAGCAAGAGGCATGAGCTGCTCACATAGCAGAATTTCGCCCTGTCTGGGTCCTTGACACAAATCATCTGCGTGGTGATGATCTGAATCAGGAAGGGGATTTTGGAGAACTTGTGGTAGAAGCGCTCACACTCCTTGCTGTTCAGGATGGTGACTTCCTTCTCCTGAAGGGTCAGGAACTGGGGCCATGCACCTGTGGGACAAAGAGCCCATTCAGCTCTGGCTGCTCGTGGCCATCAGCTCTGTCTCCGTCTCTCTTTGGCACCTTCCAGCCTCTTCTAGGTGCCACACAGCAGCTGCAGAGATGTCTCCAGGCTTGGCCCGGTTTCCCCTCTGGCTGGAACTCTCAAAGATGCCTCCATACAGAACAGAGAGCAGGTGCCCTCCCCCCATCATTTGGCCTTGCTTCCTAGAGAGTCCAACCCACCTCAGCCTCTTGGCTCTGCCAGTCACCTCCCAAATGCCTGCTAGTGCTTAGGGCTCTCCCTCAGGACCTCTTCCCCCACCAAACTTTCCCAGACCCCCTCCATAGATCCCCAGCACTGGCCCTCACCCCACCCCCAGTGTGTCTCTGGCTCTAGATTGAGCTCCCCAAACAGGTCACAGAATGGGTGTTTGAGAGCAAATTGGCTCCTTGAAGGCAGAGGGAAGGACATCTCCCTTGTGCACTGGTGATTCCCCAAAGGGAGAGGCATTCCCAGAAACCATTAGGAAATGGCCCTTTGAATGGAGAGAATATGCCTGCCTTGGGGACTTGGCTTCTGCAGTGGACTTGTACAGGCTCGAAGGTTAATGGGGGGAGGGGGCCAAGGTACCACCATCTTCCAGATAGAGACTGCCTCCAAGTGGGGTTCATCTGAGAAGCATTTTACAGACACAGGAGCCTACTTCCCGTCTCCTCTGCTTGCTTGTAGATGCCCTGCAGTTGTGTATGGGCAGCAAACTATTGCTCTGAGACCCACCGGCCTTCAAGAAAGTTCGTACATGTACTGGCCATGCAAAGGGCTATCAGAACCTCCTGAGGCCCAAGTGGCCATGGTATGTTCACTATTGAGAGTCACCCAAGAGGAAGGAGACCTCAGAGATGAGAACCCAATAGGAAGGTCCCAAAGGCAGGGAACTTCTCAGAGAAGGTACCCCAGAAATACCCATCCAGGAGACCTGTACCCAAAGTCCTTTCTCCCATCATGCACCCTGGGTTAAGAAGACTCTGACTCACCATGATCTTCAGAATAGCCCCATCCCATCACAGTGCATTGATCATTGTCCTCCAGCACATAATCTAGGCCAGGCAGGCAGATGGGCCCCACATAGTTGCTGAACTTGATCCCCCACTGGAGCTTGAGGAGGCCGATGTCATTGTTCCGGCCGACCCAGGACCAGTAGCGCTGGGCCTGGTACCTGCTGTTTATGATGACCTGGAGCACCGGGACATCAGAGCTCATCTTCCACGTCTGGTTAATCCATGGGCTCCCCACTCTCACTGTATAGTTCTTGCCTTCCCTAGGGGAACCAGGAGGGAACCGTCAACTTTAGGCTCCTCTGCCCCAGCCCCTAATCCTGTCTTCCACCCCACCATGGCCCTCTGAGAACATCCAGGCAGGCCTCTACCTGCTTCAAGTTTCCTGAGCCTATTAATATCCCAAGACAGGGCCCTGAACACATATCGTGTGATCCTCTTTCATTAAAAAAAAAAAAAAAAAAAGAGAAACATTGAGGCTCAGAGAAGCCCATTGGCCTGCTCAGGACCACACAGCTGCTAAGTAGTGGAGGAGCTTGGATGTGGATCCAATTTTCTCTAGTTCCAAAACTCTGGAATCTTCCAGCATTCCATGCTATACCCTCACTCGTGGCAGAAACCCTGCGTAACTGGCCAGGGCTTTGCTCTCAAGCTACCTTCCCTGGCCTACACTTTATTGTCACTATGTTAACCCTTAGGCCCAAGACATGTCTCCACTGGTCAGTCTCACTCAAGGGCAACATACATGCTGCCTTCAGGCTGCTCTTGGGCCCAAGAACATTAACATACCCACTCTTGTCTTCATATAGCCTATGAGCATCTATTTTCTTGTCTGTCTCCCCACCAGTCTAAGAGGAATGATTGTCTCCTCTGTTGCCAGTGCCCAAGCCAGAAGCTACTTAAATCCAGAGACGGGCTGGGGAGATGGCTTAGCAGTTAAGGTGTTTGCCTGCAAAACCAAAGGACCCAGGTTCGATTCCCCAGGACCCATGTTAGCCAGATGCACGAGGGGGCGCATGCATCTGGAATTCGTTTGCAGTGGCTGGAGGCCCTGAAGTGCCCATTCTCTCTTTCTCTCTCTCTCTATCCCCCTATTTCTCTGTCAAATACATTAAAAAAAAAAAAAGAAATACAGAGACTATTTATTGACAGATGTGAGGAGCGAGAAAGTGGGAGCAAAAAGAGGTGGAGTGGGAAACCTAGGGCCTTTTTCCTATAGAGAGGTAGATGCCGGACAAATGGCCTCTAAGCATCCCTCCCCTACCTGTGGAATGACTGCACAAGGCTGAAAGGACAGGTGAGGTAAAAGGTTGTACTCCAAGAAGGAATCTGCAGGACTCAGGCCCCCACTGGCTCAAATTGAGGTGAGGCTGGGGCAGCCACAGATGGGCCAGCTGGGTGGGTGACTCCAAATACCTTTCCACCCATCCCACCTGGGCCCCAACTCACTCAGTCAGGCAGTGTGCCACAGTCAGCACCCATTGGGAGGCAATGAGGGCACCCGCACAGATGTGCATATCGTTGACTCGCACACTGACCATCCATGGCCACCGCCGGGTCATGGCCTCCGGGTCCCTGATGGTGGGGTCTGGCTCGTAGGAATGGCCGCAAGCTGAGGAGGAAGGAAGAAGCCTGGTGACTGGGATAGGCTTGGCCTAGCCACAGACTGTGGCCCTATTCTCAAGCTAGCCTCTCCAGTCACTCATCTATATCCACTCAGTGCTTGAAGGATGCAGTCCATGTTGGATGGTTCCAGTCTTAGTAGGTCCTTTGCACTGCCCACCTTCCCCTGATCACAATTTATTTTATTTTTTATTATTTTATATATATATATATATGTTTTTTTCAAGATAGGATCTCGCTCTAGCCCAGGCTGACCTGGAATTCACTCTGTCGTCTCAGGGCTGGCCTCGAACTCACGGCAATCCTCCTACCTCTGCCTCCCTGAGCGCTGGGATTAAAGGTGTTGGCGCCACCACACCCGGCTCCCCTGTCACAATTTTCCACAGGGCTTTTTAGCTAAAGACCATGGCTCAAGAACCTATATGTTGGTGTGCCTTAAGCAACACCAAGGGGAGGGGCTCACATAGTTAGGCTAGCTCGGTCTGTGCACCTGAACAGAAAACCTCTCACTTTCCTTGCCCAGACCTACCTGAGTCAGGATGGCCCCATAGGCAGAGCCCATGGCCTTGGCTTGACAGTGCTCAGTAAATACTTATAAATAAAGGTTTCTTCCATCTCACTCTCCCCACCCCCAACCCACCCCTGCACCCTCCAGCCCCCTCACTGCTTCCCGGACCCTTTTGATCCTGAGAATCCAAAGCCCAGAAGCCTTTTACCCTCCTGCCCAGAGGAAGGCGCGGGACTCACAAGGTGATGGTCTGGGTTTGGTCGTAGAAACAGACCCCAGGGTTGCAGCAGAAGCAGGCCCCAGGGTTGCAACAGAAGCAGGCCCCAGGGTTGCAGCAGAAGCAGGCCCCAGGGTTGTAGCAGAAGCAGGCCCCAGGGTTGCAGCAGAAGCAGGCCCGAGGGTTGTAGCAAGCACATTCTGTGTCGTGCTGACAAGCTGTCGGGGAAGGCGAAGGCGGCCTGAGGGACAGGTGGCCCTGGGGACACAAGGTTCTCTAGGGCTGGTCCAGGAGGTGGCAGGGGACGGTGTCCCCCGGGGTTCGCCTGTGGCCAGGCAAGCTGAGGAAGAAGGTCATGATTTTTGATTAGAGGTGCGGGCCTGTCAGGGCTGAGGAGCAGGAGGAGGAGGAAGAGGAGAAAGAGAAGGACGAGGAGGAAGAGGAGGAGGAGGAGGCTCTGCTCACCTGCAGGCCTCCTGGGCAACAGCAGCAGCAACAGCAGCAGCAGGAGGAGAAAGAAGCGGATATGGATGCGGGAGGAGCCGGGCACAGCCGGGCCTGGGAAGCGATGCCTCGGGCTCCCGCTGCAGAGCCACGCTTCCATTGCGCCTCGTGGCGGGAAACTTGGCTCCAGCCCGTGACCGTGAACGTGACCGTGACTGACGGGACAGCGCCCCCCGTCGGCCGGCCGGCGCCCGAGAGCCGCTCTCTCTCGTGCCCAGCCTCCGTGGCGCCCCCTGGCGGGCCATGCGCCGCTGCGCCTCCTTGCAGCCAGCCTCCCCCCAACCCCGCCCCTCCCTTGATGGATGCCCCATGCCCTTGGCCTTGGTAGGCTCCTTCTCTTTCACTGGGCTTCAAGGGGTTGCTTAGGAATCGCCCTGACTCATTGCAGCAGCCAGGGCCTGAGCACACCCCCCTTGCATGCTGTCACCCCCTCCAGGAGTGAGAGGGAAGACCAAGCCATCCACCATCATCACCCCCTTAGCTCCCCCACCTCCACTTAGCATCCGGTATCTCCAAGGACACCCCCACATACACTTTCCCTCCCGCATGTTAACAACATGGGCCATTCCACTCGGGCCGCTGACAAGGAAAGCCGATTAAGGTGTTGGGAGCTGGGGTTTGGGGGCGGGGTGTGGGGCGGTTGAGACAGGGGCTCGCTCTGTTATAGGGGAGCTGGCCTTAGGATTCGCTATGTAACCCAGTCTGGCCTTGACCTTACAGCAACCCTCCTGCTTCAGTCCCCCAAGTACTGGGGTGATTGACATAACCCACGCCCCATGCCTGGTTTAAATAATAATATTTAAAGGCTACAATGTTTTATGTAGTTTTCCCTCTCCACTCCTAGGTCCATTTGCTGAGGAAATGGAGCTCAGATTAAGTAACCTGTGGAGGAGTGATGGAATCCATCTGATCACTGTGGGAGCCATTGGCTTTTGGGGAACATTTTGTTGGTTAATGGTTAATACATTTAAAAGTAGCACAGAGGGGCTGGAGGTATGGCATAGCAGTTAAGGCACTTGCCTGCAAAGCCAAAGGACCCAGGTTCCATTCCCCAGGACCCTTGTAAGCCAGATGCACAAGGCTGTACATACATCTGAAGTTCCTTTGCAGTGGCTGCAGGCTCTGGCACTTGCTTACAAAGCCTGCTGGTACATATTAGATTCCTCAGTACCTCCAGATAAAGTGGCACATGGGTCTGAAGAAGTTCGTTTGCAGTGGCAAGAGGCCTTGGCTCACCCATACTTTCTTTCTCTCCCTGCTCCTCTCTCTCTCTCAAATAATAATTATTTTTTTTCGAGGCAGGGTCTCACCACTCTGGCCCAGGCTGACCTGGAATTAACTTTGTAGTCTCAGGGTAGCCTTGAACTCACAGCGATCCTCCTACCTCTGCCTCCCAAGTGCTGGGATTAAAGGCGTGCACCACCACGCCCGGCTCTCAAATAAATGTTTTTAAAGACAAGGTAAAAGTTGAACCAAGCAAAAAAAGTTGAACCAAGCCAGAACATTCTAACATTTGTCAAGGCCTGCTGTCTTGGAGGAGACACTTGAATTAAGGATGCCAAGTTCCCTCCAATCTTTACAAAGAGCAAAGGGTACTGCTGCCTTTCTGGTGCCCTGTAAAGGTGGGGAGATCTGGTGCTCTGAACCCCAGGCTGACCAAGGTATGAAGGCCCCCTTCTACCTCACAGGTACAGTCACTTCACATACATGCAAGCAGGCACCCTGCCCTGCACCCACCCACCCCACCCACCCCTGCTATACGGAGGGAAAAGGAACTGGTTGAGATCTGATGACTCTCAGGAGTGATGAGGGCTTGGGAGAGACTCATGGCTTCCTGAACACGACTCACAGATCTAAGTCTATGATCTGGCCACTGAGTTTCCTGAGAAAGAGCTAACCTTCACAGGAAAGCTTGAGGAAAAACGTTCCTCAGAATCCCAGAAGAAGAGGGTCCTGGGAATGTGGAGGTGATTGGAGTACGGGGGTGATAGAGCAAGGACTTCAACTCCTGTTCAGGAGAAGAGGAAACTACATCCTGAACAGATAAACAACCTCCTGGGATCATACAGCAAGCCTAAGACATAGGGCGACTGTCATAGAAGAGAGGTTAGCCAGGCCTGGGTGGTTCTAAACGGCTTTGGCCAAAGTCAAAAACATGATGGCTTCAGCGACACAAGGTTCAATAGCATCTTCATTGAACAACTGAGGGGGGTGGGGGGGAAACAATAGTCCATCTGGGACCCACCCCAAAGTCACTCTATCCTGTGTAGCCTCTGGCCTCTTCCTCTCCTGAGAGCCTAGCAGGAGAAGGGCCTCTGCAAGTGACCATCCTAGAAACATGGCTCACAGGAGCCACAGGGAGCCCAAAGAGACCAGCAGAATGTAGCCAATTATGATGACCGGATTCAGGAAGGAGAGGCCAGCCATACTGGCAAACCTCAAGTCAGACACCTGCGTCTTGATCCAGACGGTGAAGTGGGAGGTGCTGGTGTAGATGCTGGGGAACTGGCGCCTGCCACAGCCAAAGCTCCAGCTCACCACGCCCATCTGGATCCAGGTCTTGTTCACCTGGCAGGCAAGGGAGCTGCCGGCGGTATCCTGCAGGGGAGAAGACAGGCCTCAGGTGGCAGCAGTATGAGCTGGCTTAGGTTCTTGTTGTCTCCAAGGATGAGACCTGGCTATGAATCTTTTCTGTGACCCAGGAATTCTTTTTGTAAATTTCTTTTTTTTTTAAAGATTAAAAAAAAATTATTTGTGAGTTAGAGATAGAGAGAGGGAGAGAGAGTGAATGGGCGCGCTAGGGCCTCTAGCCACTGTAAATGAACTCCAGATGCATGTGCCACCATGTGCATCTGGCTTACATGGACCTGGAGAATCGAACTGGGGTCCTTAGGCTTTATACAGGCATGCGCCTTAACCACTAAGCAATCTCTCCAGCCCTCTTTTTTTTTTAATTTCTAAAAAATATTTTAAGCCGGGCGTGGTGGCGCACGCCTTTAATCCCTGCACTTGGGAGGCAGAGGTAGGAGGATCGCCTTGAGTTCAAGGCCACCCTGAGAGTACAGAGTGAATTCCAGGTCAGCCTGAGCTAGAGTGAGACCCTACCTTGGAAAAAAAAATATATTTTAAAATTAATTAATTAACTTATTTATTTATTTATGAGAGAGATTAGGGCCTCCAGCTACAGCAAACAGACTGCAGATGCATGCGCCATCTTGTGCATGTGGCTTACATGGGTACTGGGGTATCGAACCTGGGTCCTTAGGTTTCACAGGCAAGTGCCTTAACTACTAAGCCATCTCTCCAGACCCTAATTTAAAAATATTTATTTATTTATTTATTTATTTATTTATTTGAGAGAGAGAAAGGCAGAGAGAGAGAGAGAGAGAATGGGCGAGCCAGGGCCTCTAGCTGATGCAAACAAACTCCAGTCGCATGAGCCACCTTGTGCATCTGGCTTTACATGGGTACTGGGGAATTGAACTTGAGTCCTTGGGCTTTGCAGGCAAGTGACTTAACCGCTGAGCAATCTCTCCAGCCCCAAGGATAAACATTTTGAGGTTGTTCTCTGACCTCCACAAGCACACTGTGGCATACGTGTACCCTTACCCCTTCACAAATAATAATAAAAAAGCACTTTATGGGCTATGATGTGATTGTATTGTAGCACAATTGTACAGCATTTGCCTGTCATGTATGGGACTTTGGGTTCTATTCCTAGCAGAGGAAGAAAGAAAAAAACCTCCACTCTACATTTTTCTGTAATGTTAGACAATAAAAAAAATTTTAACTGTGTGTGTAAGGGTGTGTGTGTGCATGTATGAGTGTGAGAACATGCATGTCACAGAGCACATGTGGAGGTCAGAGAACAACTTTTGGGTTAGGGGTTAGTCCTTGCTTTCCATCTTTTTTGTTTGTTTGTTTGTTTTTTGAGGTAGGGTCTCACTCACTCTGGCCCAGGCTGACCTGGAATTCACTATGTAGTCTCACGGTGGCCTCAAACTCATGGTGAACCTCCTACCTCTGCCTCCCGAGTGCTGGGATTAAAGGTGTGCGCCACCACACCCAGCTTTCATCTATTTTTTAAAAATGTTTCCCTAAGTATCTTTTTTTTTAAAATTATTTTTTGGAGTTGGGGAGATGGCTTAGTGGTTAAGATGCTTGCCTGCAATGCCTAGGAACCCAGGTTCAATTCCCCAGAACCCACATAAGCCAGATGCACAAGGTAGCACATGAGTCTGGAGCTTGTTTGCAGTGGCTGGAGGCACTGGTGTGCCCATTCTCTCTGTCGGCTTCTCTCTCTCTCAAATAAATAAATAAATAAATAAATAAATAAATAAATAAATATTTAAATATTTAAAAATAAGTAAATAACATTTTATTTATCCTTTTTGAGAGAGAATGAGGCCAATAGAGAGAATGGGCACACCAGTGCCTCCAGCCACTGCAAACAAGCTCCAGACTCATGTGCTACCTTGTGCATCTGGCTTATGTGGGTACTGGGGAATTGAACCTGGGTCCTTAGGCTTTGCAGGCAAATTCCTTAACTTCTATTTGAAGCAGGGTTGCACTCACTCTGATGTTGTTCTTTACTGCACTCACTTTCAGCTTCCAGGAAATTCTCTTGTTTCAGCCTCCCATTCCAGAGACTGTTGGGGTGACAAAAGCTCATCATGGCTTCCAGTTTTTTTTTTTTTTTAATGAGAGAGAGAAAAAGAATTGGTGTGCCAGGGCCTCCAGCCATTGTAATTGAACTAGATACAGGTGCCACCTTGTGTGCAAGTGCAGCCTTGCGTGCTTGTATCACCTTGTGCATCTGGCTTAGATAGGACTTGAAGAATCAAACATGGGTCCTTAGGCTTTGCAGGTAAGTGCCTTACCCATTAAGCCATCTTTCCAGCCCAGCTTCCAGCTTTTTATGTTCGGTCTGGGGATCAAACTCAGGCACTCTGGCTTGAGCAATGAGCATCTTATCTACTGAGTCAACTCCCCAGCCCAATGTTGGAAAGTTTTATGAATCAGGAAAGCAGATCACTTTTTAAAAATTTTTATTTATTTATTTGAGAGAGAAAGAGGTAGGTAGAGAGAGAGAGAGAGAGAATGGGTGTGCCAGGGCCTCTAGCCGCTGCAAACAAACTCCAGATGCATGCGTCACCTAGTGCATCTGGCTTTATGTGGATACTGGGGAATTGAACCTGGGTCTTCAGGCTTTGCATACAATTGCCTTAACTGCTGAGCCATCTCTCCAGCTCTATGTTTATTTGTTTTTTAATTTTTTTATATTTAATTTATTTATTTGAGAGAGAAAGAGGAAGAGAGAGAGAGAGAGAGAATGGGCACGCCAAGGCCTCCAGCCGCTACAAATGAACTCCAGGTGCATGTGCCACTTTGTGCATCTGGCTTACGTGGGTCCTGGGGAATTGAACCTGAGTCCTTTGACTTCACAGGCAAGCGCCTTAACTGCTAAGCCATCCTCCAGCCCAGAAAGTTAATTTTTTAGAAAAGAAATCACACACACGCACACACACGCACAAACACCAAAATTACTTTAGATGGATACGTGAGTGGCAGGAAAGTAAAGATTCCTCAGAGCCTGTTGCAGTTACTTTCACATTGCTGGGACAAAACACCAGACCAGAAGCAGCTCATGGCTAAAAAGCCGGGCGTGGTGGCGCACGCCTTTAATCCCAGCACTCGGGAGGCAGAGGTAGGAGGATCTCCGTGAGTTCAAGGCCACCCTGAGACTACATAGTTAATTCCAGGTCAGCCTGGGCCAGAGTGAGACCCTACCTCAAAAAACCAAAAGAAAAAAAAAACACCAAAAAACAGAAGCAACTCATGGAAGGAATGGGTTTATTTTTGGCTTATAGTTTCCAAGGACCTTTCATCATGGCAGGGACAGGATGGCAGAGCAGAGGCTGGGCATCCTATCATACCAAAGCAGGTGGAAGATAGTAGATACGAACACTCAGTATGGTGGGACTAAATACATACCAAGGCCTGCCCCCAGCAACACACCTCCTCCTACAAGGCTCCACCTCCCAAATTGCCGCCAGCTGGGAACCAAGTATTCAAAACACATGGGAACAATTCACATTCAAACCTGGGCCCCTGGAAGAAAAGGCGCACGGGAATGTGTGCACTTGCTAGAGACCAAAGCATGATCTGACTTCTTATCTCTTGCCTAAAGGAGTTCCCTAGATCTGCTTTTCCATAAATCTTCCTGAGAGGGAGGTCCCCTTTTCCTAGAATTTAAATCTAATCCTGACATTGTGGTTGGTCAAGTTCAGCCCCCAGAACTTGGCATCTGGCTCACCTGAGCCAGAAGGTGAAACCCACTACAATAAGGCTTATAAATAGATATGTGCCAGGGGACAAGCCTCTCTCAGGGTGGCCTGACCATCACTCCTGAACCTCCAGGTTCTGGTCAGTTTCCCCTGGTCTTGGTCTGGCTGGGCTGAGATGAGGGGAGAAACCCCCTCACGCCTACTTCCACATGGGATCTCCACCCTCTCCTGCCCTCTGCATGGCAGGAGCTCTCTGCACCTTCTTTTCTTTCCTCTCTAACTCCCTTTTCATGTTTTTTTTTTTTTTTTTTTTTTTTTTTTTTTTTTTTTGGTTTTGCAAGGTAGGGTCTCACTCTGGTCCAGGCTGACCTGGAATTAACTATGTAGTCTCAGGGTGGCCTCGAACTCTCGGCGATCCTCCTACCTCTGCCTCCCGAGTGCTGGGATTACCTTTTCATGTTTCTTCTAGGCCCACCCATGGGCTCTCAGGCCACGTGAGTGAGTTCATTTTCCTTCCCTTGGTTCTGAACATCCCTCGGTAAATGTGGTAATTTAATCAGTATCCTTTTCAGTTTGGTTTGCCCAATTCTTTGGTTAAATACAAACATGAGCTCAGGGTTCAAAGACTCTATTCCTGAACCCCTAACATCCCATTTCAAAACCACTGCAGAGGCCAAAACTGGAATAAGGGCTAGAACCCAGAGGGTCAGGAGAGCCCAGAAGCTTTGGCTCAAAGGCCCTGCATGTGAGAGTGAGCTCCCAGTTCATAATCTTGCTCATGCGTGCAGGAAACCAAAGACACAACTCAGGGCCTGTCTGAGAGGGAAGCAAAGCCATCTCTTCAGCCTGAAAAAAAAATTGTTTTTAAAAAGCAGATTCAGCAGGGTGTGGTGGTGCACACCTTCAATCCCAGCTCTCAGGGGGCAGAGGTAGGAGGATCGCCATGAGTTTGAGGCCACCCTGAGAACCCGCCCCCCCCCACACACACAAAAAAGCAGATTCAAGGGCTGGAGAGATGGCTTAGCGGTTAAGGTGCTTGTCTGTGAAGCATAAGGACTCATGTTCAACTCTCCAGGTCCCGTGTAAGCCAGTCACACAATGTGACACATGCACGCAAGGTCGCATATGTGCTCAAGATGGCACGTGCATCTTGAGTTCGATTACAGTGGCTGGAGGCCCTGGTGCAGCAATTCTCACCCCTCACCTCTCACTTTTGCTCTCATTCTCTTGCATTAAAAAGGGGGGTGGGCTGCAGAGATGGCTTAGCAATTAAGGAGCCCGCCTGCGAAGCCAAAGGATCCCGGTTCAGTTCTCCCGGACCCACGTAAGCCAGATGCACAAGGGGGCGCATGCATCTGGAGTTTTGTTTGTAGTGGCTGGATGCCCTGGCACCCCCATTCTCCCCCACCCCCACCCTCGCGCTTCTTGCTCTCAAATCAATAAATAAAATATTTTTTAAAAAGCACAAACCTCAGGCTGGAGAGATGGCTTAGGGGTTAAGGCGCCTGCCTCCTAAGCCTAAGAACACTGGTTCCAATCTCCAGCGGTTCCAGTCTCCAGGTCCCACGTTTAGCCAGATGGAAAGTGACAAGGGCACAATGCCGCACTTGACCACAAGGGGGCGCACATCTGGATTTCGTTCATAGCAGCTGAGACACTGCTGACGCACCCATCTCTGTCTTTCTCTCTCCCTCTCTCTCTCTCTCTCTCTCTCTCTCTCTCTCTCTCTCTCTGTGTGTGTGTGTGTGTGTGTGTCTCTCTCTCTGTCTCTCTCCAAAAAAATAAAATATAAAATATTTTTTTTTTTTAAAAAAGTACAAACCTGGGCTGGAGAGATGGCTTAGCAGTTAAGGCGCCCACCTGCAAAGCCTAAGAATGCCTGTTCGATTCTCCAAGTCCCACGTTTAGCCAGACACAAAAAGTGACACAAGGGCACAATGCCACACTTGCCCACAAGGGGGCGCACACGTCTAGAGTTAGTTCACAGCAGCTGAGAGGCCGCTGGCGAGCCCATTCTCTCTCTCTCTTTCTATCTCTCTCTGTCTCTCTCAAAAAAAAAAAAAAAAGCACAGAGCCGGGCGTGGTGGCGCACGCCTTTAATCCCAGCACTTGGGAGGCAGAGGTAGGAGGATCGCTGTGAGTTCAAGGCCACCCTGAGACTACATAGTTAATTCCAGGTCAGCCTGGGCCAGAGTGAGACCCTACCTTGCAAAACCAAAAAAAAAAAAAATAAAAAAAAAGACTGGAAATGTTCTCTGGGCATCATGTACCAGTTTTGTATGACATAAAGTATAAGCCTTGTGTATATGTACAATGATGTATGGATACATTAAAGAAAACTTAGAAAATATAATAATAATAATAATAATAATAAAGGGGCTAGAGAGATGACTTAGCCATCAAGGTACTTGCCTGTGAAGCCTAAAGAGCCAGGTTCGATTCCCCAGAAGCCACGTAAAGCCAGATGCACATGTAAGTACATGTGTCTGGGTTGGTTTACAGTGGCTAGAGGCCCTAGCATGCCCTTTTTTTCTCTTTCTCAATATATTTTTTTAATTTAAAAAATAATTAAAGCTGGGCATGGTGGCACACGCCTTTAATCCCAGCACTGGAGAGGCAGAGGTAGGAGGATTGCCATGAGTTTGAGGCCACCCTGAGAATACATAGTTAATTCCAGGTCAGCCTGGGCTGGAGTGAGACCCTACCTTGAAACCCCCCCCAAAAATAATAATAATAAATAAATAAACAAATAACTATCCAGGCATGATAATTCATACATTAGAAAGCAGAAAAATCACTGGGCATTGAGATGCACGCCTTTAATCCCAGCACTCAGGAGGCAGAGGTAGGAGGATCATTGTGAGTTTGAGGCCACCCTGAGACTACGTAGTGAATTCCAGGTCAGCCTGACCTAGAGCGAGACCCTACCTCAAACAGCAACAACAAAACAACAACAACAACAACAACAAAAACAGCAGAAAAATCATTGGCCTGGGAAATGAAATCCATAGCATGATTTTTTTTTTTTTTTTTTTTTTGGTGATGCATGCGCCTGGAGTTAGATTGCAGTGGCTAGAGGTGAGCCAGTTCTCTCTTGCGCTCTCTAGCTCTCCCTCTCTCATTAAAACAAAACAAAACAAACAACAACAACAAAAAAAAACCAGATAAGCATCTTGTGATTCTTACCAAATGAGAGAAAAAGAAAGAACTGCAAATACCAGAACTATACCCAGGGAAAATAGACTTCCTCAGAACCACAAGACTTTACAGTTTTCTCCTCGTGGACTTAACTTATGGTTGAAATGAATAATCCCTGAGGAAATCCGAATGATCAAAACTAATTTAAGGAGTTATAGGAAGCCTGACTAGTCTAATAACTATGTGAAAAACAACTCAGAACAGTGCGCTAGAACAATACCTCCAAGGAAAACACATCTGTGGTTTCATGGGCAACTGCTGGCCAGGCTTCAAGGAGATGATTTCTGTTACTTCAGATGTTCCAGAACATGGACAAATATTTTTCAAGTGAAGCAGACATATTCCTGACACAAGGAGTGACTTCCTCAATACACCTTAAAGCGGAGCCCAGCCTCCCTGGAGGAAAGGCCGTGTGGACTGCCTGGCATGGATGGTGTAACAGGAGATGCTGGGTTTCCTGAGCTCGAGACCTCTCCTGGACTGGGCATTTACCTCAGGGTCCAACACACAGAATTAGCTGGTTGTAAACAAATCAAACTAGCTGGTTTTCTAGGACACTGGAAAACTTAGATGACCTTATCGGGTACCATACTAGCTAAAATTAAAGATTAAAAACTGGGCTAGAGAGATGGCTTAGCAGTTAAGGCACTTGCCTATGAAGCCAAAAGACCCAGGTTTGATTCCCCAGTACCCACGTAAGCCAGATGTACAAGGTGGCACATGCATCTGGAGTTCATTTGCAGTTCTCTATCTGCCTCTTTCTCCTTCAAAACAATAAATAAATATATTTTCTTTTAAAAAAAAGATTAAAGGGCTGAAGAGATGGTTTAGTGGTTAAGGTGCTTGTCTGCAAAGGCCAAAGGACCCAGGTTCAATTCCCCAGGACCCATGTAAGCCAGATGTATGTGGTGGTGCATGCACCTGGAGTTCCTTTGCAGTGGCTGGAGGCCCTGCCATGCCCATTCTCTCTCTCTTTCTCTCTCTCTGCCTCTTTCTCTCTCAAATAAATAAAAATATTTTTTAAAAGATTTTAAAAAATAAGCCAGGCGTGGTGGCACACGCCTTTAATCCCAGCACTTGGGAGGCAGAGGTAGGAGGATCGCTGAGAGTTCAAGGCCACCCTGAGACTACATAGCTAATTTCAGGTCAGCCTGGACCAGAGTGAGACCCTACCTCGCAAAAACCAAAAAAAAAAAAAAAAAAAAAAAAAAAAAGATTAAAAAAAATAGACATTAAAAAAAATGGTTGAGGAAATGGCTTAGAGGTTAAGGCATTTGCCTATGAAGCCTAACACCCCAGTTCAATTTCCCCGGACCCACATAAGCCAGATGTACAAGGGGGCACATGTGTCTGGAGTTCGTTTGCAGTGGTTAGAGGCCCTGGCATGCCCATTCTCTCTTTCTCTCTATCTTTCAAATAAATAAATTAATTAAATTTTTAAAATATTTTAAAAGATTAAAAACCGGGCTAGGGAAATGGGTTAGCAGTTAAGGCGTTTGCTTGCGAAGCCTAAGGACCCCAATTCAATTCCCCAGGACCCACGTAAGCCAGATGCACAAGGGGATACATGAGTCTGGAGTTCATTTGCAGTGGCTGGAGGCCCTGGCATGCCCATTTGCTCTTTCTCTCTGCCTCTTCCTCTCTTTCTCAAACAAACAAATAAATAAATAAATAATAAAATATCTTTAAAAAGATTACAAACTGGGCTGGAGAGATGGCTTAGTGGTTAAGGCGCCTGCCTGCTAAGCCTAAGAACCCGGTTCCAATCTCCAGGTCCCATGTTTAGCCAGATGCAAAGTGACTCAAGGGCTCAATGCCGCACTTGCCCACAAGGGGGCGCACACATCTGGATTTCGTTCACATCAGCTGAGAGACTGCTGGCGCGCCCATCTCTATCTGTCTCCCTCTCCCTCTCTGACTGTCTCTCTCTGTGTCTCTCTCCAAAAATAAAAAATAAATAAATAAAAAGATTAAAAACAACCTATACTGTCCCTTCACTGAGACTTGTGGGTATATTTTTCATAGTCCCTTAAAGTAGTAGTAGTGGATCAATATGCTTATTTCTTTACACAGATGTTTTACCGGTTGTTAAAACTACTTTTTTATGATGCATATTAGCATACAAACCTTTTTTTTATTTTTAATATTTACTTATTTGAGAGAGTGAGAGAGGGAGAATATGGGCACATCAGGGCCTCTTACCACTGTACACAAATTCTAGATGCATGAGTCATTTTGTACATTTGGCTTTACATGGGTACTAGAGAATCAAACCCTGACTTTGCAAGCAAGTGCCTCTAACTGCTGAGCCATGTCTCCAGCCCAAGCAATCAAACCTTTATTCCTAGAGGTATTTAGTTTTACACTTGTAAAAAAACAAAAAGTAATGTTTTCACATAAAAACTCTGTTGTATCCAAAAGGACTTCTGTCTTTTATTCAGGACAATCAGGACTTTAAGGAACAAACATTAATTAAAAGGTGTTCTAAGAAATGAAAAGTGGGCTAGAGAGATGGCTTAGCAGTTAAAGCACTTGCCTGTGAAGCCTAAGAACTCATGTTTGAATCTCCAGGTCCTACATAGCCAGACGCACAGTGATGCAAGCACACAATGTTGTACATGCACACAAGAGGGCGTACGCATCTAGAGTTCATTGGCAGCAGTTGAAGGCCCTGGCACACTCTTTCTCTATCTCTCAAAATAATATAATAATGGGCTGGAGAGATGGCTTAGCAGTTAAGGCACATGCCTGTGAAGCCTAAGGACCCCGGTTCAATTCTCCAGGTCCCACTTAAGCCAGATGCACATGGTGGCCCATGCGTCTGGAGTTCATTTACAGTGGCTAGAGGCCCTGGCGTGCCCATTCTCACTCTCTCTCTCTTCCTTTCTCTGACTCCAATAAATAAATAAATAAATAAAAATAAAATCTTTTAAAATAAAATAAAATAACAAATAGATAAATAAATAGTGCTGGAGAGATGGCTTCGTGATTAAGTCACTTGCCTATGAAACCTAAGGACCCAAGTTTGGTACCTCAGGACCCCCATGAGCCAGATGCACAAGGTGGTGCATGCATCTGGAATTCATTTGCAGCGGCTGGAGTCCTTGGCACACCCATTCCCTCTTTATATGACTTTCTCTCTCTCTCTCAAATAAATAAATAAATAAATAAATAAATAAATAAATAAATAAATAAAATATTAAAAACATAAAAAGACAGGAGGGTTGGGGAGATGACTCGGTAGACCAAGCTCTTACTGAGCAACTTTGAGTATCCGCTTTCACATCCCCAGAATTCCACATAAAAGCCAGAAGTTGTGGCAGGCTTCTGTAATCCCAATGTGCAGGAAGGGAGGCGGAGTCAGCAGGATTTCCCTGAAGCTCATGAATGCAGTGGTGAACAATGACAGACCTTGCCTCAAGTGAGGTGGATGAAGACCAACCCAAAGGGTGTCCTCTGACCTCCATGTGTGCACTGTGGCACACTCACACTTGAATATGCACACATACACATACACCAGATTGAAAAACAACATTAAAGACATGTATCTAACCCTGTGCACAAGTGCACCACAATTGGACTGGAGGCCCCCTCCACAGGAGGGAATCCCTGCCTGGCACTCAAATCCTAATCAAAAGCCTATGGCTGGGACGGTCATGAGCCCTAGAGGGGAGCTAATAGTGTTGTCAAGTGGAATGGGTATGTTATGCCCAATCAAAGTGTCCTCTAACTACTTATGCTTATGCCCACATTTATTTTTATTTTTTATCTTTGGTTTTCCAAAATAGGGTCTCACTTTAACTCAGGCTGACCTGGAATTCACTATGTAGTCTCAGGGTAGCCTCCAACTCTCAGCAATCCTCCTACCTCTGCCTCCCGAGTGCTGGGATTAAAGGCGTGCGCCACACGCCTGGCCTGGAGTCTATTTCCAGTGCCTGGAGGCCCTGGTGCACCCATTCCCTTTCTCTCGCTCTGCCTCTTTCTCTCTGTCAAATAAAAACAACATATTTTAAAAAAAAAAGAAGAGGGAGAGATTAAGGGCATGGTGGCACACACCTTTAATCCCAGCACTCGGGAGGCAGAGGTAGGAGGATTGTCGTGAGTTCAAGACCACCATGAAACTATATAATAAATTTCATATCATCCTGGGCTAGAGCCAGACAGTTTTTGAAAAACCAAAAAAAAAATAAAATAAAATAAAATAAAATAGAAGAGGGACTACTTGGAAAGAAGAAGGGATTCAGAAATGGAAAATGGAGGATAGTAGGAAGGGATTATGATTATGCTGTGTTGTCTATATGTACAGAAGTTGTCAATAAAAAGATTTTTTTTTAAGTATACCATTACCAAGTCCTGCAACCCAGGGAGAATGGTCATGAGGAATCTGCTCCGTGCTTTGACCTAGAGCATAGTGTCACCTTAGTAGTTGCAGACAATGCGCTGACAGATCAGAACATTTGTCCCTGAAATAAAGTGCCACAAAACACCAGCAAGGAACAGCTCGCTCCTTGGCAGACGGCATGCTAAATCAACCCAGAAAAATCCTTTATGGTGACTGGTGAAGACATCCATCCATGAAGGTCGGCAGCAAGCAAAAGCCGAACTATGATGGCAGGATGTTTGGGGGTACCGAGGGAGAGATGTACCCAAAGTAATGAAAATAGTAAAAAATCACGGAAGTGAGTGAAACCACTAACAACTACAGTTCATTTGAAGGCCGGAAAAGTTCAGACAGCTCAGCGAAAATTCTCGGATAGAGTAAAGGTTAAGCTGATGCTCCCCACAAGAGGAGATGAAGAGAGTGAAAATGTTAGAAAGTTCTCGTAGCATTTACCTTCTCATTGCTGGGACAAAACATCCAACCCCAAAGTGGCTTATGGGAGAAAAAGGTTTGTTTCAGCTTATCATCTCCAGGGTTGGGGTACATCATGTCAGGACAGAGCAGAGGCTGGGCATCCCATCTTTTTTGTTAAATTTTTATTTATTTATTTATTTGTTTGTTTGTTTATTTATTTATTTAAATTGAGAGAGGCAGAGCAGATATATAGAGAGAATGGGCACACCAGGGCCTCCAGCCACTGCAAACAAACTCCAAACTCCAGACACATGCACCACCTTGTGCATCTGGCTTACATAGGTCCTGGTGAATTGAACCTGGGTCCTTTGGCTTTGCAGGCAAATGCCTTAACTGCTAAGCCATCTCTCCAGCCCTGGGCATCACATCTTGTGACATCAGCAAGATGGCTAGCACTGGCACACTGGACTCATCAGCCTCAAGCTCTGACCCTAAGGACACACATCCTCCAGCAAGACTCCACCTCCCAAATGCCCTCCTCCAGGTACCAAGGATTCAAAACACAGGAGGCTATGGGGGAACATCTCATTCAAACACCACAGTTCTGGTCCAGCTAAGGAGGCTGTAGGGATTAACTCCCGGTGTTAACTCAATTTTAAATATATGTGTGGGAAATATAAGGTGATATGCTATTCAGGTTTTTGTCACTACAACCTGACACAGGCTGCTTATATTGAAAAAGAGGTCTATTTATCCTATAGTTTTTAAAAAATATTTTTTGTTTATTTTTATGTATTTGAGAGCAACAGACAGAGAGAGAAAGAGGCAGAGAGAGGGGGAGAGAATGGGTGCACTAGGGCCTCCAGCTACTGCAAACGAACTCCAGATGCATGCGCCCCCTTGTGTATCTGGCTTATGTGGGTCCTGGGGAATCAAGCCTTGAACTGGGGTCCTTAGGCTTCACAGGCAAGCGCTTAACCGCTAAGCCATCTCTCCAGCCCTAGCCCATAGTTTTGGAGGCTCATTAGTATGACTTCTGCGTGGGCTCAGTTCCGCTGAGGGGTCTACATCAAATAGCAGATGGCAATGGGAAGGGAGGAGCCTGGATCAGGCAAGTGGTCATATCTTTGAATGTTCCAGAACATGGACAAATATTTTTCAAGTGAAGCAATTTAAAAGTAAAATTTTCAGGGCTGGGGAGATGGCTCAATGGTTAAAGTGCTTGCTTGTAAAGCCTGCTGGCCCAGGCTCAATTACCCAGCATCCACATAAAGCCAAATGCACAAAGTGGCACCTGCATCCAAAGTTCATTTGCAGTGGCAAGAGGCCCTGGTGCAGCCATACTTTCTCTAAATAAATAATAAATAAAAAATATTTTAAAATAAAAATTGAGGGCTAGGGAAGTGGCTTAGCAGTTAAGGTGTTTGCCTGTGAAGCCTAAGGACCATGGTTCGATTCCCCAGGACCTGTGTAAGCCAGATGCACAAGGGGGTGCATGCATCTGGAGTTTGTTTGCAGTGGCTAGAGGCCCTGGTATGCCTATTCTCTCTTTCTCTCAAATAAATAAATAAAAATACATTAAAAAAATAAAAAGTAAACTTTTCCAGTTAGTTTGATTATGGGAAAGCCTCATTTTCTAATTGTTGTATTTATGTATTACTTTAAAAATATTTTGGGCTGGGGAGAAGGCTCAGCAGTTAAGGAACATGCCTACAAAGCCCAAGGACCTGAGTTCAATTCCCCAGTATCCATGTAACACAAGGGGGCACATGCGTCTGGAGTTCATTTGCAGTGGCTAGAGGCCCTGGCATACCTATTCTCTCTCTCTCTCTCTTGTTTTGCAAACCTGCCAATCAGAGTTTGGACTCCAGGACTCACATAAAGCTGGACACAAAGTGGCTTGGGCATCTGTCATCCCAGTGTGCCCATAGCAATGGGAGATGGGCTAGCTAGTCTGGTCTTCCCAGTGGCAAAACAACAAAAGAGACCTTGTCCTCAAATAAAGGCAGAGAGAGAGAGAACCGGCACCTGAGGTTGACCTGGCACATGTGCACCCATATATAAACACACCTACACATACACAAACATCCACACATACAATTTTTTTTTAAAAAATGAAGGCAAATACAACCTACAACCCATCACTTCTGTGCAAGGTGCATCCTAATGAGAACTGGGGACACATGAATGGGGAAATGTGTGTGAGAATACTTAGAGCAACAGTTTGTGGTACGATAGAGCAGGGAACTCCCTCGGCCATCTTAAGCCATAGAATGGATAAACTGTGATACATTCACAAAAGAGAATATTAAAGACGTGATCATGGGCTGGAGAGATGGCTTAGCGGTTAAGGCGCCTGTCTCCTAAGCCTAAGAACGTCGTTTCCAATCTCCAGCAGTTCCAATCTCCAGGTCCCACGTTTAGCCAGATGCAAAGTGACGCAAGGGCACAATGCTGCACTTGACCACAAGGGGGAGCACACATCTGGATTTCGTTCGCAACAGCTGAGAGGCTGCTGGTGAGCCCATCTCTATCTGTCTTCCTCTCCCTCTCTCTGTGTCTCTCTCCAAAATAAAAAATAAAAATAAAGACTTGATCATGGCTGGAGATATGGCCCAGCAGCTAAGGGACTTGCCTGCAAAGCCTAACAACCCGGGTTCAATTCCCCAGTACCCATGTAAAATCAGATGCATAAAGTGGCACATACATCTGGAGTTCTTTTGCAGTGGCTAGAGGCCCTGGTGCACCCATCCTTTCTCTTTCTCTGTCTCTCTCTCTCTCATCAAAAGGGGCATATCTCATCAAAAGGGGCATATTGAATCGGACATTATTTATGCAGAACGATCACCCAGATGTGGGCACGAGGCTGATGTGAGAAGTTTTAAGATGCCCTACGAAATGCTACCTGCGGACAGGGGCATAGAGCCTCTCACCCTGATTTGACCGTCTAGAAAACTGAAGCTGGGTCACGTGACAAGGAAACATGACCTGTAGAAGCCACCTCCCTGCCCCAGCCTCCCGTCACACCTGGCATGTATCCAAGCCCCACTCTGAGCTGGTGCACAGCATGTTTTTCCCCATGAACTTCTTCTGGTTCTTCGGCAGGAGGAATTGGTAACGCTTATCACAGACATCATTGCTTATAATCCTGACAGCCACCCCCTGGACACTGTAGGGGACCTTTAATTTCCCTGCAGAAGAGAGAGAGAGAAAATCTTGTTATCATCTTATCATATTACTTCAGCTTTTTGGCCTATTTCCAGTTCAGAGGTGCACATGTTTGCTAATGTGAGTGGCAAGGCCACTTCCTATAACACTGCTTTATAAACGCACAGCCTGACTTTTCAAAAAGGTCTCTATTCAGCCGGGTGTGGTGGGTACACGCCTTTAATCCCAGCACTTGGGAGGCAGAGGTAGGAGGATCGCCAAGAGTACAAGGCCACCCTGAGAATACAGAGTGAATTCCAGGCTAGCCTATGCTAGAGCAAGACTCTACCTTAAAAAAAAAAAGAAGAAAGAAAGAAAGAAGAAGAAGGAGGAGAAGAAGAAGAAGAAGAAGGGCTGGAGAGATGGCTTAGCGGTTAAGGCACATGCCTGTGAAGCCTAAGGACCCAGTTCAATTCTCCAGGTCCCACATTAGCCAGATGCACAAGGGGGTGCATGTGTCTGGAGTTCATTTGCAGTGGCTAGAGGCCCTGGCATGCCCATTCTCTCTCTTTCTCTCTCTCTTCCCCTTTCTTTCTCCCTTTCTCTCTCCCTCTTTCTGTCTCTAATAAATAAATAAAAATTAAAAAATAAAGAAAAAAAGAAAAGAAAAGAAAAGAAAGGAAAAGAAAGCAAGTAAGGAGGAAGAGGAGAGGGAGGAGGAAGGAATGAATGAGTAGTGAGTGAGGAGCGCATGGACCCCATGTAGCGGCATTCTGCAGAGATGGGGGTCTTGGGACCCTTGCTCTTGGGCACTCACCTTTATTCCTGTCTTTTCCCCACCCAATGACCCAGCACATGGTGCCAATGGGTGGTTGGAAGTTGATGCTGGGGAGGCAGATGGGCTGGACAAGGGGGTTCCAGGGCACATGCTTTATGAGCTTCAGTAGGGCGATGTCCTGGTCCATTTGGTTTTTGAAACGGTCATGAATCACGATGAGAGCGACGGGCAGCTCTGTGCTGTTGTCTGCAAGGGACTGGACTCCCACCTTCACAAAGTACTGGGTGGGATCCTTGGATCTGCGGGCCCGGGTAAGGAGGCAGATGACCATCAGTGAGACCATATATGGTTAGTGAGGTAGGGGCCACCCCACTACTCCCGGATCCTCAGATTTATCCAGGGTCCCCTAGGCTCAAAAGCAAAGCCCCACATGCCAACCCCCTCAGACCGAGGAGCGGTCTCTCCCAGACTAACCTCTGTAAGCAGTTTGCAGCCGTGAGGACCCACTGGTGGTGGATGAGGGAACCACTACAGATGTGTATTCCCAGAAACAGGATGCTCACGTGCCATGGCCACTTGCCTACCTCCACCACCTTCCCCTCCACCACTTTGCAGGAGACGTTGGTCTGACCGCAGGTCCAATACCAAGGCCCTGAGGAGAGGCAGAGAGGGGACTGCTGAGGGCAGCCCCCACCCCACTGACCACAGCAGACTGTCAAGGCAGTCACTGCCATTGTACATGCGTGTGGGGGAGGGAGGAAGGATGATTCCCCCGTCACCTCAAAACTGGCAGGCACAGATTCAGAGGCAGAAAGTAGTTGACATTATAAAGAAAACCCCCAAACAATGACCAAACAACCTGTCTGAGGCTTGTTATAAGCCATCACCCCAGGACTAATCCCCAACTCATAGTTGATTCAAGTATGACTTGGGGAGGAAGAAGTAGAGACAGCCAACAAAAAGTGAGCCAGGCTGGAGAGATGGCTTAGCGGTTAAGGCGCCTAACTCCTAAGCCTAAGAACGCTGGTTCCAATCTCCAGGTCCCACGTTTAGCCAGATGCAAAGTGACACAAGGGTGCAATGCTGCACTTGCCCACAAGGGGGCGCACGCATCTGGATTGCGCTAACAGCAGCTGAGAGACTGCTGGCGCACCCATCTCTATCTGTCTCCTTCTCCTTCTCCCTCTCCCTCTCCAAAAAAAAAAAAAAAAAAAAAAAAAGCAGGATCCTTCAATTTGTTGCTCCCAAGAAATTTACCTTTCTACAAAAGATAGACACTATCTTAGGTTGGAAAGTTGGAAAACGGTGTTTCAAGCAAAGGGGCCTAGAAAACAAGCAGGGGGTCACTATCCTAATATCTGACTGGGCAGACTTCAGACCAACATTAGTTAGGAAAGATAAGGAAGGTCACTTTATATTGATTTTATTTTTTTAAGAAAATTTTTGTGGTTTTATTGTATCATGAGGCATTGGAAACATCTGAACAAATCAATATCTGGGCGGTGAGGCAGCTGCTTTCTCCTTCACTTCTTTGGGTTACTAGAGCAACTTGTCAGTAGATTAAAAATAAATAAATAAAATGACAATCTTTTGCATTACTTAAGTCTTTCAAGGCATGTGCTGGTACAACACAAACTTCTCCTGTCAGATGCAACTAGTCTAGCATCCAAACATCATGCACAAAACCTCAGTGGTAGGAGCGCACTGCACCCACGCCCACCTCGGCCCTGCTCATTTGTGTATGATATTTGGAGCATCTGGAAGAGTGTAATAGTATCGGGAAGAGGAGGGAGAAGGAAACAGCGTGAGTAACTGGCCAAGAAGAGGTCAGCCGTAGTTGTGCAGGGCAAGCCTGAACATGTCATTGGTGCAAACCCAAGCATCATTGATGTTCTTTAATAGGAACATCTGGTGGAAACCTATGATGGGATCTTCATCAGCCTTGAGGTGACCCACGACCATGCTGAGGATGCAGCTATCTGGTGTAGGCTGATGGTCCTGCGAAGTGATACTATGCTGAATTTTCTGGAACGGAAGGCTAGACAACTTCTCCACAATGGCAGCTTTCCCCTGGAACTGCTGTCCTTCCCACGTAAGGCATGATGCATCAATATAAATTGCGCCTAGTTGGGTTCTGTCATTATCAAATAACTGGTAGTAATGCTGAATGAAGCTGGATCCAATCTGCTCCCAAATTGGCTTGTCTCCCATCCTAGAACATCAGCTGGCCTCGCTGAGACCCAAGGGGCTGGCACGATGGCGGCAGCGGCGGCGGCAACCCCTCACTTTATATTTATTAAATATAAGTAGGACATTACAATCCTAAACATATGTGCACCTAACATGGGGCTCCCAATTTCATCAAACAAATGCTATTAGAACTAAGGTCACAGATAACACCAAACACAGTTGTAGTGGGTGACTTCAATACCCCACTCTCATCAATTGACAAGTCAGCCCAGAAAAAAATAAACAGAGAAGCATCTGGATTAAATGAGGTCATAGAACAAATGGACCTAACAGATATCTACAGAACATTTCACCCAAATGCTGCAGAATACACATTCTTTTCAGCAGCACATGGAACATTCTCTAAAATAGACAATATATTAGGACACAAAGCAAACCTTAACAAACACAGGAAAAGTGAAATAATTCCTTGCACTCTATCTGATCACAATGGGATTAAACTACAGATCAATAGCAAGAAAAGCTATAGAGCATAGACAAAATCATGGAAACTAAACAATACACTACTAAATGATGAATAGTCAATGAAGAAATCAAGAAGGAAATCAAAAAATTCATAGAGTCAAATGATAATGAGAACACAACAGACCAAACCCTTTGGGACACAATGAAGGGAGGGAAATTTATAGCTTTAAGTGCCTATATTAAGAAATTAGAGGGGCTGAGGAAATTATTTAGTTGTTAAGGTGTTTGCCTGTGAAGCCTAAGGACCGGGGTAAAATTACCCAGGACCCAAGTAGCCAGATGCACAGGAGAGTACATGCGTCTGGAGTTCATTTGCAGGGGCTGGAGGCCCTGGTGTGCTCATTTGCTCTTCCTCTCTGCCTCTTCCTCTCTCTCTTTCAAAATAAATAAATAAATAAATAAATTAGAAAGGTTACAAGTAAGTAACTTAATGCTTCACTTTAAGGCACTGGAAAAGGAGAACAAGGCAAACCAAAAATCAGTAGATGGGAAGAAATAATAAAAATTAGGGCCTAAAATAATGAAATAGAAACCAAAAACCAATCAAAAGAATCAATGAAATCAGTAGCCTTCCTATATGTTAACAACAAACATACAGAGGATGAAATCAGAGGATCACTCCCATTTACAATTGCATCAAAAAAAAAAAAAAAAAAAGTGGAATAAACCTAACCAAGGAAGTGAAGGATCTCTACAATGAAAACTTTAAAACACTCAAGAGAGAAACTGCAGAAGACACTAGGAAATGGAAAGACATCCCTTGTTCTTGGATTGGAAGAATCAATATTGTAAAAATGGCAATCTTACCAAAAGCAATCTACACATTTAATGCAATCCCCATCAAAATTCCAATGGCAGAGCTGGAGAGATGGTTTAATGGTTAAAGTGCATGCCTGCAAAGCCTAAGGACCCTGGTTAGATTTTCCAGGTTCTAAGTAAGCCAGATGCACATGGTGGCGCATGTGTCTGGAGTTTGTTGGCAATGGCTAGAGGCCCTGGTGTGCCCATTCTCACTCTCTCACTCTCCCTCTCTCTGTCTCTAATAAATAAATAAAATAAAATCTTTAAAAAATTTCCCATGGCATTCTTCACAGAAAGAGAAAAAACAATCCAAAAATTCATTTGTAAGCACAAAAAAACCTAGAATATCTCAAACAATTTTGAGCACCAAAAATAAGGCTGGTGGTATCACCATACCAGATTTTAACCTATATTACAGAGCCACAGTAACAAAAGCAGACACGTAGATCAGTGGAACAAAATAGTGGACCCAGATGTCAATCCAGGTAGCGACAGCCACTTGATCTTCAACAAAAATGCCGAAAATACGCATTGGAGAAAAGACAGCCTCTTCAGCAAATGGTGTTTGGAAAACTGGATATGTATCTGCAGAAGGATGAAAATAGGTCCTTATCTCCCTCCATACACAAGAATTAAGTCCAAATGGATCAAAGACCTTAATATCAGACCTGAAACTCTGAAACTGCTAGAGGAAAAAATAAAAGAAACCCTTCAACATATTGGTCTTGGCAAAGACTTTTTGAATATAACCCCAGTTGCTCAGGAAATAAAACAACGGATCAACTTCTGGGACCTCATGAAATTGCAAAGCTTTTGTACAGCAAAGAACACTGTGACTAGAGCAAAGAGGCAACCTACAGAATGGGAGAAAATCTTTGCCAGCTATACATCTGGCATTAATATCCAGGATATACAAAGAACTCAAAAAACTAAATAATAAGAAATCAAACAACCCAATTAAAAAATAGGCTATGGAACTAAATAGAGAGTTCTCAAAAAAAAAATACAGATGGCATATAAACATCTTTAAAAAATGTCCTACACTTAGCCGGGTGTGGTGGCACACGCCTTTAATCCCAGCACTAGGGAGGCAGAGGTAGGAGGATCACCGCTGAGTTCAAGGCCACCCTGAGACTACAGAGTGAATTCCAGGTCATCCTGGGCTAGAGTGAAACCCTACCTTGAAAAAAAAAAAAAAAAAAAAAAAAAAAGTTCTACATCCCTAACCATCGGGAAATGGAAATTAAAACTATGTTGAGATTCCATCTCACTCCTGTCAGATTGGCTACCATCATGAAAACAAATGACCATAAGTGCTGGTGAGGATGCAGAAAAAGAGGAACCCTTCTACACTGTTGGTGGGAATGCAATCTGGTCCAGCCATTATGCAAATCAGTGTGGAGGTTCCTGAGACAGCTAAAAATAGATTTACCATATGATCCAGCTATACCACCCCTAGGCATATATCCTAAGGACTCATCTCACTACCTTAGAGGTGCTTGCTCAACCATGTTTATTGCCACTCTATTTACAATAGCTAGGAAATGGAACCAGCCTAGATGTACCTTAACTGATGAGTGGATAATGAAGATGTGGCACATTTACACAATGGAGTTTTACTCAGCGGTAAAGAAAAATGAAATTATGAAATTTGCAGGAAAATGGATGAATCTGGAAAGGATTATACTAACCCAGGCCCAGAAAGCCAAATGTCGCATGTTCTCTCTCATATGTGGATCCTAGCTACAAATGACTGGACTTCTATATGAATAGGAATAAAACTCAGTAGCACAGGCCAGTAAGCTAGAAAGGGGATATAAAGGGAATAGAAATGGAGGGAGGGGGGACTTAATAGGATGGCATTGTATATATGTAAGTAGAAGAACAGATTAATGGGAGTGAAAAGGCAAAAGTAAGGTCAGGGGAAGAGAATGAGTAAAGGAAAGGTAGGGGGAAGGCTAATCAAAATCTAAAAGAGTATGAATAAGTCATATGGAAGCTTACTTTTCTGGACAATGGAACACCCAGAAGCCATAGATTGTTACTAGAAAATTTTCAATGGCAGGGATGGGATACCTTCCAGTGAGTTGTTGGCCACGGAGGTCCCTGATGCCCCCAAAACATTACAGGCCATTGCCGAGGCCCTTGGTTTCCCATCAGGAATAGATGGTAAGACCCTATTGCTGAAGACTCCACATACTTGGGCTGCAAGACCACTGAGAAATCCTGCTGGAGCTGAACTGAAAGCCTCCTCCATGTGGACCAGCTGACAGAAAGCTGGAAAAAGCTACATTGCATGCAGTTCAATGGGAGAAAGAAACATCACCAGTGAAGGTACTCAACAGTGGACACTGCAAGCCTTAAATTTGGCCAGCCAGGCCAAATGAGCCAACGGGTGCAATAGTGCATGTCTGTTATGGGGGAAACCAACCACTCTCTAATTGGACTGGAGGCCCTCACCACTGGAGGGAGTACATGCCTGATACTAAAAACCTGTGACAGGTAATCATGAGCCCTAGAGATGTAGCATCTGCTGCTGTCTGGCTAAATGTATATACTATGCTTACCAAACTGCCCAGTAAGCACTTCTCTTATTGTTCATACTCATATATTAATCCTACTCTCACTTTTGGTTAGAGAAACTTCTCTTTTCAGATGGCAGTGACCTTGGGATGACTCAGAAAGCACCATGGTGCTGAGAAGAAAGGACAGAGGAGTGCTCAGCACTGAAACATCTCTAACACACCTTCCAAGGCTCAGGGTCCATTGCAGAAGAATATAAGAGCCAAAGGAAGGGTAGGACTCCTTACAACGTGCTCCTCCAGACACAAAATGGCCTGGATATCCATGACCTCACAGTGCCTGACACTACCTACACAAGACCATAATGATAGGAAGAAAAGATGATGACATCAAAATAAAAGAGAGACTGATTGAGAGGGGGAAAGGGGTATAAGGGAGAGTGAAGTTTCAAAGGGGAAAGTTGGGGGGGGAGGGTTATTGTCTATAATTATGGAAGTTGTCAAAAAGTAAATTAAAAATAAATTAATTTTTTTAAAAGTGAAAATAAAAGTGAGTTGTCAGGCTGGGCATGGTGGCACATACCTTTAATCCCAGAACTTGGGAGGCAGAGGTAGGAGGATCAATGTGAGTTCAAAGCCACCCTGAGACTACATAGTGAATTCCAGGCTGGCCTGAGCTATCAGGCTGGAGATATGGCTTAGCAGGTAAGGCACTTCCCTGAGAAGCCAAAGGACCCAGGTTCTATTCCCCAGGACCCACGTAAGCCAGATGCACAAGGTGGCACATATGTCTGGAGTTCATTTACAGTGGCTGGATGCTCTGGCATGCCCATTCTCTCTCTCTCTTCCTCGCTCTCCCTGTCTCTGCCTCTTTCTCTCTCTCTCTCAAATAAACAAATAAAAATAGAAATAAAAATATTTTAAAAAGTGAACTCTTAGCCAGGGAGTAACAGGGCACAATCATGCAGGGCTGCCTGTCAGTTGTGGACAAAAAGACAAGGGCAGTGATGTTGCACTGTACAACTCCAGCCCACAGACAATGCTCTGGAGGTGTGGTCTTGGTGACCACACAAGGAAGTGTACAGAGAAGGTTGCTTACTCCTTTCTTTCCTCTGGCCCTAAGAACAGGGGTAGGAGGACAGAGGCCTTAAACTGGAGATAAAATTATTAAGATTTTATTTGTGTATTAATAATTTTTTTGGAGAGAGATACAGAGAGAAGGAGAGGGAGAGGGAGACAGAGAAGGGCACACCAGCAGCCTCTCAGCCATTGTGAACAAACTCCAGACGTGTGCTCCCCCTTGTGGGCAAGTGCGGCATTGCACCCTTGCATCACTTTGCGTCTGGCTAAATGTGGGACCTGGAGATTGGAACAGGTGTTTTTAGGCTTAGCAGGCAGGCACCTTAACAGCTAAGCCCTCTGTCTAGCCCTATTAACAAAAATTTTTTTGACACAGGGTCTCATGTAGCTCAGGGTAAAATGTCAAAAAGATGACCCTTGAACTTCTGATACTCCTGTCTCTCTACCTCCCAAGTGTTGGGTTTTTACAGGCATGGACCACCATATCTGATAAGATTGAGATTTAAAACAAAAACAAAATACACATATATATTTAGAGAGAGGAAGAGGCAAATAGAGAAAGAGAATGGGTATGCCAGGGCCTCCTCCTACTACTGTAAATAAACTCCAGATGCATGAGCCACCTTGTGCATCTGACTTATGTGGGTCCTGGGGAATTGAACCTGCGTTCCTAGGCTTCGCAGGCAAACACCTTAACCATTAAGCCATCTACCCAGCCAGAGACATTTTTTAAAATGGTGCCACCCTGGATTGATACTCAATGGAGCTCTTCTTTTTTAAAAAAAGATATTTTATTTTTATTTATTTGAGAGAGAGAAAGAGGGAGAGAGAGAAAGAGAATGGGCTCACCAGGGCCTCTAACTTGTGCAAAGGAATTCCAGACCCATGCACCACCTTGTGCATCTGGCTTATGTGGGTCCTGGAGAATTGAACCTGGGTTCTTTGGCTTTGCAGGCAAAATGTCTTAACCACTAAGCCATCTCTCCAGTCCACTATATCTCTTAATGAGAAATTAAAAATAATAGCTAAATATCACAAAAGAGGAAAGAGGAAAAGATTCTGTAAGCAAGGGTTTGAGACTAAGATTAAAGAAAAAGTGAAAGGGGCTGAGAAAATGGCTCAGCAGTTACAGGTGCTTGCTTGCAAAGCCTGCCAGCCAAAGTTCCATTCCCTCAGTATTCATCTAAGGTGGCACATGTGTTTGGAGTACATTTGCAATGGCAAGAGGCTCTGGAGTGCCTATTCTTTCTCTCTCTCTGTCTCTCTCTCCCTCTATAAATAAATAAATAAATAAGCTATTAAAAATGAAAAGGGTGGGCTGGAGAGATGGCTTAGCAGCTAAGGGCTTGCCTGTGAAGCTGAAGGACCCCGGTTAGAGGCTCAATTCCCCAGGACCCACGTAAGCCAGATGCACAAGGTGGCGCATGCATCTGAAGTTCGTTTGCAGTGGCTGGAGTCCCTGGTGCACCCATTCTCTATTTATCTGCCTCTTTCTCTCCCGGCCTGTCTGTCGCTCTCAAACAAACAAACAAAAAAAATAATGAAAAGCTTTCTTATTTATAGCCTGCCATCAGTGTGGGCTATTCAACAAGCTGTCATTTCCTCATAGAGGCTGTCATGACACAGAAAGTCTGTTTCCTTTGGCAGTGCGCTGAGCAGTATGGAGCAGAGTCAGGGTTCAGCAGCAGCAGCCAAAAAAGAAATAAATATCCAAAAAAGATTGCCCCATTGGGCCAGGGATATGGCTCAGCAGTTAGAGACACTTGCTTGCAGTCTGCCAACCCAGGTTCAATTCCCCAATGCCCACATAAAGCCAGATGCACAAAGTAGTGGGCTCATCATGCCCCTGGAGTTTATTTGCAATGGCAAGAGGCTCTGACATGCTCATGTTTGTGCGCTCTCTCTCACTCTCTCTCTCTCTCAAATGAGTAAAAAATTTTAATTTCTGTTTTGTTTTGTTTTTTGGGACAGGGTCTCACTCTAGCCCAGGATGACCTGGAATTCACTATGTAGTCTCAGAGTGGCCTTAAACTCACAGCAATCCTCCTACCTCTGCCTCCTGAGTGTTGGGATTAAAGGCGTGCATCACCATGCCTGGCAAATATTTTATTTAGTTATTTGGAGAGAGAGAGAAAGAATGAGGCCTCTTGCCTATGCAAACAAACTCCAGATGAATCCATCACTTTATTCATCTGGCTTTATATGTATATTGGGTTCTTAGGCTTTGCAGGCAAGCACCTTAACCACTGAGCAATCTCTCCAGCCCTCAAATAAATAACTTTAAAAAAAAAGATTGGGAGGCAAGAGAAGGCTTCTGAAGCTTGCCCTTTCCATTTTCATAAAGCTGCAGCTCCAGAGAGCCAGGGTTCTGCCAAAATAAAAGCTTTGCCACTTTAACACTGTGACAGCTGTAGAGGTCAGGGCTTCTCCACCCCTCTGTAGGCTCTTTGGTTCTTTATTTTATTTTATTTTAATATTTTATTTTATTTTATTTTATTTTATTTTATTTTATTTTATTTTATTTTATTTTTAGAGAGAGAATTGGCACACCACAGCCTCAGCCACTGCAATTGAACTCCAGACACATGCGCCACCTAGTGGGCATGTGTGATCTTGCATGTGCCTCACTTTTGTGCATCTGGCATATGTGGGATCTGGAGAGTCTAACATGGGTCCTTAGGCTTTTCAGGCAAGCACCTTAACCACTAAGCCATCTCTCCGGCCCATATTTTAAAAATATTTATTTGAGAGAGAGCGAATGGACATGCCAGGGCCTCTCACCACTGCAAACAAACTTCAGACCTAGGCTAGCAGGCTTTACAAGCAAGCGCCTTCAGCCACTGGACCATCTCCCCAGCCTCTCGTCAGATCTTGTATATCCAGGATAACATGGATCCCATTCTTCTTTCCCTCCAAACCTTACACAAGACTTACAGCATTCAGCATGGAGATAACTGCACCAGGTTCCAGCACCAAGTACAGAAGACAAACGTGGGGAGCCGTGACAGATTATGTGGGCATGCAAACGGTTTTAGATCCTTGCCCTGGGTACAGTGTCACCATTCTATATTCAGCAGACACCGGAAGCTCAGAGACCTTGTTCTGTCCCCTTTCTCGGGGTCCAAGCACCGTAACTTACAAGCAGGGTTCTATATTCGTTCCCACAGTCACACACGGCCACCAAAAGACATGTCCAGGCCTTGTGACATCCATCCCTGCAAGGTAACAGCTCACTCTCGTCCCCTCATCAATCACAACATCCCTGAGTACGCCCATCCCCCAGCTATCAACTGTGCCTGTGCACATGTATGGATGGCTGTGTGTGCCCTAGCCAGTCCAAAATGTCACAAACTCTCGAGAGCAGTGCAGTGCCACTTCAGAGCAGAGGGCCACCTGCTCATTCATTCCTTCACTCATCACACACTTGTTTGTTCAACAGGGTATCAGTGCGGGGGTGGAGAGAGTCACACTGATGGAATAACAACTCCTGCGTTGCGGGATATGTCCCCACTCCTGGCCACCACCCAGCTAGTTCTCTACCAAGCACACAATGAGCAGCTGGCAGGTGACCTGAGGCAGAGTTGGCACCATGAAAATCACCCATGGTGATTGGTTACGATGGGAGCCTGGAGGATCAAACTTTTCACTCCCAAAGAATCTACTGAGGGCTAGAGAGATGGCTTACCGGTTAAAGCACTTGCCTGCAAATCCAAAAGACCCAGGCTCAACTCCCCAAGACCCACATAAACAGGCTGCACAAGACGCTGCATGCGTCTGGAGTTTGTTTGCAGTGGCTGGAGACCCTGGCCCACCCATTTTCTATATCTGCCTCTTTTCTCTCTCTCTCTCGCTCAAATAAATAAATAAACTTTTTTTTTTTAAAGAATCTACTAAAATGTGGTTGTGAGGTCTAGGGAAATGGCTCATGGGTAAAGTGCTGGCTGTGCAAGGACCTGACTTCTGATCCCCCCGAATCCACACACGTATCTGTAGCATGTATCTGTAGTCCCAGCACTCTTGAAGTGAGATGGATGGTGGAGACAGAGGAATCCCTGGAAAACCACAGATCAACTAGTCTGGTTTACTCAGCAGAGAGCGATAAAGACCCTATCTCAAACAAAGCAGAAGGTGAACTGATATCCAAGGCTGGGCTCTGACCTCTATATTCATACACATGCCTGCACGCACACACATGAATGCACACACACACCCATCCACACACACACACACACACACACACACACACACACAGAGTAGTTTTTCGTCTTGGCTCTGCCACTCACAAGGCATTAAAGTTCTCTGGACCTGGGTTTCTTGTGTGACATGGCGGCCCTACTCTACAGGGTTGTGGTATATACCATCTCACCATCAGGACCTGACGTCCACGTATCACACTGACACTGTCACAAGTCCCGAACCTCCCAAACAAGCTCATCTGTGCCATGGATGTTCATTTGTTCCCCCATTCATGTTTCCTTGTGTGTTTGTGGTCACCCTGAAAAATTGGAGCTGACCCATTAGCGGTCTACGGGTTTCTGTAAGGTCACAACCCTCACCCATCTCGTCAATCTGCTGAGGATGATATTGGGGGAGGAGAGGGGCAGCACAGACGTGTGGACAATTGGTGTAAACCCTCAGGCAGACAGCCCTTTGCCCCACCCCCAAGCCCAGCCTCTTCCACGCCCTACCTTCCAGGTAGGTTTGTTGCCCAAGTCTAACAGAAGAAAGCGGAGGGGAAAGGAGTCCCTGAGGATCCGCTGGTCCACACGCCATGGCAAGTCGGTGTCCAACCCTCACAGTTATGGAACATGAGGGCAGAGGAGCTGGGGAATCTCTATTGTGCAAGGATTCTAGAATTCACGGTTTGTTTACTCAGGATAACAGCGAGACACTCTGCGCGCCACACCAAGTATGGGGGCTTAGCCTGCTGCAACAACCTCAAGGGTCAGCCCCCCCCCGTGGCCATGAAGTGATGCTTCTGTCAGGATCCTCCCTGGAACAGTGCTCCTGGGGACCTGCACTGAACCTGACCCCATGACAATGTCTCCAGGGTCCAGCTTTCAGCAGTGTACCTGATGCCCAAGCCTTGGTCTTGATGGCGTCCCTATGCCTAAGTCTGAGCTTGTGACCTTGCCACGTATCTGGCTCCCTGTGAGTGGCTTGTGTCTTGTAGTTAGCCCATGCAGGCCGTCCACTGCCCAGCTCAGCCCCCTCTGAGGAGCCCCTGGACGTATGGAAACCGAGGCACGACTAGTTCCTCTAATGTGTGGCTGAGGTGCAGCTAGACACTTCCTTTTTCCCTCAAAAACTTTCTTTTCTTTTTTTAAAAACTTTATTTAATCAATTGAGAAAGAGAGAGAGAGGCAGATAGAGACAGAGAGGGAATGGATGTGCCAGGGTCTCCAGCCACTGCAAGCGAGCTGGAGATGCATGCACCACCTTGAACATCTGGCTTATGTGGGTCCTTGGGAATTGAACCTGGGTCTTTTGGTTTTGCAGACAAATGCTTTAACCACTTAGCTATCTCTTCAGCCCAAGACTTTATTTTCAAAAGAGCGTGGCCATGTGTATATGGCCTGGCCAAGTGGTTCCCTGAGCAGAAGTGACTTCCAGGCTCAGATCTTCGGGAATCAGCAGAATAAGTGATATCTCGGGACACCTCCCCTCACTCCACTTGGGTCTTCCTCCCTCCACCCCTTCCCCCATCCAAGGAACCCGTGCTCCTCACACTGTCCATGAGGACAGCTCACTTCTGCTGTACCCTGTGGTCAGTATTGTCAAAGACAATGTTACTTCCATGCTGCTGAGGGAAATGAACTGGAGGGAACAATATAGAACTAGAAACGGTTGAAACTATTCAGGAGAGCAGGCCATACCTTCGCTGCTAGTGTGAGCCCCGAAACTCCAGAGGAGGCAGAGAAGACACCTGAAACTTTCCACACAGGGCTGTGGGAAAGCCTCAGTGGGAACTGCCCAGCCGCTGCCTCAGAGAACGGATGCGCAGGTCGCTCCCCAGCCCAGGACACAGGCAGTCTGTGGCTGTATGTAGCTATGTGGGGAATCGTAAGCACGTTGAGGAAATAAGGGCCTCCACATGCACGCATGCATGCACGCACATAAAAAGACGGGTAAAATATGCCATATCTATAAACAAAAATAGAAATGACAGGCTGGGGAGAAGGCTCAGTGGTTAAAAGGTGCTCGCTTGCAAAGCCTGCCTGCCTGGGTTTGATTGCCCAGCACCCACATGTAGGGCTGGAGAGACGGCTTAGCAGTTAAGGCGCTTGCCTTTGAAGCCTAAATATCTAGGTTCAACTCCCCCCAAGCCCACGTGAGCCAGATGCACAACATGGCGCATGCATCTATGGTTCGTTTGCAGTGGCTAGAGGCCCTGGCTTGCTGCTAGTCTCTCTCTCTCTTTCATAAATAAATAAATACAAATATTTTTTAAAGTGTCATATGTGTCTGGAGTTCATCTACAGTGGCAAGAGGCCCTAGCACACCCATATTTTTTTTTTCTCTCTCTCTCTCTCTCTCTCTTTTTGTCTCTCTTCTCTGTCCTCTTAAATAAATAAAGCCATCAAAAAAATAGAAATGGCAATGTTAATTTCTAAAAATGATTCAGGGGCTGGAGAGATGGCTTGGCAGTTAAGGTGCTTGCCTGCGAAGCCTAAGGACCCATATTCTACTCTCCAGATCCCAAGTAAGCCAGACACACAAGGTGATGCAAGTGCAAGGTTGCACATGTGCACAAGGTGGCACACGTGTCTGGAGTTCGATTGCAGTGGCTGAGGCCCTGGCATACCAAATTCCCTCTCCCTCTCATAAAAAGAAAAAAATTAAAAATTGAAATAAAGTAAAAAATAAAAATGATTCAGGACAGGAGCTTTAAGCACAAAAAGAAAGTTTTTTATGTTTAAAAAAACATAAATTATAATGTGCTACATAATCCGTAGCATCATAAAGTTCTGTCCACCAATGAGATAACATCAAATGTAGTCTTACAATCAATCCTAACCTCAGTGTGGGAGAGTCGCCTTCAGTTCCCTGGCTGTGGGATGGAGCAGCAGGCTATTAAGGAAGCCACAACATCCAACTTTCCTAAACGCTCAATTAATACAGGCTATATCTTTTACCACGACACAATGAAACATTTAATAATGAACGAGAGTGAAGGAAATAAGCCAAATCCTTTGAAAGTTAAAAAAATAAACTTTGGGCTGGAGAGATAGCTTAGCGGTTAAGGCGCCTGCCTGCTAAGCCTAAGAACCCGGCTCCAATCTCCAGGTCCCACGTTTAGCCAGATGCAAAGTGACACAAGGGCGCAATGCCGCAATTGACCACAAGGGGGTGCACACATCTGGATTTCATTCACAGCAGCTGAGAGACTGCTGGCGCGCCCATTCTCTGTCTCCCTCTCCTTCTCTCTCTGTCTCTCTCTGTGTCTCTCTCCAAAAATAAATAAAATAATAAAAAATTTAAATAAATAAATAAACTTTAAACTTTATTGGGCTTTGGGGTGTGGCTGAGTGGTTGAACACATATTTAGCATTCAAGAGAGCCTGAGTTCAATCCTTGCACCAAAATACATTAAAATAAAACTAGAAAATTAACTTTGTTAAATTATTTTGAAGAAATAGAGGTTATAAACTATTTAGAAAATGCTAATAATTAGAACAATGTACTTTAAAAATGATGTGTCTAAGGCCAAATCATAGCAAAGGTATTTATTATTAAATAACAAAGAATAAGGGCTGGAGAGATGGCTTAGCAGTTAAGGTGCTTGCCTTTGAAGCCTAAGCACCTAGGTTTGACTCCCAGATCCCACGTAAGCCAGATGCACAAGGTGACACATGTGCACAAGGTGGCACAGGCATCTGGAGTTTGATTGCAGTGGCTAGAGGCCTTGGCATGCCAATTTTTTCCCCTCCCTCTGTCTTGCTCTGTCTCTCATAAAAAAATAAGAAATAATAAAAATAACAAAGAATAAAAGTAAATGAATTAAACACTCAAGTTATTTACAAAAGGCACAAATTAAACTCAAGAAAAGCCTGCAGGACACAAATACAAAATAAATGAAGGCAGGCTCATAGCTCAGAGCTATAAATTCAACCACTGGGAAGTTAAGGCATGATCACAACTTCAAGGTCGGCCTTGATGGAAGAGTATGTTCAAGACCAGCCTAGGCAACTTAGTGAGACCCTTTCACAAAAGAAAAAGTGAAAAGAGGGCTGCAGAGATGGCTTAGAAGTTAAGGTGCTTGTCTGTGAAGCCTAAAGGACTCATGTTCAATTTCCCAGGTCCCATGTAAGCCAGATGTACAACGTGACGCAAGCTTGCAAGTTCGCACATATGCACAAGGTGGCACAAGTGTTTGGAGTTCCATTGCAGTAGCTGGAGGCCCTGGTATGCCAATTCTCTCTCTCTCTCTGTCTGCCTCTCTAAGGACCCCAGTTTGAGGCTCGATTCCCCAGGACCCACATAAGCCAGATGCACAAGGTGGTGCATGCATCTGGAGTTCGTTTGTAGTGGCTGGAGGCCCTGGTGCGCCCATTCTCTCTCTCTGCCTCTTTCTCTCTCTCTCATATAAATAAATAAACTTTTTTTTTTTTTTTTTTTTTTTTGGTATTTCGAGGTAGGGTTTCACTCTGGCCTAGGCTGACCTGGAATTAACTATGTAGTCTCAGGGTGGCCTCGAACTCACGGCAATCCTCCTAACTCTGCCTCCCAAGTGCTGGGATTAAAGGCGTGCGCCACCACGCCCAGCTCAATAAACTTTTTTTAAAAGGCCAGTCTGGCCGGGCATGGTGGCGCACGCCTTTAATCCCAGCACTTGGGAGGCAGAGGTAGGAGGATTGCCGAGAGTTCGAGGCCACCCTGAGACTACAGAGTGAATTCCAGGTCAGCCTGGACCAGAGTGAGACCCTACCTTGCAAAACCAAAAAAATAAAAATTAAAAAAAAAAGGCCAGTCTGTTAGACTTGCCTCAAAAAAAAAAAAATAAAATCTGGATATTTGAAAAAAAACAAGTACTAGTAAACATAACAAAAGGCCTATTTTATGTCTACTAGTACAGTGTGGTGTAGCCCAGGATGGCAGAATAGCAGGTAAAAAATTAGCCTGGCACTCTTACCAATGCAGCTTTGAAGTGTATAAAGCAAGAACTGCAGGAGTAGGCAAACCCTCACTTCTTGTGGTAAGCCTCTCAGAACTAACAGACTGTGTAGACATGAAGTATATGAGGCAGTGAGAGGACCTGAACACCATTGCCAAGCCTAAGCCGGTTTAAGCTTGAACTTTGGTCCAAAACATACTTTCCACTCAAATACACATGAAACAGACTGGTCAAATACTAGACTCTCTTGTGCTTCCTAACTTTCCACAATAAGCGTGCGATACTTTTTTTTTAAAAAGATATTTTATTATTTATTTGCAAGCAAAAAAGAATTAATATGGGTATTCAAAGGCCTCTAGCACTGCAAACAAACTCCAGGTGCATGCACCACCTTGTGCATCTGGCTTTACGTGGGTACTGGGGAATTGAACCTGGGTCCTTAGGCTTTGTGGGGAAGCACCTTAACCACTGAGCCGCCTCTCCAGGCCTGCATATAACACTTTTAATTTTTTTAATTTAATTAATTAATTTGTTTGTTTGTCTTTTGGTTTTTCAAGGTAGGGTCTCACTCTAGCTCAGACTGACCTGGAATTCACTATGTAGTCTCAGGGTGGCCTCGGACTCAGGTGATCCTCCTACCTCTGCCTCCCGAGGGCTGGGATTAAAGGCGTGCGCCACCACACCCAGCTTTATTTATTTATGTGACAGACAGAAAGCGGGAGAGAGAGAGAAAAAATGGGCTCGCCAGGGCCTCCAGCCACTGCAAACGAACGCCTTGTGCATCTGGCTAACATGGGTCCTGGGGAATCGAACCTGGGTCCTTCAACTTTGCCAGCAAATGCCTTAACTGCTAAGTCATTCCTCCAGCCCTTTTAAAAAAATTTTTAAATTTTTTATTTGACACTTTTATAATTAAAGAAAACCTTATGTTTATACCCATGTATTAATGCTGCTCTCAATTTTGGCTAGAGAAGCTTCTTTTCAGATGAGGATGACGACTGAGGAGACTCAAAACTCATAATGTGCTGAGAAGAAGTGACAGCAGAGTGTTCAGTACTAAATGCGACAGCTCTGTCACAACCTTCAGGGTTCAGGGAACATTATGGAAGAAAGGATGTAAGAGCCAGGCATGGTGGAGCACGCCTTTAATCCCAGCACTGGGGAGGCAGAGGTAGGAGAATCACCGTGAGTTCGAGGCCACCCTGAGACTCCTTGGTGAATTCCAGGTCAGCCTGGGCTAGAGTGAGACCCTACCTCAAAAAAAAAAAGAAGAAGAAGAAGAAGAGGAGGAGGAGGAGGAGGAGGGAGAAAAGAAAGGATATAAGAGCTGATCAGGCACAGTGGTGCACGCCTTTAGTCCCGCACTCAAGAGGCTGAGATGGGATGGCCATGAGTTCAAGGTCAGCCTGGGGCTCCAGAGTGAGTTCCAGATCAGCCTGGGCTCAAGTGTAATCCTGCTTAAAAAAAAAAAAAAAAAAAAAAAAACAGTAAGAGCCAGAGAATGGGGATGGGGGAAGTGCCCTGGAATGTCGCCTTCCAGACCCAAAGTTGCAGTCGCATTCATGACCTCACAGAGGCTGTAAGTACCTGCACAAGATCCACATAACATTGAGTCCATCAACAGGAGGTTGTCAGGGATGAAGGAGGAGGGTAAAAACAAACAACCACCACAAAAAAAAAAAAAAACACCAGACATCAAAACAGTTGGGAAGAACAAGGGCTCAGTGGAAAGGGGCAGGGCTGGGGACAAAACAAAGTAGTGGGAGGGGCTATGGTCAAACTACATTTCATGGGCTGGAGGGATGGCCTAGTGGTTAAGGCACTTGCCTGTGTTGCCAAAGGACCCAGGTTTGATTCCTCAGGATCCACATAAGTCAGATGCACAAGGTGGCACATGCGTCTGGAGTTCGTTTGCAGTGGCTGGAGGCCCTGGCGTGCCCATTCTCTTCTCTCTCTCTCAAATAAGTAAATAAATAAATATAAAAAATATAATATATATATATATATATGAAAATTATCAGTAAAAATAAAGAAAGGCTGAGTTTGGAGTACTGCATAGGGATCGCTCCTACTGTCAGCCCACGTGGCATGTTCAGTTGCTCACTGACAGTACGGCTGCAGGCCTGAGCCCTCTCTGATGCCCAGCACTAGAAATACAATGAAAACCATTAGCCCCAAACTGGGATGCCATGTGGTGGAATTCTTCAGGAGAACTTCAACCTTCCCACCCCCTTCAGCGCCCCAAGCCACCACAGAAAACAAAAACCAAAAAACAGCAGGCTCCCGTTTGCACAGATTTTAATCCCTGCTCTTCTGGTTTCAGATTCCAGAACCTTCTAAACCACACACTCGTTCTCCTAGTCACCCAAGGCCAGTCATCTACCACACCCGTCCCTGCTGGGATGCCAGAACAGGATCCAGGCTCCCAGGGTACCACTCTGTCCCCACCCTGACTTGTGTGGAATACGGACACGCGACTTTGCTGGGCAGGAGACTTTGCTCACACTTCCATCAGGTGTCACTGCAGGGTCAAAACAGCAAGAGCAAGGGGGTGGACAGTCCTGGGCCTATCGAGGACTGTAGCATCCAGGACAGGAACAGGAGCCAGAAGGAGCTACAGGGCTCAGAGCGCACCCCGTGGTTCATTTGCTTCATGATCCACCTGCTGTATTTGGCAAGACGGGTATACACGCCTGGATTCTGTGGTCTGGTGCAGGCCTTCTCCCAGGACAGGATCCCCGCCATAATCCACTTGCCTTCTACTTCACAGGCTAGTGGACTCCCAGCACGCGCCTAGACAAAGACAGAGCTGAGGGGAGGCTGCGCTGGGACCAAGGTACCCGCGATTGTATTGTCTATACCCTCTCCATTCAGCTTGGAAGAGTCATTCCTTAAGGATCTCACCAGCTGGGACTTCTCAGCTGGAGACTGTACCCCAAACTGCAGCCAGGCGTCAGCCACAGGGAAGGATGGTAAAGCAGAGTTTGGTGGTGATGACAGAGAGGAGGCCAAGCTGCCTCAGGGAACAGCTCCCCCACCCACAACCCACCCCAAAACTCATCCCTAGAAGAAAAGCTACCAGAATACCACCCTCCCATAAACTCACATAACACAAGTTCTCTCCATAGTTGGTGGCACAGACAATGTCGCCGAGGATAAGGGGGACAATTTGGAGGTAGGGGGACTGCCTGTGGTAAATGCGGTTGCACCGCTTGTTGTCCATGATGAACACCTGCTCTTCCTGCAGCTCTGACAACAGTGTGACGTTGGCTGTGGAGGACGTCACGCCCGGTTCACACCCGGTGACTAGTCACACCCGCCCTGGGTCTTGTCCCCTTTAGTCAGCCAAGCGCTACCCTGTCACACCTGTGTACCCTTCCCCACTCCGTCCCTCCCGGGGACGGGAAGATCCTTGCCAGTGGGAGGGGATTTGATTCAGGATTTCCTTCTGGGGGAAGCTTTGGCTGAAGAACCCAGCAGGCCACAACCAAGTCCCAACGCTGCCGCCGCTTAACACCTTGGGACAAATACTTGGTCCTTCTGTGAACTTGGTTCATTCTGACTGTTTCCTGCACCCCGACTGACCCCCACTTCTCCTTTGGACATCTTGGGTCAGAGCTCAAGATGTTTCAGCCTCGTTTCTTTCTTTTATGATTTCTCCTCCCCCTCTCTCTCTCTCTCTTTGATTTAAAAACACCAGACATCAAAACAGTTGGGAAGAACAAGGGCTCAGTGGAAAGGGGGCAGGGCTGGGGACAAAACAAAGTAGTGGGAGGGGCTATGGTCAAAATACATTTCATGGGCTGGAGGGATGGCCTAGTGGTTAAGGCACTTGCCTGTGTTGCCAAAGGACCCAGGTTTGATTCCTCAGGATCCACATAAGTCAGATGCACAAGGTGGCACATGCGTCTGGAGTTCGTTTGCAGTGGCTGGAGGCCCTGGCGTGCCCATTCTCTTCTCTCTCTCTCAAATAAGTAAATGAATAATTATAAAAAATATAATACATATGTATATGAAAATTATCAGTAAAAATAAAGAAAGAAGGCTGAGTTTGGAGTACTGCATAGGGATCGCTCCTACTGTCAGCCCGCATGGCATGTTTCAGTTGCTCACTGACAGTACGGCTGCAGGCCTGAGCCCTCTCTGATGCCCAGCACTAGAAATACAATGAAAACCATTAGCCCCAAACTGGGATGCCATGTGGTGGAATTCTTCAGGAGAACTTCAACCTTCCCACCCCCTTCAGCGCCCCAAGCCACCACAGAAAACAAAAACCAAAAAACAGCAGGCTCCCGTTTGCACAGATTTTAATCCCTGCTCTTCTGGTTTCAGATTCCAGAACCTTCTAAACCACACACTCGTTCTCCTAGTCACCCAAGGCCAGTCATCTACCACACCCGTCCCTGCTGGGATGCCAGAACAGGATCCAGGCTCCCAGGGTACCACTCTGTCCCCACCCTGACTTGTGTGGAATACGGACACGCGACTTTGCTGGGCAGGAGACTTTGCTCACACTTCCATCAGGTGTCACTGCAGGGTCAAAACAGCAAGAGCAAGGGGGTGGACAGTCCTGGGCCTATCGAGGACTGTAGCATCCAGGACAGGAACAGGAGCCAGAAGGAGCTACAGGGCTCAGAGCGCACCCCGTGGTTCATTTGCTTCATGATCCACCTGCTGTATTTGGCAAGACGGGTATACACGCCTGGATTCTGTGGTCTGGTGCAGGCCTTCTCCCAGGACAGGATCCCCGCCATAATCCACTTGCCTTCTACTTCACAGGCTAGTGGACTCCCAGCATCGCCCTAGACAAAGACAGAGCTGTGAGGGAGGCTGCGCTGGGACCAAGGTACCCGCGATTGTATTGTCTATACCCTCTCCATTCAGCTTGGAAGAGTCATTCCTTAAGGATCTCACCAGCTGGGACTTCTCAGCTGGAGACTGTACCCCCAAACTGCAGCCAGGCGTCAGCCACAGGGGAAGGATGGTAAAAGTAGAGTTTGGTGGTGATGACAGAGAGGGAGGCCAAGCTGCCTCAGGGAACAGCTCCCCCCACCCACAACCCACCCCAAAACTCATCCCTAGAAGAAAAGCTACCAGAATACCACCCCTCCCATAAACTCACATAACACAAGTTCTCTCCATAGTTGGTGGCACAGACAATGTCGCCGAGGATAAGGGGGACAATTTGGAGGTAGGGGGACTGCCTGTGGTAAATGCGGTTGCACCGCTTGTTGTCCATGATGAACACCTGCTCTTCCTGCAGCTCTGACAACAGTGTGACGTTGGCTGTGGAGGACGTCACGCCCGGTTCACACCCGGTGACTAGTCACACCCGCCCTGGGTCTTGTCCCCTTTAGTCAGCCAAGCGCTACCCTGTCACCCCTGTGTACCCTTCCCCACTCCGTCCCTCCCGGGGACGGGAAGATCCTTGCCAGTGGGAGGGGATTTGATTCAGGATTTCCTTCTCGGGGAAGCTTTGGCTGCAGAACCCAGCAGGCCACAACCAAGTCCCAACGCTGCCGCCGCTTAACACCTTGGGACAAATACTTGGTCCTTCAGTGAACTTGGTTCATTCTGACTGTTTCCTGCACCCCGACTGACCCCCACTTCTCCTTTGGACATCTTGGGTCAGAGCTCAAGATGTTTCAGCCTCGTTTCTTTCTTTTATGATTTCTCCCTCCCTCTCTCTCTCTCTCTCTTTGATTTTTCAAGGTAGGGTCTCACTCTAGCCCAGGCTGACCTGGAATTCACTATGTAGTTTTAGGGTGGTCTTGAACTCACGGGGCTCTTCCTACCTCTGTCTCCCGAGTACTGGGATTAAAAGTGTGTGCCACGCCTGGCATATTTATTTTATTTTTAAATATTATTGTTACTGTTTTTGTTTGTTTGAGATGGGCTCTTGTGTACGCTAGGCTGGCCTCAAACCACTGTGTAGCCAAGGAAGGCCTTGAACTCCTGATCTTCCTGTCTCCCAAGTGCTGGGATTTCAGATGTGTACCACCACATCTGGCAATTTTTTTGTTGTTGTTGTTGTTTTGGGGGGTAGGGTTTCACTGTGGTCCAGGCTGACCTGGAATTCACTCTGTAGTCTCAGGGAGGCCTCGAACTCACAGCAATCCTCCTACCTCTGCCTCCCAAGTGCTGGGATTAAAGGCGTGAGCTACCACTCCCGGCCTCTTTTTTTTTTTTTTTTTTTTTTTAACCATTTTTTTGTTGCCCACTTGAGTCCCTGGACAGTGCTAACATGACTGAGGTGTCTGCTTAAACCGTAACACTGGTCACCACATGAGGAATGATTCCTAACACGTTCCAAGAATTAGGGGCCAGAGGCCACAACCACAGTGTCACAGGGAAGGAGTCAGGAAAGTCCCCAAGAGAAGAGGCACACTCTCTGGGGCACGCTGGTCCCATCCCCACTTACCTGAGAAGCGCTGCTTAGCCTGGCCCCAGCCAGTCACCCAGCACTCTGTCCCAACCTTCAAGTGGAGGTTGGGCTCTGGGAGGCAGATGGGCTGCACGAACTTGCTGAAGGTGACAGGAGTTTGAAGATGGAGAAGAGCGACGTCACCTACAGTGAAGGTCCGGCCCCAGTGCTTGGGGTGCACAACGATGTCTTTCACGGCAGCCCAGATTGCACTCCTGGGGTTCAGAGGCTGCAGCTCATTGGTGCCCAGCATCACCGAGTACTCTTTGGTGCTACAGGACACACAGAATCCCACTGGTAGACGTCAGCTTCCCACGCCAACCTCCCTGGACCCTTTCCCTTCTCAGAAGTCCGGTCTGATCTGCTCTGTCCAGCCTATGTGGCCTTGCCCAACCTGGGGGACACTCGATGTCAGAGATACGACAGGCCCTCTCATTCCCCATTCGCATTGATTCCGAGTGGCCTGGCCCACCTACCACACTGCACCGTGTGGTGGCAGTGTTCATGGATGCCACCCTGTGGGGAAGTGGGGTGTTCAGGGTTTTTCTGTTGCCCAGTTTATGATATGGTCTCTGTTAGTTGGGTGTCTCGGGGACCCTGTGAGATTCTGAGCATGACTGTCCCCTGCTGGATATCCCTTCCCACTTTTCTCCACAGCCCTCCTCAAACCACATTGAATACCAGCAGGACTAAGGTAGCTGAGCTGGGCCCACTGCAGCTCTGCATGTCCAGGCCCCAGATACATAGGCCCACAACTCACCCTTGGATACAGTGGGCAGCGGACACCACCCAGCTGGGATCAATGAGGGCCCCTCCGCACACGTGCTCATTTTCTATCCGGAGGCTCACCTCCCAGGGCCAACGGCGGGGCTCATCCAAGTTCTCGGGCCACCAGGGCTTGCCACAAACTTCAGGAACAAGCACGTCAGAAGGGACAGTTACCACAGAAAGGAAGTTCACAATGACTGGGAACCAGTCGACCTATGAGGTTGGAGCCAGGGGCTTCTTTCCATGTCAAAGAGGGGGAGGCTGAGAGGGAGAGGAGGAGAGTGGTTTGCCCCAAAGCACTGAACTAGAACGGAAATGACAATTCCAGACACAAAAACCCTCAAGACAGAGACATGGAGACATCACAGCAACAGAGTCACAAGGTGCCAGGCGTGGTGGTGCACGCCTTTAATCCCAGCACTTGGGAGGCACAAGTAGGAGGATCACCGTGAGTTTGAGGCCACCCTGAGACAACAGAGTGAATTCCATGTCAGCCTGGGCTAGAGGGAGACCCTACCTCAAAAAAACAAAAAACAAACAAACAAAAAAAAAAACCAAAACACAAAAAAACAGGGATGAAGCAACACAAGAACCTTAAAAAAAAGGCAGAAGGGCTGGAGAGATGGCTTAGCGGTTAAGGCACCTGCCTCCTAAGCCTAAGATCGCAGGTTCCAATCTCCAGCGGTTCCAATCTCCAGGTCCCACGTTTAGCCAGATACAAAGTGATGCAAGGGCGCAATGCCACGCTTGACCACAAGGGGGCACACGCATCTGGATTTCATTCGCAGCAGCTGAGAGGCTGCTGGTGCGCCCATCTCTGTCTTCCTCTCCCTCTCTCTCTCTCTCTGTCTCTCTCCAAAAAATAAAAATAAATAAAGAACATTAAAAAAAAAAAAAGGCAGAAGTAGGGACTGGACAGATGGCTCAGCAATTAAGGAGCTTGCCTGCAAAGTCTAACAACCCAGGTCGGATTCCCCAGTACCCACGTAAAGCCAGATGCACATGCACAAAGTGGCACGTATATCTGCAGTTTGTTTGCACTGGCTCAAAGCCATGGTGTGTCCTTTTCTCTCTCTCTCTCCTTGCAAGTAAATATTTTTTTTTTTTTAATGCAAAGGGGGCTGGAGAGATGGCTTACTGGTTAAGGCACTTGCCTGTGAAGCCTAAGGGCCCAGGTTTGATTCCCCAGTACTTAAGCCAGATGCAGAAAGTGGCGCATGCCTCTGGAGTTCGTTTGCAGTGGCTGGAGGCCTTGATGTACCCATTCTTTCTCTCGCTGTCTCTCCCTCTCTTTCTCTCTTTCTCTCTCTTTCTCTCTAAAAAACAAAATTAAATTAAAAATGCAGAAGCCAGGCGTGGTGGCGCACGCCTTTAATCCCTGCACTCGGGAGGCAGAGGTAGGAGGATCACCCTAAGTTTGAGGCCACCCTGAGACTACATAGTGAATTCCAGGTCAACCTGGGCTAGAGTGAGAGCCTACCTTGAAGAAAAAAAAAAAAAAAAAAAAAAGGCAGAAGTACAGCTAGAGTCCTAAGATAGGAAATGCATTTCTTGCACCTGGACCATGCCTTGAAAAGGTTTGTTGCATCTCTCTCTTTTCTGCATGTGTGTGCAGGTACACGTTTACGTGTGTGTGGAGGCCAGTGGACGGTCTTGGGTGTTGTTCCTCAGGAATGCTGACCACCTTTTTTTGAGACATGGTCTCTGTTTGTCCTGGGACTCACATAATTAAGCTAGACTGGCTGGCCAGTGAGCCCCAGGGATATGTTGTCTCCACCCCCTCACCGCTGGGATTACAAGCACACATCACCACACCAGCGTTTCCCGCCTCCCCCATGGCTTCTGCAGGTCGAACTCCAGTCCTCATGCTTGCAAGGCGAGCAGTTTATTGACTAAGCTATCTCCCTGGTTCCTGACACATCTCTTTGATGCAAAAGATCCTCATACTGTTCTGTCAAGAAAAGCTATGGAACTGGAGAAATGGCTCAGCAATTAAGGCACTTGCCTGTGAAGCCTAAGGACCCAAGTTCAATTCCCCAGTTCCCATGTACCCACATAAGCCAGGTACAAAGTGGCGCATGCCTCTGGAGTTCATTTGCAGTGGCTAGAGGCCCTCCTTCTCTCTCTCTCAAATAAATAAGTATTTTTTTTCAAAAAGGAAGCAAAGGCCAGGCATGATGGTGCCTGCCTTTAATCTCCGTGTCAGAGGCTTAGGCAGGAGGGTTGCTGTGAGTTGGAGGCCGGCTTGAACTTCAGAGTGAGTTCCAGGTCAGCCTGGGCTAAGGTGAGACCCTGGTGCAAAAAAATAAAAGTAAACAAAAGAGGGCTTGGGAGCTAGCACAACAGTCACAGTCACTTATTTGAAAACCTGCTGGCCCAGGTTTGATTCCCCAGTACGCATGCAAAATCAGATACATAAAGTGCACCTGCATCTAGAAGTCCTTAAAAGTAGCAAGAGGCCCTGGCCACCCATACACCTCTTCTCGATCTCTCTCTCTTTCTCTCTCTCTCTCTCCTCCCTCCCTCCCTCCTTCCTTTCTTCCTTTTCCTCTCCCTCTCTTCTTGCGAATAAATAAAAAGTCTTGAGCCGGGCATGGTGGCGCACACCTTTAATCCCAGCACTGGGGAGGCAGAGGTAGGAGGATCGCCATGAGTTCGAGACCAGCCTGAGACTACATAGTGAATTCCAGGTCAGCCTGGACTACAGCGAGACCCTACCTAGAAAAACCAAAAAAAAAAGAAAGAAAGAAAGAAAGAAAGAAAGAAAGAAAGAAAGAAAGAAAGAAAGAGAGAGAGAGAGAGGGAGGAGGGAGGGAGGGAGGAGGGGAGGGAGGGAGGAAGGAAGGAAGGAAGGAAGGAAGGGAGAAAGAAAGAAAGAGAGAGAGAAAAAAGACAAAAAGAAAAGCTATGCACTTTTTCCAGGCCCTAGATACATGGGCCACGCTCACCAGTGGATACCGTGGGTGTCAGATACCACCCAGCTGGGACCATTGAGGGTCCCTCTGCACACGTGCTCTTTTTCTATCTGGAGGCTCACCTCCCAGAGCCAACAGCTGGTCTTCTCCAAGTTCTCTGGCCAACAGAGCTTGCCACAAACTTACCCTGAACAGCCTAGAGCGCATGTACTCAAGTTTGCCCATTGTTCTGCCAGTCAAGTTGTATGGATGTAAGAACAGACACAGGTGTAGAGATTCTAAATGTCAGGCAACATGGTATTTTGAAATACAACAACAAAAAAAAAGAGTCCAAAGTGCAAGGACTGTCTCAGAAGTGGGAGGGTAGTCTCATATTGGAAAAACTCCAGTGCAGTCTCCACTGGAACCGTTCTAACAACCCGCAAAGACAGGGATCGGCTGCTTTTCTCAGAAAAAAGGCATTTGAAAAAATTTGAAACATATGTATGACTTCAAACAGAGTAAACCCCCTTACTTGGTAAACCAGAAAGAGAAAGGAAATCCTTAACTTCACAAAAGTTATGTGTTACAAACCTACAATAAATATAGCACACACATACCAAAAAAAAAATAAAATAAAATAAAAAACAAACTACACTACCAGAAGCCAGGATGGGAGGGAAGCAGAGGAAGAAGTTGAAAGAGCCCGTGGGGGCTTCTGGTTCTGTACTGCCCAATTTTTATTTTGTTTTTTTGGGAGGTAGGGTATCACTGTAGCCCAGACTGACTTGGAATTCACTATGTAGTCTCAGGGTGGCCTTGAATTCACAGCAATCCTCCTACCTCTGCCCCCCCCCACCACCACCAAGTGCTGGGATTAAAGCCATGCACCACCACACCTGGTAGTACTGCCCTATTGTTTTTAAATATTTATTGGCTGGGAAGATTGCTCAGTGGTTAAGGCACATGCCTGTGAAACCTAAGGACCCAGGTTCGAGTCTCTAGGACCCACGTAAGCCAGATGCACAAGGAGGTGCATGCATCTGGAGTTCGTTTGCAGTGGCTAGAGGCCCTCTTTCTCTCTCTCTTTCTCTCTCTCTGTGTCTCTAATAAATAAAGTAAAATAAAATCTTTTTAAAATATTTTATTTGTTTATTTATTTATTTGCAAGCAGAGAGAGAGCATGCATGCACATGGGCATACCAGGTCCTCTTATCACTGCAAACAAACTCCAGATGCATGTGCCACTTTGAGTATCTGGCTTTTACATGATTACTGGGGCCGACAGGCTTTGCAAGCAAGTGCCTTTAACCACTGAGCCATCCCTTCAGCCCATTTTGTGTATTTTAAATGCACTTCAAAGAAACAATTTACTTTAAGAATAACTAACATTTCTCTCTCCAAGCAAAACCAACTAGAAAATATATTCAAGACACATTTTCAGCAACAAACTGCTGGAAATTTTAAATGGTGGTCCATTCAAAACTCTAACAAAAGACACAAAAAAATAACATTGCTTGTTGGTTAACAAAATGACCAAATGACATAATTTCTACCAGAATAAACCTACAGATTCTTTTTTTTTTTTTTATTTTTTTTTGGAGAGAGACACAGAGAGAGAGGGAGAGGGAGACAGATAGAGAATGGGTGCGCCAGCAGCCTCTCAGCAGCTGTGAACAAAATCCAGATGCGTGCGCCCCCTTGTGGTCAAGTGCAGCATTGCACCCTTGTGTCACTTTGCATCTGGCTAAACACGGGACCTGGAGATTGGAACCGGCGTTCTTAGGCTTAGTGGGCAGGCGCCTTAACCGCTAAGCCATCTCTACAGCCCCAGATTCATTTTTCACATTGGAATTTTATGTGTACATTTTGCCTTTTACTGCTTGTGTGTGTGTGGTGTGCGTGATATGTGAGGTGTGTAAAGTGTGTGGTGTGTGCACATTTCTGCGCTCATGCAGCGTCCCCTGCACTCACCTATGGCGGGATACTTCGCCTTTGGAGACAGGAGCAGAACGTCACATGCCCTGCTCCATCGCTCCTCTGCCCATTCTTGAGATGGTGTCTCTTACTGATCCTGGAGCTTGCTATTTTTGTTTGTTTGTTTGTTTGTTTGTTTGTTTGTTTGTTTGTTTGCTCCAGGAATTCTCAAGTCTCTGCTCCCATATGGGACTGGGGTCACAAACATGTATGGCCATGCCAAGCTATTTATGTAGATCCCAGGAACTGAACTTGAGTGATCTCTCAGGTGCCCTCATGTTTGCCCAGGAGTGTTGTTAACTACTGAGCCATATCTCCAACACCATTTTTCCTTTTTTTTAAAAAAAAAATATTATTTTATTTTATTATGATTATTTGGTTTTTCGAGGTAGGGTCTCACTCTAGCCCAGGCTGACTGGGAATTCACTATGAAGTCTCAGGGTGGCCTCGAACTCACAGCGATCCTCCTACCTCTGCCTCCCAAGTGCTGTGATTAAAGGTGTGCAGCACCATGCCCAGCTTTATTATTTTATTTTATTTTATTTACTTATTTGAGAGAGAGGAGAGAATGGCCACACCAGGGCCTCTAGCCACTGCAAATGAAATCCAGACCCACGCACCACTTTGTGCATCTGGTTTACGTGGGTACTGGGGAATCAAAACTGGGTCCTTAGGTTTTGCAGGCAAGTGTCTTAACCATTAAGCCATCTCTCCAGCCCTTTTTTAATTTAAAAAAATTTAAATTTATATGCAAGCGGGGGGGGGGAGAGAATGGGCATGCCACGGCTTCCAGCAGCTGCAAAGTTCAGGTGCATGCACCACTTTGTGCATTTGGCTTTATGTGGATACTGGGGAATTGAATTCGAGTGGTTAGGCTTTGCAGGCAAGTGCCTTAGCTGCTGAGCCATCTCTCCAGCCTCATTTTGCCTTGTCTTGTCATTGCATATATTCATTGTTCATGGTACTGGGTTTCATAAGGACATATTTAAACATGTACTTTGAGTATTCCCCCTGCTCTCATCCCCTTTTGTGCCCTTCCATTTAGCCACCGTCATTCACATACAGTTTTACTTCTATATTCATGTCATAGACACATACGTGATTTTATGTATCTATATAACATCTAGGACCACAAAGCATGTGATATTTGTCTTTCTCCACATTAACATTTTTAAGAGACTTGATAGGGGCTGAAGGGGTTAAAGGTGCTTGCTTGCAAAACCTGACAGTCTGGGTTCACTTCCCTGATACCCATGTAAAGCTAGATTTACAAAGTGGGCCATGCATCTGGAATTTGTTTGCAGTGGCAAGAGGCCCATATTCTTTCTCTTGCTTCTTTCCCTCTCATAAATTAATAAATAATAAGTAAATAAATATAAAGAAAATGTCATAATGGTATTCATAATTTTGTACTCTAACTAAAAAAAATTAATGAAAAATTTTAATTTTTTTTTAAATTTACAAATAACAAAATCTTTAAACGGGACTGAATGACAAGAAGAGGAAACAGAAAGATATCTGATGTACAAGCCATGTACGTCGATGAAAAATGCAAGCACATGCACACTGAATACATTGAACACATATAAGGAAGGTCAGAGCAGGAGAATGGAGACTAGGTGTGAGGCCTGGACAGACGCGGGAACAACTAACTTAACAGATCAACCGGTCGATAATGAGTCAGGATGGAAACCTGGCAGGACCTGAGTCAAGGGTAGACTAAGGAGCAACACAACTATGTGTACTCTTAGATCTAAGGGAAAAGACAGGAAGCCCCAAGAGCCAGGCTCTGCAAACAAGGTGCCCAGAGCCCAGGAGGCTCCTTCTGTAACTGTGAGGAAGGGTCTACATCAGTTTGTCAGATGGAGGGAGTGCTGATGACCCACAGCCTGGACTGAATTCAAAGAGGCTTCGCATTCCCATGGAAGGCCCAGGTACTCCTCCTTCTGAACAGTCAGGGCATATGGCCCTGAAGCTACAGGTGTTCCTAATAGGAAGCAGGTCTATGAGATCACTGCTTTCTATCAACCCAGAAATACTATTAAAGCAAGGCCTTTAAGAGCTGAAGTTCTCCCTACAGCAGGGACCCACTGACCCACCTGGATTGGTCCTGTTCTCCGAATAACCTGAAGGAGAAAAGAGGGATAAAGTGAGAGCTTGTGAGAAGATGGCAGCAAAGAGGTGCATTTTTCATTACTTAGCCCATTCAGTCCTGCACCAAAGATTTCCTAACGCTCCCACTCCGCTGCCCCCCCCACTCTGTTCCCAATCTGAGTCAAAGACCAGGACAACAGGCACAGCAGACAGAAGTAAACGCACCATCATCTATGTGCAGGGCCAGAGGGGTCAGGTGAGCCCAGAGGAAGTGGTATACTGAAGAGAATGTTGAGAGAATACTGGCTAGGTGTTAAAGATGAGAAGGAAAAAGAAAAAGAAAAACAACAATGACATTCCTTGCAGAAAAAAAAAATCGTTATGTCTGCTGGAGCCTCTGGAAGGCAAAAGAAATGTCTGTGGCAGTAAGAGGAAGATGACATGTGGGAGGGTAGGCAAGAAGCTGGAGCAAGAGAGGTGACAGGGTCAGGCTTGTATTGTGAAAGTAGCAGAGGAAAATGACAAGATGGAGGACAGTGCAATCCCACAGGAGGACCCAGGAAAGCAATGAGATCTGAATGAGGAAGTGGCTGTGAGAGCAGACACCAAGAAGCTGGGTGTGGCAGCACACATCTTTAGTCCCAGCCCTCGGGAGGCAGAGGTAGGAGGATCACGGTGAGTTTGAGGCCAGCCTGGGACTACAGAGTGAGTGTTAGGTCAACCTGGGCTGGAGTGAGACCATATCTTGAAAAAAAAACGTGGGCTAGAGAGATGGCTTAGTGGTTAAGGCACTTGCCTGTGGAGCCTAAGAACCCAGGTTCGATTCTCCAGGTCCCACATAAGCCAGATGGACATGGTGGCACATGTGTCTTGAGTTCATTTGCAGTGGCTAGAAGCCCTGGTGCACCCATTCTCTCTCTCTTTCCCTCCCTCGAATAAATAAATAAAAATAAAAACTTTTTAAAAAATGGCTGGAGAGGTGGCTTAGCTGTTAAGGTGCCTGCCTGCTAAGCCTAAGAATGCTGGTTCCAACCTCCAGTGGTTCCAATCTCCAGGTCCCACATTTAGCCAGATGCAGTGACGCAAGGGCGCAATGCCGCACTTGACCACAAGGGGACGCACACATCTGGAGTTCGTTCACAGCAGCTGAGAGGCTGCTGGAGTGCCCATTCTCTCTCTCATCTCTCTCTGACTCTCTCTCAAAAAAAAAAAAAAAAAAAAAAGACACCAGGAACTCAATGAGCTGGTTGGCACTGAAGGACACAAGTTAGCCTTGGATGACACTGGTTGTCATCCACTGAGTCAGAGAACAAAGAAAGAAAAGCCAGTTGGTAAAGATGAAGGTCTGGTTTTGGACTCCCAAGAGGTGAGATGTCTCTGAGTCGCTGAGGTGGAGAGTTCCAGCAGGTGGCAGCACCTCCACACTGTTGTTTCATGAGGTGGCATGGCATAGATGGCAGCACAATGCCCAGGGCAACCAAGTCCATGCAGAGAAGGGGCAGAGAGTCAGAGAGCGACTTTGGAAATGCCCCTACGTCAGGGATGAGCAGAGTTTGGGTGACCTGAGGTGGACACAGAGGAAAGAGGAGACAGCGAGTGGAGTAGATGAGGCTCAGGAAGCCAGGAATGACAGCACATGCCTGTAATTGTAGCACTTGGGAGGTAGAAGCAGGAGGATTTACAGAGCCAGTCTCAACTACATAATGAGTTTGAGCATGGCTTGGGTTTCATGAAACCCTGTGTCAAAAAAAAAGGAATGAGAGCCAGGCGTGGTGGTGCATGCCTTTACCCCCAGCACTCGGAGGCAGAGATAGGAAGATCACTGTAAGTTCAAGGCCACCCTGAGACTACATAGTTAATTCCAGGTCAGCCTGGACCAGAGTGAGACCCTACTTCAAAAAAAAAAAAAAAAGGAATGAGGAGCTAGAGAGATGGCTCAGCCTTTAAGGCATCTGCCTGGAAAGCCTATGAATCTGGGTTTGATTCCCCAGGACCCACATAAAGACAGATGCACAAGATGGCACATGTATCTGGAGTTCATTTGCAGTGGCTGGAGGCTCCATTCTCTCTGTCTCTTTCTGTCTGCCTCTTTCTCTCTCTCTCAAATAAATAAAATACTTTTAAAAAACTGACTGGGCATGGTGGCACACGCCTTCAATCGCAGCACTCGGGAGGCTGAGATAGGAGGATCGCCATGAGTTCAAGGCCATCCTGAGACTACATAGTGAATTCCAGGTCAGCCTGGGCTAGAGCGAGACCTCACCTCAAAAAAATAAATAAACAAACCAACAAACAAACAAACAACAAACAAACTAAAAACTAAAGAGCTAGAGAGATGGCTTAGCTTAGCAGTTAAGGTGCTTGCCTATGAAGCCTAAGGACCCTTGTTCGACTCTCCAGGTCTGGAGTTCAATTGTAGTGGCTGAAAGTCCTGGCATACCAGTTCTCTCCCTCCCTCCTTCTGCACCCCTATTAAAAAAAAAAAAAAAAGCCAGGCGTGGTGGCGCATGCCTTTAATCCCAGCACTCGGGAGGCAGAGGTAGGAGGATCGCTGAGAGTTCGAGGCCACCCTGAGACTACATAGTTAATTCCAGGTCAGCCTGGACCAGAGTGAGACCCTACCTCACAAAACAAAACAAAACAAAACAAAACACAAAAACAAAAACAAAAACAAAAAAAACCTAAAACTGGAAACAATAAAATAAAATTTTAAAAAGACAAAAAAAAAAGCCAGACATGGTGGCACAGGCCTTTACTCTCAGCACTCAGGGAGGCTGGGGTAGGAGGATGGCTATGATTTTGAGGCCAGCTTGGGACTACAGAGTAAATAACAGGTCAGCCTGGGCTAGAATAGGACCCTACCTCGAAAAAACAAAACAAAACAAAACAAAAGGGGGGGGGCAAAAGAAAGCAAGAGGAAAGAGGAGCAAAAAAGAACAGGAATGATAACAGGGAATTCATAGAAAATGAAAAAGGAGGGAGAGGCAAAAAGGTCAGGGACAGAGAGACAAAGGCACTGGGATTGTTAAGGACGGAATGAGAAAGGAAGCCGCGCTAGAGGGAGCACAGTTCTTTAGGGAAGGCTGGCAGTGAACCAAGAGGGATGGGAGGAGAAAGGCACTGAACAGACGGGGAGGAAAGGATCTGTGGATGATCCAGAGAGATCAAGAAGAAGCATAGCACAGGGGAAGGCCCTGCTTCGGGCCCACCTGGCGCAAGAGGCATGCTCCCGTTCCTGAGCAAGCCAGTAACGTTGGTGTTACTGGGCAGAGTCAGGTGTGGAACGATGGCTGTGGACCCCAAGGCCTGTGTTTTCTGGGGAAATAAAGGAAGGAGCTACTGGTGAGACGTGTCCAGATGACGCTTACTATTCCTTTCCAGGGATGGAATCGGGGGTCTCTGAGCAGGGACCCACCCAGGGGTGGGGAGCCCATCCACCTGGGAAGGGCACCAGGCTGGGGTGGAGGGGTTCAGATGGTGTTGGGGAGAAGGGGGCGTCTGGGAAAGTCTGGACATTAGCCTCAGTGTCCCGATGGGCAAAGGGGAAAAGGTGGCTGGAGAGGGGAGACAAGGATGCTCCACACTGCTGGTCCCCAGGAGTCTGCAGGCCAAGTGTGACCTGAGGACGGAGAAACGCAGCTTAAAGATCCTGGGAGAGGAAAGCAGAGGAGGGGTGACTGTGGGGTGGGGATGGCGACAAGGACGTCCCAGCTGGACGAAAGGGATAGTCACCCTGACCAGGACCTCGTGGTGGACGGGAGGAGAAGGAAAGAAAACTGGCCCTAGATGTGCCCGTCTCACCCCAGCCCAGAGGCGGCCGTAGCAGCATCACCAGCACGCAGCAGGTGGGGACCCAGGGTCTCCAGGCTCGGGGCGCAGCGCCCAGGCCGCACAGCGGGGAAGCCATGAGGTCCACGCGGGCTGGCACGTGCCCCAGCGATCTGCTGGTCGTCTCGGACACGTGACTCACTTCCGCACGTGACACGGTGACGCAAGGAGTCCTGGCCACGCCCCTGCACAGCCTGCAAGGTTCCCCTGACACCCCTACTCCACCAACGCCGCCCACACACACACACCACCCACCCCCACACACACACACACACCCCAGGACTGGTCCTTAAAATAATCTTAGATTAATTGAGCCTAGCATCCCAGATTCATGAAAGCAACTGCCTCAGAGTATGACCACGTGAGACCAAAACCTATCCTGGGAAGGTGTGATCAGACCCCTGGGCTAAGGATGGCACCTTTGGTCTCCAGCCTCTGGCTACATACAGTCCCCCAGGGCCTGGTGCATCACAATTTCACAGCCACTACTGACTCTGAATACAGCAGAAGATGACTTTGAGAAAGCAATCCCTGATATGGACCGAAGACTCCATCAAAGAGACCGGAGAGGGAGCCGGGGTGGTGGCACACGCCTTTAAATCCCAGCACTGGGGAGGCAGTGGTAGGAGGATCGCCGTGAGTTCGAGGTCACCGTGAGAATACAGAGTGCATTCCAGGTCAGTCTGGGTTAGAATAAGACCCTACCTCAGAAAAAAAAAGAGAGAGAGAGAGACTTGAGAAAAGAAGGGCATGTGTACCCTTCCACAGACCATTAACATTACAGATCATTGCAAAAAAAAAAAGGGGGGGGTGGCTAGTGGGGCGCCTTGGGCTTTCAACAAGGCTTTGTGCAGAAGGATGCTGTCTTACATCTACTGGGCCTCACACAGATTGGGATATTCTTGTTTCCCTTGTTTAGCACCAGGTGTCCAGAGAGACTCTCAAGACCCATTTACCAGCGTGGCACTTAAACGGGCCCATGTGAGTAGAGGTATTATGTGCAACATAGACACCAAGTCAGTCAAGAGAAGATGGATGGCCCAGGGCTGGAGATGGCTCAGTAATTAAAGGTCCTTGTTTGCAGAGCCTGACAGCCACAGTTTGATCTCCTCCAGTACCCAGTAAAGCCAGATGCATAAAGTGGGACATGCATCTACAGTTTGCAGTGGCAGGAGGCTTTGACATGTCCATTTTCTGTCTCTGTGTGTTTCATCTTTGTCTCAAATGAATAATTAAAAAAAAAAAAAAAAAAGAGGCCAGGCCTGGTGGCATATGCCTTTAATCCCAGCACTCGGGAGGCAGAGGTAGGAGGATCACCATGAGTTCGAGGCCACCCTGAGACTATGTAGTGAATTCCAGGTCAGCTTGGACTATAGTGAGACCCTACCTCAAAGAGAGAGCAGAAGGTGGTCTTTTTGTGACCAGTATTTGGTTCTCAAAGTGAGGTCTCTAAGCAGCTGCACCAGCAGCACCTGGGAACTTGTGAAATGTGTTCATTCTCTGGCCCTGCCCCAGATATGCAGGATTGAAAACGTCCTTGGTGGAATTAGTAATGTGGTTTCATTGTTTATTTGCTGTACACACACACACACATATTATTATTATTATTTATTTATTTATTTATTTGAGAGAGAGAGAAAGAGGCAGATAGAGAGAATGGGCATGTCAGGGCTTCTAGCCACTCCAAACGAGCTCCAGATGCATGTGGCCCCTTGTGCATCTGGCTTACAAGGGTCCTGGGGAATTGAACTGGGGTCCTTAGGCTTCGCAGGCAAATACCTTAATCGCGAAGCCATTTCCTCAGCCTCATTGTTTGTCTTTTCAAGACGGCCTCACTCAGTAGCCCTGGCTGATCTGGAACTTATGGTGATCCTCCTGCCTCTATCACTCTGCATCTGGTGTTATAGCCATGTGCCACCACCATGTCTAGCAGTAAAGTGGATTTTTTTTTTTTTTTTTTGGTTTTTCGAGATAGGGTCTCACTCTAGTCCAGGCTGACCTGGAATTCACTATGTAGTCTCAGGGTAGCCTTGAACTCACGGCAATCCTCTTACCTCTGCCTCCCAAGTGCTGGGATTAAAGACGTGCGCCACCACGCCCGGTTTAGTAAAGTAGATTTTAATGAGCCCGTGGGGAATGTTCACACAAGGACAGCATGATCCACAGGGCTAAGAGTAGGGCCAGATATAGTTAATGGTTGCTGGAGTAAGGGCAGACATTTTCTTCAGTGGTGCAGCCACTGGTAAGGTGCCCAACCATGCTAATAATGTAAGCAAACCTAATTGAACTCAATGATACAGGGAGACACACACACACACACACACACACAGACATGAAAGTAGAAGTAGGACTAGTTGGGACTAAGGTGGGGGGAGGACCTCAGGATTAAGTCCAGCTCTGTGTGCTCAGAGTCAGCTCGTGCTTGCTGGTGCTGGCTGTCATTTTTCTGTTTTGGATGTATGATTAAGTGAGCCAAGCTTCTGCCACTGTGATGAAACTTCCCCCGGGAACTGCAAGCCCGAAATAAATCAATCCCATAAGCTGCTGTGGGTTGGATATTTTGTCCCAGCAATGAGAAGGTAAGTGCAACAGTGTCCCTATGCTGCTGCCAACCCCTCTCTGATGACCTCTCCAAACCTACCATAATCCTGCAACAGTGGGCACCCTTCACAGAATAAGCAGCCTGAGGGGCCCATGTACAGATTGGTCAGTTCCGAATATTAAATATTTTCAGTATCACCATTGCACAGAGGTGCTGGAATCCTTATCTCTACCCTAAAATTTCTCTCTGTCTCAATCTCGTTGTGCAACCCTCTCCAAAAGTCACCCGCACTACCTTCGAGAGTCTAAGTCATAACCAAACCCTCCACTTCCCACACAATTCCGCACCAGCTTGCCCTAACCTAATCCCAAAGGCCCACGACCAACCACCTCCAACACACCTCCCTCACCACCCCACTGACCCAGGGCCTGCTCAGGACTTTAATGGAATCTTCTAGATGATGGGAAAAGCTCAGAAGACTTCAGTGCTGGCAACACACAACCGAGGGTTTTATCTAAAGGCAAATCTGATCATGCTCACCCAAGCTCCGTCTCCCTGTCCTGCCTGGACCAGTCAAGAAACTTGGTCCAGCTCTCCAGCCTGGACATGTTCTGACCTTAACCTACTTCTCTGGCCACATTTGCTACCCTGACCCCTGAACCCTTCTATATGCTATGTTCTATCACGACAAACCTATTCTCTTTCCAAGAAATCTAAATATTCATTCATTAACACCTAGCCTGAGGGCCATCTCCCCAAGAATGCAGCTCAGTGCAGAAGGAATAGTATGGACTTGAGAGTCCTAGAGGGATTCACAGAAGGACCTAGAAATCGGGTCTTGGCGAGCTGTATAATAAACACTGCAAGGCTGTGGTGTGGATTAACTGAGATAATATGGGTTCACACTCCCACTGGCATAGTGAGTGCCATATAAAACTCAATGCAGGGCTGGAGAGATGGCTTAGCGGTTAAGGCGCCTGCCTGCTAAGCCTAAGAACCCAGTTCCAATCTCCAGGTCCCACGTTTAGCCAGATGTAAAGTGATGCAAGGGCGCAATGCTGCACTTGACCACAAGGGGGCGCATGCATCTGGATTTCGTTCACAGCAGCTGAGAGGCTGCTGGCGTGCCCATCTCTATCTGTCTCCCTCTCCCTCTTTCTCTCTGTGTCTCTCTCCAAAAATAAATAAAATAATAAAATAATTTTTAAAAACTCAATGCAAAACATTGTTAGCACTACCACCTCCAACCTACTATTATTATTATTATTATTATTATTATTATTATTATTATTTTGAGAGGGGCTATTGCTCTAACCCAGGTTGATCTGTGTGTAGTCTCAGGCTGGCCTTAAACTCACAGCAATCCTCCTACCTCAGCCTCCCAAGTGCTAGGATTAAAGGTGTGCGCCACCCCACCCAGCAACCATGCCCATCTTTGAAATACCGTAGCAGAACCCCTTAACAGCAAAGGCGGCCTCCTTTAGAAGGACTAGTCCTGGCCAGCTCACACAAGTCATGGGGTTAGCCCCATGAAGCTCGACTAAGAGGTGAATCGAGGTAGCAAATAACACAGGCCCTGTCACCTGACATGCGCAACCGTTGAGGGGACCACAAAAGATACACAGAGTGTAAGAGGCTCGTGAACTGACCCAAATGGACATTGTCCTGCTTTGTGAGGCCCGCAGATCTTTCCTTTTAGCACTGGGTTATCAGATGTTCCTCTTTCTGGATCAACTGATTACAGTTCTTCTGGGGAATGCTCAACTTCCAGAAGAGGATCTGGACAAGGTGCTGAGACTCAAGAAAGACAATTTAGGATTAAGTGGATCTATACAGGAGGAAAGAAGCTGCCAGTATCCACAGATGTCACTGAGCGTGTGGAACACACAGAGTCCTTTAAAGAAAGGTAGGCCACTAACATGGTATCTGTCCTGTAGGAGAAGGAGAGGCAACGACTTGACAGCCAAACATCTGTCACTCTGAGTACTAGTCACAGCACTAGGGGTGGGAATCCCATATATCAGTAAAAGGACTTTGCCTTCTACAGAAACGTCAGAGACTTTCAGACAGCTAGCCTCAGAAAGGCACTAAGTCCAGCCTTATCTTAAGGGTGAGAGGCCCGATACCTTCTCTAATGGGGTTGCTCTGCGCTCCAGCTGAATGATCCACCAAAAGCTAGCTAGGCAATGCTCTCATGGAAGGGCTTGGAATATGTAATGAATCTCATGCACTTTAAAATGGTGATATTTCTGCGCTACCCAATAGTCCTAATATAGTCACGATGGCTTGTTTTGTTTTCATATATATATATATATAATGTAATACACACACACACACACACATATATATATAGTTTATTTGAGGTAGGATCTTGCTCTAGTCCAGACTTACCTGGAATTCACTATGTAGTCTCAAGGTGGCCTCAAATTTATGGCAATCCTCCTACCCCTTCCTCCCAAGTGCTGGGATTAAAAGCATGCACCACCACATTCAGGTTGTTTTTTTTTTTTTTTTTTTTTTTTGAGGTAGGGTTTTGCTGTAGTTCAGGCTGACCTGGAACTCACTCTGTGGTCCTAGGCTGTCCTCAAACTCACAATGATACTCCTACCTCTGCCTCCAGAGTGCTGGGATTAAAGACGTGCACCACCATCCCCATGCTTATCCATATTTTTTTTTGAGAGAGAGGGAGACAGATAGAGAATAGGTGCACCAGCAGACTCTCAGCCTCTGTGAATGAACTCCAGATGTGTGCACCCCCTTGTAGGAAAGTGCAGCATTGCACCCTTGTGTCACTTTGCATCTGGCTAAACATGGGACCTGGAGATTGGAACCAGCATTTCCAGGCTTAGCAGGCAGGCACCTAAACTGCTAAGCCATCTCTCCAGCCCTATCCTTATATATTTTTTAATATTTTATTTATTTATTTATTTGAGAGTAAGAGAGAGGGAGAAAATGGGTACACCAGGGCCTCTAGTCACTGCAAACAAACTCCACATGTATGTGCCACACTGTGCATCTGGCTTACATGGGTACTGGAAAAGGGAACCTGAGTTCTTAGGCTTCACAGGCAAGCGTCTTATCCACTAAGCCATCTCTCCAGCCCATGCTTCTGTTTTTCAAATGTTATTTTCATCCTAATTTTTAGACCATTTTAGGTATTTACATAATAGAAATTATTGCCACCAGGCGTGGCAGCATACACCTTTAATCCCAGCACTTGAGAGGCAGAGGTAGGAGAATTGTTATGAGTTTGAGGCCACCTTGAGACTACATAGTGAATTACAGGTCAGCCTGGTCTAAAGCAAGACCCTACCTAAAAAAAAGAAAAAAAAAATATATACACACACACACACACACACACACACACACAGTGTGGTGGTTTGATTCAGGTGTCCCCCATAAACTTAGGCATTCTAAATGCTAGGTTCCTAGCTGATGAAGATTTGGGAATTAATGCCTCTTGGAGGCGGTGTATTGTTGGGGGCGGGCTTATGGGTGTTATAACCAGTTTCCCCTTGCCAGTGTTTGGCACACTCTTCTGTTACTGTTGTCCACCTTATGTTGGCCAGGGGGTGATGTCTACCCGCTGCTCATGACAGCGTTTTCTCTATCATCATGTAGCTTCCTCTCGAGTCTGTAAACCAAAATAAACCCTTTTTTCCCCACAAGCTGCTCTTGGTTGAGTGATTTCTGCCAGCAATGTGAACCTGACTGCAACATATGGGGAAACAGTGCTTCCTTGCAAAGCTTGCTAGCTTGGGTTCAATTCTCCAGACACTCATGTAAAGTCAAATAAAAAGTGATACTCTGGGCTGGAGAGATGGCTTAGCGGTTAAGGCACTTGCCTGCAAAGCCAAAGGACCCAGGTTCAATTCCCCAGGACCCACATAAGCCAGATGCACAAGGTGGCACATGCATCTGGTGTTCGTTTGCAGTGGCTGGAGGCCCTGGTGTGCACATTCTCTCTCCCTCTCTCTCTCTCTGCCTCTTTCTCTCAAATAAATAAATAAATAAAAATTTTAAAGAAAACTTAAAAGTAGTGTTCCATTTACAGCAGCAAGAGACCTGGGCGCATGTACACACACACATTAATTAATTAATTAATTAATTAAAGATAAATAAATAAATAAAAATTAAAAAGTAAAGACCACTTTTCATTCAAAGAAACTGAAGTTCCTTAGAAAAATTGCTGATTTTAAAAAATATTTTTAAAATTTATGTTGAAAGAGAGAAAGAGGCAGAGAGAGAATAGGTGGGCCAAGGTCTCCAGCCACCGAAAATGAACTTCAAACACATGCACCACTTTGTGCAGCTGGCTTTACATGGGTACTAGGGGAGTTGAACCTGGATCCTTTGGTTTTGCAGGCAAGCACCTTAACCTCTAAACCATCTCTCCAGCCCAAATGCTGATTTTTTGAGAGCTGGAAAATTACAAGAAAATCCTGAAACATCTTACAGTGCCAGAAAGAAATGACAAGACCATGCTTAAAAATACAAAGGGTAAGCTGGGTGTGGTGGTGCACTCTTAATACCAGCACTCGGGAGGCAGAGGTAGGAGGATCACTGTGAGCTCCAAGCCACTCTGAGACTACATAGTGAATTCCAGGTCAGCCTGGGCTAGAGTGAGACCCTACCTCGAAAAACCAAAAACAAACAAACAAAGGGTGGGACTGGAGAGATGGCTCTCAGGTCTGTAAAGCCTGACTGCCTGGGTTGGACCCCTAGTACTCATGTAAAACCAGATGCACAAAGTGGCACATGCATCTGGCATTTATTTGCAGAGGCTAGAGGCCCTGGCACACCCATTCTCTTGGTCTCTTTTTCTTCCATCTCTCTCTCTCTGCTTGGATATAAATAAAAATATTTCAAAAAGAAGAAAGACTAAACAATGTAATATTTGACTACAAGCCAAAGTATAAGGACTGGGGATAGTACTTGCCTTGCATATGTGAGGCCCTGGGTTCAATTCCCAGCACCTCATAAAAAAATAAATAACAGCCAAGATGTAAAGTAAATATTTATGAGTTCATAGTGACATAAACCAATAAATGAACAAAGGAGACAGAAATATATCTTCCTTAAGCCAGGTATGGTGGCACACACCTTTAATCCCAGCACATGGGAGGCAGAGGTAGTAGGATCACTATGAGTTCAAGACCACCCTGAGACTACAGAGTGAATTCCAGGTTAGCCTGGGCTACAGTGAGACCCTACCTCAAAAAAACAAAAAAGAAGAAAAAGGAGGAGGAGGAGGAGAAAAGAAAAAGAAACTCAGGCTTAGCGGTTAAGGTGCTTGCCCACAAAGCCTAAGGACTCATGTTTTACTCCTCAGATCCCATGTAAGCCAGACACAAGGCAACACATGCTCAAGTTTGCACATGCACAAGGTGGCACACACGTCTGGAATTCTACTGCAGGGCCTAGTGGCCCTGCCATGCCAATTCCCTCTCTTTCTTTCTCTCTCTCTCTCTCTCTCTCTCTCAAAAAAAAGAGAAGAAAAAAGAAAAACTCCCAGTACTCGGGAAGCAGAGGTAGGAGAATCGCCGAGAGTTCGAGGCCACCCTGAGACTACAGAGTAAATTCCAGGTCAGCCTGAGCCAGAGTGAAACCCTACCTCAAAAAAAAAAAAAAAAAAAAAAAAACCAAAAAAAGAAAAGAAAAAAGAAAAAGGAAAAGAAAAGAAACTTATGGAGGCAGAGGTAGGAGGACCACCATGAGTTTGAGGCCACCCTGAGACTACAGATTCTAGGTCAGCCTGGACTAGAGCGAAACCCTACCTTGAAAAGCCAAAAATAAATAAGTAAATAAATGAAAGGTAGAGGTCTCACTCTGGTCCAGGCTCAAAAATAAGTCTCAGGGTGGCCTCGAACTCTCGGTGATCCTCCTACCTCTGCCTCCCGAGTGCTGGGATTAAAGGCGTGCACCACCACGCCCGGCTAATAAATTAAATTTAAAATTTAAAAAATTGTCTTATAAGAATGAAAAGTGGGGCTGGAGAAATGACTTAGCAGTTAAGGTGCTTTCTGGCAAAGCCAAAGGACCCAGGTTCAATTCGCCAGTACCCACATAAAGCCAGATGCACAAGATGGCACATGCATCTGGAGTTCAGTTGCAGTGGCTGGAGGACTTGGCTTGCCCATTCTCTTTCTATCTGCCTCTTTCTCTGTCTCTCTTAAATAAATTAATTAAAATTTAAAAATTATAAGACTGAAAAGTGGACTGGGTATCACTGTGTTGCGTGCCTGCCTAGCGTGCACTAAACCTCTGGTTCGATCCCCAACAGCGAATAAAACCAGGACTGCAGTAGCAAGTATTTTTTTGAATACAGAATTAAAAATATGTGTGTCAACTTATTTAGTATCCAGAAACCATCGACAACAGTCATAAGACTTGGGCTTTTCTTAAAATGGACTCTGAAAAGAGCAGTATTTGAGGTTTGCTTCTATTCCAGGTCTTTCTAGCTTGTTTTATATTTAGCCATAAAGAAGCAGAGACTGGCAAATCGTGACTTGGTTTTGCTTTCCCCATCCGCACAGGTTGGGATCCTTATTTACATTCACACTAAATTTTGATGCCTTCCAACACATTGGTGACAGACACTCTCCTGGAACACTAGGCAATAATTTAGTAAGTGCAATCCGACTTCTTATTTTTAACTGGTACGCAGTTGAAAGAGTCTCTTGTCTTGCTGCATCATTACTCTGAAATGTCCCTATCCAGGCTTAAGAAGGCTAAATAAATAAATAAATAAATAAATGAATGAAGGCTAATGCCCAACCGCTCTGTAATTGGACTGGAGGCCTGCTCTATGGGAGGGAATACATCCCTGATACTGAAAACCTACAATGGGGTAGTCATGAGCCCTAGGGGTGCAATGTCTGCTGGTGTCATGCTAAATGTATATATTATGCTCACCAAACTCTCCGGTAAGCACGTCTCTTAATGTCCATACCCATATATATTAATGCCACTCTCACTTATGGTTAGAGAAGCTTCTCTTTTCAGATGGCAGCGACCTTGGGATGACTCAGAAGGCACCATGGTGCTGAGAAGAAGAAGAAGTTCTCAACACTGAAACATCTCTAACACACCTTCCAAGGCTCAGGGTCCATTGCAGAAGAGGTGGCGAAAAGAATGTAAGAGCTAAAGGAAGGGTAGGACTCCTTACAATGTGCTCCTCCAGATACAAAATGGCCTGGATATCCATGACCTCACAGTGCCTGACACTACCTACCCAAGACCATCATAATAGGAGGAAAAGATCATGACATCAAAACCAAAAAGAGACTGATTGAGAGGGGGAGGGGATATGATGGAGAATGGAGTTGTGAAGGGGAAAGTGGGGGGAGGGAGAGAATTACCATGAGTTATTGTCTACAAATATGGAAGTTGTCAATAAAAATAATAATAATAGCCAGGCATGGTGGCACACACCTTTAATCCCAGCACTCGGGAGGCAGAGGTAGGAGGATCACCGTGAGTTCAAGACCACCCTGAGACTACATAGTGAATTCCAGGTCAGCCTGAGCTAGAGTGAGACCCTGCCTCGAAAAACAACAAAAATAATAAAATAATAATAATAATAATAATAATAATAATAATAAAAGAAGGCCAATGCTATGAAATACCTTCCCTGACTGTGGTGGTTTGATTCAGGTGTCCCCCATAAACTTCAAGTGTCCTGAATGCTAGTCTCTCCAGCTGATGGCGATTTAGAAATTAAAGCCTCCTGGAGGTGGTGTATTGTTGGGGGCGGGCTTATGGGTATTATAGCCAGCTTCCCCTTGCCAGTTTTTGGCACACTCTCCTGTTGCTGTTGTCCACCTTATGTTGACCAGAGAGTGATGTCCACCCTCTGCTCATGCCATCGTTTTTCCTGCCATCATGGAGCTTCCCCCTCGAGCCTGTAAGCCAAAATAAACCTCTTTTTTCCCACAAGCTGCTCTTAGTCGGGTGATTTCTGCCAGCAACGCAAACCTGACTGCAACAGTAAAGTGGTACCAGGAGTGGGGTTGCTGCTAGACACCTGACTGTGTGGCTTTGGCCTTCTGGAGCTGATTTTCAAGAGGAATGTGGAAGGATTTGAAACCTAGGCCTAAGAGATGCCTTGCAGTGCTGAAAGTTCAGCTTGATGGACTATTCTGGTCAGAGCTGAAAGACCTGAATGCACTAAGAACTATGGACTGTGAGGTTTGGCTTATGAGGGTGAGAAAGAGCTTTACTTGGACTGGGCTAGCAGTTTGCGTGACAAGTTTGCTGTTATGCCCATGTCCTGAGAAGTTGTGCAGGGTTGCTTTGCGTAAAAATGAACTGGTGTGAGCAGAAAGATATGGCACAGAAAAAATGAAATCTTTGGGTGAACTCTGCCCATTCAGCTGCAATTGAGAGATTACAATCTTTGAGATTGGGCCAGCTGACCTGCACTGGGGCAACAGGAAGAATGCTGACTCTTTTGAAGGGGCCTGAATGTGAAGGAGTGTCCTGTTCTTCAAAGTCTGATTTATTCCCCCCTGGATTAACAAATTGGCACCCTACCGGGTATTATGGAGTATAACAAATGCAGGAAAGAGAGGGTCATTGAGTTTGTAACGCGGTCTTATGCTTTGGAAATGGCCATGGGCAGTGTGAAACAGGTTTGCTGGATGCCTGCATGCAGATCCCATGGGGCCATGAGGATGGACCGTGGGTTGCAGTGGAGACCCAGTGGAGATGCTGGGACTATGAGATGGCTGCCAAGGAGAGCTGCCGGCCCTGGATGAAGTTTTCCAGGACTGTGAGTAGCCTAGCTGGAGGGGCGGAATTGGAACTCCAGAGACTTGTTGCTGCTCAGAAGTATCGGACTTGGAGATTTGTCACTGACTAGTTGTTGGATTGGAATTACAGAGTTTGACGTTTGCCCTGGTTGTTTAAAATCTTGTATTGGTTAAGTATTTCTTTGTTTTGCCCAATGCCATCCTTTGCAGTGTGAATGTTTTATTCTGTGCCATTATGGGTTTTTTTGGGGGGGATATTTTTGGTATTATGGCTCAGTTAAAAGACCTTGGATTATGGGGATGTATGAACATCATTGGAATTGATAAAAACTATGGGGACTTTTAAATTTGCATGAATGCATTGCATTTTACATCATGTACGGTTATCAGTTTATGGGGGCCAGGGGCGGAATGTGGTGGTTTGATTCAGGTGTCCCCCATAAACTTCAAGTGTCCTGAATGCTAGGTTCCCAGCTGATGGCGATTTAGAAATTAAAGCCTCCTGGAGGTGGTGTATTGTTGGGGGCGGGCTTATGGGTATTATAGCCAGCTTCCCCTTGCCAGTTTTTGGCACACTCTCCTGTTGCTGTTGTCCACCTTATGTTGACCAGAGAGTGATGTCCACCCTCTGCTCATGCCATCGTTTTTCCTGCCATCATGGAGCTTCCCCCTCGAGCCTGTAAGCCAAAATAAACCTCTTTTTTCCCACAAGCTGCTCTTAGTCGGGTGATTTCTGCCAGCAATGCGAACCTGACTGCAACACTGACCTATCTGCTCTCCTGGGACAGTTCATAGCTAACTAACCCCCCCACACACACACACACCCACACACACAGTTCCTGGGCCAGACAATGCAGGAATCAGAGAAAACTGTCCCCACTGCAGGATAAGAAAGCAATTCTTCCCCGCCTTGTAGAAGGGGTATGAGGAAACCCATTCTACCTGTTCCTGGGAGAACGGTACCGATTTTCAGACTCAAGAGAAAATTTCAACTCAATATGCACAAAGTGGCCCACATGTCTGGAGTTTATTTGCAGTGGCAAAGCATCCCCCCCCTCAGAAATATATGTATAACTATTTTTTTAAATACTCTATATTCTGCTGGGCATGGTGGCTCACGCCTTTAATCCCAGCACTCAGGAGGCAGAGGAATTAGGATAGCTGTGAGTTCGAGGCCACCCTGAGAACACAGTGAATTCTAGGTCAGCCTGGGCTACAGTGAGACCCTACCTCAGAAAAGAAAAAAAACCCTCTATATTCCCATTTATATAAAATTTGGGGAATTGTGAAGACAGAATAGTAGCCAACGAGGTAGGGGAAGAAGGATTGCCAAGAAGCACAAGGCACCTTACCTAGGTGATAGAAATATTTATTCTGGGCTGGAGAGATGGCTTAGCAGTTAAAGTTCTTGCCTGCAAACCCTAAGGACCCATGTTCAATTCCCCAGGACCCACATAAGCCAGATGCATGCATCCGGAGTTCATTTGTAGTCACTAGAAGCCCTGGTGCACTCATTCTCTCTATCTGCCTCATTCTCTCTCTCTCTTTCTCTCTCTTTCTCTCTCTCTCAAATAAATAAATAAATCAAATAAATAAATAAATAAATAAAAACATTTAATTAATTAATTTATTTATTTGAGAGAGAGATACAGAAATAGGGAGGGAGGGAGAGGGAGAGAGAGAGAGAGAGAGAGAGAGAATGGCAGGGCCAGGGCTTCCAGCCACTGCAAACAAACTCCAGATGCATGTGCTCCCTTGTGCATCTGGCTTATGTGGGTCCTGGAGAATAGAGCTTTGAACTGGGGTCCTTAGGCTTCATAGGCAAGCATTTAACCGCTAAGCCATCTCTCCAGCCCTAAAATTTTTTTTTAAAAGAAATATTTACTTTCATGATTGTGTAACAGTTACACACGTACACACATATATCACAACTTATTGAACATTTTAAATATGTGCAGTTTATTATATATTCGTGTGTTAAACAATACAGCTGTTTTAACGGATATGCCAGAATTTGAAAGTCTAACTGAAATACATTTCGAGAAAGATATTAAAATACCAATAATAGGAAGAAATTAACAACCTGAAGACCAATAAGCATTAAACAAATGATAATAACAATTTTCACTGGCCTCCCACTCCACAAAGCCTTATACAACAGAGCTTTTACTTGTGAGTTCTAACTTTTTTAAAAATATATTTTTTATTTATTTATTAGAGAGAGAGAGAGAGAGAAGCAGATAGATACATAGAGAGAATGGGTGCATCAGGGCCTCTAGCCACTGTAAAAGGATTCCAGACACATGTGCCACTTTGTGCATCTGGCTTACATGGGCACTGGAAAATCAAGCCTGGGTAGTTAGGCTTCACAGGCAAGTGCCTTAACTGCTAAGCCATCTCTCCAGCCCAGTTCTAACTTAAAAAAAATTGTTTATTCATTAATTTGAGAGAGAGAGAGAAAGAGGCAGAGAAAGAGAGAGAATGGGCATGCCAAGGCCTTTAGCCACTGCAAACAAACTTCAGATGCATGCGCCACTTAGGGCATCTGGCTTTACATGGGTGCTAGGGAATTGAATCTGGGTCCTTAGGCTTTGTGGGTAAGTGCCTTAATCTCAAAGCCATCTCTCTAGCCCTCTATCCTAACTTTTGAACTACTCATATTATAAAATTAAAACACAAATTCAGAGCTACAGAGATGGCTTAGCGCTTAAGGCGCTTGCCTGTGAAGCCTAAGGACTCATGTTCAACTCTCCAGATCCCACATAAGCCAGACACACAAAGATGAGGCAAGTGCAAGGTTATATATGCCCACTAGGTGGCACAAGCATCTGGAGTTTCATTTCAGTGGCTGAGGCCCTGGCATGCCAATTCTCTCTCTCTCTCTCTCCAAAATAAATTCTAAAAATTAAAAAGAAACACAACATCAAGCAAAGTAAATACACAGCTTGGATAATCACTGTCAAGTGACCATGTATGTAATTTATGATCCATGCAGGAAGCCCTTCAGTGTACTTTCTATGACACAATTCTCTACTGCTTTCAAATGTACCCATGAGTATGATTGTTATGTAGCTAGTTCTATGTATTTCTTTATAGATCTAGCACCCAAACACGCTTCCCTGGGCAGTACGCTTTAGTCTGGTATGACTGGTTTTGCATTTGATATATCTTTTACTTACTTTTTATTTATTTTATGAGAGAATGAGAGAGATAAAATTGGCCACTGCAATGGAACTCCAGAAATGTGTGCCACCTTGTGTGCGTGTACAACCTTGCACATTTGCATCACTTTGTGTGTCTGGCTTACATGGGACCTGGAGAGTCAAACGTGGGTCCTTAGGCTTCGCAGGCAAGCTCCTCAACTGCTAAGCCATCTCTCCAGCCCCTAGTTATTTAAAAAAATATATTTTTATGAATTTACTTGCAAGGAGAGAAAGAGAGAGAGAGCAAGAGAATGAGCATGGGCGTGCCAGGGCCTCTTGTCACTGCAATTGAACTCCAGGTGCATGTGCCACTTTGTGCATCTGGCTCTATGTGGGTGCTGGGGAATTGAACCCAGGCCGGCAGGCTTTTCAAGCAAATGCCTTTAACTACTTAGCTATCTCACCAGTTTTGCATTTGACATATTGTTAGAGACGTGATTATGCGTTCTCCTTCTGTCCCTTACACCCTACCTGACCTGTAGTGTCTCCCATAGTCTGGACTTGGTGGCGTGTGTTCATGGCCATTCCTCTACTGCCTCACTTCCCTGTTTATCCACATTGGGACTTGGGTTCAGTTCTTTTAACAAGATAACGCGTGCTATATTCTGTCATTAGGAGACATGTAACGTCTACAAGGCCCCCTTTTATGGTATTACAGGCGGCTATGATGCTATGGAGAAATACTAACTACACAGCCCGGCAGAGGGCTCAATGCTTATACAGGGTCTCAACCAAGGAGCAGAAAGGAAGAAGGGAATGAGAAACCATAACTGGCATTCCCAGCATAGCAAAAACAGAAGGTTCACTTCCACTGGAAGTTGTTTGGCCATCATCTTTGGGCAAGCAGAGGGTCCAAGGCCTAACCTCCCTCAGGTAGCAGGTTGGGCTATCAGAGACTGCCTGCTGAAAGCCTCTGCTGTGTGGGATCTCCAGCACTAACCAGAAAGGTCAAAGGATGGTCAACAGTCAGCCCTGGTGGCTCGGGGTCACTAGTCTAATATTGGAACGAAGAGCTTTTTCCTCCATCTGTCTCTCTGTCGCTGTCTTAAACACACACACACACACACACACACACACACACACACACACCCTCCTACCTCCCTTTAGCCCAAAGTCTTCAGTTATTTGGGCTTTCTAAGGCCCAGTCCATAGCCCATGGTGTTTCCTGGTACAGGCAGCAAAGACAGGTACCACGGTGTGTGATGGCCATGGTCCAGCCTCTGAACCTGTCCTGACTGCTGGAGCTGCTGGACTCAACGACAACACTCCAGGCTACAGAGATACTGATGGAAAAATCAAGAACCCAGGCACTGGCTCAGGCCACCCATCATATTTCAATGGGGCAGGATTTAATGGAGACTTAATACCTTTCCTAGTTAAATGGTGACCCAGTTCTCTACAGAGTGTGTGAGAGAAGCAGTTAAACACTCCAGGTGAGCAGAGCTTCAGAACACACAGGACACAATCTATACTTTTTTTTTAGGGTTTTTTTGTTGTTGTTGTTGTTCATATCTGAAATCTCCCCACTCCAAAACTGCCACTATACAACCTGGGGTGTCCCTGGATGTGTCCACAAGCACTGAGGAAGACAGTACCAGGCAGGGTTGCCCATGAGGCCTGTGTAGCAAAGGCTATGCACTCACAGGTGGAACCACACTGGGGTTCAGGGGAATTTCTCCCAGCCCCACACTGAGCCTGATATGAAGTCCCAGGCTTACACCTCTGCAAGGAGCTTGCAGAACTTCTCCTTTTCTCCTTCTCTTCCTTTTCTTCTTCTTCTTCTTCTCCTTCCTCTTTCTCTCTCTCTCTCATCATGAAACTGTCTAATGTGGTCTCAACTAAGAGTCGTGGAAACAGGGCCAGGTCTAGTACTTGTTCTGTCACGGATGCTGTCCCTCCTCTGCAGAAGTTCTCTGCAGCATCCATGAGTCATCTGGTGCCACCTAGCAGGCTGGATGGACCTCTGTGTGGCATTTGTTCTCCCTCCTCCTTCTCCCCAGGCAGAGCACAGTCCTTAATTGGGGGGTACAGTCAAGGTAACCAGAGCGCAAGGCCAAGACACACTGCAGGGCCCGATCTCCCTGCCATGTTCTTCCCGGGCAATGGATCCCAGCTGGAATTTGAAGAAAGGGTGTTGGGAAAGAAAAGGAATGTCAGAGGAGAAGCCTAGTGGACAGTTGGAAACAGGAGGACCGTGGGCCAGAGAGATCACAGGATCACCAGAATGCCCAAGTACATCGCCAGACAGAGGCTTAAGATGAGGCAGCCTGGTGAGGCCCAGCAGAAAGCTCCACTCATTTGTTTGATGATCCAGTCCTTGTAGAGACTCACTTCGGTATAAATTCCAGGAAATCCCTTGCGATTGCAGCCAATGCCCCAGCTCACAATTCCCACCTGCATCCATGTTTCATTAAATTCACAGACCAGGGGTCCTCCAGAGTCTCCCTGGAGGAAGAGAGAGAAGCAAATGTCAGAGGGGAATTCATCCAGCGCAGAGTTGATTGATTGCATCTTAAGGTGTGGGAAGACTGGCACACAACAGCCTTCTGCAGGCACTTGCCAGCCCTAGTTCCTGTGAACAGGGTAGTTTGGAATTGAAGTTATTTTTTTAAATACTTTTTAATTTATTTATTTATTTATTCATGTATTCATTTATTCATTTATTTGAGAGACAGACAGACAGAGAGAGAGAGACAGAGGCAGATAGAGAGAATGGACACTCCAGGGCCTCCAGCCTTGCTGCAAACGAAATCCAGACATATGCACCACCTAGTGCATCTGGTTTACATGGGTACTGGAGAATGGAACCTGGGTCCATAGGCAAGCGCCTTAACCTCTAAACCATCACTCCAACCCCTTGGAAGTGAAGTTACTTAACAAATGAAAACATCTATTATTCCAAAAGTAAAACAAAGAGCCAGGTGTGGTGGCGCACGCCTTTAATCCCAGCACTCAGGGAGGCAGAGGTAGGAGGATCAATCCCTGTGAGTTTGAGGCCACCCTGAGACTACATAATGAATTTCAGGTCAGCCAGAGCTAGAGTGAGACCCTACCTTGGAAAACAAAATCAAAAAGTAAAACAAACAAACAAAACAAAAAAACCCTGGGGCTGGAAAGATGGCTTAGCTGTTAAGGTGCTTGCCTGTGAAACCTAAGGACCCAGGTTCAATTTCCCAGTACCTGCATAAGCCAGAAGCACAGGGTGGCATGCATCTGGAGTTTGTTTCCAGTAGCTAGAGGCCCTGGTGAACCCATTCTCTATCTGCCTCTTTCTCTCGCTGAAAAATAAAATAAAATAATTATTTAAAAAAAAAAAAAACCTGAATGTAAAGGGGGAAAAAAAGATGTTCTGAGCTAACAATGAATAAACTGGTTATCCAAATCCATTGCATGTCACATAGAAGAGGATGAAAGCACAGAACTTGCTGGGCATGGTGGCGCACGCCTTTAATCCCAGCACTTGAGAGGCAGAGGTAGGAGAATCGCCATGAGTTTGAGGCCACCCTGAGACTACAGAATGAATTCCAGGTCAGCCCGGGCTAGAGTGAGACCCTACCTCGAAAAACCAAAAAAAAAAAAAAAAAAAAAAAAAAAAAAAAAAAAAAAAAAAAAGAAGGAAGAGGAGGAGGAATGAATGAATGGAGGAATGGAGGAACTGGGGACTGACCCAGGCCCTATGCCTAGGGGAAGAGAGAGACAACAACTGCAAGGCAGAGTGGCAAGGGACCCATAAACTGACCTGGCAAGAGTCTCCTCCTTTTTCATTATAAGCACAGATGGTTCCTTCCTTTATTACGTTGAACAGTTTTTTCATAAGTTTTTTGAGTATCACATTACATTGTTCATAACGAATAATGCCGATCTCAACCTCCTGAAGCTGATTTGGTGATAATTCATATGGATCTATGCAGAGATAATACAGGAGTGAGTAGATGTGCCTAAGTGACATGATGTGACAAGTGTTATTGTCACCTTCTCTGGGTCTCAGTACAGTGCGTTCACACAAGGTATCCTCTTGGGCATTATCTATCATTCCTATTTTTAATATTTTGTTTACTTGCAAGCAGAGATACAGAGAGAGAGAGAGAGAATGTGTGCACCAGGGCCTCCAGCTACTACAAAACGAACCAGATGTATGCATGCACACACCACTTTGTGCATCTGGCTTTTGTGGGTACTAGGGAATGGAACCCAGGTCATTAGGCTTTGCAGGCAAGCACCTTAACTGCTGAGCCATCTCTCCAGCCCCTTTGATTTCTATTTTTTGACAATGAGGTAAATGAGGCCAAACACAGACATGAGCTTAGGAAGATGTAAAAGCTAAACCAAGGTAATAGAGGTAAGAACAGCCCAGGAGAAGGCAGACGAAGTCTTATCATATTGAGAAATGATGATCACCAAGCATGTGACATTCTGTCACTGACACTAGTGATGGTGTCCTGTGCATCAGTAAAACCAATACTGCTTTTTTCTGGCCTCTTCTTACAAACAAGAAGCTTCCTAGGGCTGGAGAGATTGTTTAGTGGTTAAGGTGCTTGCCTGCGAAGCCTAAGGACCCATGTTTGACTCTCCAGATCCCACGTAAGCCAGACACACAAAGGTGAGGCAAGGGCAAGGTCTCACAAGCCCACTAGGTGGCACAAGCATCTGGAGTTCGATTTCAATGGCTGAGGCCCTGGAGTGCCAATTCTCTCTCTCCTTCTCTCTCTCTCTCTCTCTTTTGCTCTCACTTAAAAAAAAAAAAAAAAAAAAAAAAAAAAAAGCTTCCTATCTACCAAGGCAGGTACTTCCAGCTTAAATGGGCAGAGAAGCCACCATCTCCCTGAGCTGAAACCCACCCCTTAGAGTATATATCCCCCATGTTTGGCACCTCAAGTCCTGACAAATATATAGGAATTCATAAACACCTGCTTACTGGCGGCACCTTCTCCCCTTTTCTTCCTTACTTACCTACTAGAAAGTCCCTCCATCTACTTTGTAAAACAACTTCGCTAAGCAGCTTGCTCCCTGGTCTAAGGTTACTGAAGTCTAAGTTCAGTCTCACCTGTTTCTGCCAATTTGCCCCATCCGGTCACCCAGCACTTAGTCCCAGTTTGTATCTTGAAAGCCTTTTCAGGGAGGCACACTGGCTGGATGTGGGCAGAATAATTCGCAGGGGACGCTAGCAGAACAAGGGCGATGTCATGTATCACGTTTTCACTCAAGGAATAACCTTGGTGAACAATGATGTCTTCGACTGGAATCCTGACGGCCGTTGTGGAGTTCAGGTATACGGTTCCCAGCAGCACCGAGTAATTCATATAGCTGTAGAGAGATTCTGAAAGAGTCTGCATGCTTCTTCTCCATACATCTGAGATGTTTTTCCAGCCTGGCTCCATATTCCTATGCCAGCCACCAGTCACCTCCCTCCCTCCAATCCACATCCCCTCAGGAGCCCTGATCATCCTAGTCAGCCACCAGGTGACTCTCCAAGAGTGGTCCCAGACCAGTGTCACCCGGGTATGTATAGAAACATTAATGCAGATATCACCTGAGACTCAATAAAAAACACAGATAAAAGCCAGTTGTGGTGGCACACGCCTTTAATTCCAGCACTTGGGAGGCAAAGGTAGCAGTATCGCTGTGAGTTCGAGGCCACCCTGAGACTACATAGTGAATTCCAGGTCAGCCTGGGCTAGAGTGAGACCCTACCTCAAAAAAACAAAACAAGGAGCCGGGCATGGTGGCACACACCTTTAATCCCAGCACTCGGGAGGCAGAGGTAGGAGGATCATCATGAGTTAAAGGCCACCTGAGACTACATAGTTCATTCCAGGTCAACGTGGGCCAGAGTGAGACCCTACCTGGAAAAGAAAAGAAAAGGAAAGGAAAGGAAAGGAAAGGAAAGGAAAGGAAAGGAAAGGAAAGGAAAAGAAAAGAAAAGAAAAGAAAAGAAAAGAAAAGAAAAGAAAAGAAAAGAAAAGAAAAGAAAAGAAGGGCTGGAGAGATGGCTTAGTGGTTAAACGCTTGCCTGTGATGCTTAAGGATCCCCGATTGGAGGCTTGATTCCCCAGTACCTATGTAAGCCAGATGCACAAGGAGGGTATGTATCTGGAGTTCGTTTGCAGTGGCTGGAAGCCCTGGTGCGCCCATTCTCTCTCATTCTCTCTCTCTCTCTCTTTTTCTCTGTCGCTCTCAAATAAATAAATTTAGAAAAAAAAAAAAATAGGACTGTCATTCCTTTTGTTTGTTTGTTTTTTCATTTCTCTGTTTTAAGACTGTAGCCCAAACTAGCTCTGAACTCACTATGCAGCCCAAGCTGACCTCTAGCCCACCACCTGCTTCAGCCTCCCGACCTCTAGGGTTACAAGCAGGGGCTTGCATGCCCAGCCTCCCTTGTTGGAATTAAAAAAAAAAAAAATAGGAAACTAAAGGAGAAGTGCAGGATTGGCTTTTAGGTCATACAGCCTGATGAGGAACCCAAGCCCAGGGCCCTAAACACTCACCCAAGTATACAGTGGGCTGCAGTCATCACCCACCATTTGCCGATGAGGGAGCCCCCGCAGACGTGTACCTCGTTAATCTGCAAGCTCACCTGCCAGGGCCACTTCTTCTGGGGAGAGGGCCTTCCGCCAACTATTCTCATAGTTCTATGGCCACAAGCTGAAATAGGTCAGTGAAGGGAGGGGCTGGGGATGAACGTGCCTCTGCTCCATCACCAGAGCCACAAGGGAAGACCATGCGCCCCCTTACCCCACACCTTACCCTCTCCCCCCATCCTCCTCCCCTCCCAACCTCCAGGGGAGGTGTGGCTCCCCATGACTCCCCAGGGGATGATAATGACCTCTCAAGGGGCAAGTTGAGCCCACTCCTCAACCCCACGCCCCAGGACCATATCATTCCTCCTATAAAGGAAAAGGGTCCCATGCTCCACAGCCCAGGCCAAGGTCTCCACCGCAGGGCAATGACCCAGAAACTTCACCTGAATAAACTGTCGTGTTTGCTAGGAACTGTACTGGCAAGGGCATCTTTGGCAGAGCCGGGTCGGGATGAGAATCATCCCAAATAAAGGTCTCTGGATCGAGGACCATCCTGCTGCCCTCGGGCACTGGGTCGGATGGGGACCTGGACATCCCGGAGGGTGGCGGCTCCTGCCAGTTGAACTCGGGGTCCTCGACGTCTCCCCTTGGAAGGAGATCAGAAAGAGAGAATGCCTCCGGAGCTGTCCAGGTCTGACCTGGTGCCAGCTGAAGCAGCAGAAGCCAGGCCAGGAGGCCCAGGGAGCCCTGGGCCCGGGATGCCATGCCACTGGGCCTTGCAGACCTTAGCCTTCACAAGGCACCTCCCCCTCCCCCGGGGCGGTTGGCGCTCAGTTCTGGCGGGGGGGGGGCGGGGCGGGGAGACAGTGCAGGGCACAGGCAGGGCGGGGTGGCAGTCATCGGCCTGCTGGGCCAAAGCCTCAGCCCCTCGGGCCTACTCCACGGGGTGCTGCCCAGGCGGTTAGCATCCCTGGCCCAGGTGTCAGGGCACAGGGAGTCACCCTTCCGAGCCAGCTTAGTTCATCAGAGCTTCCCCAGGTTTGGCAGGCCTTTCCCAGAAACAGAGATGGCTCTTCTGTTCTTGCTGTGTTGTTGTTTGGTTTTGGGTTTTTTTTGTTGTTGTTGTTTTGTTTTGTTTTGTTTTGTTTTGTTTTGTTTTGTTTTGTTTTGTTTTGTTTTTTTGTTTTGTTTTGTTTTCCGAGGTAGGGTCTCACTCTAGCCCAGGCTGACCTGGAATTCACTTCTGTAGTCCCAGGATGGCCTCCAACTCAAAGCGATCCTCCTCCTAGGGTTAAAGGTGTGGGCCACCACACCAAACCAAACTACCCGCTTTTTGAAAATCAACTTCCACAGGAAAAGATGTTCAAGGAGGCTGGGGAGATGGTTCAGCAGTTAAAGGCGCTCGCTTGAAAAGCCTGATGGCCTGGGTTCAATTCCCCAACCACCCACATAAGGTGGTACTCAAAAAGTGGTGCAAGTGTCTGAAGGGTTAATGACCCACTGGCCTCAGACCTCTGACCTTGATGGACCATAAAACTTTCTGAGACCATAGCATAATAAAGGACTTCTGTTGTTACAAAGCAAGCTCTCAAAGGTTCAGCTTCAAAAGCTATTGTGCCACTTGAACAGGCAATTAGTAAACAGAAAAAAAAAAAAGACCTTCCCCCCTCCATCCTTCTCTCCCAGATCCTATACATCTCCTCCCTCACCCTATATATTTGTACTCTCTCCTGCACTCAAATGCAATGCAGCAGTAGCAGTTTCATCCTGAGAAGGTGCTGTCCCTCCAATAAAAAATGGTCTGTGCTGGCTTTCTCTCCCTCTCTCTTGTATTTCTCACGTCGCTCTGGTCAATCCCGAATTCTAACAGTGTCTGGCATTTGTTTGCAGTGGCAGGAGACCCTGGCACATCCATACATGAACATATGCATCCACGTGCAAATAAATCATGTTTTAATATTTTATTTTTATTTGTATATTTATTTGATAGAAAGAGGCAGAAAGAAAGAGAGAGGGAGAATAGGCAAACCAGGCCTCCAGCTGCTGCAAATGAACTCCAGACACATTTGCCATCTTGTACATCTGGTGTTACGTGGATCCTGCCTGGGGAATCAAACTTGAGTCCTTTGGCTTTGCAGGCAAGTGCCTTAACCACTAAGCCATCTCTCCAGCCCTGTAAATAAATAATTTTTAAATGCATTCCTGGGCTGGGGAAATGGCTCAGCAGTTAAAAGCTCTTGCTTGAAAAGCCTGTTGGTCAGAGTTCGATTCCACACACCCCCGATACACATATACCTACATAAAGCTGGATGGCAAAAGGGGGCACGTGTGTTTAGCATTCTTTTGAAGTGGGAAGAGACCTTGGTACACCCATACACACATGTGGAAGTAAGTAAATTAATTTTGGTCTGGAGAGATGGCTCAGCGGTTAAAGGTGCTTGCTTACAAAGCCTATCAGCACACAGTTCAATTTCCTAGGCACCCACATAAAGCCTGCTGGGTGTTTGTTTGCAACAGCAAGAGATCCTGGTATGCATGTGCACACACACACACACACACACACACACTCTATCCTCACATATACAAATTATTTTTAAAAATGCATTCCTGAGCCAGGCATGGTGGCGCATGCTTTTAATCCCAGCACTTGGGAGGCAGAGGTAGGAGGATCGCCATGAGTTCAAGGCCACCCTGAGACTAGAGTGAATTCCAGGTCAGCCTGGTCCAGAGTGAGACCCTACCTCAAAAAAAAAAAAAATGCATTCCTGGGCTGGAGAGATGGCTTAGCGGTTAAGGCGCCTGCCTGCTAAGCCTAAGAACCGGTTCCAAACTCCAGGTCCCACGTTTAGCCAGATGCAAAGTGACGCAAGGGCACAATGCTGCACTTGACCACAAGGGGGCGCAGCGCACTCATCTGGATTTTGTTCACAGCAGCTGAGAGACTGCTAGCACGCCCTCTCTATCTGTCTCCCTCTCCCTCTCTCTCTGTCTGTCTCTGTGTCTCTCTCCAAAAATAAAAAAAAATTAAAAATGCATTCCTACAAATAGCATACAGTTGAACATTTTTGCAGTTGCAAATATTTTAATTAGAATAGTCAAACTGTTTACATTCCATGGTGTGGTTGAGTTTACGTCTTACCAATTTATACCAATTTATCTCTTTTCCTGCTTTACCTCAATTTAACTGTTTATTTATTTATCTGCTTTCCAAGATCTCATTCATTTTCCTTCTATGATACAGCTTTTTATTTTATTTATTTATTTTTTGAGGGAGAGAAAGAAGCACAGAGAGGGAGAAAGAGAGAGAGAGAGGGAGAGAATGAGAGCACCAGGGCATTTCAGCCACTCAGAATGAACTCCAGATGTATGCACCCCCTTGTGTACACCCACGACATTGCACGCTTGTGTCACTTTTGTATCTGATTACGTGGGACCTGGAGATCTGAAGAAGCATTCTTAGGCTTCAGAGGCAAGCACCTTAACCACTAAGCCATCTCTCCAGCCCTGATACAGTTTTTTTTATTTTATTTTATTTGAGAGTGACAGACAGACAAAGAGAAAGAGGCAGATAGATAGAGAATGGGCATGCCAGGGCTGCCAGCCACTGCCAACGAATTCCAGATGCCTGCGCCACCTTGTGCATCTGGTTTATGTGGGTCTTGGGGAATCAAGCCTCCAACCAAGGTCCTTAGGCTTCACAGGCAAGCGCTTAACTGCTAAGCCATCTCTCCAGGCCCTGATACAGCTTTTCACATGTCATACTATTTGATACTGGTCCACAGGTCAAATTAGACTCCAGGCTTGTTGGTTGGTTGGTGTGCTCTGTGCTTCAGTTTGAACAGTGCTATTGCTACGCCTTCAATTTCACTACGTTTTCCTCTGCCATGTCTCATCTATGCCCAAGCCATCCAGTTACTTTTTCATTTCAGAGGTGATATTTTTTAAATCTAGCAGTTCTATTTGCCTTATTTTGTACTTTAAACTTCTCTCTTCTGTTCATATTTTCTTTTAAAACCTTGAACAAACTTAGGTGTTAATAACAGGCATTGTAAAGTCCGTCTCCTACTGTCACTGTTTCTATCATTTCTGCATCTTTGTGTTGACTATTCTGTTTCTGATCACAATTTGCTGCTTTCTCACATTTGTGAAAGTATTTAGGAGCAGTGTAAAATGCCACCGTGTGGACTATTTGAATTGTATTGTCTGTCTTTAAGGAATGTTAAACTCTGACACACATCTAAGCTACTTGTAGTACCGCTTGAGGGTCTATTGTTTAAGCTTGTTACAACCCCCTTTACTTTAACTTAGCCTAGATGCTAGGGGGTTAAGCCTTGTGGGATCTCCACTGACTCTACTCACTGAGGTCCCTTCTAATTGGTTGGACATCTCCCAGTCCTGTGTGACCTTTGAGAATTATCCAACATATAGCTGTATGACATTCATTTTGCCTAGCCTCCTGGAAATATATCTGAGGCCTGTAAATATTAAAAGGGATGACTGTGAAAACTTATGGGACACTCTCTACATATCAGACTTTGTTACATATTCTTTTATTTATAAAACAATCTTGGGCTGGAGAGATGGCTTAGTGGTTAAGGTGCTTGCCTGAGAAGCCTAAGGACCCATGTTCGACTCTCCAGATCACGTAAGCCATACCCACAAGGTGACACAAGCTCAAGGTTACACATGTGCACAGGTGGCACACACATCTGGAGTTTGATTTCAGTGGCTGGAGGCCCTGGCGTGCCAATTCTCTTTCTTTCATTAAAAACAAAAACAAAAACAAAAAAGTGGGGGGGGGGGTGCAAGCCTTTAATCCCAGCACTTGGGAGGCAGAGGATCACTGTGAGTTCAAGGCCACCCTGAGAGTGCATAGTTAATTCCAGGTCAGCCAGGGCCAGAATGATACCCTACCTCGAAAAACCAAATAAATAAATAAATAAACAAACAAACAACATGAAAACAATCTCTGGAGCTGGAGAGAGAGCTCAGCAGTTAACGGTGCTTGCTTGCAAAACATGATGATGGCCCCAGTTCAATCCTCCAGTACCCATGTAAAGCCAGATGCACAAAGTGGCACATGCATCTGGAATTCATTTACAGTGGCAAGAGGCCCTGCTGCAAACCATCCCCACACTTGCAAAAAAATTTTTTTTTTTAATTTTTGGTTTTTTGAGGTAGGGTCTCACTCTAGCTCAGGCTGACCTGGAATTCACTATGCAGTCTCAGGGGAAAAAAAAAAAAAAAAAATCCTCTTTCATAAATAAATAAATAAAATATTTTTAAAGATGGGGCTGGAGAGATGGCTTAGCCATTAAGGCACTTGCCTGCGAAGCTAAGGACCAGGTTCAATTCCCCAGTACCCACGTAAAGTGAGATGCACAAAGCAGTGCACACATCTGGAGTTTGTTTGCAATGACTAGTCTCTCTCTCTCTCATAAATAAATATTTTTTTAATCTTAAAAAAATGTAGATATCAAGCCGGGCGTGGTGGTGCACGCCTTTAATCCCAGCACTCGGGAGGCAGAGGTAGGAGGATCGCCGAGAGTTCGAGGCCACCCTGAGACTACATAGTAAATTCCAGGTCAGCCTGGACCAGAGTGAGACCCTACCTCGCAAAACCAAAAAAAAAAAAATGTAGATATCAAGCTGGGTGTGGTAGCACATGCCTGTAACGCCAGCATTTAGGAGGTAGAGACAGAAGTTCAAGGCCATTCTTGACTATATGAGGCCCTGTCTCAAAAAGTGGAAGGGCTGGGCTGGGGAGATTGCACAGTGGTTAGCGGCGCTGTTTGTGCAGCCTGTTGGCCCAGGTTCTATTTCCCAGAACCACTTGAAGCTGGTGCATGCATCTGGAGTTCATGTTCCATGGCAGGAGGCCTAGCATGTCCATACTCACTCTTGCTCTCTCCTTGTAAATAAGAAAACAATTTTAAGTGGGGGGGGGGAGTGTGAAATAAATCATTCTTATCATAAGCTTGTACAGAAATAGGCACTCTCTCTTTTATTAAGTTCTGTGTTATTTTAAGATTTATTTATTTATTTATTAGAGACAGAGGTAGAGAGAGAGAGTGAGTGAGTGAATGAGAGAGAGAATGGGTACATCAGGGTCTCTAGCCACAGCAAACGAGCTTCAGATGCATGTGTCACCATGTACATCTGGCTTACATGGGACCTAGAGAATTGAACCTGGGTCCTTAGGCTGCACAGGCAAGTGCCTTAACTGCTAAGCCATTTCTCCAGCCCTCTTTTTTCTTTCTTTCTTTCTTTTAAGGCAGGGTCTCATTTAGCCCAGGCTGACCTCCAACTCCATATGAGGCCAAGACCTGCTTTGAGTTTCTGGTCCTCCTGCTTCGTCTCCAATGTGCTGGTATTACAGGTGTGTACCACCAGGCCCAGTTAACAGGCTATGTCTTAAATTGTTGCACAAACTATAGTCTAAGGGTTGGAGAGATGGCTCAGTGATTAAGTGCACTTCCTGACCAAGTATGAGAGTCTACCGAGACCTGAAACTACCCTAGATTGAATCTCTAGAACCCATGTCAACAACTGGACGTGGCCATGTGTGCCAGTAACTCCTGTCTAATGGGGAGCAGAGACCTGGGAATCATGGGAGCTCACATTAAAAAAAATAATAATAAAGCCAGGCGTGGTGGCACACGCCTTTAATCCCAGCACTCGGGAGGCAGGGGTAGGAGGATCGCCAAGAGTTCAAGGCCACCCTGAGACTACATAGTTAATTCCAGGTCAGCCTGAACTACAGTGAGACCCTACCACACAAACCCCCCCCCAAAAAAAAATAATAAGGATAATAATAACCAACTGGGCGTGGTGGCGCACGCCTTTAATCCCAGCACTCGGGAGGCAGAGGTAGAAGGATCGCCGAGAGTTCGAGGCCACCCTGAGACTACATAGTTAATTCCAGGTCAGCCTGGACCAGAGTGAGACCCTACCTCGCAAAAAAAAAAAAAAAAAAAAAAAAAAAAAAAAAAACAGCAGGCGCCAGGCTCAGTAAGAGAATCCAGCTCAAATAAGAATGAGTGAAAAAGCCAGGTATGGTGGCGCACGCCTTTAGTCCCAGCACTCAGGAGGCAGAGGTAGGAGGATCACCACGAGTTCCAGGCCAGCCTAGAGCTACAGAATGAGTTCTGGGTCAGCCTGGGCTACAGTGAGACCCTATCTCAAAAAAAAAAAAAAGCGCCTTTAATCCTAGCACTCGGGAGACAGATCACTGTGGGTTTGAGGTTAGCCTGGAACTATAGAGTGAGTTTCAGGTCAATCTTGGCTAGAGTGAGACCCTACCTCAGTGGAAGAGCTATGGAACAGGTCATTGACATTCAGCTCTGGCCACCCCGGGGAGCGGAAGGGATGCTACAGGGGTACATAAATGTGCATACACCATAGAAAGACCGAGAAATTTTAGAGGATATAGGAAGAAAAAGAAGCCCCTCACTTTGGGACATAGTTGGTATTTCCTGCTGGCTGAGAGTCAAAAAATGTCAACACGTGGGTTCATTTCCCCAGGACCCACGTAAAGCCAGATGCACAAAGTAGTAAATGCATAAGCGCTTCATTTGCAGTGGTGAGAGGCCCTGGCATGCCATGCTCATATTCTCTCCCTCTCTCTCTCTTTCTCTCTCTCTCGCTTGTTGGCTCGCTCGCTCTGTCTCAAATAAATATATATATATTTTTTTTTTTTTTTATTTTTCGAGGTAAGGTCTCACTCTAGCCCAGGCTGACCTGGAATTCACTCTGTAGTCTCAGGGTGGCCTCAAACTCATGGCAATCCTCCTACCTCTGCCTCCCAAGTTCTGGGATTAAAGGTGTGTGCCACCACGCCGGGAAGGAAATTCTTTAAGAGAAATAATCTTTGAGCATCATTGTAAGTTACATCCTTTCAGAAATGTAACTTCACAAAAATCATATATTGTGGAGACACTTAAAGCTCTCTCTCTCTCTCACACACACACACACACACACACATATATACACTCACAAGCTTAGAATGTGCACTGTCTGTTGTCGCTAATTAATAGACTCACTGAATTTGTGTCACCCTAACTCACACACTCATGTGTACTTACACATGCACACATACATAAGCACATGAAGGAAGAAGAAAAAGACAGCCGGGCATAGTGGCACACACCTTTAATCCCAGCACTCAGGAGGCAGAGGTAGGAGGATCGCCATGAGTTTGAGCTAGAGTGAGACCCTATCTCAAAAACCAAAAAAAAAAAAAAAGAAAGAAAGAAAGAAAGAAAGAAAGAAAGAAAGAAGGGAGGGAGGGAGGGAGGGAGGGAGGGAGGGAAGGAGGGAGGAAGAAAGAAAAGGACAGCTGGGTCTGGTGGAACTCTCCTTTAATTTCAGCACTCAGGAGGCAGAGGTAGGAGGATCGCTATGAGTTCGAGGCCACCCTGAGAGTGCATAGTGAATTCCAGGTCAGGCTGGGTTAGAGTGAGACCCTACCTCAAAAAAAAAGGTATCTTTTTTTTTTTTTTTGAGGCAAGCCTAACAGTTTGTCTTTTTTTATGCAAGAGGGTGAGAGGGAGAGAAAAAGAGAATTGGAATGGCAGGGCCTCTAGCCACTGCAATGGAACTCCAGACACGTGCTCCTTGTGTGCACGTGACCTTGTGTACTTGTATCACTGTGCATCTGGCTTACATGGTACCTGGATCGTAGAAGATGAGTCCTTAGGCTTTGCAGGCAAGTGTCTTAACTGCCAAGCCATCTCTCCAGCCCAGGATATAATTATTTTTTAAATATTTTTTATTTGTTATTTGCATGTGTGAGTATGTGGCTGGCTGGCTGTGCTGACGTCTCTTGTAGCTGCAAGTGCATGTACCACTTTTTTGTTTGCTTGTTTTGTTTTTGTGCTGGGATTAAAGGTGTGTGCCACCATGCCTGGTGCATGTACCACTTTTGTATCTGGTCAGACACTTGTGTCACTTTTTTTTTTGTTTTATTTATTTATTTATTTATTTATTTGTTTGTTTGAGAGAGAGAAGCAGAGAGAGAGAATGGGCACGCCAGGGCCTCCAGCCACTGCAAATGAACTCCAGATGCATGTGCCCCCTTGTGCATCTGGCTTACGTGGGTCCTGGGGAATCGAACCAGGGTCTTTGCTAAACCATCTCCCCAGCCCTTCGGGGGGGAGGGGTTAAGGTAGGGTCTCACTCTACCTGGAATTCACTATGAAGTCTCAGGCTGGCTTCAACCACACAGTGATCCGCCTACCTCTGCCTCCCAAATGCGGGGATTAAAGGCATGTGTCATCACAGCCAGCTTGTGTCACTTTTTGTGTTTTACTCACATGGATGGCTGGGGAATTGGACCCAGGCTGACAGCCTTTGCAAGCAAGCACTTTAACCATTGAGCCATCTTCCCAGCCCCAAGATTCTCTTTTCATTAAGTCACTGTCATCTTGGGTCTTTGTTACTCACAGAAAAACCTCATTGGTGCTGGGCATGATGGCTCACACCTATAATCCCAGCACTCAGAAGGCTAAGACAGGTGGATTGGACCACCATGACTTTAAGGCCAGCTTGTTCTACACAGTGAGTTCAGGATATTCAAGCTACAGAGTGAGACACTGTCTCAAAAAAAAAAAAAAAAAAAAAAGAAGACTAGAGAGATGGCTTAGTGGTTAAGGCACTTGCCTACAAAGCCAAAGGACCAAGGTTCAATTCCCCAGACCCACATAAGCCAGATGCACAAGGTGGCGCGTGCATCTGGAGTTCATTTGCAATGGCTAAAGGCCCTGGCGTGCCCGTTCTCATTCTCTCTCTGTGTATTTATCTCTATCTGCTTCTCTTTCTCTCTCTTTCTCAAATAAAATAAAAATAAAAATTTTAAATAAAAAAGAAAAGAAACAGGAAGGAAGGAAGGGAGGGAGGGAAGAAGGGACGGAGGGAGGGAGGAAGAGGAGGGAGGATAAACTTCATTGGAATTCAATAGGTGTCATTGGAGTATCAAGAACCTTTTTTTTCTGGATGGAACTAGCAAATTTAGCTATAAAGATCCATGCACAGGGCTGGAAAGATGGCTCAGTGGTTGAAGGCACTTGCTTGCCAAGCCTATTGGCTGGGGTTTGATTCCCCAGTACCCATGTAAAGCCAGGTGCACAAAGTAGTACATGAGTCTGGAGTTTGTTGGCAGGGTCAGAAGACTCTGGCATGCCCATACTCATTCTCTCTCTCATCTCTCTCTCTCCCTCTTTCTCTCATAAATAAATATCTTTAAAAGATCCATGTACTGATATGCAATATGTTCATACAGTAAAGTTCAAAATTAATTTAAAAAGTTAAAAACTGGTTTGAGGGAAGATTACTCAGTGGTTGAGGGCAATTGCCTGCAAAACCTGCTGGCCTGAATTCGATTCCCAAGTTGCCCACATAACTGGAACACAAAAACAGTGACACAAGTATATACAGTTCCTTTCGGGTGGCAATAGCCCTGGTATGCACCACCCACATATGCACACTTGATAAATATCCATGCACAAATGTTGATAGTTAAGGGGACCCTCACTCTATGGTTTAGAAGAATCATCAGAGTATGGTGCCACAGGCCTGTAATCTCAGAATGTGGGAGGTGGAGGCAGGAGGATCAGAACTTCAAGGTCATCCTCACTTATACAGAGAATTTGAGGCCAGCCTGGACTACATGAGACAATGTCTCAAAACAACCAACCAAGAGCTGGAGAAATTGCTTAGTGGTTAAGCTGCTTGCCTGAGACCCAGATTAAATTTCCCAGGACCCATGTAAGCCAGATGCCAGATGCATGTGTCTGGAGTGCATGCTCGGCTCTGGTTGGTTGTCTTTAAAAAAACAAAATTATTGGGCCTGGAGAGATGGCTTAGTGGTTAAGCATTTGCCTGTGAAGCCTAAGGACCCCGGCTTGAGGCTTGATTCCTCAGGACCCATGTAAACCAGATGCATAAAGTGGAGCATGCATCTGGAGTTCGTTTGCAGTGGCTAGAGGCCCTGGCACACCCATTCTCTCTCTCCCTTTCTCTCTCTCTCAAATAAATAAATAATTTTTTAATTGATTTTATTTGAGGGCAACAGGCAGACAGAGAAAGAGGCAGAGAGAGAGAAAATAGGCACGCCTTCAGCCATTGCAAATGGACTCCAGATGCATGCGCCACCTTATATGGTGGGTCCTGGGGAATCGAGCCTCAAACCGGGGTCCTTAGGCTTCACAGGCAAGCACTTAACCGCTAAGCCATCTCTCCAGGCCCAATAATTTTTTTTTTAAAGACAATCAACCAGAGCCGGGCATGGTGGCGCATACCTTTAATCCCAGCACTCGAAAGGCAGAGGTAGGAGGATCACCGTGAGTCACGGCCACCCTGAGATTACATAGTGAATTCCAGGGCGAGAGTGAGACCCTACCCCCCCCAAAAAAAAAAAACAAAAACAAACAAACAAAAAGACAACCAACCAGACAAACAAAAAAGGTTTAATGTGAGGAAAATCCTTTAAAGTGTCCACACCCTGGTGCAACACAGACAGAATACACAGGACACTCTCCAAACATTTGGTTCATGTTTAAAATCTCCCCTCTCCAAAACTGCCTCAACACAAGTTGGGATGTCCCTGGATGTGGTTACGAGGGCACTGAGGAAAGGAAATGCCAGACAGAGTTGCCCTACGAGACCTGACTTCCAGAGGCTAAGCACTCACACGTGGATTCACATTGGGGTGAAGTGGAAACTCGGCCACCCCCGATGCTGAGCCAGATAGGGAAGTCCTGGCCTCACACCTCTGCAGGGAACTGGCCACGCCTCTTCCCACACCTCCTCTTCTTCCTCTCTCTCTCTCTTCCCCTTTCTATCTCTCTCTCCACCCAGCTAACTGGGTGGTTAGCTCAGGGCCATTAAATCAGAGCTAGGTCTCATGCTTGCTCCATCACTGACGGCGCCTCTCCTCTGAGACATCTGTGAGTCACCGTTGTTTACCTTCTAGCCTGGTAAACTACAGCCCAGGTACAGGAGTGGTTGAAGGAGGAGACAAGAGCACCAGGTCAGGACCCTTTTCAGGCCCCAGTCTCCATGCGTATCCCACCGTGGCCCTCTCCAGGGCAATGGATCCCAACTGGAATTTGAAGGAAAGGTATTGTTGAGAGGGAAGGGCAGATGGGAGGAGACTTCGGAAATAAGAAGGCAGTGGCGTACAATCAGTCATCATGGTGTCCCCAGGATGTCTGTCACAAGGTCAGCAGACACAGGAATAAGATGAAGATGGCCACTGGATTCACAGAGGTAGCCTGGTTCAACACTGCAATGAGCCACTTGCTGTAGAAGCCAATATCCATATAAACTCCAGGAGATCCTTGACGACCACAGCCAATGCCCCAGCTCACCATCCCAACTTGTACCCAGGTTTGATTAAGTTCACAGGACATAGGGCCCCCAGAATCTCCCTGGAGAAAAAAAAAAATGACAGGAACAGAATTGATTCACATCAGATTGGGCTAACTGCTCAGAAGGGGAGGGGGATGCCCAGCGAGACCCAGGTTTTTGAATATATAAATATAATCACTGAAAAGTTAATGGGGGGGGCTGGAGAGATGGCTTAGCAGGTAAGGCTCTTGCCTGTGAAGCCTAAGGACCCATGTTCGATTCTCCAGATCCCACGTTAGCCAGATGCACAAAGATGAGGCAAGTGCAAGGTCGCACATGCCCACCAGGTGGCGCGCATGTCTGGAGTCTGATTGCAGTGGCTGAGGCCCTGGTGTGCCAGTTCTCTCTCTGTCTCTCTCAAATAATTTTTTTAAACGTTAATGGGGGGTGGAGCTTAAGAGATGGCTCAGAGGATAAAGGCCCTTGCTTGTAGGGCCTGATGACCCAGTTTGATGTGCCAGTACCCACATAAGCCATATACACAAAGTGGCATGTGTATTGGGAGTTCATTTGCAGTGCAGAGGCCCTGACAGTTATTCTCTTCCTCTCTCCCTCTCTGCCTTTTTTTTTCTCTGTCTCTCTTTCTTTCACATATGCTGCACATATGGAGGTCAGTTTGAGATGGGGTCTCTTTGGTTGCTTGCTGCTGGGAAGGCCAGATTAGCTGGCCAGTGAACTTCAGGCTTCTGCCTCCATTGCTCATTGGAATGATAATTATGTGTGTGGAAATCTGAATTCTCATTGGCTTGCAGAGCAAGCACCTTCAACCACTGAGCCATGTCCCCAGCCCTGGCCTTGAACCGTCAGTCCTCCTGCCTCAACCTCCTGAGTGCTGGAATTTAAAGGTATATACTACCATTTCTGGCCTGAACATAATAAGGACCCACAGACAGCCAGAATTATCTCTTTTTGAAGGACCAGGACAAGTGGACATGGTGGTGCAGGCCTGGAATCCCAGCACCGAGGAGATGGAGGCAGCCCCGTCTCAAGCTGAAGGCCAGCCTGGGCTACCTGGGAGGATCAGACCAGGCTAGCTCAAGGAATCATGAGGGGGTTCTTGCCCATGAATCCTCTTGAGTGACAGGTGACTAAAGGAGGCTACAAATAACTTGGGCCCTGCCACCTACGGACTTACCTGACAAGCATCCTTTCCTTCTCTACTGTAGCCACAGATCATCCCTTTGAACACCAGCGTCCTGGAAGATGACATGACCGTCTGTAACATCTTGTTGCACTCTTCATAGAGGACGAGCTCTTGGTCCACGGCCTGGAGAAGTTCTGCCCGAGGTCCTGGCATTGATGAAGAAGACCAACAACGTACAGATCCTCACGAGTGACAGCAAGACCCTCCCCCAGCACCTGGCATGCCCCTGGAAGAAGGCAGAGCAGTGACACAGCGGGGGTGGGGTGGAGGAAGGGGAAAACTGAGGTCTAAAGCTGACATAGGGAGAGAATAGGCTAAGAGCCAAAATCCATCCAGGCCTAGTGATACAGGTCTGGGACCCTAGCTACATGGGAGCTAGGAATAGCTTGAGTCCATGGTCTGTCTAAGCTACAGAGTGAGTTCAAAGCCAGCCTGGGAAACTTAGTGAGGTCCTGTAAAATAATAAGGTAAAAGAGGGCTGAGGATAGAGTTCAGGAGAAGAGCCTTGACTAGCTTGCTTGAGACTCTGGGTTCAATCCTCAGCATTGCAAAAAGAAAATGGCAAAACTAAAAACAAAAAACAAAACAAGGAAGAATATTTCAGAAGAGGGAAAAGCGAGGCCTTAGCAGCCCAGGAAACAACAATCCACCAGGCAGATGTTACTCTGAGTGTCCAGGAGGAGTGACAGGATAGTCATGCATCTGTTCTGTGGCTACTTTTTGTTTTGGTTTGTTTTTCCAGGTAGGGTCTAGCCCAGGCTGATCTGGAATTCACTATGTAGTTTCAGGTTAGCTTCAAACTCACAGTGAACCTCCTACTTCTGCCTCCCCAGTGCTGGGATTAAAGGCGTGAGCCACCACACCCGGTGCTCCTTTTTTTTTTTTTTTTTTTTTTTTTTTTAAGGTAGGGTCTACCTAGTCCAGGCTGACCTGGAATTCACTATGTAGTCTCAGGGTGGCCTTGACCTTGTGGTGATCCTCCTACCTCTGCCTCCTGAGTGCTGGGATTAAAGGCGTGCGCCACCACCACACCCGGCTCAGGGTTGTTTGGTTTTTTTTTAATATTTATTTATTTATTAGAGGGGGGCATAATGCACACACCAGAGCTTCTTTTTTTTTTTTTTTTTTTTTTTTTTTTTTTTTGGTTTTGCGAAGTAGGGTCTCACTCTGGTCCAGGCTGACCTGGAATTAACTATGTAGTCTCAGGGTGGCCTCGAACTCTCAGCGATCCTCCTACCTCTGCCTCCCGAGTGCTGGGATTAAAGGCGTGCGCCACCACGCCCGGCCCACCAGAGCTTCTTGCCACTGCAAGGAAACTCCAGATGCATGTGTCACATTGTGCATCAGGCATTACATAGGTTAGGGACCAAACCTGGGCTAGCAGGCTTTGTAAGCAAGTGCCTTTAACAGCGGAACCATGTCTCCAGCCCCTGTGTCTGTATTTTTTAAAGGTGTGTGTGTGTGCACATTCATGCGGGTGTGTGTGGGCACACGGGTCTACTGCATGTGTGGAGGTCAGAGTACACTTTGGGTGTCAGTGGTCAGTTTCACCTTGTCTGAGACAGGGTCCCTTTGTTGTTCTCTGCTGTGTAGGTCAGGCTGGCCAGCCCACAGTTTCCAGGGCCCCTCTTGCCTCCACCTCCCATCTCACTATAGGAATGTTGGGCTTACAGACACTCACTACTATATCTGGCTTTACATGGGTTCTGGAATCTGAACCCAGGTCTTATGCTTGTACAGCACTTTACCTACCAAGCCATGTCCCTGCCCTGTTTGTTTGCTTGCTTGTTTCTTTCTTTGCTGAGATAGGGTCTTGCCATGCAGCCCGGGCTACCTTCAAATTCTCAATCCTTCTGCCTCAGTCTTCTGAGTGCTGGAATTACAAGCATGCAACACCATCTCCAAACCAAGCATCTTTACTTTCTAGAACAGAATCCCAGGCTCTCAAAGTGGAAGAGCCCCAGAGTTACCAATCTATCCTTTTTCCATGGACAAGAAGTCTCGCCAACAGAGGTCTTCTGGCTCTTCAAATTCCTTCAAGACTAGAAAACTCTCTAAAGGCGAGTACTTCCAAGGAGAAGCAGCTCTAACTTACCTCATCCAAAGAGCAGAAATCTCCACAGGGAATGAAACAATACCCCTACACTCGGGAGGCAGAGGTAGGAGGATCACCGTGAGTTCGAGACCAACCAGAGATGACATAGTGAATTCCAGGTCAGCCTGGGCTAGAGTGAGACCCTACCTCAAAAAAAAAAAAAAAAAAAAAAAAAAAAAAAAAAAAAAAAAGACCTCACTCAACACAATTTCTGGAGTTACCCATGCTGGCCAGGAACCCTTAACCCTGACTCCTGCCAAACTCCTTCATCCCTTCATCCACCTGCCAAGCAATCAGTCTCCCTTTTTTTTTTAGCCCTCCTTTTGCATTTGTTTCTTCTATTCCAGGGATAAGGCCAGAGTTTTCTTCTAGCCTGCAAGTCTTACCACCTGCTGCTGTTTTCCCCCATCCAGTCACCCAGCACGTGATCCCAGCTTTCACTTTAAAAGTCTCTGAAGGAACACAGATGGGGTGGATGGTAGGCGTAAAGTTCACGGGGTACAAGAGCTTTAGAAGGGCAATGTCGCTTTGGAGCGTGATGAATGTTGAGTACTGAGGGTGGATGAAGATGTCCCGGATGGGGATCACCAGGCTTGAGTTTGTTACATAGACACTGTGATCTCCCAGCTTGACATTATACTGGAAACGGCTGTTGGGAAAGAGGACATGTCCTTCACAGAGACCCTTGGAAGCACCCCTTGTGCCCTTTCCACCCATTTCACATATGCCCTATCATGTCCCCAGTCTCCCTTGCCATTCTCTCTGTCACTCTATGTCTATCACCAGTACCCTTCATTGATCTCTCAAAATCTTTTTATTTATTTATTTTTTTCAGGCCAACCAAGAATTCATTATGTGGTCTCAGGGTGGCCTTGAACTCATGGCAATCCTCCTACTTCTGCCTCCCAATAGCTGGGATTAGAGGCATGCACCACCATGCCCGGCTCAAAATCATTTTGCTTCCACCCATCTTGAGAATTTTTAGTAACAAGATGATCAATGCAAAAAAAAAAAAAAATCCCTGTCCCAGTGATTTAGCTGTTAAGGAGCTTGCTGGCAAAGCCCAGGGACCCAAGTTCAATTCCCCAGTGCCCACGTAAAGCCAGATGCACTAGGTGACACATGTGTCTGATGTGTCTGGAGTTCCTTTGCAGTGGCTAGAGGTCCTGGCACATCCATTCTCTCCCTCTCTCCCTCCCCTTTCTCTCTCCCTCAAATATATATATAATCCCTCTCCCCTTTCCAGAGTCTTGTTTGGGATTTTGCCATCTTGCCAGGGTGATGGAACTTGAGAATATTTGTGGGAATGGTGTTGGGGCAGGTCAGGAATGGCCCTCAGAACTCTTACCTCTCCACTTGGCCAATACTCACGAGAAAATACAGTGGGCTGCAGTCAGCACCCACTGTGCTGCAATGAGCGACCCTCCGCAGATGTGCATGTGTCTCACCCGCACGCTCACCTGCCAGGGCCATTTCCCTTCCTCTGCATCAATTCCTCCCACGATTTTCATGATGGGATGGCCACACACTGAGTCAAGACAGGGTGAGAAAGGACCTCAAAGAATCTCCGCAGAAAGCACCATGTGACCCAGGGTCAGCTAATGATAATAATAATGATAATAATAGAGGGCTGGAGAAATGGCTCAGTGGTTAAGTGCATGCCTGCGAAGCTTAAGGACCCCGGTTCGATTCTCTAGGTCCCATAAAAGCCAGATGCACATGGTGGCACATGCATCTGGAGTTCGTTTGCAGTGGCTAGAAGCCCTGGCACTCCCATTCTTCCTCTCTCTCTCTAATAAATGAATGAATAAATAAATAAATAAATAAATAAATAAATAAATAAATAAATAAAATCTTTAAAAAATAATAACAGTAGTAGTAATAATAATAATTAATAATGATTATGGAAATCAGGGTTCATGTTCTCTTGAACATGTCCAGGGGTATACAATCACACACCCTACATTTCCCACTGCAGTGTCACATCCCTAACAGGAAGGACAGAGGGCCAGGGGTCCACTCTTCAGCAGCAGCCTGGCAGAGCCCGGCTCCCTCAGACTCTCGGCTAAGTTACCTGAGGTGAACGACAAGAAAGGGGGCATCACGGTTGTGACGGTGTGGGGGACAATCATGGACACCGCCTGGCGTGGCACACGCTGCCCACCAGCCCCTGGATCCTCAGTGACCCCTGAGGGTAGAGAGGTAAGAGAGACCGTGGTGGCCCGGACCTCAAAGAACCCAGACTGAAGTAAGAAAAGCCAGGCCAAAAGGCCCATGGAGCCACAAGCCCAGGGTGCCATGGTCACCATGAAGGCCCCAAGCCTTCTAGGGGTGGCCGCCTCCTTCACGGTGGCTTCAAGGCTCGAGCCTTCGATTCTGGTGGGAAACGGACTCCTGGGCGTGGGGGTGGGGGTGGGGGGAATGGGGTGGGGGGATGGGGGTGGGGGTGGGTGGGGGGGGGGGGGGGGGTGGGGGTGGGATGGGGGTGGGGATGGGGGTGGGGATGGGGGGTGAAGATGGGGGTGGGGATGGGGGTGGGGTAGGCGGTGCCAGCAGGTCTTTGGGCTGCAGGGGTGAGTGGGCGGGTCATGGCTTCCCGCATTGGGAATGTTGCATTCTGCGTTTCACTCTAGGGCAGTAAAACCGCCCTTTGGATGGACAGCTGGGACGTGGGGGTGAGCACTTCCTGGGATGCCCTTTTTCTATAATGATGCCCAGAACGAGTAAGGATGAGTCTCCCGGGAATGAGGTGTGAGCGACCCGGGTTCTCCAGGAAGTTTCCCGGCTTAAAAAAAATATTTTTTTTAAAAAGGATTCTTCAGCCGGGCGTGGTGGCACACGCCTTTAATCCCAGCACTCGGGAGGCAGAGGTAGGAGGATCGCCATGAGTTCGAGGCCATCCTGAGAATACATAGTGAATTCCAGGTCAGCCTGAACTACCTCTGAAAACTAGGGAAAAAAAGAAGAAGAAGGAGAAGGAGAAGGAGAAGGAGAAGGAGAAGGAGAAGGAGAAGGAAGGAGGAGAAGGAGAAGGAGAAGGAGAAGGAGAAGGAGAAGGAGAAGGAGAAGGAGAAGGAAGGAGGAGAAGGAGAAGGAGAAGGAGAAGGAGAAGGAGAAGGAGAAGGAGAAGGAGAAGGAGAAGGAGAAGGAGAAGGAGAAGGAGAAGGAGAAGGAGAAGGAGAAGGAGAAGGAGAAGGAGAAGGAGAAGGAGAAGGAGAAGAAGAAGAAGAAGAAGAAGAAGAAGAAGAAGAAGAAGAAGAAGAAGAAGCAGCAGCAGCAGCACTGTAAGAAAGGCAAGAACATGAACCCAGTTCTGGATCGTTCTGTCTCTTTTCTCACCACCCCATCCAGAAGGCTTGTGCTAAGAGGGAGGGGCAGAAAACTCTTGTCACGTACAGGGCAGGGGTCAAAGTCTGTTGAAGCTGAATGAAACAGAACAGAAGATCACCTCTGTGGCTGGGAGAGGAGCAGTGACTGGCCTAGGACACACACTCTTTGTGGGAGGAGGCAAGTTCACTGAGATGGCCCCATCCTTAAGAACCAAGACACGCACCTGCCTAAGAGTGTGGCGCTCAGAAAAGAAAGCCCCACTTCCTCCGCCCACCAGCCAACTAGCACGTGTCCAGGAACAAGTAATATGAGCTGACTGTTGGGTGAAAAAAAAAAATTTTTTTTTTTTACTTTTTAAAGATTTTACTTATTTTTATTTGAGAGAGAGAGGTAGGTAGAGAGAATGGGCATGCCAGGGCCTTCAGCCATTACAAATAAACTCCAGACACATGTACCACCTTGCACATCTGGTTTACGTGTGTCCTGGGAAATCAAACCTGGGTCCTTGGGCTTCATAGGCAAGCGTCTTAACCACTGAGTCATCTCTCCAGCCCTGGAAGGATTAAAAAAAAAAAAAAAAAAAAAAAGCAAGCATGGAGGGCTGGAGAGATGGCTTAGCGGTTAAGGCGCCTGCCTCCTAAGCCTAAGAATGCTGGTTCCAATCTCCAGGTCCCATGTTTAGCCAGATGCAAAGTGACTCAAGGGCACAATGCTGCACTTGACCACAAGGGGGCGCATGCATCTGGATTTCATTCGCAACAACTGAGAGGCTGCTGGCGCGCCCATCTCTATCTGTCTTCCTCCCTCTCTCTGTCTCTCTCCAAAAAAAAAAAAAAAAAAAGCATGGAGAGACAGTCTTTCTGAGGCAGAGGTGCAAAGAAAGGACCACTCACTGAGACTGGAACACACTCTGAGAAAAACTCTCCAACAACCCTCCAGCCATTACTGTAAGCAAAAAATAATAACAGAAGAGTTTGAAGCCCGTGCTTGAGAGTGTTCACGGTAGCCACAAAACCTGACTCGATTTATTTCAAGCTTCCCCCTACAGAAAAGGCATACCCAGGACTGGTAGTGTAGCCCAGTGGTAAAGCACTTGCTTAGCATGTGTGAGACCCTTGGTTTAATCCGTAGCACCAGAGAAGAAGGGAGGGGAGGAGTGGAAGGAAAAGTAAGAGAGAAAGGCAGGAAAGAAGTGAGAGGGGGAGGAAAGTAAGAAAGAAGGAAGGAAGGGAGGGAGGGAAGAAGGGGAAAGAAAGAAGGAATGAAGGCATCAGCAACTAGACATGCCTAGTGCTTACCCTCCCACACAAACATAAAAAAGAACCAAAACAGGGCTGGAGAGATGGCTTAGTGGTTAAACGCTTGCCTGTGAAGCCTAAGGACCCCGGTTCAAGGCTCAATTCTCCAGGACCCACATAAGCCAGATGCACAAGGGGGAGCATGCATCTGGAGTTTGTTTGCAGTGGCTGGAGGCCCTGGCGCTCCCATTCTCTCTCTCTCTCTCTCTTTCTCTCTCTCTTCCTGCCTATTTCTGTATCTCTATCTCTCTCAAATAAATAAATAAATAAATCTAAAAAAAAAACTTTAAAAAAAAGAACCAAAACAAATAATAAACAACCATGTTTGCTTTTCAAATTATTTTTCAGTTAATGTACAAAATGATGGGTTTCATTATGACCTTTCCATGCATCTACAACAATGTACCTTGCTCGCATTCTTCTTGTGGTGCTTCCCCCCCCAATCCCTCCTCCTTGCCTCTTGCTGGTCATCTTTCTCCCCCAAATAGTCACATTTTCTCCTGTCATGCTGTGTGTGTGTGTGTGTGTGTGTGTGTGTGTGTGTGTGTGTGTGTGAAGATAAATGTAGATTGTGCCTAAGAGCCTAAGAGACAAACGTATCTTATCTGAGTCTGACTAAATTTCACTTAACATGGTGATCTCCAATTCCATTCATTTTTCTGCAGATGACATTATCTTGTTTTTCATTATGGCTGGATGGAGTTCCATTGTGTATATATCCCACATTTTCTTTTTCTTTTTTTCTTTTCTTTTTTTTTTTTTTTTTTTTTTTTTTTTTTTTGGTTTTTTGAGGTAGGGTCTCACCACTCTGGCCTAGGTGACCTGAATTCACTATGGCCTCGAACTCACAGTGATCCTCCTACCTCTGCCTCCCGAGTGCTGGGATTAAAGGCGTGCACCACCACGCCCGGCTTTTATCCCACATTTTCTTTATCCATTCATCTGCTGACAGGCACCGAGGCAGATTCCAGAATTCAGCTATCACGACTACTGTTAAAATTAATGTGGATGAGCCGGGCATGGTGGCGCATGCCTTTAATCCCAGCACTCGGGAGGCAGAGGTAGGAGGATCGCCGAGAGTTCGAGGCCACCCTGAGACTACATAGTTAATTCCAGGTCAGCCTGGACCAGAGTGAGACCCTACCGCGAAAAACCAAAAAAAAAATAATAATAATTAATATGGATGAGTTAGAGAGGTTGTTCAGTGGTTAGAGATGCTTACTTGCAAAGCCTGGGTTTTATTTCCCCAGTACCCATATAAAGCCAGATATGCAAAGTGATACATGTATCTGGAATTCGTTTACAGTGGCAAGAGGTCCTGAAGTGCTCATTTTCTCTCTCTCCCCTTGAAAATTAATATATAAAATATTTACAAAAAAAAACCTGCCAGTTGTGGTGGCACACACTAGTAGGAAATTGCTGAAGAGGCAGAGGTAGAAGGATCAGGAGTTCAAGACCAGCCTGCGCAAAAAATAAAAATAAATTTTTTAATTTAAAAATTAAAAAATAGCCGGGCGTGGTGGCGCATGCCTTTAATCCCAGCACTCGGGAGGCAGAGGTAGGAGGATCGCCGAGAGTTCAAGGCCACCCTGAGACTACATAGTTAATTCCAGGTCAGCCTGGACCAGAGTGAGACCCTACCTTGCAAAACCAAAAAATAAAAAAATAAAAAAATAAAAACATGGGACCTCCGGTCAAGATGGTGCCCACCTAACCATGCTTCAGCTCCAAGGATGGGAGCAGGACCTGAGGAAAGAAACAACCCATCACATTTTACCAGGGCCCCAGCTGAAACCACAGAGGAATTGGGGAGATGAGCAAGAGTGCTGCTTTCTCAGTGAACCTGGTATTAGCACAAGGGTGAAGGAGACAGACCCTGAGGACACTCAACACCTACCAAAGCAGAGATCCAGAGGCTCCTAAGAGCCCATCACTGAAGTAGACTTAAAACCAGCATGGCTCAGGGAACTTCAAGGAAGGGGATGCGGAAAGATTGTTAGAGCCACAGTTGGGACATTATGCACAGAGACATTGCCTCTTCCCCATAACTGACGGCTGCAACCACAGTGCATGACCCACAATCCCCATGGGGGTGACCTGCATCCCCATCGAGGAGGCTCCCTTTGTAAGGGGGCAGAGATGAGGGAAAGGATGGTACCAACCTGTGCTGTTTACATACTAAGTATGTCCGTAACTAATCAAAAATTTAAAAAATAAAAATAAATGCATGGGTAAACAGGAATCGCTCTAGAATGCAGACTTAGATTCCTTTGCGTATAGCTCCAGGCGTGGTAGAGCTGAATCACAGGGCGGTTCGATTTCAGTCTTGTTATGAACCCGACGCTGACTTCCGTAGTGGGTACACTCATTTCCACTCCCACCAGCGGTACATTCGGTTTCTTATTCCCCAACATCCTCACCAGCGTTTGCTATTGTTTGTTTGTTTTTAATTTTATTTTAAATATTTCCATTTATTTATTTATTTTCAAGCAGAGAGAAAGAGAAAAGAGACAGAGAGAATGGTCATACCGGGGCCTCCAGCCACTGCAAACAAACTCCATATGCATGTGCCACCTTGTGCATCTGGCTTTCTGTGAGTCCTGGAGAAGTGAACCCAGGTCCTCAGGCTTTGCAGGCAAGCGCCTTAACCTCTGAGCTATCTCTCCAGCACCTGGAATTAACTATGTAGTCTCAGGGTGGCCTTGAACTCACAGCGATCCTCCTACCTGTGCCTCCTGAGTGCTGGGATTAAAGGCGTGCTCCGCCACGCCCAGCCTACTTTTTTTAAAGTATTTTTGTTTATTTATTTGAGAGCAAGAGAGAAGCACATAGAGAAAGAGAGAATGAGCATGCCAGGGCCTCTAGCCACTGCAAACGAACTCCAGACCCATGTGCCACCTTGCACATACATCTGGCTTTATGTGGGTACTAGGGACTCAAACCTGTGTCCTTTGGCTTTGCATGCAAGTGTTTTAATTGCTAAGCCATCTCTCCAGCCCTCCTGTTTTGTTTTTTAATGATGGCCACCCTTGACTGGGTGGCTACATATCTAAACAAGATCGATATTTTGTGCCTCAGAGAGACTGTGCAAACCATCATTCAAACCAGCTGAGCTCCCCACCTTTCTGAAGACTGCATTGCCACCCCAGACTCGTACAGCCTAAACTTCTCACACGTTGCTGACATAGATTATGGCTGAAGAAAACAGAGGCCACACTACTCTCCCTACCTAGAGCCAAAGCCAAGGCACCTGCCCAACTGACCCAACTGATTGTTACCCTAGACCCCATCTGGGGTGAAGAGATAACCCTGCAAACCTCACTTGTAGAAAACCAGAAGAGGGCTGGAGAGATGGCTTAGCGGTTAAGGCGTCTGCCTGCTAAGCCTAAGAACCCGGTTCCAATCTCCAGGTCCCACGTTTAGCCAGATGCAAAGTGATGCAAGGGTGTAATGCCGCACTTGCCCACAAGGGGGCGCACACATCTGGATTTCGTTCCCAGCAGCTGAGAGAGTGCTGGCACGCCCATCTCTATCTGTCTCCCTCTCCCTCTCTATTTGTCACTTTCTGTGTCTCTCTCCAAAAATAAATAAAAAATTTTTTAAAATTTAAAAAAAGAAAAGAAAAGAAAAGAAAACCAGAAGAGGCAACTGTAACCACCATAGGCACAATATGGAGGGAAGGACACAAAAACATTTGACATTAAGGAGCATGATGTTCCCACAGGAACACAATAATTTCCCCCATAACTAACCGAACACAAAGTGAATTTATGAGTTGCCTGGAAAGGAACTCACAATAACAATCGTAGGGCGATTCGGCCAGATGTAAGAGAATACAGATGGATAAATCAATGAAATCAGGAACATGACTTATGATCCAAATAAACAGATGAAATGAAATGAAAATGAATGAAACAGAAGCTGTCAAGATGACAAGTCCAATAAGTAAAACGAAAAACACAACTGAGAGCTTCAGTTGATGAGATTAAGCAGAAGAAAGAATTTCTGGCCAGGCATGGTGGCGCATGCCTTTAAACCCAGCACTCGGGAGGCTGAGGTAGGAGGATTGCTGTGAGTTTGAAGCCAGCTTGGAGCTACAGAGTTCCAGGTCAGCCTGGTCTACAGTGAGACTCTGCCTCAAAAGAAACCAACACAGAGAGAGAGAGAGAGCTGGAGAGATGAATTAGTGGTTAAGGTGCTTGCCTGTGAGGCCAAAGGACCCAGGTTTGATTCCCCAGAACCTACATAAGCCAGATGCTCATGCATCTGGAGTTCATTTGCAGCAGCTGGAGGCCCTAGCGTGCCCATTCTCTCCCTCTCTCTCTTTCTGTCTCTTTCAAATAAATAAAAATAAAATACAAAAAAAAAAAGAAGAAGAAGAGAAAGGCAGGAGGACAGGAGGGAGGGAAGGAGGGAAAGAGGGAAAAAATAATCCAGAAAGGAAACAAAAGAATAAAACAGTGAACAAGTTGTACGTGGTGGTTCATGCCTGTAATTCTAACACATAGAAACTAGAAGATCAGGAATACAAAGGCATCCTCTGTCTGCTGTGCTGCAAATTCAAAGCCAGCCTGGGCTACATTGAGACCCCATCTCTACATAAACAAAACAAGCAAGAGTAAGTAGGTCACAGGCAAAGTAGACTTCGAGTCAAAACCTGTAAAAAGAGACAAGATCATTACATAACGATAAGTCAGTTAGCAAAAGATTTTATATATATATATATATATATATATATATATATATATATATATATATATCCCTAATAGTGGAACACTCAGCTATAAGAAGCAAACATTATTATTAGACCTAAGCGGAAAGATAGACTTCAAAGCTCCACTTTCAGCAATAGACAGATCATCCAGACAGAAAATAAATATCGGATATAAACAGCATGTTAGACCAAAGGGACCCAGCAGACATCTAGAGAACATTCCATCCAACAGCTGCAAAATACACATTCTTCTTAGCTGTACATGGAACAGTCTCTGGAAAGATCATATGTTAGGCCACACAAGAAGTTTCAAAGTTAGGCTTAGATCATATCTAGTATCTTTTTGGCCACAATAGTGAAAAGCTAGAAAACAGCAGCAGAGCAAACTTCAGAAACTTTACAAACACATGGAAGTTAACCAACATACTCCTTAATAGATAGTGGTTTCTTCTTCTTCTTCTTTTTTTTTTTTTTTTTTTTTGTTTGTTTGTTTTTCAAGGTAGGGTCTCACTCTAGCTCAAACTGACCTGTAATTCACTATGTAGTCTCAGGGTGGCCTTGAACTCATGGCGATCCTCCTACCTCTGCCTCCCGAATGCTGGGATTAAAGGCGTGTACCACCACACACGGCTTAGACAGTGGTTTTTAATTTGAGGAAATTAAAAGGAAAAAAAAATTTAAAGTTTTCTTGAGGAAAATGAAGATGAAAGTACAATATAACAAAATATATGGGATTGGGGTTGGGGATTTAGCTCAGTGGATGAGCACTTGCCTAGCAAGCGCAAGGCCCTGGGTTCGGTCCTCAGCACTGGAAAAAAAAAATATATATATATATATATATATGGGATTGCACAAAGTAGATCTACATGAAAAAGAGAAACCTCAAATAACCAGCCTAACATTGTACATTAAGGAACAGAAAATGAGGAAAACATTCAGCCCAAATAGAGGAAAATCATAAAGACCAGCACAGAAAGAAGAGGAATAGAGACAAGGAAAATAATGTAAAAGATAAATGAAATGGGGCTAGGGAGATGATGGCTTACCAGTTAAGGCACTTGCCCGCAAAGCCAAAGGACCTATGTTTGATTCCCCAGGATCCATTTAAGCCAAATGCACAAGGTGGAACATGTGTCTGGAATTCATTTGCAGTGTCTGGAGGCCCTGGTTCACACATTCTCTCTCGCACATGCTCTTTCTCTCTCTAATAAATAAATTAAATTTTTAAAAACTACATTTTTAAAAAAGATAAATGAAATGAAAAGTTGGATTTTAAGAAAACATTTATTTTGAGGAGAGAGGGGGAAGGAGAGAAAGAGAGAGAGAATGGGCATGCTTGGGCCTCCAGCCACTGCAAACAAACTCCAGACACATGCACCACTTTATGCATCTGGCTCTGCATGGGTACTGGGGAATCAAACCCAGGATGTCAGGCTTTGCATGCAAGCACCTTTAACCACTGAATCATCCCTCCAGCCCAAGAATCGGAGCCAGGCGTGGTAGCACACGCCTTTAATCCCAGCACTCAGGAGGCAGAGGTAGGAGGATCACCGTGAGTTCGAGGCCACCCTGAGACTACATAGTGAATTCCAGGTCAGCCTGGGCCAGAGTGAGATCCTACCTCAAAAAACAAAAACAAAAAAGCCGGGCGTGGTGGCACATGCCTTTAATCCCAGCATTCAGGAGGCAGAGGTAGGAGGATCACTGTGAAAAACAAAAAAAAAAAAAAGAAAACAAGAAGAATAATTGGGTTTTATAAAGATAAAATTGATTAACTTTTAGCTAGACTAAGACAAAAAAAAAAAAAAAGAGGTAAGACTCAATTAAATAAAACCAGATTTTTTTTTTTTTTTTTGAGGTAGGGTCTCACTCTAGCTCAAGCTGACCTGGAACTCATTCTGTAGTCCCAGGTTGGCCACAAACTCACAGGGATCCTCCTACCTCTGCCACCACGCCTGGTTAAAACCAGGTTTTTTATATATAATTTTATTTTTATTTATTTATTTGAAAGAGGCAGAGAGAGAGAGAATGGGTGCACCAAGGCCTCCAGCCACTGCAAACAAACTCCAGATGTATGCATCCCCTTGTGAATCTGGCTTACGTGGGTCCTGGGGAATCAAACTGAGGTCCTTTGGCTTTGCAGGCAAGTGCCTTAACAGCTCAGCCATCTCTCCAGCCCGAACCAGATATTTTTCAAAAGGAGATATTACCACTGATACCACAGAAATACGAAGGATAGGGCTGGGACATAGCTCAGTCAGTAAAGTGCTTACCTCACAAGCATGAGGACAGTACCCGTGTCCATGGGAAAAAGTGCCCAGTGGCATGCCAAGTGCCTGTGATCCCAGCACTGGGAAGGCAGAGATCCCTAGGGCTAGCTAGCCTAAGTGCTAAGCTCCAGGCCAATAAAGGGTGCTGTCCTAAAAGTGGATGGCATTCCTGACCATGACACCTAGGTTGTCCCTTGGCCTCCATATACACATGCACACACAGAACATACACACATGCAAAATAAACACACACACACACACGTACACGCTTTTTTTATTATTTGAGAGCGACAGTGAGAGAGAGAGAATGGCTGCACCAGCAGCCTCTCAGCCACTGTGAATGAACTCCAGACGTGTGCGCCCCCTTGTGGGCAAGCACAGCATTGCGCCCTTGCGTCACTTTGCGTCTGGCTGAACATGGAACCTGGAGATCACACCAGAGTTCTTAGGCTTGGCAGGCAAGTGCCTTAACTGCTAAGCCATCTCTCCAGCCCTACACACATTTTTAAAAAGATGTAAGAGGCTTGGCTATGGCTCAGTAGCTACAGGAGCTTACTTGCGAAGTTTGCTTGCTGGGGTTCAATTCCACAGCCACATCACCCATGTAAAGCCAGAAAGACATTTGTTTGCAGTGGCAAGAGACCCTAGCATGCACGCACGCATACACACACACACACATACACACACACCACATGTGCAAGTAAAACTTTTGATGAAAAAAAAAATTTAAAGAAAGAATAGGGGCTGGGGAGATTGCTCAGTGCAAAGCCTGCCAACCTGGGTTCAATTCCCCAGTATCCACATAAAGCCAGATACATAAATAAACAATATTTTAGAAAGAAATCATACAAAGGATAAAGGCAAAGTGGCACACATTTATAATCCCAGCACTTGGGAGGAAAATGGAAAGTTCCAGACCAAAACTAAGTGTGATATCAAACACTTATTATCCCAGCACTAGAGAAGCTGAGGTAAAAGGATCACTGTGAGTTTGAAGCCAGCCTGGCCTACAGAGTGAATTCCAGGTCAGCCTGGGCTAGAGTGAGATTCTACCTGAAAAAAAAGAAGATGAAAGCCGGGCGTGGTGGTGCACGCCTTTAATCCCAGCACTCGGGAGGCAGAGGTAGGATTGCCAAGAGTTCGAGGCCACCCTGAGACTACATAGTGAATTCCAGGTCAGCCAGAGCTAGAGTGAGACCCTACCTTGGAAAACCAAAAAAAAAAAAAAAAGAAGAAGAAGAAGATGATGATGATGGGCTGGAGAGGTGGCTTAGTGGTTAAGGTGCTTGCCTGCGAAGCCTAAGGACCCATGTTCGACCCTCCAATCCCACGTCAGCCCGATTCACAAAGGTGAGGCAAGGGCAAGTTCGCACATGTGCACTAGGGGGCACAAGCATCTGGAGTTTGATTTCAGTGGCTGAGGCCCTGGCATGCCAATTCTCTCTCTTTCTCTCTCTAAAAAAAAAAAAAGAAGAAGATGGTGATGATGGACTGAGGAGTAAAGTTAAAGGCACTTGTCTACAAAGCCTGCAAGCCTGGGTAAAATTCCCCAGTACCCACGTAAAGCCAGATGCACAAAGTGGCACTTGTGTCTGGAGTTTGTTTGCATTAGCAGGAAGTTTTTGTGCACCTCTTTCTCTTTCTTTCTTTCTCTCTCTCTCAAATAAATAAATAAATATTTTGAAAGAAAGAATATATTTGCATGTAATATATAATACATATCCATAATCCCAGAACTCAGGCGACAAAGATGCTGTCTCAAGACAGCTGGAGAGATGGCTTAGTGGTTAAGGCACCTGCCTGCTAAGCCTAAGAACCCGGTTCCAATCTCCAGGTCCCACATTTAGCCAGATGCAAAGTGACGCAAGGGTGCAATGCCTCACTTGCCCACAAGGGGGCGCCCACATCTGGATTTCATTCACGGCAGCTGAGAGACTGCTGGCGTGCCCATCTCTATCTGTCTCCCTCTCCCTCTCTCTCTGTCTGTCTCTCTCTGTGTCTCTCTCCAAAAATAAAATAATAAATTTAAAAATAAATAAATAAATTTAGGGATGGAGAGATGGCTTAGAGGTTAAGGCGCTTGCCTGCAAATCCAAAGGACTGAGGTTCGATTTTCCAGAACCCACATAAACCAGATGCACAGGCACATGCATCTGGAGTTCATTTACAATGGCTAGAAGCCCTGGCACGCCCATTTTCATTCTCTCTCTCTCTCTCATAAATAAAAATATTTTTTATTATTATTTTATTTATTTTTGGAGAGAGAGACAGACAGAGAGGGAGACAGAGATGGGCGCGCCAGCAGTCTCTCAGCTGCTGAGAACGAAATCCAGATGCGTGCGCCTTGTGGTCAAATGTGGCATTGCGCCCTTGCGTCACTTTGCATCTGGCTAAATGTGGGACCTGGAGATTGGAACCAGCGTTCTTAGGCTTAGCAGGCAGGCGCTTTAACTGCTAAGCCATCTCTTCAGCCCTATTTTAATTTTTTAAAATATTTTATTTTTAAGGCTGGAGAGGTGGCTTAGCGGTTAAGGCGCTTACTTGCCTGTGAAGCCTAAGGACACAGAACTGATTCCCCAGTAACCTATGTAAGTCAGATGAAAAGGTGGCCCATGCATTTTGAGTTCATTTGCAGCAGCTAGAGGCCCTGGTGCATCCATTTTCTCTTTCTCTCCCCCACTCCTCCTCTCTCGCTCTCTCTCAAATAAATAACTTTTTTTTTTTTTTTTTTTTTTGGTTTTTCGAAGATCTCACTCTGACTCAGGCTGACCTGGAATTCACTCTGTATTCTCAGGGTGGCCTCGAACTCATGGTGATCCTCTTACCTCTGCCTCCCAAGTGCTGGGATTAAAGGCACACACCACCATGCCTGGCTAAATAAACTTTTTTTTTTTTTTTTTTGGAGAGAGACAGAGAGAGAGAGAGAGGAAGACAGATAGAGATGGGCGCGCCAGCAGTCTCTCAGCTGCTGAGAACAAAATCCAGATGCATGCACCCCCTTTTGGTCAAGTGTGGCATTGCACCCTTGTGTCACTTTGCATCTGGCTAAATGTGGGACCTGGAGATTGGAACCTGCATTCTTAGGCTTAGGAGGCAGGTGTCTTAACCACTAAGCCATCTCTCCAGCCCTAAATAAACATTTTTTAAAAAATAAATTTAAAAGCTGTCATGTAGGAGCTGGAGAGATGGCTTAGCGGTTAAGGCATTTGCCTGTAAAGCCTAAGGACCCTGGTTTGATTCCCCAGGATCCACATAAGCCAGATGCACGAGGGGTCACACATCTGCCATTTGTTTGCAGTGGCTAGAGGCCCTGGCATGCCCATTCTCTCTCTCTCTCTATCTGCCTCTAACTCTCTCTCTCTCAAATAAATAAATATATAAAATATATATATTTTTTAGGGCTGGAGAGATGGCTTAGTGGTTAAGGCATATGCCTATGAAGCCTAACGATCCAGGTTCGATTCTCCATGTCCCACATAAGCCAGCTGCACATGGTGGCACATGCATCTGGAGTTTGTATGCAGTGGCTAGAGGCCCTGGCATGCCCATTCTCACTATCTCTCTGTCTCTCCCTCTATCTCAAATAAATAAATAAAGTAAAATATTTTATATATATATATATGTATATATTTTAAGCTGCCATGTAGAAGAATGGAACAGAATGATGGTTAACAGAAGCTTGGGTGGCTAGTGGGAGGATAAGGAGGGAGATGCTGTTCCGAAGATATATAATTATAGTTAGATAGTACAAGAAAAAAAATTCCAGAATAGGCAAACACAGAGCATAAAGTAGACACGTGATTGCCAGGGGAATGACGGGAAAAGGCTAGGTGGTTGGACAGGGAGGGTGAAAAATTGAGAATGACTGCTAATGGTTACAGAGTTTCTTTCTTGGGTGATGAAAGTGTTCTAAAATTTATTGTGGTGATAGTTGCTCAACTCTGTGAGCATATGAAAACCATCGGAATGTACGCTTGAAATAAGCGAATTGTGTGATATGTGAATTATATCCTAATAAAACGATTTAAGAAAACAGAAAGTGCCCAGTATTCAAACCACAACTGTGAAGGGTACAACAAACAGCTCTCAGATGGAGGGGTAGGGGAGCCAAAGAGAAAATCTAAACCAAAAATATAAGCAAAGTACAAGGAAAGGGAAAGAAATTGATGCACTGCAACTGTAAAAAACAACCAATGAATAGCACCGGCAGGCAGAAAATCCCCACTGAAAAGACATCAAAATCCTAAAGCAAGGAGGCGTCCCAGAAGCACTTGCTAGGAATATATTTATGAATACTAAAAGATTCAGGGCTGGAGAGATGGCTTAGAGGCTAAGGCACTTGCCTGCAAAGCCAAACGACCCAGATTCAATTCCCTAGTGCCTACATAAAGCCAGATTTATAAGGTGGCAGATGTATCTGGAGTTCATTGCAAAGGCTAGAAGCCCTGGCATGCCCATTTCCCCTCCCCCAACACACTGTCTCTCCCCCTTTCTCTCTCCTTGGAAAAAAATAAAGAAATAAAAAGAGGGGATTGGGGAGATGGTTCTGCAGTTAAGGCACTTGTTTTGCAAAGCCTACGTACACTGGTTTGATTCCCCAGTACCCACATAAACTCAGATGCACAAAGGGGCTCATGCATCTGGAGTTTGTTTGCAGTGGCTAGAGGCCCTGGTGGATCCATTCTCCCCCACCCCGCCGCCCCTTCCCTCTCTCTCTCACTGTGTGCATCTCTCTCGTAGCAAATAAATAAAATATTTTCAAAAGATTTCAGTAATTGGGATACCACTAATAGATATTGAGAACTATAAAACATAATTCAGCTAAAGATAACTGGGGTCTTTAAAGAAGAGACTTAAAGAAATATGACAGGCAGATATGGTGGCACACACCTTTAATCTCAGCACTCAGGAAGCTGAGGTAGGAGGATTGTCATAAGTTCAAGGCCAGTCTGGGCTACAGAATGAGTTCCAAGACAGTCTGGCCTAGAGCGAGATCACGCTTCCAAAAAAGAATAAATAAATATAAGGAAATATGTTTTAAAATATTTATTATAGAATTTCCCACAAATGGAGGAAGATTTTAATTACTTAAGTGAAAACAGACCACATCATTTTCATAGAAAATTGCTGCAAAACAGCCAGCATAAACCAGGTGTGGTGGTGCACACCTTTAATCCCTGCATTTGGGAGGCAGAGGTAGAAGGAATGCTGTTGAGTTTGATGCCAGCCTGGAGCTATAGAGTTCCAGGTCAGCCTGGACTAGTGACAGACCCTATCATGGAAACAAAAACAAAAACAATTAGCAAACATGGGGATACCCGGCACCCAGATGTTTGCATGAATGGTATCTTGGGTCAGGAATTACCCACTAACAGAATTCTTCCTCAACTATGCAAACCAAGAGCCTTCCCAGCTGTTTTCTTTCATGTCACCAAAGGTTTTCTTTTTTGTTTGTTTTGCTTTAATCATGCGTTCATCATCTCAAAAATCTATGCAAATTATGGCTTCAAAAAAAAACCAAATTTTTTTGGCCTTTTCAGCTGAGACAGCAAAAGAGATCTTTTATTGTACACACGTTACACTTGACCACAACTGAGAACAGAGCTAGTGCCAAATGCCACAGGCCCAGGGCAAAGGACCAATAAAGACCCTCTTGGTTATGAACAAGGCGGGTCTCTCAGAGGTGGTCTCGGCAATAGGTCTGTGATGGAAGTTCTAGATCCATTGAGAGACAAATTGTCAATGGTAACGTGCTGTCCAACGACTCGGATCAGTGTCTCCACCCTCCAGCACTCCTTATTCTGTCCTGTAGCCTCCCCTGGATACACAAGCAGCTTACCTGGACTTCTGCCTCTGCTTCTCCCTATTGCCCCTCAGCCTGCACATTCGCTTTCTCCTCCACTCAACTCTCACAGGACAGAGGTTTCTTCTACCAGGAAAGAGAAAAAGGTTACAGATAGTTTGTTGTCATGATTGAAAACATAATTTAAATTTCATAAACTTGCCTAGGGTGGTGGCACACACCTTTAATCCCAGCACTTGGAAGGCAGAGGTAGGAGGATTGCTGTGAATTCAAAGCCAGACTGAAGCTACAGAGTGAGGTCCTGGTCAGCCTGAGCTAGAGACCCTACCTTGAAAAAAAAATAAAAAACAAAAAAAAAAAATTTCACTTATTTCACCAGTATCTGCCTCATCCTGCACCATAACTGTTGAGTCAAAAATAGCAGGTGAGCCGGGTGTGGTGGCACACACCTTTAATCCCAGCACTCAAGAGGCAGAGGTAGGAGGATCACTGTGAGTTCGAGGCCACCCTGAGACTACAGAATGAATTCCAGGTCAGCCTGAGCTAGAGTGAGACCCTACCTCGAAAAAAAAAAAAAAAAAAAGGAGGTGAGGCCAGGTGTGGAGGCACACCCCTTTAATCCCAGCACTTGGGAGGGGCAGAGGTAGGAGGATCACAGTGAGTTTGAGGCTAACCTAAAACCACATAGTAAATTCCAGGTCAGCCTATAATACAGCAAAACCCTATCTCAAAACAAAAAGGGGGGGAGGTGAGGCTTGGAGAGATGGCTTAGCAGTTAAGGCACTTGCCTGCAAAGCCTAAGGACCCATGTTCAACTCTCCAGATCCCACGTAAGCCAGACAAACAGCGAGGCAAGCGCAAGGTCACACATGCCCACTAGGTGGCACAAGTGTCTAGAGTTCGATTGCAGTGGCTGAGGCCCTGGTGCACCAATTCTCTCTCTCTCTCTCTCTCTCTCTCTCTAAAATCAAAAAAAGTAGCAGGTGATCCAGTGCCAGCCCGTAGGATTCTGGGAAGGTTTGGGAGGACTTCAGGAGAAAGAGGAGACTTGCTCATTCTTCTCAAGAACCTTCTAACAGAAGCATCTCCTCCTCTCCCTGAGACTGAATGGAAATGGCTGGATTCACTGAGGATGAGCAGATCTGCCTATAAGCTCCCAGGAGTCAGCCTGTGATGGCACTGAATAAGACAGGGTGAAATCAATCCCTAAACCCCAGACCACCTCCAGACACCATCTACCCACTAGTGCCCTTTACTCTTGGAGCCACTTGACATCAGTCTTCTGTCCCTTGGGACACAGCATCTTCTGACTGACACAAGCACTGACTTTACTTCCCCTTCTTGGAGTCTGTGTGGCTGTCTCTGTTACCACAGCCATATGGAGGTTCCATCAAGGGGCCTGGACTCTGCCTTCTTCCCCAGAGAGGCTAGCATGGACACGTGATGGAGACACCACTCCTTCGGTTTCCTTTGGAAGCATAAACTCTCAGTTTATGAGAGGAAGGGAAGGAAGAGGAGTGAGGGGAGGAAAGAGAATCAATGTGTTCACATTGAAAAAGAAGAGGCTGGGCATGGTGGAGCACGCCTTTAATCGGGAGGCAGAGGTAGGAGGATCGCCATGAGTTCAAGGCCAAGAGTGAATTCCAGGGCAGTCTGGGCTAGAGTAAGAGCCTACTCGAAAAACCAAAAAAAAAAAAAAAGAGAGGAGGGCTGGAGAGATGGCTTAGCAGTTAAGGTGCCTGCCTATGACGCCTAAGAACACCCATTCAAATCTCCAGGTCCCACATTTAGCCAGATACAAAGGTGACACAAGCACACAATGTCGCACATGCACATAAGGGGGGGCGCACGCACCTGCAGTTCGTTCACAGTGGCTGAGAGGCCCTGGCACATCCATTCTCTGTCCCCCCCTCTCTCAAATTAAAAAAAAAAAAAGGAGAGGAGGGGGGCTGGAGAGATGGCTTAGAGGTTAAGGCGCTTGCCTGTGAAGCCTAAGAACTCATGTTCGAATCCTCCAGATCCCAAATATAGCCAGGTGCAAGAGTGACACAAGTGTGTAATGTCACACATGCCCACAAGGGAGTGCACGCGTCTGGACTTCATTCATAGCAGCTGAAAGGCCCTGGCATGCCCATTCTCTCTCTGCTCTCTCTCTCTCTCTCTCTCTCTCTCTCTCTTAAAGTAAAATAAAATAAAAGGAGAGAGAAATGGCAGGGAATGAAGCATGGAAAAAGAAGTAGGACTTAGGAAGCAGAGGTAGGAGGATTGCCAGGAGTTCGAGGCCAGCCTGGGACTACAAAGTGAATTCCAGGTCACCCTGGGCTAGAGAGAGACCCTACCTCAAAGAAGAAAGAAAAAGGAAAAGGAAGGTGAGGGGAGAGAAGGTAGGGGAGAGGAAAGTGAAGAAAGGAGCTGGGAGGCAAGAAGAGGGGGATGGAAAGGGTAAAGAAACATAACAAAGAGAGATGGAGAGCGTGAGAGGCACAGGAAGACACAAGATGCATCACCTTCCAAAAAAATGCAAATGAGCCAACCAAAAGCAAAATAAAACTGTAAGAGAATCCAGCTAAGAGAGTGGGGCGGGTGGTAGGAGGAATCAGTATATGCAAACACATCCAAATAGTAGCAGTAACAAGCAATATAATACAAATAAGGCATTCCGTTAATAATAGCACACACTCTTTGAAGCGTCAAGGCTTTGTGCCATATGGCTGGGTTCCTCTGACCCTTTCTGACCACTCTCCTTCCTCAGAGGATTCAAGTCCCCTGGCCCCCCTGATGGGCTTCACAAGCTCCTGCCTCTGGGTCTTTATACTGCTCTTTTGGCCTCAGAAATCTACACAGCTCATTTCCTCTTCTGCTGGGTCTGTGCCACATTCTACAAGCTTTTTATATATATATATAAAAGGTCAGATCGTATTTTAAGCTTTGTGAACCAAAAGACAAAATTATATATTTTTTAAATTATTTATTTGCTTGCAAGGAGAGAGAGAGAAAAAATTTAATGAATGGGCATGCCTCTAGCCACTGCAGATGAACTACAGGCACATGTGACTGGCTTTAGCTGGGGGACTGAACGTGGGCCAGCAGGCTTTGCAAGCAAGCCAAGCACCTTTAACCACTGAGCTAACTCCCTAGTCCTATAGCAAGTGTTTTTTGGTGTTGCTGCTGCTTTTTGTTTTCAAGGTAGGGTCTCACTCTAGTCCAGGTTGACCTGGCACTCACTCTGTAGTCCCAGGCTGGCCTCCAACTCACAGTGATCCTTCTACCCCTCTCTGCCTCCCAAGTGCTGGGGCACGCGCACCACACCCATCTTGACAAGTGGTTTTTGTCTACCTGGTGCATTGCTGTGTTCCCGGCACCTGGACTGCACCTAGCACATAGTAGGGATTCAGTAAACATTTGCTGGATAAATGAATGGATGAATGAATGAACAGACTTGTAAGGAAGATAATGTTGTCACTGTTGCTGTGGCAAGGGAACTCTGGAAGGACAGGTACCAGAGGGGACATAATCTTTCAGCCATCAGAAGTGTCCAACACCTGCCTCCTACATGCTGCCTCTCTATTTTCTGAATCATCTGGGATTCTTTTTTTTTTGGGGGGGGTGGTTTTTCCAGGTAGTGTCTCACTCTACCCCAGGCGGACCTGGAATTCACAATGTAGTCTCAGGCTGGCCTCGAACTCATCTATTATCTTCCTACCTCTGCTTCGTGAGTGCTGGGATTAAAGGTGAGCGCCACCACGCCCAACCCACCTCTCTATTTTCCGTCCCTGTCTCCTTCTCTGTTTTGTGCCCCATCCCTACCCCATGGGACCTTGCGTACCCCCCTAGCTCTAGGTCTGTCTTGCAGTTACAAATAAGGATTCTGGACCATCTCCCAGAGTCCCTCACTTCCCACAGTGTCTCAGGCTCTCTTCCTGGATACTCAACACACCTTGGTCCTGTGTCATCGTTGTCCCCCCAATCCTTCACTTATACTACTAGGGATTCTGACCCCCTTCCCCCACACACACTCCCATGTCATGCCTGTCCTCCGAAAGCCTTCTCTCACACTCTTCCAGAACATGCTGATCCCTCACTAAGCACTCCTTCATGCAGGACACCCTGGGGCTGCTACCTCCTCCACAGATGACAACTCCTGGGGCCCCTCCCCAACCCCCCACAAAGCCCCTGCTCCACCACCCCTCCACCCCCGCACCCCCGGCCTCATCTCTGACTCTCTCTTCCTCCTGCTGGAAACATTTCCATGGACCATCTCCTCTCCCCATGCTGGTCCCCCTCCGCACACACAGGTCCCATCCTACAGCAGAAGTAATGAGAGGCCAAAGGGTTAGCGGTTTGCCGGGATCACTCATGGTGGGGCATGCATGCATGCAAACGAAGGCAGAGCCTGGGTTGAGGAGCAGAAGCTACTGGCTGAGGTGTGTGGGGGGGAGGTATACACAATAGACAAATAAATGGACAAAACAATTTTTTTAGATGAGCCAGAAGCTGTGCCAGGACTAGAAGCCAGCGCTCCTCCTCCCCAGGCCAGTCTCTGCAAAACCCTGGCGTCAGGGGTTCACCCTGGGAGCGGGCTCCCACCCCCTGGCTCACAGCCAACCGTCATCCCCATGAGGTCAGCCTGGGCCGGCGATTTCAGGGAAATACCAGCTCCTTATTAAAAACAGGCGGTGGTCAGGCTCCCGCTGCTTTCCCAGTAGAAATCCGAATGTTTGTTCCAAGAGGAACAAGAGTTGGCAGGGCCAGGCCGGCCTAGGGTCCCACCTCCCCTTCCTTCCCTAAGGCGCGAGGCTTGAGTTGGCAGTACCTGGTTTGGGTATCCCTCCCGGGCACTGCAATGGACAATCACCCAGCAATCTGAGGCTGAGCCGTCCCAGGGATGTAACCACCATATCTGCCCCACAGGGGGCTCGAACTCGGGCAGACGTGAGAAGCAAGGGCGGGGAGGGAGTGGGGAGAGATGCAGGCAAGTCCTCTGGCCGCGAGGTTCACGAAGCCCTGCAGGGGGCGCCAGAGGTCCGCGGCCGCTCGCTTCGGGCCCCGGGCATCTGGAGCGGGTTAGGACTGCGCGGCCAGGCGGGCGGCGGCGTGAGCTCATCCCGGCCCGGCTCGGCGCGCCCCGCTGCGGTTTCCACGAGGCTGCGAAGCGGGCCGAACAGAGAAGCGCCGCGCCGAGGGCCCGGCGTGGGGGAGCGCGGCGTAGCAGCCAGCCCGCTGCTCCTCCGGGGACGTGGGTGTGATGGGGAGACGACCGGCGGCGTGCATCTGTGGCGCACGTCCAGCTAAAGGCTGACACACACACACACACACACACACACACCCTGCGAGCCAGCCGCCAGCCTGGAAGCCCCCTCGCGATGCACGCGTGACCCGCGGAGAAAGCACCGCGCGCGTGGGATGCTCGCTCTCGCCTCCCTGCAAAAGGCAGCCCAGGAGCAGAAGAGAGAAAGAGGGCTGGCCAGCCGTGCAAGGCTAAGGAGTCTCAGTTAACAAGCCCTGCGCCTGTATCCTTGAGAGGATGCTGTAGGTACCAGACAGCCCTCCCCCCTCCCCCGGGGTGTCCTGCGACATCCAGGACCCACCCACAGGCCTCTACACACATAACTCTTCTTTAATTACCAGTTCACCTGATCCTCTTCCCACCCCCCTGCTCAGCACTCTCCCCTTCAGGGCACGCACCTGGATCTGGGTTCACATTTGAGACACACAAGGGAAGTGTTCCCATTCCAAAGATCCCGAGTTGGAAGGACCACCGGGGCAGATTGCAAGGTGGACTAGGCTTGGTAAGGCCTTTTGGTGACACGCTTCTAGCTCCTGCCAGGGACCAAAGGAGTTGGAGGTCCCTGAACCCTGAGCCTTAGGGACCTCAGCGCTGACCAGGGCTCTCTGGGCCGATGGGCACAGGGTGGGTTCCTCTGAGCACCCAAGCCTCCCCTCACCCATCAGGGCAGTGCATCACCTTCCTCACCTGCCCCTGGGACTGCACAGGGTCCGCGCCCACCTTACTAGGACCTGTGATCCTCCATGTCCCTGTGTGAGACAGAGGACACACTGCTCAAATCAAGCCACCATAGGCACTAAGTGTAGAGTGTCCCACAGCGATAAACATAGGGGTCCTCAGCTCTTCAGACACTGGGGAATGCTGGGTAAGGGATTAAAAAAAAAAAAAAACTGGAGTGGCTATGGTTTGCATAACCAGAGCTTCCAAATTACTTAGCAAAACATGTTTGCTTTTTAATTAACATGTGCTTGAAAAACAATGGTTTTAATTAAAGTGGATGGAGGAGAGAAGGGATCTTGGGGAAGAATATTTCAAGCAGCTCCAAGTCCCAGGCCAGACTTCTTAAAAATAAAGTGGGAGGCTGGGTGTGGTGGTGCAAGGCCTGTAATCCCAGCACTTGGGAGGAAATGGCAGGAGAATCGGGAGCTCAAAGGCAGCCTGGGCTACATGAGACCCTGGCTCAATAGGGTTGGGGGTAGAGGAGTGAAAAAATAAAATAAAATAAAATTTTAAAAGTAAATTGAGGATGGCGAAAAAGACTGCTCAGTGGTTAAAGTCTCTTGCTTGCAAAAACTGCCAACTGTTCAATTCCCAAGCCACCCACAGAAGCCAGATGTAAAAGTGGTGCAAGCTGGGTGTGCTGGCGCACACTTTTAATTCCAGCACTTGGGAGGCAGAGGTAGGAGGATTTCTGAGAGTTCGAGGCCACCCTGAGACTACAGAGGGAATTGCAGGTCAGCCTGGGCTAAAGCGAGACCCTACCTGGAAAAAAAATAAAAGTGATACAAGCGTCCAGTGTTTGTTTGCAGTGGCAAGAGGCCCTGGCACACCCATATAAACATACATACATACAAATAAATAAATAGATATAGCTTATGCTAGACCGGGCATGATGGCCCACGCCTTTAATCCCAGCACTCGGGAGGCAGAGGTAGGAGGATCTCCAAGTTTGAGGCCACAGGGAGACAACATAGCCTGAGCTCGTGCAAGTCCCTACCTCAAAAAATATATATATATATATATATAATGTTTTTATTTTTAAATATTTTAAGTTATTTTTGTTTCTTTGAGAGAGCAAAAAAAGAAAACGGCAGACAGAGAGAGTGGGCACAGCAGGACCTCTAGCCACTGCAAAAGAACTCCGGTCACATGCACCACCATGTGCGTCTGGCTTACATGGGTAATGGGTAATCAAACCTGGCCAATATATTTTTTAAAGTAAGTGGAAGTCTTGCCCCACGGCTTAGCAGGGTCTGGGAGACTGGGGAGCCCCAGGAACAGACCTATGTGTCTCCATTCCCTCAAGTTTCCTTTCTGAGAATTTGCCCTTTCTTTCTTTTTTATTAATTTTGTTTTTCTTTATTTATTTGAGAGAGAGAGAGAGAGAGAGAATGGGCACACCAGGGCTTCCAGCCTCTGCAATCAAACTCCAGATGCATGCACTATCCTGTGCATCTGGCTTACGTGGGTCCTGGGGAATTAATTGAACCGAGGTCCTTTGGCTTTACAGGCAAGCACCTTAACCACTGAGCCATCTCTCCAGCCCGGGAATTTGATCTTTTGTTTGTAGCTCAGTCACCAGAGTCAGGAGAGGTGGTCTTTCAGACACAGCCTTGCAGGCAAGTGACCAGGGCCCAGAAGCGTGACGGAAGACCTCAGAGTGAGGACCATGTTGAGGGAGCACTAACTTTCCTGGGGAAGGAAAGAGGAAGATGGGGGCTGGAGAGATGGCTTAGCGGTTAAAGCATTTGTAAGCGAAAGGTTCCTGGTTCAACTTCCCAGGGCCCACGTAAGCCAGATGCACAAGGGGGCGCATGCATCTGGAGTTCGTTTGCAGTGGCTGGAGGCCCCTGCACGCCCATACTTACTCTCTCAGTCTCTCTCTCTTAAATAAATAAATAAAATATTTTTTAAAAAAAAAGGAAGAGGGGGGCTGGAGAAATGGCTTAGTGGTTAAGGCGTTTGCCTGCGAAGCTTAAGGATCCCGGTTCGATTCTCCAGGACCCACGTAAGCCAGATGCACATGGTGGCACATGCATCTGGAGTTCCTTTGCAGTGGCTAGAGGCCCTGGCGTGCCAATTCTCTCTATATCTGCCTCTCTTCTCTCTCTCTCTCTCTCTCTCTCTCTCTCTCTCTCTCTCTCTCTCTCTGCTTGCAAATAAATACATAATTAATTTAAAAAAAAAAAAAAGGAAGAGGAAGGTGGGAGAGGTGCCTCTACGGAGCCATGGAAAAGTGAGCACCCCCCTCCCCGGGTCAGTGGAATGGGGAGCAAGAGCCAATCTGGGAGCTACTGGTGTTCCAGCTCCACCGAGATGGGGCGGTTGCACGGGAGGTTCAAAGTGAGGCCAAGGCCACAGAAGGAAGCGAGGGTGATCCCACGTGGGGCAGAGAAGCAAGTGAAGAACTGGGCAGAGAAAGGGTCTATGGAGACGTGAAGCAGGCAGGAGGTGCCAGGGTCTCCTGTTCGGCTCCTCGGAGGCCCGTGGGCTGAGCTACTGATTCCATCCATCCAGCAGGGGTCAGTGTGGCTCCTGCACAGAGGAGACTCAATGCTGAGAATAGAAGATGGGACCTCGAAATCCACCACCACCCCTTCCCTTTCTGGACCCTTTGAGGTCTGCTGCGGCACCGGGGGCGGGGGGGGGGCAACTTCTGGTTAGATGTCAACATGAGGGTGCGGGGAGGAGGGGAGCCCCACCAAACTCCATCAAGCAAGTTCACACAGAAAAGATAGAAAGAAGGCCTTGGGGAACTAGGGCAACCCCAGGGGGCTTGTCAGATGGCCCAGAACCCCAGCTCCCAGCCTTCCACCCAGGACCCTGTTTCTCATTAGACGCCTTTTTTGCTTCCCCCACCCACACCCCCACATGAAACGTGCCTCCCTGTACTTAATTCATTACGTCCAGCTGGGTGGGAGGCCCAGCGGGCAGGGGTTATTTTTTCCCCTGAGCTCAGACATTCCTTGCTTTATTATTCTGCACATTTCAAAGCAGCTGCTGCCTCCCCCCAACCACCCCCAACCCGAAGCTCACAGTCCACAGGGGGGGAGCGGGGTTCTCCAGAGGCTCCCCCAATACTTCCAGCCTGGACCAGCAGGAGAACTGAGGCCCAGAAATGAGTGGGGCACAGCCCAGGGGAGACAGGCAGAGATTTCTTACCACCAGTCTGCACGGGAATTTATCCCGGGTTGTCTCTCTATAACGCACAGCCCGCGTTCTCTCCTCTCCTAGAGTGAGTGCTAGCATGATTCTCGGGGTCCCTGTATCCTAGCAAACTTTACCCCTACACTAAGTTAATTATCTTACAGAGGGCAAGGTTGATCCTTGAGCAAGGATTCAACCTTAAAGATAGCAGAGGTTGGGCTGGAGAGATGGCTTAGCCGTTAAGGCGCTTGCCTTCCAAGTCCAAAGGACTCAGGTTCGATTCCCCAGTACCCATGTAAGCCAGATGCACAAGGAGGTGCATGCATCTGCAGTTCATTTGCAGTGGCTAGAGGCCCTGACATGTCCATTCTCTCTCTGTCTCCTTTTCCCTCTCTCTCTTAAAAATAAATAAATAAATAAATAAATAAATAAATAAATAAATAAATAAATATTTTCTTATAAAAATAGCAGAGGTGCCAGGTGCGGTGGCACATGCCTTTAATCCCAGCACTTGGGAGGCAGAGATAAGGAGGATCAATGTGACTTTGAGGCCATGAAGGCTCCTACCTCCAGGGCCCTCCATTCGAGGCAGGCCAGGCCAAGAGACACCCAGCTGTCTGTTTGATCCCTGAGGTCTGAGCACCATCTTTTTCCTGCACTAGAAACTATTAAATATTTGCCACAGCTGCCACCAGCCTATTGGATAAGAGATGACCGTCACCAGCTTCTTCACCTCCAGCTCCAGAGGTAGAACTAGGCATGGGTGTCCAGCAGTTTGGGGGTACTCTTAGGGTTCCAGATAATCCAGCACAGGAAGCTGAGATAACATCTCCCACGTGCCCTGTCCCTCACCCCTGCCTCAGCCTTGACCACACCTACTCATTCCAGAATTCACATGCACCAACCCTATCAAGTCCCCACCTATACTCATTCCTGCTGGTGGGGCCGGGATTGCACTAGTTATCACAGGTGGAGAACAGTCAGCGCCAAATGGACAGATGGATAGACACCTGGATGGATGGAATGATAGATCAGTGGGTTGATTCAAAGGCACCTATGTGGAATGGTTCCACCCTAGTGAAGGCCTCTATTCAAATTCCATCAAGGTTCAGGGTTTAATTTCCCAGTGATCACATGAAGCCAGATACACAAAGTGGAACATGCATGTGGACTTTGTTTGCAGTGGCAAGAAGCCTGGCATGCCCATTGTCTCCCCCCACCCCCACACACACCAACTTTGCTTGCAAATAAATAAAAATATTTTTAAAAGAAAAGTCTTATTCTGCCAAGTAAAGTCATGGAAAACAACAGCTATCAGAGACTATCACCATTGGTTGTTTTTTATTTGGTTTGGTTTGGTTTGGTTTGGTTTTTTTGGTTTTTTCGAAGTAGGGTTTCACTCTAGTCCAGGCTGACCTGGAATTCACTATGTAGTCTCAGGGTGGTCTTGAACTCACCATGATCCTCCTACCTCTGCCTCCCGAGTGCTGGGATTAAAGGTGTGTGCCTTTAGGCCGGGCTTATCACCATTGTTTTGTCAACAAAAGAATATTCTTTTCCAGGGCTGGAGAGATGGCTTAGCGGTTAAGGCGCTTGCCTGCGAAGCCTAAGGACCCATGTTCTACTCTCCAGATCCCATGTAAGCCAGATGCACAAAGGTGAGACAAGCACAAGGTCACACATGCCCACTAGGTGGCAGAATTGTCTGGTGTGCCAGTTCTCTCTCTCTCCTCTCTTACTCTGTCTCTCTCTCTAAAAAAAATATATATATATATATATATACACACATATATATATATATTCTTTTAAAAGCAAAACAAACAAACAAAAAAACAGGTATGGTAGTGCACACCTGTAATCCCACAGCTTGGGAGGTGGAAGCAGGAGGATCAGACATTCAAGGCCACTCTCAGCTTCATAGGGAGTTTGAAGCCAGCTTGGGCTATATAAGACTTTCTCAAAAAAAAGAAAAATTCCATTTAAGCCAGGCATGGTGGCACATGCCTTTGATCCTAGCACTTGGAAGTCAGAAGTAGGTGAGCCGGGCATGGTGGCGCACGCCTTTAATCCCAGCACTCGGGAGGCAGAGGTAGGAGGATCGCCGTGAGTTCAAGGCCACCCTGAGACTACATAGTTAATTCCAGGTCAGCCTGGGCCAGAGTGAGACCCTACCTCGAAAAACTCAAAAAAAAAAAAAAAAGAAGAAGAAGAAGAAGAAGAAGTAGGTGAATCACCATGATTTCAAGGCCACCCTAAGACTACATAGTGAATTCTAGGTCAGCCTGGTCTAGAGTGAAACCCTACCTCGAAAAAACAAAAATAAACAAACAAAAAAAACTTTCTCCAAAGGCAAAATAAAAATCAGAAAGCCAGGAGCCGGGTGTGGTGGCACATGCCTTTAATTGCAATATTCAGGATGCAGGTGTAGGAGGATTGCCATGAGTTCAAGGCCACCTTGAGACCACATATAAATTCTAAGTCAGCTTGGGTTAGAGCAAAACCCTACCCTGAAAATCATATATCGTGTGTGTGTGTGTGTGTGTGTGTGTGTGTGTGTATTTACATATATATGAAATGGCTTAGCGGTTAAGGCCCTTGCCTGCAAAATCTGATCCAGGTTTGATTCCCCAGGACCCATGTAAGCCAGATGCACAAGGTGGTGCTTCTGGAATTTACAATGGCTGAAGGCCCTGGTGCACCCATTCTCTCCCTCTCTCTGTAATAAATAAAAAGATATCATTCATATATATATATATATATATATATATATATATATATATATATATAATCAGAGGTGGGATTAGCTTCATGGCCACCAAAGATGCTAAAAATAATAATAATAGGACTGGTTAAGGCACTTGCCTGCAAAGCCAAAGGACCTCGGTTCGATTCCCCAGAACCCATGTAAGCCAGATGCACAAGGTGGTGCAGGTGTCTGGGGTTCGTTTGCAGTGGCTGGAGGCCCTGGTATGCCCATTCTCTTTCTCTATCTATCTGCCTTTCTCTCAAATAACTAAAGAAAGAAATAAATAAAATTTAAATAATAACAATAACAAAACAATTGGCAGGATGTGATCTTGGAAGAAAATCAGGCCCTAGAGATACATAAATGGACCTTTATGAAAAATGTACAACATGGACTTTTTTTCTCTCATGAAAACTTTCTTTGGGTATTGTGATAGGCTAGACCCTAAAGTTTGGAGGGAGGTGGGTACTTTCCCTCCTGCAGCTTTTCCCCTAAGTTTATGCCCTGGGGACAGGGCGCTCACTAATTCTCATTGGCTTGGGGCCTGGGGTTATGGTTCTAGAGCAACTCTAAATGGCTTCCAAACCTTCCATGAGACAGAGGGAAGGAGACCAGGATTACTGTGAGGTGGCAAGAAGGGCTGAGGGGAGGGAAAGCAGAGGCTCCCATTCCCATGCCACACAAGTGGTGAGGAAAGGGGGCACTCATGTTTACCTGGGCAAAACATAAGACAGTGGACGGCGCAGACCAGGGTCTCCCTGGGATGTGTTTTTCCCATTCCTGAAGCCCCTAAGTCAGCCGACTGGCCCTTCCCACACCCACCAGCCCTACAGAAAGGCTGAGATTTGCCCATTCTCGCTGCGGCCTTGGTGGATAGCTAAGATACCTGAGCCTGCAAACCAGAAAAGGGGACGGATGGAGGGTACAGGAATACAGTGGAGCTCAGGCCTCCCTAGCAAGCTGGACTAGGTGGGCAACCACCAGGAGCCCTTTGCAGCCCTCACATTCTAGTTCCTTCTCTATCCAAGAGGCCCCAGTCCCTGGCTGCTGCAAATGTTGGGCCTGGGGAGCCTGCGAGCACGCTCCACATTCCAGCTGTGCTCCGTCAGCATTTGGGCAAACCAGGATTGTGTGGCTTTGGGAGGGTGGAGAACAAATAACCCCCAAACTTGGGTGAGGGCGGGAACGGGAGCTAGTTTAAGGGTCTTGGGGAGAACCCCGGGAAGCCACTTCTATGTAAGGTCATGAGTTCAAGGCTTGGGGTTGTTAGGCAGTTCCCTAAGGTGACTGGGTCAGCACCCTCAGGGTGGGGCTGACTTCGTCCCCCAGGCAGACGCATCTCTGGCCTCCTCACCACCCCCATGAGGCTTCAGACCAACAGCGCAGCGCAGCAGCCTGGCGTCTCAAGCACCCCTTATGCAACACGAGGGGCTGTTGTCTGTCAGACTATTGCAAATTCCCTTTGGCCCCTCCCACCCCCCCACCCCCGATTTCATACATTCCTTTGTCTGAACCCTTTTATTCCACGCCCTGATTTCTCTCCAAGCCCTCATCAGCTTTCTGTCAGCCCCTGTGACTGGCTGACTCCTTTAAGCCCCACGGTCCAATTTTTCATACCAGCAGTCTGATTTCTTTTCTTCGGTGGCCCAGTACAATGGTCACGTAATGCCTGACTTCAAGATTTCCTTCTGCTTCAGCCTGAACATCTAGCCTTCCTATCTCAGCTGCATGTGACTATGTGACCTAACCCATGTTCCCCTGGTGACCCCAGAGTCCCTGGGAATCGTGTCTGGAAGAGAGGATACAGGATGTGGAAGGTTGCCAAGATCCATGGGTGGCCATGCAAGAAGACATCAGAGCAGCAGAGACAATTTGTTCCGGACCCATCCCAGGCCCAGCTTCCAAACCTCTCTGTCCTTTGAGTTCACGTTCCAGACCCCAAATGTGTAAGTTCCACTGGACTCTTTTATTTTTATTTTTTTGGCTTTTCGAGGTAGGGTCCCACTCCAGCCCAGGCTGACCTGGAACTCACTATGTAGTCTCAGGGTGGCCTCGAACTCATGGTGATCCTCCTACCTCTGCCTCCCGAGTGCTGGGATTAAAGGTGTGCGCCACCACACCCGGCTTCCGCTGGACTCTTTAGCCCACACTGGTCTCAGTCCTGCAGTTTCAGGGTTACCATGTGGGCCTGTCTGAGGTCCTTAGGCTAATCTCTGCCCTTGGCAGTGCTCTGGTTCAGCCTGGATCAGAACTGGGGAGCAGCTATCCCAGCTACCTGAGAACTCAAGAGTTCTGGCTCAGGCCAGATGAAGGAAGTGAGGCAGAGAGAGCTCACACCAGACCCCAGCTTATGGGGCATATAACCTGGCACTTGAGGCCCAGGGGAGACCTAAGTAGGAGGGAAAACCCTTTACCCCTTTATATCCCTTTCTACCAGCAGCAGGGCCACAGGCTGGACCACCCTGCTTGAGGGGGGAGCTGGGACCAGTGTTTATGCAACTGTGGGGAGGCCACAGCCTAGCTGGCAGTGCTGTCTGCCCAACCAACACCAGCGCTGACTCAGCAGAGCCCCCCAGCACATCCACACTCAGACACACCCACAAACACACACACACACACACACACACACACACACACAGGCCAACACACATGCACATATGCAAAGATAGATGCAGTACACATCTACCTATGTGGTCACAGCTATGGATATACAACGCATACAAGCAAAATCACAATCACACACAAAGACATATGTACACCCACACTGTGGACATAGGCACACACATACTCCCACATAAGGACACACTGAAATGCACACACAATCAACCTCGCAGGAGACACGGGAGTCTCTGAGCAAGGTGAAAGGTCACCTCAGCAACTGAGTTCCACCTTTTAGGTGCCACCGGGCCTCCCCCCGCCACCCAGCACACTCATCCACAGCCAGAGATCAAGCCCAGAAATGACACATGGACAGCACAGAGTGGCAACATGACCGTAAGAGGGAAAGAGACACACCGTAAGTAGAGCTGAGCCTTACATATGGGACCAAACTTAGGTGTGATGGTTTGAATTAGGTATACCCCATAAACTCATGTATTTTGAATGCTTGATCCCCAGATGATGGCAATTTGGGAGGTGGAAATTCTGTTGCTGGAGGTGGACCTTGAGGTTGATCAGCCCCTAGCTGGCCACTTAGTCGGCTCACTCTCCTCTTGCTGTTGTCCACCTGCTGTGGCAGAGGTGACGTCCAACTCTGCTCACGCCATCCTTTCCCTGCCATCTCGGAGCTTCCCCTCGAGACTACAAGCCAAAACAGACACCTTCCTCCCACCAGCTGCCTCTGATTGAGTGTTTTGTTCCAGTGATGAGAAGGTAACTGCAGCATAAGATGACCAGCCGCTGGGCATGACTGTGAGAGACCTACCAGGCTGGGTTCATTGAGCTAGGAAGACCCAGCCTAACTGGGGGTGGCACCATTCCATGGCCTGGGGTCTCAGACTGAATAAGAAGGAGAAAGGAAGGGGGCTGGAGAGATGGCTTAGCAGTTAAGGCGTTTGCCTGCAGAGCCAAAAGACCCCAGTTCCATTCTCCAGGACCCACATAAGCCAGATGCACAAGGGGGCGCATGCATCTGGAGTTTGTTTGCAGTGGCTGGAGGCCCTGGTGCACCCACTCTCTCTCTCTCTCTCTCTGCCTCTTTCTCTCTCTCAAATAAATAAAATATTTTTAAAAAGGAGAAAGGAAGCAGGGTATCAGAATTCACCTCTCTGCTTCTTTATTGATTGATTGATTGGTTGGTTGATTTATATGAGAGAGAGAGAGCATATAGGTGAACCACAGCCTCTAGCCACTGCAAACAAACCCCAGACGCATGCGCCACCTTGTGCATCTGGCTTTACAGGGATACTGGAGAATCGAACCCGGGTCCTTTGTCTTTGCAGGTAAGCACCTTAACCACTAGGCCATCTCTCCAGCCCATCTCTCTCTGCTTCTAAATGTAGACACACCATGAGCAGCTGTCCTGTGTTCCTGTCTCCATGTCCTCTCCACCATGATGAACTGTACCCATAAACTGTGAGCCAAAATAAACTCTTCCCTCCTTAAGATGCTTTTGCTGTTTTTATTTATTTATTTATTGAGGGAGGGTCTCAATCTAGCACAGGTTGACCTGAAACTCACTCTCTATCTCAGCCTGGCCTCAAACAGTGATCCTTCTACCTCAGCCCCCTCAGTGCTGGAATAAAAGGTATGTGCCACCCTGGCTAGCTGATTGCCAGGTATTTTATCACAGCATTAAGAACAACTGGGCTAGGGGGATGACTTAGTGGTTCAGGCACTTGCCAGCAAAGCCAAAGGACCCAGGTTCAATTCCCCAGGACCCACATAAACCAGATGCAAAGGGGGCACATGTGTCTGGAGTTTGTTTGCAACAGCTGGAAGCCCTGGCATGCCTATTCTCTGCCATATCTGCCTCTTTCTGTTCCTCTGTCTCAAACAGAAAAAAAAAAATTTTTTTTCTTAACCTTTAAAAAGAAAGAACAACTAATATACTAGCCTGGTGAGGAGTCTTTAAATACAAGTGTCCCAGGCCTGTCTTTACCAGTCAGCCCCAACACCCCTTTCGTGGTCTATCCTGGAAGCCTGGTAGGGAAGCAGTTTCTGTGTCACTGGGGAATGTGCAAGATGCTCCCTCCTATTACCAAGAAAAGTGCCATAGGTGCTCCCAAAACTTAGGGGAGCCTTCTGGAAGAGGGCTGGAAATAGCAGAGGAGACTCTATTCTTTTTCTTTTCTTTTCTTTTGTATTTTTCTTTTTTATGAGAGAGACAGAGAGAGAATTGGCACACCAGAGCCTCCAGCCATTGCAATCCAACTCCAGACATGTGGTACCATCCTGTGCACATGTGTGAACTTACGTGCTTTCGTCACCCTGTGCAAGTCGTTCACGTGGGTCCTGAGGAATCAAACCTGGGTCCTTAGGCTTCACAGGTGTGCGCCTTAACTGCTAAGCCATCTCCCTCAGCCCCGTTTGTGCATTTTTAAAATCAGATTGTGGGGGAAGGGTGATTTATATGCATTCTTTACATATTCTGAGAGTTATCTCCTATGCTAAAAATCTTTGTCCAATGATTACTTTCTCATATAATCCAAGACTTCATAATTTACAGGTCCAAAAGCTCCCATGTTCCTTTCTCCCTTCCTCTCCTCTCCTGTCTCTCCTCCACTTCTTGGTCACTGTGCCCTCAGGTTTGCGTGCACACACACACAGTCCCGGCCCCTGCCCAGCTTGCATGGTCCTCAGCATTCCTCACTATTTGGCAGCAGCCTGGCAATGTGTCTGTTCTTATGGGCTCCACATGAAAGAGGCTTCTGGCACTTTCTCCACTGCTATGTTCCCAGGGCTTGGAGCAGAGCCTGGCACACGGCAGGTACTGACACCCTATCCTGTACACTCCCCCATACACACACATCTGTACACGCACTCTCACAATCCTGGCACACTCAGACTTCCTGCCACCACACCAACACCCTCAGTCAGCCTGGCTTGCTCTCCCACACCCACATCTCCACCTTGCACGAAGTCTCCCTTCATGCCCAAGAGGCCGCAGAAATGAACCTTTGATGGGGCTGCCCTGATCTGGGTCCTCCAAGCCCTTGGGCTATTCCTGACTCTATATGGTCCACTCTGCCTCTGGGCGCCCCATCACCCCTATACTCCCTGTCTCCAGACCTTATGCCTTCTCCCGGGGTGTTGTTCTTCCTCCCCACCAAACCTGTAGTTACCTCCTCTAGGGAACCTCCCCTTGCCCTGACCATGGGGCCCCACGGTCCTGGCTTCTACTGAGAAACTGAGGCCGAGAAACCCCACTCACCGGCAAATCCAGCACCACCCCAGCCAGGCCTCTGTTTCTTTCCCAGTGCAGAGGACCTCAGATTCCCCCCTCTGAGTAGGCGAGTGGCTAACACCCCGTTAGCTGTGACAGCCTGGGGACAAAGCTCCTGACCTGCCACCCATTTCCAGTGTCACTCAGGCAAGGCCATTCCCTACACTTGGGCCTCTTGATCCTCAATGACATGGGTGGCTCATGGCCAATGGCCCCGTGGTTGCCTGATTACTCAAATGGTATCCTCACGTTCCCAGTGGTATTCTTGGGTTGGGGGGCCCCAGCATGGCTGTCATTTATTTATTTATTTATTTATTTATTTATTTATTTATTTTTGAGAGAGAGAGACAGAGACAGAGAGAGAGAATGGGCGCACCAGTGGCCTCTCAGCTGCTGTGAACGAACTCCAGACACATGTGCCCCCTTGTGGCGAATGTGCGACATTGCACCCTTGCGTCACTTTGTGTCTGGCTATACCTGAGACCTGGAGGTTGGATTGGGTGTTCTTAGGCTTTGCAAGCAGGTGCCTTAACCACTAAGCCATCTCTCCAGCCCATGGCTGTCATTTCTATGAGGCAGGAGTGAGGGCAGGAGCAAAGGAACGGTAGGTACCTGGACAGAGGTGAGGCAAAGAGCCATGGAGAGGAAAAGAGAGGGAAGGAGGAAGGGAGGGAGGAATGGAGAGAGGGAGAAGGAGGAAGGGGGTAGACAGGGAGAGAAGGAGGGAGGAAGAAAAGGAAAGGCAAGGAAAGGAAAAAAATCATTTATTTATAAGGCCCATGGGGTGGAGACAGAGAGACAGTCACAGGTAAGCAGAGACTGACTGGGGCCAGAAAGGACAACCACACACCACACAGGGGTCTCAGGAGGTGTGCTCAGGATTATGGTCCACTTCCCTCTTTCCTGTAGCTCCAGGCTGGTGTCAGCGTCACGGATGGAAGATGAGATGTCCCCAGCTTAGTCTACCCTGGGCTTCCTGAAGCAAAAGTAGCCAAAGGGGAGAGGGGCTGGGCTAGAACAACAGGGTGTCGCCTGAGAACTGGAGTTGGCGGAGCTAGGGGTAAGGGGTGGCATCAGCAGCTGGTGTGGAAGAGAGCGGGGAGTCTCACCTGCAGGAGGCTCAGCTGGCCATGATGTGCTTCACAAATGCTGGAAAGACAAGGAGAATTATTGCAGGGACACACATGGGGCAGCTAAGGGTGAGCATGAGCCCACCCCATGCTTCATATCCCTAGAAGCCCTCCACCCTGCTGAGTTGGGTCCCCATGTCCCCATGTTCCCAAAACACCCTCACCCCTGCTAAGCTAGTTTCTCAAACCCTCACCTTCATAGTTGATGCAACCATTGGAGTCTTCTTGCCCAGCCATCAATTTCTCCACCTCATCTTCGGTCAACCTCTCACCTGGCAGGGGTGAGAGGCTAAGTCAATACCACCCAGAGATGTGACTGTGGGGAGAGGGGCGTCACTAAGTCCCTCTGGATGGTGAGTCTTCCCTCCAGTGTTCCCACTAAAGCCTTGCTCTAAAGCCATGGTCACCACTGAGGTCGCAAGTCAAGAAGGGCCCAACTGGGCTGAAGAGATGGCTTAGCAGTTAAGGCGCCTGCCTGCCAAGCCTAAGAATGCCCGTTCATGGGAATCGCCAGGTCTTATGTTTAGCCAGACGCAAAAGTGACGCAAGCACGCAATATCGCACATGTGCTCAAGGGGGTGCACGCATCTGGAGTTCGTTCACAGCAGCTGAGATGCCCTGCGCACCCATTCTCTCTCTCTCCCAAATTAAAATAAACAAGATGAGGCAAGCGCAAGGTTGCACATGCCCACTAGGTGGTACAAGCGTCTGGAGTTGGATTTCAGTGGCTGAGGCCCTGTGTGCCAGTTCTTTCTCCCTCTCCCTCTCTCTCTCTCTCTCTCTTAAAATTAAAAAAATTGAGCCGGGCGTGGTGGCGCACGCCTTTAATCCCAGCACTTGGGAGGCAGAGGTAGGAGGATCGCCGTGAGTTCGAGGCCACCCTGAGACTACATAGTTAATTCCAGGTCAGCCTGGGCCAGATTGAGACCCTACCTCGAAAAACCAAAAAAAAAAAAAAAAAAAATTAAAAAAATTAATTTTTTTAAATTTAAAAAAAAACAGGGTACAACCTGGGCTACAGAACTAGAGCTTCGTCTGAGACTAAGCGTCTTGGTGTGCAAATGTCCCCATAGGCTGGCAGGGGCTGGGCACCTGCATCTCTGGTCCCCTGGGGTAGCCCTTTGAAGCTGGTGGAGGACCCATGGAAGCAGAGCTAGGGACCTTGGGAGATGATTGTAGAGGAAACAGAAGGACCCTCTGCTGCTCTACACACACCTGGAACTTTCTGAATCTATTCATGGGCTGTGTGCTAGTTCCCTTACAGAGAACCAACTGCAGCTTCCTGCCCCAAATGCCACCCTCCCCCCACCACCACTCCCTACTCACACACAACAGGCACAGGATTGAACACAACAGGTACTCAATAAATGTCTGCTGCAGAAAAAAAAAAAATGCCAGGCTTGGTGGCACATGCCGTTAATCCCAGCACTGGGGAAGCAGAGGTAGGAGGATCGCTGTGAGTTCAAGGCCACCCTGAGACTACATAGTGAATTCCAGGTCAGCCTGAGCTAGAGTGAGCCTTTGAAAAACCAAAAGAAAAAAAGGAAGGAAGGGAGGGAGGGAGGGGGAGGGGGAGGGAGGGAGGGAAGAAGGAAGGAAGGAAGGAAGGAAGGAAGGAAGGAAGGAAGGAAGGAAGGAAGGAAGGAAGGAAGGAAGGAGGGAAGGAGAAAGAAAAAAAGAGAGAAAAAAAGAAAAAGAAAAAGGTCTCTTTGAGGAGGTACCCCAGGTGGTGGGATAAAAGGGAGAGGTGCGCAGGGACCACGGCTGTCAGGAGACCCCACCCAAGAGCAGGTGTGCAGCCTCCTTAGCCATAGACAGCAGCAAACACCAGGACAAGCTAATCCCCAAGCACCTTCCTTACCTGCCCCCCAGAGTCGCTCCCATCCCCTTGGTTCTTCCAGCTTTGTGTCATCGTCCCTTGAGTGTCATTCCTGCCTCCTACCCCACTAGCACCTCCACTGTCCATTGCAATTTCACAGGGGAGACATGGTTCTAAATGGTGAGGGAGGGCTGGCGAGATGGCTTAGCGGTTAAGGCGCCTGCTTCCTAAGCCTAAGAACACTGGTTCCAATCTCCAGGTCCCACGTTTAGCCAGATGCAAAGTGACACAAGGGCGCAATGCTGCACTTGACCACAAGGGGGCAGACGCATCTGGATTTCGTTCTCAGCAGCTGAGAGGCTGCTGGCGCACCCATTCTCTGTCTCCCTCTCCCTCTCTGTCTCTCTCCGAAATAAATAAATAAATAAATAAATAAATAAATAAATAAATAAATAAATAAATAAATAAAAAAAATAGTGAGGGATACAAGGGTCCCCCCACCCCACCCCCACCCAACACGCCCCTGAAGAAAGAGTGAGGCCAGGGAGGAGGCTGTCCTCACCCAGTGTCGCCAGCACATGGCGGAGTTCTGCGCCCATGACTGTGCCGTTGCCCTCCTTGTCGAAGACCCGCAGTCCCTCCACGAAGTCCTCATAGGTGCCCGTGTCCTTGTTCTTGGAAATGTGCTGGAGCATGGGCAGGAACGTGTCAAAGTCCATCATCTTGGTATTGAGCTCTGCACACACATGGGTCCCAAGTTCAAGGTTAGAGGGTGGAACAGACAACCTAGCTTTTCCCTGTGCTGTACAGTGCCCATCCGTCCCCCACAGCTCCCAAGAAGTCTGACAAGTGTGCTGTGTACAAAGCATGGCACCACCACAAGGCATCTGGCAGTCTACTGAAAGATGCCAGGCTTACGTAACCCTTTGCTGGTCCCAGGGGGAATTTGCTACCCCACAGTGAACTCCTCTATTTTTCTTTCCCGTTTCTTTTCTTTTTCTCTCCCTCCCTCCCCTCCCCTCCCTCCCCTCCCCTCCCTCCCTCCCTCCCTCCTTTCTTTCTTTCTTTTCTTTCGAGCCAGGGTCTCATGTAGCCCATGGTGGCTTCAAACTTGCTACGTAGCTGAGGATGGCCTTGAACTTCTGCTCCTTCTGCCTCTCTCAAGTGCCAGGGTTATAAGTATTCACTACCATGCCTGGCTTATGTGGTGCCAGGGCCCTCACTGTGCGTGCTAGGTAAGCATTCTACCACTGAACTACATTTGTACATTTGTAGCCCTTTCTCTTTCCTTTTTTTGTTTTTGTTTTTGTTTTTCGAGGTAGGGTCTCACTGTAGCCCAGGCTGACCTGGAATTCACTGTGTAGTCTCAGTGTGGCCTCCAACTCACAGCGATCCTCCCACTCTGCCTCCCCCCTCCCCGGTGCTGGGATTAAAGGCGTGCGTCACCACGCCTGCCTGGCTGTTTTTGCTTGTGTTTTTGTTTGATTTCACCCTGTAGTCCAGGCTGGCCTGGAGCTATGTGACCAATGGCCATCTTCCTGTTTTAGCATCGTAAGTGCTGTAATTACAGGCATGTACCACCACCCCGGGCTCTTTAGGCCTTAAACTTGCTGTGTAACTGAGGATGACCTTGAATTTCTGATCCACCTGCCTCTGCCTCCACAATGCTGGAATGACAAGCATGTGTCACCTTGACCAGCTCTCCTTTTCTTTTATTTTCTCCCCCCTTTACAAAATTTTTATTTTATTTATTATTATTATTATTTTTATTGGTTTTCCAAGGTAGGGTCTCACTCTAGCAAAGGCTGACCTGAAATTTACTATTAGTCTCAGGATGGCCTTGAACTAATGGTGATCCTCCTACCTCTGCCTCCTGAGTACTGGGATTAAAGGCATGTGCCACCATGCCTGGAAACCACCCCCCACTTCATTTAATTTAATTTATTTATTTTAATTAATTTATTTGAAAGAGGGAAAGAGACACAGAGAGAGAATGAGCACGCCAGGGCTTCCAGCCACTGCAAACGAACTCCAGATGTATGTGCCACCTTGTGTATCTAGCTTATGTGGGTACTGGGGAATCAAACCAAGGTCCTTTGGCTTTGGAGGCAAGCACCTTAACGGCTAAGCCATCTCTCCAGCCCCTTTAATTTTTTATTTTATTTTATTTACCTTTTTTTTATTGACAGCTTCCATAATTGTAAACAATAAACCATGGTAATTCCCTTCCTCCACCCCCACTTTCCCCTTTGAAATTCCACTGTCCATTATATCCCCTCCCCCTCTCAATGATTTTGATGTCATCATCTTTTCCTCCTATTATGATGGTCTTGTGGCAGTAGTGTCAGGCACTGCGAGGTCATGGATATCCAGGCCATTTTGTGTCTGGAGGAGCACGTTGTAAAGAGTCCTACTCTTCCTTTGGCCCTTAAATTCTTTCCGCCACCTCTTCCACAATGGACCCTGCCAGCTCTCTTTTTCTTATAGACCTCGCCCTCTCCATCCCCTGCTAGGGGTCAGGCATTATGATTTGGGCCTGAGTGTCATTCCTCCTGGGACAAAACAATTGCCAAGGTGACATACGTTTACAAAGACCCACAAAAAGATACAGAGGAAGCTAGTAGGGCAGAAGCCAAGGTCTTGTGTCCTCTGCCCTGCCCTCACACCAGCCACGACTGGCACTATGGTCTGGCCAATAAAAAGGCCAGACAGTGCGGTAAGCCCCCTGCCTGTCACCCTGGCATCATGGCCCTGCAGCTAGCCTCAATGTCCTCATGCTGACTAACTAGAAGTCAGAAAGGGGCAGAGCTGGGTACAGTGTGATAGCCACCCATCCTGGTAGTCTCCCCTAGGACTTGGCAGTAATGGGGGTTCCCAGGTAGGGTGCTCTACCTTCCTGTTTAGGCTTCCCCAGGACACGGAGCACCTCTGCCTGTGTAGGGTTCTGGCCCAGTGCTCGCAGAACATCCCCACATTGTCCATATGTGATCTTCATCTCCCCCTTGGGGGTACGGTCAAACAGCTGGAAAGCCTCTTTGAACTCTGTGGAAGAGAACAGTGAGCAATGGGCACTTTCCTCAGGAGCTCAACCAACTCCCCACACCACTGGCAGGACCTTTGCATGAAGCACTCCCCCTAGCCCAGCCTCACAGCCCCTTAGGGTCAGAACCTTGCTCACCTTCAATCTGCTCCGGTGTGAATTCGATCTGCAAAGAGGCCCAAAGACAGTTGTTGTGGCTCAAAGATGAGGTCTGACCTCATACTGGTCACTCATAGGGACTCTAGGCCTCAGCCCCTGCCTATTCCCGCCCAACCCACTCCAGCTTTTACTACTCAGGATCTCCTGCTATCTATGTAGACATTGTCCTGCTTCTGGAACAACCCCAACACACATATGCACACCTATTCAACTTGAAGGCTCTGGATCTGTGTCTACCCAGACCCTGCTGGCAGGCAGGCTACAGCTGGAGAACAGGAGCCTGGTGGCCAGAGGCCTCAGCCCACAGTAGGCCTTACCTCATGTACTACTGGCCACAGGTCTGGCCAGGTTGGCTTTGCCTGGAGCTCAGCGAGCAGGATAGTTAACAGGCATGAAATGGGAGGTCAGAGTAGAAGAATGAACATAAGGGGGCTGGAGAGATGGCTTAGCAGTTAAGGCATTTGCCTGCAAAGCCAAAGGATCCCTGGTTCGACTCTCCAGGACTCACATAAGCCAGATGCACAAGGGGGAGAATGCATCTGGAGTTCATCTGCGGTGGCTAGAGGCCCTGGTGTGCCCATTCTTTCTCGCTCAAATAAATAATTTTTTTTTTTTTTTTTTGTTTTTCGAGGTAGGGTCTCACTCTGGTTCAGGCTGACCTGGAATTAACTATGTAGTCTCAGGGTGGCCTTGAACTCTCAGCAATCCTCCTACCTCTGCCTCCTGAGTGCTGGGATTAAAGGCGTGCGCCACCACGCCCGGCTTAAATTTTTTTTTTTTTTTTAAAAGAATGAACATAAGGGTAGGGCTTGGTGGCACACGCCTTTAATCCCAGTACCCGGGAGGTACAGGTAGAATTGTGAGTTTCCTGGTCAGCCTGGCCTAGGGCAAGATCCTACCTCAAAAAAAAAAAAAAAAAAAAAAAGAAAAGAAAAGAAAAGAAAAGAAAAGAAAAGAAAAGAAAAGAAGACCCCAGGCCAGAGACTACTGGCATGAAAACAGACCTGTGAGTGGCACATACATATGTATCTGTGTCTCAGAGAGCCCCTTGCCTGTCTCCTACAAAATCCTGTCTACACCAGTGGCTCTTACTCTGCGGCCCCCTGGGGCAGCTTCCACCTCCTGCACAGCTGGGGCTGGAACTATGCTGCTAAGTGCTCTCCGAGGTCGCACTGGGGCCACGCTGAAGTCAGGAGGCCTGCTGGGACCCAGTTTCCCCCTCCTCACCTGATACAAGGTCTATTTTTGTTACTGAAGTCACTCTCCCCAAAGTCAAGGTCACGGCAGGGAAAGGAGCTGGAGGGGGAGGGGACATGACTGGCACCTCGGAGCCCCACCACCCTCCATGGCACACAGCAGTGCAGAGGGACATCCCATCCTTGCCACCTGCCATGGGTGCCCCTCCTAACTGTGGCTCAACCCAGTATTGAAAGGAACGACTTGGCATTCCTGTCCCTCTGTGAACTTTCCACAGGGAAATGTAGGGAAACTAGAATTCCCTGACCGCCCTTCCCTGTCAGCTGGGAGGGTAGGAAGGGGGCACAGGAAGGCGGGAACCTATGCCAACCTCATATCTGGACAATACCACCATAAGTCCCAAAGTGGTTAGAGCTTACCATGGCACAAGCCTAGAGTTTGGGGCATCAGGGGGGCAGGGAATCAACCCTGGGGTCCATCTGTGTTGAATGCTTTCCAACAGCCTTGCAAGAGGGATGGACTGATAGTCCCATTTCACAGCAGAGGAGACCAAGTTTCAAAGCAATTAAACTGGAGCCGAGGGCTGGAGAGATGGCTTAGCAGTTAAGGTGTTTACCTGTGAAACCTAAGGACCTAGATTCAATTCCCCAGGACCCATGTAAGCCAGACGCACAAGGTGGCACATGCATCTGGAGTTCCCTCGCAATAGCTGCAGGCCCTGGTATACCCATTCTCTCTCCCTCCCTCTCTCTTTCTTTCTCTCTCTTTACCGATTTCTCCTTCTCTAAAATAAGTAAATAAAATATTTAAAAATAAAAAAATAAGGCTAGAGAGATGGCTTAGCGATTAAGATGCTTGCCTGCCAAGCCTAAAGACCCAGGTTTGATTCTCCAGGTCCCACATAAGCCAGATGCACAAGGTTTAGCACATGCATATGAAGTTCATTTGCAGTGGCTAGAGTCCCTGGCATGCCCATTCTCACTCTCTCTCTCTTTCCCTCCCCCTCTCTCTCTTTGTCTCAAATAAAAATTAAAATATATTAAAAAAAAAAAATCAATAAACTAGAGCCAAACTGGAATACGAACCCTCTGTCTCGAGGGACATGGGCAAGAATGTCCAGAAAGGATTCCTGACCAAGAGGAGGCTTACAGAAGGTGTGGGTTAGGTGGACATGTGGGGGTGGGGAGGCCCCCACAGGCTCCTCGGGAGGCAGCCAGAGCAGCGGTGGCCTCTGGCCAACTGAGAACCGGGAAGGGCACGGGCGGGCTTGGGCTGCGTGCTGTTATGCAGATGCCACAGGTGGCACTCACGGCATCCTCCCAGTTTAGACTCTGGGAAAGATGTCTGGGCCAGGAAGGACTGGGACTATTGGTCACGCTCTGCAACGGGCTTCCTGCATGAATTTCAGGACCTCCCTCGAGAGCCCGTGTCTCAATTTTCCTACCTAAAAGTGAAGTCCAAGAGGGCGTGAGTGTCCCCCTCCCAGCTTGGGCAAGGCCCCTTTTCCTTTATAAACTACTCCCTCTACCCAGGCAGCTTGACATGGACTCACCACCACACACACACACACACACACACACACACACACACACACCTGGAGTTAGACAAGGGTGATGCCTGTCTGGGTTCAAGGAACTTAAGGCAGGGGACAGCTGGCTCTTCGATTCCCCAAGGATATGAGGTCCAGAGAGAAGGGCAAGGTGTCGGATTTGCTTCTAAAACCACAAAGACCTTCCCTTCAAACCCCAGTCTGAGAATGTACCCAGTTCTCAGTAGCCTCCGAAGCCATCCTGCTTGTCTGACCTCTGCCAGCTGCAGCTCAGATGCCTATACTGGGTAGGTTCATTCTAGGATGCACTCCCATGCCCTGTCTGCCCCTCCTGCCACAATGCAACTCCCTTCACTCACCTTAATCTTAGAGGCATCAAACTCTACCTCCTTGGGCCGCTCGGGCTCAGGGGCGGGTGCAGGTGCGGCTGCAGGGGCTGGAGCCGCTTTAGGCGCAGCCTTGGCGTCATCCTTCTTGGGCTCGGGTTTTTTGGGGGCCATAGGGAGAGGCTGTAATCACAGAGAAGAAGGGAGAGAGGAGGATGCCGAGAAGAGGGTAGGTGAGCCTTCTGCAACCGGGGACTTTATTCTGTCCAGATAGCTCATGACCCCAGCCCCACCCCCACCATGCACAATAGGGCCAGGGCCATAAAAGGGCATTGGCTGTGCTCAGGGGCTATTTTGGGGCCTGGGGAGGGCATTGTTCGGGGCCCAGGAATGGGTGGGGGAGAAGGGAGGGTGCTCCATTCCTCCTGATCACCTGTTGGAGAGAGCGAGGGGGAGGGGAGCACAGGCTGTTACTCAGCTGAGGATGTGAACCGTTTGTGTGCACGCACACACACACATGCACACACACACGCACCACGCCCTGCTTCTACAGATCAATACATTGGACAGATGAAGAAGGTTAGAAAGTGGGTGCCGGGTGCAGTGTGCTGTGGTGGGGGCTGGGATCACGAGAGCTATTCTCAAGTTAAAGTCCACACTGGGCAAAAGGGAATATCAGCATGGGTCTGTCTGGGTGCCTTTCCGGGTGTGGGTCTCTGTGTGCATGGTGGGAGCGTCTCTGGGTGACTGTGTATCGTCTGGGTGTCTTTGTGGCAAGGTCTGTGGGTGCCAGTCTAGATCTGGCAGGAGGGTCTGTTTCCGGGTGTTCATATGCGTGTATGTCTATGTGGGTCGGTGTAAATGGTCTGTGGTGTGGCCTCTGTGTATTTATGTCTGGCTGTTTATATGTGCTGGGGTGCATGTGCATGCGTGCGTGTGTGTGTGTGTGCGTGCATGCCTGTATGTGTGCACGCGCGTACGAGCGTGTGTGTGTGTGTGTGTGTGTGTGTGTGTGTGTGTGTGTGTTTGCAGCTGCCTGCTGAGGCCCCGGATATGGGTCCCAGGGTCTCCAGGAATATCCCAGGTTCCATGAGAAAGGGTGCTACTCCCTTGAGGGCTGCCACCCACCCCCCCCCCCAAGTCAGTTTAACAGCTCCCCTCCATAGTACCTGCCAACCCCTGAGCCAGTGGCTTGGGTTTCACCCCCTGGCCACCCATGGCCTCTCCTGCGGGCTCTCAGTCACTCACCTTTCCTGCACTCCCCAGGGCCCAGCTCCACACCTACCCCTGCTACTCAGTGAACCTTCTACCCTTGTCTGCTTGGCACACTTGAGGCTCAGCCCCACTGGCCTCCCTCTCTCTCTCTCTCCCTCTCTCTCTCTCTCTCCCTCTCTCTCTCTCCCTCTCTTCTCTCCCTCTCTCTCTCTCTCTCTCTCTCTCTCTCTCTCTCTCTCTCTCCTCTCTCTCTCTCTCTCTGTCTCTCTCAAGTCTTCTGCTACTGTGCATCGCCCACACTTTCCTCTGCCCACACTTGTGATAGCAGGGTCCCTGGGAGAGTTGATATCTCTGAGGAACTCCAAGGTGTTGGGCAGGGTTTACCCTTAGCCTCCATCCACACCTTAACCCTTTTTTTTTTCTTGGTTTTTCTGAGGTAGAGTCTCACTCTAGCCCAGGCTGACCTGGAATTCACTATGTAGTCTCAGGGTGGCCTTGAACTCTCAGTGATCCTCCTACCTCTGAGTGCTGGGATTAAAGGCGTGCGCCACCACGCCCGCCTGGCTTGCACCTTAACTCTTAGCCCTTAGTGCCTTCTCCTGGGACCCACGCATGCCCCCACCCAGGCTTTGTGCTACACAGCCCAGGCCCCTGAAGCCACCACCTTGCTGCCCAGCCCTGGGCAGAAGGCGGTGACACAGCATAGGCTGGCTGGACCACACCACTTGAGGAGATGGAAAAGCTGAGATGGCACGAGGCCCTTCCAGCACAAACTCAGAGCAGGGACATCTTGCAAACACATTGGATTCTGTTCCCGGCCTAGAGCCTGTGCCGAGAGGGTGGGAAGGGGGTGTTCTTAGTTATTTTTAAGTGCCTAAAGCCTTTGATAGAAACTTCAGAGGCAGCGCCCCCACTCCAAGCCCCGAGAGATTTCCCAGACCTGGAGTTCAACCTGAGAAGTGGTACCAGTGCCTTCACCTGGCACATCCCATGGGGTCTTCCTCCTGGGCCCAGGCCCCCTCTCATTCTAGCACTCAGCCTTCAGTGAGGGGACAGCAGTCCAGGCTGAGTCCCTTCTCCTTCCTCCCACCCCGGCTGGAACACATTCCTCCCTTCATCTGGAGGGCAGAACACCCCACATCTGGAAATCTGACAACATCCGGGGATGGGGGGGACAGGGGGGGCACGCAAGTTTTTCACTTTTCTTTCAGATGTTTGGCAACAGTATTGAGAAAGAAAGAGGTGGGGGAGGGGCTACAGAGACACCAGAAATATACCACAAAAGAAGACAGCCTGAGGGGGGGGGGACACACAAAAAGAGGCCTCCGGACAGCCAGACCGCCCAGGACTGCTGACCCTCAGCACCCCTCAGCACAGATGACTGCAGATGTCCCAACGTGACACCAGCCACCCACAGGCATAGCCAACAAGACACTACGTGGACCCCAGCCATTTATCAGGGAAAGACTGAGTCTCAGACCAGGACACATCTACACAGGATCACCCAGAATCCTCATCCCATTTCTTTGACTCATATGCCGCCGTCCCTTGGAAAGCAGACCGCAGCAGTTCAAACAGGGAAGAGTGGTGGCCTGTGTATCCTGGTCCTCGGTTTCCAGTTCGTGGCCTGGGCTAATGGGCTCATATAGCCAACCAGAGTCTCACAGTCCCACCATCCTCTGCTTAGGATGGTGAGGAAAGAGAAGACTCCGTCTCTTTCCCTCATACATAGGGAAGCTTGGGTCCTGCAAGAGAAGACGGAGTCCGGAGAACCACACTTCTTCCTGACCAGGGCTCAGATGGGGTCTCCGGCTCTCCGCTCTCCTAATGGTTCCCAGACTTGTCCGCAAGAGCTCCCTTCACACTCTACCCTCTAATGGACACCCAGGACCCAGCAAGGACTCTGCCAGATCCCTCCACAGCCTGCCTTCTCTATGGCCAGCAAGGAATTGGCTACCCTAAGGCCAGGAGCATGACTCTGGTAGGCAGGTGAGCAGAGAGGGATCATACAGTGGATAGCCAGGACAGGCCATACCAAGGGTTAGTGATCAGATCAGTCTGTCTATCTATCTATCTATCTATCTATCTATCTATCTATCTATCTATCTCTTGAGTCCCAGTCTACGTTTCATACCATCCAGGACAGACAGCTGAGCAGCCAGGATCCTGGCAGAGTCAGAGGGGACCTGGAGAATGAGAGGGCAGGAATCTGGATCAGCTTCCCTTCAGCTTCCCCAGCTCTGAGGACTGAGGCTGTGGCCCAGCCGGAGGCACACGACACAGGGTATGTTGCGGAGCCCTCTCTAAGGACAGCCATCTTACTTCCCTCTGTCTTCAGGCCCTGACTTCTGAGAAGCCTGCCGATGGAGACAGGAGAACCTGGCCACGCTGTTATCTTTCAGGTCCTTCTCAGACTTCCTCCAAGCTATTTCACAACCTGGTCAAGTGAGATGTCAACTCCTCTGAGAAGTCTTTTCCCGCATCACTCCCTCTTTTCTGGGTCTCCCCAATTGTTGTTATTATTATTATTATTATTGGTTTTTCAAGGTAGGATTTCACTCTAGCCCAGGCAGACCTGAAATTCACTATGTAGTATCTGGCTGGCCTCAAACTCACAGCGATCCTCCTACCTCTGCCTCCCGAGTGCTGGGATTAAAGGCGTGCGCCACCACGCCCGGTCCAAATTCCCATCCTCGCACACCCTAACATCAGTTTGTCTCTTTGTCTATCATAGGTATATTCCTCCTTCTGTGAGTGTTAACTGTCACAGAAAGAACTTTCCTCCACTCCTCAATGTCCCCAGGGCCTGGTACACAGTAGGCACTCAATAAATATTGGATGAAAGTGGGACATGGTGGTCTGGAGTGATGGCTTAGCAGTTAATATGCATGCCTGCCAAGCCTAAGGACCCCAGGTTCAATTCTCCAGGTCCCATGTAAGCCAGATGCACATGGTGGAGCATGCATCTGGAGTTTGTTTGCAGTGGCTGGAAGCCCTGGCATGCCCATTCTCACACACTCTCTCCATCTCCTTCTCTCTCTGACTGTAATAAATAAAATTTTAAACCAGGCATGGTGGCGCACGCCTTTAATCCCAGCACTCAGGAGGCAGAGGTAGGAGGATCGCCATGAGTTTGAGGCCACCCTGAGATGACATAGTGAATTCCAGATCAGGCTGAGCTAGAGTGAGACCATACAGAAAAAAATAAAGAAAGAAGAAAGAAAGAAAGAAAGAAAGAAAGAAAGAAAGAAAGAAAGAAAGAAAGAAAGAAAGAAAGAAAGAAAGAAAGAGGGACATGGTGACTCAAACCTGCAATCCTAACACTCAGGAGACTGAAATAGGAGGATCACAGTGAGTTTGAGACCAGCCCAGGCTCCAGAGTGAATTCCTGGTCAGCCTGGGCTACAGTGAGAGTTGGCATAAATAAATAAATATTGAATGAACACATGTCCTAAATTTCTCAGCTCACCCACCTCCCACAAAGAATTGACCCTCCTGAAGATCCAGGAGTGGTGGTGGTTTACACTTATAATCCCAGAATTACAGGAGGTAGAGGAAAGAGTATCAGAAGTTAAAAAAAAAAATAAGGGCTAGAGAGATGGCTCAGCAGTTAAGGCACTTGCCTGCAAAGCCTAAGGACCCAGGTTCAATTCCCCAGTGCCCTATATGTAAGCCAGATGCACTAAGTGGCACATGAATCTGGAGATCATATACAGTGGTTAGGGGCCCTGGCATGCCAATTCTCTCTCTATCTGCCTCTCTCTCACAAATAAATAAAAAATAAAATATAAAAAAATTAAAAACCATCTTTCCTTGGACTAAGGAGATGGGGGTTGGGGTATTGCTGAATGACTAACAGGCGCTTTATGACTGTAGAGCCCCTCCCCCCAGGACCTCCTCAAGCCGGTCAGGCACCTCTCATAAGCTCTCATACTCCCCACTCCCCAGCCACACTGCACGGCACAGAGCTTCTCTCACAGCCTGAAGAGGTAAGGATAACCCTATGGTGTAGGCAGAGGCTGACCACTGGCCAGCAGGGGGCGTAGAAGGGATAGGAACCAGCCTTTGGTTCCCAAACCCAGACCCCAAAGCTGGCACCTTAGAAATCTAAATCCAGACCCCAGACTCAGGGCTCACAGCTTGAAACCAAAAACCCAGAGTGTTAGCACATATCTCCTCATAGGGATCCAGGCCCAGATCTTGGCACCTTAATCCTGAACCCAGACTCCAAAACCCAGGGAGCCTGACCGAGACCTTAAACCCTAACCCCAGCACTCAGGGCTCAAGACCCAAGCCTCTGAGCCCCAACATCAGTCCCAGAAACCAGGACAGGCACGATAGCTTTCCACGCGGACACTGCCTGCTGCCTGGGGTGGACAGGGCAGGAGGACGGTAAACTCTTGGCAGTGAGAGGTGGATGCCTGGCAGACCTCCCTGGTAGCATTCAGATGGCACGAACAATGCCCCTCATGCCATCACAGCCAACCTGGGGCACTCAGAGTACAATGGCCATGTGAGGAAGGGGGCTGACTGTCACTTGGGCCCAAGAGCCAGAGGTGGATGGTGGGGGGTGTCAAGCTCCCCATGTGTCCTTGTCCCCCCCCCCAGCCACAGGCTCCACAGGCAGTCCTAGCCCGCCCTGGCCCGCCCCTCCTGGCTTGCAGCCTCTGGGCTGGGATGCAGGCCCACACTTCCCGGAGGAGTCGAGAACGCGGCCTGGGCCAGACCCAGAGCCTTAGAAGTAGGTCAAATGTTTCTGTGCAGCAGGTTCTGGGGACCCTATCCTGGCGTAGGAAGGCCCATGGGCTGCAGCTCTCCCACCATGGAATGTGTGTGTCCAAAGATATTAGCTCACCAACACGTGCTGAGCTCCCACAAAGACACCGCCAAGGGTCCCTGTGTCCTGCTTCAATTGCACAAATTGAGGGGGAACCATGGCCGGAGGGGTGAAGGCCACCACTTAGCAACTCTGACAAAAGGGGGTCACCAAGCAAGCACAAGGATTGGGGCAAAGAAAACTGAATGAATGGGAATGTATGAGCGTCTACACCGTCCTGTGGCCTCTGCATGGAAGTCTCACTCCAAGAAGGACTTCCCAGCAGGGCTGATCTGCCACCAACAGGATGTGGCCTGCTTCCCAAGGCACAGCCCCAGGTCTTGAAAGATGGGAACCAGTGCCTAAGAGGGAAGTAGAAGGCTCCCCATGCTCTTGCAGCCCAGGCTGGTCTGTTTCCCTCCTGGTCTCAGTTTCCCCGACTGTCCAATGGGCAGTGTCCGAAGAGAATGGTGGTGGGCTGTGAGGGAAGACACTGCCCTCCATCCTGGCCCATCCTCACTGCCCCACACCACACACAGACAACTCTGTCCTCGGGCAGGCCAAACACAACTCTTGGGCCCCTCCCTCTGCCCACTGTGCTGACGGCGACCAGATGCTCCAGCTTTGTGGTTCTAGGGGTGGGGGTGGCAGGGCTCAGCGGGCTGGCAGGCAAGCCCTGGGTTTGGCCCAGGGGCCTATAATCAGCTCCTGCCCCTCTGATCCCGGCCCAGGACTGACGCTTGGGACTGTGGTGTCCTGGCCGGCTGGGCCACGGCCGCTATATTTGGGAGCCCAATTCAGCATGAAGGAGGGTTGAGCAGGCCAGAGCCTTCGGGGCTTAGGGCCTCATGAGGGACAGTATGGGGGCAGCATTGTCGGGGCTCGGCCCATTATGGAAGAAGGGTTGAACCCTGCTTTCAGGGGATGGTCTGTTCTCAGGGGGTGGGGGTGGGGGTCTGACGTGAGGAACATCGACGCTTTCGGCCACAGCTCATCCAAGGAAGAAGAAGAAAAATGTGTCTAAGAAGCTCAAAACCTTTGTTCCAAAGAGTAAAAATGCAAGCTGGGGGCCTGGGGAGATGGCTTTGCCGTTAAAGCGCTCGCCTGCAAAGCCAAAGAACCCAGGTTCGATTCCCCAGGACCCATGTAAGCCAGATGCACAAACAAGGTGGTGCATGCATCTGGAGTTCATTTGCAGTGGCTGAAGGCCCTGGCATGCCCATTCTCTCTCTCTTAAATAAATAAATAAATAAATAAATAAATAAATAAATAAATAAATAAATAAATTTATTCAAAAAAATACCAGCTGGGGCCATGCATTCTGAGTGAATGGAAGGGGTGGGAGACCATCAACTGTAAATGGAACAGGAAAAGGGCTCCCTGTGAATAAGGCTTGGGGCAGAAGGGGCTGGCATGGAGGAAAAAGGTATCAACATACAGGTCTGTTCACTGAGAGAAAAGTCCTAGGTTGGGGTCAGAGGGAATTCAGTGAAGTGTAGCTCTGAGTCCCGGACCCTTAGCCCTGCCTGTGGGTCCAGCTTCCCGAGCATGGCCTGTGGCCTCCCTGAACTGCTCTGACATTCCCTGCCCCTGGGCCAAACCCTGTTCTCTCCCACCAGCAGTCTCCCAAAGAGCAAATATTTATTGTCCTTGGAAGAAAAAAAAAAAAAAAAAAAAGCGTCCCCTTTTAGGATTGGGGTCTGGGAGCTGCTATTAAGGTTTGCAGGGGCTCAGCAGTGGCCTGAAATGACCAGAACCACCCCCCACGTCTTGCCTGGACAGGTTGAGGGAGGAGAAAGGAGAAGGATGATGTGAGCTGGTCTTGGAGGAGAGGCCAGTGGCTGCCCCAGGCTGCTGAGCTGGAGTTCCGTCCAGTTCTACACCCAGCGCCTCACTCTACCCTCTCCTTGCCTGTTTCCCCAGAGTCTTTACCAGAACAGATCGGAGAGCATACAGACACGACCCTAGGAGGTGTGAATGTGTGTGATTGCTTAGTGTTTGTGGTCTATGCGTGTGTAACCATGGGTACAAGGGTGGGGCCACATGTGTGATGGTGTGGGATTCTGTGATCTTGTGTGCTTGTGTGTGTCACCGTGGGCACCAGACTGTGAGCATATGTGGGTCTGAGCATGTTTGGATGCTCCTGGCCCCGCGTGCACGTCTGTCTGGAAGCTTGTTCATCTTTTGGCATGGGTTGGGTGGGGCCATGTGGACACAACCTCTATTGAATGGCCAATTCAGTTCAGAATGCAAGTAAATTTAGCAGAGGGGAAAAAAAACACTCCGTCAGTCAGACGAGGAGTCTGAATTGAGTGATTGTTTGACTGGACGGACCGACTGTCTCAGGCAAACAGTTCACACTGGCTGTGAGAAGGAACAGGCTCCCTGGGGCCATCCCCTAGAAAGTAGACATGGGACCCTTGACTATGACAGACATGGAGTCAAAGACAGGAGGACAAGAAGAGGCAGAGAGAGATGTGGCAGGTTCAGAAGCAGGAGGGGACAGAGTTGCTGAGGTGGGTCATACACTAAGGCCGCCCTAGGGAAGAATGGCCCAAAGACACTTGGATACACAGCTGTGTCACCTCCCCTCTCACCTGCAAGCAGCCCAGTGGACAAGGACTGGGTGACAGCAGTGATCTAGCAGGAAAGGAGGATGGGACAGGTATGTAGAGCTGTGACAGAGGGGAAGGGAGGAGAAAGAAGACAGAGCTGTTAACAAGAATGACGGTGTGGTGGTGAGGGGGTTAGAGGTTAAGGCGTTTGCCTGCCAAGCCAAAGGACCCAGGTTTGATTCCCCAGGACCCACGTTAGCCAGATGCACAAGGGGGAGCACGTGTCTGGAGTTCGTTTGCAATGGCTGGAGGCCTTGGCACACCCATTCTCTCTCTCTGCCACTGACTCTCAAATAAATAAATAAAATATTTATTTAAAAAAAAAAAAAAAAAAAGAATGACTGATGGTGGTGGATGTGACAAGAAGCCACGGTGGCGATGCCATTGGAAAAGGCAGTGTGGCAGAAAAGGGTTGCATAAGCCTATAATCCAAGCATCTGGGAGGTGGAGTTTAAGGTCAACCTGGGCTACATAGTGAGTTTGAAGCCAGCTTTGGGTTATATGTATCAAAAAACCAAACCAAAAGAAAAAAAAAGAAAAAGAAAGAAAGAAAGACAGAAGAAAATGCAGTGTGGGTTGGGATAGCCTCCCAGTCCCTTTGCAAACTCTTCCTAGCTTTGGTGGCCTCACCAGACCCAAGGCTGTCCCCACTCTGCCCCACCCAGTACCAGCTGTGTCTTTGCCTCCAGTAGCCACAAAAAAAAAAAAAAAAAAAAAAAAAAAAAAAAAAAACACCTCTCTGTGGTCCAGGGTGTGGATGGTACATTAAAAATGGACTAAGCCCCCAGCCAGGAATAGTTAGGGTCGATTCCGGTACCTGCCTGTGTGACTATTTATGTATCTACCTACCCACCCAGTGTGGTTAAGTCTAAAATGCACTCGCTCGCACACACAGTCGGCCAACCTGCCTCCGCTGTGTGTCTTTGCCCGGAGACGACACTCCCCACTTCACGTTCGCCCGAAGGAATTTGCCTCACAGTGGCTCAGAGGCTGTGTGTGCACCTGTCTGGCTCATCATCTCCTGGGATGACCTTTACTGGTCTCAGGCCGCTTGCACTGGTCCCGGGGAAATGAAAGAAATGAGAGTGTGTGTGCACATCACACTCACTCACTCAGGAACCCTGGCTTGCACGCGCTCTTGCCCAAGCATCTTTATGTGCATACCTTCCTGCTGGATAGAGCTTTCTTGGGCACACTCATACACCTGTGCACACATGTGCATTGGTATGTGTGCATATAGCATATATGTTCACATGCCTTCGCACACATATCTACAAGCTTGCGCTCTCTCTCTCTCTCTCTCTTACATACACACACCAAGGGTTCCACACTTTGAGTTCACAAATAAAGGAGTGAGGAAGACAGCCACAGAAAGGCCGGACTAGTATGGGCTGAATGTGGTGTGTGTGTGTGTGTGTGTACATGTGCATCCAGGTTTTGGGGACCTTTCCATCGTCTCTCCTCACACACCTCCCGGAGCTCACTGCACTGTCTTACTACCTTTGGAACCTTGGGCAGAAGTCTGTTCACAGAAAGGGAAACAGAGGCCCACACAGAGCAGCTGGGCTGGGAGGTCAGCATCCTCGGGTTCGGAGCTCGGGAGCCTCAGCATCTGTGTTGTTTTTGGCATGTCCAGGACAGATAAGGATGGGGTTAGAGCTTGACTCTCGTGGGAAAGGACTCTCTGGAAGGCTCCCGACCCATTTATTTCCCATATCTTGAACCCCAGGACAAGCAGCGGGGAGGCAAACAGGAGACAGGGATTGCTGGAGCCATAGGGAAGTTCCCATCAGGCCATCGGCTGAATTGAGTCTGCAGCAGAGTCAGAGATTCAGAGGACCAAAGAGTAATCTTTAAGACTAGCCCAGGGACCTCCCAAGTGCAGGGCCTGGGTAGTCTTCATCCCAGGCACACAGTTCTCCATAACACGTGGGCTTGAACCCTTCTAGGAAGCCTCAGGAAGTTCCACAGCCAAGGCTTCAGGCAGGGCTCTCAGGTCTGGAGCTGGGTTAGATGGATGGATAAGCTATTTGGAGGCCACACTAGGGATGTTAGGAGAGCAGAGAGCAACATTGCCCTTATGCAACACACATTCCACATTCGGATGCTTGACATCAGACCGGATTCAGTTGCATACTAGGGAGCAGATTCAGGCGCTAAACCTGTCACTGATTCCTGCAGCCTCTTCCCTTTGGGAGTCTTCAGTGTTCACCCTCGTACCATGGAGGCTGGGGCGGGAGGCTCCTCAGCTGTCTTTCTGAGCCTTGCTTTAGACCTGAGTCTCCTTCTTTCCCATTGCCTTGACCTTTGTCCCCTGGTCCCTGATTCAATGAGGACCAGAGAGCTGGAGTTTAGGGAACAATGGGCTGAAATTCTTGGCGAACAAAGGATTCCTCCTCAGGCTGCAGATAAGCTGGGGGTTCACTGGGGGACTGTTGTAGCTCAGGGAACCCAGTCTGATAATGAATCTTTATCCTCCATCTGAACCACTTCTTGGTTTTAAGAGTCCTGTTCTGCTGTCTCTCTCTATATATATAATAATAATAAATCAATAAAAAATAAAAGCTATAAAAGAAAAAAACTAAAAGGGCTGGAGAGATGGCTTAGTGGTTAAGACACTTGCCTGAGAAGCCTAAGGACCCAGGTTCAATTCCCCAGGCCCCATGTAAACCAGATGCATCTGGTGGTGCATGCATCTGGAGTTCATTTACAGTGGCTAGAGGCCCTGGCATGCTCATTCGTTTTCTCTCTCTCTCTCTCATAATAAATAAATAAAAATTTTAAAATATAAAAGACAAAAAGAGTCCTGTTCTGAAAGGACTTTGTAGTGGGCATAACAGAGGGAAGATATCGTGGTGCCCAAGACCCCCTGATTAACCCCGGTTAGCATGGTCGTGACCCCTCTGAACCCATAATCATTACAGATACAATTCAGAAAAACAAGGCGGAGTCATTATCAGTGCCTTACCTCCAGACTCATTTTCCTGACCTTGGAATTCAGAAAGAACATGCCGCCCTGCCTACATTCATCATCCCCAGGGACAATTGAGCTGGGCGTGGCTGGAGGACAAGTGTGGGTATTCCCTGCCAACCTAGGGGCTGTAAGCAATGGTATTCCATGATCCCAGCTTTTCCCTTTGGCTGTACCCTGAGAACTTAACATTTGGAGGAATCAGTCTATGGGGTTCCCTAGAGGAGAATTTTCTAAGAAAAAGACAACTGAGCTGGGCATGGTGGTGTACGCCTTTAATCCCAGCACTTGGGAGGCAGAGGTAGGAGGATCACCGTGAGTTCTAGGCCACCCTGATACTACATAGTGAATTCCAGGTCAGCCTGGGCTACAGTGAGACCTTACCTCGAAAAACCAAAATAAATAAATAAATAAAATGGCTTAACTGGAGGCCTGGGAGAGGCCTTCTGAGATCCTGGGATTTTGCTGCTTCATCTTGGGGAAACTGAGGCACAGAGGGGAAAGCCTGTCCCAAAGCAGTGAGAAGAAGGTGGAGGAGGAGCAGACAGGGTGTCAAGAGTTCAAAGATCCAGCCAGTATCTATCTGTTTTCTCCATGAAGTCATGAGGATGACTCAGGCCCTGTGCCAGGGCCTGACATTCTCTCAGGACAGAGGCAACAGCAACGCCATGCTAAGTGTTAAATTCTCTGGCCAGCTTACTGGTAGAATGTTCTTATCATTGCCTGGCATCATGAAGTAAATACGTAAGCCCCTAGCTAAGAATCAGGAGTCCTTGATCTAACTCTGTTGAGCTTTGGTTGTAAACCCAGGAACCTTCTGAGAAGGGGGTATCTGAAGGTATACTTGAACCCTAGGCTGTAAAGGGAAGGGCAAGTTAGACAGACAGCCAATAGCGCAGGCGCAGAGACCCAGGGCTCCTGGAGGGCTCTGGGAATGGGGCAACCCAGGAGACTGAGGCTGTGGCTGCCTCGTTCTCAGAGCCGGGAGTCTAAACTCAGCCTAGCACACTTCCTTGTCTCTCTGTGTCCCAAGAAGCCCCTCTGTGGCCCTGCCAGAGTGGGAAGATAATAACTGCCGAGTCATTTTGGAACCAGTTCTGCTCATTGGGCTGGGAATGGCTTCCAGAACCCCTGGTGCAGGGAAAGTAAGTGTATTGCCCTTAGGGATGAATGCGCCAGAGTGTCAGAGCTCCAGTCCCCTGCCTCCGCGTCCCTGTGTGCCCACTGGAAGCATGGAAGGAGAAAGGAGCACAATGAAGCTGGGGAGGCCTAGGCCGATGGCCTCCACAAAGAGAGCAGGAGCGAAGGGAACAAGGGGCTTTTCACCCATTCCTGAGGAGTCAGAGGAGCCTCAGGGCTACAGCAGTGGCCAGGGAAGGCAGCGTGGGTGTGTGACTTTGAGCAGCACCCTGCCCTGACTGAGCCTCGCTACTGGTTGCCAATCTCCCCCTCTACCTTCAGCTTCAGGGAGGTGTCTGAGCTATGCATAGTGCTTTCCTGTTATCCACCTCCTATAAGGCAATGGTGATGCGTGCCCCCCAAGTCACCACAGAAGGGCCCTTCAAGCCTCTTGCATAGCTATTTGGGGACCTCAGGAGGGCACGGTGATCCGATGGCCTGGAAACGCAGTCTGTATGAGCAGGTGACCTCTGGCCTGCTGGTGCCTCTCTGGTCATGCCTCTCAAACACATACAGTTTTATAAACTTTTCCAAAGTGCTTCCTCTCTCTGGCTAGTTCAGCCAATGTCCATGGTGCCTACAGGCCAGAGGCAGACACAGGCCTGATCCTGGCCCCAGGGATACTGCCAAGGTGTGCCAGTTCAATGCCCTTCCCCAGCAAGTATCCTCTGAGGCATTTGGGGTGACAGGAAACAGGCCCAGAGAGGGTCCAGGGGATGGCCCAACTTGACCAAGGACCACCCACACAGAAGGTCTCTCAGGCTATGCCAGAGGACTAGGTAGGGTTCCCCACTTAGGTCCCTCGGCCACAGCCCCCGCCCCCCTCACCAAGCAAGGACACAGGGTCTGAGGTAACCCCATCCCCAGTGCTTCCTCCTTCCTGGCCCCTCTCCCCTTCAAACCACAGGGCCCTGTGGCCTCTGGAACGCGTGCCCAGGACCTTAGTGATATTTTGAGTTTAAGAAAACTTTGCAGTGGGCAGGAGCTCTTAAAGGTTATTAATAGCATCTGCGGGAGCCCATGCCGGGAGAGGAGGAAACACGTGTCAAACACGCCTGGGAGGAGGGTATTCCAAGGCACAGACACACCCCCCCAACCCTCCCCTCCCCCTTCCCATACACACTAGGGACCCACGAGGCTTCTGGTCATTTTACAACCACTGGAGGGGGAAGTCACACTCCACCCGGAAGGCGTCTAGGAAGCAAGATCCCCTTCTGGCCCTCACCCTCACAGGTCCCCAGTGGCCAACCAGGTTGCCAGGGGCACGTGGGGACATTGTTGAAAGGAGACCTAAGTGGGAGCTTTTCTCCCCCATCCCCCACCTCCACCGTCCCCATCCCCCTAACCAGAGCTGCTTAGTGATGAAGCTTGGAGTTGAGGGGCTTTGGAAGCGTGTTCAGTCTAATTTAAGTCAGCACCCTAAAAGGGGCCTCTTGAGCTGGAGAAGATGGCTTAGAGGTTAAGGCATTTGCATGCAAAGCCATAGGACCCTGGTTCGATTCCCCAGGACCTATGTAAGCCAGATGCCCAAGGAGACACATGTGTTTGGAGTTCGTTTGAAGCGGCTGGAGGCCCTGGTGCGCTCATTCTCTCTCTCTCTCTCTCACTCACCCTCTCTATACCTCTTTCTCTCTCAAATAAATAAATAAATAAAATAAGGTTTTGTTTTGTTTTTTAAAAAGGGGCCTCTGAAGACCAGGGTGGGAGGGGATGATTTTAAGGTCATGAGAGAGCTGGATTGGATTCAGACCTCCAAGTCTTAGTTCTTTTTTTTTTTTTTTTTTTTTGGCTTTTTGAGGTAGGGTCTCTGTTCTAGCTCAGGCTGACCTGGAATTCACTAGGTCGTCTCAGGGTGGCCTCGAACTCATGGCAATCCTCCTACCTCTGCCTCCCAAGGGCTGGGATTAAAGGCGTGCGCCACTACACCCGGCTCGTACTTGTCTTTCTATATCTATTTCATTTCACATAGTGATCTCCAATTCCATCTACTTTCCTGCAAATGTCCTTTCATTCTTCTTTATGTCTAAGTAGTCTTTTGTGTATAGATACATATTTTCTTTATCCATTCATCTGTTAATGGACACCTACTTCTGATTCAATATCTTAGCCATTGTGAATAGTATGGCAATCTATGCATACATAGGGGTATCTCTTTCATATGCTGACTTCATTTCTTTCAGAAATATACCCAGGAGGGGTATAGCTGGATCATATGGTAGTTCTATTTTCAGGATTTTTTTTTTTTTAAATTTTCGAGGTAGGGTTTCACTCTGGCCCAGGCTGATCTGGAATTCACTATGTAGTCTCAGGGTGGCCTTGAACTCACAGTGATCCTCCTACCTCTGCCTCCTGAGTTCTGGGATTAAAGGCGTGCGCCAACACACCCGACTTTACATCAAATGCTGCTGCTGCTGCTGCCACCTCTCAAGTAAAGTGTCATGGGGTGGGGGAGGTGGGCTGGGGAGATGACTCAGTGGGCAAAAGTACTGGCTGCACAAACATAAGGACTGAATTTGGATCCCCATCACCCACACAAAGTGCCCTGGTGCTGAAAGGAGCAGACACAGGACGATCACCGAGGCTCATTGGTCGGCCACTCTAACCTAAAAGGAAAACAGGAGAAAGATGGCTCAGTGGTTAAGAAATATTGCCTGTAATGCCAAATGACCGGAGTTTGATTCCCCAGGACCCACGTAAGCCAGATGCACAAGGTAGCGCATGCATCTGGAGTTCGTTTGCAGTGGCTGGAGGCCCTGGCATGCCCATTCTCTCTCTCTATCTGCCTCTCTCTCTTTCTCAAAGAAAGGAAGAAAGAAAAGAAAAGAAGTTATAAATGCCATAGAGGGGGCTGGAGAGATGACTTAGCGGTTAAGGCACCTGCCTCCTAAGCCTAAGAACGCTGGTTCCAATCTCCAGGTCCCACGTTTAGCCAGATGCAAAGTGACGCAAGGGCGCAATGCCACACTTGACCACAAGGGGGCGGACGCATCTGGATTTCGTTAGCAGCAGCTGAGAGGCTGCTGGTGCACCCATCTCTATCTGTCTCCCTCTCCCTCTCTCTCTCTCTCTCTCTGTCTCTCCCTCCAAAATAAATAAATAAATAAATAAATAAATAAATAAATAAATAAATAAATAAATAAAAGCCATAGAGGAAGACACCTGTTCTCCTCCTCTAGCCTCCACACACATGTGCATGATGTTCAAGCATTGGAACGCAAGTGCACATACTACAGACACACACCCACACTAGGCATATTATAAGCACATGCCAAATAAAATAATAATGCTGAGATAGGAGGATCACAGTGAGTTCAAGGCCAGCCTGAGACTACATAACCAATTCAAGGTCAACATGGGCTAGAAGGAGACCCTACCTCAAAAAAATAAAATAAAATAAATAAATAAGATGGAGAGTAATTGATGAAGATACCCATCATTGACTTCTGGCCTGCACATACACGTGTCTTCACACCTACCTACATGTGCACCCACTTACATAAGAACATGCATACACACATGCACATCACACACATATACACATGCAAAATTAAATGTAATTGGAGAGCCAGGTGTGGTGGTGCATGCCTTTAATCTCAGCACTCAGGAGGTAGAGGTAGGAGGATCACCATGAATTTGAGGCCATCTTAAGACTACATAGTGAATTCCAGGTCAGCCTGGGCTAGAGTGAGACCCTGCCTTGAAAAACGAACAAACAAACAAAAAAGTAATTGGAGGAATGGAGAAAGCAAGACGTGCTCAACACCAAGGTACGCGGACTCTCAGGGCCTCATTATTCAGTGACCCATTTAATCTCAATATTTCTGCTTCCAAAAAAGTATTCTGGGCTGGAGAGATGGCAGCGCAAGGTTGCACATGCTCACTAGTTGGCTCAAGCGTCTGGAGTTCGATTTGAGTGGCTGAGGCCCCAAATTCTCTCTCCCTCTGTCTCTCTCTAAAAATGAAACAAAATTTAAAAAGCTCGGCATGATGGCACATGCCTTTAATACCAGCACTCGAGAGGCAAAGGGAGGAGGATCACCTTAAGTTTGAGGCCACTCTGAGGCTACATAGTGAATTCAAGGTTAGCCTGAGCTAGAGTGAAACCCTACCTTGAAAAACCAAAAATAAATAAATAAATAAATAAATAAATAAATAATAAAGTATCCTGGGCTAGAAAGATGACTCAGCAATTAAAGTGCTTGCCTGTAAAGCCGAAAAACCCCAAGTTTGATTCCCCAGTACCCATGTAAAGCCAGATGCACAAAGTGATGCATGCATCTGGAGTTCATCTGCAGTAGCTAGAAGCTCTGGTGTGCCTATTCTCTCTTTCTCTCAATCTGCCTCTTTCTTTCTCTTGACTAAATAAAACATAATATTTTTTTAAAATTTTTATTTATGGGCTGGAAAAATGGCTTAGCAGTTAAGGCGTTTGCCTGCAAAGTCAAAGGATTCCAGTTCGACTCTCCAAGACCCAAGTAAGCCAAGATGCACAAGGTGGCGCATGCATCTGGAGTTCATCTGCAGTAGCTAGAAGCTCTGGTGTGCCTAATCTCTCTTTCTCTCAATCTGCCTCTTTCTTTCTCTTGACTAAATAAAACATAATTTTTTTTAATTTTATTTATGGGCTGGAAAAATGGCTTAGCAGTTAAGGCGTTTGCCTGCAAAGTCAAAGGATTCCAGTTCGACTCTCCAAGACCCAAGTAAGCCAAGATGCACAAGGTGGCGCATGCATCTGGAGTTCATTTGCAGTGGCTAGAGGACCTGGTGTACCCATTCTCTCTCTCTCTCTCTCTCTCTCTCTCTCTCAGATAAATAAATAAAATATATTTTTAAAAATCTTTTAGGGCTGGAGAGAGAGCTTAGCAGTTAAGGTGCTTATCTGTGAAGCGTAAGGACCCAGGTCCAATTCCCCAGGACCCACATAAACCAGGTGCACAAGGTGGCACATGTGTCTGGAGTTCGTTTGCAGTAGCTGGAGGCCCTGGTGTGCCAATTCTCATTTTCTTTGTCCTTCTCTCTTCTCTCTATCTCTCTTGCTTGCAAATAAGTAAATGTAAAAAGAGAGAGAGAGAATTAAAAAAAATTTTTTTAAAGAGAGAGAGAGGGTCCCAGAAAATGAGGACCCCGTAGGGGGATACAAGGTGTGGACTGTTGACGATCCAAGGCCAGGTGTGGGTTGTCAACAGGAAAGTCAGTGGCCAGGGACCTTGCACCTCAGCCTCGCCTTAAAGCACATACTCCCGGGAATCTGGGGGATACAACACTTTCCTCATGTCCCTGAGGTAAGAGAAGACAATTACGAAGTCCCCCTGGTCATTGAAGGAACATTGCAACTTCTACCAGTCCCTAGACTTTCCCACTTTCCCAATGAGCCCAAAACAGGGATCATTAATCCTCTGCAAAAAGGTAACGAGGACGGTATTGCTGAGCCTCCGCCCACCATCCTCAGTCCCGTCTGGGGGCGGCAGCCAGCCTTGGTGTACAAGCGCTCTGAACCTCAGGGATCCCCCAAAGGGTTTATGGGGCTCCCAATGAATAGGAGCCTGTTGAGCTCTGAGGGGGCCCAGCCCAAGTAAACATGGCTGGGTCTGAGCTGCCATTCTCCCCCTGCCTTCTTACCCAGGACTCAGGACCAAAATATGACTTCCTGTCCCCTCACTGAGGGTTGGACTTGCCCCTCAGAACCTTAGGCTGGGGCCCCACTGGAGGAGCACAGATTGGCCTGAACCGGTAGCCCCACAGCTCAAGGAAAGGGAAGAGAAGTCCTCGGGATTTTAGATGCAAAATTCTGCCTGCATCCAAGATGAATCCTTGGGCATTTTGAGCCTCAAACTGCACATCTGTAAATTGTAGATTGGAAATGGAGGCTGGCAGTGAGCAGGAAAGGGTTCAGCCTAGGACACTACTGGTCAGGCAAAACAGGTAGGTCCCTGTCCCCTAATAAAACAAGTGACTTCAAAAGGAGGGAATTATTCCCAAGGTGGATGGTCAGTGTGTCAGGGAAATAAATGGGACGCACGGAGCCCTTACTCCTTTGGATGTGATAGTTCACTGATCTACAGCCCCCTGGCCATGGCCAATGCATCCAAAAATAGCCTTTGAATGACATACTTCAGAGTAGCCCAGTGCCAGGGGCAGGAAGCCTGCAAGTACTATCTGTCATAGTGTTCCTATATGCCCTGGCTAATCCATTCTCTTCTCTGGGCCTCAGTTTCCCCCACATGGAGATTAAGTACTAACAAGTTCCTTGACTCCCTAAACTTATGTACCAAAAAGTGTACTGGAAAGAAAGCTGGCCAGGCGTGGTAGCACACGCCTTTAATCCCAGCACTAGGGAGGCAGAGGTAGGAGGATTGCAGTGAGTTCGAGGCCACCCTGAGACTACATAGTGAATTCCAGGTCAGCCTGGGCTAGAGTGAGACCTTACCTTGGAAAGAAAGAAAGAGAGAAAGAGAGAGAAAGAAAGAAAAAAGTGAGGGAGGGAGGGAGGGAGGGAGGGAGGGAGGGAGGGAGGGAGGAAGGAAGGAAGGAAGGAAGAAAGGAAGAAAGGAAGAAAGGAAGAAAGGAAGAAAGGAAAGAAAGAGAGGGCAAGCAAGCTGGGCCAAACACTGCACTGTTCCAGCACTTAGGCAGCTGAACAGTCAGAACTACATCAGACATAGTTTATGCCTTTTAAAAATATTTTATTTATTTATTTATTTTTTTTTCTTTTTCAAGGTAGGGTCTTGCTCTAGCCCAAGCTGACCTGGAATTCACTATGTAGTCTCAGGCTGGCCTCGAACTCACGGCAATCCTCCTACCTCTGCCTCCCGAGTGCTGGGATTAAAGGCATGCGCCACCACGCGCGGCTAAAAATATTTTATTTATAAAAAATATTTTATTTATTTACTTGAGAGAGAAAGTGGGTGTGCCAGGGCCCCCAGCCACCACAACAAACTCCAGACGCATGCGCCACCATGTGCATCTGGCTTACATAGGGTCTGGGGAATTGAACCTAGGTCCTTGGGCTTCTCAGGCAAGTCCCTGAATTGATAAGTCATCTCTCCAGCCCTCATGATTGTAATACCAGCATGTATGGGAAGCTGAGACAGGAGGATCATAAATTCAAGGTTAGCTTGGGCTATATATTAAGATTCTGTCTCAAAATGAAATCGAAACCTAACACATCACATTAGAAACGAATCTGCAATCTCCTCCTCAGGAGGATCTTAAAGATGGTGGTCCTAGGAATGTGCCCCAGAAGGGTGGTTTGGGGCAGCAGCTACCTCACGTACTGGGCACTGGAGGCTATGGTTGGAATGTGCTGAACAGCAGCTGCCATGTGAATCATTACACCTTGTCAGTCTCAGCCTGGGACTTCCAGATGTAAACCAGCTCTGGCTGGGCTCAGGCGGAAAGGCAGCCTTCAGCCTGGGTCACTGGGCCCTGAAGACCCTGAGGTGATGTTTCCAGGATCTTGCATGGTCTCTTTGTTCCTGTTTGTTTACATCTTCCCCCTCAGCATCGAGCCACAGTTCTGTTACAGCTCATTCCACAGACTCTCTGCCTCTGCACAAGCCCTCTGAGATGGGGAGGCACAGCAAAGTGAAGGCAGATAGAGAGGGTTTCCTAGCTGGCTTATACCAGAAGCCACGTTCCAGCGGGCAAGAAGTCAGCTTGGGGGTGGCTGTGGCACTTCAGGGGACAGAACACATCTTTTCTAGCTGAGAGGTCAGGATTTTTTGTTTGTTTGTTTTTGAAATAAGGTCTCATACAGCCTTGTCTGGCCTTGAACTCACTATGTAGCCATTGGCCTTAAAGTGATGTTTCTGCTTCCACCTCCCAAGAATTGGGATTACAGAAGTCCACCGCCATGCCCCATGGGACTTTCTGAGTCTTAACTCCTTCATTCTCTTCCTCCTTCTCCTCTATCCTCTTCCTTCTCCTTTCTCTCTCTTCTATTTTTTTTCCAGGTAGGGTCTTGCTCTATTCCAGGCTGACCTGGAATTAGTCTCAGGCTGGCCTTGAACACACAATCCTAACTCAGCCTCACAAGCGCTGAGATTAAAGGCGTGTGCCACCATGACTAGCTCTCCTGTTTTATAGTTTTTTGTTTGTTTGGGTTTTTTGTTTTTTCAAGGTAGGGTCTCACTCTAGGCCAGGCTGACCTGGAATTCACTAGGTAGTCTCAGGGTGGCCTCAAACTCATAGGAATCTTCCTACCTCTCGTCTCTGACTGCTGGAATTAAAGATGTGCACCACCACACCTGGCCAACCCAGTGGGCTCTTTTTTTTTTTTTTTTTTTTTTTTTTTTTTTTTGCTTGTTTGTTTTGGTTTGGTTTGGTTTGGGTTTTGGTTTTCAAGGTAAGATCTAGTTCTAGCCCAGGCTGACCTGGAATTCATTCTCAGGGTGGCCTCAAACTCATGGCAATCCTCCTACTTCTGCCTCCTGAGTGCTGGGATTAAAGGTATATGCCACCACGCCCAGCTAACCTGGTGTTATTTTGGCATATGGAAAGAGCCAAAAGGGTTAGACAGACAAAAGGAGGGTTAGTCAGAGAGAGGATTGGCAGGGTGAGGAAGGGACCACTGAAGCATGTGTGCACTGGAGACTGAACTGGCCTGGCACCTGGAAGGCAGATCCTTGAGGGTTTGGGCACGGGCGGGGAGGGGGGGGGCCCAGCCCAGAGCATTGGAACACTGACACACTTGGGGTGTGGGACAAAGTCCTGGACCAGTACAGAGCTTGGTAAAAAATAATTAATTTTTCTTTTTAAGCAAAAGCTCTGACTTAGGACTTTTTCTGTCCCCAACAGCAACGTCCTTGCTCCGGCTTGAACCAGAGAAGCTGCTCTGGAGCTGTCCATGGCCTCCCCATGGCCAACCTGAGTTGTGCGCCTCAGCTTCAGGCCACATTTGGAAAACCTGTGCACTCACTCCAGGTGAGTGGGGTCCAGAAAGCATGGGGGTCTGGGCCCAGCTGGAAGAAGGAAAGTTTCCGTTCCTTGGGGTGAACCTTTGCATACCTGTGCTGTCATGGGGCACACAAGACATGCCCTCATGGCCCCACATCTGTGTTGTGACAGCAGAAGACCTGTGACCATGACATTAGTCAGAGGAAGCTAACACTTTTCCCTAGCTTGCCTCCCTTCCTCCACCTTCCTGGAGGGAGAAAGGGTTCAAGGGGAAGGGGGCTGCCAAGCCAGCTGCTGTGGAAGCCGTCAGTGACTCAGCCAGGTTGGAGGGGGCAGTGTTTATGAGCAGCCAAAATGGCTGTAAATGTGGCACCTTGCTTCCCCCTGGCCTGGCCATCCCCTCTCATACCAGCCTCTTGCCTGAACGTGCTTCCAGAGGGGCCTGTAACTAGAGATGTGTCTAGAGTTGAGAGGCCTGAATAGAGTCTGGGCCTGAGGTCGGGGTTCACCCAGGGGTTGTAGATTAGACTGGGATAAAGGCTCAACCCAGGATCAGGTTCATCATGGGGACACAGCTTTCTCTGTGAGCAGGGCTAATCTTAGGATGCAAGTGACTTTGGAGTAAGAGTGGGGATGAGGTGTGAGAAGAGACGGTGGTATCTCAGAACCAGAGGCAGGGCAAGAAGTTTTCTGACGGAATCAGGACAGGCTATAGGTCTGGAGCCCACCCTGGCCCCCAAAGTCTGTGTACCTTGGCCAGAGCCCTACTCACAGTGGTGGCAACAGTAGTCCTGTCAGCCTGCTGCCGCCACACCAGCAGGGGTAGAGTCATAGTCCTGGCCCTAGTCTAGTTCTGAGCTCCAGCGACTATCTTGTCATCTTCTGCTAGGTCCCAGCTTGAGGATCAACCAGTGGGGGAACTCAGATCCACTCCGCTACCCCTAGCCTTGCTTTTTTTTTGTTTTTTTTTTTTGTTTGTTTGTTTTGTTTTTTGCAAATGCAACTCCATTGAATCTGACCTGAAACTAACCAGACCTAGAGCCTGCCTGTCAAAGAGTAAGGCTGGCTCTGCCAGATGCTTGGGTACTACCAGTTAATGAGTGACCCCCCCCCACCTCCATCCACATGGTGGTAATTTAACCAGAGGCCTGGGGGTGGGTTAGGGAATCAGCAGCCCCACCCAGAGCTGTGGAATGTCCAGCAGCAGGAAACTCTGAGGTGAAGTACATGAATTATGGCCAAGAGAATGCCCTTAAGGGGCCAGGGGACCATCATACCTTCTCTGTAGCTCTCTTCACAGCCCACCATGATCCTTCCAAGTGCAAATTCTTTTATCATCTCTATGTGTGTGTGTGTGCACAGAAGAAGGCACGGGTGTCCTTTTTTTTTGGTGTGTGTGTGGGGGGGATCTCACTCTAGCCCAGGCTGACCTGGAATTCACTATGTAGTCTCAGGGTGGCCTCGAACTCACAGTGATCTTCCTATCTCTGCCTCCAGAGTGCTGGGATGAAAGGCATGCGCCACCATGCCCTGGCATGGCATGGATGTCCTTGATCACTCTTCTGCCTTACTTCCCCAAAGAGAGCTCCTCACTGAACCTGGAGCTCCCCATTTCTCAGAATTGGCTGCTCCAGCCATCTTCCTGTCTCTGTCACCTCAGGACTGGGGTTATGGGCATGCACGGCCATGTCTGGCCTTTTTACGTGGGTCCTCATGCTTTCAAAGCAAGCACTGTTACCCTCTGAGCCACCTCTGCAGTCCCCAAGCGTACACCTTATTTGTTTCCAAGTCAAGAGCTTTCTGAGCTGGGCGTGGTGGCACACACCTTTAATCCCAGCACTTGGGAGACAGAGGTAGGTGGATCTCCACCATGAATTTGAGGCCATTCTGAGAATACATAGTGAATTCCAGGTCAGCCTGGGCCAAAGTGAAACCCTACCTTGAAATAACAAACAAACAAACAAACAAACAAACAAAGAGCTTTCTGGCATCAGAACTGAGAAGAATTCTACCCCATCAGCTTCTGGAATTCTCTCTCAATCCTATCCTTCCTCGAATGCTCTCTGCTCATCACTAAAGGGAAAGTCAGTGATCACAGACCCATAAAATTTGGAGTCACTCAGAAACAGATGTGAAGCCCGGAACATCAAAAGATCACACTGGGAGCCACGAGTGTCTTTTTTTGGTACCCACCAACAACCTGCATTCCTTTACAAGGCATGCTGGAACTCACAGTCTCCTCATGCCCATGGCAGTTATGGGGACACAGGGAGGAAAGAGTGTAATCCTGGCAGAGGTGACAACAAAGACAGAGGAGCCCAGTGTGTGAAGAGGTCAGGAGTCTGCGTAGTGGACAGCATCTGTTAGAAATACTCATCCTCAGAGGAAATGTCTCAAACAGCACAGTCTGTAAATACTGGACAAGAAACTTCTAGGGCAGTGGGTACAGAGAGCAGGGAAGACAGAAGAAATGTTGGGGAGTGGGGGAGACAGTGTGGGCTTGAGCCTGGAGAAGGCCGGGCTGAGCTGAATTCAAGGGCCTTAGGACCAGAGGAAGTGTTCATTCCGTGGGGAGTGGTCATCCCTGAGATGGAAAGCAGGTTTGGGATCCCTGAGAAGGTCCTTTACACAAAATGTTTGTGGGGAGCCTCTGGGACTGCACATACCATCAGGGGCACTAGATAGTACAAGAAGAGCCCTTTGAATCGGCTGGCCAACTCCCCCATTTTACAGATGAGAAAACTGAGGCCCAGACATCCAGCGTGTCCTAGCGACCAGCACACACAATTGGTTACATACACAAGTGAAACTGCCTCTTAGTCTGATGGTAATTTTCAGGGCACCACGCTTAAAATAGCTTCTTTAAACCAGCCTTCCATTAGCTTCCTCCATGCCCTCTGCCCCAAGCCTCTCCCAACCTCAACATCTTCCCTAACCTGATATATAAGCGGATGGGGATTCCAGGCCCCTTTCTCTTAAGAGCCGAGGTGTCCTCCCCATCTCCCAACAAAACACATAAATCCCACCTTCCATGGACCCTTAGTGTCCCCCCGCCCTGGCCCCCACAGACTTGGCTGGGAGGAGGGAGATGAAATCCCAGAGTGGGTGTCCCCGGACTGAGTCCCAGATCTTGCAGGCTGGGATCACCGGAGTTGGGACTTAGGTAAGGAGCTACAGAGGCCTGGCCAGTGGCTGAACTCTTAAGACACCCACCAGATCTGGAGACAGAGAAAGAGACCTGGCTGGTGGAGCGTTGGACTTGAAGCTCTGGACCTGGACAGGGATGGGGGCGTATCTGGGGCCCCCAGGTAGACCTGAGGCGTAGGGATGGGATAGGGCATGGGGGAATGAGGCAAAATAGGGGAGGGACGCGAGGACGCTGGCTGCCCAGCCAGGCTTGTGGCTTGCTGCCTAGAAATCTCCCCCAGAGTCCCCAACCTAGCCAGCACGGGAGGGAAGCCCGCGGGGCGCACAGTACCAGGAGGCCTCCCCAGGGGGATCCTCTTAAGTAAAATGCGCTCTCGCTGCTCGGCTCGGAGTCCCTTACTCATGGTGGGGAGGAGGGGAGGAGTATGCTTTTCCAAAGGAGAGAATGAATCGGCCGGCACCGCGTCCCCCCACCCCTCCCTAGTCAAGTTCTCAAGCCCAGATGACACAGCTTCCCAAATTCCATCACCGCCCCCCCCCCCAGACCCTCGTCCCTCTGCTGTGCGCACCCCGGGCCGGGCCTCTAAGAGAGATGTCCCGGGATGGATGGGGAGCAGCGGGGCTCGGCTGGGGCTGGAGGCCGGGAGCCCGGGTAGGGGCGGAGGAGGCCCTGGGAGGCTCGCGGGGGCGGGGGGGGGGTGGAGAGAGAGAGAAGAGGCTCCCGGGCCGCGGGGGGAGGGGAAGGGAGGGGAGGGCAGGGGAGGGAAAGGGGGAGCCGAGGCCAGGGACGCGCGAGGCGGGCGGCGGCTCGGAGCGGCGGCGGCAGGGCGGGGGGCTCTCGTGGCCAAGCTAACCGGGGTTGGGGGGGGGCAGAGGAGGGGAGGGAATCCGAGAGCTCCATGAAGTCCCCCCGGGGCCACGGAAGGGGTGCTGGCTTGGGGAAGCTGTCGGGGGGACCCCGACATCCATGGCAAGGCGGCGGGGGCCTCGGCGGCGCGCTCGGAGTAAGTCGGGGCAGTGGAGGAGCGGAGAAGGGGTGGTGGGGGAATGGGGGGAGTTCGGATGCCCAGGTTGAGAGGCTGGGAAGTGGGTAAGGAGTGACTTGAGGATGGGGAGGGTGGGGTGGGGTGGGGTAGATGGCCCGGGCCGGGGTTCTTCGGTCTGTCTCGGTTGTCAGTCGGCGGCGGCGCCTCCACCGGAGCCCAGTGGAGCCTCCAACCCCGCTGCCTGCCGCTCAGTTCGGTGGCTTTTTTGGAAACTTGCAAATGTTTTCGTAGAGGAGAGAGAAAGGGGGAGGAGAGGGGAGGGAATGAGCGAAACCAAGCTTGGGGCCGCTGGAAGAACGGAGGCCAAAGCCAGGGGAAGGGTGTTGGGGAGGGGGTGGAAAGAAGCTACAGACACACAGACAGACGGATGGACAGACCGAGCGTCGGGGCCGCAGCAGCGCTCCAGCGCTCGGCGGGCGCAGGCGGGATTCGAACCGAGGATAGGAAAACGGGCCGGCAGGGGATGGAGATCTAAAGGGAGGGGAGGAGGAGGGGTGTGTGTGGAGTGGCAGGCGCTCCAGGGACCAGGGTTGGGGTTCCGTGAAGCCGAAGGACCGGGGAAGCTTAGCACCCGGCACAGCGAAAGGGGTTTCAGTGTGGCTTGCAAAGTTGGGAATCGCATTCCCTCCTTTCCACCACCACCACCCCCGACCCTTTTTTTTTTTTTCTTTTAGTTGCACGCCCCTGTGCGCCCCGCCCCGAGTCCCCCCTTTGACTGCCCACTGCCGCCGAGCTAAAAATAACAGGCGGTTCGCCCCCCGCGGACCGCGACCCCGACCCCTCCCCCGCCCCTCCCCCACTGGGCGTGGAGCGCAAGCCGCAGCTCCCAGTTCCCCAAAGAGAAAAGAGAGAGAGAGAGAGAGAAAGGAAGAGAGAAAAAGAAAGACAGAAAGAAAAGGCGGCGCGGGAGGGGAGCGGGGGGCGGGCCGGGGGGCGGGGGGCCCCGGCCATATGGATGTGATTTCTCCGCTCCGAGGCAGACAGGCCGCTCGGCAGCTCTCGGCGCCCGCCCGCCGCCCGCCCGGCCTCAGGCTGCCTCCCTCCTCCTCCTCCTCCTCCTCCTCCTCTTCTCCTCCTCCTCCCTCTCTCCTTCGCGCTCGCTCGTCCTCGGCGCATGGGCCCCGCGTCGGGCTCCGGGGCCTCGGGCCGCCGGGACGCCGGGGTCCCTTAGGCCGGGGCTGGGGGAAGCGGGATAGGGGGTCGTCCCGGTCTGACGCAGCTCTGCACCCCTCAACCATCCATCAAGGGCCGGCGGCGACTGCTGCCCCGAAGGACCCGGCCCTAGGCGGTGGCGATGGGGACCGCCCGGATCGCACCCGGCCTGGCGCTCCTGCTCTGCTGCCCGGTGCTCAGCTCCGCGTACGCGCTGGTAAGTCCCTTCTCTGTCTACATTCAAAAAAACAAAAATAAACAAAAAAAAGGAAAGGAAAGGAAAGGAAAGGAAAGGAAAGGAAAGGAAAAGAAAAGAAAAGAAAAAAAAGAAAAGAAAAGAAAAGAAAAGAAAAGAAAAGGTCAAGAATCCTAGGATTGCTCCAGGGTCCCTGCTATGGGATGGGGTGGGCAAGTGTAGATGCAGAGTCTTGAATTCCCTCCAGACCCCAACAGTTTGAACTTTGAGAGAAGGGAGCGCCCCCCCTGACCTAGGGTCCCCTGGTGCCTGCACCCGTAGGTTTCCTGATGTCTGAAGTCTCATTTCGGAAGATTGGGCTTTGGAGGGTCCCAAGTCTGGAAATGTGTGATTGGAGTTTTTCCCTACCTTCTCTGCTTCTGTGAGCGAGCACACCCGCTCTGGTTGTGTCTTCCAAAGATGACAGTGGGATCGGGCAGAAAGCTCTGTACCATCCATCCCATCGGGGAGCTTAGGCTGCATGTGGAGTCCCACAAGACTTTGTTTTGGGGGGGGGGCGGCTTTTGCTTTCTGCAAGTTTTGTTTGTAGCTTGTTGGTCTGAGGTCGGGATTACCCAGGCAGGGGGTAGGATTTAGACACACACACACCCATTAAGTTCTCACACGATCACTTCCATACTCAGATGCATGCATGCAGGCAGGGTTAGCTTTACTCCGAGTGGAAACTGTTGACCCAGGGAGGTGGATGTAGCTTGGCAAAGGGGGGGGGTCCCTCAAAATACACCCTTCACAGTACACCCATGCAGCAGAAAAGTGCTGTGAGGGAGCTGGATCCTTGGAAAGACTTTGTAGTTTCCTAAGAGTGGAGATCAGGAAACAAAATAATAGAGAGAGGTAGCGAGACAAAGGGTAGGAATGAGAGCTCCCCCAACCTCAGCCAGAAGCACATCCACCGGGCAGACCCAGAGCAGCAAAGACAAACGGAAAAGAAAGGTGGAGAGCCGGAGACACTGAGGGTGCTCACAGCCCCATCTTGAGCTAGGGTCTGGGAGCCATTTCCCAAGGAGCCCGGTTATCCCATCCGCCCAGATCCTCCTGTCTCAGGGGTCCAGCCCATTCCTGATCTGAAGAGGCTGCCTGAAATAAAGGACCTGATGTCCTCCTGTCCCCATCCTATCCCAGGTGGGGACATTTGCCTTCTAGAGAGGTGGCCAGGACAAGCAGCTGCCTCCTCTTAACCAGCCCAGGCCAAAGCCCATATGAAGAGTCTACTGTCTCTGTGACCTTGGGCTGTCATTCTCCACACCTCAGCCACCCATCTGTAACAAGAGAGTGTGAAGGAAACATTTGCCTAACATTCTCCCAGTCTGAGGCTCTCCCCTCTCTGTGGTCCCCAGTACTCTTCATTTTCCCGTGCTTATGTCCCAATGAAAGACACTCCCCACCCAAGCCAAAGACTTTGCCCCATGGGGAGACTTATTCATGAGTTTGGAGGGGCTGAGCAACCTGCACAGAGATACTCCAATTACTGGTGAAAACCAGAGGTCAGAGCCATTTGTCTGCTTCTCTCAGTGAGCTCTGTGTATGCAACAGAAGTGTGCATGGCACAGGCAAGCTGTCATATGAACGTGGGTACCCTGACAGTGTGCCTGTGTCCATTGGAGCAGGGCTTTATGGGCATCCAGGTCTGTGGAATCGTGTGTCTGTAAGTCCACATATACCCCAAGCTGTTGGTCTGTACATGACTTGCTGTACAATTGTATGTGCATGCGTGTGCAAGTGTGCACCTGGGGCTATTTGCTTATTCCTATTTAATAAATGTTGCTGTACTTCTATTTGCCACAGCCATTATTCTAGGCACTTTACACAGATCAGCCAGGCTAAGCTTTCCAACAACCCTCTGAGAGAGGTATTGTCCCCATTTTTAAAACATATTTATTTATTTATTTGCAAGGAGATAGAGAGGAGAGAGAGAATATGGGCACGCCAGGGGCTCTAGCCATTGCAAACAAACTCCAGATACGTGCACCACCTTGTGCATCTGGCTTTACATGGATACTGGGGACTCAATCTCGGGTCCTTAGGCTTTGTAGGCAAGCACCTTAACCTCTGAGCCATCTCTCCAGTCCTATCCCCATTTTTTTTTTTTTTTTTTTTTAGCAATCAAATCACACAATCATGGTGACCATTATGTATCTCACGTTAACCAAGTGTCAAGCCCCGTCTCTCTTCTTGATGGGTCTCCACAGGGCTCGTTCTGGTCTGTATGGAAGTTGAGGTATTTGTGGAGAATTTTCCTGGTTTAGCCATGGCCCTAAGCCAAGTGCAGGATATGAGCGATGACAGTGTGGCTCTGTCGGGACCTTGATGGGGCAGGTGAATGCATTGATCTCCTGGGTCAAGGCTAGTGGATGTGACCCAAGGGACAAGGATTCAGCCTACTCCACCCACTACCGCTCTGTGGGACCCCTGGGCTCAATTGGAGCCAGCAAGAACAGCCTGTCCGTTCTCTCTCATAAGCCCAAGGCCTGATACTGCATCCAGATGTGTGCAGGTACCTACCAAGCCCACAAACCTCAGCTGTTACCAAACCTGTAGGCTACCTGACTAGCCAGCCCCAAGACTAGGCTAACTCTCTACTGACCTTGCTTGGTGGCGGGCGGGTCAAAGAACATCACACACATTGACCACGGCCGGACTCAGCTGGTCCATGTGCACCTCACTAGAAAGAGTAGCTGGGAAGAGGAGTCAGGAGTGAAGTTTAGAGGAAGGGATGGTCCCATAGCTCACGTGGAGGGAAAACAGTGGTCATGTCCGTGGACAGACCTGACCCTAAGGACACCCTTAGCAACATGGGAAATGAGCAGAATAAATTGCATCGGCAGAAGACAAAACTCAGTGAGGGGGATGGAGAGATGGATTAGTGGTTAAGGCACTTGCCTGTGAAGCCTAGGGACCCAGGTTCAATTCACCAGCATGCATGTAAGCCAGATGCACAAGGTGGCACATGTGTCTGGAGTTCATTTGTAATGGGTAGAGGCCCTGGTGCACCCATTCTCTCTCTCTCTCTCTACCTCTTTCTCTCTCTTAAATAAATAGAATAAAAATAAAATATTTTAAAAATATATTTTTTTATTTATTTATTTATTTGACACAGAGAGAGAATGGGCGCATCAGGACTCCAGCCACTGCAGACGAACTCCAGATAGGTGTCCCCCCTTGTGCATCTGGCTAACATGGGTCCTGGGGAATCGAACCTGGGTCCTTTGGCTTTGCAGGCAAATGCCTTAACCGCTAAGCCATCCATCCAGCCCTAAAACTAAAACATTAAAAAAAAAAAAAAACTCAGTTAGGGGGCAAGCCTGAGTGTACGATGTGACCCTTGAGTAGGGCTCAACAGAGATTGTATGGCTGCATGGATTGGCAATGTTGGGGATACCTCCCAGCTGGCCCCAAGGGCAGCTCTGAAGGTGCTTGCTTATAAAGATGGGTGGGGGGAGAAAGGGCTGGGAAGATGGCTCAGTTGGTAAAGTGCTTGCTGCTCCAGCATGGGGACCTGAGTTTGGATGCCCATGTAAAATGTCGGCATGGTGGTGGTGCACGCCTGTAATCAGAGACAGAATCCCTGGGGCCCACAGGCTAGCTAGCTAGTGCAGCCAAACTGGTGAGCTTCAGGTTCAGCAAAAGATCCCGTCTCAAGGAATAAGGTTGCTGGGCATGATGACGCACGCCTTTAATCCCAGCACTCAGAAGGCACAGGTAGGAGGATCGCTGTGAGTTCGAGGCCAAGAGATTACATAGTGAATCCCAGGTTAGCCAAGAAGAAGGAGGAGGAGGAGGAGGTAGAGAAGGACCGAGGAAGACACCAGATGTCAATCTGTGGCCTCTGCACATACATGTCCATGCACCCACACAAATGCTTATGCCATACACACACACACACACACACACACACACACACACACACTACATATGCAAAACAAAAAAGAAAGGAAAAAACAACATGTAGTAGTAGTTTTCCTCAGATTCTGAGCTAGAATCTGTCACAAATCTTTTCTCATTCCACACGTTTACCCAGCCATTTTATGGGGAAAGACACTGTGGTTTGCACATTAAGTCTGGCAGAGGTGGGATTTGAACCATTTGATCCCAGGTCTTCAGATTTCTGTAGTGATACAGAGCAGGGTAAGAACTTGCTGGTGTCACTTTGGGATTTCTTTCCCTTTTTCTTCCTTTTTTTTTCCCCCTCTCCTCTTGCTGTAACCCAGACCGACCTGGAATTCACTCTGTAGTCTCAGGTGGCCTCGAACTCACAGGCAATCCTCCTACCACTGCCTATTGAGTGCTGGGTTTAAAGGCATGCGCCACCATGCCCAGCTTTTTTTTTTTTCTTTTCTTCTTTTTTTAATGAAACTTCTGTTATTTGGCTTTTATTTCCTCATTTTAATTTCATGACTAATGCATGAATATGTTCTTTTTCTATAATAGAGTTCAAATGATACAGATTAAACTGAAGGGCTGGAGAGATGGCTTAGTGGTTAAGGTGCATGCCTGTGAAGCCTAAGGACCCCGGTTTGATTCTCCAGGTCCCACATAAGCCAGATGCACATGGTGGCTCCTACGTCTGGAGTTTGTTTGCAGTGGCTAGAGCCCTGGTGTGCCCATTCTCACTCTCTCTCTCCCTCCCTCCCTCTCTCTAATAAAAATAAATAAATAAGTAAGTAAGTAAATAAAATCTTTTAAAAAAATAAACTGAAGTCTTTTTTTACAGAAATCTGAAGTTGTTTCAGATTCCTTGTATTTTTAAAAAATATTTTATTTATTTATTTATTTATTTATTTGAGACAGAAAGAGAAAGATGCAGAGAGAATGGGTGCACCAGGGCCTCCAGCCACTGCAAAGGAACTCCAGACGCATGTTCCACTTTGTGCGTCTGGCTTACATGGGTCTTGGGGAATGGAACTGGGGTCCTTAGGCTTTGCAGGCAAACGCCTTAACTGCTAAACCATTTCCCCAGCCCTGAAGTCCTTGATCATTCCCATGGCCCAGTCCCTTTCAAGAGATAACCATTTTAAACAGTCTAGGGAGGGACATCCGCCCTCTTTTTCAGTGTTTCCAAATAGGTCCATTTCTGTGTAACTATCAGGGAGAGTTTTGTCTTGTTTTCTGTTTGGTTGATTGTTAAGTTATTTATTTAGATATTGGCCAGGCGTGGTATTCCACACCCTTAATCCCAGCATTTGGGAGGCAGAGGTAGGAGGATTGCTGTGAGTTTCAGGCACCCTGAGACTACATAGTGAATTCCAGGTCAGCCTGGGCTACAGCAAGATCCTAACAAAACAATCAAAAAATTTTAGACAGTGTAGTAGTTTCTTATGTAGCTCAGGCTAGCCTTGAATTTACTATATATTCAAGGTTGGCTTTGAACTCCTGATCCTCCTGCCTCTGTCTCCCAAGTACTGGGATTACAGGCACGTATTACCATGCCCAGCTCTGGTTGGTTGTTTATAAATGATTGGCATCAGCTTTTCAGTAGGGCCATGGCACATGCATTTTTCTATCCAAAGGTGTATCCTCGTGTTAGTGAACATCAATCTTTTAAAGTCCTGTATAGTATTCCAAAATATGAGCTTTACTAAACAGCCCTTGGTGTATATTCAGATGCTTTCTCCATAATTTTCCTGTGTGCATGTGTGCGTGCATGCTTGTGTGTGTCCACATGTGTGTGCGTACATGAGTGCATGTGAGGGAAGTTTCAGATAGTGGCAGGGAAGCTCCTTGAAATGCCCTCTTTTTTGTGTTTTTTGAACTGTCCTCTTGTGTCTCCATGTGACTATTTCCCGGTAGGATATTTCTAGAGTTTGTCTTTGCTGGGTCTGAACCATGCACATTTTTTATTTTAATAGGCATGGCCAAATTGCCCTCTAAAAAGCTGTGCTGGTTTGTACTCACCAAGACTGACCGCAAGGGCCCTCTCCCTTCCCGGCTCTGTCTCCTAGGATATTCTGAGGGGCCCTTTTGGCATTCCAGTAGGTGAAAAAAAACGGTGTCGCTTGTCATTTTAATTTACTGATGGCCGATGATTTTCTGACTTTCCACTTGTTTATTATCCATCTCTCAGAGAGCTTGCTTAGGGCCATTACCCATCTTTCTATGGGTTATTTATCTTGCTCATATTGATTTGTTGAAGCTTTTTATATCACCTGCCCTTAAACACATCCTCCTCCCCACCCTCCCAGCTCCCACAACTGCCTGTGGACCAAGCAGTAGAAGTGGGGTTGTGGGGGGGGGGGAGCTCTCCCGGGAACTTGGGTTTTCTTCGGAATGTTTTAATGAGGCGTCAAGCAGCCTCCCCCAGATTCCTGTTGTGAGCCTTCTGGGGACACTCCCTGGTCCGGCCACCACATCAGGAAAGCAGCTATTTCAGGAGAGAGAGCTCTAGAAGGTGGGGTTTTGAAGACCCTTGAAGTCATCTGCATGGTGACTCGGAGAGGGTGCGATGTTTGCTCAGGTTCGCGGACAACAGGGACTTCCCAAACCTCTAGCAGCTCAGTTGTGAGGCTAGCCTTGTGCCCGATGATGACACCTGGTGGGATCCCATTCTGCTGACCAGGCTAGGGTTAGATTAGGTGATCTCATCTCTATGGACCTTGGCTCCCCCAGCCCAGGTAGAGGCCTGTGATGATCCACGGTGTCTAGCAGCCAACTCTGCCATCCCAGGCTCCATCCCACCGCCTGCCCCAAAGGCGGCCACGCTGGCTGGCTGGCTGGCAGGGATGAGAGGCGTCACAGTACCTCCCCCCCCCAACCCCTCCAGGCCCCAAACACAGGCAGCCTGTTCAGGAAGGCCTGGCCAGGGGAGGAAAAGTCAGCACTTGTCAGCAGTGGTGGGGGCAGGACGAGGAACCCGTCCCAGCCTGCTCTGGCCAGTGAGACGGACAGAGGGCAGCAAGGGGCGAGGGAGCAGTCCCCAAGCCAGCTGGCATGCAAAGCAGTGAGGGGTGCCAGCATGGATCCAAGTGGTGGAACCTGGATGAAGGGGATGCAGGAAGGCCACGAGGTCATAAGGGGGTCTCTTGTGAGTCAAGGAGGTCTCCTCTGGCTTTACACCAAGGCCCAGTTGTTCTCGGCCCATTTGGAGCTGGGGACAAGCTGCCTCAACACCGTCACCTCCATTGTCACCTCCACCACACAGTCTCCATATGTGGCAGCCACGGAGAGGCTTGCTTGATGCCTCAAAGGATATGATCCAGGGCACTGGAGGATAGTGCCCCAGCCTCCGTGCTTGCGGCGCGGCCATGTGTTATTTCTCGTTCCTTTCCTGCGGGGCTGTGTACTTTAGCTCAGTCTAACTGTGCTTTGGGCTTCAGCGTCCCCTTTTCTTGTAAAATGTAGCAGAAGGTGATGAAGATGAGGGTGCCGGCATGAGGAAAGGATCTTATCGAGTGGGGGGATAAGTATATAGGGATGAGCACTAGGGACAAGGAAGTGAAGCACCCTCTCCCATAGGGGACCAAGCTGACACTGGCAAGGGGATAGATGACAACCCAAGAGGACTTCCAACTAAGACCACCATGCAAAAGATGCCCGAGCTGAGAAAGAACCCCTTTTATTTCCTCCTGGAGGTGGGAAATTTTCAGCATGTCTGAGATCCCAGATGGCAAATGTGTAGAATTTGGCAGGAGGAGAAGAGAAGAGGAGTGGCTCTCATGACTGTCACTGGCCTTCTTCACATGCCGGTTCACTGCCTTTACCTCCACTCCCTCTCTCAGCATCACTGCCACCCCCTGATTTGCCACCATTCTCATAGGGGTTTCCCTGGGAGCTGAGCTAGAAGGGGCAGCTTAGCCAGACATGGTGGTGCACACTTGTAATTCTAGCACACAGGTGGCTGAAGCAGGAGGATCACAGATTGTGAAGTCTGAGGCCAGCCTAAGCCTCATAGTGCAACTCTGTCTTAAAAAACAAAAAACGATGCTGGGCATGGTGGCGCACACCTTCAATCCCAGCACTCGGGAGGCAGAGGTAGGAGGATCACCGAGAGTTCGAGGCCACCCTGAGACTACATAGTTAATTCCAGGTCAGCCTGAGCTAGAGTGAGACCCTACCTTGGAAACCCCCCCCAAAAAATATTTTTTTAATAAAAACAAAAACAATGCCCCCACCACAGAGACTTACTGGTGCATTCATGACCCCAGAATAATTACTGTTGCCCCCACTGAGAAGGTCCCTCAGTGGAATGGGATTAGGGGAGAGGGGACACCAAAGTATAACCCAATGAGACTATGTCCAATTTTCAATATGTTCATATATTAAAGTTCTCAATTAAAAAAAAAAAAGCCTGGCTTAGTGGCATACCCCTTTAATTCCAGCACTCTGGAGGCAGAGGTAAGAGGTTTGGCATGAGTTTGAGGCCACCATGAGACTACATAGTGAATTCCAGGTCAGCTTGGGCTAGAGTGAGACCCTACCTCGAAAAACAAAACAAAAACCCACAAAAAACAAAACCAGACAAAAGCAGTTTGCCACTGGGATTGGAGGGAGGATGAATATGAAACAGATAACTTTCCTTCTTTTCTGGGCTTCTTTATTTTTTTTCAGATTTCCTAAACGTTTATTTTATTTGTGTGTGCATGTGTGCATGCATGTATACGCACGCACGCACGCATGCACGTGAATGGAGGCCAGAGGAGTTGTCTGTGCTCCACCTTTGAGACAGGGTCTCTTGCTGCTGCAAATGAGTCTGGCCCATGAGTGACTTTATGTGGCTGCTGGGGAATTGAACCTGGGCCAGTAGGCTTTGCTGGCAAGTGTCTTTAACCACTGAGCAATCTCCCTAGCCCTCTCTCTCTTCAGGTTATTTTTGAGAGAGAAACAGGTAGGAGGGGAGTGAGAGAATGGGTGTCCCAGGGCCCCAGCCATTGCAAAGGAACTTCAGATGCATGCGCCACCCTGTGCATCTGACCTACGTGGGTTCTAGGGAATCGAACCTGGGTCCCCAAGCTTTACAGACAAGCACACCCCAACTGCTAAGCCATCTCTCCAGCCCCATCCATACTTTTTTTTTTTTTTTTTTGGTTTTTCGAGGTAGGGTCTCACTGTAGACCAGGCTGACCTGGAATTCATTATGTAGTCTCAGGGTGGCCTCGAACTCATGTTGATCCTCCTATCTCTGCCTCCCGAGTGCTGGGATTAAAGGCATGACGCCCGACTTTTTTTTTTTTTTTTTTTTTTTTTTTTTTTTTTGGTTTTTCAAGGTAGGGTTTCACTCTGGTCCAGGCTGACCTGGAATTGTAGTCTCAGGGTGGCCTCATCCTCCTGCCTCTGCCTCCCGAGTGCTGGGATTAAAGGCATGCGCCACCACACCCACCTCCATCCGTATTTTTTAACCACACTCACTCTATCCCTAGGTCCGAAGCTTCTGAATTTGCAACATGCCAGCTTCCAGCCCCTACCTGTATCTTGCCTGTAGTACCACAAACACTCTGGGAGGTTGCAGACTGCCTTCTTCCCTGTTCTGCCAGCTCAGGGCCTTGGTCATGTCACATTACCTCCCTGCAAGTTCACACACTCTTGGTACGCACACTGTGCGCACAGTCAGGCTCCAGGTTGGAAGGCTGAGTGGGGAAGTTGTCTTTCAGTGGAGCACAGTGAAGCCCAACTCTGTGATGGATGGGTTAGAGGGACTTACGTCAGCCCCATCTATAAAGGGGGAAGGGGACGTACAGGACACCTGGAGTCAGGGCTGGGCGACCCCATCGATGGCGAATGTGGACTTACGTGACCCTTGGCCATGACCCAATCCGAACTACCTCAGTCTTACCCCTGAGACCAAAGATGTACAGACTCTCTTAAGAGGATGTAAGTCTGAGTTCTCCATTCCCTGGAGCCGGGCCAAGAAGACAGGCACTCTTGTAGGGGGAGGAGGTGACTGGGTGGGAGGAAAGTAGATGCAGACAGGGGCATGCCAGGCTAGTCAGAGCTGTCAGCGTTTATGTCAGGACATAAAACCTCCGGGGCCAGGAGACAAAGGCAGACTGAACCTCTTGCCCCCTCCCCAGCCTAAATGTGGGGTCTAGCAGTGACCTGGAATGATAGTGTGAGTTGAGGGTGGTGGATCCAAAAATGTGGAATGCCATTAGGAAGTTTCTCCAAGCCAACCCCCCCACACACACACACGCCTTTCCCTGCCTTCAATTCTCTCTGTGGTCCAACAACCCATTGGCCCTTTGCTGCAAAACCCTGGAAGCAAGAATTCTCCCCCACTGTTACCTGCCTCCCCCATGCCACTCGGCAGCAGGGGACTCTTGAGAGGTTTGTTTGAGTTAACACTGTTGCTGTAATAGTAGTAATAGCAGCAACCAGCTTTCCCCCAGCTGCCCTGCCCAGATGGTTTGTTTTTGTTTGTTTGTGGAAGGTTCTCAGTCTAGCTCAGGCTGGCCTCGAACTCACAACAACCCTCCTACCTCAGCCTCCTTCCTGAGTGCTGGAGTACTGCCCGGCCCTACTCAAGCTTTTGATGTAGTATTGCGTTTAAACCTCACAGCAGCCCTATTATTATTCCAGTTTCTCGAGAAACTCGAAGCATAGGGATCCAGCCTCCAGCGTTGGTGAGGAATCTCCAGGGTGCAGCGTGCAGCTGAACGAGGGAGAAAGAGCTTATATGTGTACTCCCCTCGGAGGAACACTTTTCTAACTAAGCTATATTCTTGCTGTATGAAAATTCTGCCCTGATGAGGGTGACAAAGAAGTAGGCCCTGAGGCTAGAGAGGTGGCTTAGCAGTTAAGGCATGCTTGCCTGTGAAGCCTAAGGATCCAGGTTCAATTCCTCAGTACCCACATAAGCCAGCTGCACAAGGTGATGCATGTGTCTGGAGTTCATTTGCAGTGGTTGGAGGCTCTGGTGCACCCATTCTGTCTCTCTCTTGCCAATAAATAGATAAAAATACTAAAAAAAATAAAAAAATAAAAGTAGGTCCTAATGCTCAAGGAAGCCAGAGCCAGAGGTGAGCCACCATCCCTGGAGGATGATATGCTGTATACACACATGCGCATGCATGTACACACACACAGTGTATCAGTAAGTCCTTGGAAATGGGTGGAAGCCTTAGTCATTCAGGAACCTTCCGTGAGTTGGGGGGAAAAATATAGTGAGTGGGCTGGAGAGATGGCTTAGCGGTTAAGGCGCTTGCCTGTGAAACCTAAGGACCTAGGTTTGATTCCCCAGAACCCACATAAGCCAGGTGTGCGTGGTTGCACATACATCTGGAGTTTGTTTGCAGTGGCTAGAGGCCCTGGCGCTCCTATTCTCCCTCTCTTTTTCTCTTCCTCTTTCTAAAATAAATAAATAAAATATTAAAACATATAGTGAGTTATCTATCTTGAGAGGGGTGGAAGTGGGTAGAAAGAAAGGAATAGAGGGTGGTTGCAGGAGGGGAAAAGGACCAGAGGGAATCATGGACAGTGGTTCTGGGGCAGGTGGTGATACTGGTGATGAGGTGGCAGCGGCAATGGTGTCAGTGTTACCAGGTGTGATGTGACGCTACTGGTGGTGGCGATGATGGTTACCTTGATGATAACAGCAGTGTTTGTTGTGCCAGTGATGGTGGTGGCAGTATTGGGAGGAGGTGGCGATGGTTATGTTGGTACTGGTGGAAGGAGGTTGTTGATGGAGTCATTAGTTGCAATGACGGAATGATAGTAGTGAATGAATGCTGTAATACGGGTGGGGTGTGTGGGCACCCCTACCCCTTGGTAGCCTGGATCCCCCATGTCAGAGGCATAAAGAGAGCTTCAGGTCAGTCTTGGAAACTGCTGGATCCTAGTGAGCCAAATTGTCTTCCCTCATCTCTGTCACCCCACTCCAGCAAGCTCAGCCATAGATGGATGTGGTGGGTATGGTAAGATGTTCAAGTTAGAGAGGGTTGGGGTTGGGGTTGGGCAACCGCCAGCAAGCGCATGAGAATCTGCTCCAAACCCTTCCTAGGACCCCATGAATATTGGGTCCAGCTGAGTTCTGGGGATCCATTCCAAACCCCAGGGACACGGAGTAGTAGGGACCGACGTGAAAGTTTAAAGAGCCAGTACATCACACGCGGTGGACCTTTGGCCACAAACACACGTACACATGCATGCACGTACACCCTCCAGGCTCCGAGCCCAGATTCACATGTTAGGCTGTCCCCCCCCCCCCCGCGCCACACACACACACACACTGGCCAGATAGCATGTGTGCAGTCACCCGCGCAGCCCCGGGGACGAGGGTGCAAGGATGCTGCGGGGATGCGCGCGCTCCTCCGCTAAGTGAACCCAGCAAAGCCCGAGCTCCGCCCGAGCGAGCCAACTGGAGACTCCTTGGCCTGCAAGCCCGAGCTGCTGCCGCCAAGAGACGCGGTCAATTAACTTCTCCCTGCAGCCCGGCTTCCTGACCCCGCCCGCCCCTTCCCAGACCCGCCTCCTTCCTTCCCAGCCTCCCACCCCTGGTTCTCCCGCCCCGCCCCTCAGCAGCTCCACCCTGACCGTAGGGACCTCCCCCCCCCCCCCCCCAGCAAAGCGCGGCTGAGAGGTGGTGGTGGTGTTAGGGGATGGGGGAATGCAGTTCTGTGGGTTCAGGGAATAAGGGGATCAAACTGTCCTGCAAGTTGGACGAAGTCTTTTATAGTAGAGCCTTGGCCCTGCCCTGAGATCTGAGGTGACAGAGCCTTGACTGGTGGGAGCTGCCCCAGGACATCACAGCCCAGTCGTGGGGGTGGGGTTCAGGGGATGTATTTCACATCCAGAGGGCCACAGGGCTGCTCCCAGGCAGGATGTTGAGCTTCCCATCTCTGAGGCTGGGGGTCGCTCATAGTGCCCCTTTGCCTTGGTTCAAATGATGCTAGTGGGTCCCAGTGGACATACAGGGTGGACAGAAGCAAATTTAGTGGGTCAGCACACGCAACAGTTCGTGTCCTGTCTTCCCAATGCAGGGTCTCCTCCTGTAGGACGAGGGGCTCCCACTGCACAACTGGGGGGGGGGAGGACAGGTCCTGACATTCTTCAGTAATTCCTCCACTCTCCCTAGATGGGGAGGTTCATCCTCTCCCTTTCTTTCTTTCTTTCTTTCTTTCTTTCTTTCTTTCTTTCTTTCTTTCTCTCTCTCTCTCTCTCTCTCTCTTTCTTTCTTTCTTTCTTTCTTTCTAGAAAGGCAGAGAGAGAATGGGAGTGCCAGGGCCTCCAGCCACTGCAAAGGAACTCCAGATTCATGCGCCCCCATGTGCATCTGGTTTATGTGGGTCCGAACCAGGATCCTTTGGCTTTGCAGGCAGACGCCTTGACTACTGAGCCATCTCTCCAGCTCTCACTCTTATTCTTCAATGAAGAAAGCACTGACTGGATGCTGGGCCAGGGTGGAAATGGGTGACTGCCAGGGTCCCCTGCCCCGGGGTGGGGGTGGGGTCAGAACTTGCAGGAATTCAAGCCAAGAGTTTGTCTCCTTTGAGCTCACCATTCCCTATCCTCCTCCTCCCTGCGTAGGTCCCCAGCAGGCAGCAGGGTCCCCAGAGGCTTCGTCCTGGGACATTCCATCCATTCCCATGTGTCCCAGGGGCATGAACCGGACAGAGAATGTCAGTGGCTGTAGCCGGCAGGGTTACTCGTGGACAGCTCTTGTGCCTTTTCCTTGGATGGGGCTGGCCCTAGCCCATTCCACCTCTTGACTTCTGTAAAATTTGAGCTCCATAAAGGCTGATGTCCCATACAGGGCAGACATTCCACAGTTCCTGTAGCAAGCACCTTTGGAAAGGGGAAACATTCCTGGGAGGATGGATGGCTCTGGGACCAGTGCTCGCCTGAAGTATGACCTTTGGCTTGGCAGGTGGATGCCGATGACGTCTTTACCAAGGAGGAACAGATCTTCCTGCTGCATCGAGCCCAGGCCCAGTGCGACAAGCTGCTCAAGGAAGTCCTGCACACTGCAGGTGGGGGCAGGGAAATGAAGAGGAGGGCATGAGATCAGGATGCTACAAAGGTGGGAGTTCAGGAGATAGAAACAGGCAGGTGATAGGGTTTGAAGGCGCTAGGCGAGAGTGGGTCCTATTAAAAAGGGGCCCAGCCAAAATGAAGACCCAAAATGGACCAGACAAGGATGAAAGCGGTAAGCTTAAGCAGTCCGTGGCTTCAATTTTGGGCTCAGGTCTTTAGGATTCCTGCCCACCCCCAGGCCTCAGACGTGGGGGTGTCCTTGTCCCTCATACATCTCCTCTCAGAGGACGTGGCTGTATGTATGTGTGTAGAAGCCTTTTGCAGGATTTACCAAAAGAATTGTAAGTCTTCCTTTTTTTTTTTTTGGTTTTTGGAGGTAGGGTCTCACTCTGGTCCAGGCTGACCTGGAATTAACTATATAGTCTCAGGGTGGCTATCCTCCTACCTCTGCCTGCCAAGTGCTGGGATTAAAGGCATGCATGCTCCACCATGCCCGGCTAAGTCTTCCCTTTTTTATTTTTATTTATTTATTTATTATTATTATTATTTTTTTTGGTTTTGCAAGGTAGGGTCTCACTCTGGTCCAAGCTGACCTGGAATTAACTATATAGTCTCAGGGTGGCTATCCTCCTACCTCTGCCTCCCAAGTGCTGGGATTAAAGGCATGCATGCTCCACCATGCCCAGCTAAGTCTTCCCTTTTTTATTTTTATTTATTTATTATTATTATTTATTTTTGGTTTTGCAAGGTAGGGTCTCACTCTGGTCCAGGCTGACCTGGAATTAACTATGTAGTCTCAGGGTGGCCTCGAACTCACGGCAATCCTCCTACCTCTGCCTCCCAAGTGCTGGGATTAAAGGCGTGCGCCACCACGCCCGGCAGTCTTCCCTTTTTAAAAAAAAAAAAAAAATTATTTATTTCAGACAGAGAGAGAAATAGAGAAAGAATGGGTGTGCCAAGGCCTCCAGCCACTGCAAACAAACTCCAGATACATGAACCACCACCTTGTGCTTCTGGCTTACGTGGGGAATTGAACCTGGGTCCTTTGGCTTTGCACGCAAGCGCCTTAACCACTAAGCCATTCCTCCAGCCCAAGTCTTCCCTTTCTGAGTGAAAGGATGGTGTTGTGAAGGGAGCTGCAATTCGTATAACTCCAGTGGGGTTAGACAGGGTGAGTCAAATCGGGAACAGAAACCCTGAGAAGGGTACAGGGCCCTGTCAGCCTGGGCAAGGCCAGCTTTCTTGAGGAAAACATAACCAAACAAGTCTGGAAGGACGAGAAGGTCTTTGAAACAGACTCCCCTGGAGCTGAGGATGTGGCTCAGTGGGTAGAATGCCTGCCTAGCACGTGCAAAGCCCCGAATTCAATCCCCAGCACTGCACTGTACTTTGTATTCCCAGTTTTTTGAGAGGTGAAGGTAAGAGGATCAGATGTTTAAGCCAGCCTAGATACATGAAGTCTGTTGGAGGGGAGGGGAGGGGAGGGGAGGGAAGGAAGGGGGAGGGAGGGGAAGGGGAGGAAAGAAAAAAGAGGAGGGCTCCAGGTGGGTCCATAGGGCTGGATGGAGGCAGATGGGATAAAGAGAGAGGGCTGGGTGTGACTCAGCCTACAACCTGAGGGTGTGATGCTTGCCAGGTAGGAAGAACCCTACCCCACACAACATCTTTTTTGTTTGTTTGTTTGCTTGTTTTTGTTTTTTTGGGTTTTTGTTTTTTTTTTTTTGGTTTTTCGAGGTAGGGTTTCACTCTAGCTCATGCTGACCTGGAATTCACTATGTAGTCTCAGGATGGCCTCAAACTCATGGTGATCCTCCTACCTCTGCCTCCCAAGTGCGGGGATTAAAGGTGTGTGCCACCACACTGGGCTTTTGTTGTTGTTTTTCGAGGTAGGGTCTCAGGTCTTAGTTCAGGCTGACCTGGAATTAGTCTCCCAAGTGCTGGGATTAAAGGCATGCACCACCACACCCGGCCCACACAACATCTTATTTATTTATTTATTTATTTATTTATTTATTTATTTATTTATTTACTGGAGACAGAGAGAGGGAAAGAGAGAGAGGAAGAGTGAGAATGGGCACGACAGGGCCTCTAGCAACTGCAAACGAACTCCAGACGCATGTGCCTTCTTGTGCATCTGGCTTACATGGGACCTGGAGAATTGAATCGGGGTCCTTAGGCTTCACAGGCATGTGTCTTAACAGCTAAGCCATCTCTCCAGCCCCCACACATCTTTAAGGGACCTTTGCTATGGGAAAAGGAATACCACCCACCTAATCTCATAGTTTCTGAACCTTTCTCACATGAGTCTCCTCCCTGACCCCTTCCTTAAGTACATTTCCTGGAAGCAGGTATGGAACACAGTAGCACTCATTCAGGTTTCTGATGTCTGGCTGATCTTATCAGCCTGCCAGATCTGGACTCACTGACCTGTCAGAGCTGCTTGTTGTTGTTTTGATTTTCCTTATTTATTTATTTATTATTTATTTGAGACAGAGAGAGTGAGAATGGGTGTGCCAGGGCCTCTAGCCAGTGCAAACGAACTCCAGATGCATGCGCCACCATGTGCATTTGGCTTACGTGGGACCTGGAGAATCGAACCTGGGTCCTTAGGCTTGCAGGCAAGCGCCTTAACCACTAAGACATCTCTCCAGCCCTATCCTGGTTTTTCGAGGTAGGGTTTTGTTCTAACCCAGGCTGACCTGGAATTCACTATGTAGTCTCAGGCTGGCCTTGAACTCACCTCAATCCTCCTACCTCTGCCTCCGGAGTGTTGAGATTGAAGGCATGCGCTGCCATGCCAGCTTTAGAGCACCATTTTTTTTTTTTTTTTTTTTTTTTTGGTTTTTCGAGGTAGGGTCTCACTCTGGCCCAGGCTGACCTGGAATTCACTATGTAGTCTCAGGGTGGCCTTGAATTCATGGCGATCCTCCTATCTCTGCCTCCCGAGTGCTGGGATTAAAGGCGTGTGCCACCACGCCCGGCTTAGAGCACCATTTTTTGTTCACTCTCTGCAGACAGAGCCCACACTGCCCCACTCTCACCTCCCAGTCAAATCAATGTAGGGGGACAGGTGAACGCTTCTCAGTCCTAAACCTAGTTTAGTTTAGTTCCTAGTTGTGGATGCCTGGAGTGCACCCCTCTGCTCTCTCCACATCCAACCATGGAGCTTCTCTCAGCACTCATGGCCCAAGGGTGGAGGCAGGAGAATGGTCATAGCCCTTCTCAGTTTCTCACAGAGCCCGACGTGGAAGGACCAGGGGGCTCTGGCTTGGGCTGTAGCTAAAGGCATACCAGTCAAATAACGGGGAGGACTTTGCAGCTAGGAAGAGAGATCTCCAGTGTCTGTCCAGTGGAGAGAAAGGCCAGCCCCTTAGCTCAGGTGGTGTCTCCAGGGTCATTTGCGGGAGCCACAAACCCCTTACTCAAGCATCCGACATTGGCTTGTCTATCCATTCCTGACAAACTGCACTACTTGCTCTGGCCCAGGCTGACCTGGAATTCACTATGTAGTCTCAGGCTGGCCTCGAACTTACTGCAATCCTCCTACCTCTGCCTCCCCAGTGCTGGGATTAAAGGTGCCTTGCCAGACCTCTTTCTCACTATAACTTCTCAGTCCCATCTCCCTGTGTTCATTTTTCTTGCCATGCGCCCCCTAGTGGGACCTTTACTCCTGTGTGACTCCCACTCCTGGTTGAGAGGCTACTCTGGGTTTGCCAGCATTTGCCACCCCACCTCCACCCTCTTAACTGGTTCAACATTGACTTGTTCCCTCCTGTTTGAACCTTTGCTGAGAAACCTCACCTCCAAATTACTTCTCTACCTGGTAAGCAGTTTATAGTTTGCAAAACACGTCGTTGTTTCTGGTCTGCGACAGCTTTGATAGGCTCACCCTCGCACAGTACAAATGGGAGCCTGAGGTGGGAGGACAACCCCAAGTCTGTTGCTAACAATCGGAACTACCCTGATTTCTCCAGCCAACATAATGGAATCAGACAAGGGATGGACACCCGCATCCACATCAGGGAAGCCCAGGAAAGAGAAGGCCTCAGGGAAGTTCTACTCTGAGTCTAAGGAGAACAAGGAGGTGTCCACTGGCAGCAGGCGTCGAGGTACGTCTGTGCTCCCGTGCAGTTATCTGACACAGGCTTGGACTCCCCAGCCCCATTCCTCTGTCCTCATTAGGTGAGGTCCTGTGGAAAGTAAGAGGCAGAAACTCCCTTCGCAGGAAAGCAGGCTGGGGACAGAGAGAAAGAGTGCAGGGGCAGCATGAGGAGGGCGTTGGTGAGCTGGGCGGGCTCAGGACCCAGGGAGGTGTGCACAGAGGACTCACCCAGCACCAGGGAAGGAACCGGAGGCCACAGGGGACCCAAGACCCACAGAGATAAAGAGACAAGACAGGGTCCTGAGTGACAAGAGAGCCAGGGAGAGGCAGAAAGACCCAGAGAGGGAACCAGGAGGCACAAAGTGAAGGTCTGGAACTCAGTGTGTCAGAAGAGGTACCGGGAGATACATAATGGAGAGGAATAGAGAATGACAGCGGGAGTGTAGGGCAGCTTAAGAGGCGTGGTGGCGCACGCCTTTAATCCCAGCACTCGGGAGGCAGAGGTAGGAGGATGGCTGTGAGTTCGAGGCCACCCTGAGACTACATAGTGAATTCCAGGTCAGCCTGGAAAAACAAACAAACAAAAAAAAAAAAAAAAAAAAAGAGGGTGTAGACAGAGACAGTGGCACAAGGAGAAAAGGAGGAAGGGAGAAGTAGGGTTGCCTTGTCCCTTAGGGAGGTGAGGGGAGACAAACATAGAGTCCAGGCTGTGGTCACAGGGCCAGTTGGAACCGGTCGGGTGGGCAGCAGATTCCAGATGGGCCACATCTGGGAGCCTGTGGTCACCCTGTGGCTCCCCAGAGACCAGAGGGAATTGTGGGCCTGGCCGGGTGGGGCTGGGAATATGGCGCCCAGGACAGAGAGCCTTTCACCAAGTTGGGTGGGTCCAGCCATCAAGGCAGACTTCCAGGGAGGCTAGAGTCCTGTGGCCAGGGCCCTGCAGGGGGAGAGAAGGGGACTGTGAACTGGAGAGGAATGTGGGAGACCCTCTGAGGTCACTTAGCATCTCTGCCAGGACTCTAAAGTGGGGATGTGTCACCATGCTTTGAAACTTACCATTAGCATTTGGATTTTGGGAGGGTGAGTTGTCATGGGACCCCGGGGCAGACCTCGATGGTAAGAAGTGCAGGTTGGTATGGTCAACCCCAACTTCCTAAGGAGGAAATGGGAATACAGAGAGTAGGGATCCCTGTGTGAGGTCAGCAGCTCTTCGGAAGTCCAGCTGGTATTAGGAACCAGATTTCCTATCTGTGGTCGTGAGGGCAGGATCACATACGGATCCTACAATCTGAAGGAGATAGTTTGAGAAATTGTCCTTCTAGAAGGTGGGTTCTGTATGGCACAATGCAGGCCTGGCCCTAGCCAGACCTCATGGCAGAGAAACCAGGAAGTGGCTTCTGTGAACATGGCGTTCTGCGCAGGCCTGGCGTGACAACAGCTACAGTCCCATGCTCGCAAGAAACCTGGTATGAGATGATCTGTCTGGAGACAGGCTGTCATTGGTCACAAAAAGGTGACCACCCCATACAATGATTGGCCAGTCAAGCCCCTTAAAACTCCGTGTACTTCCTCAATAAACGAGTTTGCGGCAGCTCGCCCTCTGCTGCTTCCACCCAACTCCCGGAGTCTGTGTTGTGACTCCGCGCCTCTCACCCCCAACTCGGCAGAGACCCTGCCGTCCCTCCTGGGCTGGCCCTAGGGGGGACCCCAACAGGGTTCTTCTTCAAGAAGAAAACAGAGGCTTGGCTAAGCTCTTGAGGCCAACATTTCTATCTGACCGCAGGAAGTCACCCCATTTTCTTGTCTATTCCCAGACCATCTGGAAGATGGGGCCAGTGTCAGCACTTGCATCGTGGGGACTGTAGTAAATTCTGTGAGGTCAGGTGGATTCAGGGCGTAGCAGGAATGTGGTTCTCTTCAAAATGCTTGAAGTCTGAAGTTTCCAGTCCTGGGACACACTGTGCCCATGGGAGCCAACAATCACAGGCGTGTTCGCGCCCCTGTATCTTAACTATGGATTTGACTTTGTGTTTACTGTGTCTTCCTTGTCTGTCTCTGAGCACAGGACGCCCCTGCCTGCCAGAATGGGACAACATCGTGTGCTGGCCACTAGGGGCACCAGGTGAGGTGGTGGCTGTGCCCTGTCCTGACTACATTTATGACTTCAATCACAAAGGTAAGGCTGGTGGAGTAGGTTTGGGGGAACCACAGGGACACCAGGGTTTGGGGCTCCGGGCTTCATTGGCTCCAGACTTCCTCTACCAGCTCTGATCTTCCCTATGGCCCCCCTACAGGCCATGCCTACCGACGATGTGACCGCAATGGCAGCTGGGAGGTGGTGCCCGGGCACAACCGGACGTGGGCTAACTACAGCGAGTGCCTCAAGTACATGACCAATGAGACTCGGGAACGGGTGCGAGCCTTCTCCCTGCCCTCCCTGACCCATACGACCTCCCTACCCCCTCCAAGGATAACCCCTGGCCTAACCCTGACTTCTGCCATCGAGGACCTCTAACTCACCCTGACCATCCTGTATCCCAGATCTTTTTTAAAAAAATATTTAATCTTATTTATTTACTTGAGAGAGAAATGGGCAGAGAGAGAGAGAAAGAGAGAGAAAGACAGAATGGGCACACCAGGGCCTCCAGCCACTGCAAACGAACTTCCAGAGGTGTGCGTCCCCTTGTGCATCTGGTTTTATGTGGGTCCTGGGGGAATTGAACCTGGGTCCTTTGGCTTTGCAGGCAAGTGCCTTAACCGCTAAGCCATCTCTCCAGCCCCTGAATCCCAGATCTTTGTCTCCTACCTGCGCAGGAGGTATTTGACCGCCTGGGCATGATCTACACCGTGGGCTACTCCATGTCCTTGGCCTCTCTCACAGTAGCCACGCTCATCCTGGCCTATTTCAGGTAGGTAAGGGTGGGGGGAGAGGGCGGGGAGAAGCCTACCGAGTGGGTGGGCGTGGTCAGGAGGTTGTGGTGGCATAGGCGTGGTCCAAGAGGGGACCTCCCCCACTTCACTTGCATCCCTTCCCCACTGCGAGGTGTCGGGCCGCGTCCCCCCACACACACACAACCCACCGTGACGGGGGATGTGGCACGTCCCCGCAGGCGGCTGCACTGCACGCGCAACTACATCCACATGCACATGTTCCTGTCCTTCATGCTGCGCGCCGCCAGCATCTTCGTCAAGGATGCGGTGCTCTACTCGGGCTTCACGCTCGACGAGGCCGAGCGCCTGACCGAGCAGGAGTTGCAGATCATCGCGCAGGCGCCCCCGCCTCCCGCCGCCGCCGCAGTGGGCTACGTGAGTGCGCCTCTGCCCCGTGTCCCCCCATCCACCCACCCATCCCTCTGCACCTGCACCTGCAACCCGGCCCTGTCTTGTCTGTCCCCTGCACTTGTCTCCACTTGTCTCCATTCACCAGCTCTGTCCGTGGGCCAGACGCAGCCCAGACTGCCCCTCCCTCCCACCCCTACCCCCCACCCCCACCACCCATGATGCAGGCCCTGGTCTTTGGCTAACTCTCAGCTGTTCTTCCTAGGCGGGCTGCCGGGTGGCGGTGACCTTCTTCCTTTACTTCCTGGCCACCAACTACTACTGGATTCTGGTGGAGGGCTTGTACCTGCATAGCCTCATCTTCATGGCCTTCTTCTCAGAAAAGAAGTATCTGTGGGGTTTCACCGTCTTCGGCTGGGGTATGGAGGCCCCGGGCAGTGGGCAGGGTGAGAGGGGACCCGAGGGTAAGGAACTCTTAGTGCATACTCCATCCGCAGTGTAGGACAGCAGGCAGGAAGACTACCCACCTGTTCTGCCTCTGATCCCATTCTGGGGTTAGAGAACACCCTTTGGCTAGGGGGTGGGGTGGGGGCAGCATAGGGTTCACCTGGTATCGGTTCAGCTTAAGGCTCACCTGGGGTGAAAGTTCTGGAGGGGAAGGTGTTGAGCTAAACCCCAAAGATGAGGATGGCGGAACTGTCAGTTTGGGAGCAGAGTGGGTTCTTTAGTCATGGGCCAGCAGCAGCCTGGGGCTGAAGTTGGAGTCTGGCCACTTCTTCTACCCTGAACCATGTAGGCAGAGGCCAGCATCTGTTACCAGGATATGTGGTCCATGGTCCAGAGCACACAGGCCCAGCAGCTCAGCACCATCTGGTTTCCGCAACCCCTCTGCAGTGGGTTGACGGGGCTCTGATCGTCTCCCAGCGCCGCACCCCACAGGCCCTGGGATCTGGTTACTGATAATTGTCCATTATTGCTGGCAGCTCCAGAGCTTGGCTGGGCTCCGGGGCAAGCAGCCAAGCTGCAGAGGGGTGGGCCCGTGGCTGAAGCCTCCTGGGCTCAGCACCCAGAAGCCCTTAGGTTAATCGCCACAGCCTCCTTGGCCCTTGGCACACACTCTACCCTTGACCTCACCATGGCAAGCCCCAGAGCCGGGCAGATCTGGGCCTGGTTCCAGGAATTCACATAGGTTCCTGAGCTAGGAGGTGTCTGTGTGGTCTGGAAACACATGGATTAGGGGAGCACACAGAACCCTGTGACTTAGGAATGTCACAGCCTTTTCTGAACATAAAGCCAGTCACACCCTCCAAGGGTCCACCAGGCCTAGAATCAAGTTGAGGGGAGGGAACAGCAGGCTCCCCCTGCCCCAGAGGTGAAGCTCGCCCAGAGGTAGCATGTACCATCTGAGTTGCCCAGGCCAAGACACTCCGAGCTTCCCCATGGCCTCTGCCCAGTCTGCGAAGATAACCTTGTGTATACACACATCCATGAAGACTAGGATTTTTCAAACCAGGCTGTGGGGGAGGGGGGTTGTTGAAACAGAAAAATACTGGTCATTGTTCCCTCCCCATGGGAGCGCCAAGCCCATAGCAGTGTGCTGTGGGCTAAGGAAGAGAGGAAGCCGGGCTGCATGGATAAGCTGCTGACGCTATGTTTGTTCAGCATGCGCCCAGCAGGCATGCATAGGAGGCAGAGAACCAGGATGGGGCAGAGGGGCTGTGCAGATCTTGAGGGCTGGCATCTCCAAGGGGAAGTTCTTAGAGTGGCCTATGTGCCTAGGCAGCTGGGTTTTGGCTGTCATGACACAGGCAGCACATGTGGCTGGGATGAAGGTTGGAGGCAATGGTGTGGGTGTCATCCGGGATTGAATGGAGCATGGACAGCCCCTCACACACTGTCCCCTGTGCCCGCAGGTCTGCCCGCTATCTTCGTGGCTGTGTGGGTTGGTGTCAGAGCTACCTTGGCCAACACTGGGTAGGTAGTGACTGCAGGAAGGGGCCAGGGGCTCTGACACAGGCCAGAAATACTCCGGTTCCTCCTCCTCCATGAATCATGGCCCCCAGGCAGCCCCAGCTTCAGGAGTTCTCAGTGCAGCCTTCAGCCAGGAGCCCCCTCTGGGTAACAGGAGGTGACTTTCAAAGAGGCCAGTGAGGGGGACTTCAGGACTGGCTACATGCAACAACTCTGTCCCCATGTCCTTGACAGCTGATAGAAGAGCAGGCTGACTGTGGGGCCTGTGTGGGGCTGGCTAAGGAGGCTAAAGGAGCTAATTCCTCAATGTCCCCCAGGTGCTGGGACCTGAGCTCTGGGCATAAGAAGTGGATCATCCAGGTGCCCATCCTGGCCTCTGTTGTGGTGAGCAGCAGTGGCGGGACAGAGGGGCGGCATGGGCATGGGACCCAGTGACTAGCCCCTAACATGAACATGTATGGAGATTTCCCTAGACCCCAGAGAGCAGAGACCTAAAGGCTTGAGGGGCCAACTAGTCTAGTCTAGATGGGGAAACTGAGGGCCCCAGGAGCCACCTTAGAGATACAGTGGCAGATGTGGGTCTGCAGCAGGGCCATGGCTCCGAGTCCTTGCCTTCCCTTGCTGGGATGTAGCCTCCAATGCAGCCTCCCCCTTCTTCACAGCTCAACTTCATCCTTTTCATCAACATCATCCGGGTGCTTGCCACCAAGCTGCGGGAGACCAACGCCGGCCGGTGTGACACGCGGCAGCAGTACCGGTGAGCCCTGGCTCCTCAGAGTTGAGGGTGGAGTTTGGGGTCATTGGTTGCCAGTACTGTGTCCCCAGTGGAAGATAGAGGATACCCCATCCATCGAGGAGCTTGATGCAAGGGGAGGATCTGGCTCCAAGCTTCTTCTTGGCTTACCTGACCCCTCGCACACCCAGGCCCTGGTCTGCATGCTAGCGAAGCAGTCTGTCCTGCTAGAGCTTCCTTGGTATCAAGCCTTGCATGAGAGCTGAGGCCTTGTAGCATGGGACACACCCAGCCTTCCACAAGGAGCTGGCTCAAGGAAGCTCCAGGGATCAGTGGGTAGTGGATGGTTCCAGAAAATAAAAGGCAGTGGCTCAGCTGAAACCTGGAGGGTTGGACCATGAAGGGATAAGCTCATGCCAGCAGGTGCAAAGGGCCCAGGGGACAGAGTGCCAGCAATTGTCGGCTACTCTAGGACATTTCAGAACGAAGGGGGTCCAAGTCACACTTTGCCTTCCTTGCACTATCCATCCTGGGTGAACTGGCTTGTCCTGCAGTAGCCAGAGCCTGTGGCTCCTCCATGGCTTGTGGAGTGTGGGGCTGGTTGAGGGGGCATGGTGCTGGTTGCCTGGGGAAGAGGCGTGGCCTGACCTGCACACCCCACCAGGAAGCTGCTCAAGTCCACGCTAGTGCTCATGCCGCTCTTCGGAGTCCACTACACCGTGTTCATGGCCTTGCCTTACACCGAGGTCTCAGGGACGCTCTGGCAGATCCAGATGCACTACGAGATGCTCTTCAATTCCTTCCAGGTGTGCGGCCCGCCTGAGGCCGGGGGGGTGCTGCTGGGTGGAGGGAAGGGAAACAGCCCTGAGCCCATGCGCCTCTCTCCACAGGGATTTTTTGTCGCCATCATATACTGTTTCTGCAATGGTGAGGTGAGCAGCAGGCCATGAAAATGCAGGGCAGGGGGATGCTGCAGATAGGTACTGGGGGTCCTCAAACTTTGTCCTTCCATTCTCTCCCCCCACCCCTGTTCTTTCCTTGTTCCTTCAAGAACCTCCCCAAGCTTATTCTGGAGTAACAGAGAGGGCTTTAAAGATGATGGAGGCTCAGGATGGTCTGGGATGTGCGAACTCTTTCATCTGAGGCATAGCAAAGTGTCTTCCCAGACCCCATAGGAGAATTCTCTGGAACTCAGACTGAAGGGCCTAGCCACCTTTGGGCCCATTTGAGCCTGTGGTTACTGGGTGTGCCAGTTGCTTATAGGCAAACACGGTATTCTGAGGATGGTGGAATTTGATTTGGCCTTGGAATTTCCCCAGGAGTCCCTCATTCATTCGTTGGCGGGTGGGTGGGGGTGGAGGTGCTACTAGGTTAGTGCGGGGGGGGGGGCGACACATGGCTCAAGGGTTAAGGGCACATCTGACTGTCTCTGTCTGTCTCCCCAAGGTACAGGCAGAGATCAAGAAGTCTTGGAGCCGCTGGACATTGGCATTAGACTTCAAGCGCAAGGCACGAAGTGGGAGCAGCAGCTACAGCTATGGGCCAATGGTGTCTCACACAAGTGTGACCAATGTAGGACCCCGTGCGGGACTCAGCCTTCCCCTCAGCCCCCGCCTGCTACCTGCTGCCTCCACCAATGGCCACTCCCATCTGCCCGGCCATGCCAAGCCAGGGGCGCCAGCCCTTGAGACAGAAACCACACCAGTTGCCGTGGCTGTTCCCAAGGACGATGGATTCCTCAATGGCTCCTGCTCAGGCCTGGATGAAGACGCCTCTGGGCCTGCAAGGCCACCCCCTTTGCTACAGGAAGAGTGGGAGACAGTCATGTGACTGGGCACTAAGAGCCGAACTACTGGCATGGGTAGATGGACAGATGGACCAAAAAACTTATGGTTGGATGGTGGCCCATACAGGGCTGGGCCAGGAGGAAGAACAAAGGAAAACAAAAACAAAACAAAAAAAAAGAAAAAGAAAAAAGAAAACAAAAAAAAAAAAAAAGGAAAAGGAAGCGGTGTGTGGCTTCCTGTGGTCTGAACTAGGGATTCACTTAAGGAGGGAGGGGTCCCAGAACCGTGGGGGAGTTGGGCAGAATTCACCCCAGAGGTGGGGGTGGGGTCCTGGGTCTCAGCTGGGAGGGGGCTGGGCCTGGTACAGTCTGACAGAAAGGAGATACTGCTCCAGAGGCCCAGAAAGGCTTAGTTTTTGTAGGATTCACAGCAGCTGGGTGGACCTCCAAGGGAATGTGGCTCAAGCCTTCTCCTGTTGTCATTACCACACTGACCCAAGCCTACAGAAGACCCAGGCTTCTCCAAGCCAACTCCTCTGCCCACCAGCCCTAACTCACTGCCCACCCAGCTCTGTGACCCGTTCTCAAACCTGCCACTAAGTGGCCCTTTCTTGGCTGGTGACAACTCAGAGTCCTCCGTGCACTACTCCAGCCCCAGTGCTGGAACTGATCTGACTAGTCACCAGGCAGAGGTTGCAGGGCTGGGCCCTGGCCAGTGAGTGGAAGGTGGGCTGGTGTCTGCTCTGGCTTGGGGCCAGTGAGGAGCCAGGAGCGTAAGCCCCGAGGGCTGGCTGGGTTATAGGTCTGCAAAGCTAGAGCCATGTGTTCAGTAAGCCCCAGTAACACCTACCTACCACTGTCCTTGCTCCCTGGACCCTGCCTGCCCAACCCTATCTTGAGCCATTCATGGGTCCCAGAATGGCACACCCTCTTAGCCTGATGTGAAGACCACGTGCCTGCGTGCTCACCCCTACGTGCTCTGGCTTTTGCACAAGCTTATAGATAGCTCTACCTCTAGGCTTTTGCTAAGCCAATGCCCATATCAAGCCCTTCTACCCTAGCTCAAACCATCTTGCTTTTTCCCATGGACCCAGCACCCCAGAAAGCCCCTTACCTCCCACAGCCCCCCCCCCATCAGGTGAGAGGTTGTGAGATCTAAGCTATCCAACTAGGGTGCTGGGTGGGATAAACCCATACCACACAGTGTCAGGTCCAACCCTGTCTGTCCTTCCAGATGGGCAGCAAGGCAATCAGGCATCTGAAGGCCTGGTACTCTCACGGAACACTCTGTCGGGTGGTAGGAGAGACATATAGGCCAGACCCTAAAGGGTCGTTGAGCCAGGTTGGGTATCAAGCACTTCTGAGAGCCCCTGGGCATTCTAGAGGGAGAGCGACAAAGCCTGAAGAATGTTTCGTAGGGTCCCTACTTGCCTGTGGAAACCAGAGGAGGTCGCACAGGGGCTGGAGGGGAGGTAGCCTGGCAGGCGGCAGGTGACAGTGATGGAAGGGTGCTGTTGTCAGGAGGGACACTGGATGAGGCAGTGGCTGGAGGAAGGAGACTGAAGTAGCACAAAGCCTCATTCCCTTTCCTAAGGGAATCTAACACCTCTCTCCACGGTCTGTACTTACCAGTCAGCTCAACTCAGAACTGCAAAGACTTCCACACTGCTGAGCCTTCAGAGACACTCATTTGCCCACCCCATGGGCAAGCTCACAAGGTTGAGCTGGGTGGACATCAGGCCCCGTGTCTTAGCCCTGTGTTCTGTCAGGATGCCAGGAATCTCATTCACTGGAAACACTCAGATAACCCTCCACGCTAGGCTGGGTCTCTCCTCAGCCTTGATAGCTTTCGCTTTGGAGCCTCCCAGATAACCCTACCCTTTCCCTTTAAAAAGGTTAAATATTCTGGGTGTGGTGGCGCACGCCTTTAATCCCATCACTCTGGAGGCAGAGGTAGAAGGATCACCGTGAGTTCTTGAGTTCGATGCCACCCTGAGACTACATAGTGAATTCCAGGTCAACCTGGGTTATAGTGAGACCCTACCTCAAAAACTAAATAAATAGCTGGTGTGGTGGCGCATGCCTTTAATCCCAGCACTCGGGAGGCAGAGGTAGGAGGATCGCCGTGAGTTCCAGGCCACCCTGAGACTACGTAGTGAATTCCAGGTCAGCCTGAGCTAAAGTGAGACCCTACCTTGAAAAACAACAACTACAAAAAAAAAGTTAAATACCTTCAGGACTCCATCTTGGGCTAGTGTGCCCAGGACAAACCAGGCCTCCCACATCCAGTTCGACATCTCAAGCCCTCCTTGGCTACTTGTACCCAAGATAGAGCCAGATCGACTTGGGCACCATTTCTCTCAGATTGGATATTCGGGACGTCACATCAGCCCAAGATCCTTGCCCAGAACCAATTCTGCTTTGCACCAAGGGAGCCCCTAGGTCCCGACTGGCCTCTATTCAGAGAGGCTCCTGAGCCCCATCTGGTCTGTCCAGGTGCTGGTAGAGGAAATAGAAGCCCTCAGTGGGCCTGGCAGACGGTCAGCTCCCTGTTTGCCTTGAGCAACGGCTGGAGCCAGGTGGTCACTTCTCCCTTCAAGGCCCCACAGCCCAGCCAAGCCACAGGGAACACATAAACAGCACCCGGGTTGGGCAGTGAGTGGACCAGGGAGGAGGGCATTGAGAGACCCTCTTAGTGTGCTGTCCAGGCACCTCATAGGTAGGCCCTGGCCTCTAGGAGTGTTCAGGGAGGTGGCCAGGTTCAGCTCCTACCTGTGTCTTGGGCATGTCCCTTTCTGGCCCATATCTACAGGCCAAGCTGGAAGAAGCACCTCTGAAGATCCTAGGGAGGAATGTCCCCAAGAGGGGTGGGCAGAGATGTGGCTTCCAGTAGGGCCGGCTGAGCCCACAGCTCTCAGCTCAGACAGGGAGCTGGGAGACAGGACCATCAAGAGCGTTGGCTGCCAGCCTTCTACCTGCAAGACCCCTCAAGAACAGGGAGGGTGCTCAGCCCGCCCCCTCTTAGCAATGGGCAAAGCCACTGTAGTCCACGCTGTCCAGACCTCACCCTGGAGAGGTGGACGGAGGGACCGGTGACAGAGGGAAAGGATGTTGAGTTCTCTGAAGGTTCAAGATGGGACACAACCCTGCTCTGGGCATCTGTGAGTGGGCACAGCTCTGTCCCAGATCCAAAAGGGCACTGGCTCTCCTCTGGTTATTAGAAGTCTGGCTGTGGAGACCCAGCCGGGTGCTGGGTATGGGGTTTGCTGTGCAGCTCCGACACACAGGCTGGTTTGAGTTCAGCCCCTCCCTGTCCCCAACACCTCCTTAGCCAACCACAAAATTATCCCACCCATAGCCTAGTGCAATGAACCCCAACTTAGGGGCTGGTCCTACCGACCATGAGAGGCAGCGGTGGGAAGGGACTGGGTTCTGGCTGGCGTTTGACTCTGGGCAAGTCTCCCTCTCCAAGCCTCAGTTTCTCAGAAGTCAGGCCCCTGCTCAGCTCTTCTGACCTGAGTGGACTCAGAACCCATTTCATATCCCAATATGCCCCCAAGATGAGTTTCATTTGCCTGAACAGGACCTGCGTCCCTCCCTCTTGGGCAGACTTGTGACCTTTAGGACAGGTGGGTAAATCAGCCATCACCAGATTCCCTTCTGCATCGGTATCCTGATTGTCTACATAGGGGAGGCCACAGGATGGTGAGTATAGATTCTGTGCAGATCCCATTGGTCCAGAGGCTGGAGGTCAGCCACCCCTAGAATGTCTCTGGGCAGGAAAGGGGCCAGGGTCTGCAAGACAATCCAGTATTCCAAGCCTACAGCCTTCCTTTCTGGCCTAAGCCTTCCATCTGTAGGTGACGGCAGAGGAGGCAGGGTCTCTTCACGGTCTTGTGTTGTTGTGTGCACAACTTCAGGGCCCTTGCCCATGGCCGTGGGAGGGAAAGGTGCTGATTGTAAGGCCTCATAGTTTGTGGTCGGTTCTGCCAGCCTGGTGGGCAGTAGACAGAACTGGGGATGGGGACAGGGCCTCTGGCTCTGGTGGGCATCTTTGCTAGTCCATCATCTTCCTGGGGCTCCTGCTGTCTTTGCTTCCCAATGACAGGGAGGAAGGGACGAAGCCAGTTTGGAAGATGGGATGCGAGGACATGAGAGGGTGGGCTCTTGGCCACGCCAGACCCCTTTCTCAGCCCAGCCATCATGGATCAAGCCCCCCCTCCTCCTCCACCAATGGCCTGGCATATGAGGCCCTTTTGCCATCATGTCTTTACTGGTCAGCCCAACACAAACCTGTCCCAGACTCTCCAGTATTTATAAGTCAAGGGGTAACGTTGATGTGGATCACACCCTGGTCCTTGCCTGCAGGCCACACTGTCACATTACCTGCCCAACAAGCTCATTTATATCACCAAGATAGAGGGGTATATTGTGCACAAGTTTCAATGTATGTGTTTGTAGGTATGTATGAACTTGTATATTTATTTGTATTTATGTCTGCTTATGGTTCTATTGGCACATATGCCCATGTCTGTTTGTATGTGTATCTATGTACATTTATATCATGTTTGTATTATCTGTATGTCTTTGTGCATGCTTGTGTCTTTTAGTGTGCTTGTGGGGGGGGGACCTGTGTGTACCAGTGTGTATTTGTGTTTGTTTGTATGTGTGTCTGTATACGTGTGCCTATTTGTGTGTGTGTGTGTGTATGTGTGTTTGTGTGTGGACCCATGGTCTGCGAATGCCGCCTGTGGGTGGAATTTGGCTCCCAGGCATGTTTGGTTTGGCTCTTACAGTATTTTCAACATCTTGAGCCAACATTTAAAAATCAGGATATTTCACATAAAAATTCAGCTTTCCAGCTTCTCTTAAAAATTCAGAAGCCCTGGCAGCCTGAGGCCAGCATTCCCATGAGGCCACTCTCCTCCCAGGCTGCATAGGGCTGGCCTCATCCTCCTCTCTTCCTCAATCTTGCCTACTTGTCTTGCTCACCAGTGCCTTAAGGATGGTAGGGTTTGGGACCGAGAGCGTGTGGTCACCGCTAAATGTGAGTCTGTCAGGGAGTGTGTGCATGAATACATGCGTGTGTGTGCACATAAGATGTCTGCACGTATATGTGTGTGCAGAAAGCCATTCTACCTATGAGGCTAATATGAGTGTTGCTATGTGTAAAACTGCCTGTGGGTATTCATGTGAAGTCTATGTGCAAGGGAAGTCAGTGTAAAGGTAAGTGTGTGCACGTGTGTGTGCATGGGGGGGACACAGTCATGGCCATGTGGAGTGTGTGGGCCACTGTGGTCTGGCATGCTCTACAAGGGGCCTCTTCCGGCCTTTGAGGGGGAATCGTATTCCCAGCTTTTGGCTGGACTGCTTTGTGGGATTTATTTCTGTCTCGGTGCCCACCAGAGAGGCCTGAGTAATGGGAACATTTAAAGAAAACCAGTAAATACATACAGAAGGGGAAGGCTAGCTAGGAAACTCAGCCCAGACACCCTGCCCAGCCCACAGCTGTGAGAGCCGAGGACCAGGCCTGAACCCTGGAAGAAGTAGCCTAGGATCCGGCAGGCACTCCCACACACTATGGACTGCCCATTTTAAAAAATATTTTTATTTATTTACTTACTTGACAGAGAAAGAGGGAGAGAGAGAGAATGGGTGCACCAGGGCCTCCAGCCACTGCAAACGAACTCCAGACGCATGAAACCTTTATGCATCTGGCTAACATGGGTCCTGGGGAATCGAACCGGGGTCCTTTGGCTTTGCAGACAAACGCCTTAACTGCTAAGCCATCCCTCCAGCCCTGGATTGCCCATTTCTGCCCATTCAGGCCAGCTGAGGTGCGCTCTATCACCCTACCTGTGCATCCCCTGGGACAGCAGCGGGCATCTTGAGAGCTTGGCTGCAAGTAACAAGTGTGGGATGAGGAACTGTCACCTCAGGCTGTGCAAGGACAAGGTACCCCTCCCCAGCTAGGCTTATGGTGGGTCCCCATCTCCAGGTGTCCTGTACATGCACACATGCCTCCCACATGCAGGCAATCCCCACGTTCAGAGAGGCTGCGGTGACCCAGCGGGACTAGGCCAGTCCTTACAGTTGGGAGACACTTAAAGCCCTCCGTCCTGGCGCAGCCCCCTGGAGCGCCTTGAACCTGTCCCCCCACCCAGGTTGGCTGAATCCCGTTCTAGATCGTCTCTGAACTAGCCACCTGACAAGGGGCACAGCCCATGGGAAAGGGATGAGTGTTCCCCACCTTTGGGTGACAGGTTCTGCTGGCAGTGCTGACCAGCTGGTGTCTCCACTGCCCCCTAGTGGCCGCATGAGGACAATGGAGAATTAAAGACCCAGAGAGCTTGGGGTTGCATCTTGGCTTTTGGCTCTGGGTCATGATCAGCCAGGCAGCTCTGGCAGGAAATCTTCCAGATTGGCCTGAGGGAAAGGACTTGCTCCTAACAGATGACCAGACGTGTGTGTGTGTGTGTGTGTGTGTGTGTGTGTGTTTGGAGGGGGGCATGGGGATAGTTCTCGGAAGTTCTTGGCTTCACAGCTGGACAGTAGGTATTCAAGAAACAAGTAAATCAGTGACTGACCCTCCCAGGTCCTTTGGGGTAGGTAGGCCCCACACACCCCTGGCCCTGAATATGTCTCAGGCCCATGGAAAGGCAACTGAAGCGAGTGGGAATCTCACACAGTTGGTCCACAGCGTCCCCCATGGCAGCTTGAGCTGGAGACAAATGCCAGAGCATTCCTTCGTAACGCACTTGAGGCCAGGCGTCTTGAGAACCCAAAGCAGGACACCGGGAAGCTGAGACGTTGTTCGGGGCTGTTCTGGAGAAATGCCTGGAGAGCTGGGCAGAGGCAGGCACATTAGGGCTCCATCCCCAGAGAAGGGCACTGCCTCTTGGTGATTCTCAAGCCCTGTGACAAAGGAACTATCAAGAGTTTGAGGTCTGCCTGAGGCTACAGAATGACCCTGTCTGGGTGGGACAGGGAGGGGGAGAGAAGAGGTTTGCTTTGGTTCATGGCTTCAGAGGTTTCGGTCTATGACCAGTTGCACCTGCTGCACCCTGTCATGGCGGAGTCAGGGAGCAACAACCTGCTTGAATGACAGCCAGAGAGCAAAGGGTATGGCCCCAGAATCTCCTTCAAGGGACTTCCTTCCAGGAGGCCCTATCACCTAAGTATCCCACAACCTCCTAAATAGTGCCCCAGGTGTTTAGGGGACATTCAAAAGCCAAGGGCAGAGGGCACAGCTCGGCGGTGGAGTGCTTGCCTTGCCTGTGCAAGGCCTTGGGCTTGATTTCTAGCATCAAATGAATGAATGAGTGAATGAATAACAAAATGGCGTATATAAGGCTGGGGAGATGGCTAGTGGTTATAGGTGCTTGCTTGCACCAGGGCCTCTAGCTGTTGCAAAAGAACTCCAGATGCATGTGCCACTCTGTGCATCTGGCTTTACATGGGTACTAGGGAATTGCACTTGTGTTGTTAGGCTTTAAAGTCAAGCACCTTAACTGCTGAGCCATCTCTCTAGCCCCTTTTAAATATTTGTATGTGTCGCTGGACATGGTGGCGCACGCCTTTAATCCCAGCACTCGGCAGAGGTAGAAGGATCACTGAGAGTTTGAATCCACCCTGAGACTACATAGTGAATTCCAGGTCAGCCTGAGCCAGAGTGAGACCCTACCTCGAAAAATTGAAAAACTAACTAACTAACTAAATAAATAAATGTATGTGTGTGAGAGAGAGAGAGAGAGAGAGAAAAGAGAGTGTGCATGTGTCAAAATGTCTTGCTACTGCAAATGACACCAGATGCATGTGCCACTTTTTGTATCTGGGTTTACATGAATGCTGGGGAACTGATCTTGGACAAGCAGGCTTTGCAAGAAAGCACCTTTAATCACTGAACCATCTCTTCAGCCTGTTTTTCCTTTTCTTATAGGGCACCCAACATCTCAGATCCACAAGCATCCCTTCTGTTATCTCTCTGAGCCAAGGTTCTCTAGGGCTGTGGGGTGTTTGAGTCCTTCCACTGCCACAGCCAAGCTGCATGTTTCCACTGTAATCCCAGGTGGCATGGGGAGCCCTGCCATTCTTTATGCCTAGCTTTCAAAAGAAAGCTGGCTCCAGTCCTCACAAATGAGGTCAAGTTTGGTCCCTGTCCTTTGTAGGAACTGGGGTCACAGCCTGGTCTCAATGCCATACTGGCCATTACCACTTCAGTTCTCAATCAGAGCTACACACTTTTGCTTCTCCCCTACACAAGAATGATCTTTTGGGCTGGGCTGGAGAGATGGCTTAGTGGTTAAGGCAAAACCAAAGGACCCAGGTTCAGTTCCCCAGTACCCACATAAAGTAGATACACAAGGAGGCGCACACATCCAGAGAATTCATTTGCAGTGGCTAGAGGCCCTGGTGTGCCCATTCTATCTGCCTTTTTCATGCTCACAAATAAATAATAACCTTTTCACAGCTGTAACTTTTTTTTTTTTGATCTTTCAAGTAGAGTCTTACTCTAGTCTGGGCTGACCTGGAATTCACTATGTACTCTGAGGGTGGCCTCGAACTCATGGCAACCATCCTTCCTTTGCCTCTCAGGTGCTGGGATTAAAGGCATGCGCACTGCGCATGGCTAATTTTTCTTTTATTTATTTGCAAGCAAAGAGAGGTAGAAGAGACAGAGAGAATGGGCATGCCAAGGCTTTTAGTTGTAACTTTGTTTTTCAAGGTAGTCTCTCTTTAGCCCAGGCTGACCTGGAATTCACTATGTAGTCTCAGGGTGGCCTTGAACTCATGGCGATCCTTCTACCTCTGCCTCCCAAGTGCTAGGATTAAAGGTGTGTGCCACCATGCCCTAATTAAATTTTCTTTTTTTCTTTCTTTCTCTTTCTTTTTGTGAGTTGTAACTTTTTTTTGCTTATGTTCTTTTGGGAGACAGAGTTGTGTGTAGCCCAGGCTGGTCTTGAACTCATGATGTAGCTAAAACTGACCTTGAGCTCATCTTCCTGACTCCACCTTGTAAATGCTGGGATCACAGGCATGTAGCACCACACCCGGCTTCATAGCTTTCATTTAAAGGATTTTAATGATTGTTTGGGTGCCCTGTGTGCAAATACCCACTCCTTTTTCCATGACCCAATCTTTAGCACTGCCTACCAGAGCTGGATTATTGTGTTTCTGGAACACAGCACACGGGGACAGTCTCACTGGATGAATTAGTGCTGGGGCTGAGGGATCAAGGAGAAGCCCTGTGAGAAACTCCACGTGTTACCTGCCTGGAGAAGCAACTTTAGTTGATGAGTCCGAGCTAATGTAGCCAGTCCATCACTCTGGAGAGTCAGCTCCGTGGAAACTCAAAAGTCCTAAACCAGGGACCTCTGGCCCAGACCCCATGACCACACTTGAAACCCACCTCATCCAGCCTCTAGCAGAATAGACTCCTGACTTAAAAGAAGGAGAGGGGTTGCCGGCAACATCAGGAGAAGCAGTGTAAGAGTCTGAAGTCTGTGGTGGCTCAACATGGAAGCTTGTCAACCCCACTTTCCTTGTCACTATGAAGGGGCCCAGGCCTGTGGGAAGTTTGAGAGCACTCTCTCGAATACCACCCGAACGGACCAAGGGTCCCCTTTTCCTTGTTTGTGTGTACGTGGTGTATGTACCCTGGTGACACCCAATGTGCTCGCTCACCTGTAGCAGGCTGCGCTCCTGTGCAGTGCCCGGAGCAGAGTGAATGTCGGTGGGTGTCCTGCTCCACTGCTCTTCTACCCTTTCCTGTTTGAGCCGTGGTCACTTACTGATCCTGGAGCTTGTCATTTATTTTCCCCTGCAGGACTGGGGTTACAGGCATGTGTGGCTATGTCCAGTTGTTTATGTGGGTTCTGGGCATTTGTTTGTTTGTTTATTTATTTAATTTATTTATTAGCAACAGAGAAAGAGGCAGAGAGAGAGAGAGAGAGAATGGGTGCACCAGGGCCTCTGGCCACTGCAAATGAACTCCAGATGCATGTGCCACCTTGTGCATCTAGCTTACGTGGGTACTGGGGAATTGAGCCTCGAACCGGGGTCCTTAGGCTTCATAGGCAAGTGCTCAACCGCTAAGCCATCTCTCCAGCCTGGGTGATCTCAGGCCCCCTCAAGCCCTTGTGACTGCATAGGAAGCACACTTAACCGCTGAACCATCCTTTCAGCCCTGGTCCAACACTTGGACCCAGGTCGGCCTCAGCCCTCCCTCACTCTTCCAGCCTCAATATAACCAGCCCAACCCAGAGGTGACTCACATTGAGCACCATCTCTGCAGTTACCTGCTTTAAAGAGCCCAAACTCAGGCTGGAGAGATGGCTTAGTGATTAAGGCATGTGCCTGTGAAGCCTATGGACCCTGGTTCGATTCTCCAGTAACCACATAAGACAGCTGCACAAGGTGGCACATGTGTTTGCAGTTTGTCTGCAGTGTCTAGAGGCCCTGGTATGTCCATTCTCTGTCTCTCTCTCAAAACAAACAAACAAATAAATTTAATATAAAAGCTGGGTGTGGTGGTGCACACCTTTAATCCCAGTACTCAGGAGGCAGAGTGCTGGTCTCCAGGATTGCCATGAATTTGAGGCCACCCTGAGACTGTATAGTAAATTCAAGGTCAGTCTGGGCTAGAGAGAGACCGTACCTCAAAAAACCAAACACACACACACACACACACACACACACACACAGAGCCCAAACTCACAGCACCCAGCAAACAGGAAACAATGGTGACAGGGTTTTGCCATACAAGGTTTAGTAGTCTATTTAAAGAGATTTTAAAAAGTACAGGATACATACATATATACAGAACCAGGCACACGGATGGAGCTACGGATGGTGGCAGGGAACCTCAGACAGGATGGGACTGGCTCAGTTCTCAAGATCTGGAAGTGATGGTTTGTCCAGCCCCACCCCACCCCACCCAAGATCATCTTCCTACAGGACAGGTGTGACAGGCAGATGGAACACAAGGAATGCCTCAGTCAGAGTCACAGGTCTCTTGTCCAGTGGTGGCCTCCACTGCAGAGGCCAGGCTGTCCTCCTGGCCTTTTAGCCGCTCACCTGAATGGAGAACAGACAAGCAGGGTGAAGGACCCTGGGCCTGGGCCACCGCCGAGGGCAGAAGCCAGCTGGCCGGGGCTGCACTTACGGATCAGCTCGGCGATGGCCCTCTGCGTGCGCTTTTCTAACTTCTCCAGCTTCTTGGACACGTCTCTCTTGAGGTCCCTGGGGCAGGGAGGAGGGTAAGAAGCTGAAGGCCAGCCTGGTGTGGCCCTGGAGTGCCTTCAGAATTCAGAGTCACACTCAGCTGCTGGAGGGAGTGTCCCAGGGAGACCACAGCACTGATTTTTTCCTGTGTCCCCTGTAGCCAGACATCTCTGTCAGTCCCACAGAGGAACACTGCACACCTGCTTCAAGGTAGGAGGGCCGAGCCTGGGTGTGCAAGGGTGGCTGGCTCCACAGGGCCCTCCTGTCACATGGCTGGGTTGATGACAGGGAGTGACTGACTTGCCCCAGCCTGCTACAGGCCCTGTTCCTCCTCTTGCCGCAGGTTCACTCCCCACGCCAGGATTTCCAGATAAGCATGTGAACACATCTTGTGTTCCCAGGTTCTGAGTCCTCTGGGACACACCCCTAGCCTTTTTCATCAAACTAAAACACTGTACTTATAGAGAACCAGGCTATACCAGGCATGGTGGCACACACCTTTAATCCCAGCACTCTGGAGGCAGAGGTAGGAGGATGGCTGTGAGTTCAATACCAGCCTGGGACTACGGTCAGCCTTGGTTAAAAGTGAGACCCTGCTGGGCGTGGTGGCACATGCCTTTAATCCCAGCATTCGGAAGGCAGAGGTAGGAGGATCACCATGAGTTCAAGGCCACATTGAGACTACATAGTGAATTCCAGGTCAGCCTGGACTAGAGTGAGACCCTACCTCGAAAAACAAAGAAACAAAAAGCATGCCTGCAAAACCTAAGGACCCAGGTTCGATTCTCCAGGTCCCATGTAAGCCAGATGCACATGGTGGCGCATGTATCTGGAGTTCATTTACAGTGGCTGGAGGCCCTGGCGTGCCCATTCTCTCTTTCTCTGTCTGTTTCTCTCTCTCAAATAAATAAATATGTTTTAAAAAAAAAAAAAAACTGCAGGCGTGAGATACACAGCCCCAATCTCTGGCCTGGGATACAGTGAAACACACACCTCTGGCACCTAGCACCCTCCCCCATCCTGTTTTCTCAGCTTAGTAAGAGGGCTCTGAGGGCTGTGAGGTTTGGAGAAGATGAGCACCCATTTCACAGAATAGGAAACAGAAAGAGAGATCATGCCTGCCTGTCCCTCCATTCCTCTCTCTGTAGTTTTTTCTTTGTTTTAAATACAAAGGGCTTTGCTCACAGGGGACTTTCCACAGCAGGGTGTGAACTACTGTTCCCCCAGCCCCGGCTCCTCCCCAGCACTCTTTCACTGCCATCACTCATGTCCCGCTCAGCCCTCATTTCTGTCTTGTGTGGTTCTACCTTCACACTGCCTATCTCTGTGAGGGTGGGCAGGGCCAGCTCAAGGCCCCACTGGTCTGTATCCAAGCTTTTATGGGCAAGACTCACCAGTCAGGTTTCCGGGGTGCCAGGTTTGCCAGGTCCTGGGGAAAGAGGAGACACCCATCAGGGCCAAGGACCTGGCCCCAGAGGAAGTAGAAAGACAGGGTGTGGAAATAAGGAAATGGAGACAGGGATAAAAGAAGGCAAGGGAGAAGGTGGAAAGGGGAATGAAGACATGAAGAGAAGAAAGGGGACAGAGGGAGGGAGGGCAGGTGCAGAGGAAGAAAGGGCCACACAGAAGCAGCAGGGAGGGAGCACGGTGCCCCACCACTCACCACTTCCTCAATGACGGGCTCTGGCTTGGCGGCGTCCAGCTGCTCCTTCACCTTCTCTTCCACTAGAGGGTGCAAGAGTAACGCAGGCCTGTCACCCAAGGGCTGCCGCTCTGCAGGGACACTGCCTTAGTGGCTCCAGGGAGGGGAGGGTCCCCAGGGCTTCTAGCTCCCACCTCACTTCTCCAACCAGGCAGAGGTGAAGCCCCGGTACAGGCAGCTCTGGAAGAGAAGCCTGTGTTTCCCAGATGAAGACGGTCTCCAGAGGGCAGCGAGGGACAGCAGGAAGCTGCACTGGAATAGACGGGGTCCAGAGCCCTCTTCAGACGCTAACCTGGACCTCGGCCTCCCCAGCTGTGACATGGGAGGGTGGCCTGTGCGCACAGCAAGTGTGGTTTTCCTCTGGGTCCTGCCTGACCAGAGCCATTTGTGGTACCTCGGCCAGCTGCCAGTATGGCAGGCCTCTGGGTGGCCCCCAGATGGGGGCGGGGATGGGAACAGATGACAATCACTACAACTGGGGTTCTGAGCTACCTCCAACTCCATCATGAGGGGCCCATGAGTGTCCTCCCGCCCTTCTCTGCCCCACCTCCCTGCAGTCAGATGTGAATCCTGAGTGACCTCTTGGCTACTAGATGGGACCAATTCTCTCTCTCTTTCTCTCTCTTTCTCTCTCTCTCTCTCTCTTTCTCTCTCTCTTTCTCTCTCTTTTTTTTTTTTTTTGGTTTTTCGAGGTAGGGTCTCACTCTAGTCCAGGCTGACTTGGAATTCATGATAAAGTCTGAGGGTGGCTTCGAACTAACAATGATCCTCCTACCTCTGCCTCCTGAGTGCTGGGATTAAAGGTGCGGGCCACCACGCCCGGATTCCTTATCTCTTTCTTGCCCTGCCCATGCCCTGCCACTGCACCACCAGGCATGGTGCAAGTTACCTGGAATGGGTCTGGTTTTCAGTGAAGGGGATGGTGGGGAAGCAGACTGGGAACGAATGACTGGGCACTTGAGACCGTTTATGGGGTCCTTATATCTATTACTTGTACAATTAAAAGCTGGTAACAAAAGAATAAAAACCAAGATTCTCCAGGGCAAGAAGTAGCGATGCACAGCCTGGGACCAGGATGCTCCTGGGCCTTGTACACTTGTCACACTATTCTCATCCTGCAGCAAGGCGGGAAAACCTGGGCTGAGCCCCTCCCTACCTGTGTCGCCTGCCCACAGTTCTCTGACTGGATGTCAGCCTCTCATTGGGGCCTCCTACTCTGGTCTACTTAGGGCACACAGGACTTACCTACCACCTGTCCTGTTGCCCAATGTGGTCGTTTGATTCAGGTGTCCCCACAAACTTTAAGTGTTCTGAATGCCATGTCCCCAGCTGATGGCAATTTGGGAATTAAACCCTCCTGGAGGCAATGTATTGTTAGGGGCTTCTTCTTGCCAGTGTTTGGCACACTCTCCTGTTGCTGTTGGCAACCTAATGTTGGCCAGGAGGTGATGCCCACCCTCTGCTCATGCCATTGTTTTCCCCTGCCATCATTGGGCTTCCCTTCAAGCCTGTGAACCAAAATAAACCCTTTCTTCCCACAAGCTGCTCTTGGTCGGGGTTTTCTGCCAGCAATGTGAACTTGACTGCAACACCCAAGGATCCCAGGCCACTTCTACTCCTCAGCCCAGGAGTGCCTCTAGAGTCTGTGGCCCCATCTAGGACCCCCTGGCAGGTCCCTGGTGACCGCCAGCTCAAGCTGAGCAGGAGCAACTGGCCTCTTGATTGTCCCAATGGCCTGTCTGCTGTCCCTGAAGACTTATGCCCCTACCAGGAAAGGTACCAGAGGGTCCCGGAGGCCCTGCCTTTGCCTTGGCAGCTATTCTCTAAGATGGCAAAACCTGCTGAGGTCCATGGCGACTGGCAGGGCCATGGAGCATGGAGAGGAACAGTCCAACTACCTGCGACTGGTTTGGCCTGGGGCACCCTTCTCCTCTTCAGATCTTCATCCTCCGGGACATAGTTCCGCAGCCTGAGTTCCCTGGGAGAGCAGAGAACACACACACATTGAGTACAGTGGGGAACATTTCTCCTTTGCTTCCTATAACATAAGAGTTCAGATGCAATGAACCCACACAGCCTACTTCTCCCATGCAAGTACTAAGCAGGCCCAACCCTGTTGAGCTTCCGAGATCAGACGAGACCGGGCATGTTCAGGGTGGTATGGCCATAGACCAGGCTACATACTTCTGATTTCCCTCTCGTCCATCTGGAGATGGCCAGGTGAAAGGGAACACAGAGCAGAAGCACCACTGGGACACAGCTCCTCCCTCACATGCTCCCCAAAGGCTCTGCCTGCAGTGCAGGAGTGCTGGGGCCATGATGACCGGAAGCAGTTGCTCTTATCTCTCTTGGATCATCCCCGCTAGGTAGTTATGGGAAGTGAGGATCAAAGCACCATTTTCATGAGGTCACCCACGGGGAGTGCACATCTGAGACCAAATGTTAGGTGTGCCTCCCAGCCAGAGCCAGAGCTCTTCAGCCGTCACTCCTAAAAGAGAAAGTCGTCTCTCCTTCCACCCTACACATAGCTCCCCAAGCCCCGGCCTGCTCAGAGCCTTCAAAGGTCTTAAAGTCAATATCACAGATTCTCAACCCCAGTGGAAAGGGTCTGAGTGAGTGTGTGTGTGCGTGTGCGCACACATGCTGGGCCAAGGGTATGTGGTTATACGGTGGAGTGACAAGGGGACATGCAAGTGTGGGGACTTCAGAAGTGGTATGGCTGCCTACATCTAGTGGGAATGTGCAAGGATGCCAAGGGGAGGTGGCTTCTGGAGGCTGCAGTGGACAGGATCAAGGCACAAAGGACACAAGAGGTTGACCTACCTCCATACCTCCTGGGAGTGGCCCACGAGGGACAGTATGCATAGACAGACATAATCATGAGTGAGGCTGGGCAGCCATTGCCTGCCTGGATAGTGGTGAGAACTGCACACTGTCCAGGTCTAGAAAGAAGTCTTTAGAATGCAGCCAGGAAGGCTCTGAATTTGGGTTGTGTTGGTGGGGGGAGAGAACCACAGGAGCCAGAATCCAGTGGGAGCCGAAGACTTTTTTTTTCCCTTTCTGCAGGCAGGGCTGGGGCTCAGCTCAGCAGCTCATCAAACCTCTTCTCACACACAGAAGGCTTCTCCCATCGCAGACAGCCTTTCCAGAGGTGAGGCCCCTGACACCTGTGTCCACACACCTGGATAGTGGCAGCGCTGTGAACTTGGAGCTGCACCTTTGTCCTGCCCTCAGCTCAATGCCAACACACATCTCCCCTCTGACCAGAACCCCTGGGGCCTTTAGAGCCCTTTGGCTGGGCTGAGCCTAGAGGGATCCCATCCCCACCCCTCCTGAAGAGACTGCTGCCTCTAAGAAGCAGGGATGGGGCACCCTGCCTAGACCCAGGGATAAGCCCCAGGTTCACTGAGAGGCATGGGTGAGAAAGTGGAGCACAACTGGGTGCTTCTGTTCATCACAGGGTGGGGAGAAAAGAGGAAGAGAAACTGGGTGTGGGGAGAAAAGTGCAGGGATTAGTGAGAGAAAAAGCCAACCCCAAATCCCACAACTGCCTCCAAGTTCAATGAGAAATCAGAAGACTGCAGAAACAAGCACCAGGTGCCTTCTGCCCCACCTGCTGCCCGTGGCTTCAGACCCCCCACTGGGGAAGGAAGTGGGCAAAGCAGGAGAGTAGCAGCCCTGTGCCCGGCGCCCTGCTCTGCCCCCAGAGTAATAAGTATACCAGTCAAACAGCTAAGGGCACCTGGGCCACAGTTGCTGTAGGATGGCTCCATTTGTGGCCTCAGTTTACATATCTATGAACATGGAGGCTACGCATCCAGCTCTGTCGAGCTAGGTAAAGAAGGCCCCTCTAACAACGCCCAGCTGGCCTACCTCCAAAGAGCAGGGGTCTCTAGGATAGGAGCGGGGTTCTGGTAGGGTCTGGCCTTTCTGAACAGGCCCAAGATTTAAACCCCCCTCTACAAACATCTTAATAAACCTGACCACAGATGTATGCTAAACATTTACTGATTGGCCTTGGAGAAATGCCAAGAAAACACGGATTTCAGGGGCTGCAATCCCAGAGATAAGAGAAGTTCAATAACATGAGCCTGCCATCGGCGCCTCTTAACTCTTGAACATCTGTCTCTTGACAAGCAGTTTCTGAAAAGCTGAGCTTCCTGCAATCTCATGAGGCTGGAGCTGGAGAGAGAAAGATATGTTTGGGGTAGCCAAAGAATGAGGCTCTGGCAAAAGCCCCAGGCTTTCCATCCCAAGAGCAAGGGTGAGCCTGAAGGGCATCACTCCTCCTAGGATGGAGACAGCTTGTGTAACACGGTAGGGGACTGGCTGCCCTTTGGTAGGGGGCATACATAACTGGGCTCTGGTGCGTCACTTCTAAAAGGGTGGGCCAGGGATCCTTTAGCTCAATTGCCTGTAAGAGGGAGAGAGTAAATTATCTCTGGAGGAAAGTAAATGACCCAGAATCTCAAATTAACTCCAGACAACACTCACGGTTCAATGGAAACCATGAGAAAAAATACAAATAGAAATACATGCTGGAGAGCCAGGAGTGGTGGTGCATGCCTTTAATCCCAGCACTTGGGAGGCAGAGGTAGGAGGATCACTGTGAGTTGGAGGCCACCCTGAGACTATGTAGTGAATTCCAGGTCAGCCTGGACTAGAGTGAAACCCTACCTCGAAAAACCAACCAACCAAACAAACAAATAGGCCCTGGTGTACCCATTCTCTCTCCCTCCTTCCTCCCTCTCTCAAGTAAATAAAAAGAGAAAAGCTTATAAAAAAATTTTTTTTAAAGCCAGGCGTGGTGGCGCATGCCTTTAATCCCAGCACACAGGAGGCAGAGGTAGGAGGATTGCCGAGAGTTCGAGGCCACCCTGAGACTATACAGTGAATTCTAGGTCAGTCTGAGTCAGAGTGAGACACTATCTCGAAAAACCAAAACCAAACAAACAAAAAAGAATTAATGAGATAATCATCAATTCCTAGACTGGAGAACACTATGAAAGAAAATCATTACCATACCAACAACACAGGGATTGAGCTACACACCAACCTTCAAAAAAGGAGTAAAACTGACAGCCAACTTCTCCCTGACAGCATGGTGGTGCAGGCCTATAACCCAGACAACAAGGTGGTGAGTTTGAGGCCAGCCTGAGCTATAGACAATGAGTGCCAGGCCAGTCTGTGACATATGTAGCAAGATCTTATCTTAAAACAATGTTTGTTTGTTTGCATGGATGTGAAAATGTGTGTGTGTGTGTGTGTGTGTGTGTGTGTGTGTGTATAAATAATCAGCATGGCCGGGTGTGGTAGCACTTGCCTTTAATCCCAACACTCTGGAGGCAGAGGTATGAGGCTTGCCAAGAGTTTGAGGCCACCCTGACACTACATAGTGAATTCCAGGTCAGCCTGGGCTAAAATGAGACCCTACCTCAAAAAATAAAAAACAAGGGGCTGGAGAGATGGCTTAGCGGTTAAGGCGCCTGCCTGCTAAGCCTAAGAACCCAGTTCCAATCTCCAGGTCCCACGTTTAGCCAGATGCAAAGTGATGCAAGGGTGCAATGCCGCACTTGCCCACAAGGGGGCGCACACATCTGGATTTCATTCTCAGCAGCTGAGAGGCTGCTGGCACGCCCATCTGTCTTCCTCTCCCTCTCTGTCTCTCTCCAAAATTAAATAAATAAATAAATAAAAATAAATAAATAAAAACAAAGACAAAAAATCAGCATGTTAACTCACACTTGTAAGCTCACTGCTCACAGCTGGAAGAAGGACTGAGAGTTCAAGCCAGGGCTACAAAGTTAAGATCCTATTTCCAACACACAAGCAGGCAAACAGACAGAAATGAAAGACAGTAATAGTAGTGCAAAAGGAAGAAAGAGCAACAAATGGCATCCAAGTGTCCTGAGGCATGCTGGGAAATGGCAAAAGTACCACTATGTTTTAGTAGGTTTGCTGTCATCCCAATGGAAACTACTGAATGAAAAGGGGAGCCTTTCCTGTATAGTGGCTGAGCTGCCATGCTCTGATGCTGGGCAGGGTGTGATTACACAGTACCAGCCAGACTAGTAAGGCAGGCCACCTTCCAGCCACCACCTTGTTAGTGGGTCAGGAAATGATGCTGTCTGCACTCATCAGGCACCAGTGGCACCAGGAAGCCACTCTTTTGGGAGTCATGGGAGCCAAATGCTGGTTCCGCTGCTCCCATTTTGGAATGAGGAGGCCATTGAGAGGAGGAGGTGACAGAGCCCTGGACCTCCAACAGTCTGATCAGGGTCCAAATCCCTGTGTGGATACTTCTGAGACACTGACAGGATCATGCTTGCACTAGCGTCTGTAGAGAAGTCCAGGGTACCCACCTCTCATGAGGCTGTGTGGGGCGACAGATTAAGACATCAGCCCTGAACAGAGTGGAGTCCTCTAGGACGAGAGATCTCATATCCCACAAGAACCACCTTCTTGCTTCACACTGTTGCTCCTGGGAACATAGCAGACCCATAGCACAAGGGACAGTCATAGAGACACCCTTGTGTGTGTGTGTGTGTGTGTGTGTGTGGCTGGAAACAAACCTGCCACCCAGTACACACATGCATGGCCTGTCAAGGCCCCTAAAGTATTCTTCATGAAGCAGGTGGCTAGCAGAGCAGATAGAATATACTCCTTGTATGGCCCACAGGGTGGCAGGGCCACCCAGGGCATGCCACTAGCAGGTAAGGCTCAGCCAAACAGCTTTTTTCTTCTTCTCCCTACCTGCCTTTCCAGTCTGTCTGGTCTTCACAGTTTGGTATCAGTTACCAGTAAGCTCTGGAAACTGGGCCAGCCAGGAGCCAGGCTTATCTTATTCATCTTAGTGGCCTTTCTGTTCAGAACCAGGAAGTCAGGATCCAACGATATGGGCTCTTCCTAACCCCAGGTAAGTGCTTACAGAAAGCATGGGATGAGCCTCAGGTGCCCAGCTCTCAAGCAGCTGAAGGCAAAGGTGTGGAGGAGAACCAGGCCAGAGAACAGCCAGCCCTGCCTGCTTGGATTTGCAGAGCCAACCCGAGCCCTGTGATGGGTGCTCTGTAGCACAGACCCAGACGCCCATCTTGGAGCTACTCCCTTCCTAGGGAAGGGATCATGTTATGCACACCCTGCCTAGGTGCCAGCACAAGAATGCCATGTAGTTTTCCGACCAATTTTCTTGGAATAAATGCCAAGCTGTACTATAGGATTGAGAAGAGCAGAGTGAGGAACCGTAGTCTAAAATCCATGGTGTGTATCAACGAGTCCATAGGGGACAGTCTGCACATGCACATGGCTCATGCTCATGTGTGAAAGGAACAAGAAACTAGTCCTAAAGGTGGTCTCCAGCTGGGAAGCAGGAAGGTGTTCTCCTGTGTACTTCCTAATGCCTTTGAAGGATGAAACACGTGAATCCAGGGCTGAAGAGATGGCTTAATGGTTAAAGCACTTGCCTGCGAAGCCTAAGGACCTAGGTTTGATTCCCTAATACCACATAAGCTAGATGCACAAGGTGGCACACATGTCAGGAGTCTGTTTGAGTGGCTGGAGGCCCTGACATGCCCATTTGCTCTATCTGCCTCTCTCCTAAATAATTAAAATTTGAGCAGGGAGTGGTGACGCACCCTTTTAATCCCAGCACTCAGGAGGCAGAGGTAGGAGGATCACCGTGAGTTTGAGGCCACCCTGAGACTACATAGTGAATTCCAGGTCAGCCTGAGTTAAAGTGAGACCCTACCTCGAAAAAACAAAAATAAATAAAATAAAATTTGAAACACAAGAATCCCTCACATACTAAAAAATTAAGATATATTGCTGGATGTGGTGGCACATGCCTTTAACCCCAGCACTCAGGAGGCAGAGGTAGGAGGACTGCCATGAGTTCAAGGCCATTCTGAGACTACATAATAAAATACAGGTCAGCCTGAGCCTGGGCTGGAGGGATGGCTTAGTGGTTAAGGTACTTGCCTGCAAAGCCAAAGGACCAAGGTTTGATTCCCCAGATCCCAAGTAAGCCAGATGCACAAGGTGGCGCATGTGCCTGGAGTTTGCTTGCAGTGCCTGAAGCCCTGGTATGCTCATTCTCCCTCTCTCAAATAAAAATTTTTAAAATTAAGATATATAAAGATATCCTCAAATAGCTATAGCCATTAGGCGGGTCACATAACCACTGGAAATTAATGTTTTAAAGGATTGTTTTACTTTCTTCTTTGATTTTCTATTAATTTCCTAAGTAACCAGAAGTCTGGTTACTATACACAACCACCCAAGCCAGTGGACCAAAGGAAACAGTGCAAACTGGTAGCAGGGGTGTAGGTCAAGCTGATCTCTGCCATGGAGGACTGTGATAGAAGGTCTGCACCAGGCTGCTCCCAGCAGCTGAGCTCTAGCGTCCTCCTCAGTCTGGGTGTCTGAGGGCCAGGCTGTCTCCCTTGAGCAAAGGGAGGCAGGTAACAGGCCAATGCTGCAAGGCTTCTTGGACTGAAGTATATAGAAAGGAGGGCAGCTCCATCAGCGGACCTAGACTTCCAGAACACTGACCTTTTACACCTGATGTGCTGGGTCCACCAGCCCCTCCACTTTGGCAGCCACTGTCTGAGCTGAGCCTTGAAATTTCTCCATAGGAGAAAGCAGTTATAGAGGCCACCTCCGCACCGTTACCATCTCTAGCCCAGGGTTCCTAGTTGTTTCCAAAACAAGTTCAACTTCATGTGGTCCTGGCCCTATAGCTTGTCCACTCAACCAAAGAGCTCCAGGCCCAGGTAGGGCTGTGGCAGCACCTTCCCCTAATGCCCTTACACAGCCCAACATGTTGTTCACTACTCTCCTCTTTAACTTTGTTGTTGTTGTTGTTTGGTTTTTGAAGTAGGGTCTCACACTACCCAGGCTGACCTGGAATTCACTATGTAGTCTTCACAGTGGCCTCGAACTCACAGCAATCCTCCTCCCTCTGCCTCCCAAGTGCTGGGATTAAAAGCACGCACCACCACGCCCGGCCTCCCCTCTCCTCTTTGCCCCACTTGCACTCTCCTCCCTCCACAATGGCAACCACTCTCCATGCACATGCCTCCAGGCCCTGCCCCACAAGCTTCCACAGATGTGCTGCCAGCACTCAGCCTGTGCTTGCCTCGGGCTGGAGAAAAGCATTCAGGGGTGCTGGGGAAGAACTTTGTGGATAGCCTTCAGCTGTCTGAGGAAGTCCACAGCCATGGAAGAAGACTTCAGGGAGGCAGAGAAGCTGTGCCCTGCAGATACAGGCGGCACCAACATGGCTGGTTCACAGCCTACTTAATCTCCCCAAACAGGGCAACTTTCTTACCATTTCCTCTACCATGCTTCCTCCTCAGGAGTCTAGGAAGACCTGCCTAGTGCTGGAGTGGGGTTGGTGACTGCTGCGAGGTCTTCAGGAGCAGCTGCAGGGACTCCAGGAGTAGGCTGGCTGCGAGACTCAGGGGAAAGCACTCCCGGGGTGTCGTCGCCCCCACCCCCACATTTCTATGTGCCACTGAAAGGGGTGGAGAAAGTAGATGTTCTCAGTAGAACATGAAACCCAGAAGTGAAAGGAAGCTTTGAGATTATGTACGGGGGTCCAGCATCAGCACTGGCAAGCAAGCTCATGGAGGTTTTATAGTCCCTGGCCCACCTCACACATTCATAACTTCCTGCCTGCCCTTGGGCACTGGCCTCTCCTCTCATCCCATAGATCCAGAGGCCACTCTAGGCATCCCCCTGCCATGGACCTTGCGGCAAAGACTGGACTGGGCAGTCCACATGGCAAGCTCACAGGACAAAGCTTGTACCAGTTAGCCACCTTTGTCCCTCCTGGATATCCAGCCCCACTTTGGGGCCAGAGAGACCCGCAGTGTGGCTCCACTCACAGCAATGGACCCCAGGGAAGGTCAAGCCCAGGATGGGCTAGCAGCAATGACAACAAAAAGCTTCCTTTTCCCTCCCTTCCTTCCTTCCCTTCCTTCCTTCCTTCCTTCCTTCCTTCCTTCCTTCCTTCCTTCCTTCCTTCCTTCCCTCCCTCCCTCCCTCCTTCCTTTCTTTCTTTTGGTTTTCTGAGGTAGGATCTTGCTCTAGCCCAGGCTGACCTGGAATTCACTATGTAGTCTCAGGGTGGCCTCGACCTCACAGAGATCCTCCTACCTCTGCCTCCCAAGTGCTGGGATTAAAGGCATGTGCTGGGGCCTGGAGAGATGGCTTAGCGGCTTAGTGGTTAAGGCGCATGCATGCGAAGCCTAAGGACCCCAGTTCTACTCTCTAGGACCCACGTAAGCCAGATGCACAAGGGGGTGCATGCATCTGGAGTTCGTTTGCACTGGCTTGAGGCCCTAACATGCCCATTCTCTCTCTCTCTCTCTTTCCCTCCCTCTTTCTCTCTCTCAAATAAATAAAATATTTAAAAAAAAAAAAAGAAAGCCAGGCGTGGTGGCTCATGCCTTTAATCCCAGCACTCGGGAGGCAGAGGTAGGAGGATCGCCGTGAGTTCAAGGCCACCCTGAGATTACATAGTTAATTCTAGGTCAGCCTGGGCCAGAGTGAGACCCTACCTTGAAAACAAAAAAAAAAAAAAAGAAAAAAAAAAAAAAGGCGCGTGCCACCACGCCCAGCTGAAAGCTTTCTTTTCTTTTCTTTTCTTTTCTTTTCTTTTCTTTTCTTTTCTTTTCTTTTCTTTTTTTTTTGGTTTTTTGAGGTAGGGTCTCACTCTGGTCCAGGCTGACCTAGAATTAACTATGTAGTCTCAGGGTGGCCTTGAACTCATGGCGATCCTCCTACCTCTGCCTCCCAAGTACTGGGATTAAAGGCGCGCGCCACCACGCCCGGCTTTGAAAGCTTTCATTTTTAATGTCCAGAATATAGAGACACTGGGGCTTCAAGACCTACTCCATGTTTCCTACATAAGTAAGTAACAAGGCTTTGCTAGCTACTGCCAGTGGCCAGATCCAAGAAAACCACAAAAACCAAGGAGAGAGGCAGCGATCTCAGATGATGCTCCAACAGCTGATCGGGTGGTTTCTTGCAGGACTTGTGAAAGTGTTTGAACCCCTTGACCCAGTGATCCCACTCTGGCGAGATGAGTATGTTGAAATAGTAACAGAACAGGAACAGGCAATGTTTCTGGCAGCATGAGGAGGAACAGCTGCGAGGCAGACCTCTCCGGATGCTCTTCAGGCAAAGCCCCACCCCCACCCCAAGCACACTAGCAACAATTGTAGGGCAGTGCAGTCAAAGTCTGGCCAGAAGGGCCAAAAATATTCAGCATAGACAGCATACAAGAAGAAGACAGACTGGACACAACAAACAGGCCCTGAAAGGATGGTTCTGTTTGCTTAACATTTTCTTTCAGGATATTAAATGGCTTAACAGCCAATGAAACTTGCAAAGATCCCAGTGGTGTCCTTACAGGCAGAGGACACTTCCAGCTGTCACCAGTGTCACAAGTAAGGCTACAACGGCTCCCCTTAGGAAGGGGTCAGATACAGGGCAATAAAAGCTACCCTCCTTTCTAAGCTATGGAACATGCCTGCTCGTGAGAGGGTGAGGAAGAAACACAGTGAGTTTGAGACCAGCCTGAGCAACATAGCAAGATTCTATCTCAACCAAACAAAAACAAACAAAACTCCCTCTCATGTTCAGCCTACCCCAGGCCCTCCTCTGACAGTCAAAGATATAGTCAAGTCTGGCACAGGAACGAACCACGTGAAGGACAGAGTCATAGGACAGCAAAGGCAAAGACCTCCTCAGAGGACTTCGGGAAAAGGGGTGTCTCCCCCAATTGCTGGCCACAAGGAATGCCAGCAGCACCTCCCCACCCTGCCTTTCCTGAGCACCTTTCAGCACAGGTGGAGATTGTTTAGACATTCTGTAGTTGTGGAAGATGAATCCAAAGAGATTCACAGATGGCTCCAAGTCGATGAGCAACAGCCAAACTCCAAACACAAGTCTCTGGCTCTGAGATGGACCCAGCTGGGTTCCTCCGGGACCTGTGATCACTGTAGGAGTAGAGCTGTCCTTCTGGGGAGCCTGTCTGCAACCAGGATTCTGGACACTCAATATTCCTCAAGGGAAAAGTCCTGTCACTACCACCTTAGTCTACAGCACAATCTTAGAAATGTTTCACCTGCCCATGAATCCTTGCTCTCTCAGCTCTTGAAGACTGGGGAACTCTTCCTTACATGCCCTCCCCTGTCCCCAACCATCCCAGACTCAAGCATTAGAGGCAGAAAGAATGCAACCATGGCTGGAGAGAAGGCTTAGTGGTTAAGGTGCTTGCCAGTGAAGCCTAAGGACCCAGGTTCAACTCTCCAGGTTCCACATAAGCCATAAGCACAAAGGGGATGCAAGTGTGCAAGGTCACACATGTGCACAAGATGGAGCATGCATCTGGACTTCGACTGCAGTGGCTGGAGGCTTTGGTGTGCCAATGATTTCTCTCATAAAAAAAAAAAAAAAAAAAAAAAAAAAAAAAAAAGAATGCACTCACGTCCTCCCCTTAAAAACAGAACAGGAGGGGCTGGAGAGATGGCTTAGTGGTTAAGCGCTTGCCTGTGAAGCCTATGGACCCCAGTTCAAGGCTCAATTCCCCAGTACCCATGTAAAGCACAAGATGCACAAGGTGGCACATGCATCTGGAGTTCCGTTTGCAGTGGCTGGAGGCCCTGGTGTGCCCATTCTCTCTCTCTCTCTCTCTCTGCCTCTTTCTCTCTGTCTGTTGCTCTCAAATAAATAAATAGAAATAAACAACAAAAAAAAAAAAAAAAAAAAAAACAAAAAAACAGAACACGCCTTTAATCCTAGCACTCAAGAGGCACAAGTAGGAGGATCACCGTGAGTTCAAGACCACCATGAGACTACACAGTGAATCCCAGGTCAGCCTGAGCTAGAGTGAGACCCTACTTCGAAACCCCCACAAAAAAAACAAACAAACAAAAACAGAATAGGAAGCTGGGCGTGGTGGCACTCGCCTTTAATCCCAGCACTCAGGAGGCAGAGGTAGGAGGATCACCGAGAGTTTGAGGCCACCCTGAGACTATATAGTTAATTCCAGGTCAGCCTGGGCCAGATTGAGACCCTACCTCAAAAAACCAAAAAAAAAAACAACACCAAAAAAACCCAAAAAAACAGAATAGGAGCTGGATGTGGTGGCACACCTCGGAAAAAAAAAAAAAAAAAAAAAAACAGAACAGGATGGCTCAGTGGTTAAGGCGCTTGCCTGCAAAGCCGAAGGACTCAGGTTTGACACCCCAGTACCCACAGAAAGCCAGATGCACAAAGTGGCACATGCATCTGGAGTTTGTTTGCAGTGGCTAGAGGGCCTGGCGCACACACACACTCTCTGTCTCTCTCTCTCTGCTTGCAAATAAATAAAAACATTAAAATACAAAACAGGACAATACTAGGGATGGTAAAGCCCTTTCCTAGTATGCATGAAGCCCTTCCTTTCATCATCAGCACAGCAAAACAAGCTAAAACAAACAAACAAGGGCGAAAGAGGTAGAAGTGAGAGCCCAGATGGGAGTCCTACCATGAAAGATAAAACCATGTCAGACCCAAAGGCTCCCTAAGAAGCGGTTTGTTGGATTTCCTTATTTATTGACAGGGTCTCATTATATACCCAGGCAGGCCTCAAAATCTCTCAATCCCTGACTGGGTGTGGTGGTGCACGCCTTTAGTCCCAGCACTTGGGAAGCACAGGTAGATCACACCTTGAGTTTAAAGCCACCCTGAGATTACACAGCGAATTGCACATCAGCCTGGGCTACCCTATACTGAAAACAAAACAAATCTCTCAATCCTCCTGCCTCAGCCTCAGGGACAGGTTATAAAGTGCCTATAGCTGTTTCAGGTAAGGCCCAGTCCTGGACACTACTGGGCATGTTGTCTCTACAATGTGAGACTCTGTGTAACCCAACCATCACTCTCTCACTGACCTGTAACTAAAGCAAACTTAAAATATTCTAGTCTCATTTATGTATTTGAGAGAGAGGGAGGGAGGAAGGGAAAGAGGGAAGGAGAATATGGTCACACCCAGGCCTCCAACCACCGCAAACAAATTCCAGACACATGTGCCACCTTGTGCATCTGGCTTTCATGAGTCCTGAGGAATTGAACCTGGGTCCTTTGGTTTTGCAAGCAACTCCTTAACCTCTAAGTCATCTCTCTACTGTGCTAATGCATACTTAAAGAATTTAAAATATGGGTTGAGGAGATGGCTCAGTGGGTAAAAGCATTTACTATACAAGCCTAAAGACCTAAGCTAAGATCCCCAGAGTCCATGGACAAGTGAGTACAGTATCTAGCACCTGTAACCCCAAACCCCACCCCAGGGCAGGATGATGGGTGGCAGAACCAGATTTCCTGGAAGCTCACAGCCCTGGCACACAGTGGAGAACAACGAAGAGACTTTGTCTCAAATCAGGTTGTCCTATGATCTCCACATGCACACTGTGGCATATATGTGTGTGCATACACACATGTGCACGTGTGTGCATGCACACACACACACACTCACACACACAAAAACAACTGTTTTTAAAACTTTAAAAACAAAAAAGAATTACAAACAGGACTGGGGATATAGCTCAGTGGTAGAGTGCTCACCTGCCTTGAGCCAAGCACTGGGCTCAGTCCCTAGCACCACACTCACACACACTTGTAAAAGAAGCAGAAGACTCTCCGTGAATTTGAGGCCACCCTAGGCTACATAATAAGGAGCAAGCCACCAGGCCTACAACAGCATGACTATCACAAAAAAACAAACAAAATATACATAAACTATTTTTTTTTTGAGGTAGGGTCTCGCTCTATCCCAGGCTGACCTGGAATTCACTCTGTATTCTCAGGGTGGCCTCGAACTCACAGTGATCCTCCTATCTCTGCTTCCCAAGTGCTGGGATTAAAGGCGTGCGCCACCATGCCCACCCACCCAAAGCTTAAATTTAAGAAGTCAAGTTTATAGCTGCTGAGGTGAACCCCAAAGGACTCACAGATGAGAGCCAAGGGTGAGCTCCTGTTTGGTGGGAGCTGTGGAAAGCTATTCTCTGAGCAGAACAACTATTATCACCTAAATCACAGCAGCCTGGTTACCTGCAAGCAGGAGACCCTCACTGGAGGTTGAGCCACGCCCTCCCGCACCTCTCCCCCAGCTGTGCTCTGTGGTCTCAGGCGGCGCTACAGGATGCAGAGGACGGAAGGTTAAGTGAAGGGGGCATCATCTATTTAGTTATGGGAGGAGTCATCATCCATTCTCAGGTGGTCTTTTTGGTGATGTAGCTCTTTTTAAAAAAATTTTTTTACTTATTTGCAATCAGAGAGAGAAGAGAAACATAGAGAATGGTCACGTCGGGGCTGCCAGCCACTACAAATGAACTCCAGATGCATGTGCCACTTTGTTTATCTGTCTTGACATGGGTACTGGGGAATCGAACCAAGGTTGTTCAGCTTTGCAGGCAAGTGCCATCTCTCCAGCCTGATTCTGAGTTACCCAAGTTCCTGCAAGGAACACCTTACTCATGCTCCTGTAAGTGAACTTCATGGTTCACAGCTAGAACTGTTTCTTTGGCCTGTTGTCAGTGCCCTCTCTGGGTTAATAGGTTTATCCATGCCTCCCTGGGAAAAGTTCATGCAATAGGAGACTAGGCAGATGCCCGCACAATCCACTATCCCTCATTGGGGACCCACCACCCCAAAGACCACTTGTGGAGGACAGTGGTGCTCCACCCCTCTGCTGGCATCCATGCACCCATCCCACTAACCTGAGTCACACAGGCCAGGGAACTCCCCATCTGGGGTAGTGCTGAGGGTTAAGGGGGTGGGTCAAGGCCACACCTGGCTTGAGGGGTTCCCAGGCAGAGGGCAAGAATGGTTTTATTTCCCCACCTGTGACACCCAAAGCAGTGTGAACTCATTGTTTCCACCCTGCTGTGCATCACATAGGAAGCAGGGAGGGGCTGCAGGGTTGGCTCCACTCCCCGTAGCTGGGAGGTTTAGAGCCAAGTGACTTCAGCTTGAAGTGTGGTTTCTTCACCTAGAACCACACCTAGTCCAGAGCACGCCTGACCATTCCAGGACATGCTTTTTTGTTTTTTTTGTTTTGCGAGGTAGGAGCTCACTCTAGCCCAGGCTGGTCTGGAAGTCACTATGCAGTCTCAGGCTGGCCTCAAACTCCTACCCCTGCCTCCCAAATACTGGGATTAATGGCAGGGGTGCCTAGCAGGAGATGGTTTTGAATGCACACAGAAAGGAAAGGGCTCAGCAATGCTCCCACCTCACCTCCCACACAGCAGGAGCACACCCAGACCCACAGTGCAACGCCTTCCTTAAACCTGCCCCTTTCTCCTCCTCTCTTCTCTCCCCTCATCTCCTCTTCTTTTTTTTCTTTCAGAAGCAGGGTCTCACTCTAGCCCAGGCTGGCCTTAAACTCATGGCATTCCTCCTAACTCAGCCTCGCGAGTGCTGGACTCAATGGTGTGCACCCCCACGCCCAGTCTAAACCAGCCTTTTCTTAATCTGTTCTCCCAAATTTCTAGCCTGTTCCTGAGAAAAGAGTCAGGACAAATGGGACACTACAGGTTCCCTACTGTCACTTCAGTGAGCAAAAGGAGCCACAGCCACTCCACAACCTTATGTCTTGAACCTAAGAGCCTGGAGCAGGCCTGGGATAACTCAGGAGGAGGGAGCGGGAGCCACCAGGGTGGTCACCATGAGAGTGGAGCAATGTGCTGCTGAATCAAGCTGACATCATGAATCTGCGACACACCCCGATGGCATAGAATGTTCCCTGGGAACCGACCCAGAGAGAGAACGCCTGGTATTTGCCAAACTAGAGTTTGGGTGCTAGGCCTCGGATGGATGGGCTCACTCTCCCTAAGGGCCACGAACATGTGGAGAACAAGTTTTCTGCCCCTGGAGGAGGAAGGCCCATGGCCTAGTTTCTTTTGCAATATGGGATACTCATCCCAGGGGGAACCATTATCCCTGGTACAAAGGTCTGTTGGATCCAAGGACCTGATTCAAAGGCTGGGGAGGGTGCTGCTCAGTGGTAGAGTGCTTGCTTCATGTGTGCAAGGCCATGGGTTTGGGTTTGATCCCTCGTACAACTAAAGTTCCCAAAGTCCTGATCAAAAGCTATAGGGAAAGCCAGGCGTGGTGGCGCGCGCCTTTAATCCCAGCACTCGGGAGGCAGAGGTAGGAGGATCGCTGTGAGTTCAAGGCCACCCTGAGACTACATAGTGAATTCCAGGTCAGCCTGGGCCAGAGTGAGACCCTACCTCGAAAAGCCAAAAAAAAAAAAAAAAAAAAAAACTATAGGGAGACAGTAGATGGGACTTGTTTGCTCAGGCACTGTGTAAGACATACTGCCCTCTCCTATACCAAGTGTGACATGACACACAACACCTTCCCTTGGTGACACCTTCAAGGCCCAATCCAACAATCTCTCCACAAGGCCCCTATCAGGGTCATGCTTTCAAGACATGCCTTGCAGGTTTAAGAGGGCTAAATCAGGGGCTGGAGTAATGGCTTAGCAGTTAAGGCACTCCCCTGCGAAGCCTAAGGATTCATGTGCAACTCTCCAGATCCCATGTAAACCAGATGCACAAGGTGACCCAAGGTCACACATACGCACAAGATGGTGCACGTGTCTAGAGTTTGAGTGCAGTGGCTGGAAGCCCTGGAGCACCAATCCTCATTAAAAAAAAAAAAAAAAAAAAAAAAAAGGCTAAATCAGCTGACAAGAGCACCCCTTTCTGCAGACCCATTTTCCAGAGGGCACTTCTTCTTATGTAGGTGGTGAGTAGGGAGAAGGTTGCTGGGAGAACCGCCTTTAGAGTGAGTGAGTGATCAAAGTCCAGGTAGCGTTAGGCACGAGAAGGTTGGCAGGGACAAGAAAAGCCACCTAGAAGTCATGCCAGAGCACCTTTGAGGGGTGAAGCACTAGGTCCTTCCTCCCCAGAGACGTGGCCTGAGCTCACTGACCAGCTGGGCCTCACTCCCACCTGATATAGGTTTGGCTGTATAACGATGGGACAGGATTTATCCTAGGAGAGAAATCATACTTTCAAAAAGGAATTCTGATAGCTGGGCATGGTGGCGCATGCCTTTAGTCCCAGCACTTGGGAGGCAGAGGTAGGATGTTTGAGGACAGCCTGAGATTATACAGTAAATTCCAGGTCAGCCTGGGCTAGAGCTAGACCCTACCTCAATAAAACAAAACAAAACAAAAAAAATCAATAAAATTCTAATCAAAATGCCTGCAAGTGTTTTATCTTTATTATTTTTTTTGGGGGGGGAGGGGGAGGTTTCAAGGTAGTTTTGCTCTAGCCCAAGCTGACCTAGAATTCACTCTGTAGTCTCAGAGTGGCTTTGAACCCATGGCAATCCTCCTACCTCTGCCCCCTGAGTACTGGGATTAAAGGTGTGCGCCACCACGCCTGGCCAGCAAGCATTTTTTTTTTTAAATATTTTATTATTTATTTATTTATTTAAACAGACACTGTCAAGCAGGTAGTTATAAAAAAATGGGTTTTTGCAGCTGGGCAGATGGTGGCATCTGGCTTATGTCCTTTAATCCCTTGAAGCACTTGGGCTCCACAGGCAGAGGTAAGGAGCCATTCCAGCCCCCCATGCATTTTTCAAAGGCACCCTGTTATAAAGAATATTTTTGCAGCTGGGCAGTGAGTTCTTTAAGGTCAGCCTGGGAGGCAGAGGTGAAACCATGAGTTCAAAACCCTGAGAAAAAAAAAAAAAAAAAAAAAAAAAAAAAAAAAAAAAAAATATATATATATATATATATATATATATATATATATATATATATATATATATATATAATTTTTTTGTATATATGTGTGTGTGTGTGTGTACATTTGTTTGTGTGCACATGTATGGAGGCCAGAGGTCCATGTCAGGTGTCTTCCTCTATTTCTCTTCACCATATTTATTCATTCATTTACTTATCTGTCTGTCTGTCTAATTGAGACAGGTTTCTCACTGAAAGCAGAGCTCACTGATTCAGCTGAGACAAGACAAACTAGCCAGCAAGCCCTGACGATCCTCTTGCTTTTGCCTCCCCAGCCCTGGATTACATACAGGCTTGTACCACCTGGTCTGGAGTTTTACGTGGGTGCTGGGGATCCAAAGTCAGGTCCTCACGCTTGTACAGCAAGCATTTTACTGCCTGAGCCATCTCCTCAGCAACGCCTCCCAAAAATTGGTTGTTTCTGGATTTAAAAAAATATGTATTTATTTTTTTTTAATCTGTAAGCAGAAGAGAGAGAGAAGAGAGAAGATAGACAGAATAAGCTGATAGGACCTCCAGCTATTGCAAACAAACTCCAGATGCATGTGCCACATGCATTTTACATGAGTACTGGGGAATTGAACCTGGGTCATTAGTCTTTGCAGGCAAGTACCATAACTGCTGAGACATCTCTCCAGCCCTACATTTACTGACTGATTGATTGAGACAAGGTCTCACACTAGCTCAGCCTGGCTTGGAAACCCACTATGTAGCCCAAGGCTGGTCTCAAACTTGTGGCAATCCTTTTGACTCAGCCTCTTGAGGCTGGGATGAAGGTATAAGATGCCACTAAATCCAGGTTGATTATAAAAATTTATGTAGAAAGATAAAGAACTAGAACAGCCAAAATAATCCTAGAAAAAGTGAGGCAGGCCGGGCGTGATGGCGCACGCCTTTAATCCCAGCACTTGGGAGGCAGAAGTAGGAGGATTGCTGTGAGTTCAAGGGCACCCTGAGACTACATAGTGAATTCCAGGTCAGCCTGAACTTGAGTGAGACCTTACCTTGAAAAACCAAAAAAAAAAAAAAAAAAAAAAAAAAAAAAAAAAAAAAAGAGGGGCTGGAGAAATTAAGGAGTTTGCCTGCAAGGCCAAAGGATCCCAGTTCGATTCTCCAAGACCCATATAAGCCATAGGCACAAAGGACATATGCATCTGGAGTTCATTTGCAGTGGCTAGAGGCCCTGGCGTGCCCATTCTCTCTCTCATTCTCTCTCTCTCTCTCTCTCTGTCATCCTCTCTTCTATCTCTTTCTCTGCTTGCAAATAAATAAATAAAAATTAAAAAAAAAAAAAAAAAAAAAGTGAGGCAGAAGCCTGGGCCAGGAGAAAGGAGGGTAACCACCCTAGCATAGCTGGTGAGAGGGTCCACGGTGCCTGCCTTCAATCCTGCCAGGTATTCCACTTCCTCAGGAGCTGCATACTCTGGTCTTGGGAGTTTCTGGTAAGACAACTGAACCTATAAAACGAGGCCACCCAGCTTCCTTCCAAGGACTAGCTAATGTGCCAAGTGACTGAGGCCAGATCTGCACCGGCTCCTCCTCATTCGCCTCTTGGTCACATAAGCTCGTTTTCACTCCATCCACCCACCTTGCTGCTCCCCAACTACTGTCCTATTTTAGAGCGAGCTTATGCTGTCTTTTGCCTGTTCAAGCTGTGTCCGGGGTAATTCTTTTGTGTGTGTGTAAATTTTTAAATAAATCCATGGCTTACTTTTTTAAAATTATTTTATTTATTTTTTGGAGAGAGAGAGAGAAAGAGGGAGAGGAAGACAGATAGAGATGGGCGCACCAGCAGTCAGCTGCTGTGAACAAAATCCAGATGTGCGCACCAGCAGGCAGCTGCTGTGAACAAAATCCAGATGTGCGCGTCCCCTTGTGGTCAAGTGCAGCATTGCGCATTTGCGTCACTGCATCTGGCTAAACGTGGGACCTGGAGATTGGAACCGGGTTCTTAGGCTTAGCAGGCAGGCGCCTTAACCACTAAGCCATCTCTCCAGCCCCCATGGCTTACTTTTTAATATTTTAAAGATCCAAGTGCAGTTATAGCTATTACACTTTAAGAAATATCTTATGCTTGCCTGTTGATGAAAGCAGAAGTTAACCACATTTGACTTCAACAAGGCATTTATTTAGTGTTTTGGACAAGTAGGGTGCTATAAACAGACACCACACATCTTTGGGGACATTGCTTAGAATGTGAAAGAGGGAAACTGCCAGCTCACTGATAACAACATTTGTTTCTTGGAAATTCCCTCATTTTATTGACTAGTAACAATTATATTTTCCCTCAAAATAATTTACAATACAATTCTTGGATCTGGGTTCACCATATTACAGAAAGAAAAGGTGAGAGAAATGACTATTAAATCTGTCTTTTTTTTTTTTTTTTTTTTTTTTTTTTTGAGACAGGTTCTCAGGTAGCCTAGGTGGCTTAATGTACTGAGGATGACCTGATCCTCCTGCCTCACACTGCAAGTACAGGGATTACAGGTGTGTGCCACTATGCCTGGTTTACGTGGTGCTGGGAATTGTGCCCAAGGCCTTGTGCATGTTAAGCAAGCATTCCACCAAGTGAGCTACAGATAGCTCTGACCCAAAGCTGATTTTTTTTTTTTTTTTTTTTTGGTTTTCGAGGTAGGGTCTCACTCTAGCCCAGGCTGACCTGGAATTTACTCTGTAGTCTCAAGGTGACCTCGAACTCATAGCGATCCTCCTACCTCTGCCTCCTGGGATTAAAGGTGTGTGCCACCACACCCGGCTTGATTTTTTGTTTCAGGGCTGATGACTGAACCCAGGACCTTCCACTGAACTAAATCCCCAACCCCCAGAGGTAATTCTTTTAAGAGGGCTTTCATAGTGTCTTTCTTGTGCCCAAAGCCCTTTCACTGGCTGGCATAAGTATGGTGTTTGCTCCACACCAGGTGAAGCAAGTTTTACTTTATTTCCCACTGGTGAGGTGAAGATACTAAGGCTCCCTGGGGCAATGTGACTTGCCCAGATTCAGAAAGCTAATAATTTGCAGGGCCAGATCACAAACCCAGATGCTACTTCCCAAGTCGGAGTTCACTTAATCTGCTTAATTCCTACCATTTCAGGGCCTGTTGTTGAACCAAGAATTGCTTCAACATACATACATTTATTTATTTATTATTTTCCTAAGTCCCCAGAGTATGGATGAGGAGAGAGGTCCCCCTTCCCCAGGGTAGACACAAGCTTCTGCTGCAACTTGCTCTTTTTCTTTTTAAATTATTTTTGTTTATTTTTATTTATGTATTTGAGAGGGTCAGACAGACTGAGAGAGAAAGAGACAGATAGAGAATGGGCACGCCACGGCCTCCAGCCATTGCAAACGAGCTCCAGATGCGCCCTTGTGCATCTGGCTTATGTGGGTCCTGGGGAATTGAACCTCGAACTGGAGTCTTTAGGCTTCACAGGCAAGCGCTTAACTGCTAAGCCATCTTCCAGCCCCTTCTTTTTTTTTTTTGGTTTTTCAAGGTAGGGTTTCACTATGGTCCAGGCTGACCTGGAATTAACTATGTAGTCTCAGGGTAGCCTCGAACTCATGGCGATCCTCCTACCTCTGCCTCCCGAGTGCTGGGATTAAAGGCGTGCGCCACCAAGCCCAGCTTCCTTCTTTGGTTTTTTGAGGTAGAGTCTTGCTCTATCCCAGGCTAACCTGGAATTCACTTTGTAGTCTCAGTGTGGCCTCAAACTCAAGGTGATCCTCCTACCTCTGACTCCTGAATGCTAGAATTAAAGGCATGTGCCACTATGCCTGGCTTAAAAAAATTTTTTTTAAGAAACTTTATTCATTTAAGAGACAGAAATAGAGGCATATAGAGAGAAAGAGAGAATGGCCATACCAGGGTCCTCAGCCACTGCAAATGAACTCCAGGCACACGCGCCACCTTGTGCATCTGACTTTATGTGAGTACTGGAGAATTTAACCTGGGTCCTTAAGCTTTGAAGGCAAGCGCCTTAATGGCTGATCTATCTCTCCAGCCCTCTCACAGTCATCATGAAGTATGTCAGGCACCCAGAACAGAACAGTGCAAAGAGCAGCATAACTCATGTGCTTGTCTTCTCCAGGCAAGAAAAGCCACATTTTGCGATACTTTTGAGACAGGTTTGTCCTCCTCTTCTTTTGTCTGTTTAAAAATAAAATCAGAAGCCGGAAATGGTGGCACATGACTTTAATCCCAGCACTTGGGAGGCAGAGGTAGGAGGATTGCAGTGAGTTCCAGGCCAGCCTGAGACTACATAGTGAATTCCAGGTCAGCCTAGACTAGAGTCAGACCCTACCTCGAAAAACCAAAACAAACAAACAAACAAACAAATTAATTAATTAATTAAAAGTAAGACTTTACTTCGAAAAACCAAAATTAATAAAATAATAATAACAATAAGAATAATATGATAATAAATCAGGGACCAGTCTAGAGAGATGGCTTAGTAGTTAAGGCAGTTGCCTGCAAAGCCATGTTTGACTCTCCAGGTCCCATGTAAGCCAGATGCTCAATGTGACACAAATACGCAAGGTTGCACATGCACACAAGGTGGTGTATGTGTCTGGAGTTCGATTGCAGAGGTTGGAGACCCTAGTATACCAATTCTCTCATTAAAAAAAAAAAGCTGGGCTGGAGAGATGGCTTAGCGGTTAAGGCGCCTGCCTCCTAAGCCTAAGAATGCCGGTTCCAAAAAGCCAGATGCAAAGTGACAAACAAACAAACAAATTCTCCAAAATAAAAATAAATATAAAAAATTTAAAAAAAAAAAAAAAAAAAAAAAAAAAAGCTGAGCTTGGTGGTGCACACCTTTAATACCAGCACTCCGGGAGACAGTGGTAGGAGGACTGCTGTGAGTTGAAGGCCACCCTGAGACTAGAATGAAACAAACAAACAAACAAACAAACAAAAGCCAGGTGTAGTGATCCACACCTTTAATCCCAACACTTGGGAAGCAGAGGTAGGAGGATCTTGTGAGTTCAAGGCCACTCTGAAATTACATAGTGAATACAAGGTCAGCCAGGGCTAGAGTGCGACCATACCTTGAAAAAATAACAACAACAAAAATAAATAAATAAATAGAGCTGAAGAAATGGCTTAGTGGTTAAGGGCTTGCCTCAAAAAATAAAAATAAAGCCAAGACAACCGGGCATGGTAGCGCACGCCTTTAATCCCAGCACTCATGAGGCAGAGGTAGGAGGATCGCCATGAGTTCACGGGCCACCCTGAGACTACATAGTGAATTCCAGATCAGCTTGGGCCAGAGTGAGACCCTACCTCGAAAAGCCAAATAAATAAATAAAATAAAATAAAATAAAATAAAATAAAATAAAATAAAATAAAATAAAGCCAAAGGATGGAGAGAGGGCTTAGCAGTTAAGGCGCCCGCCTCCTAAGCCTAAGAATGCTGGTTCCAATCTCCAGGTCCCACATTTAGCCAGATGCAAAGTCACTCAAGGGGCGCAATGCCACAGTTGACCACAAGGGGGCATGCATCTGGATTTCACCAGCTGAGAGGCTGCTGAGCCTAGGTCTCTATCTGTCTTCCTCTCCCTCTCTCTCTATCTCAAAAAAATATATAAATAAATAAATAAAATAAAGCCAAGCATGGTAGTGCATGCAATGCCTTTAATCCCAGCACTTGGGAGGCAAAGGTAGGAGGACTGCCATGAGTTCGAGGCCACCCTAAGAATACAGAGTGATTTCCAGGTCAGCCTGGGCTAGAGCAAGACCCTACCTCAAATAAATAAATAAATAAATAAATAAATAAATAAATAAATAAATAAAATTAAAAAAAATAAATGAGGGCTGGAGGGATGGCTTAGCGGTTAAACGCTTGCCTATGAAGCCTAAGGACCCCGGTTCGAGGCTTGATTCTCCAGGACCCACGTAAGCCAGATGCACAAGGGGTGCATGCATCTGGAGTTAGTTTGCAACACCCGTTCTCTCTCTCTCTCTCTGTCTCTCTCTCTCTCTCTCTACCTGCCTATTTCTGTATCTCTCTCTCTCAAATAAATAAATAATAAAATTAAAAAAATAAAATAAAAAAATAAATGAATAGGGAAGAAATGGCTTAATGGTTAAGGGCTTACCTGAAAAGCCAAAGGACCAAAAATAAAGCCAGATGAGGGGGCACATGCATCAGGAGTTCGTTTGCAGTGGCTGAAGACCGTGGCATGCCTATTCTCTCTCTCTCTCTCTCTCTGCCTGCCTATTTCTCTCTCTCAACTAAATAAATAAAAATTTAAAAAATAAATAAAATAAAAATAAAATCAGGGACTGCAGGGATGGCTTTTAGCAGTTAAAGATACTTGCCTGTGGAGCCTAAGGACCCAGGTTCAATTCCCCAGGACCCATGGGAGCCAGATGCATCGGGAGTTTGTTTGCAGTGGCTGGAGGCCTTGGCATGCCCATTCTCTCTCTCTTTTTCTAATAACCAAAATAAATAATAAAAATAAAACCACATTACAAACAACCAAAGCTATCCCTGATCCAGCTTCCTCTCTTATTTGCCACTGTTATCTGCTTTTTTTAAAAAAAAATTTTATTTATTTATTTGCAAGCAGAGAGAGAGAGATAGAAGGGAGGCAGACAGAGAGAATGGGCACGCCAGGGCCTCCAGCCACTGCAAACAAACTCCAGATGCATGTGCCCCTTGTGCATCTGGCTTACATGGGTCCTGGAGAATTGAACTGGGATCCTTTGGCTTCGCAGGCAAATGCCTTAACTGCTAAGCCATTTCTCTAGCCCCACACTCTGCTTTTTTGTGGCACCTAACATCGTATCACACTTCCTCTCTTGTAAACAGTCCGTGTCTTTCTAGAGAATATCACTATCTGCAGCCACCTCCCAGGGGTCTAGAATGTCGTCCCACATGGACCAGAGCAGCGGAATCAGTGCTAAGTGAACATGCACATATCATTGTGTTTCTGAACTTGACATGTGGGCTCTTCTCTTGTATGTCTCAGTGCTGAAACCTGCTTTTTCTTTCCCTCAGCACCATGTATGAGATTCAATCACGCGACCCAACATTTAAGCCTCTTACTGAGTAACCCACTCACCGCTAACCAATGACCCTTCTTTCTCAGCAAGAAGGACTAGAAGAGACCACTCAGCATATCAAAGAGGACCCCAAAGAAAACCCATGTTTCTCCTCAGCAACAGAGAACCTCAGAACAATCCACAAGAAAAACAAAGGACCCTTAAGTAGTTATGCGTAGGCGTCCACCCCCAAATCACACAAGTCTGGGATCACTTGGCAAAAGGACCCTAAAGTGCTAGGGGACCCATTCTATCCTCACAAACCTCTCAGAATGGAATGGAGCCAAGAGAGGCAGCAAGGACTCCGTAGGGCTGCCAAGAGGCCAGTGTGAAGGGACTTTGTAATTGGCAGAGATGAGGGCCTGCTCTTGGGGACATTCTTTCCTCATGGCGAAGGGCTGTGATAATAGAAAGGCCTGTTCTGGCATACCTTCCCAACTTCCTCTGGAAAATTCTGCCCCCCCCCAAAGCTGACCCACCCCCTGTACCAATCCAATTCCCCAAGTAGCAGGTGCCTGAACAGACCCCGTGACTGAAGGAAGTTGCCCAGAGCAGAGGGAATGAAGGTCACTTGTCTATATGAAGTCTGATCCTAGCCAGGCTCCAGCAGGACAGGCCTAGCAGAAGACCTCTGGAACTTCCGGCTCTCCTGCTCTCAATCAAACACACAGCTCCTCCTACTCCACACACTAGCTACTGCAGACTCCCTAGGCTTTTTTTTTTTTTTTTTTTTTTTTTGGTTTTCGAGGTAGGGCTTCACTCTGGTCCAGGCTGACCTGGAATTAACTATGTAGGCTCAGGGTGGCCTTGAACTCACGGCAATCCTCCTACCTCTGCCTCCCAAGTGCGCCACCATGCTGGGATTATTTATTGAGGCGTGGTGGCGCACGCCACCATGCCTGGCCCTAGGCAGGTTTACCAAAAAAAAAAGAAAAAAAAAATGCATTTATTGATTAGAGAGAGAGAGAGGAAAAAAAAAACCGGGCATGCCAGGGCCTCCAGCCACTGCAAACAAACTCCAGACAAACGTGCCACCATGTGCATCTGGCTTACGTAGGTACTGGGGAATGGAACCTGGGTCCTCAGGCTTTGTAGGCAAGCACCCTAACTACTAAACCAGCTCTCCAGGTTTTTTGTTGGGGGGGGTGGAAAGCTTTTTAGATGATACCATCAAGACTGGAGGGGAGGGGAAGCCGGGTCTGTTGGCGCACTCCTTTAATCCCAGCACTTGGGAGGCAGAGGTAGGAGGATCACTGTGAATTCAAGGTCACCCTGAGAATACATAGTGAATTCCAGGTCAGCCTGGGCCAGAGTGAGACCCTACCTCAAAACGCAAAAAAAAAAAAAAAAAAAAAAAAAAAAAAAAAAAGAATCTAGGCTGAGAAGGCAGTAGGCAGTATAAGCAGATGAAACACTGTTCAGGAAATGTTGCTAACAAGCCAGGGAAGACAGGACAAAGGGCCACAGCGCTCAGGCAGAGCCCAGGTAAAGGTGTGTGAGAAAGGTATGTAACAGATATAACATGAAGTGGCTGAGAGACAGTAAGCAGGGAAAGGACACAGGAAAGATCCCAGCTAGTGGGAGAGTTGAGAGGATGTGCAGACCGAGACCCAGATGGTGCTGGTGGGGAGAGCAGGGCCGAGTGTGGCATGGTGAGGCAGTACCTGTGCTTCTCGCCTTCTTCCTCCTCTTCTCTGAGCTGCTTGGTCCTTGGTTCTCCATCGTCCTTGTCCTGCAAAGAGAGGGAAAAAACCCACGTACTCAGATGAACAGTCTGACTTCTATTCCATGCCACCTTGGAATGGTACCTTCAGGGCCAGGTACTCTGGCAAGGAGCAGCTTAGCCTCTGGTATCTAATGGTGTAATACTGGAGGTACCTGACTCCCAACCCCTCACCGCCTGGATGGAATTTAAAAATCCATGATCCAGGGCTGGAGAGATGGCTTAGCAGTTAAGGCACTTGCCTACAAAGCCTAAGGACCTATGTTCCACTCTCCAGGTCCCACGTAAGCCAGATGCTCAAGGTGATGCAAGAGCACAAGATTGCACATGGGCACAAGGTGGCACATGCATCTGAAGTTTGAACTGCAGTGAGTGGAGACCTTGGCACAGCCAATTCTCTCTTTCATAAAGGCAGGTGCCACCACGCCCTGCAAGAAAAAAAAATCCATGGCCCAGCACAGTCCCAGCAAAAAAATGCTGCAAGGTTTTTGGTGGTGAGAATGGAGCTGGTCAGCTCTAAAAGGCCACCAGCCACTTTGATGGGTCTGAAAGGAGCCTTCCACTCAGCTGGGGGAAACTGGAAGAAGAGTGGTTACCAGCAGCTTGGGCAAGATGTGAAGCCAGGACTTTTGGCCCTCCTTCCAGGCCAGAGACCTTTCCAGAAATACTTACTTATTCCCTTTGTTTTTATTTTATTTTATTTTTTTCCAAGGTAGGGTCTTGCTCTAGCCCAGGCTGACCTGGAATACAGTATGTAGTCTCAAGGTAGCCTTGAACTCCCAGTGACCCTCCTACCTCCCAAGTGCTGGGAGTGTGTCACCATGCCTGACTCCTTTTATTATTGTTGCAGTCAGGTTCGCATTGCTGGCAGAAATCACCCGACCAAGAGTAGCTTGTGGGAAAAAAAGGTTTATTTTGGCTTACAGACTCAAGGGAAGCTCCATAATGGCAGGGGAAAATGATGGCATGAGCAGAGGGTGGACATCACCCCATGGCCAACATCAGGTGGACAACAGGAACAGGAGAGTGTGCCAAACACTGGCAAGGGGACATTGGCTATAATACACATAAGCCTGCCCCCAACAATACACTGCCTCTAGGAGGCATTAATTCCCAAATTTCCATTAGCTGGGAACCTAGCATTCAGAATACCTAAGTTTATGGGGGACACCTGAATCAAACCACAATTATTTAAAAATATTTTTATTTATTTGCAAAGAAAAAGAAAGAATGAGCTAGGGTCTCTGGCCATTACAAATGAACTCTAGATGCATGAGCCACTTTGTGCATCTGGCTTTATGGGGTACTAGGGAACTGAACTGAAGTTGACAGACTTCACAGGTGAGCACCTTTAACTGCTGAGCCATCTCTCTGAGCCCCTTAGTTCCCTTTAGAAGTAACATAACTCAGACTAGGGCCAGGCCTGGAACAAGACTTACTACTACCCAGACTTGTGATAGACTGAGGCAGACAGGGGCAAGAAGAACTCAATCAATGGATTTATGGGGAAAAGTTCCTCTAAATCTGGTTCTTTTGTACCCCCTTTTTATTTTGAGATTTTATTTATATTCATTTATGTATTTATTTGAGAGAGAGAAGGAAAGAGGCAGATAGAGAATGGGCATGCCAGGGCCTCCAGCTGCTACAAATGAACTCCAGATGCATGTGCCACCTTGTGCACTGGCTTATGTGGGTCCTGGGGATTTGAACCTGGGTCCTTTGGCTTTGCAAGCAAGTACCTTAACCACTAAGCCACCTCCTCAGCCACCCCCCCTCCCCCGCTTTAAGTTTAGAAAAGACATGTTCATCTCTGCTGAACACAGCATGCTTGGCAGTCCGGGTGTCCTGAGGGCCACACCATTTGGGTGCTGTCATGCTGCTTCCATCTGCAGCAGGAGAAAGTGCTCCTGGGCACCCGGATTTCTGTCATCACTGCTGTGCGATCAGCTGGCCCTGTGGACAATGTAACGCACAGGCGTGTGCATGCACAAGCAAGGTCAGTCAGTGTATGTGGCCATGCCACAGGCAAGGATCTGAGCCAAGGCTCAGAATGGAGCCATGCATGCCAGTGTGAGCCCCCTCCCCCGCAGGAGCTGTCAGCCACTGGGTCACTGGCTTTTGATGCTCAATGGAGTGGTGTTCTGATACACTACCTGGGAGCTCCTTCTACTTGCAACCTATTGTGACAGCACTGAGAATAATCAGGAGCTAACGTTAAATTTCAAGTAAATAGCTGCCTGAGGTTCCTCTCCTGAAATGTTGGGTATGCCACTGACAATTACCTCCCTGGGGGTGGCACCTGCTCCATGTCACTTCCTGCCAGTGCTTACTCTGGTCATCTCCAGGGCAAAGACTAGACCCTGCTATTCCTTGGTCACATCACCTATGGGGGAGGGGAAGCACCAGAAGTAGTCTGTAATAGGAACACATCAAGATGGCCCTCCCTCTCAACCCAGGGCATCTGAGCCTCATGGGCATGAGGCTGGAGGATCAAAATAACAAGTGAGAGGGACAACATGGCTCTCAAGGGATGGGTGAGGGACTTCCTACCAAGAGAGAGGCAGAATTTGGATCTGCCACAATGAAGACGCAGAAGCTGGAAGAACATTCCTGGAGTGACGTATGGCTTGAGCAAAGGTAGCAAGCGTGTGGTCCAAAGAACAGACTGGAATAGTGGGGGAGGAGGGAGGGAAAGGCCAATGCCCACCGAAGGTAGAGGCCCATTACAAAGGGCTGTCTGGCCTCTGGGCAATGAGCACAGAGGAGGGCCTGCCACTCTGCTGGACTGGTGGAGAGGCCCAGGCTGATGATAGCCAGAGGAAGAGTAAAACACAAATGCTTAACTGGGAAACAAGTTAGTGTTCTCTGAGGGGCTCACAGTGATCTAGGCTTGGGACCTAGATCAGACGTCCCGTCCGCAGACCAGGCTGACACATGCACCCCTCCCCAGCTGAAGGCTCACCCACAAAGCCACCAGAAGCCTGCACTTTCCAAGTGTTCCTCCCAACTGTGAAGGCCAGAGGTTCCGCCTCAGGAAAGGGGCTGGGGATACATTCTCGAGATGACTAAGACGGGGCAGAAGAGCAGAAAGGACTCAAGCTTTCCCCATGGTGAGCTGGATGTTGCCCCCCCCCCCCAACCCAATACACACTCCAGAAGAGACTTCTTTCTGGAGGGTTGCTGTGCACCTGGCAGAGAAAGGCAGAAGCTGTGTAGACAGGATCAGCCTCAGGGGAGGCATGTTTTGCCATCACCATGCCCCCTTCCCAGCCAGATGCAAGGTCAAACTCAGCCAGGCTGCCACCACGACCTCCAGAAGCCCCAGAGACACGTAAGTGCCCTGGCAAAGGCTGAGTTATTCATTAATAAGTGAGAAAACACCCAAGTATCTAAATGACGTTTAAAACCTGCCCAGTGGTCTGGTGGGCGGGTGCAGCACTGATTTATAAACAGCTGAGATTAAGACCCATCCCCCCACCCCCTGCCCCCCTCCCCGCCTGGGATGCTGAATGGAGTAGTGACCCCAGGCAAAACGCAACACACATGGGTGGCAGGAGGACAAATGAACTGGCCACATGGGTGGGGGATGAAATGTACTCGGGCTTTGCTGTTAAATAGTGAGAAGGAGACTCAGTTTTGGTGGGTCCTGGCCTGGGTCACGGGCAATGCCTATGGCCTGTGCCAGAAGGAGGTGTGCACCAGCCTAGAAGCTCAGCCCAGACTGAGAGACTCAAAGAACTCAGAACTGGATGCATCACAAGGTTGCTCCCTCCAGGCCCTTTTATAAAAAAATAATTTATTTATTTATTTGAGAGAGAGAGGCAGATAAGAGACAGAAAATGGGCACACCAGGGCCTCTAGCCACTGCAAATGAACGCCAGATGCATGTGCCACCTTATGCATCTGGCTTAAGTAGATACTGGGGAACTGAACCTGGGTCCTTAGACTTCCCAGGCAAGTGTCTTAACCACTAAGCCATCCATCCAGCCCCTCATCCAAGTTCTTAGTTCATCTGGAATTTGGCGTCAGGGACAGGAAAAAGGGAAGGAGGTGCCCAAGGTCACAGAACCTGCCTGTGGTAGTTAGTAGCAGTTCTGGTACACAGTCCTCTTGGTTGGGCCCATAGCCCTTGCCAGGAGGCCCTGGTGTGCCCATTCTCTCTCTCAGATAAATAAATAATAATAATAAAAGAATGGCACTGTTTCTAAAAACAGCTCTGATCTCAGTCACGTTTCCTGTCTCTCCAAGTGGCTGATAGGGTCATGTACACAGACCTAGCTATTGCCAGCCCAAGGCCAAGCCCAAGCCCCAGCCCAAGCTGAGACACTGTTGGCCACCCAGCAGGACAAGTGGGCAAGGGCTTAGGGCCTCCTCGCCCATTCTGAGACCTTTAAATCAGGCCGTCTTAACTCCTGTCTGCACACCCTTGCCAAGTTTCTGTCTTTCCCTCCTTCCCAATTCCTTGTCTCAATTGCTGCTCCCTTTTCTGGTCATCACCTCCTCAGATCCTTAGAACCAAGCTCCCAGGCACTCCCCTCCACCCCCACTAGTCACAGAGCTCTGCTTCTTAAACTGGAGGTCATGACCCCATCATGGGGGGTCACATAACTGAATGTGGGGGCCAAAAAAAACTTGGCAAACATGCTGCGGTGATTTGAAGGGAAGGAGATGTTCTCCATAGCCTCACGTGGTTTGAATAGTTGGTCCCCAGCCTGTGGCAATTTGGGAGGTAGAGTCTTGCTAGAGGAGGGGTGTTGCTTGTGGGTGGGCTTAAAGAGTGTTATAGGCCAGGTCCTCTTGCCAGCAGGGGCTCAACTTACTCTCTTGCTGCTTCCTTCCAGTTGCTGCGGCAAAAAGTGATAGCCAGCCTCTACTCTGCTACCAAGATAAAACTTCCTCTTGAGAATGTAAGTTGAAATAACCCTTTCCTCCCATCAACTGCCTTATTTGTTTATTTATTTTGGTCCCAGCAATGAGAAACTAACTACAATATTCACAATGACCACAAAGTAAAAATTAAATGTGCAGTAGGGCGTGATGGCGCACGCTTTTAATCCCAGCACTCAGGAGGCAGAGGTAGGAGGATCACTGTGAGTTCAAGGCCACCCTGAGACTACATAGTGATTTTCAGGTCAGCCTGGGCTAGAGCAAGACCCTATCTTGAAAAGCCAAAATAAATAAATAAATAAATAAATAAATAAATAAATAAATAAATAACTGTAATGATCCAAGGTGTTTCTGGCAGCACTTACTTATGTTACACTGAGAGAGGGACTTCACTGATGTTCTGGTTCTGAACACACAACTCACAAACTTTACCGTGTGTGCCATCACTGCTGAAGCACTGTGCCTCAGATCTGAGACTATGGTGGTTTGATTTAGGTGTCCCCCATAAAGTTATGTGTTCTGAATACTAGGTCCCCAGCTGGTGGCAATTTGGGAATTGGAGACTTCTAGAGACAATATGGGGGCGGGCTTATGAGTGTTATCGCCAGCTTCCCCTTGCCAGTGTATGCCACACTTTCCTGCTGTTGTCCATCTGATGTTGGCCAGGAGGTGATGTCCAGCCTCAGCTCATGCCATGTTTTCCCCTGCTACTAAGGAACTTCCCCTCGAGTCTGTGAACCAAGCTGCTCTTGGTTGGGTGCTTTCTACCAGCAACAAGAAGCTGACTACAACAGAGATTACTGCAGGTTATGGACTACAGTGCTTTTGCTGTATATACCAAGTTTTCTACTCTTAGAGAAACATGGTTTAATTAACAGAAAACAGACAATATTTTCCTACTGTCATTCTTCAGCATACTAAATATCAAATTATATCTTTGCACCGAAAGCCAGGTGTGGTGGTGCACGCCTTTAATCCCAGCTCTCAGGAGGCAAAGGTAGGAGGATCGCCATAAGTTCGAGGCCACCCTGAGAATACATAGTGAATTCCAGGTCAGCCTGGACTAGAGTGAGACCCTTCCTTGAAAAACCAATAAACAAACAAACAAACAACAAACTGTTTGAGTTGCTGACTAGTTTCATAAAATAGTATTAAATAAATCTGGCTTGGTATTAGGATAGAATTTCCAACAATTGCTGAAATGGCCCTAACCATACCTCTGCCATTTTGTACTATGTATTTATATGAAGCAGTGTTCTCAGCTTTGATGAGTATAAAATCAAAACATCGATCCATTCTGAAAAACACGGAAGAAGCTGTATGACCTACAATATCAATAATTCAGCCAAGACCTAGTTCTTTTTTTTTTTTTTTTTTTTTTTCAAGTAGGGTTTCACTCTAGTCCAGGCTGACCTGAAAATCACAATGCAGTCTCAGGGTGGCCTTGAATTCACGGTGATCCTCCGACCTCTGCCTCCCAAGTGCTGGGATTAAAGGCATGTGCCACCACGCCCATCTTAAGACCTAGTTCTTAATGTAAAAATAAACCAGCACATTCATCATTAGTATGAAATTTTCTTTTTCTTTTCTTTTCTTTTTTTTTTTTTTTTTTTTTTTGATTTTTCGAAGTAGGGTCTCACTCTGGTCAAGGCTGACCTGGAATTCACTACGTAGTCTCAGGGTAGGCTCGAACTCACGGAGATCCTCCTACCTCTGCCTCCCGAGTGCTGGGATTAAAGGCATGCGTCACCATGCCCAGCTGAAAATTTCTTATATGTAGGGGCTGGGTAGATTGCTAAGTGGTTGAAGGCGCTTGCCTGCAAAGTCTGAAAGTCCAGATTTGCTTCTCCAGCACCCACATAAAGCCACATGCACAAAGTGACACATGGGTCTGGAGTTCGTGTACAGTGGCCACGATTGCCCTACTGCTCCCCCCTCCCATCCCATCACCCTGCAAATAAATATACACAATGTATAGAAAAGAACTGTATCAGGTATGCAAAGAAGGAAGACCATTCCTGGGAGTGATAACTGCTTAGCAAAAACTTAAAAGCAGGAGAAGATGGCTCAGCAGTTAAAGGTGCTTGTTTGTAAAGCCTGAAGGTTGGGGTTCAATTCCCCAGGACCCACGTAAAGCCAGATGCACAAAATGGTACAGGTATCTGAAGTTTGTCTGCAGTGGCAAGAGGCCCTGGTATACCTATACTTTTCCTCTTTCTCTTTCCCTACCTCTGGTATAAACAAATAAATTAATAAAAATATATTTTAGCGCTGGGTGTACTTACTGATGTACGCCTTTAATCCTAGCACGTAGGAGGATTGCTGTGAGTTCCAGGCCATTCTGAGACTACATAGTGAATTCCAGGTCAGTCTGGGCTACAGCAAGACCCTACCTCGAAAAAAAAAAACAAGAAAAAAAAACTATATATATTTTAAAAGTGTTGCTGGAAACTGTCCAGACAGAAATTGGCCTTGATATCCATGACCTTGCAGTGCCTAGCAATACCTTCGCAAGACCCTCATAATAGAAAAGATGATGACATCAAATTAAAAGAGAGACTAATGGAGAAAGGGAGGAAATATGGTGGAGGTTGGAGTTCTATAGGGGAATGGGGGAGGGGAGGGAAATATAATGCATTTTTTTGTATGTAAGTATAGAAGTTGTCAAAAAAATAAAAAAAAAAAAGTGTTGCTGGAGAAAGGGCTTAGCAGTTAAGGGTGCCTGTTTATAGAGCCTAATGGTCCAGGTTCAATTCCCCAGTGCCTACATAAGCCAGATGCAAAAAGTGACACATATGTCTATAGTTCATTTGTGGTGGCAAGAGGCCCTGGAGTGTCCCTATTCACTCTTTCTCGCCCTCTCTCCCTGCTTTCAAATAAATAAAAATGAAAATTTAAAAAACTTAAGACAGCTTGAGACTACATAGTGAATTCCAGGTCATTCTGAGCTAGAGCAAGAACCTACCTCGAAAAACAAAATAAAACAAAAAACTTAAGAGCAGAGCAAGGACACTGTCACAGCCTGCAGAGCTGAACCACAGGCTAGGAGCCCTGCCAAGGGCAAAGGAGGACTTGAGGGGAGGACAGGGCTTCCACCCAGTGCTGTCAATACACTGAAAAGGAGACTCCTTGTGGGAAAAGGAAACCAGAGTCAAATCAGATCTCCACTCCTAACCTCTACTTGCCCCAACCTGCTGCTGCTTGTGGTTGGGTATGTGCTTAAAGGGTGGTTGAGGTTAAAGTGAGGGCTGGGAACTGTGCTCAGGGCTCAGGGCCAAGTGTGCCAAAGATGGAGGGCTTGAGGTGAGTGGACAAGGAGCAAGCCCATCCCTGATCCTTCAACTTCCTAAGGACTCAGCTCTTTAGAAGCCAGAGGCCCTCACTTCCAAGAGGGAGCTAAGGAAGGCAGGTAAGAACTAGGAGAGAGTCATGCCACCAGCTAGGGCAGCATCTTGCCACTCAGCCCACTCCTGAGACCCCACAGGAGCAGACAGGTGCAGATCACGTCCCACCACCACGTGGATTTCCATGGGAATCAGCCTCTGAAAAATACAGGCTTCAAAACTTCAGTTTCCGCCGGGCGTGGTGACGCACGCCTTTAATCCCAGCACTTGGGAGGATCGCTGTGAGTTTGAGGCCACCCTGAGACTACACAGTTAATTCCAGATCAACCTGGACCAGAGTGAGACCCTACCTCAAAAAAAAAAAAAATTTAGTTCCCAAGGCTGAGGGAGGTGGATGGCTCAGTGTTTAGATAAAGGTACTTGCTTGCAAAACCTTGACAGCCTGGGTTCAAATCCTCAATACCATGTAAAGCCAGATGCATAAAGTGGCATATCCATCTGGAGTTTATTTGCAGTGGCAGAAGGCCTTCTCACCCTCTTGTTTGATATATACATATATACCTAGTTCCCTATGAGGTGGAAGTTTGTGCTTTTCCAGTTCTGATTCAAGCTCAGGATGAAGAAAAAGGGAAGAGATGAGCATACAGTGCTTGGGGGAAGGCGGGGGAGGAAGAGACTGACTGGGGCAAACCTGGCAGATTCCACAATTTCACCCTGTTGCCAGTGCTTCAATGCCAAGGCTCTGCTGGGGTGGAAAGACTTCCTCTCAGTGCGGTGGCCCCGGAGCTCTGTTCCAAGGGCACTTAGAGGGGTAGGGCACTGATGGAGTCTGACTCACCCTGAAGAGGGAATGATAAGCCCTGGGCTAAACACCACCACGCCTTGGACCAAAACTGCAAGCTCCTTTCTGCCCAGAGGCCGTGGAGGGGCTCAAGCAGTAACAACAAAAGATTCTGAATTTTATGGGCAGACTGTGATTCAGCCGAGCTGTAGTGCTCCTCACTCTACATCCCCATTCTGCCTGCCCACCAGCCTGTGGGTTCTTTGGGGACACACACTTATCTAACTAATCTGTGTCCACAGGCCTGACACCTGCTACTGGTACAGCACCTGTGCTCCTGTTCCATCTCATCCTAGCTGTGTGGCCTTAGGCAGGTTATACCACCTGTCTGGCTTTGGCTTCCTCATTTATGAAAACAAGGACAGTCATAGTGACATCACAGCACTATTACAAGAAGGAAATGATGAGGGAAAAGGAGAAAAGCCTGCAGAGAGAGAGAGAGAGAGAGAGAGAGTGTGTGTGTGTGTGTGTGTGTGCGCACACGCACCAACAGTGCCTGGACAGTAGGGGGAGTGGAGTGTAAGAAGGGTGCTGGGGACCACAGGCTTGCTAGGCCAGTGAGCCTTTGTAGAAGTCTCTTCTGGCATGCTCAGCAATCCTCGGAGCAGAAAGGATAGGGCAAGCTGAGTCAAATGATGCCTCAGAGAAGGTGGGTCTTGTGGTTCCTCATTCGGGGCTCAGAGTGTGGCAGATCAGGCTGGGGTCCACCCTCACAGAGACAGGGGCCAGCAGGAGCCACAGCTCTCCTGTGGGTGCCGCCATCCCCTAGAGGCCGGGGAGCAGAGACAGAACAAAGGGCTGAGAACAGCAGGGAAGCTGGAGATAAGAGCCGGAACTAGGTCAGAAGAGGGGCAGGCCGAGGCTGTGGGGAGACTGGGAGGAGTCCGGGAGGACTGAAGTTCTCACTGTGACTCACTGAAAGAACGAAGGCGCCTTTGACAAAAGAGGTGGCAGTGCTAAAGGGACAAAGAGAAAGGGTGTGGTGGCTTTTAGGAAGACTAGGGTTGAGGCCAGATGTCTGGAGTCTGAGGAAGGCCAGTCTCTGTCAAGGTGTCCTTCAGCAGTGGAAAAGCGGGTCTTTCTGCCCAGTAGAGGAGGAGGGCGGCCCTACCACCCATACCCCATCTTGAATGCAAGGCAGAGCCAGTGTGGCTCCTGGCAGCTTGTCTTCTTGTCTTAAGTGCAGCCGGGCAATGAGCCACAAGTGCTTGAGGGGAGAAGCAGATAACTCCTCCAGCACATTTTCTTTCAGTCACAAATATTGACTGGCTCCCTGGTGTTAGGTACTGCACTGCATGCTGGGATGGGAGTGGAGGAGAAAAGGGACAAGTAGGCAGAGTTCAGAGCTTGGTGGGGATTCCTATTTTGGGTCCTGAGGCTCACTGAGCACGCACATACACAGACCAGGAATGAGAAGATCCAGTTTCCTGCAAAAAAAAAGCCAGAGCTCGTTGGATTCTACGTGGGGAGAAAAGGGTGTAGGGATGGGTGTCAAGAGAAAGACAGGGATGAGAGGATTTCCAAGCACACCTTTTTTTTTTTTTTTTTTTTTTGGTTTTTCGAGGTAGGGTCTCACTCTGGTCCAGGCTGACCTGGAATTCACTATGTAGTCTCAGGGTGGCCTTGAACTCTTGGCGATCCTCCTACCTCTGCCTCCCAAGTACTGGGATTAAAGGCGTGTGCCACCACGCCCGGCTCCAAGCGCACCTCTTAAGGGACGAATGGCAGGGGGTGGTGCAGGAAAAAGTGAGTGGAGCTGTGTGAGCACAGGTTCCTCACCAGCCCCAGCAGGAAAGAACCCGCTGGAAGGTCATGCAGAGGACAGGGCAAAAACCAGTCTCCCTTCTCCCTTTACAAGGAGCCAGGCAGAATCAGTTCCTCTGGGCACCAAGGTGCTCCAAAAAGCTCCAAGCTCCACCCCTGCCCCTGCCCCCCCCCCCCCTCCCCTCCCCCTTCAGCAAGAATCAGGGCATAGAGGAAGCACAGATAGCTGGCCTGTACTGGGCAGATGGTGGGCAGATCATGGTGCCAAGCTTACCAATGATGGGGCTTGATGCAGGACCTTGGCTGGACAAGTGGAGCTGGTGCTTCCTTAGCAGAGCCATAGCCCAGGCCTACTGTTTGGTGCAAGCACTGCCCATGGTGCCCTAAATCCTGTTGTCCGACAGCAGTGTGCCTGGCTCAAACCTTGCTCTTGCTACATCCTTTCTGGGGATCCAGATGTTCCCTCATTCCTACCAACCCACTGTCCTGACTCAAGAAAACACAAGGCCAAGAGCCAGCTGAGTTCCAGGAACCAGAAGTCCCAGGGACCCCAGGTCCAGGTCCGCACTAGAAATGGCCCATTACCACTGGATCAACCAGCAGAGAAACTGACTCACATCTGCCTTGAGCGTGGTGACATGCACATGAGTGGAAAACAGCATCTCTTCCTGAGAGTGCTTCTTTTTGGGCGAACTTTCTATAGATGGCATTCTTTTCCTTTCCTTTTTTTTTTTTTTTTTTTTTTTTTCTCAAGGCTGACCTGGAACTCACTATGTAGTCTAAGGGTGGCCTCGAACTCATGGTGATCCTCCTACCTCTGCCTCCCGAGTGCTGGGATTAAAGGCATGCACCACCATGTCCGATTTTTCTTTCCTTTTTATTTTATTTTTTGTTTATTTATGAGAGAGGGAGAGAGAACAGGCATGCCAGGGCGTCATGCCACTGCAAGTAAACTCCAGACACATGCCACTTTGAACACCTGGCTTTACACAGGTGCTGGGAAATCAAACGCAGGCTGTCAGGCTTTACAAGTCAGTGCCCTTAACCACTGAGGTAACTTTCTAACTCATCTTTTCTTTTCAAGACAAGGTTTCATGTAGCCCAGACTAGCCTCAAACTCCTAATCTTCCCGAATGCTGGGATTACAGGCATGTGTCACTAGCAAGATGGCTTACTTAAAAAAAAATGTGTACTATTTATTAAAACTATTAAAATTAATGAGCCAGGAATGTTAGCCTTTCAGATGAACACATTTGGAAGCCAAAGTGGAGAATTGCTGCAAGTTTGAGGTTGCCTGGGCTACATAGTCACAAAAAAAAAAAAAAAAAGAAAAGAAAAATCAGCCAGGTGTGGTGGCGCACGCCTTTAATCCCAGCACACGGGAGGCAGAGGTAGGAGGATCGCCATGAGTTCAAGGCCACCCTGAGACTACATAGTTAATTCCAGGTCAGCCTGGGCCAGAGTGAGACCCTACCTCGAAAAACCAAACAAAAAAAAAAAAAAAGGAAAAGAAAAATCAATCAAGGGCTGGAGATGTAGTTCAGTTGACATAGTGCTTGCCTAGCACACACCAAGCTCTAAATTCAAACACAGCACTGCACTGTACTCACAGCAAGAAGAGGGAGGCAGGAAGATCAAAAGTTGTTCAAGGACATCTGTCTTCTGCTACCTAGTGAGTGTGAGGTCATGGGCTCAAAAGACTCTGTATTAAATAATGAATGGTAAGGCTGAAGTTGGGTATGGTGTCGCACGCCTTTAATCCCAGCACTTGGGAGGCAGAGAGGTAGGAGGATCACTGTGAATTCGAGATCAGCCTAAAACTGCATAGTGAATTCCAGGTCAGCCTGGACTAGAGTGAGACCTTACCTTGAAAAACAAACAAACAAACAAACAAACAAACAAAAAAGATAGAGTTGAGGAGATGGCTAAGTGGTTAAAGGCCCTTGCTTGCAAAGCCTACTGGCCTGGGTTTAATACCTCAGCCACTCATGTAAGCCAGATGCAAAGAGTAGCATAAGCATCTAATATTTGTTTGCAGTGATGAGAGGCCATGGCACACCCATACAGGCATGCATGCTTACACACAAATAAATAAAAATTGGGTTGGATGGCTCAGCAAATAAAGGCACTTGCTTGCAAAGCCTGATGACCCACATTTGATTGATTCCCCAGTATCCATGTACAGCCAGATGAACAAACTGGTGCATACACCTTGACTTCATCTGCAGTGGCAAGAGGCCCTAGCATGTGCCCACTCTCTGCTTGCAAATAATGAAAATTTTTAAATTTAAAGACATTAAAAATTAATGAGGGCTGGAGAGATGGCTTAGCGGTTAAGGCGCCAGCCTGCTAAGCCTAAGAACCTGGTTCCAATCTCCAGGTCCCACGTTTAGCCAGATGCAAAAGTGAGGCAAGGGCGCAATGCTGCACTTGCCCACAAGGGGGTGCACGCATCTGGATTTTGTTCATAGCAGCTGAGAGACTGCTTGCGCGCCCATCTCTGTCTGTTTCCCTCTCCCTCCCTCTCTGTCTGTCTCTCTCTCCAAAAACAAATAAAGTAAAACAAAAATTAAAAAAAAAATTAATGGCTGAGCGGGGCATGGTGGTCACTTGGGAGGCAGCAGTAGTAGGATCGCCATGAGTTCGAGGCCACCCTGAGACTACATAGTGAATTCCAGGTCAGCCTGAGCTAGAGTGAGACCCTACTTTGAAAAACCAAATAAATAAATAATGAATGAATAAATAATGATGATCCAGACCTGGATCCCCAGAGCACACATAAAGCCCTATCTGTGAGTGAGTGTCTGTAATCCCAGTGCACCTACAGTGATAATGGAGCCGGAGAGACATGAGAATCCTGGAAGCTGGCAGCCAGCTACCCTGTCATGAGACCCTGCCTAATCTATGGCCATACCACCCTGAATACACCCGATCTCAACTGCTCTTGGAAGCTAAGCAGGGTCAGGTCTGGTTAGTACTTGGATGGGAGACCCAGCCTAAAAGGTGGAAGGTGAAGAGTGACATTTGAGTTTGTCTTCTGACCTCCATGAGCACCATGGCATGCATGTGCCTGCATTCATACACACAATTAGTAAGTAAATAAAAGGTATACTTTAAAAATTGAAAAGTAGCTGGGCATGGTGGTGCACACATTTAATCCCAGCACTTGGGAGGCAGAGGTAGGAGGATCGCTGTGAGTTCAAGGACACCCTGAGACTACATAGTGAATTCCAGGTCGGCCTGAGCTAGAGTGAGTCCTTACCTCAAAAAAACATAAAACAAAAACAAAGTAAGCTGGGCATGGTGGCGCATGCCTTTAATCCCAGCACTTGGGAGGCAGCAGTAGGAGGCTTGCCATGAGTTCAAGACCACCCTGAGAATACAGAGTGAATTCCAGGTCAGCCTGGGCTAGTGTGAGACCCTACCTCAAAATAAATAAATAAATAAATAAAAATAAATAAAAACAAAAAAGTAAAATAAAATTCAAACTCTTAAGCAGAGATGGGAGGTTACCAGAGGCCAGAGTGGGGAGAAGACAGGGAAAGAGAAGATAATGATCAAAGGATATCAAGTTCTACTGCCACAAGAGGAATGCGTTTTTTAAAGACCTGTTGTTTAGCATGGTGCTCAACAGTTAATAATGTATTAAATATTCCAAAATTGCTCAAAAAGCAGTTTCTAAATGTCTATTACAAAAATCAAGGGCTGGAGAAATAGCTTAGCGGTTAAAGCACTTGTCTGCAAAACTAAAGGACCAAGGTTCAATTCCCCAGGACCCATGTAAGCCAGATGCACAAGGTGGCACATGCATCTGGAGTTCGTTTGCAGTGGCTGGAGGCCCTGGCACGCCCATTCTCTCCCTCCTCCTCTTCTCTCTCATAAATAATAATAATAAAAATTAAGCCGGGCGTGGTGGAACACACCTTTAATCCCAGCACATGGTGAGTTCAAGGTCACCCTGAGAGGACAGAGTGAATTTCAGGTCAGCCTGGGCTAGAGCAAGACCCTACCTCAAAAAAACAAAAACAAAACAAAACAAAATGCCAGGCATGGTGGCACATGCTTTTAATCTCAGCACTCAGGAGGCAGAAGTAGGAGGATCACTGAGAGTTCAAAGCCACCCTGAGACTACATAGTGAATTACATAGTGAATTCCAGGTCAGTCTGAGCTAGAGTGAGACCCTACCTCAAAAAACAAAACAAAACAAAAACAAAAACAAAAAAAAAAAAAAAAAAAAAATCAAGATCATTGCTATGTTAATTTAATCTTTCTAAAATGTATGTGTCTATGTGTGTGTAAGTACGTATGGATGGATGGAGATTTACACACACACACACACACACACACACACACACACACATATCTCACATCAGACCCCAAAGATATATAATTATGATTTGCCTTGGGATTTTTTTTTAATATTTTATTTTTATTTATTTGAGAGAGAGATACAGAAACAGGCAGAGAGAGAGGAGAGAGAGAGAAAGTGAGAATGGGCACGCCAGGGCCTCCAGCCACTGCAAACGAACTCCAGATGCGTGTGCCTCCTGGTGCATCTGGCTTACATGGGTCCTGGGGAATCAAGCCTCGAACCGGGGTCCTTAGGCTTCACAGGCAAGCGCTTAACCACTAAGCCATCTCTCCAGCCCTGCCTTGGGATTTTTGTGTTTGTTTGAGACCAGGTCTAACACAGGCTAGTCTTAAACTCCCAAATGCTGGGATTACAAGGTGTGCTACCATGCCTGGCTTCAATTATTTGTGAATTCACATTTTTTTTCAAATGAGGTTTCAATTAAGAATGATTTCCTCAGAGGTGACAAGAAGAACCAGGCTGGCAGAACAGGCAGCCATGTGAGTCTTCCCCACAGAACCCTGCATCTTTACGCCTACCTCAAAACTCTAGGGCATCAGTGGGTTTCAGCACTTGCCCCTGGCCAACAGAAAGATTCTTCGCAGGCCTAAGTGACAACTGTCCCAGACAGTTGACAGTATCTAGATGTTCCCTCTTCAGATTTTGCCATCTGCTTTCCCTCCTACATTAGAAGTTGAGAGGCCTGTCCACCACTGTCCCTAGCATGTGGCATACAACAGTAGCAGCTGGGCCCATGTGCTAATTTCTCTCTCTCTGAGGCAGGTCTCACTCTAGCCCAGGTTAGCCTTGACCTCAACAGCGGAAGTCCTGCTAACTCAGCATCCTGACTGTCTAGTTCATTTTACAGCCCCCGTTCATTGTCTGAGCCTCTGAGGGTGTCCCTGCATTATCCTGCTGCATAGATGAAGAACTGAAGCTCAGGGATACCTAACTATTCAGGTCTGAATGTTCCAGGGGACTGAGCGTCCAGGTACCTTTGTCCCAACACATGCAGTTCTACCACATTCATCTGTTCACTTATCCCTCAGTTTTCGCCTATATCCTCCCCACCGGCAGCTTGGCTTCTCTCCTGAGAAATTAACCTTGCTCACTTCTTGGGATAAAATCTATGTTCCACAAACATGGAAGGAATGCTATTATTAGAAGGTGAGGTCTGGCAAGAGCTGAACTCAAAAGTTATTCATTAGCCAGGCGTGGTGGCACACACCTTTGATCCCAGCACTCGGGGAGGCAGAGGTAGGAGGACCACCATGAGTTCAAGTCCAGCCTGGGAATACAGAGTGAATTCCAGGTCAGCCTGGACTAGAGCAAGACCCTACCTTGAAACCCTGCTCCCCCAAAAGTTATTCATTTCTGGTCTCTAAGTTTCCTACTATTGAGTGACAAAAACATATGAGAAAAACTTCTTATTACTTGATAGGCACTGACATTATTAGATATGATCAATATTATAAAATTAACCACTGCAAACATCTAATAAGGTTTAGATTCCTTTCTGCTTTTACAGATGAGCAAAATGGAGGCCCAGTGTAATTAAGTCACCCACTCAAGAGACACACAGCCTTGCGTTACCAGGACCCCATGATACAGCAGCCTTCAAACCTTGACTGTTTCCCCTCTGGACTAACTATTGCTCTGATCTAACACACAAAAATGATCTATTATGTCGAAAGCCCCCCACACCATATTACAGGCTTGAGAACTCTTACTGGTGTCATTCCAGAGAGGCATGACCCAACCACCAAGAACCTCAGATATGGCCATTTCTGGGCCAAGAACTCCAATCCTGAAAAGCATCTCAAAGAACTAGAGCCCTTTGTGTGGAGCTGTGCTTCTTGTAACAGGGAGAACTGGAACGATGAACTGAGTCCATGCTGCTGAGCACAGCTGGGCAAGCCAGCTCCTCACTGGAAGGGGAGAGGAGTCATTGAAATAGGACCGGACAGCAGCTCAGTGAAACACACACACAGAGAGGAATGTGAGGACAGCTGAGTCTCACACCTCACAGTGAAGGCAACGCCATGCTGTACCAATGGTCAAAAGACTCCACAGGCTCAAACAACCCAATGAAGGGTAATTTTTTCCATTTTAATTCTGTTGCCAAAATGATTCACTAATAAACAGAAGCAACCAGGGAACCCAGGGGCAGGTGGCTCACTGTGTTGACTAAGTCAACCCTAAACAGTCTCCTGGCTGTGGCTGGTGCTCACCAGTCAAGGTCTAATGACCTTTCTCGAGTGTGGCACATTGCCAGAGCACAGCAAGGAGGTGGCTGAAACCTGCACACATCAGCAGCCCCAGCAGCTGTTATTGGGGGCCAGGTCCCCTAAACTAGAACAAACAACTCCATTAGGCAGGGCTAACATTTTCAGTTAACAAGTTAACTGATGCCCAATAACAAGGTCATTTCCCTCCCTCTCACCTGACCCCATCATTTATTTCCCTTTTCTTGGAGGAGAAAAGCTTCCTGTGCTGGAAAGCGGAACTCAGCCACCAGGACTTCCTCACCCACTAACCCTCAGCTGGAGCAGGAGTGAGCCAATCACAAAAGCCAGAAGAGAGCTGCAGCTAGTGTGTGAGACTCCTGCTTGGGTGTGGCACTGTGGGACAGCCTGGGACTTTTCTTTTGTCTCAAGGTGGAATGCCAGGGTCATCAGGAATGGGCAAATGATCAGGGTTTCACTCTAGCCCAGGCTGACCTGGAATTCACTATGTAGTCTCAGGGTGGCCTTGAACTCATGGTCATCCTCCAACCTCTGCTGAGTGCTGAGTGTGCACCACCACGCCTGGCCAACTGATCAATTTTGAGGAGTAGCAGCCACCTAGAGCCTCTTTCAGAGGACATGAGCTGGTACCCAACCCTCTTCATATGCATCAAGCCTGAAGAGCGCACAGGCTTCACTTTCTCCAAAATCTCAGGCTGGTGGCTGGGAGGAGGGAGGAGAGAAGAAGGGACCATCTCCCCAGTGTTCACCATCCTGGGATCCTATGCAAATAAGCAAGTATCTGAAAACCTCAGCAGGGGCCCTGCAAATGACACCCTTCCACCTCCCACACACATCCTAGCCAGATGTGCCTGTTTACGCCAATTCTGCACACACACATCCCCAATGGTTCCTTAATACATGACAATAGCCTTGACTCTTGTCTGGCAACAGGGGTATCAACTTCAATAGCATCTCTGACCTGGGTACAATCACTCTTTGAAGTAGGGAGCATGCAGGGATAAAGATGATCCCTTAGCACAAAGATAGGTATTTCCGCCGGGCATTGTTGCGCATGCCTTTAATCCCAGCACTTGGGAGGCAGAGGTAGGAGGATCACCGTGGGTTCGAGGCCACCCTGAGACTACAGAGTGAATTCCAGGTCAGCCTGGACCAGAATGAGACCCTACCTTGAAAAACAAAAAATAAACAAACAAAAAAATTAAAGATAGGTATTTCCCAGCCAATACCACAGCTGGGATCACATTAGGGTTTCTGGCATCCACATTGTTCCACTGGCTTATTCAAAGTCCAGGACCACAGCTGAATGTGGTGGTGTCGCCTGTAGTCCCAGCACTTGGAAGGCTGAGGTAGGGGGCTCGTATGAGTCAGAGGTCAGCCTGGGCCACAGAGTGCCTTCCTTGAAACAATAATGGAAAAAAAAAAAAACACCCAGGACCAACTCAGACACCCAGTTCTCTTCCATGTGGACACCCCTAGAAGCTCCCCTAATCTACACCTGAGCAACAGAGTGTGGAAACCTCACTATCTGGCTTCTTGAACCCCCATGAAATTCATCTTGTTGATATCACTGCAGCATTCAGACTTTTTTCCCTTGAGAACAACTGCAGCCCAGACAATCCCTAAATCCATGTGCTTGAGTCTTAACTTGTCATAAGACAGGTGACCAAAGCACAGCTGCTGCCCTCAGGGAGCTGGGGCAGGTGAGGCAGTGACAGTGAATGGATAATCACCAATGGCATCTGCACCACAGGTGCCCAGTGCAGTGGGAACTGAGGAGTTGCAGACAGGCTACTGGGCAGGGCAGGAAGTGCCTGTGTCATGAGTGCTGATGTGCCCAGGCCCAGAGAACACAGGAATATCCAAGGGCACCAGAAGGGCCCTGCTGGACAGTGTGCAGACTACCCAACAAGCACCCAGGAGCCAGCGAGAGCCAGCTAGAGCTGGATGCAGAAGTCAGCTGAAAGGAGAGGGCAGGGAGGCACGTGGCGGCAATGTAAATGTTATTTATAATGGGCAGTCAGCAAGCAAGACTGCTGGTTGAAGCCACTGAAGAAAGCCTGAGGCTGGGGAGATGGCTCAGCATTTACTGTGCAAAAAAGCATGAGGGCCTGATCTGCCCTGAGTCCAATCCTCCAGCACCCATATAAACAACTGGGTGTGGTCATTCATCTCCAGTCCTGTCGCTGGTCAGCTAGTGTCACCAAAAAATGGCAGCTCTGGGTTCCATGAGAGACCCCATCTCAAGGAAACAATGTGAGAAGCCATAATGGAGGACACCCAACGGTCTCTGCTTCCACGTGCATGTGCACAGGGAGTGTACGTCTAAGCACATGTGCAAATACAACACACACAGAACAAGGCTGATGTGGATTAGAAGAACCACCTTTAAAAAAAGCTATTTTCAGGGCTGGAGAGATGGCTTAGCGGTTAAGGCACATGCTTGTGAAGCCTACGGACCCTGGTTTGATTTTCCAGATCCCATGTAAACCAGATGTACATGGTGGCGTATGTGACTGGAGTTCGTTTGCAATGGCTAGTGGCCCTGGCACACCCATTCTCACTCACTCTCTTTCTCCCTCTCTCTGTGCCTAATAAATAAATAATTTTAAAAATCTTTTTTTTAAAAAAAAGAGAGAGAAAAGAGACAAATGAGAAAGGGAGGGAATGAGGATACCAGGGTCTCCAGCCACTACAAACCAACTCCAGACACATGCGCCACCTTGTGCATCTAACTTTATGTGGGTCCTGGAGAATCGAACCTGGGTCCTTTGGCTTTGCACTAAGCCATCTCTCCAGCCCATAACCACCTTTTTCCCTAAAGATAGCAGAGAAGGCTGGCTCAGAATCTGGCTGGAGGGATTGCCCCTTCCAGCTGCAGTGTCACACACTGCTGGCACATCTTTGTATGCTTCCCTCATGGACACACCAGAGCCTCCAGCTCTAAACCTACCTGAGGTCAGGGGTTATCATCCTAGTGGAAGGACCAGATTCAGGACAACTTAAAGGATCTAACCCTCGGCTCAGAGAACACGCATCACGCTTGCAAAAATCTCAAATAAACAGCTCCAAGGCTTGGATATTTTACACAATAGCAAGAAAAGTGTGACCATGTCCATTCTTAGACTAAAAAAAAAAAGAGAGAAAAATAAAGAAAACCACAAGCTGGCAGAGCTGCAAAGGCCTCACATCATCTAGTGTGGGCCAGGGAAACAGAAATAGCACTTACCAAATCAGAAGCTTCCGGGACAAGCCCTGGGAATCTGAATGTTTAATGGGCTACCTACTCCCAAGTCAAGACTCTAACACATGACCCAAGTGAGTCAGAGCACATCCCGCCTCTTCAAGAAGCCAGCCAAAAGGGGGAAGCAGCCAGCTGTCTGAGGGCTACTGTGGTCACAACAGTGAGCTTCTGGACACAGCACAGGCAGGATGGAAAGAACCGGAGAAACCACTCACGTGATGTCATGTCTCAGAGGCTTTAGGAGACTCAGATAAAGTATACAGCAACAGAAATACAAAATCTAGGGTAGGGCTGGAGAGATGGCTTAGCCGTTGAAGCACTTACCTGTGAAGCCTTATAAGGATCCAGGTTCAATTCCCCAGGATCCACGTAAGCCAGATGCACAAGGTGATGCAGGCATCTGGAGTTTGTTTGCAGTGGCTGGAGGCCCTGGCATGCTCATTCTCTTTCTCTAAATATATATCCCTCCTTCTCTCTCTCCAAAATAAATAAATAAATAAATAAATAAATAAAAGATTGTAAAAAGAAACTAATTAGACCTCAATTCTCTGGACTCCAAATTCACTGTTCTTACCCACTTTATCATACAGCATGGGGCAAGAGGAGAGGGACTGGAGCTTGGGCTCCCAAGTCATCCTATGAGCAACCAATGCTGAGTCCTGGGAAAGGGCTTACTCATTCTACTATAGAAACCAAAAGTGTCCCACACTTACTTACATCCTCAGCCTGCCTTGAAGCAGGAAAGTGACTGGCCCTGCTGATCTAATACATCCACACAAGATTTGGAAGGATGGACTGGAGAGATGGCTTAGTGGTTAAGGTGTTTGCCTGCGAAGCCTAAGGACTCAGGTTCGATTCTCCAGTGCCCACATAAACCAGCTGCACAAGAGGGCACATACGTCTGGAGTTTGTCTGCAGTGGCTGTAAGCCCTGGTGTGCCCATTTTCTCTCTCTCTCTTTCTCAAATAAATAAAGAAAAAATTTTTTTAAAAAAAGGGTGAGTGATGCCCTAGAAGGGGGAGGGTACCAGACTTCTCTCTGGTAGCAGCTCCAACTAGCTGGATTCAACATTGGTTCCAAGAGCTGGGCATGGTGGCTGAAAGCCTGCTTGGGAGGCTGGAGGAGACATGTAAATCAGAAGCTCAAGGTCATCCTCAGCTATATAGCAGGTTTCCTGCAATACCAGTGCTTGGGAGGTAGAGGAGACAGGTAGATCAGGAGGAATTCAAGGCTATCCTCAGCTATACAGCAGATTTGAGGCCAGCATTGGCTATGTAAGATCCTGTCTCCAAAAAAAAGGAAGGAAAGAAGGGAGGGAGGGGCTGATTCCAGAATACAGGCAGCAGTTGAAGACATCCAAGTTTGAGCTTGCTTTGAGGTTCTTCTTTTAAAAAAATCTTTTTGAGAGAGAGAAAGAGGCAGAGAGAGAAAGAGAGAATGGGTGTGCCAGGGCCTTTGGCCATTGTGAATGAACTCCAGATGCATGTACCACCTTGTGCGCATGTGCGACAATGCCTGCTGTATCACTGTGCATCTAACTATGTGGGACCTGGAGATTCAAACAAGAGTTCTTAGGCTTCGCAGGCAAGCGCCTTAACTGCTAAGCCATCTCTCCAGCTCTTTTTTGTTTTGTTTTGTTTTGTTTTGTTTTGTTTTAAGTAGGGCCTTGCCCTAGCCCAGGCTGACCTGGAATTAAGTCTCAGGCTGGCCTAGAACTCACAGTGACTCTCCTACTTTAGCATCCCAAGTGCTGAGATTAAAGGAGTACACTACCACACCCAGCAGACAGAGAGAGAATGGGTGTACCAGACCTCCAGCTAAAACAAACAAGTTCTAAACACATACACCACTGTGCATCTGGCTTCCCCCCAGCTTTACATGTGTACTGGAGAATCAAACTTAGGCCATTAGGCTTTACAGGCAAGCACCTTAACCACTGAGCCATCTCTCCAGCCCCCAACCTTTTTTTGAAGTAGGGTCTCATTATAGCCCAGGCTGACCTTGAACTCATAGTGATCCTCCTACTTCAGCCTCTACCATGTTCGGATTAAAGGGGTGTACCACCATGTTCCACTTATTTGGGGGTTCTAGCAAGAGAGCATAGCTACTCATATCCGTCTTCACTAAACAGTCACTATCCTGTATCAGGGAAGGCCATCGTCAAGAGCGCAGTTCTGGGAGGACACGAACACCCCAGTTGCTGGCCGGATGAGCTCAATCAACACCGGTGGAGTTTGAAAAGCAAGGTAGGGTCTCACTCTAGCCCAGGCTGACCTGGAAATCACCATATAATCTCAGGGTGGCCTCGAACTCATGGTGATTCTACCTCTGCCTCCCAAGTGCTAGGATTAAAGGTATGCGCCACCACACCCGGCTCAAAAAGCAAAATTCTTCACAAGTCCATGTCCAGGCAAGTCAGAGGTTTACAGAGCAACAAAGTATGCTGAAGTTCCTAGGAGAGTAGAAGCTATTTTAACCTCCAGTCTCGTCAGCTGTTTCTCAGAGTGTCAGTCTGAGGAGAAAAGAAGTCAGCCGTCTCCTCTCTGGTGTGATCTGCAAGTGACAAAATCCTAATTAAAGCCAAGTTTCAACCACAAGTCAGAACTGGCACATTTATTTGCGGGGGATAAGACTGCTTAAACAAGGTCTTATAATCATCACCTACTACACATTCTTCCTTGAGAAGCAAAGCACTTTTGTCTAGCCCATGTGCTCAGCTGAAAGGTTGAGAAAGCAGAACCACACAAGGAATCCACACCACCCTGAAGACTGTCTGGGGCAGGGCCGTGGGCAAGCAAGAGAGTTCTTTAGTTTCTCAGAGTTGCAATTTCTTCAACAGCAAAGCAATAGGAGCTCTGAAGGTAGGAAAGCTCTGTGACGGAACAGCTCTGTCTGCACTGTGGCCTGCAGAGTCAGAGACAACAGCACCTCACCCAGGAGGATGACAATGAAGTGTCAGAGTGATGCCCTCCCACCGTACCCACCAAGGGTCATGTAACATAATAAACCCCCTTGTTTAGGCCAGGCATGGTGGTATTTGCCTATAATCCCAGCACGTGGGGAATGAAGGCAGGAGGATTGGGGGATTCAGTGTCAATTTCAGCTACACAGTGAGTTGGAAGCCAGCCTGGGTTACAAGATAAGATACCCTGTTTAATAAGGGGGGGTGGTACTGGGAGATTCTCTGTGGTTGCAAAACCTGTTGGCCTGGGTTCAGGAACCACATAAGCCAGATGCAACAAGGTGGCACATGCATCTGGAATTCGTTTGCAGTGGCTGGAGGCCCCACCTGCCTCTTTCTCTCTCTCTCTACTGCCATATATATATACATATATATGTATATATAACAAAAACAACAAAAAAAAACAAGAACAAAATCCTCCCATTTGCACCTTATTCCTTCACTCAAAGAAACTACCAGTGTCACAGGTAAAAAAAATCCAGTCCTTGTCCTAGAGCTGGCTAGTGCTCAGGACAGATTCTAACGGCATGTAGAGAACTTGAGCACAATTCAGGAAAGGCTGATCACAGTATAAACAGGCCAGAGGTGGGAGGAGCCTCCCCAGTCTGTCTTCTCCATCCTGCCTCCTCTACTTCAGCTCTTTCTCTGCCTGAAATCCTTCCTCTTCCATGCCCTATGAGTAGTCAATCCCTCAAGTCTCTTGGCCAAGTAAGGCTCTCAGTTAGACAGCCCGGAACAAAGACCCCAGAAGTAGACACATCAACCTGTGAGAAAAAGTAATATACAAGAGGGCTGGAGACATGGCTTAGTGGTTAAGGTACTTGCCTGCAAAGCCAAAGGACCCAGGTTTGATTCCCCAGGACCCATGTAAGCCAGATGCACAAGGTGGTGCATGTCTGGAGTTCATTTGCTGCAGGTCCTGGTGTGCCTGTTCTCTCTCTCACACAAATAAATAAGTCTTAAAAAAATATTGGGGGGCTGGAGAGATGACTTAGCGGTTAAGGCACCTGCCTGCTAAGCCTAAGAACCTGGTTCCAATCTCCAGGTCCCACGTTTAGCCAGATGCAAAGTGATGCAAGGGCGCAATGCTGCACTTGCCCACAAGGGGGTGCATGCATCTGGATTTTGTTCTCAGCAGCTGAGAGGCTGCTGGTATGTCCATCTCTATCTGTCTTCCTCTCCCTCTCTGTCTCTCTCTGTGTCTCTCTCCAAAAATAAATAAAATAAAAATATTGGGGCTGTAGAGATGGCTTAGTGGTTAAGGCACATGCCTGGGAAGCCTAAGGACCCCAGTTTGATTCTCCAGTTCCCACATAAGCCAGATGCACACGGTGGCACACACGTCTGGAGTTCATTTGCAGTGGCTAGAGGCCCTGGTGTGCCCATTCTCACTCACTGCCTCTCCCTCTCTCTAACAAATAAATAAGTAAAAAATAAATATTTAAAAAAAATTTTAAAGTAAAATACAAGCCAGGTGTGGTGGTGCACGCCTTTAATCCCAGCACTCAGGAGGCAGAGGTAGGAGGATCACCGTGAGTTCGAGTCCACCCTGAGACTACATAGTGAATTCCAGGTCAGCCTGGACTAGAGTGAGACCCTACCTTGAAAAACCCACAAAAAAAAAAAAGCTGGGTGTGGTGGTACACGCCTTTAATCCCAGCACTCAGAAGGCAGAGGCAGGAGGAGCACGTTGAGTTTGAGGCCACACTGAGAATAGTTAATTCCAGGTCAGCCTGGGCCAGAGTGAGACCCTACCTCAAAAACCCAAAAATAAATAAATAAATAAATAAATATAAAAGTAAGATTCAAGCCCCCACACCAGTTTAGAAGCTCCCCCCTCCATGTGAAACTGCATGTAAGTGTCGCTCCCTGCCCTGCCTCCCCTTGCCTCCAGGATGCTCATGGCCTTCATGCCCCTCCAAAGTGCTAGGTATTCTTTTATAATTGGTGGTACCTGGGCATGGCTCTCTATGGGGCTCAGCCTGCCCCGGCTTAAGATAAGGATTGGCCTCCCCAACCCTATTCCACAGGCATGGTGCAGAGGCACTCCACAGTAAGTGTGATGACAGCCCTTCCTCCCCAAGCAGGCAGACAGCCTCATGAAAGTGATCTCAACATTCACTCACTTTCACTTCCTATGGAGAAGGAACCTGCCTGAGTCACAACTCCAGGACCCAAGAGCAGAAAGTCTGGCACATGCATGGGACATAGGTGCTTTTTCCTTAGGATTCAAACTACTCAGTGAGAAATCCAGTCAGTGCTCTGCCCTGAAAACAATGGGAAGGGGGTGGGGTGGTCCTTGCAAAGACAAGTGTGCTCTGCCTCAACCCCTAACACTTTCTTTCTAGACAGAGGAGTGCTTCAGAGCCCAGAATCAAAACAGCCCTGGAGTGTGGATTTTACTCCCCACAGGCTTTTGTCACCACAGCAACTGTTTTTCCTCTTGGAATTCTTTCAACAGTACAAGCTGTTGCTTCCTTCCAAAACAAAACCAGGAGAAGCCAGGACTCCCAGATCAAGGGCAAGGCCTTGAAGGAAAGACAGTGTATCACCAAGCTCTGCTGGGGCATCTCTCAGATCTGAGCACCTGGCTAGTGCGCCCCAGCTGCTTAGGGAGGGGGTGTTTGAGGCTGAGGGTATGGGGACAGTGTCCATGGAGATGTGTATGTATGTGTGTGTTGGGAATATATGGATATATGGGACATGTGTTAGAGTGAGGGGGATTTAGATGTGTAGGTGTCGGTTAGTGGCATGGTGGTTAAGTTGCAAGTATACAGAGAGTAAGTTGGTATAGGGGGAGGTGCTGTGTGAGAAAAGTATTTGGGGGCTGGGGAGATGGCTCAGCTGTTAAGCGCTTGCATGGAAAGCCTGCTGGCCTGGGTTCAATTTCCCAGCCATTCACATAAAGCCACAGGGGCATTCCATTGCAGCTGAAGAGGCCTTGGAGTACTCCACTCTGGCAAATAAATAAAATATTATTTTTTACTCTTTTTATGTATTTATTGCAAGGGGAAAGGGGGAGAGAGAGGAAAAAGAGGGCACTCCAGGGCCTTCTGCCACTGCAAACGAACTCCAGATACATGTGCCACTTTGCACATCTGGCTCTATATGGATAGTGGGAAATTAACCCCAGGTCTTTAGATTTTGCAGGAAAATGCCTTAACTGCTGAACCATCTCTCTAGCCCTAATTTTTTTTTTGAGGCAAACCCAATAGAACCCGCCCTTTTTTAAAATATATTTTTATTTATTTATTTGAGAGAAAGAAAGAGGCAGAGAGAGAGGGAGAGAGAACGTGGGGCGGGGAGGCAGATAAGAGAATGGGCATGTCAGGGCCTCCAGCCACTGCAAATGAACTCCAGATGCATGTGTCCCCTGTGCATCTGGCTTACATGGGTCCTAGAGAATTGAACAGGGATCCTTTGGCTTTGCAGGCAAACACCTTAACCTCTAAGCCATCTCTCCAGTCTTCCCCACACTTTTTAAAAAGATTTTATTTTTATTTATTAGAGACAGAAGGGGGGGGAGAGAGAGAGAGGGAATAGGCGCACCAGGGCCTCTAGCCACTGCAAACGAACTCCAGATGCATGTGCCACCATATGCATCTGGCTTATGTGGGACCTGGAAAATCGAACCAGGATCTTTGGCTTTGCAGGCATGTACCTTAACAGCTAAGCCATCTCTCCAGGCCCCCCCCCCGACTTTTTAAATATATTTTATTTATTTGAGAGAGAGAAAGAGGCAGAGAGAGAGAGAATGGGCATACCAGGGTACCCAGTCACTGCAAACAAACTCCAGATGCATGCGCCACCTTGTGCATCTGGTCCTGGAAAATCGAACCAGGGTCCTTTGGCTTTGTAGGCAAACGTCTTAACTGCTAAGCCATCTCTCCAGCCCCCCTTTTTTAATGGGAGAGAGGAGGGGAGAGAATTGGCACACCGGGGCCTCAGACACTGAAATTGAACTCGACGCATGCACCCCTTTGTGTGCATGTGCTGCCTTGTGCACTTGTGTCACTGTGTGTCTGGCTTACATGGGACCTGCAGAGCTAAACAAGAATCCTTAGGCTTCACAGCAAGTGCATCAACTGCTAAGCCATCTCTCCAGCCCTAAAATATTATTTTTAAAAGAGAAAGTATTTGGGTAAGAAGCTGGAGATGCACAGTCCTGTTGGGGGACTGAAGAGTGTGGGGGTACAGGGTTGCACATATGTATTGTAGGTGACTTAGGGGCATGGAGGTACACTGTTGGAGGTGTGGGGGGAGGTATGTGGAGGTGGGTTGGAACGCATCTTCTCTGGAAACAATGAATTAATTACATGAGTTGCACTACCAGTCTTAGTGCTTGATCTATACATCAACCACATCCTGATCCACAAAGAAAGCTGACAACCATTTGAACATACTGCCCAAGCTGAAAACTGGGCATCGCAACAATGTATGCCCTTAATCCTGCCACTTGGGAGGCTGAATCAAGATTCTGAGTTCAGGGCTGGAGAGATAGATGGCTTAGCAGTTAAGGCGTTTGCCTGCAAAGCCAAAGGACCTTGGCTCAATTCCCCAGTACCCATGTAAGCCAGATGCACAAGGTGGCGCATGCATCTGGAATTCGTCTGCAGTGGCTGGAAGCCCTGGCTTTCCCATTCTCATTCTCTTTCTCTCACACTCTGCCTCTTTCCCTCTCTCAAACAAATAAAATATTTTTTAAAAAAGATTCTTGGGGCCAGGCGTGGTGGCGCACGCCTTTAATCCTAGCACTCGGGAGGCAGAGGTAGGAGGATCGATGAGAGTTCGAGGCTACCCTGAGACTACATAGTTAATTCCAGGTCAGCCTGGACCAGAGTGAGACCCTACCTCGAAAAACAAAAAAAAAAAAAAAAAAAAAGATTCTTGGGCTTGAGTGATGGCTTAGCGGTTAAGGCGCCTGCCTCCTAAGCCTAAGAACGCTGGTTCCAATCTCCAGGTCCCAAGTTTAGCCAGACACAAAGTGACACGAGGGCGCAATTCCGCACTTGACCACAAGGGGGCACACACATCTGGATTTCGTTCGCAGCAGCTGAGAGGCTGCTGGCACGCCCATTCTCTGTCTTCCTCTCTCTCTCTCTCTCTCTCTCTCTCTCTAAAAAAAAAAAAGATTCAAGTTCAAGACCAACTTTTGGTTACACAGCAAGAGCCTACCACAAAAGCAAAAAACCAAAGCTGAGGGGAGGCTCGGCAGTTAAAGGCAAAGCCTGCTGGCACAGTCCCAAGTCCCCAGCCCCCATGAAAAGGTAGATGTAAAGTGGCTTGTGCATCTGTGATTCCAAGGAGCCTACAGCAGTGGGAGATGGAGTCAAGAGACTCCAAAGAAGTTCAAAGGGCCAGCTAGCCTGACATTTGCCGTCTGGCAATTTGTTTGCACAGCAAGAGACTCAAAGAAGGTGGAGCACAGACACCTTGAGGTTGTCCTCTGACCTCCACATGTGTGTGGACACTGCACACACAAAAATAAAGAAATGGAAATTTAAGAAAAAACAAGCCCTGGGGAGATGGTTCAGACATTAAAGGCATTTGCTTGCAAAGCCTCATGGTCTGGGTTTGATTCCCCAAGTACCCATATGAAGCCAGATGTGCAAAGAGGTGCACGTATCTGGAGTCCGTATGTATACACTCTGTCAAGTAAATAAATTGGCTGGGTGTTGTGGCTCACGCCTCCCTCCCCCTTCTTTTTCTTCTTCTTCTTTTTTTGGTTTTTCAAGGTAGGGTCTCACTCTAGCCCAGGCTGACCTGGAATTCACTATGTATTCTCAGGGAAGCCTCAAACTCATGGAGATCCTCCTACCTCTGCCTTCCGAGTGCTGGGATTAAAGGCGTGCGCCACCACGCCAGGCTTCTTCTTCTTCATTTTTATTCTTTTCTGAGGCAGGGTCTCATTCTAGTCCAGGTTGTTATCAGGCTGTCCTTGAAGTCATGATCCTTCTACCTCAGCCTTCCGAGTACCAGGATTAAAGGTGTGAGATATTCTGCCCAGCTTTCCTTTCATCTTAAAATAACACACTGTCCTCAAAGTGAACTCCACCTTCAAAGAACTAAAGCTAGGGGTCTAGCCAGGGGTCTAGACAATGACCTCCATACTTCCTTCAGAACCAGGGCCAGCTCCATTCACTGTCACCCAGCAGGCAGGGCTGAAGGCCACCTGGACCTCTTCATTTCCAAGAGGATGAATATATAGCCATGCTTTTAAGAGGCCAGCAGGCTAGAAACATGCAGACTATATATTTTCTATCGCCTGATTTGTTCAAGAAACCATCTCGGGCTGGAGAATGGCTCAGCAATTAAAGGCGCTTGTTTGCAAAGCCTGATAGCCTGGGGCTCAATTCCCAAGTAACCCTATAAAGCCAGAACAAAGTGGTACAGACCCTACCATTTTTTTTTTTTAATATATTGTGTATTAAGGCTAGATGTGGTGGCACACTTTTTTTTTTTTTTTTTTTTCAAGATAGGGCCTCATTCTAGCCCAGGCTGACCTGGAATTCACTATGTAGTCTCAGGGTGCCCTTGAACTCACAAAGATCCTCCTATCTCTGCTGGGATTAAAGGCAGGTGCCACCAAGTTCAGTGTACACTTTTGTTTGTTTGGTTGGTTTGGTTTTTCGAGGTAGGGTCTCACTGTAGCCCAGGCTAACTTCACTCTTTAGTCTCAGGGTGGCCTTGAACTCACAGAGATCCTCCTACCTCTGCCTCCCGAGTGCTGGGATTAAAAGCGCATGCCACCACGCCCGGCAAGTGTACATGTTTTTAATCCCAGCACTCAGGAGGTTGAAGTAGGAGGGTTGCCGTGAGTTTCAGGCCAGCCTGGGACTACATAATAAATTCCAGGTCAGCCTGGGTTAGAGTGAGACCCTACCTTAAAGAAACAAAACAAAACAAAATATTATGTGTTAAAATGTCCAAAAAAAAAAAAAAAAAAAAAGGAAAATCCACATTTAAGCATGTATTCCAGCTAAATAACAGAAAATTAAAATTAGGATGAACGAATACTTAACTCAAAGAGATGCTTCTGGGACTGAACATATGATGATATTCTGCCATTAACAGCCAAGCAAATGTTATGACTGCCAACCTACAGACACTGTCAACTCACGACACAATGACCTCCTCGGCTGTCTGTGCAAGACGCTGTTGGGCATGAGGATGTGGCCACACAGGATGGAGGCAAAGGCAACTTCCTGAGTGAGGCACAGGCAGGATGTGGATGTGGACGCGTGTGACTTCCCACACGGCACATGCTGTTCCCCACCACCCTCGTCCCTCTCATCGCTGCCCTCACTCCTTCATATAAATTGCTGGCTCCTCCCTCAGCACACGCTGGCCAGGGGACCTCCTGCTGCCAGCAGATCAGAAGGTGGCAATGCATGTCCTCTACCATGGCACTGTTCCACTTTCCATGCTGTAAGTGTGCACATAGATCACAGTGATCCCAGGCTGCACACTCAGATGACCTGCAGCCATCAGCATCTGACCAGGAAAATCCTCTGCCCAACCCTAGGCTCCCAAGGCTGGTCTAAGGGCCTTCTTGGTTTCCACCACTCCAATCTCAGTAACTAGGATTCAGGTAGAGATGTGTTGGTTGGTTCGCTGCTTGGCTCCTTCCTTCATTTCCTTCTCTATGTTTATGTGTATGTACGTGCATATGGTTGTATATGTGCAAGTGTGCTAATGCATGCGGGGAGCAGAGGACAATCTCAGTGTTGTCCCTCAGGAATGTCCCACCTTTTGAAAGACAGGGTCTCTCACTGGCCTAGAGCTCACCAATTAGCCTAGACTGCTGGCCAGTAAAGCCCCAGGGGTCCACCTGTCTCCACATCCACTACTGGGATTACAAGTGTGTGCCACCACACCCTGAACTTTTAGGTGGGGTCTTCGGATCAGACTCAGGTCCTCATGCTTGCAAGGCAAGCACTTTACCTACTGATCTCTCTCCCCAGCCCATGGTTTCTTATGAGTTGCACTAGGGACAGCATGACCTCAGAAGTGCACAGTCTGATAAGGTGGCCATGAGTCACAAGTGGCTATTTAAGTGTAAATTAATTGAAATTAAACAAAATTTCACAATTTGCCACATTTCACAATTCAAAAGCCACACAGAGTTGGTGACTGTGGTACTGGCCAGTGACAGTTACAGATAAGCAACACTGCACAAAGTTCTACCACATAGCCCTGGTCTAGTCTCTTCCTGGTAAAAACCAGCAACTGCTGCTGAACCTACAAGCCGACAACCAGCTCCTGGCTCGGAGGTAATGCCCACCCTTGAGAGGCTGGTGAGCCAGCCACATGGTCAGTCTCTCGTCTCAGGGAAGCAAGAGATAGCCCAATTCAAACCAAATGCTCCGGAAAGCCAACAGCCAAGGGGTGCTTGTGCCAAGTCAACTGCTTTTACGAAGCCCACATTTGGACACTGAGGAAGAAAGAGGTCAAGGGAGGACAAACTGGCCTCACACTGCCTTGCTGGACAGCACTACAGAGAGAGATGCTCCAGAGCTCCATCCACACAGCCTTAAGCAGCACACTACTCATTCAGCTTGGAACTTTTGGAAGAAAGTCAAGAAAAGAATTTCAGCCAGGCACAGTGGTGCACACCTTTAATCCCAGTGCTCAGGGGGCAGAGGTAGGAGGATCACCATGAGTTCAAGGCCATCCTGAGACAACATAGTGAATTCTAGGTCAGCCTAGGCCACAGTGAGACCCTACTTTGAAAAAACAAACAAACAAACAAACAAACAAACAGGTTCAAAAAGTGTGCTCAGGTTGGCTGCCCTCCCAGACAGAAACCCTGGCTCCAGCAGCATTTGGCCACCGGAACACCATCCAGCACTTTCAGGGGCAAACATTGCCCCTGCCCCAACCACTTCCATGTCTTGCTATCAAACCCTGTGGAGCACCTCCATCCACTGTCACCTCTCTCTGGGCCCCTGAACGCTCCCACCTCTGACCTCTCCCCAGGAACATGCTCCTGCTTCTCTCTCCTGTCTGGCTGATGTCAAGTTCCCTTCCGTGAAGCTTCCTCAACCCCAACCTGGCTCAACCAGGCAACACGCCACAGGAGTACAGTCTAAAAGCAGATGCAGACTTTCCATTTGGACACCAGGGCTGACTGACCACAGGTCACTGCTTCATGCAGCACTGTCGTGAGCTCTACAGAACCTTATCTCCATGGGAGAGGGAAGCTTGCAGAAGGCAGGCAACATCACTTCCCTTCCAGGACCCTGGGCAATCTAGCACCTCTGAGCCTCATGCCTTGTCTCCCTCCCACATCTGTCACAGCCGTTGGGCTGACAAGGAAGTACTTTGTAAAATTACAAAGCTCTGCTGAATAATACATGGAAGCAGTGAGCTCCAAATCTTGTCTATCTTCACCTACCACAATCCCAGGACTCTGATTCATACATAATACCACTAAATTATGAGTTTACAGTCGGGGTGGGGGAAAGATAAACTATGAAAGAAACCAATCCCACGCCCAAAATCCTCAGGCCACCAGCAAAACCATGCATATGGCAGGAACTCAATTAAAGACCTGCCACTGAGCGGGGGTCAGCTAGAAATCCAGGGCCTCACACAAGCTAGAGCTCTGTCACTGATCTACACCCCCACCCCTGGGTAAGTTTTTCATTAGGTAAATGCCTGGGAGAGAGACAAGAGTCTAAATTACTTTTAGTTGATTTTACAGCCCACAGTGGCATCTTGTAGGACATGCTAAGTGAGGAGACTAAGGAAGTGGTGGACTGCCAACTGTCCAGAGATAAGACCCTAACGTGGAGGAAATGCTTCACATTTTTTAGTTGTCTTTGTTTTAAATTCTTTTTTCTTTTCCTTTCCTTTCTTTCATTCTTTCTTTCTATTTTTTGTTTTGTTTTGTTTTTCTAGGTAGGGTCTCACTCTAGCTCAGGCTGACCTGGAATTCACTATGTAGTCTCAGGGCGGCCTTGAACTCACAGCAATCCTACCTCTGCCTCCCAAGTGCTGGGATTAAAAGCATGTGCCACCATGCCAGGCTTTCTTTTTTTTTTTGGTTTTTCAAGGTAGGGTTTCACTCTAGTCCAGGCTGACCTGGAATTAACTAACTATGTATTCTCAGGGTGGCCTCGAACTCTCGGCGATCCTCCTACCTCTGCCTTCCGAGTGCTGGGATTAAAGGCATGCGTCACCACGCCCAGCTCATGCCAGGCTTTTAAAAGACTTTTTAAAACTTTATTTTTATTTTGTTATTTATTTGGAAGAGAGAGAAAGGCAGATGGAGAGGGAATGGGCATGCCAGGACCTGTAGCCACTACAAATGAGCTCCAGATGCACGTGCCACCTTGTGCATCTGGCTTTACATGGGTACTGGGGAATCGAACCTTAGTTGTTAGGCTTTGCAGACAAGCACCTTGACTGCTGAGACATCTCTCCAGCCCTAGTTCAGTCTTGTTTTGTTTTTTTAATAATGTATTTATTTATTTTGAGAGGGGGGACAGAAAGACAGAGAGGAAGATAAAGAATGGGTACTCTAAGGCCTCTAGCCACTGCAAACAAATGCCAGATGTGTGTGCTACCTTGGACATCTAGCTTACATGGGTCCTGGGGATTTGAACCTGAAAGAGTCAAACCAACACCATGACAGGCTTCAATAAGATATTTCCTAGCTAGGCCTAAGTTTCAATTTCTCAAGAAGCCTGAACTAAATTCTGGAAGAACAGAACAAAGAACCAAGTCATTTCCTGGAAGGTTTCAGAGATGTCTAAGGCCACCCCCTTTCCAGACCCCAGCCAATCAGAAATAAAAGAATGTGAGATATGCTTACTGGCCACTTAACTGACCACCTTAGAAAACTTTACCTTCCCTAGAGCCCCCCTTCCTTAGCCCCCCTTAGCCCACGTGCACAAATTATAACCAGTCAGGAATGCACAAGTACTATATCGTTCAAATTAGCCAGTTATGTTAGAGGTCTTTGTTTAGCGGTCTATAAAAGAGCCAGGGAGCTTCTTCTCAGGGTCGCCACTTAGTGCAAATGGTTGACCCCTGCATGCTGGACTTCTCTGCACAATAAACGCTCTATGAGTCTGAGTCTGCCTTCAGCGATTTTTGGACCCTAACAAACTTGGATCCTTAGGCTTCCCAGGAAAGTGCCTTAACCACTAAGTCATCTCTCTAGCTCTAGTTCAGTCTTTTGGTGTGACAGTAAAAAACTGTGGGGTTGGGGCTGGACAGATGGGTTAGGGGTCAAGGCGTTTGCCTGCAAAGCCAAAGGATTCTGGTTAGACTCTCCAGGACCCATGTGAGCCAGATGCACAAGGGGGCTCATGCATCTGGAGTTGAGTTCGTTTGCAGTGGCTAGAGGCCATGGCGTGCCCATTCAATCTCTCTATCTCCCTCTTTCTCTCTCTCAAATAAATAAATAAATAAAATATATTTTTAAAAAACTGTGGGGTTGAGCCTTGTTTTGGCCTGCACCTGCCAGTGGTGATTCCATTTGCCCAGGGGGTCTGCGCCTTCCTGATCTCTTTTTTTTCCCCCTGAGGTAGGGTCTCACTCTAGCTCAAGCTGACCTTGAATTCACTATGTAGTCTCAGGGTGGCCTTGAACTCACAACAATCCTCCTACCTCTGCTTTCCAAGTGCTGGGATTTAAAGGCGTCAGCCACCACTCCCGGCTTTAGTTTTGGTTTTTTTTCCAGGTAAGGTTCCACTCTAGCCCAGGCTGACCTGGAATTCACTATGTAGTCTCAGGATGGCCTTGAACTCACAGTAATCCTCTTACCTCTGCTTTCCAAGTGCTGGGATTAAAGGCATGCGCCACCACGCCTGGCCCAACCAATCATCTTTAACAGCTGAGTCACCTCTCCAGGCCTACTTTTGTTGGTTTGTTTGTTTCTGAGACAGGGGCTCACATACCCCAGGCTGGCCTGGAACTCTATGTAGCTTAGGGATGACTTCTGATCCTCCTGCCTCCATCTGCAGTGTTGGGATTATACCCTATATCACTATGCATTTTACACAATCACTTGGAGAATTCTTCTTTAAAGGCCAGTCCTGATACCCTGGCACAGTTCTCCCATGGCAATGGAAGATGCTATTTCACCCTTTGTATCCACATCTTTTCTTCTTTTTTAAAAAAAATTCTTTTCCTTTCTTTTTTGTTTTGTTTTTCGAGCTGGGTCTCACTCTAGCTCAGGCTGACCTGGAATTCACTCTGTAGTCTCAGGGTAGCCTTGAGATGGCGATCCTCCTACCTCTGCCTCCCTAGTGCTGGGATTAAAAGCATGTGCCACCACGCCTGGCTTTTTTTTTTTTTTTGGTTTTTTGAGGTAGGGTCTCACTCTGGTCCAGGCTGACCTGGAATTAACTATGTAGTCTCAGGGTGGCCTCGAACTCTCTGCGATCCTCCTACCTCTGCCTCCTGAGTGCTGGGATTAAAGGCGTGTGCCACCACGCCCGGGTTACGCCTGGCTTTTTAAACATATTTTTATAGAATGAGTACACCAGGGCTTCTGCCACTACAAACAAACTCCAAACACATGCACCACCTTGTGTAGCTGGCTTACGTGGGTACTGGGGAATTGAACCTGGGTCCTTAGACTTCACAGGCAAACACCTTAACTGCTAAGCCATCTCAAAAGTCCTGTAACCTGATCTTAAACCAAACCTTGCCCCAGTAATCCAAAGTAAGCAGCTCCAGTACACTGACTAGCTACTGTCTGACAGACCTGAGCTTCTACAAGCCAGGCAGTTGAGGGTTTCACAGGCTGCCAACAAAAGCAGAAGTTTTCACTCTGCACTTCTTCCCCTTTCACTTTCTCCCAGCATAATACAGTAGGCAGCCACACAGAAAGGAAAGCAAAGGCCAGTCAAGACTGACCATAGGCAGGGTGTAGTAGTGCACATCTTTAATCCCATCACTTGGGAGGCACAGATAGGAGGATTGCTGTGAGTTCCAGGCCACTCTGAGACTACAGAGTGAATTCTGGGTCAGTCAGCCTGGGCTAGAGCAAGAGCCTACCTCACAAAAACAATAAATAGGGGCTGGAGAGATGGCTTAGTGGTTAAGGTGTTTGCCTGTAAAGCCAAAGGATCATGGTTCGATTCTCCAGGAACCATGTAAGCCAGAGTGCATACATCTGGAGTTCCTTTGCAGTGGCTGGAGACCCATGGCGTGCCCATTCTCTCCCCCCACCCCACCATTGCTCTCTCTGCCTCTTTCTCTCTCAAATAAACAAATAAATAAAATATATTTAAAATAAATAAATAAAACCAGACCAACCTGGGTTTTGTTTTTAAGGAGGAAAGAGTCCCTGACATTCCTCATCTCTAGCAGATCTCTGTATTTAATCATCTTTGTATTTCACTGAACGAAGGACACAGCTTTTGCCCATCCGACAACAGAGCCAACAGCCTCCCGCATCCTTTCATATAGATTAGCCCATGAGATCTTAAAAATAACCCGTGAAAATGAATGTTATTCCCATCGGAGACATGAAGAAACCGAGCCCCGGAGCATGAAGCAATTTGTCTCAACTCTCATATCCTCAAGTGACAGGGCCAGGATCTGCACACAGGTGGTGACGTTCAGAGTTCACCTTCCCCTCCATTGATTCGGAAAGATGGGACAAAATAGAAATGGATTCAGATCGTTTCCGTGGCTAACGAAAGCAAGGGGAAAAACAAACAAACAAACTTCCGAATCCAACCAGAAAAGCACTCTTTGGGAAAGAAAAAGGAGACTCCTTCCTCTCTCCCTCCCTCCCTTCCTTTCTTTCTGGCCTGATTCTTGCTGAGCGCCCACAGCACAGTCATTGCTGCTGTGCCAATGGGCGAACCGGGAAGGAAGGTTCAGGAAATCTAGCATGGGGATGAAAGACTGGTGGGACCACGGAGCAAATAACTCCTAACCCAACAAATACTTAAAATAGGGAGCGGGTCTCGCAATAACTGGCAGGCAGGAGCCTAGCCCGGGGTTCAGGTTCACGGCCAACCTGCGCAGCACCGCACCTAAAGCTCAGGAACCCAGAGCATCTTCAGCTGGGGATTCCTGCCAGGGGCGCGCGCGCTTCCCCTGCGCATGCTCCGAGTTCCATTCCCACCCCTCCTCCCCCTCCCCCCCACCGCGCGCACGCGCGTCCCGGCGCCTGTCTTCCCTCCCCCCGCCCTCAGGCGTCCTCAGCCCTCCCATTCCCCGGGGACTCGGAACGCCGGCTGCAGCCTCCGCTCCACGTCCCTCACCTTGCGGCCCGTTTTCTCCCGAAGGGCCTTCAGCCGTTCCTTTCGCCTCAGCGCCTCTTCCTCTAGGCGACCCACACCGGCTGTAGCCGCCGCCATTTTGCCTGAGGCCACGCCCCCTCCTCCTTTCTCGCCGGCGTCGTGCGTGCTCACTGGGTGAATACTATCTTTCAGCCAATCACAGGACAAGAATGGAAACGCCGGAAGCTCTGGAAGCCAATCAGTGCTGAGTTGCTGTAGGAGGGCGCGCCACCTTTGCTCTGGGACAATTTGTCCAGCAAAAAAAAAAAAAAGCGCGCTAAGGCTCGATTTGTCCAACGCGCATCGCTGAGAAAGCGGCAAGTGCAATCAGACATGAGAGGAAGAGAACAGAGTGCGTCGATCGCACGGGTGTCTAACCATTATCTACTAGTTTACTTCCTCCTGTTGTCCTCTGGGAATGTCCCATCTTTATCCACTTGTCCCACTTATTAAGAGGGCGAACGCCTTTTAAAAAAACAAAAAATTCACAGCCTCGTGGTGGTGCACACCTTCAATCCCAGCACCTCGGAAGGTCCTGGTAGGAGTATTGCTGTGAGTTCGAGGCCAACCTGAGACTACATAGTGAATTTCAGGTCAGCCTGGGCTAGAGCCAGACCCTACCTCAAAAAAAAATAAAAAGCCAGGCGTGGTGGGCCTCTAATCCCAGCACTTGGGAGGCAGAGGGAGGAGGATCGCTATGCTTTCGAGGCCACCCTGAAACTACATAGTGAATTACAGGTCAGCCTGAACTAGAGTGAAACTCTACCTCGAAAAACCAAATAAATAAATAAATAAATACACAAACCAAAAAATAAAAATGAAAATTCCTTGATCTGGGCATCGCGGTTCACACTTATAATCTCAGCACTCGGGAAGCTGAGGCAGGAAAATTGTGGAATTGAGGTTAGCCTGGTTATGTGAGGGAATCTTGTCTCTACACACAACAACCAACAAACACACCCAGAAACCTTCCCCTGTCCCTCCACTTCGATCCCACTGTAATATGAGATCAGCTTTTTCCTCCCTTTATAGACAGCACTCAATAACTCCTTCAGACTCACTTGATCAAATACTCCTTAGTCCCTCTCTGTCCACTCCCAGCTTCAAACCTGCACACTGAGGGAAGGCTGTTTTCCTCTGGACTTATAGATGATCTCTTCTCACCCCCACCCATTCCTGAGCATGGAAGTACTTAGGGTGGGGCTACTCTCCCTGGAGAACAGCAAACACGAACCTGGGCCAAGTAGGCTCCAAAGAACAACCCCTTCCTCCTAGTTCAGGGAGAGGGGAGGTGGCCTCGGGGCCACTCCCCTCCCACACAATCTTACCCCTACCTCTTCCCAGGATATGTCAAGCCTCTTAGTAGCTAGATGTTCCTTATCTTGGGCTTCTTGATATCACATTGGTCAACAAGTGGATGCCCTCCCCACCCTAACTCCCTTTAAATTACACAGTTCAGGGGCAGGGGCTGAGGAGATGGCTTAGTGGTTAAGGCACTTGCCTGCAAAACCTAAGGACCCAGTTTCAATTCCCAGTACCCACATGAGCATGATGCACAAGGTGATGCACGCATCTGCAGTTTGCAGTTGCTGGAGGCCCTGGCATACCCATTCTTTCTCTCTATCTGCCTCTTTCTTTCTCAAATAAATAAAATATATATTAAAAACCTAAAAAAATTAATTCCACAGCTCCCTGGTGGAACCCTATTACTCTCTTGATCTCACTAACCTGGTTCTGTCTAGGCCCTCCAACTTACTGGGTTTTTTTTTTTTTTTTTTTTTTTGCTTGTTTGTTTGTTTGCTTTTTCAAAGTACAGTCTGGTAAGGCTGGAAAGATGGCTCAGCGGTTAAGTGCTTGCCTGTGAAGCCTAAGGACCCTGGTTCAAGGCTCAATTCCCCAATACCCGCATAAGCCAGATGCACAAGGTGGCGCATGCATCTGGAGTTCGTTTGCAGTGGCTGGAGACCCTAGCATGCCCATTCTCTCTCTCTCTCTGCCTCTTTCTCTCTGTGTCTGTTGCTCCCAAATAAAATAAATAAATAAAATAAAACAAAGTAGGGTCTCGCTCTAGCCCAGGCTGACCTGGAATTCACTATGTAGTCTCAGGTTGGCTTCAAACTCCCGGTGATCCTCCTACCTCTGCCTCCCAAGTGCTAGGATTAAAGGTTTGGGCCACCACAACAGGCCTTTTTTTTTTTTTTTTTTCCTTGGGGAGGTTTTGCTGTCAGGGCCTGACACGCAGAAAATGACAACTCAGGCCTGAAATGGATGAGGCAGGAGAAAAGGCCAGACTGAAAGGGCCCATCCGAGCCAAGAGGACAGGAATGGGGACAAAGTCCATCTTCTCTTGGCCACCCAAGGTCTAGAAGATTACAGGCCAATCAGTTCCGAGGACCAATGGCACCTATTTGGGCCTGTCTGGACCTGGCAAACTTCCCTTCTAGCCCAAACAAAGGGTCAGATTCCTACTCAACACCAAGACACTCCCCACACTTCACAAGCAGGCTTGGGCAACAGAGGAAAGTGACCCAGAGTGATGGTTGACAGTGGAGCCGGCAAAGATTCAATCAGGCCCTAGGTCCCCTGTGCCTGCTGCTGCCTCTCCTCTATGATCCGATCCTCATTTAGCCTGCCTGGGTCTCAATTTCTCCGTCTGGAAAACAGGCACCATCTTTCTCACGGGTTAAAAGAAAAGAGAGAAGCCGGGCGTGGTGGCGCACGCCTTTAATCCCAGCACTCAAGAGGCAGAGGTAGGAGGATCGCCGAGAGTTCGAGGCCACCCTGAGACTACATAGTTAATTCCAGGTCAGCCTGGACCAGAGTGAGACCCTACCTTGGAAAACCAAAAAAAAAAAAAAAAAAGAGAGAGAGAGAGAGAGAGAGAGAGGCAAGCAAGTATTGGGTCATGGAGTCAGGGGTACCCCCCCACTGGAGTATCTGGCAAGAATCCCTGGAGGGGAGTGGACCCAAACCTCCTAGGGAATCTACCCAGTGGAAGGGCACCGCTTTTCTGGAGGCATACAATCCTGCTCTACATTCCACTCTACACTCAAGAGTGCTTCTTCCAACAGCCCCCAGTTATGGTTATGGCCATGGTCACGGTCATGGTGGTTATTATGAATGTATAGAAGGACCCTGGCCATATCCACACGGTCATTGCAAGCCTTGGCAGGTGATGGATGGTACCAGGCGGATCCAAGACCCTCTACCAAGACAACTCTAGGAGTCCTGACCCCGCCCCGTCCTAGCCCAGGGAGGTTAGGAATGACCCTTCCTGTGGCTCGAGAGGCGTCCGGCCTGGAGGGGGCGTGGCTGCGGGGACGGACGACCTCCCGGGGCCGCTCTGACCTCAGGCTCCTCCCCCCCCTCCCCGTCCCGCCGAGCTCCCCGCCCTTTGCACGGTCCCGGGAGAGGCGGGGCGGCGGCGGCTGCAAGTGCAGGAAGCCGGGCGGCGGCTGGCAGAGAGCAGGAGGAGGAGGAGGAGGAGGGGTGCGTAGACTTTGGTGACTGAGCACGACAGGGTCCCGGAGCCACGGACTTCCCCAACCCCTCCCGCTCCGCCCCGGAGTAACGCCCTCCGCCCATGGGCCTGGCTGGGGGCTGCCGGCGGGCGGCGCGGAGGAGGCGGCGGCGGCGCGACGACAGGTGGCGCACAGCAGGGCAGGAGCCGGGTCAGGCCATGGCCGCCTCGGAGCGGCTCTATGAGTTGTGGCTGCTTTACTACGCGCAGGTGAGCCCCGCCCCGCCCCACATCTTGCTGCGGTATCCCCCATCCCCAGCTCCAGCTCCGGGCGTCCCCGTGCCTGCTGCACCTGCGTCCCGCGCTGCTCCCCGCAGCCGATCCAGACGCGCGCACGCCGGGCTCCAGTTCCGGCACCCACGTGCGTGGTGTCCACCCCCCACCCCGGCTTGCACGGTCACCTCGGACACTTTTGCCTGGGGGGGATGGTGGTGGTGGTGTGGTGTGGGGGGGGGGCATGGACAGAGCTCGCGAACCCTCACTGCCCAGCAAATCCTTCTGCAGGCACTGGACAGCCTCACATGTCCAGGCCAGACACTTTTTCATTTTTGTGGCTGGGTAAACTGAGGCCCGGAGAAACGGGAAGAGATGTGCCAAGTCTAAAGGAAAAAGAAAAAAAGGAGGAAGGGATCTCAGTTTGTATGTGAAGCCCAGGTTAGGAAGTGGGGGCAAACATGTCGCCGTGGGCTGTGGGATGGGGGACCGACTCGAGTCACCCCAAGAGTCCCTCGGAGAAGTAGCAGTGACGAGGTCATGCAGTACTTGAGGCTGGAACATCAGGATGTCTGAAAGGGACCCCTGTTTCAGGTGACCTCAGGCGGCATCAAAAGGTGAGGGGAAGCTGGGTGTGGTGGCGCATGGCTTTAATTCCAGCACTTGGGAGGCAGAGGTAGGAGGATCACTGTGAGTTCGAGGTCACCCTGAGACTACAGAGTGAATTCCAGGTCAGCCTGGGCTAGAGTGAGACCTTACCTTGAAAAACCAAAAAAAAAAAAAAAAAAAAAAAAAAAAAAAAAGGTGAGGGGAGTGACTCTTGTAATTCAGACGTGTCCCCCACCCCTAAACTTTGTCACACATACAAGCCCCACTTCTGTACTGGAAGCAGGGAGTGATCCTGGAGTAACCCCTCCCTCCTTGCACCTGCTGGGCACTGAGCTCCCAGCTCAGGTGTGCCCTAGGCACAATAGTCCATTGTGTGCCCCTGAACAGCTTGTCACTGGGGAGGGGGGGAGAGTTCATACTCAGACCATTTGGCCCTCTGAAAAGTCTTTCAGGGACCTAGGGTCCGTGTCAGGGCCACAGTTCCTTCAGTCAGCTCAGGGTCCCATCGTGTGTGATCTAGTGCAAGCTCTTTGCCTTTTCAAGCCTCCACTTCACTCTCTGTAAAAGTACCAGAGCTCTGCCCTCAGGGGCCACTTGAATTTTGTAGAGGATAAGCCACTTTGGTTGGTCCAGGCCAGTTAAGGCTTTTGCTCCAGTGACCCCCAGAGAGCTCCTGTGCCTCCCCCTCATCGTCAGAAGAGATGGCAAGGTGGAGCGAGCTTACCCCAGGTGACGATTCTAAGGGGGGTTGGCGATGGATCTTTAGGCTGGGTAGCAGATTCCGGGGGGTGGGTGTCTTGGTACAGCTTCCCGGGATTGTACTCTAGCATGGTTGCCAAGCTGACTTCTGCATGTGGTCATTCCCTTCCCAGGAGGTGTTTAGCTCTCCTATCTGGCTTGGGTTTCCAACTTCCTTACCTTGCAGGGCAGGGCCAGCTACCGGGCACAGGCTGGCTGGTTATAACATTGGAAGACTGAGCAGACAGGGGGCAGCCTGGGACCAGGCCAACAAATCCAGGATGTGAGAGCTAACCCGGGAGCCCGAGTCGGGTGGGGCCAGGCTGCCTGGGGAAAGGAAACCAAGCCAGTCTTCTCGTACAGCCTTCCTGCCAGCTCCCAGAACACTGTCCCACCCCTCGGTGCAGGGCTCCCAGGGACAGGCCATCCAACTTTGAACCTGGTAAGGGACCCATAGTGTGTGTCTTGAGTACAAGGCAAGAATGGATCTGATTAAAAGATGTTAAGGGACCTTCCGAGCCTGACAAGGTGTAGTGGCATATCTACCTGTTATCTCAGCCAAAGGGAGGCTGAGGCAGGATTGCTATGAGTGTGAAGCTAGCCTGGGCTACAAACCAAGACCCTGTCTCAGAAAGAAAAAGAAAAGAGAGAGACCCTCTGTCAGGCAGCAGTCACCCAGCCAGCAACACCTTGGCCCCTCCCTTTAGCAATGAAAGCTGACATCAGCTGGCAAACCTGTTTCCCCAGTTGTGGGTCTGAATGAAGACAGAGGGGGAGCACCCCTCTGTTCCTACCCTTCCTCTCCTCTTAAAGACCCCAGTGTAGGAGATTTGCCTTCCTGGGGACTCTGGTAGGAAAGGGTCAAAGTGCCATCTGATATATCTCAGAGTTCCTCAGGGCTCTGGTGGGGAAACCAAGACAGAGAGGGTCCTACCAAGATCATCAGAAAAGTTCCTTTAGGGCTGGAGAGATGGCTTAGTGGTTAAACGCTTGCCTATGAAGCCTAAGGACCCCGGTTTGAAGCTCGATTCTCCAGGACCCACGTAAGCCAGATGCACAAGGGGGTGCATGCATCTGGAGTTCGTTTGCAGTGGCTGGAGGCCCTGGCGCACCCATTCTCTGTCTGTCTGTCTCTCTCTGTCTCTCTCTACCTGCCTATTTCTGCATCTCTCTCAAATAAATAAATAAATAATAAAATATTAAAAAAAAAAAAAAAGAAAAGTTCCTTTAAAGCCAGGTGTGATGTACACCTGTAGTCCCAACCCTTGGGAGGCTAAGCTAGGAAGATCACTGTGAGTTCAAGGCCAGCCTGGACTAGAGAGAGACCCTGCCTCAAAAACAAAACAAAACCAAAAGAAAATAGAGGACGGCATGGACTCTTTTCCCTGCTTGGTGTTTATTTTCTGTTAATAACTTATTTTTACTTATTTATTTGAAAAAGAGACAGAGAGAGAGAGAGAGAGAGAGAGAGAGAGAGAGAGGCATGCCACGGCCTCCAGCCACTGTAAATGAACTCCAGATGCATGTGCAACCTTGTGCATCTGGCTTACGTGGGTTCTGGGAATTGAACCTGGATCCTTAGGCTTTGCAGGCAACTGCCTTAACTGCTAAGCTATCTCTCCAGCCCTCTTGGTGTCTACTTTAACCTTCACTGTGCTTACTGCTCCACAACTTTCCAGAACCTTCCATTTAGTAGGCACCTTGGGTATGAGCTGAGTGACTGGATGAAGAGGTGGGCCCCAGCTTAGTAACTGATCAAGGAAGTGATCCTAAAGGGAGTGGAGGACTGAAGGGACTGAAACAACTGGAGGGAGCGATGTGTCAGTAGAAAGTACTAGAAGCATGTTATCAGGATTAGGTGGCCCGACAGAACCGGTGAATGAGATGGAGCTCCAGGGAAGGTACTGGCAGGACATGAGGACGAGGAGACTAGGATGGCACCTCACAGGCTGGTAGTTGGGCACTATGGAAAACTTAATGCAAACTAACATGCAAATGAACAGCCCCTGGGCAGGCTCCTGGAACAGGTGGTATTCAGTAGCCCCCAACACAGTAATGGAGAGAGCACTGTGCGCTGTGGGGCACTCAGAGTCCCAAAGGTCACAGCAGGACAAACTCAGTTTATAGGTTGGAAGCCCAAGCTGAACTCTCCAGTTATGCCATGAGAACTCAGAGGGCCCAGGGAGGTCATATCAGAGCTGGAATTGACCTTGCCTGCCCACCAGTCTCTTATCCCTGGTCTCTCGAATCTTCTGCTTCATGGAAACCTGGCCAGGTCTTCTGCTGTCTCTAGAATTTTAGCTGGGTTCTGTTTCTTCCTGGACCTTGGTTTACCTTTTTGAAATGAGTAAAAGGAAGGTGGAATCACCTTCTGAGTACCTGGCCCCCTTTTCACCTCAGAGGGACAACTGGGGTTTCTTCCTCCCTGCCTCTGTTCCTAAGGCAACTGAAGTAGAGTGGGGCCATCTGAGGAGTTGGGGAGATAAGCACAGAGCCCAGGATTGGAGGAAGAGGCTGATAATCCCTGGAGTTGTTATGACAACTGAGGAGCTGATGAGAGAGTGTGGGATCCCCATGGAAACGGTAGGTTAGTTACTATAGAGACCTTGGAAAGAAATTGCCAGTTTCTATAGTGATAGGACAAGGAAGATGGTTAAGTATTGAAGGGTGTTATGGGGACCAATTGGACTACTCCTTTTTTTTTTTTTTTTTAATCTTTTTTGGTTTTTCGAGGTAGGGTCTCACTCTAGCTCAGACTGACCTGGAATTCACTATGTAGTCCCAGGGCGGCCTCGAACTCATGGCAATCATCCTACCTCTGCCTCTCGAGTGCTGGGATTAAAGGTGTGCGCCATCACGCCTGGCACTGGACCATTCCTTTTTTTTTAATTATTATTTTTTTTATTGACAACTTCTATACTTATATACACACACAAAAAAAAAAACCACCTGATATTTCCCTCCCCTCCCCTCATTCCACTTTAGAACTCCAATCTCCATCATATCCCCTCCCTCTCTCCATTAGTCTGTCTTTTAATTTGATGTCATCATCTTTTTCTTCTATTTTGAGGGTCTTGCGGAGGTATTGCTAAGCACTGCAAGGTCATGGATATCAAGGCCAATTTCTGTCTGGGCAGTTGCATTGTAAGAAGTCATACCCTTCCTTTGGCTCTTCCATTCTATCTGCCCCCTCTTCTGCAATGGTCCCTGAGCCTTAGAGGGTGTGACAGAGGTGTTTCAGTGCTGGGCATTCCTCCATCCCTTCTTCTCAGCACTATGTTGCCTTTTGGGTCATCCCAGTGGTCATCGCCATCTGAAAAGAGAAGCTTCTCTTTCTATTAGCTTGTCTAATTTATTTATTTGAGAGAGAGAGAAAGAGGCAGGCAGAGAGAGAGAGAATGGGCACACCAGGGCCTCCAGCCACTGCAAATGAACTCCAGATGCATGTACCACCTTGTGCATCTGGCTTATGTGGGTACTGGGGAATTAAGCCTTGAACCGGGGATCCTTAGGCTGTATAGGCAAGCAATTAACCACTAAGCTATCTCTCCAGCCCCTGGACCATTCCTTTTAATACTCCTGGTCCAGGTAAGGGCCATAGATTGGCTCAGTCATTTGGGCACTTGGAACACTAGCCTTAGTTGTCCCCACCTCCAGCAAAGTGCCACCTTCCTGCTTTATCCCACCACCTCAGGTTCTCCAAGACTGGCCTATAGTTCATTCTTCCCTCCCTTTCTCCCTCGCTTTCTTTCTTCTTTCCTTTTTAAAATTTATTTATTTTTATTTGAGACAAAGAAAGAGGGAGAGAGAAAGAGAGAGAATGGGCATGCCAGAGCCTCTAGCCACTGCAAATGAAGTCTAGACACATGTGCCACCTTGTGCATCTGGCTTACATGAGACCTGGAGAATCGAACCTGGATTCTTAGGCTTCTCAGGCAAGCACCTTAACCGCTAAGCCATCTCTCCAGCTCTCTCCTTTTCTTTCTGTCAATCTATCTATCTATTATTTATTTATTTGCAAGCAGAAATTGAGAAAGAGAATGGGCATGCCAGGATCTCCTGGCACTGCAAATGAACTCCAGACCACATGTGCCACTTTGTGCATCTGGCTGGGGAAATTGAACCCAGGCCATCAGACTTTGCAAGCAAGTGCCTTAAACCACTGAGCCATCTCTCCAGCCCTTGTTTTGTTTGTTTGTTTGGTTGGTTTTTGGTAGGGTCTCGCTGTAGCTCAGGCTGACCTGGAATTCACTATGTAGTCTCAGGGTGGCCTTGAACCCTTGGCAATCCTCCTACCTCTGCCTCCCAAGTGGTGGGGTTAAAGGCATGCGCCAGCATTCCTGGCTTTTGTTTGTTTGTTTGTTTTTGAAACAGGGTCTCACTCTAGCCCAAGCTAGCCTGGAACTCACTCTGTAGCCTAGGGTGCCCTCAAACTCATGGCAGTCCTCCTACCTTAGCCTCCATAGTGTTAGGATTAAAGGCTTGCACCACCTTACCTGACTTCTTCTTTTAATCCTTTTAAAAATATTTTATTATTTATTTATTAGAGAGAGAGAGGAAGAGAAGAGAGGAAGAGAGGGGGCATGCATGGCCTCCTGCCACTGCAAACAAACTCCAGATGCATGCACCACCTAGTGCATCTGGATTTACATGGGTACTGGGGAATCAAACTTAGGTCCCTGGGCTTTGCAGGCAAGTGTCTTAACCACTAAGCCATCTCTCCAGCCTGTGTTTTTTTTTTTTTTTTTTTTTTTTTTTTTTTTTTGCAAGGTAGGGGTCTCACTCTGGCCCAGGCATGACCTGGAATTAACTAAGTCTCAGTATGATGAATGTGTTTGTGTAGGCGTGCGCCACCACGCCCGGCTAAACGGCAGACCCGAGCCTGTGAGCAGATGCATGTTTGGAGTGTGAGCAGATGAGGACAATCATGGGTGTTGATCCTTATTTTCCACCTTGTTTGAAGCAGGGTCTCTGTGTGTGTGTGTGGGGGGGTGTATGTGTATGTGGAGGCCAGAGGTTGACTTCAGGTGTCTTCCTTGATGGCTCGGCACCTTCTTATTGAGGTGGGGTCTCTCCCTCGAACTCAAGGGTTTGCAGAGTCCAGCTACCCATCTTGTCCCGGGGAATTCCTGTTTCTGCCTCCTGAGCACTGGGATGACAGGAAGGTTGCCACACCTACCTGACATTCATGTGTATGCTGGTGATCCAAACTCTGGTCTTCACACTTGTGCAGCAAACACTTTGTCCATTGAGCCATTTCCCCAGCCCCCAGGATCTCTCTTGTCAGCTGCTGCATACTCCAGGCTCACTGGCCCATGAGTTTCCGGGGGTTCTCCTGCCTCTACTCTCATCTGGACAGGAACAGTGGGATTACAGATCCATGCCAGTGTGTGTGGTTCTCCATGGGTTCTAGGAATCCAAACTCAGGTTCTCATGCTTGCACAGTAAGCCCTTTTACTCACTGAGCCATCACCCTGGCCCCTATGTATTGTTTTTAAATAATTTTTAAATTTTTATTTATTTATTTTTTAGAGACACAGAGAGAGAGTGAGAATGGGCATGTCAGGGCCTCGAACCACTGCAGTTGAACTCCAGATGCATGTACCACCATGTGCAACCAGCTTACGTGGGACCCGAGAATTGAACTGCGGTCTTTCGGCTTCGCAAACATGTGCCTTAACCGCTAAGCCATTTCTCCAGCCCCGATTTATTGTTTTTGTGTTGTAGCCAGAAGCCACCTTTGGCTTGACATTACCCTCTCATTCCTGACACTAAGTGGAGGACTCTAGTCCTGAGAGACCATCCTGTCCACACCCTTCTCGCCTGTCCAGTTTCTTTTCTTTTCTTTGTTTTTTAATATTTAATTTTTTTTTTTTTTTTTTTATTTATTTGAGAGAGGGTCTCACTCTGGTCCAGGCTGAGAGAGTCTCAGGGAGAGAGGCAAGAGAGAGTGCTGGGATTAAAGGCCAGGCCAGGGCTTAATTTTTATTTATTTATTTGAGAGAGGGAAAGAGGCAGAGAGAGAGGGAGAGGGAGAGGGAGAGAGAAAGGGCAGGCCAGGGCTTCCCGCCACTGCAAACGCGCCACCTTGTGCATCTGGCTTGTGGGTCCTGGGGAATCGAACTGAGGTCCTTTGGCTTTGCAGGCAAGCACCTTAACTACGAAGCCATCTCTCCAGTCCTGTCCCATTTCTTGATCTGTTCTTGGAGATGAATTCAGGTCTGACTGAGAGGAATCTCAGGAGCTGTGGTCAGTTCTCTCTACTCTTTGGAGGGAGCTCTTCCTCGGGATTATATCTACCTCCCTGCCTGGCGCAATAAGATAGGGGAGGGCCCAGGAGGCCTCATCTGTGTACTGAGCTAAGGGCTGCCTCTTGCCTTCACTCACAGACAGGAGTTGGAGTGTTTCCCTAGAATGCCAGGAGTTTGGTCTGGCTCTGAGCTCCTGGTCACCCTACTCTTTGCTGTGCCAGGTAGGTGTGGCTGCCACTGAGCAAAGGAACTATTTTAAAGAGGCAGTTGAAGCTCAGAAAGGGTTCATGTTAAGTAACAAGCTGTCCAGTGTTCAGGCAGGAGCTGGGTTTCAAAATGCACGAGCTTAGCCACTGGTTCTGTTAGTAACTCTAACCTATGCAGTACCAAATGGGGTAGGTCTTTGGAAAAGAGCTGGTATTGATTGTGGGGGTGTGGGGGGAATGTTTCTGAAGAGGAAACCTGGAGATCAAAGCCTGTGCAGCCCTGTGGGGGAGGACAGCTGAGCATGCCTTTGGAATGGGACATCTAGCCAGTTTGGGGAGCTGAGGCTGGAGATGAGGGAACACCATTCTTTTAGGGCCTTGGATGGGGAGGGAGGCTATAGACTTGCTCTTGAAGATAGGGTCTGTGGCCTGGAGAGATGGCTTAGCGGTTAAGGAGCTTGCCTGCAAAGCCAAAGGACCTAGTTTCAATTCCCCAAGACCTGCATAAGCCAGATGCACAAGGTGGTGCATGCGTCTGGAGTTTGTTTGCAGAGGCTGAAGGCCTAGCACGCCCGTTCTCTCTCTCTCCCTCTCCTAGTCTCTCTCAAATAAATAAATAAGTAAAGTAAAACATTTATTTATATATGTATATATATAGATAGATAGATAGATAGATAGATAGATAGATAGATAGATAGATAGATAGATAGATAGATAGATAGGATCTCTGCCAGGGTGGTGACTGGCTGATCGGGCACTGATGAGGGCTAATGAGTACTGGAAGCCCACTGTGTGCTCAGCTAGGACTAGATCATGCAGAATTCAAAGGCAGCACTGTGCCAGGCAGCTTAGTGGTTCCTAGCTTTCTGGCAAACAGCCCTTTTTCCAAAAGCCACAGCTCCTTGCCCTTAGCCCCTCTTGGTTTATCTTCTCCTGGGTTCCTTGCCAACCTATGGGCTATTTGTTCCTCACTAGCCCTTGAGACCCCCTCACTCTAGCACTCTCTGAGTGTACTCAGGGCTACCTGGGCATATGTTGGGGTCCTTACAGGGGTGATCATTGGGCACCCATCTCCCTGAAGATCCTGACCTCTCCTCTACTTCTTCTTGTGCAGCAGGACCTGAGTACCACTTCCTCAGAGGCCCAAGGACCCTGGGGTGGGCTTAGCCTGTGTGGTTGTTCCTTGCTTTCAGCTTAGAGCTGGAAAGGGCAAGCAGGGCATGAGGAGAGCAAGCACCATTGCTACCCCTTCTGGGCACTGCACCCGGCTCCTGCAGAGACTCCCATACCTCCAGCACTGCAGCCTCAAGTAGTGGGACCCCGATCAGAGCTGACCTGAGGCCTCCCAGGTTCTCTCTCTGTGTGTGTTTATTTTATTTTATTTATTTGAGAGAGAGAGAATGAGTGGGTGCGCCGGGGCCTCTAGCCACTGCAAACGAACTTCAAGCACTACCTTGTACATCTGGCTTTAAGTGGGTGCTGGGGACTCAAACTCCGGTCCTTAGGCTTTGCAGGCAAATGCCTTAACCACTAAGCCATCTCTCCAGCCCTAGTTCTTGTGTTCTTAAGACTCTCTTCATGCCCCTCAGGAGCCCATGGAGGCTGTCTTGAGTGGTGTAACCCTGAACCCAGTTCAACCTGGACTTGGGGAGTTTCAGGACTGCACAGGCCAAAGGTGTGATTTCAGAGACAGAGTGCAGGACTAAGAATGCCAGGGACCTAGGTGTGGGAAGGCCTCGGTGATGGCCGCGAGGAGGGTGGGAGGTTCCTGCTTCAGTATACATAAAGCCCAAGTCACTGAAACAGTGGGATGAGAGGCCTAAAGACCAAGCTCACAGATGGCCTTTTTAATTTTTATTTATTTATATTTTTTTGGTTTTGGATGGTCTCAGGCTGGTCCAGGCTGACCTGGAATTAACTAGTAGTCTCAGGGTGACCTAAACTCAAGATCCTCACCTCTGCAGATGGCTTTTTAAAAAATACATATTTTTTATTTTTATTTATTTATTTATTAGAGACAGAGAGAGAGGGAGAGAGGGAGAATGGACCTCTAGCCACTGCAAACAAACTCCAGCCACATGTGCCACCATGTGCATCTGGCTTATGTGTGACCTGGAGAATTGAACCAGGGTCCTTATGCTTCACATTTTTAATTTTTTAAAGGATTTTATTTTTATTTACTTCAGACTGCCTTTTTTTTTAAACTTTTTATTTTTTATTATTTTTTTTTTGGAGAGAGACACAGAGAGAGACAGACACACACACACACAGAGAGAGAGAGAGAGAGAGAGAGAGAGAGGGAGAGGGAGAGAGGGAAACAGAGATGAGCTCGCCAGCAGTGTCTCAGCTGCTGCGAACAAAATCCAGATGTGTGCGCCTCCTTGTGGTCAAGTGCGGCATTGCGCCCTTGTGTCACTTTGCATCTGGCTAAACGTGGGACCTGGAGATTGGAACCGCTGGAGATTGGAACCAGTGTTCTTAGGCTTAGGAGGCAGGCGCCTTAACCCCTAAGCCATCTCTCCAGCCCAGACTGCCTTTTTTTAATGCGCGCGAGAGAACTGGTGCACCAGAGCATCCTGCCACTGCAATTGAACCCCAGCATGGGCATCCCCTTGTGCACATGTGCGACTTTGCACACTTGAGTCACCGTGCATCTGGGGTACATAGGACCTAGAGAGTTGAACATGAGTCCTTAGGCTTTGCAGACAAGCACCTTAACTACTAAACCATGTCTCCAGCCCAGCAGAGGGGTTTTTATCAGAGGGGTGGGGGCGGTCAGATTGGGGCTTTAGGGTGTTTAGCAGAGCTGAAGTTGATAAAAATTCCTTATATACTGGGGGATAGTTGATGTAGAAGAGGGAACATTGTGCTAGTACATTTTTGGTTTTTTTTGGAAAGCAAAAGGAATTTGTGAGGTCACTGAGGCAGGAGTCAGGGGTCACAAGGCCAGTTTGGGCTGACTGACTGGCTAGCAGCTGTTCATGGCCCTAGAACAAAGGTCTGGCTTCCAGGATCCAGAAAGGTACAGCTGGAATGAAGGTAGTGGGTCACTTCTGGGGCCTCCCACTTTCTCACCTGTAACAGAAAGGTTCAGAAAAAAAAATCGTCCAAGAGTCCTGGCGTGTTAGCTTTCAATTGTTATGACAAAATACCCCAGAGGATGGACTTACGAAGGAAAGTCTTATTTTAGTTGGTGATTTCAGAGATTTCCGTCCATTGCCAGCTGGTTTCAGTTGCTTTTAAGACTTTTAGGGAAGATCAAAGGAGAGAAGGGTGGAGGTGGAGGAAAGCCCCTCACCTTATAGCAACCAGGAAAGACAGAGAGGAGGAGGAAGGGAAGGAAAGAGAACAAAGAATGTGTGTGTACACATCAGGGACAAAATATAGCCTCCAGGGGCTGGAGAGATGGCTCTGCAGTTAAAGGACATTCCCCACTACTCACTTAAAGCCAGATGCACTAAGTGGCACATGCGTCTGGAGTTTGTTTGCAATGGCTGGAGGCCCTGGTGCAGCCAAGCACACTCTCTCTATGTCTGCCTCTTTCTCTCAAATAAATCCATATATATATATATATATATATATATATATATATATATATATATATATATATATATGATGGAAGCCGGGCGTGGTGGCACACACCTTTAATCCCAACACTCAGAAGTCAGTAGTAGGAGGATTGCTGTGAGTTTGAGGCCACCCTGAGGTTACAGAGTGAATTCCAGGTCAGCCTGGGCTAGAGTGAGACCCTACCTCAAAAAAACAAAGAAAAAAAAAGATTATATATACGTATGTATGTATGTATGTATATATATATATATATATATATATATATATATATATATATATATATGGCTTCTAAGGGTATGTTCCTATATACCATTTCCTCTGAAGTTTCCACTATCTCTCAGTAGTACCTCAGATTATAAACCTATAGATGGATTAAACCATTAATAAGGTTGGAGCCCTTCTGAGTCAGTCACTTCCCACAAGTCCCACCTCTGCATATTACTGCATTGGGGGTCATGATCTTTTGGGGGACACTCCAGATCTAAGCTATTACACCTGGCCTCCTGGTGTTTCAAAATCTGGGCATTTTGGTCTCCTTGCTGGTTGGTGGGGAAGGAGGCTGCCAGCAGCAGGGAGTGGAGAGGTCAACAAAGGCAACTGACAACAAAGTCACAGTGGTGGCATCCCGCTTCTTGGTGGCATGACTCCTTTCTAGGTTTCCTGGGCTTTGTATCTTGGCTGAAATGTACAAGAAGCCAGGGGTAGTGGCCCACAACTATAACCGCAGCACTTAGAAGGTGGTGGAAGGAGCCGGGCATGATGGCGCACACCTTTAATCCCAGCACTTGGGAGGCAGAGGTAGGAGGATTGCTGAGAGTTCAAGGCCAACCTGAGACTACATAGTGAATTCCAGGTCAGCCTGGGCCAGAGTGAAACTCTACCTCAAAAAAAAAAAAAAAAAAAAAAAAAAAAAAAAAGTTCATGATCAACCTTGGCTACATAGAGAGTTCTGGGCCTGTCTCAAACAAACTAATAAAGGAGTCAGGCACCCCTTTAATTCTAGCACTTGGAAGGCTGAGGTAGGAGGATCTCTATGAGTTTCAGGCCACCCTGAGGCTGCATAGTGAATTCCAGGTCAGCCTGGGCTAGAAAGAGACCCTACCTCCAAAAACAAAAACAAAAACAACCCCCCCCCCCAAAAAAAAAAACTGGTAAAGGGCTAGAGAGATGGCTTACTGGTTAAAGCATTTGCCTGCAAAGCCAAAGGATCCCGGTTCAATTCTCTAGGACCCACATTAGCCAGATGCACAAGGGGATGCATGCATCTGGAGTTTGTTTGCAGTGGCTGGAGGCCCTGGCATGCCCATTCTCTACCTCTTTCTCTCTTTCAAATAAATAAATAAATAAATAAATAAACAAACAAACAAACAAACAAACAAATAAAATATTTTAAAATAACTTGTAAAGACTGGAGAGACGGTTTAGTGGTTAAGGTGCTTGCCAGCGAAGCCTAGGGATACAGGTTCGATTCCCCAGTACCCACACCCATGTAAGCCAGATGCTCTTGCTGGCACATGCGTCTGTAGTTCATTTGCAGTGGCTAGAGGCCCTGGCACACCCATTCTCTCTCTCTCACACACACATACATACATATAAATAAATAAACTAATAGAATGTACGAAAAGGTGTCCTGCTGCACTGTGGGGAGACCTTGCCCCAGCTCTGCTGGGGTCTGTCCAGGCCTGGGTCTGATGTATGGGGGGGGAGGGTCCTAGGTGTGAGGTCCAAGGCCCCTGGGAGCACCTCAGTCAGGCCGAGTGACAACTCAACTGTGCTTTGCTCTTCCTTCCCCAGTGAGTGCAGCCCTGGCCCGGGTCTCTGACTCCTTGGAAAGGAGACGGCTTGTGGATTCCAGATGGGGCCCAGAAGATAGGGAGGAAAGGTCAAGGCCAGCGCAGATGCCAGGACCTACCTCTATGCCCTGAGAGTAGCTTTAGTTTGGGGCAAACTCGGGCTGGGATAGAATTTCCTCAACTGTATCCCTGAGCAAAGACCTGGGGAGTCCAAGTTGGGTGGCCAGGACATGAGGAGACCAAGGTGTGGGTCAATCTTGCCTACCTTCCCTGGGCCTGGGTTTTTTTGTTTTGTTTTGTTTTGTTTTTTGGTGTTTTGAAGTAGGGTCTCACTCTAGCTCAGGCTGACCTGGAATTCACTATGTAGTCTCAGGGTGGCCTCGAACTCACGGCGATCCTCCTACCTCTGCTTCCCGAGTGCTGGGATTAAAGGCGTGCGCCACCACTCCCGGCTTTTGTTTTTGTTTTTAATATTTAATTAATTTATTTATTTGAGAGAGAGAGAGAGGAGAGAGAATGGGCGTGCCAGGGCCTCCAGCCACTGCCAAAAGAATTCCAGATGCATGTGCTCCTCTGTGCTTCTGGCTTACGTGGGTCCTGAAGAATTAAACTGGCATCCTTGGGCTTTAAAAGCAAACGCCTTAACCGCTAAGCCATCTCTCCAGACCGGGCCTGATTTTTTTTTTTTTGTTTGTTTTTTTTGTGGGGGAAGGCCAAGTCTTGCACTGTATTCGAATTCCCCAGTTGCAAGGATGGCTCCCAGGGCAGGCTGGCCCCACCCCACTGTGCTTCAAGGCCCCACCCACAGTACTTTGCCGGGTCCCTTACAGTCTCTCTGGTGCACTCAGAGCCCAGGGTGCTCCTGCCCGCCCCCCACATCCCTGCGGTCTGCCGGGAGGAAGCGGCTGCCCTCCCCCACCGTGACTTTGCGCTTCCTGCCCCAGTGGGGCGGGAGGAGACAGTTTCCCGTTCACACCAGTTTCCCTAGCGGCGCCCACACTTTGGGCGCAACCGCTGCCCCTCTGGCCCATGGAACCAGCCTTGGGGTCTGAGGTCCAGGTAAACAGCAAGGTTGCATGGAGATTCCCGAGGAAAGTCAGGGCTTTCTTCAGGGATGCTAGACTGTAGGTGTGGGGGTGTGTGTGTGTGTGTGTGTGTGTGTGTGTGTGTGTGTGTGTGTATGCCTGGGGTGCCTGTCCAACATTGCACATACATCCTGAGTACAGGAGGGTTTCCAGGAGGTGGCGGCTGCAGAGTTGGGAGAAGGTAGCACTAGACCCCCTGCCCCAAGGATTTGGGGAGGGTGGGGACAGCTGGTGAATGGGAGACCTCCTTGTCCTGCGCCTACAGCACTAGTGGTGGGCCACAGCCCCACCCCACCTAAGCCCCTCCCCTGCCTGGATCCAGCCCGTCTGAGTAGAGAGGTAGGAGCTGAGGCCAAAGGTGAGGCTGAGAAGCAGCTGAGGTTTGGAAGAGCGCTGTCCGCTCTCCTCTGACACTGACCTGCCCTGTGGGACCCTGTCCCTCCCTCCCATTCTCCACTCCCACCATTCCGCGATGTAATCCCTGTCCTTTCTTCATGGAGCCCCCTTCAACCTCCTCATTGCCTTGAACTCTTGCTTGCAGAAGGACCTGGGCTACCTGCAGCAGTGGCTGAAGGCGTTTGTGGGCGCCTTTGAGAAGACCATCTCTCTGTCCTCCCTGGAGCCACGAAGGTGAGAGAGTGGCTTTGCACAGAAGCCAGGACTGGCCAGGGAGGTAGAGCAGTCCTTGATACTCAACGCAGTGACCCCTTCCTTCCTTGCTTGCAGGCCGGAGGAGGCAGGTGCAGAGGTCCCTCTGCTGCCTCCGGATGCTCTGCATGTGCTGGCCGAGCAGCTGGACCAGGGAGACTTGGAGCAAGCGCAGTTACTACTCAAGCTCTTCATCATCCTCTGCAGGTTGGCATCACGGCAAGTGGAAGTGTGGGCTTGGGAGCGGGGGCTCTGGTGCATTCGCGTGACTTCTACCGCCTTCCTTCATGTCTCCAGGAACCTGGAGAATGTCGAGGCAGGTTGGGGCCAGGTGCTGGTGCCCCGTGTGCTGGCACTGCTCACTGGGCTGGTGGCTGAGGTGAGTGGCCCTCATCTGGGGTGCGTGGAGGCAGGCAGCGGGCTACAGTTATGGCTGGCTAACCCTCCGTTTCGTCTTACATTGCAGCTCAAAGGAACCACATCGTCCCAGGAGGGCCGAGGGATCCAGCTACAGAATGTAGCCCTGCATGCCCTGCTTCTCTGTGAGGGTCTCTTTGACCCTTACCAGACCTGGAGGCGCCAGCACAATGGGTGAGACCCAGCCCTCAGACGGGGGTGGGGGGGTGAAGGGGGGAGACCCACAGGAGGCTGGGGAAGAAGGATGGGGGACTTTGGGCTGAAGCCCTTTGGGACTGGCCTGTGTGCAGGCTGGCGGAGAATGAATGACCAATGACCTGGAGGAAGAGAAGAGGTGAGAGTTCAGCTGATGGATACCAGTGCCTGGCCTCACCCCCACTCTCCCCACCCCCAGGGAAGTCATCAGCTCCAAGGAGAAGAGCAAATACAAATTCCCTCCTGCTGTTTTGCCCTGTGAATTCGGAGTCTTCTTCCAAGGTCAGGCTCTTCCCCTACACCCCACTAGGCCCCACCTGGCCCCGCCCCCAAACCCAGGCCTCTTCCTTGCAGTTCCTTCATTCCTTTAGCCTCCTGCAAGCCCGCAACAGCCATAGGGGCCCTCCAACGGCCTAGATGGAGTTTAGGGGTGGAGAGAAGAGAAAGCGCATGTCTGGGCAAAGTCATTCTTGGGGTGGAGTGAGGGCCTCCTTGACCTCCCCCTAGATTTCCCATCTTCTTTCTCGTCTGGCTCCACTCAGCCATTTTTTTTTCTGTTTTTGTTTTTGATTTTTTTATTTTAATTAATTAATTTATTTATTTATTAGAGACAGAGAAAGGGAGAGAATGGGGGTGCCAGGGCCTCCAGCCACTGCAGACAAACTCCAGATGCATGGGCCACCTTGTACATCTGGCTCACATGGGACCTGGAGAATCAAACCTGGATCCTTAGGCTTCGCAGGCAAGCGCCTTAACTGCTAAATCATCTCTCCAGCACCCCCCCCTTTTAAAAATATTTTATTTATTTGAGAGAGGGAAAGAGGCAGAGTGAGGAGAGAGAGAGAGAGAGAGAGACTGGGGGTGCCAGGGCTTCCAGCCACTTCAAATGAACTCCAGACACATGCACCACCTCGTGCATCTGGCTTATGTGGGTCCTGGAAAATCAAACTGAAATCCTTTGCCTTTGCAGGAAAATGTCTTAACCGCTAAGCCACCTCTGCAGCCTCCCCCTTTTTTTTTCAAGGTAGGGTCTCTAGTTCAGTCTGACCTGGAATTCACTATGTAGTCTCGGGGTGGCCTTGAACTCATGGCAATCCTCCTACCCCTGCATCCCAAGTGCTAGGATTAAAGGCCGGCCAGTCAGCCATTTGCACTTTGATCTTGTCCACCTGAAAACTCCCCAACCAGTCCCCTGTGTCCCTCCCTTCCTCAAAAACCTGGTTGTACTAACTGTCTCCACCCAGTCACTCCTCCTTCCTAGAGAAGGGATGCCCAGGATCCCTTTGGTCACTTGTTCTCACTGCTGACTTCTTCTGGGCTCCCTATCTTCTCATTGGAAGATCAGTGGTCAGCACTTGATATGGTCAGGGCAGGAAGTGGACTGGACAGAGTCAGAGGCCAGCAGGGCTGTAGGAGGTGGATGCTTACGGGGTATATAGTGAGTCAGTGACTGTGATACCAGTGGAGCTCCAAGCCTGGTTCAGGAGGGGAGGGTCCAGAGGGACTCCCTATTTCCATTCCTCACAGCCTGGGCACTCTTGAGACCAACTGGATTTCACCTCCCACTGTGGACCCCTCCAGTGGCAGTGTGATATCTTCAGGATTGAGTTTCATTCCTCCCCACAGCCTTCTTTTAAAAAATATTTTTGCTGGCGTGGTGGAGCACGCCTTTAATCCTTGCACTTGGGAGGCAGAAGTCGGAGGATCACTGTGAGTTTGAGGCCACCTTGAGACTGCATAGTGAATTCCAAGTCAGCCTGGGCTACAGTGAGACCCTACCTCAAAAAAACAAACGAGGGCTGGAGAGATGGCTTAGTGGTTAAGGCGCCTGCCTCCTAAGCCTAAGAACACTGGTTCCAATCTCCAGCAGTTTCAGTCTCCAGGTCCCACGTTTAGCCAGATGCAAAGTGACACAAGGGCGCAATGCTACACTTGGCCACAAGGGGGCGCACACATCTGGATTTCGTTCACAGCTGCTGAGAGGCTGCTGGCGCACCCATCTCTGTCTTCCTCTCCCTCTCTCTCTGTCTCTTTCAAAAAAAAAAAAAAAAAAAAGGAGCTGGAGAGATGGCTTAGTGGTTAAGGCGCTTGCCTGCAAAGCCAAATGACTTTGGTTTGATTCCCCAGGACCCAGGTAAGCCAGATGCACAAGGTGGCGCTTGCATCTAGAGTTTGCAGTGGCTAGAAGCCCTGGCGCATCCATTTTCTCTCTCTCTCTCTCTCTCTCTCTCCTCGCCCTCTCAAATAAATAAAATAAATTAATTAATTAAAAAATATTTTTTAAGCTGAGCATGGTGGCGCACGCCTTTAATCCCAGCACTCGTGAGGCAGAGGTAGGAGGCCACCCAGAGACTACATAGTGAATTCAGCCTGACCTAGAGACCCTACCTTGAAAAATCAAAAAATAAAAAATTAAAATGTATATATATATATTATTGATTGCAAAGAGAGAGAGAGAGAAATGAATAGGCATGCCAGGGCCTCTTGCCACTGCAAACAAATTCCAAATGCATCTACCACTTTGTACATCTGACTTTACATGGGTATTGGGGTATTGAACCCAGGTCTGTAGGCTTTCCAAGCAAGTGCCTTTAACCAATAAGCCATCTCTCCAGTCCCAGCCTTCTTTTTAAAAAATAAATTGGAGCCTGGAGAGATGGCTTAGTGGTTAAGGTGCTTGTTTGTGAAGCCTAAAAACTCATGTTCAGATCTCCAGGTCCCATGTAGCCAGATGCAGTGATGCAAGTGCACAATGTTGCACATGCACACAAGGGGGCACATGTGTCTGGAGTCATTTGCAGCAGGCTGAAGGTCCCATTGTGCCCATTCTCTATATGTATATATACTTCTTTCTCAATAAATAAATAAATAAATTGAGAGCTTGGTATGGTGTCACACGCCTTTAATCCCAGCACTCTAGAGGCAGAGGTAGGAGGATCACCATGAGTTCAAGGCCAGCCTGGGGCTACAGAGTGAGTTCCAGGTTAGAGTTCTGGGCTAGAGTGAGATCCTACCTTGAAAAAAAAAATTAATTAATTAAATTAAATTAAAATAAATTGGGGGCTGGAGAGATGGCTTAGCAGTTAAGGTGCTTGCCTGCAAAACCTAATGACCCAGGTTTGACTCCCCAGTGCCCATGTAAAGCCAGATGCACAAGGTGGTGCATGTGTCTGGAGTTTGTTTGCAGTGGCTAGAGATCCTAGTGTGCCCATTTATTCTCTCTCTCCTTTTTTCTCTCAAAATAAATAAACCAAATAATAATAATAAAGTAATAAATTATTTGTTTGCATGAGGTGAAGGGGGATCTCAAGGTCTCTTGACACTGTATTTGAACCCTGGCCTAAAGACTTTACAAGCAAGCACCATAAACTGCTAAACCATCTCCCCAGCCCCTTCCTACAGCCTTTCTTTCTGCCCTTCAAGCTTCTCACTTTTGTCCCTTCATCCCTAGAATGTTACCAGCTCCTCTGCCCGCCCTTCCCGGGGTATTGGCCCACACTGTGGCCTCTCCTTTTCACAGGCCATCTGCATTCTCAGGTCTCACTTCAAAAGTGCTGTCTGTCTCAGGAAGGCCCCCACTCCATCCCACCTGAACTGTACCAGCCCTACTCCCCGGCATGTGACCCAGAGCTGGCCCCTTCTGCTGTCTGGGTTTCAGTCATGACCTGGCATCCTGTCCAGCTTGGCTGGAGAGGAGCCACCCACGTGGCTGTGAAAGCCCCTGGAAGTCCCTGGTGGGCACAGGTGGGGGAGGATAGGGTCCTGGTACAGTCGATAGAGTAGGGTCCCCAGGGCAGGGTACCAGAGAAGCAGGTTTGCATCTGAGGAACAACACCTTGGGCCTTCGTGGGGAAGCACAAAGCCAAAGTGTCATTCTGGGACTCCCACTTGGGGGCCATGAGGATTCTAGGAAGCTGTCTGGACGCTCATGGCTGGACCATATGTCCCTCAAGCCCCACCGTGCCCCTACGTGGCCTAACCCTATGATGTCTAAGAACCAGGGCAGGGTGAGGTCATCTCCCTCAGGTCGAGACCCTTCCTTCGTTCAGCAGCCACCCCATACCCCCATGCTGGGACACCCACCTCTCGTACAGTAGTCCCCCTGGCCCACAGCCTTCCCACCTTTGTCCCGCCCTGTTCACCACCCAGAGAGTTTGCAGGATGCTGACCGCGACCGCTTGCCTGCCGTGCTGCTGTTGAGGCTCATTCACCTCTTTGGTGCTGTCCTTGCAGGAGGAAAGGTAACCTGGGGTGGGGGGAGAGGGGCGGGGGTGGGAGGAGGGTGGCCCTCTCTGCACCTTGATGCCAAGTGAGCCCCGTGCCAACCACTCATCACTTTTCCTCCCCTGCAGGAGAATGGGCAGATGGCTGTGAGTGCTGGCTCCGTGCAGGGCCTATTGGGTGTGGTGCAGAGTTGGGGCCGTGGCCCGGCTCAGGACCCCCGTGTGGTGCCAATGGCCTTGGAGGCACTGGTGGGTGCAGTGCATGTCCTGCACGCTAGCCGTGCACCTCCCCGCGGGCCAGAACTCCGCACTTTGCTTGAGGGCTACTTCCGAATCCTTAATGCTGACTGGCCAGCTAGTCCCAGCTCGGGCCCTGAAGAGGCTCTGGTCACCCTGAGGGTCAGCATGCTCGGTGGGTATGGGTTCCCTGGCTCTCAGGGATGGGAACACCCACTTGATGATGGAAAGGTTGGACTGGGCAGCAGAAGGAAGAAGGTTTAAGATTGCTTGGAAAAAAGTCTAACCTTGACCCCTACGCAGATGCCATCCCCATGATGCTGGCATGTGAGGACCGGCCCGTGCTGCAGGCCACCTTCCTTAGCAACAATTGCTTTGAACATCTTATTCGCCTCATCCAAAACAGCAAGGTGGGTGGGGCCCTATGTGGGGGTGGAAGACCCGGGAACCCAGAGGCAGGGAACCACATGAGAGATGCTTGGGGTGGCCAGGCGTGGTGGTACGCACCTTTAATTCCAGCACTCAGGAGGCAGAGGTAGGAGGGTAGTTGTGAGTCTGAGGCCAACCTGAGAATACAGAGTGAATTTCAGACAACTTGGGCTATAGCAAGCTCCTAACCTCAAAAGAAAGAAAGAGAGAGAAAGAAGAAAGAAAAAGATGCAAGGCTATTGTTGAGCAAGCATGGCTATGTCCTGTGTTCAGGGCCTGGGGCATGGACAAGGTTTGGCCCTTTGGGGCCTTGGTCCCACCCACTCTTCCCTAGTGCTTGGTAGGGCACTTTAACTAGGACTCAGGGTGCCACTTCGCTCTGGGGCAGAGCCCTGGCAGCTGCCACTGCTCTTCTCTAACCTCACCGTCTCCATCTTCCTCTTTCTTTTCTCCTTTGCCTCTTCTACTGTGCCCCCTCCCCACAGCTGTACCTGCAGGCCCGGGCGCCCCCTGAGGGGCACAGTGACCTGGCTACCCGGTTACTGACCGAGCCCGATGTCCAGAAGGTATCACTTGGGGCTCACCAAGTTCAGGCACCACCTCCTCCGGCTCCTTCTTTGAGTTTTTCCCCACCCTAGCCCAGGGGATAAGGAGATGTGTGTGCGACCTGGCAGTAGGTCCCCCATGCTCTCTTATCCACTTTGCACTGGCTGGAAGTGGTCTGTTGCCTGCTGGTATTAGAACTGGATGCCTGGGTGTGACTATACCAAACTGGAAGGAACCTTCGAAACTCTCCACCACCTGCCCTCCCCCGATTTCTCAGAAGGGGAAGCAAAGACTTATACACCCAGAGATCCGTCAGTAGTCACCCACAGAGGCAGGGGTCCCCCCAGAAGGATCACTTCTTTCTGTGGATCCTGACATCTAGCCCAAACGGATCACGGGGAGTTTCCCAGCCCTTCGTGATGCCTCGTTGTTTGTGAAGGCTGTAGGAAGCTGCAGCGTATCAGATGGGGGTGCTACATCTGGACCCCAACCTCCAGATCCTCTTCATGAGGTAGCCTTATTATTCACGGCTTGCGGTCACTTTCTGAGAACCTGCCTGCCCATTCAGCTCCAAAGCAGGCAGGGCAAGGAGACTCCCTTTTGTTTTCCTAGATAAGAAAACAAGCCTGGAGAGGGGGGGACAAGGTTGCCTGAGACCAGCCCCCCCCCGGGGAACTGGGAGCAAAGGACTCGTGGGGCCAAAACATAACTCAGACCTGCTGCTAAACTCAGCCTTCTCAGCCCCTCACTTCTCAGGGTAGGGCCAGGGGAGTGAGACGCATGCCTCTGAGGCACAGTGAACCCACTGATCTCGGGGTTGGGGGCAGGGTAGGACTTGAAGTTCTCGAAGGTTCTTCTACTGCTGAGATCCTGTGGTTGATTATCTCTACACTCCCTGACCCTCTGTGAATCATCATGGGTGATGAGGGGGCACTTGCTGGCCCGCTTGCACGTGTGTGTTGAGCTTGGGTGGGCATGTGGGGTCCCGGGCCCATAAGTCTACCAGAGAATGGGAGGTGGTGCAGCAGGAACGGACACTGCTGATCTATCCCAGCGAAGTCTTTGCCAGCCTGGTTTTTCAACCCAGACATCTTTGTCAGAACCCATCTTTCCCAGCTGCTCTGAGAGCTCCTTGGTTCAGGGTAAGGCCACACACGTGGGACGAGTAGAAGGCCCCCGTGTGCACACAGGGTGGCTAATTGAGCACATAGTATGGACTTTGAGGGACCTGGCCCTGTACCCCTTTTACTAGTGGGTACTAGCAGCTGTGATGTCCTGGCACCTTGTCCTGACACATCTCTCTACCCCAAGGTACTGGATCAGGACACAGATGCCATCGCAGTCCATGTGGTCAGAGTTCTGACTTCCATCATGAGCGGTTCCTCCTCGGCCAAGGTGAGGAGGCCACACACTTTTGACAAGAGGGGCCTAGGGCTGAGGCTCATTGATCCTATGTTTCCAGAACTGGCTTAAAAGAATCTTGCTCCAGTCTGGGGACATAGCTAAGTCAGTAGAGTGCCTGCCTGGCATGTATGAGATTCTGGATTCAAACCCCAGCACCAAATAAAACCAGGCATGATGGCACTTATCTGTAATGTCTACACTCGGGAGATGGAGATAAGAATATCAAAAATTCATAGTCGGGGCTGGAGGGGTGGCTTAGCAGTTCAAGTGTTTGCCTGCAAAGCCAAAGGACCCCCATTGGATTCTCCAGGACCCACGTAAGCCAGATGCACAAGGGGGTGTATGTGTCTGGAGTTTGTTTGCAGTGGCTGGAAGCCCTGGCACTCACTCTCTCACTTTCTTGATTTTTTTTGTTTGTTTTGTTTTTCAAGGTAGGGTCTCACTCTAGCTCAGGCTGACCTGGAATTCACTATGTAGTCTCAGGAGGCCTCGAATTCATGACAATCCTCCTACCTCTGCCTCCCAAGTGCTGGGATTAAAGGCATGCGCCACCATGCCCGGCTTCTCTCTGCCTCTTTCTCTCTTTCAAATAAATTAATTAATAAATTTTTTTTTAAAAAAGAAGAAATTCAAAGTCATCCTCAGCTACAGTGGGAGGCCACCCTAGGGTACCTGAGACCCTGTTTCAAAAAAAAAAAGCCTGGTGTAGTGGCGCACACCTTTAATCCCAGCACTCGGGAGGTAGAGGTAGGAGAATCACCTTGAGTTCGAGGCCACCTGAGGCTCCATAGTGAATTCCAGGTCAGCCTCCTAAATTAGAGTGAAACCCTACCTTGAAAAAAAAAAAAAAAAAAAAAACCCCAAACCTGACATGGTGGCACACACCTTTAATCCACTTGGGAAGCTGAGGTAGGGGGATCCCTGTAACTTGGAGGCCAGCCTCAGATTACAGTGTGAGTCTCAGATCAGCTTGGCCTAGAGTGAGATCCTCCTTCGAATTCTGCTCCCTGAAGCAGAGCAGGTGACTGTTCTGTCCTCTGGGGGTGCCCCTCAGAACACTGGGTGGGTGTGGTTATTGGTCTGTTCTGAGTCAAGGCTACCTATCGGAAGGACAGTTGTAGTATGACCACCGCGTGTAGCCTTCTGAAATGAACATAACCCCTGACCCCTGCCATACCTCCAACTGTCCCTTGTCTCCGCCAGTACTGTGACCCAAAGACAGAGCCAGACCAGAGAGCTCCAGAAAGTGGGGGGCGTGGGGGGGAACTCCGCCGAGCAATATTGTGACCTGGCCCCTGGGGCCCACAGATCCTCTCACTTCCTCCCATGCTGCTCTGCAGGAGGTGTTCAAGGAGCGCATTGGCTATCAGCACTTGCAGGAGGTTCTGCAGAGCCACGGCCCCCCCACTCATCGGCTGCTGCAGGAACTGCTCGACATGGTGAGGGCTGGGCTTGGGGTACCTGACTTCCCAGGTAGGTCTCCATGCTAGCAGACTATGTGACCTGTGGCCCAGCCATATACATCAGGAACATGTCAACCACCCACCGGGCCATCCAGGAACCTGCAGTTGGGGGATCAGCCTGGCAGCCTGCAAGCTGAAATTCGGGGGTGTTAGTGCTGAGGGATTTTTATTGTGGGGAGGTCATAGTTATTCATGCACCTCTGACTCTGCAGCAGAATGGGGAGACATGCTGCTTTCTCTTGCTGTGAGTAACCCAAGACAGGAAGTCCCATTAACTGGCAGGGTGCCACAGTTGACCCGGGACTGTCACATTCTCTCCACCTACAGGCCGTGGAGGGTGACCACAGCATACACCCACCTCCACCGATCCGCAATGAGCAGCCAGTGCTGGTGCTGATGCAGTGGTTGCCAGCACTGCCCACGGCTGAGCTGCGGCTCTTCCTGGCGCAACGCCTCCGGTGGCTCTGTGACAGCTGTCCCGCCAGTCGTGCCACCTGTGTACAAGCAGGCCTGGTGGGCTACCTGCTGGAGACGCTGGGCACGGGGACATCCTTGGGGACCCGCTGTCAGGAACAGCTGTTAGCGTTACTACAAGCTCTAGGCCGGGTATCACTGAGACCCTTGGAGCTACGGCGCCTGCTGCGTCCTCCACCGGGCCTGGATTCCGAAGCAGGTGGTACCGAGGCTCAGAAGGCTCAACATGCAGGTGCCATCATCCGAGCCCTGTCGGGCATGGCCAGGCACCATGGTCCTGCACGTGCCCTACGCTACTTTGACCTCACACCCAGTATGGCAGGCATCATGGTGCCCCCTGTGCAGCGATGGCCGGGACCTGGTTTCACCTTCCATGCCTGGCTCTGTTTGCACTCCACGGAGACAGCACCTACCCTAGCTCCCAGCCGGCCCCTCCAGCGAAAACAGCTGTACAGGTGGGCAACTGCCAGAGACTGGGGACTGTTGTCTGGGTCAGTAGAAAGAAAGCTTTTGGGGCTGGAGGCATGCCTTAGCAGTTAAGGCATTTGCCTGCAAAGCCAAAGGACCCAGGTTCGATTCCCCAGGACCCACGTTAGCCAGATGCACAAGGGGGCATGGGTGCACACATGTCTGGAGTTCACTTGCAGTGGCTGGAGGCCCTGGCATGCTCATTCTCTCTCTCTCTCTTTCCTTGTCTCTGTCAATAAACAAATAAAAATAAATAAATAAAAGAAAGAAGGCTTCCATAACCTGCTTGCCTCTCCCCAGCTTCTTCACCAGCAATGGCTCAGGGTTTGAGGCCTTCTTCACAGCATCTGGGACCCTGGTGGTGGCCGTGTGCACACGGAAGGAATACTTGACCGTGAGCTTGCCGGAAGTGTCCTTTGCTGACTCTGCCTGGGTGAGCCCCCCACCCTCCACCACACCCTTCTCACAAAGCCCAGTGAGAAGGTACCAAGTCCCAGTATGGCCTGATACCATGACTTCCGTTCCAGCACTGCGTGGCCATCGTCCACGTGCCTGGGCGCCGACCCTTCGGTCAGAATCTAGTCCATGTCTTCAAAGATGGTCATCTGGTCAAAACAGCACCTCTTCGCTGCCCGTCTCTCAGTGAGGTAGGAAGTCTTGGGTCAGTGTGTGTGGGGGGGGGTGGGGGGACATGGAGTACTGTGGACTGAGTAAGACCTAGAGCCCCGGTGTCCAGGCCTCAGACCAGCCTCTGGGATCTGTGCAGCTATCGGGGGAGGGAGGGGAGGGGTAACCATAAGCTGGCTGTAAGTGGAGCCCTAGGCTTTGCTGATTCCTGACCAGTTCCCCAATCCCAATCCTGCAGCCTTTCTCCTCCTGTTGTATTGGCTCTGCTGGGCATCGCACAACCACCACCACCACGGGGCTCCCCATGCCACCAGTCTCCACTGCCCTGGCACATACCCATCCCTCCCTCACCCGTTCCCAGTCAGTCCCAGCCTCCACAGGCCTGAGTTGGGGTGCCGGGCTGGTGGCCCCCCTGCAGGAGGGCAGCATCAGCTCCACCCTTGCAGGCACCCAGGACACTCGGTGGGGCAGCCCCACATCCCTGGAGGGTGAGCTAGGGGCTGTGGCCATCTTCCATGAAGCCCTGCAAGCAGCCTCCCTGAGGGTCCTGTGTGCCCTGGGTATGTAGCATCTCCCCCCCCCCCCCGCCCAACCAGGGTGCTGAGTCTTACAACTGGAAAGACTGGGTGGGGGACATGGCTCTGTGGGTAAAGTGCTTGCTGTGCAAATGTGAGGGCTTGAGTTCGGATCCCCAAAGTGTAAAGCCAGATGCAGAAGTTTACATCTGAAATCTCAGCGCTCCTATGGTGAGCTGGAGGGGGTGGAGACAGCTAGCCGGCCTGTGCTGCAGTAAGTAACAAAGAGACCGTGCCTCAAACAAGGTGCAAGACAAGCAAGGGCTGACATCCCAGGTTGTTCTGCAGCCTCCCCATGTGCACTGTGCCATGTGTGTCCACACTCATACACACACACACACACACACACACACACAGATTAAAAAAAGAAAGAAGGGGCTGGAGAAGATGGCTTAGCAGTTAAGGTGTTTACCTGCAAAGCCAAAGGACCCTGGTTCCATTCCCCAGGACCCACATAAACCAGATGCACAAGGAGGCGCATGCATCTGGGAGTTCATTTGCTATGGCTGGAGGCCCTGGTGTGCCCATTCTCTACCTCTTTCTCTCTCTCAAATAAATAATAATAATGAAAGAAAGAAGCCAGGCATGGTGGCGCACGCCTTTAATCCCAGCACAGGAGGCAGGGGTAGGAGGATCGCCATGAGTTCGAGGCCACCTTGAGATTACATAGTAAATTCCAGGTCAGCCTGGGCTAGAGTGAAACCCTATTTTGAAAAACTAAAAAATAAAATAAAATAAAAAAAGAAGAAGAAGCTGGGTGTGGTAGGGCACGCCTTTAATCCCAGCACTCAGGAGGCAGAGGTAGGAGGATTGGTGTGAGTTCAAGGCCACCCTGAAACTAATTCCAGGTCAGCCTGGGCCAGAGAGAGACCCTACCTTAAAAAAAAAAAAAAAAAAATAAATAATAAATAAATAAATATGCCAGGCATGGTGGTGCATTTTAAAGATTTTATTTTTATTTATTTACTTATTAGAGACAGAGAAAGGGGGGAGAGAGAGAAAGACAGAGAGAGAGAGGGAGAGAATGGGCACGCCAGGGCCTGCAGCCACTGCATATGAACGCCAGATGCATGTGCCCCCTTGTGCATCTGGCTTATGTGGGTACTGGAGAATCAAGCCTTGAACCGGGGTCCTTCACAGGCAAACGCTTAACCATGGTGATGCATTTTAATCCCAGCACTTGGGAGGCAGAGGCAGGCAGATTGCCATGAGTTTGTGGCTGGCCTGAGACTACATAGTGAATGCCAGGTCAGCCTGGGCTAGAGTGAGACCCTACCAAAAAAAGAAAGAGAGAAAGGAGGGAGGGAGGGAGGGAAGAAGGAAGGAGGGAGGAAGAAAACTTATGCTGGTGGAGTGGGGGATGGCTCACGCCTTTAGTCTCAGAACTTGGGAGGCAGAGGTAGGAGGATCGCCATGAGTTCGAGGCCACCCTGAGACTACATAGTGAGTTCCAGGTCAGCCTGGGTTAGAGAGAGACCCTACCTTGAAAAAAGCAAAACAACTGGAAAGGCTAGAAACTAGGGGTCCATTGGGCTGGAAAGCAACCCTGAAACCATGTCCTCTGGACACACAGGGAGGAGGCAGGTTGTGGATAGGGTTTAGCCAGAAGCCCTGCGGTCTGAAGGCTTGAACTTCCTTCCCACAGGGCCCAATGAGCCAGCACCCTTCAAGCCTGAGGGTGAATTACAGGAGCTCAGTGCCAAGCTGCTCCTCCACTACTCACCTCAGGTATTTGGGGCTGTGGGGTGGGGTGGGGGGCGGTGGCTGGCTCAACTGTGCTGCCTCCCTTACTGCTGTTCTTTATCTTACCACTCCCTCCTCCATTTGACCCTTGCCACATGCTTATCCCCCTGCTCCCTCAGGCCTGTAAGAGCAACATCTGCCTGGACCTGTCCCCCAGCCACGGGCTGGATGGCCGCCTTACAGGCCATAGAGTAGAGACGTGGGATGTGAAGGTACGTGTGCACACACAGGCAATGCATGTCACAAACCTGAGTGTGGGGCACAGGTGTGATGGGACCGGCTGTTGACAGTGCTGGACCCTGGCAGGGTTTGGGAGACCAGATCAATAGAACCAAATTACCTCGGTACAGGCTCCAAAGCAGGATCGTGCACAGGGGCAGAAGGGCAGGACGCTGGTTTGGAGCTTCCCTCTTTATTTATTTGTTTTGAGAAAGAGAGAGAGAGAGAAAGGAAAGGAGAGAGAGACAGAGAGAGAGAATGGGCATTCCAGGTCTCCCAGCCACTGCAAACAAACTCCAGACACATGCAACACGTTATGCATCTGTCTTACGTGGGTCCTGGGGAATTGAACCTGGGTCCTTTGGCTTTGCAGGCAGGCGCCCTAACCACTAAGCTATCTCTCCATCCCGTGCTTCCCTCTTACCACCATCTCTCCCCCAGGATGTGGTGAATTGTGTAGGAGGCATGGGCGCCTTGCTGCCCTTGCTAGAGCGAGTAGCTGCACATCCCCGAGAGGCTGAGGCAGGTCCAGGTGAAACACATGATCTTTTGGGGCCTGAACTGACCTCTGGCCACAACACTCAGGGCCTGCTGCTTCCCCTGGGCAAGTCTTCCGGTGAGCATCCTTGGTGATTGGGTGGTGGGAGACTCTTGGGCGTGGTGGGAGAGGGTGGCTGAGTCCTTGAGGGTAGTGGTCACTGGCAGGCCCCTGATGCACATCTGTCCAGCAGAGGAGCGGATGGAGAAGAATGCGGTGGCCGCCTTTCTGCTGATGCTGAGGAACTTCCTGCAGGGCCATGCTGTGAACCAGGAGAGCCTGGTGCAGTGTCAGGGGCCTGCCATAATTGGAGCCCTCCTGCGCAAGGTGAGACCAGGTGGAGGGAGGAGCCAAAGGTAGGACCTTCTGGATGGCGGCATTCGAGTAGCTCCCTGGTTGGCTAGACAGTGTTTGGCTGCGGGGATATGGGGGAAAGGGTGGTTCAGGGAGCTGCTGCCACAGGCCAGGCTGGGAGCTCGATTTTCAGGGAAGGTGGAGGCCCGTAGAGGGCCTTGAACAGAGATGGTTAGATCTGTGTCTGTCATGCCTGTTGCTGGGAAGGATGGAAGCCAAGTGGTTGGGACAGCAGGTAGGTAGAACCTGACATCGCAGCCGGCTCTGTCTCCCACTCCAGGTCCCCAGCTGGGCCATGGACATGAACGTGCTCATGTCTGCCCAGCTGCTGATGGAGCAGGTGGCCGCTGAGAGCAGTGGGTCCCTCCTGTACTTACTCTACCAGCATTTGCTTTTCAACTTTCACCTCTGGACCCTCAGTGACTTCGCCGTGCGCCTTGGTAGGTGAGGGGACTCCGATAAAGCCTAATGGCAAGTGGGAATGAACAAGTTATAACCCTGCTCCAGGTGACCTGTGGGGGACTTGTCTACCTGACAGGGCTGCAGCTCTGTTGTGGGGTGTGTGGGGTGATATGACAGTACCTGAGGTTCTCTACTGATGTGCATTCAGGCCACATCCAGTACATGTCCAGCATAGTCCGTGAGCACAGACAGAAGCTTCGGAAGAAGTACGGGGTCCAGTTCATCCTTGATGCCCTGCGCAGCCACTACAGGTGAGTTTGGTGGGACCTAGTGGATGGTGGCAGGGGGTGGGGGGGTGAGAGGTGGCTGACATAGCAGTCCTGGTCAGCTTACTGTCCCAGCTGACCTGCCCACTGCCTGATCTCATCTCACCTGCTTTCTTGGACCTTGCTGGCTGTGCTTCCTGAACCCACCAGCCCGCATCGGGAGCGCCCCCTTGCGGCTGATGACCTGCGTACAGTGCAGACTTCCCTCCTGGGCCTGGCCCGGGAGTTCCTGGTTAGGAGCGTCTCAGCAGATGACATGCAGGTCGTGCTTAATTTTTTGGCAGCCACTGGTGATGATGGCCAGGTAGGCTGGAGGTTGAGAAGGGTTAGACTTGGGTGAGAGGAAATAGGTTTATCAGCTCGGGAGCCTAGCCCAGAGTGAGACTCTGCTGTCTCATCAGGTGGTGGGCGCCCTGGACCTGCTGCTAGCCCTACTTCAGGGCTCTCCAGCGCAGGAGACCTTGGCCATCTTCCTGTTGGAGCCAGGGAACCTTGAGGTGCTATTCGCACTGCTGGTGCGGCCAAGGCCACTGCCCCTGCTAACTGACCGAGTCTGCAAGGTACACCCAGCCCTCTTCCGATCCTGGCACCCCATTCACTAGGTCTGGCTAAGTAAGGTCTAAGAAGGCCTTATGCCTGTGAAAGAAGCCACCTTCATAGGCCTCTCCTGGAGCCCCATTCCTTGCACCGTGACTTTCGCTCCCGTGATGACAGCCCCTCAATGGCCCTCACACAGATCCTGCGCAGACTGCAGCAGAACGAGCGGTTGCCTGAACGAAGCCGCCAAAGGCTCCGTCTACGAGACAGTGGTCTCCAGGGTCTGGTCGCCTGTCTGCCTGAAGGGACCATCTCTCCTCAACTCTGCCAGGGCCTGTACAAGCTGTTTGTGGGGGCAGGTAGGACCTGGTTGGGAATGAGAGACAGACAAGGGCTGGAGAGATGGCTTAGCAGTTAAGGCACTTGGCTGCAAAGCCTGAGGACCCAGGTTCATTTCTTCAGGACCCACATTAACTAGATGCACATGGTGGTGCACACGTCTGGAGTTCTTTTGCAGTGGCTGGAGGGCCCTGGTGCACCCATTCTCTCTCTAATAAATAAATAAAAATAAAATATTTAATCAGGCTTGGGGGTGCACGCCTTTAATCCCAGCACTCGGGAGACAGAGGTAGGAGGATTGCCCTGGGTTTGAGGCCACCTTGATACTACAGAGTGAATCCCAGGTCAGCCTGGACTAGAGCGAGACCTTACCTCAAAAAATGAAAAATAAATAAAAATAAAAATAAAATATTTAGCCAGGTATGGTGGCGCACACCTTTAATCCCAGCATTCGAGAGGCAGAGGTAGGAGGATCACTGTGAGTTCAAGTCCACCCTGAGACTACATAGTGAATTCCAGGTCAGCTAGAGTGAAACTCTACCTCGAAAAAAAAAAAAAAAAAAAAATTTTTTTTTTTTTAAAAAAGACAGCCTGTAGTGGTGGCGCATGCCTTTAATCCCAGCACTCGAGAGGTAGAGGTAGGAAGATTGCTGTGAATTTGAGGCCAGCCTGGGCTAGAGTGAGACCCTACCTCAAAAAAAAAAAAAAAAAATTAAGCCCAGCATGGCAGCACATGCCTTTAATCCCAGCACTCAGGAGGCAGAGGTAGGAGGATCGTTGGGAGTTTGAGCTCACCCTAAGACTACATAGTGAATTCCAGGTCAGCCTGGGCTAGAGTGAGACTCTATCTTGAAAAACCAAAATAAATAAATAAATAAATAAATAAATAAATAAATAAATAAATAAATTAGATTAGATTAGATTAGATTAAAATATATATATAGGCAGACCAGCAGGTGGAGGGGTTGGGGATGTAGCTCAGTAGAGTGCTGGCCCCACACGCACAGAGCCCTGAGTTTGATCTTTAGCACTACTAAAAGGGACGGACAGCCCGTGAGTTAATCCCAGCATCTAGGAGGATCGCCGAGAGTTAGGCCACCCTGAGACTACATAGTGAATTCCAGGTCAGCCTGGACCAGAGTGAGACCCTACCTCGAAAAACCAAAAAAAAATAAATAAATAAAAGGGATGGACAGAGAGAAGGAGGAAAGAAAACAGACCAGGAGGGAAATGGGAATGGTGGGATGAACAGGGGTTGGCATGGGGTCAGGGGTGAGCACAGTCCCCCACTTGTGACTCATCCTCCAGATTGCCTGAACCTCTCAGATCTGTTGGCTGTGGTGCAGCTGTCCCTGCAGGCTGACCTCAGCGTCCGCCTGGACATCTGTCGTCAGGTGAGAGAGAAAAGTTTTGAGGGTTGAGGGGTGACTTCTATCTTCTGGAGTCCAGAGAGGGGGTGGTGGTCTCTGGAGGTCATTACTTCAAAGGTCTGGGATGAGGGTCTGGAGCAAGCGGGTTGGCTGGCCTCTCATTTGTTGTACCCTGGCTTGGCAGCTCTTCCACCTCATCTATGGACAGCCAGATGTGGTGCGGCTGCTGGCCCGACAGGCTGGCTGGCAGGACGTGCTGACACGGCTGTATGTCCTGGAGGCTGCCACGGCAGGCGGACCCTCAGAGCCACCCACCTCCCTGGAGCCAGCCCTGTCTCCACCACCCACCGAGTCACTTGCTGAGCCTTCAGATGTCTTCCTACCCTCAGGGGCGCCTTGTCCTGACCCGGATGCCTTCTACCATGCCCTCTCCCCATTCTGTGTGCCTTTTGACCTGGGCCTGGAACGAGCCAGTGTGGGCTCAGGCAATACTACCGGTGGTGGCAGCAGCAGCAGTGGCACTGTCACTCCAGTCAGCCAGCCCGGCACACCTTCCCCGTTGGACGGGCCTCGGCCCTTTCCCGCTGCCTGTGGCCGCCATAGCTCCAGTCTCTCCAATGTGCTAGAGGACGGCAGTCTCCCAGAGCCCGCCATCAGCGGGGATGACACTTCTAACACCAGCAACCCCCAGGTGAGATGAGCCCACCCTCTGCCATTGATAGCCCCTGGGATGCAGGGCTAGCAGTGTGCCCTCTCCAAAGATGTGGTCTGATACCAGGGCTGGAGCTAGCAGGTAGGCCTGGCACTGCTCCTTGTAGCTCTCACCTCCAGTTGTGTTCCTTGGAACAGGGGAAGCTGTGTGGAGCCAGGATAACAGCCAGGCATTGGTGGGTCCCTCGAGATAGCCTGTAGGACTAAGACCTTGCAGGGCCTATGGGCAGCATAGCAACAGGAGTTCTGGATTTGGGAATGAGCCTTTGCTTGTTCAGTGACATTCTTCCAGAAATTTCCTAGACAATCTTGGACACTTAGGGTAATGCCTTTGTGAATGTCTCCTCTCAGGAGAATCTCCTGTGAATGAAGGTCCCATGCCATTTCCAAGCTGTTGGTGCTAGACTGGCTGTTCACTGAATGCCCTGTCTTTCACCATTTTTTTTTTTTTTTTTTTTTTTTTTTGGTTTTTACAGGCTGACCTGGTCTCACTGTAGTCTCAGGCTGACCTGGATCCTCCCACCTCTGCCTAGTGTCTCAGGGTGGCCTTGCCCGGCCCAGCCATCATTCTTTTTTTTTTTTTTTTTTTTTTTTTTTTTTTTTTTTTTTTTTTTTTTTTGCGATCCTCCCACCTCTGCCTCCCATAGTCTCAGGGTGCTGGGATTAGCGATCCTCCCTACCTCTACCTCCCGAGTGAGCCACCACGCCCGGCTCCAGCCATCATTCTTACTAGTGGGTAGACAAAGGGTGCTGAGCTGGAATGAGAGGCTGGCTTGAGTCCCCTTCAGCCCCATCCCTCACCAGCCATGTATGCCCACAGCAAACCCCGGAGGAGGAGCTGTGTAACCTGCTCACCAATGTCCTATTCTCTGTGACTTGGCGGGGCGTGGAGGGCAGCCACGAGGCTGCCTGGCGGGAGCGTGGCCAGGTCTTCTCGGTGCTCACCCAGCTTGGGGCCTCAGCCACCCTAGTGCGCCCCCCAGACTGCATCAAACGCAGGTGAGAGGGCAGCTTGGCAGGGTGAGGGGTCTCCTAGAGGCCAGAGAGGCTATGAGGTGGACACTTGAGTCCCTTTTCCACACCTAGCCTCCTGGAGATGATGCTGGAGTCCTCCCTGACAGACATCAAGGAGGCGCCCCCGGCAGGCCTGGCCAACCTCACCGAGCAAGCTCTGTGGCTGCTCCGTCTGCTGCAGGACTTCCTGTGCGCCGAGGGCCATGGGAACCAGGAGCTTTGGAGTGAGAAGGTGCGACCCCTGGGGTGGGGAAGGGGTGTGAGATACAGGGGCACTCAGGTCTATTGGAGCCTCTAGTCTGGGAGGAGGGCAAACACAGGACAGTGCCCGAGGGTGTTAGTGTTCGTGTCTATAAGTGTGCCTTGTCTGGCCAAGGGTTGGAGGTGGGCTTCATTGGTCAAGCAGCAGGGCTAAATGACCTTGGCACAGATCCCACCAAGGTTCAAGACCAAACTTTCTCTTGCTTACCCCCCCCCGACCGCCCCACATGCACCCCTAACCTTGTGTGGTTAAACATATGTTGTGTTAGGGCTGGAGAGATCTGGCTTAGCGGTTAAGGCATTTGCCTGTGACACCTAAGGACCCTGGTTTGATTCTCCAGTCCCACGTTAGCCAGATGCACATGGTGGCGCGTGCGTCTGGAGTTTGTTTGCAGCGGCTAGAAGCCCTGGCGCTCCCATTCTCTCTCTCTCTCTCTCTCTCTATCTCCCTCTGTCTCTAATAAATAAATAAATAAAAATAAAATCTTAAAAAAAAAAAAAAATCTGTTGTGTTTGGCAGCTCTTTGAAGGTGTGTGCAGCCTACTTGATCGCTTGGGTGCCTGGCCGCATCTGGCCAACAGCACAGCTGATCTCCGTGAGATGGCACAAATTGGCCTGCGTCTTGTGCTTGGGTATATCCTTCTAGAGGACCCACAGGTGAGCGCGGGCGGTGGGGGGTGGGTCACCAGAAGCAGGGGTGCAGCAGCAGGTAGCGTGAGCTCTGAGAGCAACTGGTTTCCACCCTCGTTCCCTTCCCGCCCGCAGCTGCACGCTCAGGCCTACGTAAAGCTGCACACGCTCCTGCAGACTGCAGTGCCCGCCCGCCGCGAGGAGGCCTGTTATGTGCTCTCCAAGCTGGAGGCCGCCCTCAGCAGGGCGCTGAACTTGGCTGAACGCACCCAGCCCCACCCGCTGCCGCAGCAGCCTCAGAGCGCTGCTCATGGCTGGTGCCACTGGTGCGCACACTGCTGGACCGTGCCTATGGGCCACTGGGACTCCAGTGGGGACTGCCCTCCTTGCCACCCACGAATGGCAGCCCTACCTTCTTTGAGGACTTTCAGGCTTTTTGTGCCACAGCTGAATGGCGCCACTTCATCGACAAGCAGGTGCCTGGAGGTGGGGATTTGGGAAGAGGAGTAGGGGCTAGGGCATGCCTCAAGCACTGGTCTCTCTCTCTCTCTGCCAATCCTCCAGGTGCAGCCCACCATGTCACAGTTTGAAATGGACACATATGCTAAGAGCCATGATCTCATGTCGGGCTTCTGGAACGCCTGCTATGATATGCTCATGAGCAGTGGGCAGCGACACCAGCGAGAACGCAGCCATAGTCGACGGGCCTTTCAGGTGTGCAGCCCAGGCTGGGGGAAAAGGCGGGGATCAGGGAGCTGCTTTGCCTGTGTGAATGCCCTGGGGATGGCTAATGGGCACAGGAGAGGTAGCAGCCAGAGAGACTGACCGATTGCTCTCATTGCAGGAGTTGGTGCTGGAACCTGCACAGCGCAGGGCTCGCCTGGAAGCTCTGCGTTACGCAGCAGTGCTGAAGCAGCAGACAGCACAGCACTCCATGGCGCTGCTGCACTGGGGGGCACTGTGGCGCCAGCTCTCCAGCCCTTGTGGGGCTTGGGCGCTAAGGTAAGCTGGGCTGTGGGCCGAGGAAACAGGTTGAGGGATGGAGCAGCCTAGAGTGCCAGACTGCTTTTGGCTTTGTGTTCAAGGTGTTAATTAAAGTAGTGCAGAGTGGGGCTGGAGAGATGACTTAGCACTTAAGGTGCTTGTCTGCAAAGCCAAAGGACCCAGGTTCAATTCCCCAGGACCCACATAAGCCAGATGCACAAGGTGGTGCATGCATCTAGAGTTCATTTGCAGTGCTGGAGGCCCTGGCATGCCCATTCTCTCTTTCTCTCTTTCTTTCTTTCTCTCTGCTTCTTTCTCTCATAATTAAATAAATAAATAAATAAATAAATTTTAAAAACCAGGCATATGGCATATGCTTTAATCCCAGCACTTGGGAGGCAGAGGTAGGAGGATTGCCAAGAGAGCTCGAGGCCACCCTGAGACTATATAGTGAATTCCAGGTCAGCCTGGGCTAGAGAGAAACCCTACCTTGAAAACCCAAAAAAAATTAAATAAATAAAAATATTTAAAGTAATGCAGAGTGAATATAAACAGCAGCCTATGGGGCTAGGAAGATGGCTCAGTGGGTAAAGTGTTTGCCATGCAAGCCTGAGTACCTGAGTTCAGATCCCCGGCACTCACATGAAAGCTAGACATGGGGGCTGGAGAGATTGCTTAGCGGTTAAACGCTTGCCTATGAAGCCTAAGGACCCCAGTTTGAGGCTCGATTCTCCAGGACCCACGTAAGCCCAGATGCACAAGGGGGAGCATGCATCTGGAGTTCATTTGCAGTGGCTGGAGGCCCTGGTGTACCCATTCTCTCTCTCTCTCTCAAATAAATAAATAAATAATAAAATATTAAAAAAAAAAAAAAAGCTAGACATGGTGGTGCACACCTGTAATGCCAGCACTTGAGAGGCAGAGACAGGAGGATTCCTGGAAAAGGCTGGCTAGCTAGTTTAGCCAAACTGGTGAGTCCTAGGTTCAGTGAGAGACCCTCCTTCACATGGACAGTTGAGGAAGACACCTGACCTCGACCTCCACACACATGTACACACACCTGCACTCACATGTGCCCCCACACATATGGACACACATGCGCATGTATGTATACTGCACACACATTTACATGCCAAAAAGATAGGGCTGGAGAGATGGCTCAGCAGTTAAGGTGCTTGCCCGCAGAGCCTAATGACCTGGGTTCGATTCCCAGTACCCACATAAAGACAGATGAACAAAGTGTGCATACATCTGGAGTTTGTTTGCAGCAGCTGGAGGCCCTGGCATGCCCATTCTCTCCCCCACCCTGCTCTGCTTACAAATAAATACAATTTTTTTTTTCTTTTGGTTTTTCGAGGTAGGGTCTCTCTCTGGCCCAGGCTGACCTGGAATTAACTACGTAGTCTCAGGGTGGCCTCGAACTCTCGGCGATCCTCCTACCTCTGCCTCCAGTGCTGGGATGTGCTGGGATTAGGTGCATAAATTTTTTTTTTTTTTATGTTGAAAATGTAATTTTAATAGATAATTTTCATCTTACATAGCACAAATAAAATACAATTCTTTACAAAAAAAATCCTGGGAGGTTATGTCTTAACCTTCTGCCTACCCGTGACCACCCCCGGGGGGTATATCTGCAGGGTTCCTCCAACCCCCCGCTGGAAGCTGTCCAGCGCTGAGACATATTCACGCATGCGTCTGAAGCTGGTACCCAACCATCACTTTGACCCTCATCTGGAAGCCAGTGCCCTACGTGACAACCTGGGTGAGAGAGCGTGCAGCACTTGGTCCACCCAGCTGATACTTCCCTTCCTGCCATGCTCTGGCTGAGTTCCCTTGGCCTCTTGCAGGTGAGGCACCCCTGACACCCACCGAGGAGACCTCACTCCCTCTAGCAGTGACCAAAGAGGCCAAAGTCAGCACCCCACCAGAGGAACTGCAGGAAGACCAATTAGGAGAGGAAGAGCTGGCTGTGCTGGAGACCCCGTGAGTTGTGTGAGCTAGGGACTGACCCAGGGCCCTGGAGGGCTGACTGTCTGGGATGTCAGGCAAGGTGCCTGCTCCAGTGTATATAAGCCTGCTATGAGTCCGTGTCTTCTGCTGCCTGACTTCAGGAGTCATTTAACAGGGTAGATGTTAGCCACACCAGAGCAAGGTTTTAAAACAAACCAGAGCCGGGCATGGTGGTGCATGCCTTTAATCCCCGGCACTCAGAAGACAGAGGTAGGATCACCATAAGTTTAAGGCCAGCCTGAGACTATATGGTGAATTCCGGATCAGCCTGGGCTAGAGTGAGACCCTACTTTGAAAAACCAGGGCTGGAGAGATGGCTTAGTGATTAAAGATGACCAAAACCAACAGACCCAGGTTTGATTCCCCAGTACCCACATAAAGCTGGATGCACAAGGTGGCACTTGTGTATGGAGTTCATTTGCAGTGGCTGAGGCCCTGGCGTGCCCATTCTCTCTCAAATAAATATAAATAATATATATATATATTTTTACAAAGCAGAGCAGAATGGGATGATGGGGAATGGGTTGGGGCCTCGGGAGAGGAGGTAAAGGATGGGGTGTGGCTTGACCAGCAGGACTTCAGAAGCCCCAGGACAGTGGGCGATTCCTTCTCTGGGGTGTTATGTATACATACATCATGGCTCAGTGGCACTCAGGGCTTGTCAAGCAAGGAGTGCCAGAGTCCCTAGCTGAGGTGGGTGCTGGCCCTCAGGGTGGAGGCAGCAGAATTGGACGAGCAGCGTGAGAAGCTGGTGCTGTCGGCTGAGTGCCAGCTGGTCACAGTGGTGGCCGTGGTCCCAGGACTACTGGAGGTCACCACACAGCACGTGTACTTCTACGATGGCAGCACGGAGCGTGTGGAAACTGAGGAGGGTACGTTCTGATGGAGCAGGTTGGGGTGGGGGGGGGGACAGCAGAGAAGGCCTGAGACCCGGGTTTGGACCGTGGCCAGCGACTCCTCATTGTACCTGCTGTTGGTCCTGTAGGCATCGGCCATGACTTCCGGCGCCCGCTGGCCCAGCTTCGTGAAGTCCACCTGCGGCGATTCAACCTGCGCCGCTCAGCCCTCGAGCTCTTCTTCCTCGACCAGTCCAACTACTTCCTCAACTTCCCGTGCAAGGGGGCTGGGCCCTCATCCCCATGCCAGGCTCCCAGGCCCCAGCCCTCCCCTAGTCCACACCACACCCTGGTACGGAACCAGGTGTACTCATGGTTGCTGCGCCTGCGGCCACCCACCCAAGGCTACCTCAGCAGCCGCTCTCCTCAGGAGATGCTGCGGGCCTCAGGCCTCACCCAGGTGAGCACCCTGAGTGTGTAGGGTGACAGTGGGGTGTGCTGGGGAGCCCCAGGGCTCACATCACGCTATCCTGCCTCTCCCCCCCCCCGCCCCCGCAGAAATGGGTGCAGCGTGAGATATCCAACTTTGAGTACTTGATGCAGCTCAACACCATTGCGGGGCGCACCTACAACGACCTGTCTCAATACCCTGTGGTGAGGGCCCCCCTCTGCACTCTCCCGACCAGCCTTCTGATCTGTCAGCACTGGTTAACGAGCTGCTCCCCCCCCCCCAGTACATGTGCTTCCAAGATCTGTCCTCTGCGCCCTGCCACCACCGCGCTTCCCCAGCCCTCTCCCTCCCCTTCTGGTCTTCTCAAAAGGATGTTGGACATTTTGCTCCCCCACCACTCTGCCAAGTGGCTCTGCCCAACTTCCTGAGGGGTGAGGGCAGGGAGAGCTGGCAGGTCATCAGGGTCCTCATGTAGCTCCTTCCCTGGGTGGGTGGCCAGTTCCCCTGGGTCTTGCAGGACTACGTGTCCCCAACTCTGGACCTCAGCAACCCAGCTGTCTTCCGGGACCTGTCCAAACCCATCGGTGTGGTGAACCCTAAGCATGCCCAGCTCGTGAGGGAGAAGTGAGCATGTGGGCAGGGTGGGGCGGGGCAGGGTTCAGTGGGCGGGGCAGGGGGGGGCGGGCAAGGCTTCTCATTCCTACTATCTGTGGTCCCAGATATGAGAGTTTCGAGGATCCCGCAGGCACTATTGACAAGTTTCACTACGGTACTCACTACTCCAATGCAGCGGGCGTGATGCACTACCTCATCCGCGTGGAACCCTTCACCTCGCTGCATGTCCAGCTACAGAGTGGCCGGTGCGCCCAGGGGTGGTGAGAGGGTGGGGAGGTATCCCGGGTCTCCTTCCCGGTCCATTCTCCCCTCCAGCCACACCTTCCAAGCCATCACCTCACCTTGACCGTTTCCCTTCCGCCAGCTTTGACTGCTCGGACCGGCAGTTTCACTCGGTGGCGGCAGCCTGGCAGGCCCGTCTGGAGAGCCCTGCGGACGTGAAGGAGCTCATCCCCGAATTCTTCTATTTCCCCGACTTCCTGGAGAACCAGAACGGTTGGTAGCACACGAGGCGCTGGGCATGGGAGTGGGTTGGGGAACAAATGCACCGACTTGGGACTGCCCAGGGATGGTAAGGATGGACATTGACCCAATCGCCTACCAGGCTTTGACCTGGGTTGCCTCCAGCTGACCAACGAGAAGGTGGGCGATGTGGTGCTGCCCCCATGGGCCAGCTCCCCTGAGGACTTTATCCAGCAGCATCGCAGAGCTCTGGTGAGGAGATGACCACTCACGGGCCGACCACCTGGGTTGAGGGCTGTGATGGGGTGTCAGCCATCGTGGGCTTGACCACCCTGCCCTGCCCGCAGGAGTCAGAGTATGTGTCTGCCCACCTGCACGAGTGGATCGACCTCATCTTTGGCTACAAGCAGAGGGGCCCAGCAGCCGAGGAGGCCCTCAACGTCTTCTATTACTGTACTTATGAGGGTGAGTGAGCCATCCACTGCACACAGGATGAGGGAGCAGCGCAAAAGAAAAGGAGTCCTAGGGGCTGGGGAGATGGCACAGCGGTTAAGGCACTTGCCTGCAAAGCCAAAGGACCCAGGTTCGATTCTCCAGGACCCACGTAAACCCAGATACACAAGGTGGCGCATATGTCTGGGGTTTGTTTGCAAGCAGCTGGAGACCCTGACACGCCCATATTCTTTCTATCCCTGCCTCTTTCTCTCAGATAAGTAAATAAAAATAAAGTATATTTTTTTTTGGATTTTCAAGGTAGGGTCTCACTCTAGCCCAAGCTGACCTGGAATTCACTCTGTATTCTCAGGGTGGCCTCAAACTCATGACGATCCTCCTACCTCTGCCTCCCGAGTGCTGGGATTAAAGGCTTGCGCCATCACACCTGGCAAAAATAAAATCTTTAAAAGAAAAGGAAATGGAGTCCTGACTGTTCTGCCTCCCTCTCAGGGGCCGTAGACCTGGACCATGTGGTGGATGAGCGGGAACGGAAGGCCCTAGAGGGTATCATTAGCAACTTTGGACAGACACCCTGTCAGCTGCTGAAGGTAAAACCAGCTTCGAAGACAGTGGCTCAGGACACCCATGCCATGGTTCTGACCAGCTACTTGTCTACAGGAACCACATCCAGCCCGGCTCTCAGCTGAGGAAGCAGCCCATCGCCTTGCCCGTCTGGACACTAACTCACCTAGCATCTTCCAGAACCTAAACCAGCTGAGGGCCTTCTTTGCAGAGGTGAGAAGAGGGCAGGACTTCCTATTCTGTGAAATGGCCCTACCCACCTCTGGGGGCAGGTGGGAACCCTAAATCAAGGTGACTGATTTAAAGGCATCTTGGAAGGTAAACTAAATATGGGAGGACACAGGAGGTGGGAGGGTCTTCTTCAGATTTGCCTGGAAAGGCAGTGAGTGACTCAGCTTACAATCTCCGAAAGCCTGAAAGTCAGGATGGAGGAAATCTGGCCTTGGGTCTCTCCTGCCTGCAACTTCAAATGTTGCCCTTGAGCCTCCTTTTAGGCTCCCCTCTCTTCTATGTGGGGGAGAGGGGGTAAGGAGTGATGGGGTAAAAGTACCCAGGTTGAGATCAAGCTGTCTATTATAGCTTCTTGCTCTTTTCTTTCCTTCCTTCCTTTCTTCCTTCGTTCCTTCCTTTCTTCCTTCCTTTCTTCCTTCGTTTGTTCCTTCCTTTCTTTGTTCCTTCCTTCCTTCCTTATTTTATTTTACATTTTAATTTTTATTTTTACTTTTTTTATTATTTATTTATTTTTTGGTTTTTCGAGGTAGGGTCTCACTTTAGCTCAGGCTGACCTGGAATTCACTATGTAGTCTCAGGGTGGCCTGGAGCTCACAGCGATCCTCCTACCTCTGCCTCCCGAGTGCTGGGATTAAAGGCGTGCGTCACCATGCCTGGCTATTTTTACTTTTTTGAGGCAGGGTCTCGCTCTAGCTCAGGCTGACCTGGAATTCACTATGTAGTCTCAGGGTGGCCTCGAACTCACGGTAGTCCTCCTACCTCTGCCTCCCAAGTGCTGGGATTAAAGGCATGTGCCACCATGCCCGGCTCTCTTTCTTTTTTTAAAGATTTTATTTTTATTTATTACAGCCAGAGAGAGAGGTGGAGAGAGAGAGAGGTGAGGATGGGCATGCCACGGCCTCCAGCCACTGCAAACGAACTCCAGACGCATGTGCCACTATGTGCATCTGGCTTACGTGGGACGTGGAGACTTGATCCTGGGTCCTTAGGCTTCACAGGCATGCATCTTAACCACTAAGCCATTTCTCCAGCCCTCTTTCTTTTTTTAAAATATTTTATTTTTATTTATTTATTTGAGAAAGAGAGAGCTACAAAGACAGGCAGGTAGAGAGAGAGAGAGAATGGGTGCGCCAGGGCCTTCAGCTACTCCAGACGTATGCATCCCCTTGTGCATCTTGCTTATGTGGGTCCTGGGGAGTTGAACCTGGGTCCTTTGGCTCTGCAGGCAAACGCCTTAACCTCTAAGCCATCTCTTCAGCCCCTCTTTTTTTTTTTTTTTTTGGTTTTTCAAGGTAGGTTCTTGCTGTAGCCCAGGCTGACCTGGAATTTACTATGTAGTCTCAGGGTGGCCTCGAACTTACAGCGATCCTCCTACCTCTGCCTCCCAAATGCTGGAATTAAAGGTGTGCGCCACCATGCCAGGAGCTTCTTGCTCTGTGTGTGTGTGTGTGTGAGTGTGTGTGTGTGCGCGCGCGCACGCGTGTGATGCCCTCCCCCATGCCCATGATCTCACGTTTGTTTCTAGAAGGGAGGGCCCTCTGCATCTAGGATACCTATTCTCTGACCCCTGGGGGCAGACTGGGTAGCTGAGGCTCCAGCTGCCCCTCAGCTCAGCCCTTTATTCTTCAGGTTGTCAGTGAGGGTGTCCCTGTGGTGTTCGCTCTGGTACCCCACCGCCAGCCCCACTCCTTCATCACCCAAAGCTCCTCAGACCTGTTGGTAAGTGCATCGGGCAGAACCCCACCTTGGCTCCGCCTTCTCTGATGGCCCCAAACCCACCTCAGCACCTTCTTGCTCACAGGTGACTGTGAGTGCCAATGGGCTGCTGGGCACCCACAGCTGGTTGCCCTATGACCGAAACATAAACAACTACTTCAGCTTCAGCAAAGACCCCACCATGGGCAACCCCAAGTAAGCTAGTGTTCTGTGGGTGGGGAAGGGGTATAAATGCCCTACACTCCGTATCACCTCCCCACCCAAAGAAGCTACAGGGGAGTGGTCTGGCTACAATCCCCCATGGCTTGAGTGTCTCCCATGTGATACAGTTTCACCTACCATCTTCCCACTGGGTCAGGATGCAGAGACTGCTGAGTGGCCCGTGGGTGCCAGGCAGTGGCGTGAGTGGGCAAGCACTGGCAGTGGCCCCGGATGGAAAGCTGCTCTTCAGCGGTGGCCACTGGGATGGCAGCCTGAGAGTCACTGCACTGCCCCGTGGCAAGCTGCTGAACCAGCTAAGCCAACACCTTGGTATGAACAGCCTTAGCACCCGGAAGAATGAGAAGCCAAAGGTGGGGAGTGGGATTCTAAGGTTGGCCCAGGAGGGTGTGACATCTCTGCCTGCCTGTGTCCTCCCTTCCCCATGCAGATGTAGTAACCTGCCTTGCGCTGGACACCTATGGCATCTACCTCATTTCAGGCTCCCGGGACACCACGTGTATGGTGTGGAGGCTCCTGCAGCAGGTGTGTTTGGTGGGAGAAGCCCTGTGGGTCCTCAAAGCCCAGCCCATCTGCCCATCAGAGCTGCTCTCCCGTCATCCCCTTTTCCCGACTACAGTGAGCAAGTCCAGGGCTTTATGACCCTCCAGCCCTTTGGCTTTGGACGAGGTCTTCACATTCCTGAATCCTAAGCTAACCCTGGCTCCCACAGGGTGGTCTGTCAGTAGGGCTGGCACCGAAGCCCGTTCAGGTTTTGTACGGGCATGAGACTGCAGTGAGCTGCGTGGCCATCAGCACAGAGCTCGACATGGCTGTGTCTGGATCTGAGGTGCGTGTGGGCATACGTCCCAGGGGAAGCCGAGTTTGTTTAGCCTTATCCCTGGAGCCTTTAACCGCCCCCTGCCCAGCATCCTAAGATACCTTTCCGTAGGGTGGAACTGTGATCATACATACTGTGCGCCGTGGCCAGTTTGTGGCAATGCTACGGCCTCCAGGGTCCCCGTTGCCTGGACCTGTACTGCACCTGGCACTGGGGTCTGAAGGCCAGATAGTTGTACAGAGCTCAGCATGGGAACGTCCAGGGGCCCAGGTATGGGGAAAGGGTGTGCAGTAAATACGGCAAAGATATGGGCGAGGATATGGTGGGCAGTGGTTGACAACCGTTTCCTCCAGGTCACCTACTCCTTGCACCTATACTCTGTAAACGGGAAGTTGCGGTCTTCCCTACTTCTAACAGAGCAGCCTACTGCCCTGGCAGTGACAGAGGACTTTGTTTTGCTGGGCACTACTCAATGTGCCCTACACATCCTTCACCTGAACAAGTAAGCCCCACTATATATGAGTTCATGGCTCTTCAAGATGGCAGTTGTTGGCAGGGTAGTGAATGCCCTGTGTCTCTGGGCACATTCTTTTTTTTTTTTTTTTTTTTCGAGGTAGGGTCTCACTCTGGTCCAGGCTGACCTGGAATTAACTATGTAGTCTCAGGGTGGCCTCGAACTCTCTGCGATCCTCCTACCTCTGCCTCCTGAGTGCTGGGATTAAAGGTGTGCGCCACCACGCCCGGCACTGGGCACATTCTTTTAGGGATATTGTCAGGGTCATCTCACTCCCCCATGTGGAGCTCTTGCCCAGGGCTTCTCTCCACACTTTTGTGGGAGTTTCTTTTGAAGTCAGGTTTCAACTGAGCCATCCTTAAAATGAGGGCAGAGGGCCGGGCGCGGTGATGCACGTCTTTAATTCCAGCACTCAGGAAGCAGAGATAGGAGGATTGCCAAGAGTTCGAGGCCACCCTGAGACTCCAGGTCAGCCTGGGCTAGAGTGAGATCCTACCTTAAAAAAAAAAAACAGGGCAGAGAAGGTCTTGAGTATGCAAGGCTCCCTTGCAGTTGTGATAATGGGTGTATGTATCCCCTCCCCTGCTCCAGACTGCGCCCTGCAGCACCTCCCCTGCCCATGAAGGTGCCAGTTCGCAGTGTATCTGTGACCAAGGAGTGTAGCCACGTGCTAGTGGGTCTGGAGGACGGCAAGCTGATCGTGGTGGGCGCTGGACAGCCGTCTGAGGTGAAGCCTGGGGCAGGCGGGTTTCAAACCAGGTCTGGAAGGGGAGCATTGGCCTCACCTTACCCCATCCCACCCCCACCCCATCAGGTGCGCAGCAACCAGTTCGCGCGGAAGCTGTGGCGCTCCTCCTCGCGGCGGATCACGCAGGTGTCCTCGGGGGAGACGGAGTACCGGGCTGGCGAGGCTCCCCACTGAACCTGGCGGGTCGAGGTGCGCAGGCAGGCAGGCAGGCACCGCCCTTGGCACGCTGAGCGAGAATGGGGCGGCCCAGCCCCGGGCATGGCTGTGTCAGGGGGGTGGGCGGGGCCCACCCTCCAGCTCAGGGATTGGCGGATTGCTTTCGACCAGGAAGTCCCGCCCCTCGCCGGCAGAGGGGCGGTGAGAACCCAGCGCCGGCCTCCGAGGCCACAGCTGCACATTTTGCACAAGGGTGTGGTAGTGATGGTGGTGGTGGGCGGGTATGGAGGAGAGAAGCCCCTGCTTCTGAGCCCCAGCGCCCCAGGGATGCAGCCCCAGGACCGCCCGTGGCCTTAATTCTCAAAGGCGACCCTCGCCCTCCCCCCACCCACCCATTCTGAAGCAATAAACTCGGCCTAGTTTTTGTACTGCTTTGTCTCGTGTGTGTGCATGATGTGCCTGCCCACTGTGTCTCCCAATTTAACCAGCTGGGCCGTCTCTGCTCCTTGGGGTTCCGCCCAAGCGGGTCTCTGCAGTCGCTCGGGCTTGCCATTTGCAAGGAGTGTGGTTGGGGGGTGGTGAGACCGCGCCCTGACTTCGGCCCCGCCTCCTCATTGTCCTGCTCTCCTCGCCATCAAACACCACCCCACCACCACCACCATCATCACCACCATCCTTGGCCCGCCCCTTTCCTTGGCTCGCTTTCTTGGGCAGACCGGAACCTGCCCTCTCCCGGGACTCCCTCTGCCCCGTCTTCCCAGCGGGCCCGGAGTAATCCCGGAGCCTCAGGTTTAAGGCTCCAGTTTGTGCCCGGCTGAGGATTCTGGCACCGAAGGTCAGGAGGGGCGAGAAGTGCGGGACCTGGGGGTCTTGCTGGGTGGAGAGAGCCAGAACTGGGTCTGCCCCCCCCCCACAGGTCCGTTTTCGTGAGGGTACCAGTGACTGTGTGTGTGTGTGGGGGGTTGTGAGAAGTCAGAGCAGCGTGGGAGTGCCCGGCAAACTCGCATTCTTTGTTCGGATTTTGTGGGTTTGGAGATGGGTGGGGAGGCCAGAAGAAGCTCCAATCTAGCAGCTCAGGTTGGGTGGGGTAGTGTTTCTAAGGCCTGTCTGCTGCTGCTGCTGCTGGTGGTGGTTTACAGGCTCACCCACCAACCAGGATCAGGAAGGGCCCCTCAGTGACACAATGGTTCACACCTCACACAAGGCCAGGGCCACTGCCACCCACATCCCAGACCTACTTAGCCACAGCAGTGGAATGCTCTGGTCACTTCCCAGACCTACAGTAAGGTAGAAGAAGCTAGGTTACTGCAGCCGTGGCTAGCTGTTGGGGACTACGAGGATTATCCCTACTCTTTCTTAGGCAAGATCTCCTTCCAGACACAGCCTCTCTCCCTAGCCTTCGGAAAGTGGATCCCAGCAGATTCAATCCAGTAGGGTCCAGGTGGGCCTTGGGACTGACAGTGGCCCTGTCTTTTGGGTTTCAGGCCCTCTCTGAATTCTAAATCCGAACACTAACTCCCAGAGGAGGGCTTGAGAATGTAGTCACTACAGGAAGTCCTCCTGTCTTGGGACTTCAGGATATTGAACACCTCGGCACAGTCAAGGTGTCTTGCAGCTTGCTTTAGCAGGAGATGGGGTTACAGGCATGTCTCCTTTACCCTCCCCTTAACATCCCCGAACTCAAGACTAGGTGTTTGCCAAGGTCTTTGACACAGAGTTTCTAGCCTGCCCCTTTCCATCCCTGAACTTGTACCCCAACCCTCCTGCTTTGGCCAGCCGTCACCTGCACCCTGTTTCACACAGGAAGTAAACTTGCAGTCTTGGAGTTAATCAGGATGGAGTGAGCCAGAAATGTGGACAGGCTATCCCCAGGGACTTGTAAAACCTTGAGGATTTCCCCATGTCCCTGCACACAGCTCCTTCTGGACTCAGAGAAGCAGCCTCCAAGCTCCCTCAGCTCCGTGCTCCCCACGACCCTCCAAACTAAACTCATTCTCCAAGAAACAGCCCAAGTGAGCACTTCCCGGGGACAGAGCCATGCTTCACAACTCCAGCCACAGCAAAGGTATAGTCTATGCAGGTAAGCATTCCTTGACCCAGATCCCAGGCAGTGGGCAGGCTGGGAGTTCGAGGCCACCCTGAGACTACATAGAAAAATTCCAGGAAAGCCGGGTGTGGTGGCGCACACCTTTAATCCCAGCACTCGGGAGGCAGAGGTAAGGAGGATTACTGAGAGTTCGAGGCCACCCTGAGACTACATAGTGAATTCCAGGTCAGCCTGAGCCAGAGTGAGACCCTATCTCGAAAAACCAAAAAAAAAAATAAATTCCAGGAGAGCCTGGGCTAGAGTGAGACCTACTTCATAAAAAGTCCAATCACAGTAGGTGTTGCCAGCACTTGGGAGGCAGAGGTAGTAGGATCACTGTGAGTTCCAGGTCAGCCTGGGACTACAGAGTTAAAATTCCAAGCCGGGCATGGTTGTGCACACCTTTAATCCTAGCTCTCAGGAGGCAGAGGGCAGAAGTAGGAGGATCACTTCGAGTTCAAGGCCAGCCTGGGCTAGAGAGAGATCCTATCTTGAAACAAACAAACAAACAACAAAACCAGAGTAAGTTCCGGTTCAGGCTGGAAAAAAAAAAAGTCCAATCACAAGCTCTGGAGTCCCTGTCGCTTGTGTCATATATACACTGGGCTAGAGGGACAAGTGGGCTTGAGGCAGGAGAGAGCAGTAGCATTTACTTACTTTCCAGGGTTTTTTTTTTTTTTTTTTTTTGGAGATAGGTCTCACTCTAGCCAGGCTGACCTGGAACTCACTCTGTAGCCCCAGACTGGCCTCAAACTCAGCAATCTTCCTATCTCTGCTTCTGAGAGCTGGGATTAAAGGCATGCGCCACCATACCAGGCTGATTGGACTGTTGTATAACCTTCCCAGCCAGAGCACTCGCCCAGCCTGCCCACTGACAGTTGAGCTTTATTTTGCAATAACCTATATAATACCTCCTGTGCACAGTGTCAGCGTGCTCTCCCGGGCCAGAGCGGGAAAAAGAACATAGTTGAGTATCGTTGTAGACAGACATGGTGGTGCACAGGAGCCAGAAAAGGGAGATCGAGGAAGGGTCTCAGAGTAGGAGATAACTACATCTGTCCAAGGGAGGAGGTACAAGCAAGAGAAGTCTGGAAGGTTGAGGGCAGAGCACATCTCGGAAGGGCTGTGTCTAGAATGGCCAGCAAAGGCAATGCTGTAGCTAAAGGATAAAAGTCAACACTTGCCGGGTGTGGTGGTGCATGCCTTTAACCCCAGTACTGGGGAGGCAGAGGTAGGAGGATCACCGTGAGTTCGAGACCACCCTGAGAATACATAGTGAATTCCAGGTCAGCCTGGGCTAGAGCAAGATCTTACCTTGAAAAAGTGAAAAAGAAACAACAAAAAGGTCAACTCTTTTTTTTTAATTTTTAAAAATTATTTATTTTTGGAGAGAGACACAGACACAGAGACAGAGAGGGAGAGGGAGACAGATAGAGATGGGCGCGCCAGCAGTCTCTCAGCTGCTGCGAACGGACTCCAGATGCGTGCGCCCCCTTGTGGTCAAGTGCGGCATTGCGCCCTTGCGTCACTTTGCATCTGGCTAAATGTGGGACCTGGAGGTTGGAATCAGGTTCTTAGGCTTAGTAGGCAGGTGCCTTAACCGCTAAGCCATCTCTCCAGTCCAAAGGTCAACTCTTAATACCCATGCTTTGACTTTTTGACTACATGGTGAAGACTGCTGCTTCCAGGTGAGGCTGCCCAAGGATCCTACCTTGGTTCCCTGCCCCTGACCCCTGTCTGTTCTTTCCTTCACAGATACTGCCCTAAGGGGGCAGGACAGAAACAGGGAAGGTGTATGGATAGGAATTGAGGGAGCCTTGGCCCCCAATACTTCCTCTCTATTCCCCCCTGAGCCTCCAGGGGCTTCAAGTAGCATCATCCCGGTCTACTGTGCCCTCCTGGCCACTGTAGTCCTCGGTCTGCTTGCCTATGTGGCCTTCAAATGGTAAGTGGTTTGGGCACTGCCCTGTGGCATCCTCTGTACACCTGGACTTCTAGGCAGCTCCTTGTCTTGGTAAAGGTGGGAGCAAGTTGGCAAAGTACCTCCCTGCTTCCCACAGCTGGCGCTCACACAAGCAGAGACGACAGTTGGCCAAAGCCCGGACTGTAGAGCTGGGGGACCAGAGGCATGGTGACAACGGCGTCTTCACAGACTCTCCTAGCGGTCCAGAGCCCTGTATCTCCAGCCACGGTGAGCACCTTTTCCAGGCCTCTAAGTCTGTGGGGTCTACCTAGCCCACCACCCACCCATGTGACTCTCATGTCCCCTGCTCCAGGACCTCATCCTGATCTTGCCTGCCGACTTTACCTTCAGCTTCCTCAGCAGCAGCAGGAAGAAGTAGAGCGGCTCCTGATGTTGGGTGAACCTGACAAGAGCTGGCAGGGCCTGGCAAGCCACCTGGGCTACCAGGCTAAGGCAGTGGAGACCATGACCCATGGCCAGGTGCCAGCCAATACCCTGCTGAAGGACTGGGCCACCCAACAAGGCAGCAGAGCTACTGTGAGAGTGCTACAGGATGCCCTGACTGCCATAGGTCGTGACGATGTGGCCCAGATACTGGACCCCACAGCTGAAGGTTGCTCTGTGGTGTGAATGACACCCCAGCTATCTGATTTGGTGCTCCCCACCACTCCCGCTGCCTTATACCTTCCCATTCATGGGCTTCCTGGCATTGCTGGCTTGGTCCTGGTGGAACACAGAATATCCAGCCGTCACTTCCTCTCATCCTTTCCTCCAGAATAGACTGGAATGTGGGGGTGGGGGATAAGAAGTGAGGCATAGCCCTGCCCCTCAGATCCCCATTCTGCCTCCCTGAGCTGTTTTTTTTGTTTTTTTTTCTACTTTTGTACTCCAAATTAAAGATGACTTTGGACTTCTGTTCTATCTGGTGGCTCACTGAGCCCGTGAGACAGTGGAATAGCTGTGAGACAGAGGCTCAGAAAAGGGTCTCTGTAGGATGTGGGAAGACTGTCTCTTCAAGCAGCAGCTGGGATGGTAAGGCAAGCCATTTAGGTAGACCACGCGGAGGCTTTGGAAAAGGCCAACACTTGAGTTCACATCCCATAGCTGTCCTGCAATGGTTGGGTAACATCAGGAAGCTATTTCACCCAGCTGAATGGTAGCTTTCTTAGCTAGGGGCAGGTTCAGTAAGTTCCCCATCTCTAAACTGGCAGCATTAAGACCTAGGTTTGAGGTGATTTCCCTGACTTGTGCTGTGACCAGCATTGGACTGAGGCTGAAGGCCTCCTGTGTCACTGAACAGGAAACAAAAGGTAGGCTGGTCCTGGGAACTAGTTGCTAAGACCTTGTAGTCAAACACAAGAAAGTCTTTCCTGGCGTAGGGGAACCTCCTGGCTGGAGAGATGGGCTTAGCTCGCAAAGTACCTGCTCGCAAACCTATGGATCCAAGTTTGATTTCCCAGTACCCACATAAAGCCAGAGGCACAAGGTAGTGTATGTACCTGGAGTTTGTTTGCAGTGGTTAGAGGCCCTAGTGTGTCTATTCTCTTTCTCTGTTCAAAAACAAAAAACTCTTTAATCCCAGCACTCGGGAGGCAGAGGTAGGAGGATCGCCAAGAGTTTGAGGCCACCCTGAGACTACATAGTTAATTCCAGGTCAGCCTGGACCAGAGTGAGACCCTACCTCGCAAAAACCCAAAAAAAAAAAAAAAAAAAAAAATCAACAAACAAAAAACTCTGGCATGGTGGCTTACACCTTTAATCCCAGCACTTGGGAGACTAGGAGGATCGCCATGAGTTCAAGGCCACCCTGAGACTACACAGTGAATTCCAGGTCAGCCTGAGCTAGAGTGAGATCCTACCTCAGAAAACCAAAACAAACAAAAAGATCCTTCCAATTGGAAATATGAGTCACCCACAGCCTCTGCCCTAGTGGCATGAATTTATCTTGTGTACTCCAGCAATAAAATCTCTTGAAAAAAAAAAAAAAAAAAGATAGGAACTCTGAGCTAGGGATATAGCTCACTGGTAGAGTATTGACCTAGCAAGTATGGGGTCCTGGGTTCAGTCCCCAGAATTACACAATTCCACTCAGGAAAGTTAATTCCAAACAAGCTTCCACAGCTGATCATATGACTTGAACTTAAGACAGACAGGCTGGGGCAGCTGAGCAAAACCATTTGTTGTGCCATGTATATGCCCATACTGAAGGCAGGAGCAGGTAGGTTGGTCACCCTGCCTTTTGGGGTACTGGGTGGATGGCCTTACCTAGAAAGGAATAATGTAGAGGGATGAAAAGCCCAAAACCAAACTCTGAGAAGACCGGGGATAGCCTCATTAAACTGAGATGCAACTGGAAACCTGCTTTGTGAGTACAAAGCTCAACCTGCATAGCCTCTTAGAAATGGTCTAGATGCACACCTTTCATCCCAGCACTCGGGAGGCAACCTAGTGGCATGAATTTATCTTGTGTACTCCAGCAATAAAATCTCTTGAAAAAAAAAAAAAAAAAGATAGGAACTCTGAGCTAGGGATATAGCTCACTGGTAGAGTATTGACCTAGCAAGTATGGGGTCCTGGGTTCAGTCCCCAGAATTACACAATTCCACTCAGGAAAGTTAATTCCAAACAAGCTTCCACAGCTGATCATATGACTTGAACTTAAGACAGACAGGCTGGGGCAGCTGAGCAAAACCATTTGTTGTGCCATGTATATGCCCATACTGAAGGCAGGAGCAGGTAGGTTGGTCACCCTGCCTTTTGGGGTACTGGGTGGATGGCCTTACCTAGAAAGGAATAATGTAGAGGGATGAGAAGCCTTTAGGTCTAACCAAACTCTGAGAAGACCGGGGATAGCCTCATTAAACTGAGATGCAACTGGAATTACCTGCTTTGTGAGTACAAAGCTCAACATAAACTGCATCTACTGCTCTCTTAGAAATGGTCTGCCAGGCGGGCGTGGTGGCGCACACCTTTCATCCCAGCACTCGGGAGGCAGAGGTGGGTGGATCACAGTGAGTTCAATGCCACCTCGAGACTGGAGAGTGAATTCCAAGTCAGCCTAGGTTAGTGTGAGACCCTATCTCCAAAAACAAAACAAAGAGTAAAAGCAGGGCATGGTGGCGCACACCTTTAATCCTAGCACTCAAGAGGCAAAGGTAGGAGGATCACTATGAGTTCAAGGGCACCCTGAGACTCCATAGTGAATTCCAGGTCAGCCTGAGCTAGAGTGAGACCCTACCTCAAAAAAACATACACACAAAAAGCTTAACAGCCTATAAGACTTTCTACTAAAATAAAGGACAGATCTAGATGTGGTAGCTCACACCTGTAATCCTAGTACTTGGAAAGTTAAGGCAGAAGGATCACCAGAGTCAAGCCTGGACTACATAATGAGTTCCTAAACCTGGGCTAAAGAGTGAGACCCTGTCTTGGGAAGTTATAGCCGTCTTGGTCCTGAGAAAACCCCAAGGCTACCCATGAAAGATCAGGAGCGAAAGCTCAGTACAGCATGCCAGAGACATCACACCCTACTTCAGCGGGAAGTCAACTATAGGGCTGTTGAGGACTGGGTCAGCAAAATTATGCAGTGTTCTAGATTCACTGGCATTCCTTATCCCAACTTAAGGCTAAGACAAGGGGAAAACATTCTGAAAACACAGATTTAGGGGGCTGGGGAAATGGCTTAGTAGTTAAGGTGTTTGCCTGCAAAGCCTAAGGACTCTGGTTCAATTCCCCAGGACCCATGTAAGCCAGCTGCACAAGGGGCATATGTGTCTGGAGTTTGTTTGCTGTGGCTGAAGGCCCTAGCATGCCCATCTCTCTCTCTGCCTCTTCTTCTCTCTTTCAAATAAATAAAATATTTGAAAAAAACCACAAATTTAAAAAACAAAATTGGCAGCTGGGTATGGTGGTGCATGCCTTTAATCCCAGCACTTGGGAGGCAGAGGTATGAGGATCACTGAATTTGAGGCCAGCCTCAAATTAGAGTGAGTGCCAGGTCAGTCTGGGCTAGAGTAAGACCCTATCTTGAAAAATTCAAAACATGGGAATGGAGAGATAGCTTAGCAGTTAAGGCATGTGCCTGCAAAGCCTAAGGACCCAGGTTTAATTCCCCCAGGACCCGTGTAAACCAGATGCACAAGGGGGTGCACACATCTGGAGTTCGTTTGCAGTGGCTGAAGGCCCTGGCATGCCCATTCTCTCTCTCTGCCTATTTCTCTCTCTCTCAAATAAATAATAAATAAAAATAAAATATATAAAAAAAGAAAAATGCAAAACAACAACAAAAAAAGATTGAGAACTCCTCAAAGATGTCTTTTATGGGCTAGGAAGACGGCTCAGCAGTTAAAGATACTTGTTTACAAAACCTGGAAGCCCAGGTTTGATTCCCCAGTACCCCTGTAAAGCCAGATGCACAAAGTAGCATATGTCTCTCAGATCCTTTAAAAAATGTCTTCTAGGCTAGAGAGATAGCTCACTGGTTAAGGTGTTTGCCCATAAAGCCTAACAACCCAAGTTTGATTCCCAAGTACTCAAATAAAGCCTGATGCACCCATCCTCTCTCTCTACAGGGTGTGGTGGTGCACACCTTTAATTCTAGCATTTGGAAGGCAGAGGTAGGAGGATCATTGTGGGCTGGAAGCCAGCCTGAGCTAGAGTTAGACCCTACCTCAAAAAAAACCAAGTCTTTGCTTACAGTGCCCTCTTCCAGACACAAAATGGCCTGGATATCCATGACCTCGCAGTGCCTGACACTACCTACACAATACCATCACAATAGGAGGAAAAGATGATGATGTCAAAATAAGAGAATGAGGGCTGGAGAAATGGCTTAGTGGTTAAAGCACTTGCCTGCAAAGCCAAAGGATCCCGGTTTGATTCTCCAGGACCCACATAAGCCAGATGTGTGAGGGGCACATGCATCTGGAGTTCATTTGCAGTGGCTAGAGGCCCTGGCATGCCCATTCTCTGTCTGCCTCTCTTCTCTCTCTCTGCTTGCAAATAAATAAATAAAAAGTTAAAATATATATATGAGAATGATTGAGATGGGAGGGGATATAATGGAGAGTGAAGTTGCAAAGGGAAAGTGGGGGTGGGTGGGAGGGAATTACAATGGTTTATTGTCTATAATTATGGAAGCTGTCAATAAAAAAAAAATCAAATAAGAAAGTCTAGGGCTGGAGAGATGGCTTAGCAGTTAATGAACGTGCCTGGGGGGGGAAGGGGGGTCGAACCTAGGTCCTTAGGCTTCACAGCTCTGGGGAGAGTGAGGAAGCAAGATCACTGAGTTCAAAGATGTGTAAAGGCTATAAATTCAATGTCATTTATTTATTATTATTATTGTTTTGTTTTTTTTCAAAATGTTTTATTTTTATTTATTTAGTTGTGTGAGAGAGAAAGAGGGAAAGAAGACCTCTATCCACTGTAGCTGAGCTACAGACACATGAACCAACATGTGCATATGGCTTACATGGGTCCTGGGGAATGGAACCTGGGTCCTTTGGCTTCGCAACAAGCACCTTATCCACTAAGCCATATCCCCAGCCCTATTGTTTTGTTTTTTTGAGGTAGGGTCTCACTCAGTCTAGCTCAGGCTGACCTGGAATTCACTCTGTATTCTTAGGGTAGCCTTGAACTCACAGCAATCCTCCTACCTCTGCCTCCTGAGTCCTGGGATTAAAGGTGTACACCACCATACCCGGCCTCATTTATTTTGATGTTTTTATTAGCATTGGTTTTTCGAGGCAGGGTCTCACTCTAGCCCAGGCTGACCTATAGTCTCAGGGTGGCCTCGAACTCAAGGTGATCCTCCTGCCTCGCCTCCCGAGTGTTTGGATTAAAGGTGTGTGCCACCATATCCGGCTTTTCAATGTCATTTTATTGATGACAAATACCCAAGGAGTCCTAGAACGTACTCCCTACAGATACCAAAGGAAGATTTTTTTTTTTTTTTTTTTGGTTTTTGAGGTAGGGTCTCACTCTAGCCCAGGCTGACCTAGAATTCACTATGTAGTCTCAGGATAGCCTTGAACTCATGGTGCTCCTCCTACCTCTGCTGGGATTAAAGGCATGCGCCAGCACACCCAGCTCTGATACAGAATTTTAAATAATTTATTGATCCTTCTTCAGCCTTAATCTCATCCATAGTACCAATTCCTATGCCTCAGGGTTGTACAAATTGAGCAAAAACTGATCTCAAGTGCTCAGCACAGTATCTAGCTTGCAATGAGTGTTCTAATTCCTTTCCACTTGGTCCAAGCTTTGGCAGGTTATGAGATAGCTTTGTTTTTCTCTTCCGGCAGAGCGGAGTTGCAGTGAGCAGAATCAGTCTATCTAGTGAGTCACAGATGGGCCGGGCCTCTTTGTAGAGATGTACCCCAGACCAGCATAAAGCTCCTGGGACTCTTTCCTGCCCAGAAAACGAATCATTTAAAGAAGGGATATAGCGGAGCTTTGCATCTTATAGACTACGCGCTCATTCTCACCTCACCCTGTGCCCCATATGCCTCTTCCATTAACGTCCCTCCCTCCCTCTAGTGTTTAGGCCCATGTCAACTGGCATTAGCAAGTTGGAATCCAAACATTGAATGAGCCTCCAATGGGCTAAGAAAAATAAAGCCGGGCCGGGTGTGGTGGCACACGCCTTTAATCTCAGCACTTGGAAGACAGAGTTTGAGGCTACCCTGAGAGTACAGCCTGAACTAGAGCAAAACCCTACCTTGAAAAACCAAAAAAATAAAAAAATAAAGCCAGAAGGAAAGAGATCCAGTAATCCTTTCCAGCCAGATGTTATTAAAGGGAAGACACATCTGGTCTGTCTTTTGACTGACCCACTAAACAAAGAAAAGTAGCTCAGTGCCAGTGAGGTATCAGGACACAATTCCTCTGCTCTGGAATGCCTGTGCATTTGATCCAATCCCCTGATCACACTTCCAAGTCCACACGAGTCAGCCACCAGGTGAGTACTTGAGATGCAGTGGAACCGAGCTTGTAATAAAATTCAGTAAAAGCTGGGTGTGGTGATGCACACCGTTAATTCCAACACTCGGGAGGCAGAGGTAATTAAGAGGATCTCTGTTAGTTTGAGGACAGCCTGAGATTACATAGTAAATTCCAGGTCAGTATGGGCTAGAGCAAGACCCTACCTCAAAAAAAACAAACAAACAAACAAACAAACAAAAAAAAAAAAAAAAAAAACCCAAAATCCAGTAGCAAAGATTAATCTTGGACATCATATATGAATGGCCACTACATCCTTTTTCTCTCAAGTGACACCAATACAAACATGCTTAAATTTTAGGGAACACACATATCAAGTTCCTTAATTGATTTTATTTTTTTACATAAAAAGTTCAGTAAAAATTGGATAAAGTAAAGTGATCTTAAGCAGTAAATCAATCTTATCAACATAGTACAAGGCTGGCCAAAACCACAAGGCAGCCTGCTTTGGAATATTTACATGATATCAAATTAAACCTTGCAGGAGAATTTATACCATCCTTACAAAGTCTTTCTGTGATCCTAGCACATAGAGGCTAACAGCAAAACAGAAAACAAACAAAAACCAAGAAAAAAAAAAACAAATTATTTTCAATATATTCACATATACATTAAAATATAATACAGATCATCAGGGTAAAGGGTCTTGGGTAGGGATGCGCATGGGTCTGTGCGCTGACAGCACCGCCAAGGGGGAGACCCCAGTTTCAGAGTGGGGTCAGGCATGGCCAGGGTCTTCCCTAGGCTATTGCCTCTGATGACCTGTAACTGTACACCCCAACAGCTCACAACTAGGGGGTCATTTGTAGATGGAGCCCATTTTTGCGGCTTACAGCTAACACTTGCAGACTTGAACTGCCCAGGATGATGGGTCATCAGTAGCATAGCCCTGGCCAAGGGGTAGGGCAGAGGCCACAGGATTTCTTCTTTCCAGAATCCGTCCTATCTGATCATTTTTACCTCCTACCCTGGCCCCTTAAGTCACTCTAATTCAGTGTCCTCTTTAGGTCTGTAAACAGCTCCAAACTTCTGCATGTACTTCTTGATGTACTCCTTGGTTTTGTGTTTCACATTCTCATTGCACTCCAGGTCCTCTGGGTTCTTACAGTACTTCAGCTCCTTATTCATAACACCGTGAGTCAGCTGTCCAAGGGCATAGGAAGAGAGACCACAGCCACCATCAGAGGGGACAATTATTTGAAGGGGGAAAGTAACTGACTAGGTGTTAAATAATAGGGTAGGTTGAGCAGGCTGGCCATGAAGGTCACCAGAGAAGACAGACTCTGCTCCAAAAGTCTGTTAGAGCTAAGCATGTCAACAGCATGTCCCCACCCCAAACCTTCCCTCATATTCTTAGGCTCCCAGCCTTGGCATCTGGCACATAAAGCCACAGTTTCTATGATGAAAGAGATTATCTTAAATTTAAGGTACACAGTTTGCCAAGAGCACCAATAGACCAGAAGCAGGGGAATACCTTGCGAGCGAGGTGTTTGAAGTCTTCTGTTGTTGTGATCCTGCCCACTTTGCAGTCAGGTTTCCGGTAAGGATTCAGGCACTGGACAATGAACTGAGACATCTGCAGACAGTGGAAAGGAAACAACATGCTGTTCAATAGCACAGAGGAGGCAAGGAGCTGTCTGATGGAACTGTTATATAAGGTAGCACATATAGTTAACCATTCTTCCCTTTTCCTCCTTTAGGTAGGTGGTCTGGTCAGCAGAATGCTAGTAAGCCAGTGAGATATAAAAAACTGGTTCTAGCCAGGCTTGGTGGCACATGCCCTTAATACCAGTACTGGGGAGGCTGAGATAGGAAGAGTTTGAGGCTAGCCTGGGGCTAAAGAGTGAGTTCTAGGTCAGCCATGTTAGGGTGAGACCCTACTGTGAAAAAAACAACAACAAACTATTTTTATGAAGAGTCTGTTGGCTAGGTTCTCTGGGCGCTGGTGGCAAAGCAGAGCAGGATTTCTCTACAGCTCCTTGAAGGCATTACAACCCCTGTAATTGCAGGCAGACATTTTGCCTTTAAAGGGTTACTTCAAGGCTGTAGGTGTTACACTTTGCTTCATAAACCAGAGCCACAAGCAGCAGATAGAAATCTGAATATTAGCTAGAAGGATGGTGCAGGCAGGACATTTGCCATCCCACTATTTCCAATGTCCTCAATACACCAGTTCTGTAAGCTCTGTTCTGGCTAGTGGCTCTTGAAAGAGACCCCAGGCACAGTAGCTCTGTAAGTATTTATGGTATAAAGTCATAGAGGAGAAAGGGAAGAAAATGGCCAGTGACAGCTACTTCCTACAGGAAGCACTCTGAACAGGGCCTTACCCATCCCTGAGACTGTGAGCTCTTAGGCAAAGAACAAGGCTGGATTACAAAGTAGACACTAAATAAATACACTGAGACTCCAACACTTTCACATTGGGACAGCAAGGAATTCTTATCTATGGATAAGCCTTTTTCCCATTTGGAGACAGGGTTTCAGCTATCCCAGGCTGGCCTTGGCTATATAACTGAGAATGACCGTGAACTCTGATCCTCCTGTTTCTATCTTCTTTGTGCTTGAACCCAGAGCTTCATGAATGCTAGATAGTCGAATTCCCAAACCTGGATAAAACCCTTTACTCAAAGTTTTTCTGTGATCATCTGGCCTCCACACTTTCTCCCAGCCTTATATCTTCTTCTTATCTTTAAATATTTATCCAGGCATGGTGGCGCATGCCTTTAATCCAAGAACTTGGGAGGCAGAGGTAGGAGGATCACCATGAGATCAAGGCCACCCTGAGACCACATAGTGAATTCCAGGTCAGCCTGGACCAAAGTGAGACCCTACCTCAGAAATAAAAACAAACAATAATAATATTTTTTATATGGCTGCCATTACTACTTGCAGGTCTATTAACTCCACATGATTTGAGCCTCTTCAATGAATGAAGACTGAAGTTTAGAATGTAAATGCCATGAGTAGGCAAGGAGTTTAGAGCCCTGATAACTGAAAACACATTGCCAATAGCATAAAGAGGAACTGCATTCTCTCAACACTATAAAGAGCAGGCAGCCACCAGTTAAGACAGTAAAAGAAGAACTACATTTTAAGCCAGAGGGCCTGAGGTTCAAGTCTTTTGTCAAGAGCTTGCCTTCTTTGAGTTGAAATTTCCTCCACACATATAAGGAGTGACAGTCCCTATCTTGCCTACCTCAAGGGCTACTACAGCTATGAAAAAGTGCTAACCTACCTGTTAAGGGCCATACTGAAATATCACATAACAACTGCACAGTAAAATCACAGAAATGAGGGAGTACCTAGAGACAAGGCAATCCAACATTACACAGCTTTCCTTTGCTTGAGGAATTATAGAAAGTGCACAATGAGCTGGGCGTGGTGGTGCATGCCTTTGGAGGATCTCTGTGAGTTCAAGGCCACCCTGAGACAACATAGTGAATTCCAGGTCAGCCTGAGCTAGACTGAGACTCTACCTCGAAAAACCAAAAAGAAAAAAAGAAAGTGCACAGTAAAACGAGTAAATGTGGTTGGCAGAGGGACTCCTGCCAAGCCAGGAAGTATTTTTAATGGGGAGAGCAGCACTTTGATAAGATTTATAAGCTAAATCTTGTCTTTCTGCCTCAAGTAAGAAACATATAGATGCATAAGAAAAGGAAAGCACTCAAGTTAAAGCGTATGGAGTTTACTACACACATCTATGCAACTTTACCTCTTTTCTGAATACTTCTTTGCTTTTCTTAGCCAGCTCACTGGAGGTGTCTGCTTCTGCTGTCTTGGGCTTTTTCGAAGTCTAGAAATAGAAAACACAACAGTGCTGCCATGAGATGATAGTTCAATGATGTCCCACTATTCCAGAATGCTCATTTGTTCCCCATAGTTGGGTTACCTGGCCTTTTAAAAGAAATTCACTTAGAAGCCCTCAATCAAGGTTATGGCCTGGAGGCTACTTAGCTGTAATGTTTCAAATCCTGTCATCTGACTCAGATCCATAAACCAAATTCTAATCCTCTACCAAGTCAAAGCTACATCCTTGAAGTAGCTACATATTTCTAGTTTATTTATTTTAGGTAGGGTCTCACTCTAGCCCAGGTTGACCTGAAATTCACTACGGAGTCTCACAGTGGCCTTGAACTCACAGTGATCCTCCTGCCTCTGCCTCCTGAGTGCTGGGATCAAAGGCAGGCACCACCATGCCTGGCTACATTTGTAGTTTCTTTTCAGAGTCACCCTGCAGAAGGTGCTATATAATTTGGTGCCTCATATGTCCTTATTATGAACTTCAGTTCCTCCACATTATCATGTGAGGCCTGGATTCGAGGAACTTACCCTCCATAGGCTCTGACACTGTTCTGAAGATCTTTGGTACTTAGGAACTTTTCCTCTAAGGGTGGGGCTGCCTAGACTATAGAAGAGTCTCAGCATTTAGAAGAGGATGTTATGTCTAGTTCAGGAATATAAAGATGCTGGTGCATATCTTCTACTAGCACTTAGGAGGTAGACATGGGGGGAATGGCTTGAGGGTCAAGTCAGTGAATACATGAGTAGAGGCTAAGACAAAGAAGATACACTGTCCCAGGATGGTAGGGTAACAAATCCAGAAATGTGCCTTTCTATCACTGATAAAAGAGAGGCTGCCAAATTCCCTTGAGCCAAGCATTGCCAAGAGGTGATGAGCCATTGATCCTGGCATTCGGAGCACCTGCCATACAGGCTGTTTCCAGTCCTAGCCATCAAATCTCTTTTCAATTGGGTGTTGCATGTTCATGCTTTTGCCTAGCAGCTTAGCAAAGGAAAAAAAATTTAATTGCTTTTCCCATTTCATAGGACCTACCTACCTTCCTTCCCCCCTTTCTTTCTTTTGTTTTTGTTTTTTCAAGGTGGGTCTCACTCTAGCCAAGGCTGACTTGGAACTCAACTGTATAGTTCCAGGCTGGCTTCAAATTCATAGCAATGATCGTCCTACCTCTGCCTCCCAAGTGCTGGGATTAAAGGCGTGCACCACCACACCCGGCTTAATGTCAGTGCACGTGCCTGTGTGCCATGGTTCACATGTAGAGGTTGGAGCAATATTAGTGTCAGTTCTTGCCTTGAACTTTGTTTTTTCTTTTTTTTGGTTTTTCGAGGTAGGGTTTCACTCTGGTCCAGGCTGACCTGGAATTAACTATGTAGTCTCAGGGTGGCCTTGAACTCTTGGCGATCCTCCTACCTCTGCCTCCAACCACTTTTTATTTATTTATTTATTTATTTGAGGCAGAGAGAGGGAGGGGGAGAGAGAGAGAGAGAGAGAGAGAGAGAGAGAGAGAGAGATAAAGGATGGTCACACTAGGGTCTCTAGCCACTGCAAATGAACTCTGGACGCATGCGCCACCATATGCATCTGGCTTACGTGGGACCTGGGAAATCGAACCAGGGTCCTTAGGCTTCCCAGGCATGCACCTTAACCACTAAGCCATCTCTCCAGCCCTCCAACCACTTTTTAAAAAATATTTTATTTTTATTTTTATTATTTGTTTGAGAGAGGGAGAGAAAGAGAGAAGAGCCAGAGAGAGAACGGGCATGCCAAGGCCTCCAGCCGTTGCAAACCAATTACAGATGCATGTGTTACCTTGAGGATCTGGGCTTATGTGGGTCCTGGGGAATTGAACCTGGGTTCTTTAGCTTTATTGGCAAGGGCCTTAATCACTAAGCCATTTTTCCAGCCCTCCATCTACCATCTTACTGCAGGAGTGTTGGATTATAGACACAAACTGTGTCCAGCTTTAGGTGAGTGCCAAGGATCTGAACTCAGGTTATCAAAATTTTGTTTGTTTGTTTTTCAAGGTAGGGTCTCACTCTAGCCCAGGCTGACCTGGAATTCACTCTGTAGTCTCAGGGTGGCCTTGAACTCATGGAGATCCTCCTACCTCTGCCTCCCGAGTGCTGGGATTAAAGGCGTGCGCCACCACGCCCGGCTTACACACCTGGGTTTTTTTGGTATGTTTTCAAGGTAGGGTCTCACTCTAGCCTAGACTGACCTGGAATTTACTATATAGTTTCAGGCTTGACCTTGAACAGGAATCCTCCTACCTCCAACTTGCAAGTGCTGAGATTAAAGGCATGTACTACCATGCCTGGTATGCAAAGAAAAAAACTTTTAACACCCCATCTGTCTCAGTTCTGTTTCCTCCATTTTCACACCAGTGTAACAGCTGTGGTGTGAAGAAGCTGTAAGAAGCAGAAGAGACTGGCCTAAAACCTGTAATCCTCCTACCTCATAGCTTCTGAGTTGCTGAATTACAGGCATGTCACCAGGCATAAACCACCATGCATGGCTTTATTTGAAATTATTTTTTCATCCAGTGTAGAAAGTGTGGATATAACCCATACTAAGTATTCAGATAGCAAAAGATCCAGAATTGTTTTGAGTAGCCAGGGGTAGTGGTTCACACCTAAAGACCTAGCACTTGGGAGAGTAAGACCGGAGGACTAATGCAAGTTCAAGGTACACAGTGAGTTCCAGTATAGCCTGGGCCACAGAGTAAGATCTTGTCTCACAAAATAAAAAATTATTATTATTATTATTATTGGTTTTTTCCAAGCTGGGGTAGCCCAGGCTGACCTGGAATTCACTCTAATTTCAGGGTGGCTTCAAACTCACAGCAACCCTCCTACCTCTGCCTCCCAAGTGATGGAATTAATGGTGTGTGCCACCATGCGCAGCTGATAAACAATTACATTTGAGGGCTAGAGATGTAGCTCTGTAGTATAGCACCTGCCTGGTAAGCACAAGGTCCTAGGTACAACCCATACCACTTCATATATATATATATATTTGTCAGGGAATGCTGGCACACACCTGAAATCCCAGCACTCAGGAGACAGAGGTAAGAGGATTGCCTTAAGTTCAAGGCCAGATTTAAACTACAGAGTGAGTTACAGATCAGCCTGGGCTAGAATGAAACCCTACCTTTCACAGCCTGAAGGCCTGGGTTCAACAGTCTACTACCCATGTAAAGGAACACAAAGTGGCACATGCGTCTGGAGTTCATCTGCAGTAGCAAGGAGGCCCTGGTGAGCCCAGTAATATTCATTCATTCATTTCCCCCATGCAGGTATGTATGTATATGTATAGGTATATCTCCCTCTTGCAAATAAATCATCAATAAAAAAAACTTTAGAGCCGGGCGTGGTGGCGCACACCTTTAATCCCAGCACTTGGGAGGTAGAGGTAGGAGGATTGGCGTGAGTTTGAGGCCACCCTGAGACTACATAGTTAATTCCAGGTCAGCCTGGACCAGAGTGAAACCCTACCTTGAAAAAAACCAAAAAAAAAAAAAAAAAAACTTTAGGCTGGGCATGGTGGCACATGCTTTTAATCCCAGCACTCAAGAGACAGAGGTAGGAAAATCGCTGTGAGTTCAAGACCAGCCTGAGACTACATAATGAATTCCAGGTTAGCCTGGGCTATAGTAAAACCTTACCTTGAAAAGAAACCCTTTCCAAAAAAACCTACCACTTTAGAGTGGAGACATGGCTCAATGGTTAAGGGCATTTGCTTGCAAAGCCTGACTGTCCTAGTTTGATTCTCCAGATGTACAAAATGGTACATGCATCTGTAGTTTGTAGCAGCAGGAGGCCCTGGCGTGCCCATTCTCCCCCTCTCAAATAAATACAAACACACACACACATATATATATATGAATATATATATATATATTATTTATTTATTTTAATTTGACTGGGGGGGATGGACACACCAGGGGAACTCCAGACGCATGCACCCGCTTATGCACCTGGCTGACGTGGGTCCTGGAGAATCGAACCTGGATCCTTTGGCTTTGCAGGCAAAGGCCTTAACTGCTAAGCCATCTGTCCAGTCCCAATACAAACATATTTTTTAAAAAACTTAAAGAAAATAAAAATATTTGAATAAATTAAGAAAAGTTTAACATATCCCAGCTACTCTTTTCTGTATCTTAGAAATAAACAAAAGCAAGAAATACAGGAAACACCTTCAGGTATGACGACAATCATCACTAGGATCCAGAAATGGTGAGGACCCTATGTACAGAGGGAACATCCCGCTTCCCTCTGAATCAGATATGTGTTAATTTATAAAGCTAAATAAATCCCATATAAACTCAGTGGCTTTCAAATTAATCCCTGACTTGGCAAAGTTGAGAGAGCTTTATTTTTTGTAATATTAATTTGAAAGAGAGAGAGAGCGAGAGATGGTGACTGACAGGATCTTTTGTCACTGTTAATGAATTCCAGACACATGTGCCACTTACGTGGGAACTGGGGAATTGAACCCAGGCCTACAGGCTTTAAAGTAAGTATCTTTAACTGCTGAGCCATTTCTATAGCCACCATAGTACCTTCATATTATCCAAAATGGGGCTTTGAGTTCATCTGGCTTAGCTAGCAATGGCGTTAAGCTTACTGGATAGTCTAATGCCCACACAGAGAATGTACAATAATGCAAACTCTATCCTTTAATATATATGTAGACACACAACCAGGTCACAAAGTCTATGTGCATTAGAACCTAGGAATATGGCTATATTATACAAAGGGGCTCTGAAAAAGGAAGAATAAGAGTATAATCAACTACTATCTTCTCCATGAATTTACTCTTTAGAATATAAAATGTAAAAACCTACTCAATGAGGAACTCTTTTGGGGGAACATGAATCCAAAGCATCAGAAACATTGTATACAAGTCAATGAAAATTCTCCAACACACAAACCTACATCCTTTGCAATAATAAAAATGCAGTATATTGTTTTGGAGTTTATACCATTTGTTTTTTTTAAATTAAAGCTGGGTGTGGCCTTTAATCCGAGCACCCAGGGAGGCAGAGGTAGGAGGATCACAAAAAAGCCAGCCAACTAGTCTGCTTATCTGAATGTGTTTCTGCAGAAATATAGAGAAACCTGGCAATAGTGGTGTCATGCCATGTTATGAGCCTTAAGGACAAATGAGGTTGTTAAGGTCCCTGAAAATGGCTAAAATTATCATAATGTTGAAGCATTTTCACAAGACTTAATTATAATTTTAATGTAACTTGTTCTAAGTTTAATAAAAGCTGAACAAGTTAATAAACTGCATATATTTAAAACAAAAACAACCCTAGAACTTAAGTTCTTTACCACATTTTGAGGAATCAGTAGGGCCTCTCCTTTTTCCATGTATCTAGTCTAAAAGTACAAGGCAAGCCTGGAGTTTTCTCTCTGGTCACCTAGCTGATGACCAACCAAGCCATGCTAACAGCAACATAACCATCTTCTCTGTAAAGATCTACACTCTTTGGAGTTTCAAAGGGGAAAGTGGGAGGAGGGGGGGAATTATCATAGCTTATTGTCTACAATTATGGAAGTAATCAATAAAAAAAATTAAATTGAAAAAATTGACGTGGGTCTGGAGAATCGAACCTGGATCCTTTGGCTTTGCAGGCAAAGGCCTTAACTGCTAAGCCATCTGTCCAGTCCCAATACAAACATATTTTTAAAAAACTTAAAGAAAATAAAAATATTTGAATAAATTAAGAAAAGTTTAACATATCCCAGCTACTCTTTTCTGTATCTTAGAAATAAACAAAAGCAAGAAATACAGGAAACACCTTCAGGTATGACGACAATCATCACTAGGATCCAGAAATGGTGAGGACCTATGTACAGAGGGGAACATCCCGCTTCCCTCTGAATCAGATATGTGTTAATTTATAAAGCTAAATAAATCCCATATAAACTCAGTGGCTTTCAAATTAATCCCTGACTTGGCAAAGTTGAGAGAGCTTTATTTTTTGTAATATTAATTTGAAAGAGAGAGAGAGCGAGAGATGGTGACTGACAGGATCTTTTGTCACTGTTAATGAATTCCAGACACATGTGCCACTTACGTGGGAACTGGGGAATTGAACCCAGGCCTACAGGCTTTAAAGTAAGTATCTTTAACTGCTGAGCCATTTCTATAGCCACCATAGTACCTTCATATTATCCAAAATGGGGCTTTGAGTTCATCTGGCTTAGCTAGCAATGGCGTTAAGCTTACTGGATAGTCTAATGCCCACACAGAGAATGTACAATAATGCAAACTCTATCCTTTAATATATATGTAGACACAACCAGGTCACAAAGTCTATGTGCATTAGAACCTAGGAATATGGCTATATTATACAAAGGGGCTCTGAAAAAGGAAGAATAAGAGTATAATCAACTACTATCTTCTCCATGAATTTACTCTTTAGAATATAAAATGTAAAAACCTACTCAATGAGGAACTCTTTTGGGGGAACATGAATCCAAAGCATCAGAAACATTGTATACAAGTCAATGAAAATTCTCCAACACACAAACCTACATCCTTTGCAATAATAAAAATGCAGTATATTGTTTTGGAGTTTATACCATTTGTTTTTTTTAAATTAAAGCTGGGTGTGGCCTTTAATCCGAGCACCCAGGGAGGCAGAGGTAGGAGGATCACAAAAAAGCCAGCCAACTAGTCTGCTTATCTGAATGTGTTTCTGCAGAAATATAGAGAAACCTGGCAATAGTGGTGTCATGCCATGTTATGAGCCTTAAGGACAAATGAGGTTGTTAAGGTCCCTGAAAATGGCTAAAATTATCATAATGTTGAAGCATTTTCACAAGACTTAATTATAATTTTAATGTAACTTGTTCTAAGTTTAATAAAAGCTGAACAAGTTAATAAACTGCATATATTTAAAACAAAAACAACCCTAGAACTTAAGTTCTTTACCACATTTTGAGGAATCAGTAGGGCCTCTCCTTTTTCCATGTATCTAGTCTAAAAGTACAAGGCAAGCCTGGAGTTTTCTCTCTGGTCACCTAGCTGATGACCAACCAAGCCATGCTAACAGCAACATAACCATCTTCTCTGTAAAGATCTACACTCTTTGGAGTTTCAAAGGGGAAAGTGGGAGGAGGGGGGGAATTATCATAGCTTATTGTCTACAATTATGGAAGTAATCAATAAAAAAAATTAAATTGAAAAAAATCACACACACACCAAAAAAAAAGATCTACACTCTTGGCTGGGCGTGGTGGCACATGCCTTTAATCCCAGCACCAGGGAGGCAGAGATAGGAGGATCACAGTGAGTTCGAGGCCACCCAGAGTCTACATAGTGAATTCCAGGTCAGCCTGGGCAAGAGGGAAACCCTACCTTGGGGGTGGGGAGAGAAGATCTTTACCCTTGCTTCTGATAATCCCCCTTCAAAGGTAAATTCTTGGTTGTCTATGCACTACTGGTGCCTAACTCCAAATAATGGGACTAACAATTCAGAACATTCTTATCTCCTGACCAGACTCTTTTCTCAATCCAACAAATACTCTCCAGTTATTTTACCATAACACAGGGACATCTATCTTGTGACTGAATGTTTATCTTAAGGCAGGTGGTAAATTAAATGCTGTCTCTTAGTTGTGCAAATTAAGGATGTTTCAGGTCTCAAGTTCTCAAGGGAAAGATTTGACTTTACACTCACCACATGATGGATGATGGAAGAGAGTACAAGAAGATCAAGAGTACGGAACAACACTGGAGGAAAACAGAGAAGGAAGGCTCTCATAGATGCTTAGTCTCATCATCAAAAGCTTTTACTACCACCCAGCATACTCTTCAAAGAATTCACTGCCCACTTCACACCTTCCTCTGATCATTCCATACTCATGTATATTTTTTTGTTTTGTAGGGTAGGGTCTTACTCTAGCCCAGACTGGCCTTGAACTCAGTGATCCTCCTACCTCAGATTCTTGAGTGCTAAAATTAAAGGCATGGGACACCACATCTGGCCACATAGGTATTTTCTCTCTAGCCAAGGCTGACCTGGAATTCACTATGTACACATGTGTATTTCTAACAAGGACTAGTTTACTGATGACTCAAACCTAAATTTAACTTGTCACTGCTATTCTGAATTCTGTAGGAAGCTCAAGTTCCACATTCAGTTTGTCTCTACATCTCTTCCTGCTCCTTCCTTTATGGGCTGACCTAAATGATAGGATCTCCTCTACCCAAGTCAAAACAACGTGGCAGCAACAACAACAACTCAACCCCCGATACAAAATGGCAGGCCTGCTTCCTTACTTGGTTTGCTAAGTTGTAATACTGCCTTTCAAATGTCTTTACACACATGGCTCCCCAATATCTCTAAACTTAGTTCCTCATTGTACTGCATAAGCTGACAATTCCCAGAGATCACAAAATGGAAGGAAACATGTGAGTTTTGGCCACCTGCACTGGAGAGATATGGAGGGGCATTTTGTAGAGAACCCAGAAAGCCATAGGAGTTTGTCCTAGAAAAAAATGGTACCATACATAGCATCTGGATCCAATCTAGTAAAAAATTAAGAATAAGACTTTTGGGCTGGGAAGATAGCTCAGCAGTTAAGGGTATTTGCTACCCAAGCCCACCATCCCCAGTGCCCACATAAAACCAGGTGCACAGAGTGGCGCATGCATCTGGAGTTCAGCAGCTGGAGGCCCTGGCACACCATTCTGTCTGTCACTCTTCTCTATCTCTCTCTCTTGCTTGCAAATAAACAAACAAAATATTTAAAAAACAAAAGTATGGCTGAAGCCGGGTGTGATGGCGCACGCCTTTAATCCCTGCATTTGGGAGGCAGAGGTAGGAGGATTGCCATGAATTCGAGGCCACCCTGAGATTACATAGTGAATTCCAGGTCAGCCTGGGCTAGAGTGAGAACCTACCTTGAAAAACCGAAAAATGAAAAAAGAAACACACACACACACACACAAAGTAGGGCTGGAGAGATGGCTTAGTGGTTAAGACGTTTGCCTGCAAAGCCAAAGGACCCTGGTTTGATTCTCCAGGACCCACGCAAGCCAGATGCACAAGGGGGCGCATGCATCTGGAGTTCATTTGCAGTGGCTGCATGCCCTGACGTGCCCATTCTCTCTCTCTCTGCCTCTTTCTCATAAATAAATAAATAAATAAATAAATAAATAAATAAATAAATAAATAAATAAAATAAAAGTATCTAGGGGCCTGCAGAAATGGCTCAGTAATTAAAGGTGTTTGCTTACAAAGCAAGAGGTTTAAACTAATACAAAAGAAAAAGAAAGCTTTGGGTATTTCTGATTTTTTTGTGTTTTATGAGAAAGAATCTCACTCTGTACAGCCCAGGTAGGTCTGGAACTCACTATGTAACTCAGACTAACCTTTAATTCTCTACTTTAGAAGGTATAAGACACCCCCCACAGCCTGATTTCCTTCCTTTTTTTCTTTTCAAAGATTTTATTTATGAGAGAGAGAATGAATGAGAATGGGCACACCAGGGTCTCCAGCCATGGCAAACAAACCCCAGACACATGTGCCACCTTGTGCATCTTGCTTACATGGATCCTGAAGAATTGAACCAAGGTCCTTTGGCTTTGAAGGCAAATGCCTTAACCACTAAGCCATCTCTCCAGCCCTGATTTCTTCTCTTGTTTTCCAAGACAGGGTCTTAATCTAGCCCAAGCTGATCTAGAACACATTCGGTAGCCCCAGGATGGCCTCAAACTCAAAGGGAGGAATCCTCTTAACTCAGCCTCCCTAGTGCTGGAACTAAAGGTGGCACCAGCATGCCTGGCTTGAGTTCCTTTATAATATTCTTCCTTTATAAATGCTTTACTGTCAAACCCAGAAATTTATTGTATAATTTTCAAACTTGACTGTTATGACCCAGATCTTTTTTTTTTTTCATTTGTATGTGTAGGTATACACCAAGATCTCTTGCTACTGCAAACACCAGACACACACTTCACTTTTTTTTTTTTTTGGTTTTTCGAGGTAGGGTCTCACTCTGGTCCAGGCTGACCTGGAATTAGCTATGTAGTCTCAGGGTGGCAATCCTCCTACCTCTGCCTCCTGAGTGCTGGGATTAAAGGCGTGCGCCATCATGCTCGGCTACTTCACTTTTTGAGTATAGCTTTAAGTGAGTGGCATTTGTGTGTGTGTGTAGGAATGACAGTCTACTGCTACCGTAAGTAAACTTCTGACACTAGAGAACTGAATCTGAGCCAACAGGCTATGCATACAAGTTCCGTTAACCAGTAAGCCTCCTCCCTACCCCATGATTCAGTTCTTACATATCCCTTAAGAGTGCATGTAGAAGTCTTAGTTGTCAGTTAATGTCCCTGTTAGGAGATGGAACTAATTGGTGATTGGGAGTATAACCCTTCAAGAATATTATGATGGTTACTTTTCATTGTTAATTTGACTGAATTTAGAATCACCATGAAAACAAACCTCTGTGTTTGTCTATAAGGTTTAACTATAGGAAAGTAGGGAAGACTCACCCTGAATGAGGGTGGTACCACCCCATGGGATGGGATCCCAATATAAAAGAAAAGGAGAAAGTGAGCTGAACATCAGCACTTACTTTTCTCTCCTGACTGGATGCAATATGACCAGCTGCCTCACACTGCTTCCACCACACCTTCCCCATGATAGACTCTATCAAAACAAACCCTTCTTGGGGGCTGGATCTTGCCCACACTTGCCTTAGTGGTTAAGGCACTTGCATGTGAAGCCTAAGGACCCAGGTTCGATTCTCCAGGACTCACCTAAGTCAGATGCATAAGGTGGCGCACGTGTCTGGAGTTCATTTGCAATGGCTGGAGGCCCTGGCGTGCCATTCTCTGTCTATCTGCATCTTCAACCCCCCACAAATAAATAAAATATATAAAAAAAAACAAACCCTTAAGTGCTAATACAGGTGTATTGGGACCTGGGCTCCCTCTCCTCTCTTTCGCTTCCTAGACACCATATACAAGCAACTTTGCTTAATAATGTGCTCCTATGCCATGATGTTCTTTCCTTGCCATAGGCCTAAAGTGACAGGATCAAGTCAATATGAACTGAAAACTCTTGGAAAATGCGAGCCAAGACATTTCCTTTTAAGTTGTTTATCTCAGGTATGCTGTGATGGAAAGCCAGCTTACATTCCTATAGACCCTGAAAGCAATAAAACTGCTTCAAACTGCCTTTGTATCTATAACTCTGGATGCTTATGTTAACTAAGAACTCAGATTCTGATGAGTAACCAGGGTGGAATTAATCTCATATCCATGTAATATGACATGTATAGTTGGATATTAAGTCCAAGTTATCAAGATGATGACTAAGGCATTGCCTTTGGGTTATGATGCTAGTAAAACACTAATCTCCTAACACACATGAGCCCATGGTTACAGGAGTACAGAACAGATATAACCTGATCAACATTTTCACATGCGTGCCAAAGTTTTATGGTTATACTACTTTTATAGTCAATCACAAAGTACTGTATATTACTTAGACTTCACTTTGTAAGTTTATTGTCTATACTCCAAATTTTGATTTGACTGAGATTCTGTATTACTTAATAGATGATACCTAGTGATGTTGGCCATAGAATAGACCTGTTGTAATATGCTCATTGGGAAATAACTCAACAGAACAACCTCTCCAGGCCACCAGCACCATACCTTTCTAAATGGGATGTCTGATCATGTAACTACCCAAACCACTTCAAAGGTTTCCTGCCACACAGGTAGAGAACAGAGGTCTAATTGCTTAGCATGTGTGATGGTTAGTATTGTCAGTTTGACAGGATCTAAGAGAAAAGATCACTAGGCTAGTCTGTGAGACAGTTTCTAGATTAATAAAAGTAGGAAGATCTTTGGGCTGGAGAGATGGCTTAGCAATTAGGAGCTTGCCTGTGAAGCATAAGGATCCTGGTTCGATTCTCCAGGTCCCATGTAAGCCAGATATACAAGGGGGCGCATGTGTCTGGAGTTTGTTTGCAGTGGCTAAAGGCCCTGGCACACCCATTCTCATTCTCCCTCTCACTCTTTCCTTCACAAACAAACAAACAAACCAACAAACAAACCAACCAACAAACAAAAAAAAACCCAAACCAGAAAGATCCATCCTAAATGTGAGCAGCAGCACTATTCCATGAGCCGGGGTCCCCGACTGAATAAAAAGAAGAAATAAAGCAAAGTATAGCAGCAACCTTCATGTTCTCTGCTTTCTGATTGCAAACTGAATGTGACTAGCTGCTTTATTCATGCTCCTGCTGCCATTCCTTCCCAACCATGATGGTCTATACCCCCTCAATCTGTAAGACAAAATACACTCTTCCTCCTTTAAATTGTTTCTTGTCCATTATTCTGTCATAGCAACAATGAAAATAGCAAAAAGAAAAAACAAAAGAAAACAGCAAAAAGAATTAATACAACATGGCATACAAGGCTTTCCCTTTTGTGCCTATTTGATTTGATTCAGGTTATTTTTTAACTATTTATTATTTATTTATTTATTTATTTATTTATTTATTTTTTTCAAGGTAGGGTCTCACTCTAGCCTAGGCTGACCTGGAATTCACTCTGTAGTGTCACGCTGGCCTCGAACTCATAGTGATCTTCCTACCTCTGCCTCTCAAGTGCTAGGATTAAAGGCGTGCGCTATCACGCCTGGCCCTGATTCAGCTTTTTAAAAAATAATAATTTATCAAAGGGAGAGAAAGAAATAAGCTGGGCGAGGTGGCGCACGCCTTTAATCCCAGCACTGGAAGGCAGAGGTAGGAGGATCGCTAAGAGTTCGAGGCCACCCTGAGACTACAGAGTGAATTCCAGGTCAGCCTAGGCTAGAGTGAGACCCTACCTCGAAAAACCAAAAAAGAAAAGAAGAGAAGAGAAGAGAAGAGAAGAGAAGAGAAGAGAAGAGAAGAGAAGAGAAAAGGAGAGAGAATATGAATACAGGCACATCAGGGCCTTCTGCCAAAGGAAATGAACTCCAGATGCATGTGCCACTTTGTGCGCCAGGCTTTACATGATTACTGGGAAATCAAACCTTGGCCTTCAGGCTTTGCAAGTAAGCACCATTAAACCACAAAGCCATCTCTCCAGCCCTTAACTCTCACCTTTATGCATGGCTAGCTGAATTTTCCAGTATAAGGTCTTCATACAAGAAAGGACTCCCTCAGAGAGTAAGTAAGCAATAGTGAACTTTATGCCTAGCTTTCATTTCCTTTAAAAGACTTAATTTAGCACACTCTCTTATTGCTGCTGTTCACTGGATGTTGGACAGGCCACCCTCTGCTTATGCCACATTTTCCCTAGCCAGCATGGAGTTTCCCCTTGGGGTGGTAAGCCAAAATAAAACCTTTCCTCTCAACAAGCTGCTTTAAGTCAAGTGCTTTGTGCCAGAAATGAAAGGTAACTACAACAGTAAAACTGGTACTGAGAAGTAGAGTCATTGTTCCTAGAAACCTGACTCTGTGCTTCTTGCTATTTTGGGGGGTGAGAAGGGGAGGTTCAAGATAGGATCTCACTCTAGCTCAGGCTAACCTACAACTCACTCTGTACTCCCAGGATAGCCTCAAACTCATGGTGATCTACCTACCTTCTGAGTGCTGTGATTAAAGGTGTGTACCACCCCACCTGGCCTGCTTTTGACCAGTTGGAACTGATTTGTGGGAAGGATCTGAAACCTTGGAGAAAAAAAGAGATACCTTGCTAAACATGAACCATGCTGGTCAGGGTTGAAAGGCCTGTGAGAACTGTGGACTGTGAGGTTTGGCTTACATGGGAAGAGCTTTATTGGACTGGGCTAGAAAGCAGTTTTGTGTGAGAGGCTTGTTGGGCGCTGCCTGTGTCTTGAATTGTGCAACACCTTTAAACCACAGATCTATCTCTCCAGCCCTAGACTCCTACTTTTATGCATGGCTAGCTGGATTTCCCAGTACAAGGTCTTCATACAAGAAAGGACTCCCTCAGTGAATAAGTAAGCAATAGTGAATTTTATGCCTAGTTTTCATTTCAATTTGTACAGGGTTGCATTATATAGAAATGGTCTGGTGCAGACTGAAGAGATAGCTTAACATTTAAGGCCTTTGCCTCCAAAGCCTAAGGACCCAGGTTTGATTCCCTAGTACCTACATAAGCCACAAGTGGCACGTGCATCTGGAGTTCGTTTGCTGTGGCTAGAGGCCCTGATGTGCACATTGTCTCTCTCTCTGAAATAAATAAATAAATATTAAAAGGAAAGAAAAGAAGCCGGGCGTGGTGGTGCACGCCTTTAATCCCAGCACTCGGGAGGCAGAGGTAGAAGGATCGCTGAGAGTTCGAGGCCACCCTGATACTACATAGTTAATTCCAGGTCAGCCTGGACCAGATTGAGACCCTACCTTGCAAAACCAAAAAAAAAAAAAAAAAAAAAAAAAAAAGAAAGAAAGAAAGAAAGAAATGGAGCCAAGGTTGTGGTGCACACCTTAAATCCCAGCACTCGGGAGGCAGAGGATCGCCATGAGTTGAGGCCACCCTGAGACTATATAGTGAATTCCAGGTCAGCCTGGGATAGAGTGAGACCCTACCTCAGAAAACCAAAAATATATATAAAAATAAAAGAGGGGTGGGGGATGGCTTAGTGGTTCAAATGCTTGCCTGTAAAGCCAAAGGACCTAGGTTCGATTCCACAGGACCCACAAAAGCCAGATGCACAAGGTGGCGCATATGTCTAGAGTTTGTTTGCAGCACCTGGAGGCCCTGGCACACCCATCCTCTGTCTATCTCTCTCTGCTTCTCCCTCAAATAGATAAATAAAAATAAAAACCAAAAAAGAAATGGACTGATGTGAGCAGATGGGTATAGTACAGAAAGAAATGAAATTTTCATGCTGGAGACAGCACCTGTTCAGCTGCAACTGTTTAATAAGAGATTACAGCCATTGCAACTAGGCCAGCTGTTCTGCATTGGGACAGCAGGAAGAATGCAGAACTTTTTTTTTGGGGGGGGGGGTTGAGGTAGGGTCTCACTCTAGCCCAGGCTGACCTTGAATTCACTCTGTAGTCTCAGGGTGTGAACGCAGACGTTTTTAAATTTTATTCATTTGCAGAGAGAGCAAGAAAGAAGTAAAAGTGTGACAGACCTCTAGCCACTGCAAACAAATTCCACTTTGTACAAATGGCTTTACATGAGTACTGGGTAAAATGAACCTCGGTGGTTAGCCTTTGCAGGCAAGTACCTTATCTACTGAGCCCTGCACACACTTGAGAGTAAGGTGCATGAGCCAGATGTGATGGCGCACACCTTCAATCCTGGCACTTGAGTGGCAGAGGTAGGAGGATTGCAATGAATTCAAGGCTAGCCAGAGACTGCACAGTGAATTCCAGGTCGATCTGGAAGACCCTACATTAAAAGAAGAAAAAAAAAGCACTTGGGAGGCAGAGGTAGGAGGATCGCCGAGAGTTCGAGGCCACCCTGAGAATACATAGTTAAATCCAGGTCAGCCTGGACCAGAGTGAGACCCTACCTTCCAAAACCAAAAAGTTGGGCAGGGCTGGGTGTGATGGGGCATGCCTTTAATCCTAGTACTCGGGAGGCAGAGGTAAGAGGATCACCTTGAGTTTGAGGCCACCATGAGAGGACATAATGAATTCCAGGCCAGACTGGGCGACAGTGAGACCCTATTTAGAAGAAAAAAGGAGAAGAAGAAAAAAAGCTGGGTGTGGTAGCACACAATTTTAATCTCAGCATTTGGGGGGGCAAAGGTAGGAAGATCGCCATGAGTTCAAGGTCACCCTAAGATTACATAGTGAATTCCAGGTCAGCCTGGGCTACAGTGAAACCCTACTCTACTGAAAAAAGCAAAAACAAACAAATAAATTTAAAAATAAATGGCTAGGCGTAGTGGCACACATCTTTTTTTTTTTTTTTTAATTTTTATTGACAACTTTAATTGTAGACACTATCCCATGTTATTTCCCTCCCTTCCCCCAGTGGCGCACACCTATAATCTTAGCATTTGTGTGGCAGAGGTAGGAGGATCACTGTGAGTTTGAGGCCAGCCTGAGACTATATAGTGAATTCAAGGTCAGCCTGGGCTAGAGACCCAACCTTGAAAAACCAAAAAAGTAAATAAATAATTAAAATAAAAATAAAAGTAAGGAGCATGAATGCTGAAGGAGTGTCCTGATCTTCAAGGACAGCTTTATCTCACCCCGCACCCCATTATCAGCTTGGTAGCCCACCTGGTACTATGGAGTATAACAAATGCAAGAAAGAGATGGTTAATGGACTTGCAATGTTGTTTTGTTTTATTGAAAATGACCATGGGTTGCAGTGGAAACCCAGTTACAGATGCCACATTTATGGGATGGCTGCCAAGAAAAGTTGCCAGCTTGGGATGGAGTATACCTTGGGCTATAAGCAGGGTGGAACTGGAATGCCAGAGACTCATTAATGGTTAGAGATGTCAGACTTGGAGGAGATGGCTCAGCAGCTAAAGGTACTTGCTCGCAGGCATGATGGCCCATGTTCGATTCCCCAATTCCCATGTAAAGCCACATGCACAGTGGTGCATGTGTCTAGAGTTTGTTTGCAGTGGGAAAAGGCCCTGCACGCCCATTCTTTCTCCCCTTTATCTGCTTGAAAATAAAGAAAAAAAATGTAACTGGGCTGGAGGCTCAGCAGTTAAAGGCAATTGCTTGCAAAGCCTGACGAGCCAGGTTTGATTCCCCAGTATCCACATAATGCCAGACACACAAAGTGGAACATGTGTCTGGAGTTTGTTTACAGTGGCAGGAAGTCCTGGCATGCCCATACTTATTCCATCTCTACCTACCTCTGTCTCAAATAAATAAAAATTAATAATATAGTTACAGAAGTATGAAAAGAGGAGTTGTAGGTCATTTTGTTTGTTGGTTTAGTTTTAAGGTTTTTTTTTTTTTTTTTTTTTTTGAGGTAGGGTCTCACTCTGGCCCAGGCTGACCTGGAATTCACTATGTAGTCTCAGGGTGGCCTCAAACTCATGGCGATCCTCCTACCTCTCCCTCCCAAGTGCTGGGATTAAAGGCATGTGCCACCACAGCCGGCTGTAGTTTTAAGTTTTAAAGTACACTATATATATTTGAGATAGGGTCTCACTGTAGCCCAGGCTGACCTGGAACTTCCTCTGTAGTCCCAGGGTGGCCTCAAACTCAGTGATCCCCCAACTTCAGCCTCCCAGAGTACTGAGATTAAAGGTATACACCACTACCTAAGTGGCTTAAATACAGATAATTTAAATGGCCATATTCCTAAGTGACTTAGGAAAACATGACAGTGTAACAGCAACACTGAAGTAGTTAAGAGACTTAAGTGATTTATTTGAAATTTACCAAGCGTCACATTCCTTCAAGTCAACTATGTCTCTTTTTAGTAAATGTCTAACATATGACGAAGAAAAGAAAAACATTTCACCCAAAAGTTAATGAAATATAAAAGAAGTTAATGAATCCATTTATACTTATCTTTCATTCTGGCTCTTCCCTTTCTTCTTCCCTCTCCTCACCCTACTCCTAATAATAGCCTTCTGTTATGTTCACAAGAAAAAAAACAAGCATAAAATGTTCAGGTTTTAGAACACAGCAAAGTTTCTGGTTTAAGTTACCTCATGCTTGGAGACAGTTTGGTCTTATTAGTAAATGGAAAAGGATAAAAGCTGTTTATGCATGAAGTACTTGTTTTATATGCCTTCTAATTTCAATTACTCTCTTGTCAGAAAAAGAAATGAAGAATAAGCTTTTTCTTGCCTTCTTTGATCTGGTCTGTCTACAATAAATTACCTCTGCATCAAATCTTAAGTATGGGACTGGTCAGATGGCTTAGTGGTTAAAGGAGCTTGCTTGCAAAGCCTGAGTTCAAGGCCAGCCTGGGCTAGAGTAAGATACAACTTCAAAATAACAAGACAAGCCAGGCATGGTGGTGCACGTGTTTAATCCCAGTATTTAGGAGGTAGAGGTAGGAGGAATGCCATGAGTTCAAGGCCACCCTGAGACTACATAGTGAATTCAAGGTCAGCCTGAGCTAGAGTGAGACCCTACCTTGAAAAAACAGAAAATCAAAAACCAAAACCAATACAAAAAACCAAAAACAAAACAAAATAACAAAACAAAATAAAAAGTGAAAAAGAGCCAATAAAAGACCATGTGTGTGATGGCATGGCACACTTGTAATCCTAGTACTTAGAATGCAGGAGGAACACAAGTTTGAGACCAGCCTAGATTTCATGAGGCCCTGTTTCAAACAAAGGCCCATGAAATTAAGAGTCAAAGCACATGTTAAAAGAAACCACCTTTAATCCCAGCACTCAGGAGGCAGAGGTAGGAGGATCGCTGAGAGTTCAAAGCCACCCTGAGACTACATAGTGAAATCCAGGTCAGCCTGGGCTATAGCGAGACCCTACCTTGAAAAACAAAACAAAACAAAACAAAACAAAACAAAACAAAACAAAACAAAAAAAACAAAACAAAACAAAACAAAAGATGGAGAGTGGAGTTTCAAAGAGGAAATGGGGGGGGAGGGTACCATGGGATATTGTCTACAATTAAGGAAGTTGTCAATAAAAATTTTTTTTAAATATATAAATAAAAAATAAATAAAATAAAAAAGAAAGGGGTGGGGGGCTGGAGAAATGGCTTAGTGGTTAAGGTGCATGCCTGCGAAGCCTAAGGACCCTGGTTCAATTCTCCAGGTCCCACATAAGCCAGATGCACAAACGGGCACATGCATCAGGAGTTCGTTTGCAGTGGCCAGAGGCCTTGGTGTGCCCATTCTCACTCACTCTCTCTCCCCACCCCTTCTTAAATAAATAAATAAATAAATAAATAAATAAATAAATAAAAGTTTAAAAAAACAAACAAAAAAAAATATTGGGCTGGAGAGATGGCTTAGCAGTTAAGAGACTTGCCTGTGAAGCCAAAGGACCTCGGTTCGATTCCCAGGACCCATAAACCAGATGCACAAGGTGACACATGCATCTGGAGTTAGTTCTGCTGTGGCTGGAGGCCCCAGGCGTGCCCATTCTCTCTCTCTCTCTGCCTCTTTCTGTCTCACAAATAAATTAAAAAAATAAAATTAGAAAGCAAGCACAATAAAAATTTTTTTAAATATATAAATAAAAAATAAATAAAATAAAAAAGAAAGGGGTGGGGGGCTGGAGAAATGGCTTAGTGGTTAAGGTGCATGCCTGCGAAGCCTAAGGACCCTGGTTCAATTCTCCAGGTCCCACATAAGCCAGATGCACAAACGGGCACATGCATCAGGAGTTCGTTTGCAGTGGCCAGAGGCCTTGGTGTGCCCATTCTCACTCACTCTCTCTCCCCACCCCTTCTTAAATAAATAAATAAATAAATAAATAAATAAATAAATAAAAGTTTAAAAAAACAAACAAAAAAAAATATTGGGCTGGAGAGATGGCTTAGCAGTTAAGAGACTTGCCTGTGAAGCCAAAGGACCTCGGTTCGATTCCCCAGGACCCACATAAACCAGATGCACAAGGTGACACATGCATCTGGAGTTCGTTTGCTGTGGCTGGAGGCCCTGGCGTGCCCATTCTCTCTCTCTCTCTGCCTCTTTCTGTCTCACAAATAAATTAAAAAAAAATAAAATTAGAAAGCAAGCAAGCGAAACCAACTATGCATCTCACTATCAGGGAAGAGTGAAGGCACTCACTTGGAAAGCCTGACGGGCTGGTTTAATTCCCCACTAACCACTTAAAGCTGGATACACAAAGAGGTTTATGTATCTGGAGTTCCTTTGCAGTGGCAAGAAGCCCTTGTATACCCATTTCCTCCCTCTCTGCTTGCAAATAAATATGAATTATTATTTTTTAAAAATTATTTTTATTTATTTATTTTGGAGAGAGAAAGACACAGGGAGAGAGAGAGAATGGATGCACCAGGGCCTCCAGCTACTGCAAACGAACTCTAGATACGTGCGCCCCCTTGTGCATCTGGCTAACGTGGGTCTTGGGAATTGAACCTGGGTCCTTTGGCTTTGTAGGTACATGCCTTAACCACTAAGCCATCGCTCCAGTCCCCTATTATTTTTTTTTAAGGAAGATGGAGCCAGGCATGGTGGTGCACGCCTTTAATCCCAGCACTCGGGAGGCAGAGGTAGGAGGATCGCTGTGCATTGAAGGCCACCCTGAGAATACAGAGTGAATTCCAGGTCAGCCTGGGCTAGAGCTAGACCTTACCTAAAAAAAAAAAAAAAAAAAAAGGAAGATGGAAGCCAGGTGTGGTGGCGCATGTCTTTAATCCTAGCACTTGGGAAGCAAAGGTAGGAGGATTCCTGTGAGTTTGAGGCCACCCTGAGACTCCATAGTGAATTCCAGGTCAGCCTGAGCTAGAGTGACCCTACCTTGGGGGAAAAAAAGTTATACAAGTGGAGGGGCAGGGCTGGGAAGACGGTTCTAGTTAAAGGAGCTTACTTGCAAAAGCCTGCAAGCCATTTAATCCCCATACTACCCAGATAAGCCTAATGTAAAACATGGTGCACACCTATACACCGCCCTCCCCCAAGTAAGTAAATTAATTTTGGAGACAGCTCAGTAAAGTTCTTGTTAGACTTAAACTACAAGTGTCTGATGTTTATTTGATGGTTATGGATTCTACACTGGTCTGGAAATATTTCCTCTGTGCCATTATATGTTGTAAGTAGGTAAGTTGCTTTGACTTTATAGAGCTCACAATTGAGAGACAATCTAAAAGTTGGTAACGTTTATGGGAAGTTGGACTAAATACAATTTACAATGTGAGATGATTATGAGTCTATGGGGGCCAGGGGCAGAATGTGGTAGTTTGAATATATGTCCCCCATTGATTCAGGTGTTAAAATTAAACTTGTTTCTTGGATCTCCAGGCACCTGGCTGGAGGGGGTGTGTCACTGGGGGGTGGATCTTAATTCTAGCCAAAGTTATTCAGAGAGGTTTCAACCCTGGTAGGTCCTACTTGCTGCCACTGGTGGGGTTCGTTGTTTGTTTTTTTAGTGTTTGCTGGTTGGTGGTGGTTTTTCTCTCTGCTTGGATTTATGAATGGCAGCCAGCTTCTTTTGCCCTTGACGGAACTTCTTTGGATTTATTCCCCTGAAATAAATCCCTTGCTCCCCATGAAACTGTGTTTGGTTGGATGTTCACCCCAGCAACATGAAGCTGACTAGTACAAATTTCATCTCCACCTTGACACAAGAATGTTCACATATTTTTCAAAATAAGGACAAATGAAGACCAGTGGTTACTAGTCTTAGTGAAACAGACTTGCAAAAGATCAGGAAACACGTGAAAGACACACTCACCTTCATGGGATTTTCATCATAAGTCGGGGTTCCCAGGTCCATCTCAGCTTCATGTTCAAGGCTGGCATCATCTCCTGGACTTTCCCAAGTAGGAGGATCCCACTGAGTCTGCCTAGAAGGAAGAATGAACAGCTATGCTGTCATGGGTAAAAAACAGGGAAGCCTGGCACAGGGTTGACAAACTTAACACATACTTCTGATAGCTTTAACATCAGCTATGAGTCTAGACTAGAAATACTTAGTATTATGTATGCACCTCATATTTCTGTGGGCAATAATGTGATGATAAAAGCTAGGTATTGAAGACAGCAATAAAACCAAATATCTTGTTTGCCATTCACCTGACTCAGTTTCCTAGATATAGGATTTAATAAAGTCTTAAAAAGTACATGGAATGGGTGTGTGCCCTTCTGCAGGTAAAGTGATCAATAACTACTATACCTAATGTGTACTTGGAGTAAAATAAATCACAACACAACCCTCACAATCTTTTTCATGCTTTATGCATCTCATCTGTAGCTTTGCCTCTTTGATTTAATGGTTGACAGACTAAAAAAGTAGTACAGGTTCTTTTCTGTAGGACTTCCCCTGTCTCAGCCCAGCCTGGGGGTGGGGATGTGAGGTGACCACTACTCCCACATGGGCTCTCAAACCCCTCGGGTCTTTCACATAACGGGATCTCCCTCCCTGAACTTCCATTGCTTAATGTAATAAAGTTTCTAAACTTAAAAAAATGCATATGTATATGTCTGCTAACATTCTCAACTGACTACAAAAAGAAGCGTTCAGCCATTTTTATTTACTGAATGTTTAAAATTGTTTTCAAAATAGATAGATTAGGGGGCTAGAGAGATGGCTCAGCAGTTAAAGATAAATGCTTGCAAAGCCTGATGGCCCAGATTTAATTCCCCAATACCCAAGTAAAGCCAGATACACAAAGTGGCTAATTCATCTAGAGTTTGTTTGCAGTGCCAAGAAGCCCAGGTGCACCCATTCCCTCTCTATGCTCGCAAATAAGTAAAAATATTACTCACTCTAGACAGTTATGGTAGTGCACACCTTCAATCCCAGCACTTGGGAGGCAGAGGTAGGAGGATCACTGTGAGTTCGAGGCCACCTTGAGACTACAGAGTGAGTTCTAGGTCAGCCTGGCTGGAGTGAGAGGGAAAAAAAAAAGCACAAACAAAATATTTCTGAGCCGAGCGTGGTGGTGCACACCTATAACCCCAGTACTCGGGAGGCAGAGGTAGGAGGATCACCATGAGCTCGAGGCCACCATGAGAATACAGAGTGAATTCCAGGTCAGCCTGGGCTACAGTGAGAACCTACCTTGAAAAACAAAACAAAAATTCTCACTCTAGAAATTCCTTCAGATGCACAGAAATCCTCCTACCTCATGCTGGGACTACAGGTATGCATAAATACTTGAGTGAAACACATTTTTTTGTACGGATGAATGATAATATATTATTTTTATTTATTTGATAGAGAAGGTGGGGAGAGAGGGGGGAGGGAGAGAACGGGCACGCCACGGCTTCCAGCCACTGCAAACAAACTCTAGACATGTGTACTCCCTTGTGCATCTGGCCAACGTGGGTCCTGGGGAATCGAACCTGGGTCCTTTGGCTTTGCAGGCAAATGCCTTAACCGCTAAGCTGTCTCTCCAGCCCTGATAGTATATTAAAAATCTTGCTTTGACGCTGAGCATGGTGCTCATGCATGCTTGAAAAAGCAAAACAAACAAACAAAAAAACTTGCTTTGAGCCATGCATGATGGATGGAAAACATTTCTAATCCTAGTATTCAGGTGGCTTAAGCTTAAGGATCATGAGTTCTAGGCCACATTAGGCTGCATAACAAGCTTGGGGCCATCCTGAACTAATAGTAAGAACCTGTCCCCAAAAATAAAGAGAGATGGCTCAGTGGCTGAAGGTGCTGGCTTGCAAAGTATGCCAAGCCGAGTTCAATTCTCAAGAAACCCACCTAAGAGGAACCAAAAATAAATGAGTAAATAAAAGTATGTCATAGTACATTTTTTTTATTTGCAAGAGAGAGCAAGCGAGCAAGCTAGAGAGATGTAGAGAGAGAATGGGCACACCAGCAGCCTCTCAGCCACTGTAAACCAACTCCAGACGCATGCTCCCCCTTGTGGGCAAGTGCGGCATTGCGCCCTTGTGGTATTTTTTGCATCTGGCTAACGTGGGACTGGTGTTCTTAGGCTTGGCAGGCAGGTGCCTTAACTGCCTAGCCATCTCTCCAGCCCCATAGCACATTTTTAAAAGGCCATCAGGGAGTAGTGGCTCATGCCTTTAATCCCAAACACTTGACAGGAGGAGGTAGGATAGCCATGAGTTTGAGATCAGCCTGGGACTATGGAGTGAAATCCAGGTCAGCCTGGGCTAGAGTGAGACCCTTTCTCAAAAAAAAAAAAAAACTGGGAAGGGAGGGGATGCCAAAGTCAAAGATCTGGAATATACCATGAGCTGGCATGTATCTTCTCCCACTCCCCAAGGTAGGGTCTCACTCTAGAACAGGCAGACCTAGAATTCACTATGTTTGAGTGGACTCAAACTCACTGTGATCCTCCTACCTCTGCCTCCCAAGTGTTAGGATTCAAGGAGTGCGCCACCATGCCCCACCTGGCATATATCTTAAAAATGTGATTCCGGAGCTGGGAGTGGTGTCATATACCTGTAATCCCAACACAAGGAAGGTAGAGACAAGAGGATCAGGAGTTCAAGGCAACCCTTGGTTACATACTAAGTTTAAAACCAATCAGGGACACAAAATAAAAATGGTTTCAAAATAAAAATGTTTCAGAATGCTTGGGCTACATGGTCACCGAGAAATCTTGCTGGAACTAAGCTAAAAACCTCCTCCCTGTATGCCAGCTGACAGAAAGCTGGAAAAAGCTACACTGCACGCAGCTCCAAGGGAGAGAGAGAAATCATCAGTGGAAATAAGTAACAGTGGACACTGCAAGTCTTAAGATGGGCCAGCCAGGCTAAATGAGCCAATGAGTGCAATAGTGCCATGTCTGTTATGGGGGAAACCAACTGCTCTCTAATTGGACTGAAAACCCACTCCATGGAAGGGAATACATGCCTGATACTGCGAAACCTATGACAGGAGAAGGCATGAGACCTAGGGGTGTAATACCTGCTGGTGTCTGGCTAAATGCATTTATTATGCTCACCAAACTGCCCTGCCCTGCAAGAACTTTTCTTTTTTCTTTCTTTCTTTTTTTAAATTTTTTTTTTATTATTTTTTTGGAGAGAGACAGAGAGAGAGGGGGACAGGAAGACAGAGATGGGTGTGCCAGCAGTGTCTCAGCTGCTGCGAACAAAATCCAGATGTGTGTGCCCCCTTGTGGTCAAGTGCGGCATTGCGCCCTTGTGTCACCGCACCTGGCTAAACGTGGGACCTGGAGACTGAAACCGCTGGAGATTGGAACCAGTGTTCTTAGGCTTAGGAGGCAGGCGCCTTAACCCCTAAGCCATCTCTCCAGCCCAGCAAGCACTTTTCTTAATGTTTATACCCATATATTAATGCTACTCTCACTTTTGGTTAGAGAAGCTTCTCTTTTCACATGGCACTGACCTCTGGGATGACTCAGCACTGAAATATCCCTAACACACCTTCCAAGGCTCAGAGTCCATTGCAGAAGAGGTGGCAGAAAGAATTTAAGAGCCAAAGGAAGGGTAGGACTCCTTACAACTTACTCCTCCAGGCACAAAATGGCCTGGATATCCATGACCTCACAGTGCCTGGCACTACCTATATAAGACAATTATAGGGGCTGGAGAAATGGCTGAGGCCTGAGAAGCCTAAGGACCCCAGTTTGATTCTCCAGGTCCCACATAAGCCAGATGTACTACATGGTGGCACATTCGTCTGGAGTTCGTTTGCAGTAGCTAGGGGCCCCGGTGTGCCCAATTCTCACTCTCTCTTTCTAAAAAATAAATAAAATCTAAAAAAAAAAAAAGAGAGAGACAATTATAATAGAAGAAAAAGAATAACATCAAAATAAAAGAAACTGCTGGCATGGTGGCACATGCCTTTAATCCCAGCACTTGGGAGACAGAGGTAGGATGATCACTATGAGTTCAAGGCCACCCTGAAACTATATAGTGAATTCTAGGTTAGCCTGGACTAGAGTGAGACCCAACCTCAAAAATAAAAAATAAAATAAAATAAATGTAAAATCAGACTCTAGAAACTCAGTAGCCCTTCCCTAACCACGGACAGCCAGTAACTATAAAACTCTATATAGTAGCTGAGTATCTGAACAATGAAGGAGATTAACAGATTTGGGAATACCTATTTCTTACCTTGTAATCACATGGTAGTAGTAAATCTTCCCTTCTGGATCTCGTGCTGTCTTCCAGTTGGGAGGTAAGACAATGGTTTTTGGTTTAGGAGGTGAGGGGGGTGGCAGATCCAGAAGATTGTTTGTTACAACCATTTCAGGCTAAAAAACACACATATTTTTGATTAGTGACATCTCTTTTAATATACTTCAGGAGTAAAAAATGCTTGCTTAAGCAATATAAAAAGTACACATCTAGCTCCTCTGAAAAAGGTAAAGAAAAGTAAAACCAGGGGGCTGGAGAGATGGCTTAGCAGTTAAGGTGAAAGCATGTGAAGCCTAAGGACCCAGGATCGATTCTCCAGGTCCCATGTAAGCCAGATGCACATGGTAGCACATGCATCTGGAGCTTGTTTGCAGTGGCTAGAGGCCCTGACGTGCCCATTCTCATTCTCTGTCTCACTCACTCTCTCTCAGGAAGGAAGGAAGGAAGAAAGGAAGGAAGGGAGGGAGGGAGGGAGGGAGGCAGGGAGGGAAGGATCACCATGACTTCGAGGCCAACCTGAGACTACAGAGTGAATTCCAGGTCAACCTGAACTAGAGTAAAATCCTACCTCTAAAAACCAAAAAAGAAAAGTAAAACCAGAGAAATGGTTAACAAGACAATACATATAGATAAGAGCTTTAGGGATCTCTCCAGATTCACAATCTAAAATATTACATTTAAATATTTTAAAACCTAAAAAAATGCTCAATGAGCCAGGTGTGGTGGTGCACACCTTTAATCCTAGCACTCAGGAGGCAGAGGTAGGAGGATCGCCGTGAGTTCGAGGCCACCCTGAGACTATATAGTGAATTCCAGGTCAGCCTGGGCCAGAGTCAAAAAAACAAAAAACAAAAACAAAACTAAACTAAACTAAACTAAAAAAGCTAAATGACATTTAACAACTCCAAGATACTGATTAACCAAATGGGCTTTTGGTAAACTTCAATTTTTCTGTAACAAAAACAAGCACTGGGCAAGCGGAGATAGGGAGATCACCATGAGTTTGAGGCCAGAATGGGACTACAGAAAAAGTTTCAGGTCAGTCTGGACTAGAGTAAAATTCTACCTAGAAAAAACAATAAACAAAATATGCCCCCAAATAAAACCTGAAATGCAAATATAATCGAATGTTAAAATTTACCCATTATATAGTTTGAAATTTCATAACTATGCTTTTGAAATCATAGTAGGAGCTGGGTGTGGTGACACAAGCCTATAATCCCAGCACTTGGGAAGCAGAGGTAGGATTGCCATGAATTTGAGGCCACCCTGAGACTACATAATGAATTCCAGATCAGTCTGTGCTAGAGCGAGATCCTACCTTGAAAAAAACCAAAAAGAAAAAATAGGAGAGGAGACAAACTGACAACAAAGGATACTTACAGAGAAAAGGGTCTAAGAGGACACAGCACAAAGGTAGTTGTCTACAAGCCAACATGAGAAGTCTTAGGAGAAACAAACCTTATGAGCACTTGATGGACTTCCAGTCCCCAGATTGTTGGGAATTAATTTCTGTTGTTTAAGACACTCAGTCTATGGTATTTTGTTACAGAAGCCTTAGAAAATTAATATCAGCAGCATGAAAAATACATATTTATATAATCTCCATCGATATTCCTTCTATCTAAGCCAATTAATAAAAAATATTGTTTCAGCTTTATCTTAGAAAAGTTAAAAGGGTTACAGATATTATGTGTTCACTTTTTTTTTTAATTTTATTTTTTATTTATTTTTTTTGAGAGAGATACAGAAATAGGCAGGGAGAGAGAGAGATAAAGAGAGAGAGAGAGAGAGAGAGAGAATGGGTGCGCCAGGACCTCCAGCCACTGCAAACGAACTCCAGATGCGTGTACCCCCCTTGTGCATCTGGCTTACGTGGGTCCTGGAAAATCGAGCCTTGATCCGGGGTCCTTAGGCTTCATAGGCAAGCGTTTAACCTCTAAGCCATCTCTCCAGCCCTTATGTGTTCACTTTTAAGCAAACATGGGTCTTGTGAGCATCCCTATTCTGTGCATACTCCTATCTATCCCTACTCAGTGTAGATTAACTTTTGGGCTCAGCAGAAGACTCATTTCCTCACAAACAAAAGGTACAGATAGAATGGGTGTGGTGGCAGGGGTAGGATGATCACCTTGAGTTCAAGACTACTCTGAGACTACACAGTGAGTTCCAGGTCAGACTGGGGGTGGGGGAAGAAGGGAGACAAAGGTACAGGTAAGGACCTAGTAAGGTGGTAAATACATATAGTCCCAGCACTTGGGAGGCTAAAGCTGGGGGGTTATTTTGAATTCTAGTCTTGCCTGGGCTAGAGTGAGACCCTACCTAAAAAAACAAAAAGAAAGGCCGGTGTGGTGGTGCATGCCTTTAATCCCAGCACTTGGGAGGCACTTGTGTTCGAGGCCACCCTTAGACTACATAGTGAATTCCAGGTCAGCCTGGGCTAGAGTCAGACCCTACCTCGAAAAACCAAAAAAAATAAAAAAAAAATAAAATAAAATAAATAATAAAATAACCAGTTAGTTTAGAAAAAAAATTGTTTTTGAGAAGGGATCTCAACTATGTAGCCCAGTCTGACCTTTAACTTACTGTGTAGCTCAGGATGGCCTTAAACATTATGCTGGGCTGGAGAGATGGCTTAGCAGTGAAGGCATTTGCTTGCAAAGCCAAAGGACCCAGGTTCAATTCCCCAGAACCCACATAAGCCAGATGTACAAGGTGGCACATTTGTCTGGAGTTTGTTTGCAGTGGCTACTTCCCTAGCTCACCCTCTGTCTGCCTCTTTCTCAAATAAATAAATAAAAATAAAACTATTTAAAACCCTATGTCTCCCATATGCTGGGATTACAGTCATGCACCATCATGCCTGTCCCTTTAGTCTAAAAAATTATCACTTTAAAAAAGGTTTGCGCTGCTCATTTTTCAAGGATCCCACTTTGTCATGGAAAGCTTTCCTTTTCTTTGACTTTCTTTTTTGGGAGAGGAGGGCACTTTCACTTTGAATAAAGATTTGCTTGACAAAAAGAAGTTCATAAAGTATAAACACATAAGGTAGCTGAGTTTGGTGGTGCCTGCCTTTATCCCAGCACTAGGGAGGCAGAGGTAGGAAAATTGCCATGAGTTCAAGGCCAGGCTGAGATTACACAGTGAATTCCAAGTCATCCTGGGTTACAGTGAGACCCTACCTCAAAAAACCAAATAAATGAGCCAGGCGTGGTAGCACACGCCTTTAATCCTAGCACTTGGGAGGCGAGGTAGGAGGATCACCATGAGTTCGAGGTCACCTCACATCGTGTATCTGGCTTTATTTTTTAAGATTATAGCTATAAGCCGGGCATGGTGGCATATGCCTTTAATCCCAACACTAGGGAGGCAGAGGTAGGAGGCCACCCTAAGACTACATAGTGAATTCCGGATCAGCCTGAGCTAGGGCGAAACCCTACCTCAAAAAAACCAATAAATAAATAAATAAATAAATAAATAAATAAATAAAAAAAATAAAATAAAATAAATAAGCTTCAGGATTAGTCAGGGTAAGTAGCAAACCAAAAAGAACCTAGGAACAAAATATATACCAATTAACACAACTATAAATTCTACAGACTTTTTTTTTTTTTTTTTTTTTGGTTTTGAGGTAGGGTTTCACTCTGGCCCAAGCTGACCTGGAATTCACTATGTAGACTCAGGGTGGCCTTGAACTCACAGGGATCCTCCTACCTCTGCCTCCCGAGTGCTGGGATTAAAGGTGTGCGCCACCACGCCTGGCTCAATTCTACAGACTTTTTAAAAAAGGGTTTTATCACAATGGTTGAATGCATGAGGACATCACAGTTCCCAAGTGTAAATGGCGACTACATAAATTAAAATACAAACATAGTTAAAATCAGAACCAACCAAAATCTTGTAAAGACAGGTATACAACCAACAAGAGTTTAACAAATGAAATATTTCTTACTGGCTGTAAGGACTGAGGCTGGCCTGGAGCAACTATTGTAGTCACAGCTGCAGTTGGCTGTACCACAACTCCTTGTGGGTGCGCTGTGAAAATCTGCTGTCCCTGGATATACTGAAGACTTGGCTGGGCATAACCCTAAAAAGGAAGGTTAAAAATTAAAAATTTATACTTCTCTTGATCTAGTAAAGCAGTAACTATAAATTTGACACAGTCTTAGGAAATATATTGTTTTGTTTTTTTTAGAGGTAGGGACTCACTCTAGCCCAGGCTGACCTGGAATTCACTATGTCACCTCAGGGTGGCCTCAAACTCATGGCAATCCTCCTACCTCTGACTCTGAGTGCTGGGATTAAAGGTATGCACCACCACGCCTGGCTAGGAAATATTATTGTTTATGTACTTGCAAGAGAGAGAGGTCATGGAGGGAGAGGGAGAAAAAGAGGCAGGAGGGGAGAGCAGTGAATTCATGGTACAAATAATATGATCAAATTTTAATCTAGTTTTTAAAAAAACCTTTTGGTAGTCATGTAAGTCCTATGAAGTTAGCAGAATGTTAATGCACCTAAAATTCTTACCACACAGTGACTTATATAGTACATTAGAATACATTGCTCGATTCGGCAGCACATATACTAAAATTAGAATACCAAAAGCCCTTATCTAGCTGTATCAGATTCAGGTATTGCCCATGCCTAGAATTTCACCAGAAATAAGCAGCATGTCTAGGCCTTAAAACTATTTATTTCTCGGGGGCTTCTGAGGAGGAGGAAGATGGCGGCGGGGGCGAGGTATTTTCAAAAGAAACAATTCCAGGTTAATGGATGAAATTTTAAAACAACAACAGGAACTTTTGGGCCTAGATTGTTCCAAACACTCACCAGAGTTTGCAAATAGTAATGACAAAGATGATCAAGTTTTAAATTGCTCTTCAGCAGTGAAGGTGCTGTCCCCAGAAGATGGAAAAGCAGATATTGTGAGAGCTGCTCAGGACTTTTGCCAGTTAGTAGCCCAGCAGCAAAAAGAGGTCCACAGATTTGGATGTAGATATGTTAGATGGTTTACTTCGTTCAAATGGTTTCCCCAATCCTGATTTAGTGCTGAAGTTTGGTCCTGTGGACAGCACCTTAGATTTTCTTCCCTGGCAGATTAGATTGACTGAGATTGTCTCTTTGCCTTCTCACCTAAACATTAGCTATGAGGACTTTTTCTCTGCCTTTCGTCAGTATGCAGCCTGTGAACAGCGTCTGCTTGCATAATTTGATTTCAGGCTTCTCGAGAAAAGGACCCAAGTGACTCTGATGTTTACAAAGTACCTATAAAACCCAGTATACATCTAGATCATAATCCTCATAATTTATCAACAAACTAAAATAAGTGTCTTATCAGAGAGTGAGTGTATGTGTGTGTTTGCACATGTGAGTATGGATGTACTTAAAATTGGGGGAACTATTGGAGAATGATGTATATAGACCTACAACTATGAGCAAATAGAGGCAATGTTTTGGGAGCTGAGATTTCAGATTTAAAGGCTTCAGACCCTACCACTTCCCTGTTTTGTGGGGAGTGGAGGGAGTAATTAGACTTGTTTCAGTTACAGGGTTAATTTTTGTTCAGTCTTTCATAGTGACCAAACTTTATAATTTGTAAGGATATATTGACTTACTAAGTGGAAAGATTCTGATTTTGAGGGAGCTTCAGAGGAGTGAAGACCTGTGGGTCACATTGCTCACTTTCAGAGCACAGAAAATATCTCTTTGGATATCCGTCCATTTTCATTTCTTCATTAGAGTCAAAGTTCTGTGGTATCTTGTTCTGGGGTGTGAAGATCATTTAAAAAGGAACTCTTGCCGGGCGTGGTGGCGCACGCCTTTAATCCCAGCACTTGGGAGGCAGAGGTAGGAGGATCGCTGAGAGTTCGAGGCCACCCTGAGACTACATAGTTAATTCCAGGTCAGCCTGGACTAGAGTGAGACCCTACCTCGAAAAACCAAAAAAAAAAAAAAAAAAAAAAAAAAAAGGAACTCTTACAACACTTTGCTAAATACTGAATTTGGCAGTCAAAAAAATATGGAATCTTAAATGTAAAGGTGGAAAATTTCCTTTAAAAGGCCTTTGATTCTCTTGTGTGAGAGTTGTATGTATAGTATGCTGTATGATACCTAAAATTGGTTCAAAAACATTTCTGCTTTTTTTAAAAGTGAACATTTGAGAAAAGTTACCAAGGCAGCTCTTTTCCTCAAAAGTAACCTGTTCTTTAGAGTAATACTGAGATTTTTATTCAGTAAATCCCAATGGTAACTTTGCATAAAAGATTAAACAGAATTGAAGCCTGTGTAGGGGATAAAATATTACCAAAGTATAAAAATTTACATTTTCATGTTCTCATGATAGAGAACAACACTGGTTTTGTTATTTTAAGTATATGTGATTTCTTGATGTTTAAAAAATATTCTTCCCACACACTAATCTTTGAACAGAAATCATTCTTTATATTTGATGGATAGTTTTTAGAAAATTCTTATCAATAAGTGTACAACTGTTATGTACATTATGTATATTGAAGATACAGTAATGTAAATATTGGGTCTCAGTTTGAAAAAAATGTCCAAGAAAATTCGGTTTAGAAAGTATAAAATATGGGCTGGAATTGCTTGTCAAATTTTAAAATGATGAATAAATGTTTCAACTTTGGATTATAAAACCCCATTTATGATTTTTAAAAATATACTTGAAATAAAAATTATTACATGAAAAAAAAAACTATTTCTCAACCAGAGAAAACATGGTTAAAGAGGAAATGATAAAAAGTTTGAAAATTATCTTGCTATATATTTTTTAAAATTCATTTATTTTTATTGATTTATTTATGAGAGATAGAGACAGAAAGAGAGAATGGGTGCCCCAGGGCCTCTAGAGGCCATTACAAATGAACTCCAGATGAATGCACCAACATATGCATCTGGCTTATGTGGGTTCTGGGAAATCGAATTTGGCTCCTTAGGCTTCACAGACAAGTGCCTTATCCACTAAGCTATCTCTCCAGCCCCAATCTTGCTATCTTTTTTTCGAGGTAGGGTCTCACTCTAGCCTAGACTGACCTGGAATTCACTCTGGAGCCTCGGGGTGGCCTTGAACTCTCTCAACAATCCTCCTAGCTCTGCCTCCCAAGTGCTGAGATTAATGAATTTGACCTATGTGCCACCTTGTGCATCTGGTTTAAGTGGGGCCTGGGGAATTGAACCTGTCCTGTGTCCTTTTGCTTTTTAGGAAAGGGCCTTAACCACTAAGCAATCTCTCCAGCCCTCCAAGTGCTGAGATTAAAAGGTATGTACTACCACGCCCAGCTAATCTTGCTATTTTAAGAGGTGAAGACTGCTATGGAGTTGGATGTGTGTATATATGTGTATATATACACAAATATGCTATAAATATAAGTCTCTACTGGGTTCTACTTTGTGATCAGTGATGTATTTATAAAGTTATTTTCCAAGGATTCTGATGCCTGAGGAAAATGTTTCACTTAAGGACAATTTTTAATATATTTTATTTTTATTTATTTATTTGAGAGAAAGAGAGAGAGGGAGTAAGGGAGAGAATGGGCACGCCTTTAATCCCAGCACTCGGGAGGCAGAGGTAGGAGGATCGCCGTGAGTTTGAGGCCACCCTGAGACTACATAGTGAATTCCAGGTCAGCCTGGGCCAGAGTGAGACCCTGCCTCAAAAAACCAAAATTATCAATGTTTAAAAAGTTTTAGGGGCTGGAGGGATGGCTTAGTGGTTAAGGTGCTTGCGTACGAAACTTAAGGACCTAGGTTTGATTCCCCGGTACCCACGTAACCAGATGCACAAGGTGGAACATGTGTCTAGAAGTCATTTGCAGTGGCTGGAGGACCAGGAGTGCCCATTCTCTCTGCCTCTTCCTCTCTCCCTCCCTCTCTCAAGTAAATAAATAAATAAAATATTTAAAAAAATTTTTTTAAGAGTATACAGGCTGGAGGGATGGCTTAGCGGTTAAGGCATTTGCCTGCAAAGCCAAAGGACCCAGGTTTGATTCCTCAGGACCCACTTTAGCCAGATGCACAAGGGGGCATACACGTCTGGAGTTCGTTTGCCGTGGCTGGAGGCCCTGGCACACCCATTCTCTCTCTCTCTCTCTGTCAAAAAATAAATAAATAAAAATAAAATATTAAAAAAAAAAAAAAGAGTATTGGGCTGGAGAGATGGCTTAGTGGTTAAGGCGATTACCTGCAAAGTCAAAGGACCTTGGTTCAATTCCCCAGGACCCATAAAAAGCCAGATATGCCACGCGTGGTGGCGCACGCCTTTAATCCCAGTACTCGGGAGGCAGAGGTAGGAGGATCGCCGAGAGTTCGAGGCCACCCTGAGACTACATAGTTAATTCCAGGTCAGCCTGAACCAGAGTGAGACCCTACCTCGCAAAAACCAAAAAAAAAAAAAAAAGCCAGATGTACAAGGTGGCACATGCATGTGGAAGTTTGTTTGCATTGGCTGGAGGCCCTGATGTGCCCATTCTTATTCTCTCTCTCTCTCTCTCTCTGCCTCATTCTCTCAAATAAATTAAAAAAATAATAAAATAAAATATTTTTAAAAACAGTATACTCTAAGATAAATATAAGGTTCAACTTGACTCTATTTTGTATTAATCCATTCATGTGTAATTTGAGTTTTCCAAGGACCTTGATACCTGGAGAAATATCTTAAAGAACAGATACATGAGCCAAGTCACTATGAATACATGTAGTTCATGCCTATAAACTGGCAACAATCCCAGACTTCTGGTATAAATTTAGTTTCTATGAAACTGAACATAGTAAACTGATTAACCAAAACATTTCTAACCCACAAGGCTTAACATGAAAACCACAAGGATTAGCATCAGAATTCTTTTTAGACCTACCCGCCAATCTAATCCATCAGCAAATTCTGTTGCCTGTATTTTTTTGAGAGAAAAAGAGAATATGAACACGCCAGGTCCTCTAGCCACTGAAAACTCTAAATTTATGGTCCACATTGTATATCTGGCTTTACGTGAGTACTGGGTAATCGAACCAGGATCATTAGACTTTGCAGGCAAGCACCTTAAACACTGAACCATCTCTCCAGCCCTAACTGTATTTTTTTTTCTTCTTTTATACTATGTGCAAATTACAATCTCTTGGCTGGATTATTCAACATTTTTTGCATATTTGTACATGTGGAGGCCAGAAGTTGACATCAGGTGTCTTCCTTGACCAGTTTCTATTACTTCCTGAGGCACAGTCTCTAAGTAGAACCCAGAACTAGTCTACATAGCCAGCTTCCCTGGGGATCCCATCTCCACCTACCAAGTGATAAAATTTTGTAAATGCCTCAACCACTCAACATTTGCATGTGTCCTGGGGATCAATATTTCAATCCTCACACTTGTGCAGCAAACGCTTCATGCACTGAGCCATCTACCCAGATCACACCCAACAGTCTACTTTTGCCCTCAACAAGCACTATTTACTTTGAACAAAACAGCCAAACTGTTCCACTTAAATTATGTCAAATCACAGCACTCTGTTATAAGAATCACTCCAGTGGATTTCCACATTCCTCAAAGTTAAAAATCCTCATAAAGCCTGACCATCTTTTTCTTCCTACTACATATTTTATAATAACCATTTAATATCCAGGGATGGCTCAGCACTTAAAGGTGCTTACTTACAAAGCCTGCTAGCTTGAGTTCAATTCCCTAGCATCCATGTAAAACTGGACACAAAATGGCATGTGTCTGGAGTTTGCTTCTAGTGGTAAAAGACCCTGTCGTCATACACGTGCACAGGCACACACGTATACAAGCAAGTAATTAAAATTTAATGTATTTATTTATTTATTTATTTATTTATTTATTTATTTATTTATGAGAGAGAATGGGAGTGCCAGGGCCTCCAGCCACTGCAAACGAACTCCAGATGTATGCACCCCCTTGTGCATCTGGCTTACGTGGGTCCTGGAGAACTGAACCGGGATCTTTTAGCTTTGCAGGCAAATGCCTTAACTGTGAAGCCATCTCTCTAGCCCTTTTTAAGAGGGAAAGAGTCAGAGAAAGAGAAGTAATTAAAAGTTAAACAAACATACACACTTATGCCCCACTTTAAAGAGAAGATCTGGCTCAGCTGGCTTTGAACTCTATCTTCCTGCCTTAGCCCCCCCATAGTGCTGGGATTACAGGTATATGCCACCACACGAAATTCAAACGGGGAGGAAACATCCATCAACCAGGTAAAACATGCTATTTCTAGAGAAATCAGGCCAAGTGTCTAAAGTTATAATAGAAAAAAGAAAAAGCCAATATTTTATAGGCTAAAACTCCTTTGACCCTCAGTGACACCATGTTTATTATTATTTTTTTTTTTTTGGTTTTGCGAGGTAGGGTTTCACTCTGGTCCAGGCTGACCTGGAATTCACTATGTAGTCTCAGGGTGGCCTTGAACTCTCGGCGATCCTCCTACCTCTGCCTCCCGAGTGCTGGGATTAAAGGCGTGCGCCACCACGCCCGGCCGACACCATGTTTATAGAAATTTTTCTGATAACATAAGTAAGGCTGATCATGCAAAATTTTTAGTCTTAGTAGAGCGTGCTGGCACACGCCTTTAATCCCAGCACTCGGGAGGCAGAGGTAGGATGATCACCATGAGTTTGAGGCCACCCTGAGAATACAGAGTGAATTCCAGGTCAGTCTGAGCTAAAGCAAGACCCTACCTACCTCAAAAAAAAAAAAAAAAAAAAAGACAGAAGTAGGAGAATCGCCATGAGTTCCAGGACAGCCTGGGCTAGAGGGAGATCCTACCTCGAAAATACCAAAAAATGGTACGTACTAAATGTAATAGGTAAAACTGGTCTGTAATCCAAATATATGTATTTGTGAAAAATAAAATACTGTGTGCCAGTTAAATATCTGTTATTAGGAGGAAACCTGTAGATTGCCCTGACCATAGCAAATGTCTTAAAAGTATACAGATAGCTGGGCGTGGTGGCGCATGCCTTTAATCCCAGCACTCGGGAGGCAGAGGAAGGAGGACCGCTGTGAGTTCAAGGCCACCCTGAGACTACATAGTGAATTCCAGGACAGCCTGGGCCAGAGTGAGACCCTACGTCGAAAAACCAAAAAAAAAAGTATACAGATAATAATTTCTCTACTATAAATCATGCTATAAATATCTTTAAAATGTATAAAAACACAGGCCTTAAACCAAATAAACACTCTGAAGCCCAGACAAAAGGGAGGGTGGGAGGGAGGGAGGGTAAGGGTGGGAGGGAACGAGAGGGTGGGAGGGAGAACAAGGGGGGGATACAAATTGGGACCCAAAAGGAAAAGATACTATAAAACCCTTTATTCTGAACAACAGGTTAAAACATTGATCCTTCAGCAGGACCGCAGAGGGAACACCCGAACCACAGGAACCTGGAGAGAGCATCATGAAGGCCAACCTTAATCTTGTCCTGCTTCTCTCTCTCTTCTCTCTCTCTCTTGTTCTCTCTCCCTCCCCTCTCTATACTCACTTTCTCCTCTATATTATCTTTTTCTTCCCTCACCTTCCTAGGTGCAGACTTATAACTCCCAGTGCCAGCATGGGGTGAACTTCCACAATGAGCTGTTGATCTGAAACACCTACAAGGTTTCCCAAAATAGACAGACTTCTGTCAGAGTTCTTGGTGACCCACCAAAGGTTAATGGCAAGACCCTACTGTTGAAGACAGCTTACGTGTGTGAGACCAAACACGGAGAGATATGTTCTGAATCTGGAAGAGGGTCAGTCCCCAGACAGTTAGCTAGTCTAGTACCAGAGGGCGCTATACAAGCAACTGGGGGAAAATGACCAACATCTGTCCAAATAACTGGCAGTCTAAGATACCCAGCAGGAAACAACTTGACGTAATGCTCATACATGTGCAGTAGTGGCAATCAGCCATGGTGGGTAACCAACTGCTCTTGATTTGGCTAATAGATCCACTCAGTGGAATGGAACTCATTGCTGGAACTGGGAAATAAGTCAAAACCAGGTACAAAAAATGAGCTCAGTCTCCAAGATCAAGATACCACCAAATGTGGACTAGAAGAGAGCCAACGCATATAAATTTCCCTCTAAAACATAGATGGTCATCCCTTCTACCTAGTACTAACTTTTCTCTCCGATGGAGAATTTGCTTATCTTTTTTCAGGTGGACATCGAACCTGAAGGGAGGATCAGCTAACCATACCTCACCAGGGCCCCAGCTGAAACCATAGAACAATGCAGGGGAAGGGCAAGAGTTCAGTATTCATGGCGATCATGACACCAGCAAAAAGCCGAAGGAGATAAACACAGAGAACATCCAACTCCAACTAAGCCAGATATCCAGAGACACAGAGGCTCCCGAAACCGCATCACTGAAGCAGAACTAAAATGACCCCAATGTGGCTCAGGGAAACTTGCGGAAGAGGGGGCGGAAAGATTGTTAAGAGTCATAGTTGGGGCATTATGCAGAGACTGGGGCCAACCCACCAGAACTCTTAACTAACCTCACAATGCTTGACCCACATTCCCCATTGACAAGGGTCCCTTTGAAAGAGGGAGGACAGGGAGGAGGACAATGGAACCTTTACTATGAATGTAAAATCAAAATAATATAAATAAAAATATATATATTAAAAAAAAACACAGGCCTTTAATCACAGATGGTGGGGAGGCTAAAACAGGAGGATTGGCAACTTTCAGGTCTGCCTGAGCTATGGAGTGAACTCAAAGCCAGAATGGGCAAGACCCTATCTCAAAAGAAGGTTGGAGATAAAACTCAGTGGTAAAGCACTTGCTTGGTATTCATGAGATTCTAATCTCAAAGAAAAAATAAATAAATTAAGGAGATTAATAAGAGAAATCTCAGAAAATTCAGTATGCTATAAGAAAAAAAAATACAATTTTTATGTCTCATTTCAATGGGGGGAAATATCACACTATTGCCAGGTGTGGTGGCACACGCCTTTAACCCCAGCATTCAGGAGGCATAGGTAGAAGAATCTCCATGAGTTTGAGGCCACCTGAGACTATATAGTAGATTCCAAGTCAGCCTGAGCTAGAGTCAGACCCTACCTCGAAAAACCATAAGAGACAGTTATGTCATTCATCAATGCACCAGAACTTTTTTAACTCCTATAAATCTTTGTTAAAATTGAAATTTTTAGCAGGTGGGGGATTCAAAATAGGGTCTCGCTCTAACCCAGCTTGACCTGGATGGAACTCACTCTAGTAGCAGACTAGCCTCAAACTCACAGGGCTCCGCCTACGTTGGCCTCTCAAGTGCTGGGACTAAAGGAATGTGCCACCACACCTTTTGAACTTTTACTTTTTTAATATTTATTTGCCTGTTTATGTGTGTATGGGAACACGAGGGTCTCTCTTGCTGCTGCAAATGAACAAAAACCTGGCTTTATGTGGGTGCCTATGGATTTGAGCCCGAGCCAGCAAGCATTGCAAGCAAGAGATTTAATCACTGAACCATCTCCACAGCCTCCCAGAACCTTACGGTATGGTTTAATATTCAGGTGTGACAACAAAAAACAAAACAAAAACAAAATGAAAGTCATTTTCTGATAAAATATTTGCTCAAAATGTAATTCTGAGTAAGCACATATAATAAAGGCTGCATATATTTACAATTTATCCTGTTATAATATTGCAGTTTCATCAAGACTATCATAGTTTCTGCTGGGTGTGGTGGCACATGCCTTTAATCCCAGCATTCAGGCCTAGGTAGGAGGAGGATCACTGACTTTGAGGCCATCTTGAGATTATATAGTGAATTCCAGGTCAGCCTGGGATAGAGGGAGACCTTATCTTGAAAAACCAAAAGATTGGGTCTGGAGAGACGGCTTAGTGGTTAAGACGTTTGCCTGCAAAGCCAAAGGATCCCGGTTTGACTCCCCAGAACCCACATAAGCCAGATGCACAAGGGGATGCATGCATCTGGAGTTTGTTTGCAGTGGCTGGAGGCCCATTCTCGCTCTCTCTACCTGCCTAGTTCTGTATCTCTCTCTCAAATAAATAAATAAAAATAATTAAAAATAAAAAACCAAAAGATTATCAGTTTCTGAACTTAGTACCCTGTGTGTTGGTATAGCAGCCACTGGGTTTGAACATTATAGATCTCAAAGCTTCTTTCTAAACATCAGATCTCTACACCAGACAATAGATGAACAAACGCAAACCAACTGCATGTCACAGCATGTTAATGTCCATATTCCCCTCAGCATTAAGGTATGAGTAACAAATACCATTACAACTTGGTATTTTAAATCTATCATATTAACATCCATTATTAAATGGAATCTCAACCACCTTTGAGGCATTCTGTCCCCCCTTTTTTTGGTTTATCGAGGTAGGGTTTCGCTCTAGCCCAGGCTCACCTGGAATTCACTATGTAGTCTCAGGTGGCCTTGAACCCATAGGGATCCTCCTACCTTTGCCTCCCGAGTGCTGGGATGAAAAGCACGTGCCACCACGCCCAGCTTCTGTTCATTTTATAGATGAGAAAACAGAGACCTAAAAATATAAGCATCTGGGCTGGAGAGTGGCTTAGTGGTTAAGATGCTTGCCGGCAAAGCCAAAGGACCTTGGTTCGATTCTACAGGACCCACATAAGCCAGATGCACAAGGTGGTGTGTACATCTGTAGTTCATTTGCAGTGGCTGGAGGCCTTGGTGTGCCCATTCTTTCCTTTCTCTCTCTCTTTCTTCCTCTGCCTTGTTCTCTCTCAAATAAATAAATAAAAATAAAATATTAAAAAAATAGCCTGGAGTGGTGGCACACGCCTTTAATCCCAGTACTCGGGAGGCAGAGGTAGGAGGATCGCCAAGAGTTAGAGGCCACCCTGAGACTACAGAGTGAATTCCAGGTCAGAATGAGACCCTACCTGAAAAAAAAAAAAAAAAAAAAAAAACAAACAAACAAACAAACAAAAAAAAAAAACCAAACAAACAAAAAAGAACATACACACACACAAAACAGGCTAAATAATCAATGGCAGGATTTTTTCTTTTTTTATCAGATTTAACTAATATCTCAAGTAATTAAGCAATCAATTTCAGGACTTTTCTTCTTATGCCAAATTTAGTCAACATGTCATTAACAGACCCTAAGATATGAAAGAGGGTCCAGTATTAATTACCTGTACAATTGGTGGAGTCGTCTGTGAATATGGTGATGTCACTCCATACACGGTTGGACATGTCTGTCCTTGATAATACATGGTTGCTTGAGACTGTGCAGGAGAGTACTGCTGTTGTACACTGACAGATTGTTGGTTTGACTCCCAAACACTGTAATTCTGTCCTTGGACTGGGCCTGCAGCTGGTACTGGTATTACAGCAACACTAGAGTCTTGGTGTACCACATTTTCATTCTGGGTTACATATTGTGAACTAGAAACTTCCACAGGCTGCCACATGTGGTACCCTGGTACTGATGGAGGAGCAGCAAGTGGTTCTGTAGAATGTCCTACCAAGGGCTGAGCATGATCATAAGGAGCAGGAGAGCATACAGGGTCCATGCTGGGCGTGGGCAGGAGCACCTTTCCAGCATTAGGGTTACTAGGATCCACATAGGCCTGCATAGGATAACCTGGTGGATAGCCAGCAAAGGTGTGATGGGCGGCATTATAGCCAAGAGAGTCATAGGGCAGTGGTGATGTCATTCCCAGGTTCTGCATCTGCTGCTGTTGCTTTTGAGCCTCCCGCTGGGCTACCTCTTGCTCAAACAATTTCCGGCGCTCCTCTGTAGAAAGCTTATTTCTATCTTTAATCCGTACTTTCTTTTTAGAAGTTGGTGTATCATATCTATCAAGAAAAAAATAACACCACAAAAAGTTATTCACAAAATCATGGCCATGGGCTGGAGAAATGGCTTAGCAGTTAAGGCACTTGCCTGCAAAGTCAAGGGACCACAGTTCGATTCCCCAGGACCCATGTAAGCCAGATGCACAAAGGGGCGTATGCATCTGGAATTCATTTGCAGTGGCTGGAAGCCCTGGCACGCCCATTCTCTCATTCTTTCTATCTCTATCGGCCTCTCTCTCTCTAAATAAATAAATAATAATAAAAAAATCATGGCCATAACTAAAGCACTAGTAAATATTATGTCATTTATGACTGAAACATTAACCATACAAAATCCAATTTGGAACTAGTTAAAAAAAAAAAAATCGGGCTGGAGAGATGGCTTAACGGTTAAGGCGCCTGCCTCCTAAGCCGAAGAACGCCAGTTCCAATCTCCAGCGGTTCCAATCTCCAGGTCCCACGTTTAACCAGATGCAAAGTGATGCAAGGATGCAATGCTGCACTTGACCACAAGAGGGCACACGCATCTGGATTTCGTTAGCAGGGGCTGGTGCACCCATCTCTATCTGTCTTCCTCTCCCTTTCTCTATGTCTCTCTCTCAAAAAAAAAAAAAAAAAAAAAAAAAAAAATCACCAGTCTGGACTAGAGTGAGACCCTATCTCGAAAAAAAAATAATAATAATTTGCTTCTTCCTCAGGAAAAAACCAAATGGCAGGTGACTCTGGTGCAGCTAGAGGTCCTGGCATACTCATTCTCTCTCCTTCTTCCTATCTCTCTACTTGAAAATAACTAAATAAAAATATTTATTGTTTTTGGTTTTGTTTTTCGAGGTAGGGTATTTGCTCTGGCCCAGGCTGACCCATCTTGAGATTATATAGTGAATTCCAGGTCAGCCTGGGATAGAGGGAGACCTTATCTTGAAAAACCAAAAGATTGGGTCTGGAGAGACGGCTTAGTGGTTAAGACGTTTGCCTGCAAAGCCAAAGGATCCCGGTTTGACTCCCCAGAACCCACATAAGCCAGATGCACAAGGGGATGCATGCATCTGGAGTTTGTTTGCAGTGGCTGGAGGCCCATTCTCGCTCTCTCTACCTGCCTAGTTCTGTATCTCTCTCTCAAATAAATAAATAAAAATAATTAAAAATAAAAAACCAAAAGATTATCAGTTTCTGAACTTAGTACCCTGTGTGTTGGTATAGCAGCCACTGGGTTTGAACATTATAGATCTCAAAGCTTCTTTCTAAACATCAGATCTCTACACCAGACAATAGATGAACAAACGCAAACCAACTGCATGTCACAGCATGTTAATGTCCATATTCCCCTCAGCATTAAGGTATGAGTAACAAATACCATTACAACTTGGTATTTTAAATCTATCATATTAACATCCATTATTAAATGGAATCTCAACCACCTTTGAGGCATTCTGTCCCCCTTTTTTGGTTGGTTCGAGGTAGGGTTTCGCTCTAGCCCAGGCTCACCTGGAATTCACTATGTAGTCTCAGGTGGCCTTGAACCCATAGGGATCCTCCTACCTTTGCCTCCCGAGTGCTGGGATGAAAGCACGTGCCACCACGCCCAGCTTCTGTTCATTTTATAGATGAGAAAACAGAGACCTAAAAATATAAGCATCTGGGCTGGAGAGTGGCTTAGTGGTTAAGATGCTTGCCGGCAAAGCCAAAGGACCTTGGTTCGATTCTACAGGACCCACATAAGCCAGATGCACAAGGTGGTGTGTACATCTGTAGTTCATTTGCAGTGGCTGGAGGCCTTGGTGTGCCCATTCTTTCCTTTCTCTCTCTCTTTCTTCCTCTGCCTTGTTCTCTCTCAAATAAATAAATAAAAATAAAATATTAAAAAAATAGCCTGGAGTGGTGGCACACGCCTTTAATCCCAGTACTCGGGAGGCAGAGGTAGGAGGATCGCCAAGAGTTAGAGGCCACCCTGAGACTACAGAGTGAATTCCAGGTCAGAATGAGACCCTACCTTGAAAAACCAAAAAAAAAAAACAAAAACAAACAAACAAACAAACAAACAAAAAAAACCAACCAAACAAAAAAAGAACATACACACACACAAAACAGGCTAAATAATCAATGGCAGGATTTTTCCTTTTTTATCAGATTTAACTAATATCTCAAGTAATTAAGCAATCAATTTCAGGACTTTTCTTCTTATGCCAAATTTAGTCAACATGTCATTAACAGACCCTAAGATATGAAAGAGGGTCCAGTATTAATTACCTGTACAATTGGTGGAGTCGTCTGTGAATATGGTGATGTCACTCCATACACGGTTGGACATGTCTGTCCTTGATAATACATGGTTGCTTGAGACTGTGCAGGAGAGTACTGCTGTTGTACACTGACAGATTGTTGGTTTGACTCCCAAACACTGTAATTCTGTCCTTGGACTGGGCCTGCAGCTGGTACTGGTATTACAGCAACACTAGAGTCTTGGTGTACCACATTTTCATTCTGGGTTACATATTGTGAACTAGAAACTTCCACAGGGGCTGCCACATGTGGTACCCCTGGTACTGATGGAGGAGCAGCAAGTGGTTCTGTAGAATGTCCTACCAAGGGCTGAGCATGATCATAAGGAGCAGGAGAGCATACAGGGTCCATGCTGGGCGTGGGCAGGAGCACCTTTCCAGCATTAGGGTTACTAGGATCCACATAGGCCTGCATAGGATAACCTGGTGGATAGCCAGCAAAGGTGTGATGGGCGGCATTATAGCCAAGAGAGTCATAGGGCAGTGGTGATGTCATTCCCAGGTTCTGCATCTGCTGCTGTTGCTTTTGAGCCTCCCGCTGGGCTACCTCTTGCTCAAACAATTTCCGGCGCTCCTCTGTAGAAAGCTTATTTCTATCTTTAATCCGTACTTTCTTTTTAGAAGTTGGTGTATCATATCTATCAAGAAAAAAATAACACCACAAAAAGTTATTCACAAAATCATGGCCATGGGCTGGAGAAATGGCTTAGCAGTTAAGGCACTTGCCTGCAAAGTCAAGGGACCACAGTTCGATTCCCCAGGACCCATGTAAGCCAGATGCACAAAGGGGCGTATGCATCTGGAATTCATTTGCAGTGGCTGGAAGCCCTGGCACGCCCATTCTCTCATTCTTTCTATCTCTATCAGCCTCTCTCTCTCTAAATAAATAAATAATAATAAAAAAATCATGGCCATAACTAAAGCACTAGTAAATATTATGTCATTTATGACTGAAACATTAACCATACAAAATCCAATTTGGAACTAGTTAAAAAAAAAAAATCGGGCTGGAGAGATGGCTTAACGGTTAAGGCGCCTGCCTCCTAAGCCGAAGAACGCCAGTTCCAATCTCCAGCGGTTCCAATCTCCAGGTCCCACGTTTAACCAGATGCAAAGTGATGCAAGGATGCAATGCTGCACTTGACCACAAGAGGGCACACGCATCTGGATTTCGTTAGCAGGGGCTGGTGCACCCATCTCTATCTGTCTTCCTCTCCCTTTCTCTATGTCTCTCTCTCAAAAAAAAAAAAAAAAATCACCAGTCTGGACTAGAGTGAGACCCTATCTCGAAAAAAAAATAATAATAATTTGCTTCTTCCTCAGGAAAAAACCAAATGGCAGGTGACTCTGGTGCAGCTAGAGGTCCTGGCATACTCATTCTCTCTCCTTCTTCCTATCTCTCTACTTGAAAATAACTAAATAAAAATATTTATTGTTTTTGGTTTTGTTTTTCGAGGTAGGGTATTGCTCTGGCCCAGGCTGACCTGGAATTCACTATGTAGTATCAGGGTGGCCTCAAACTCACGGCAATCCTCCTACCTCTGCCTCCCAAGTGCTGGAATTTTTAAATAAAAATATTTAAAGAATTAGCTGGCGTGGTAACATATACCTTTAATCCCAGCACTCAGGAGGCTAAGGTAGGAGGAGGATGGCAGAGAGTTCGAGGCCACCTTGAGACTACAGAATGAATTCCAGGTCAGCCTGGGCTACAGCAAGACCTTACCTCAAAAAAACAAAAATAAAATGCTTTTAAAATATCTATTTATGCTGGGAGTGGTGGTACACGCCTTTAATCCCAGCACTCAGGAGGCAGAGGTAGGAGGATCACTGTGAGTTCAAGGTCACACTTAGACTACAGTGATCTGAATTCCAGGTCAGCCTGGGCTACAGTGAAACCCGACCTTGAAAAACCAAAATAAATAAATAAATAAATAAATAAATAAATAAATAAATAAATAAATAAATATCTATTTGTTTGAGACAGAGAGAAGCAGATATATATATACTTATAGAGAGAATGGGTGTACCAGGGCCTCTAGCCACTGCAAATGAACTCCAAATCCATGCATCACTTTATGAATCTGGCTTATGTGGGTACTGGCGATTCGAACCTGGGTCCTTTGGCTTTGCAGGCCAGCACCTTGACAGCTAAGCCATCTCTCCAGCTCACTGCATCCAACTTCATTCATAGTTACAATCAAACCCTTGCCTAAATGTGTACGTCAGAAAGTTTGTAGAGCATTGTGGGGAAAAGTGGGGGGTGCTTTGGATCTAAGGCATATGTGAGTAAATTTACAGTTGACTTCAGGGATTAAGTTTATTCTCTACTGGTGACATAGTACATTAATACTTTGAAAAACTCCTGAGGTGCAAATTGCATAAGAAACTCTAAAGTATGTACTGATTGCTTGGTCTGCTGTTGAAGGCAAGGCTGTTCACAGATGCAGGCAACTACAGACACAATTATTCCATTTTCTGAGGTCTCTCTAGCCTGAACCTTACATCCTTCCCTGGAACTTGTGGAAAGCCTCCCAGGTGAGAAAGCACATGGCTGGGAAGGGAAGAGGAAGTAAGAAAAATCCTGGGCACTTGCTATCCCAGCAGAGAAAAGTCCCTGGCAGCCAACAGTGGTCAAGAGTGAAGTTTATTAGATCTGAGCATCCCTGAGCCACCACACCTCAGCCATGACTTTACCTGGAGCATATCCTGGTCAGGCCTGATGTCAGCAGCATAGGCCACCTCAACAAGAAGGCAGGACCCAGGGCCAGAAAGATCAAGGGCCTCTCAAATTACCCCAACTAGGTATCTTTAAACCACCTCCACATCCACTCCTCAGCTACAAAACGATGCCTGCCCTTTTTGGCTTTTTAAGATATGGTCTCATTCTAGACAAGGCCCACTTGGAAATTCACTGTATAGTTTCAGGCTAGGCTCAAACTCACAGCAATCCTCCATCCTTTGCCTCCCAAGTGCTTGACTAAAAGGCATGGGCTACTATGCCCTGTTTGTTATTTTTAATTAGCATACAAGGTAATAATCCCAGCACTAGGGAGGCAGAGGTAGGAGGACTGCTGGGAGTTCGAGGCCACCCTAAGAACACAGAGTGAATTCTAGGTCAGCCTGGGCTAGAGTGGGACCCTTCCTTGAAAAAACAAAACAAAACAAAACAGAAACCAGATTAGAAGCTACTTAGCGAGATTCTATTCCAAAAATACAAAAGAAGGGCTGGAAAGATGGCTTAGAAGTGAAGGCACATGCCTGCTAAGCCTAAGGCCCGTTTGATTCTCCAGGTCCAACATTTCACCAGAAGCAAAGTGCTGCAAGGGCGCAATGCCACACGTGCCCACAAGGGGGTGCACGTGTCTGCAGTAGCTGAGAGGCTGCTGGCACACCCACTCTCTGTCTCTCTGACTTTCTCCAAAGGGGGAGGGGGGAAGAAGGCTCGAAAGATGGCTTAGTGGATAAAGTACTTGCCTGTGAAGTCTAAGGACCTAGGTTCAACTCCCTAGAATCCATGTAAGTAAGACAGACAGACAAAGTGACTCATGCGCAGAAGGTGGCACATACATCTGGAATTCAACTGCAGGGGCCAATTTGTGCTCTAAAAAAAATATGAGGGCTGGAGAGATGGCTTAGCGGTTAAGGCGCCTGCCTCTAAGTCTAAGAACACTGGTTCCAATCCCCCGCGGTTCCAATCTCCAGATCCCATGTTTAGCTAGATGCAAAGTGAGGCAAGGGCACAATGCCACATTTGCCCACAAGGGGGCGCACACATCTGGATTTCGTTCACAGCAGCTGAGAGACTGCTGGCGCGCCTATCTATATCTGTCTTCCTCTCCCTCTCTGTCTGTCTCTCTCTGTGTCTCTCTCTAAAAGTAAAAAATAAAAAAATTTAAAAAAATATGAAAGACAAAAAAGTTTTTTTCCCCCTGAGGCAGGGTCTCACTTTAGCCCAGGCAGACCTGCAATTCACTATGTAGTCTCAGGGTGGCCTCGAATTCTCAGTGATCCTCCTACCTCTGCCCCTCGAGTGCTGGAATGAAAGGCATTCACCACCACATCCGGATTGTTTCTTTGCTTTTTAAAGGATAGACACTTTTTTTAAAGAAAATTTTATTGGGCTGGAGGGATTGCTTAGCAGTTAAGGCATTTGAATGCAATGCCAAAGCACCCAGGTTTGATTCCCCAGGATCCATGTTAGCCAGATACACAAGGGGGCACAAGCATCCTCTCTCTTTCTCTCTCTCTCTCAAATAAATAAATAAATAAAGATTTTAAAAAAGAGAAAATTTTATTTTTATTTATTTTTTAGAGTGACAGAGAGAGAATGAGGCAGATGGATGGAGAGAGAGAGAGAGAGAGAGAGAGAGAGAGAGAGAATGGGTGCACCAGGGCCTCCAGCCACTGCAAACGAACCCAAATTGGGAAAGAGATGCCAATGCAGATATAAGAAGCCTTTAGAACACCAAACAGACAAAACCTGGAAAGAACCTCTCCTCGCCATATTATAATCACCAAACACACAAACCAAATATATTGAAAAAATATATATATTGAAAATAAATATATATATATATATTGAAAGCAGTTAGTCACTTACAAAGGCAAGCCCATCAGGATCATAGCAGATTACTCAACACAAACTTTAAAAGCCAGAAGGGCTTAGAATGATGTATTCCAAGTTCTGAAAGGTAACAACTGTCAACCAAGGTTACTTTATCCTACAAAGCTATCCATTCAAATAGATGGAGAAATAAGGGCATTCCACAACATAAGCAGGCTAAAGGAATATTTGAAGACAAAACCAGCTCTACAGAAAATACTTAAAAAGATCTTCCATACTGAAGAGAAAGAAAAGCACACATATAAGGAATTTGGAAAAAACAAACCATGCTCAAATACTACTTAATACAAGAGATCTTAATTCCAGGTCAGCCTGGGCCAGAGGGAGACCCTACCTCAAAAAACCAAAAAAAAAAAAAAAAAAATTTTTTAAATTTTAAAAACTGGAAAAACCACAAAACAAGAAAAATGACAAAAATAAATACACACACCTTTTGATAATAACCCTTAATAACAACAGCCTGAATGCCCCAACCAAAAGACACAGGTTTGTAGACTCTGTTAAAAAGCAGGATCCTTCAATTTGTTGCCTCCAAGAAACTCACCTTTCTACAAAGCATTGACACTATCTTAGGGTGAAGGTTGTAAATGGGTTTCAGGCAAACGAGCCTAGAAAACAAGCAGGGGTCGCTATCCTAATATCTAACAAGGAAGTCTTCAACCAACATTAGTTAGGAAAGATAAGGAAGGTCACGTTATATTGATTAAAGGAACACTCCAACAGGAGGACATTACAATCCTAAACATATATGCACCTAACACGGGGGCTCCCAATTTCATCAAACAAATGCTATTAGAACTAAGGTCACAGATAACACCAAAAACAGTTGGAAGTGTACAACACCCCACTCTCACCAATTGACAGGTCATCCTGGCAAAAAATAAACAGAGATGCTTCTGGATTAAATGAGGTCATAGAACAAATGGACCTAACAGTTATCTACAGGACATTTCATCCAAATGCTGAAGATGACACATTCTTTTCAGCAGCACATAGAAGATTCTCTAAAACAGACCACATATTAGGACAAAAAGCAAATCTTAAATACAGGAAAACAGAAATAATTCCATGCACCCTATCTGATCACAATGGGATCAAACTACAAATAAATAGCAAGAAAAGCTATAGAGCATACACAAAATCATGGATATTAAACAATACACTAGTAAATGATGAATGGATCAATGAAGAAATCAGGAAGGAAATAAAAAAATTCATAGAGTCAATGATAATGAGAACAAAATATACCAAAACCTTTTGAGACACAATGAAGGCAGTCCTAAGTGGGAGATTTATAGCTTTAAGTACCTATACTAAGAAATTAGAAAGGTTGCAAGTAAACAACTAAATGCCTCACCTTAAGGCCTTGGAAAAAAACAAGGCAAACCAAAAATCAGTAGACAGGAAAAAATAATAAAGATTAGGGCAGAAATTAATGAAATAGAACCCCCCCCCAAAATCCAAAGAATCAATGAAACAAAGAGTTGGTTCTTTGAAAGGATAACCAAGATTGACAAACCCTTAGCAAATCTAACCAAAAGAAGAGACCAAATTAATAAAATTAAGAGATGAATCTGGGCGTGGTGGCGCACGCCTTTAATCCCAGCACTCAGGAAGCAGGGGTAGGAGGATTGCTGTGAGTTCAAGGCTACCCTGAGACTACACAGTTTATTCCAGGTCAGCCTGGGCCAGAGTGAGACCCTACCTCGAAAAACTAAACAAAAAAAAAATTAAATAAAATAAGAGATGAAAAAGGCACCATCACAACAGATACCAGAGAAATTAAAAAAATCATAGGGACATGCCTATAACAAGTATGAAAATCCAAGCAGTTATAAAAAAAAATCTCCCAACTAAAAAAAGTCCAGGCCAAGATGGATTCACTGCTGAATTTTACAAGACCTTCATGGAAGAACTAACAAGATTGCTTTTTAAACTTTTCCATAAAATAGAAAAGGAAAGAATCCTACCAAACTCCTTCTACGAAGCCAGCATCACCCTAATACTAAAACCAGACAAAGAACAAAAAAAGAAAATCATAGGCCAATCTCCCTCATGAACATAGATGTAAATATTCTCAACAAAGTATTGGCAAACAGAATACAAGAATATATCAGAAAGATCATTCACCCAGTCCAGGTAGGCATTATCCCAGAGATGCAGGGATGGTTCAACACATGAAAATTGAAAAATGTAATACATTATATAAATGGACTGAAGGACAAAAATCACATGATCATCTCATTAGATGCAGCAAAAGCATTTGACAAAAGCCAACATCACTTCATGATAAAAGTCCTACAGACACTGGGAATAGAAGGAACATATCTCAACATAATAAAGGGTATTTGGGCTGGAGAGATGGCTTAGGGGTTAAGGCGCCTGCCTGCTAAGCCTAAGAACGCCGGTTCCAATCTCCAGGCCCCACGTTTAGCCAGCTACAAAGTGATGCAAGGGCGCAATGCCACACTTGACCACAAGGGGGCGCACGCGTCTGGATTTCGTTCAAAGCAGCTGAGAGGCTGCTGGCACGCCCATCTCTGTCTCCCTTTCCCTCTCTGTCTGTCTCTCTCTGTTTCTCTCTCCAAAAATAAATAAAATAAATAAATAAATTTTTTAAAAAGGGTATTTATAACAAACCCACAGCCAACGTAATACTAAATGGAGAAAAACTTAAAGCTTTTCCACTAAAATGAGGAACAAGACAAGGGTGTCCACTGTCCCAACTTTTTTTTTTTTTTTGGTTGTTGTTGTTTTTCAAGGTAGGGTTTCACTCTAGTCCAGGCTGACCTGGAATTAACTATGTAGTCTCAGGGTGGCCTTGAACTCTCGGCGATCCTCCTACCTCTGCCTCCCAAGTGCTGGGATTAAAGACGTGCGCCACCATGCCCGGCTTGTCCCAACTTTTATTTAATATAGTACTGGAAGTCTTAGCCATGGCAATAAGGCAAGATATACACATAAAAGGGATACAAATTAGAAAGGAAGAGATTAAGTTATTGTTATTTACAGATGATATGATTCTATACATAAATGACCCTAAAGACTCTACCAGTGGGGCTTAGCAGGTAAGGCGCTTGCCTGCAAAGTTAAAGGACCAAGGTTCGATTCCCCAGGACCCAAGTAAGCCAGATGCACAAGGTGGCACATGCAAAACTGGAGTTGGTTTGCAGTGGCTAGAGGCCCTGGCATGCCCATTCTCTCTCTCTCTCCCTCTCCCTGTCTCACTCTCTCTCTCTCAAAAAAAAAAAAAAAAAAAAAAAAAAAAGACACTACCAGCAAACTGTTAGAGCTGATTAAGTAGCCTTCCTATATGCTAACAACCAACACACAGAGAATGAAATCAGAGAATCACTCCCATTCACAATTTCATAAAAAGAAATAAAGTACCTTGGAATAAACTTAACTAAGGATGTGAAGGATCTCTACAATGAAAACTTTAAAATACTCCAGACAGAAATGTTAGAAGATACAAAGAAATGGAAAGGCATCCCTTGTTCATGGATTGGAAAAATCAATATTGTAGCCGAGCAAGGTGGCGCATGTCTTTAATCCCAGCACTCGGGAGGCACATATATACACATAGCACCTTACCTCAAAGCTAGGGAAGTATTTTTTCCTCTCTTTTTAAAACTTCTTTTTTTGTTTGTTTGTTTGGTTTTGCGAGGTAGGGTCTTTTTGCTCTAGCACAGACTGACCCAGAATTCACTATGTAGTTTCAGGCTGGCCTCAAACTCATAATGTTCCTACCTCCGCCACCTGAGCACTGGGATTAAAGGCATGTGCCACCACACCCAGCAGAGAAAGGGCACCAGGGCCCCAAGCCTCTGCAAATGAACTCCAGATGCACATGTCACTTTGTGTATCTGGCTTTATGTATGTGGGTACTGGGGAATCAAACTTAGGTGGTTAGGCTTTGTAGGTAAGTGCCTTAATTGCTGAGTCATCTCTCCAGCTCCAGCCCTCTTTTTTTTTTTTTTTTTTTTTTTTTTTTTTTGAGTTTTTTGGTTTTTTGAGGTAGGGTCTCACTCTAACCCAGACAGACCTGGAAAATTCACTATGTAGTCTCAGGCTGGTCTCAAACACAGGGCGATCCTCCTACCTCTGTCTCCCCAGTGCTGTGATTAAAGGTGTGCACTACTACACTCATGTTCTCTTCTTTTTTAAACATATTTCATCTTTTCTGGTAGGCAAGTGTTTTTTGTTTGTTTTATTTTATGTTTAGGAACTACTGAGGAGCAAACCTAGGGCCCTTGGGCTTGCCACACAAGCACTCTATCACTGAGGTATACCTCCCAAGCCTCCTTTTTTTTTTTTTGGTTTTTCGAGGTAGGGTTTCATTCCAGCCCAGGCTGACCTGGAACTCACTATGTAGTCTCAGGGTGGCCTCGAACTCAAATGCTTCCCAAATGCTGGGATTAAAGGCGTGCGCCATGTTTAGCCATTTTTAAACATCATGCCCAGCTCTTAAGTACTTTTTGACTTGCCCAAAAGACAAAAACTTACTGTCACTTACCTGTCATCTGGCCTTTTTGTTCCCCGTTCATAGGCAGAAGGGGGTGGTGAAAGAGAGCTCCTCCGTTTCCTTTTCTCTTTATGTTGAGTTTGCTTGTCTGGATCTCTCTCTCTTGACCTGTTTGGAGTCTTTGGGGCTGTTGATTGATCTCTGGTGGCAACAGCATCCCTTCCTCGTTCAGTTACTAGGAAAAAGGATTTTGAAAACTTTACTTGGTAGGCTCTCACCAAGTCTTCTAAGAAGTTATTGTGAAAACGTGTGCAAGTTGTTTCTGTTACATTTAAGCAAGATAGTTTGTCATTAGTTCAAAATCAAAAGGCTTTCAAATGTCCCAGTATACCTATATAAATAATACCCTAAACATGAAAGCATCAAGTGGAAAAGTTTCCTTAATTTAAAAATGAAAACAAAAAAAACCCTTAGGCTGGAGAACTTGGGCTCAGCAGTTAAAGGCTCTCGCTTACAAGGCCTAATGGCCTGGGCTCAATTCCCCACTACACATGTAAAGCATAAAGTGGTGCATGCACCTTGAGTTCTTTTGCAGTAGCTAGAGGCCCATGCATACCCATTCTCTTTTTCATCTCTACTTTATTCTCACTTACTAAACTGCAATGCTATTGTTTCCTGAAACTGATAAAAGTACTATTTTTTACTAATCAGACCTAATTCCTCGCCTTCCAAGTCAATAGTGTCACTGAACACTTCAGTTACTACTGAGCACATCAATATTTACACACACACTTTATCTATTTGTGTGTATGTACATGTGTACTCATGTGTGTCTCCACCTATCTCTCTCTATAAGTGCTAGCTGCAGAGATTAGAGAAGCCTACCATAGCTTCACACTTGTTATATGAGATCTGAGGATCGAACCATGGTACTACAGCTTGATGTGCAAGCACTTAACCCAATGAGCCTTAATCAACCGAACCCTCTCCTCAGCCCTGAACACATCAATATAAAATGTGCTATTTGTATATTCTGTTCAGGAGAGATTTCCATTGAAAACATCACTTAGGAGCTAGAGAGAAGGCTTAGCAGTTAAGGTGCTTGCCTGCATAGCCAAAGGACCCAGGTTCAATTCCCCAAGACCAACATAAGCCAGATGCACAAGGCGGAACATGTGTCTGCAGTTTTGATTGCAGTGGCTAGAGGTCCTGGTGTGCCAATTCTCTCTCCCTCTCTATTCATGACTACTGTGTTTCTTCTAAATCATGTTTTGTGTCCTGATACCTATTTTCTTTAAATGTGGCTTATTTCATTATACCTGGGGTCTCCTTCTAGCCCAGGTTGACCTGAAATTCACTATGTATGCTCAGGGTGGCCTCAAACTCACAGTGATCTTCCTACTTCTGCCTACCAAGTGCTGGGATTAAAGGCATGAGCCACCAAGCCTGGCTTTATTTTTCTTATTTTTTGAGGTAGGGTCTCATGCTAACCCAGGCTGACTTGAATTCACTCTGTAGTTTTAGGGTGTAATCGAACTCAAGACGATCCTCCTACTTCTCCCTCCTGACTGCTGGAATTAAAGTCATGTGGTATCATGTGCCTGGCCCACAGTATGTATTTCTTGTTTATTTTATTTTATGTTATTTTACTTTATTTTCAGGGCATGTATTTCTTGAAGAATTTCACAAATATTCTGAATTTTAATGGTTCTAATCTTTGGTTGCTTGACAAAAAAGGGTTGAAGACAAACTTAAAAGCATTTTCTTATTCTAAAAGCTTGAGGTTAAGACAAAGGATTTCCATATGCAAGGCAGAGACTAAAGTTGCAACATAAAAGGCTGTTCCTTGAAAGGAATACTTGAAAAGATTATTCTTTGTAGCTCCTATAGGGCTATATCACACTAGGTATTTGGAAAATAATATAGGTGACTCTAATAGGTATTTCAGGTTTGCCTATATTGCTAATGGTTAAGAAAGCTCACTTAAGTAGGTTCTGATAACGGCAACTGGGTAAACCCTAACTGGCCAGCACTGCCTTCCTTCTTATGAGAAGAGTTTATAATTCCAAGTAAGAAGTCTGGCTATGAAGAGAATAAAACAGCAGAATTTTTTTTGTTTGTTTTTTCAAGGTCGGATCTCACTCTAGCCCAGGCTGACCTGGAATTCACTATGTAGTCTTAGGCTGGCCTCAAACTCACTTCCTACCTCTGCCTCCCCAGTGCTGGGATTAAAGGTGTGTACCATGATGCCCAGGTGTTTCCCTTTTCTTTTTTTTTTAACGATTATTTTATTTTATTTGCAAGCAGAGAGAGAGAGAGAGAGAGAGAATGGGCATGCCAGGGCCTCTAGACACTGCATAAGACTTCCAGATGCATGTGTCCCTTGTATATCTGGCTTATATGGGCCCTGGGGAATTGAACCTGGGTCTTGTGGCTTCACAGGCAAATGTCTTAACCACTAAGCCATTTCTCCCCCCCCCCTTTTTTGAGGCACCGTCTCATCTAAGTTAGGCTAACCTGAATCTCATTTGGTATCTCAGGCCCTAAACTCATGAAAAATCTCCTATTTCAGCCTCTCAAATACTAGGATTATAGGCATGAACCACTGTGCCCAATCCAGTAGAATTTTTTAAATATGCAAAGATAGTAACACTGAGGATATCACAAACGTCTTCATTTATAGTTATAAAAATGCTATGGGGCTGGAGAGATGGCTTAGCAGTTAAGGTGTTTGCCTGTGAAGCCTGAGGACTCATATTCAACTCTCCAGGTCCCATGTAAGCCAGATGCACAATGATGCAAGGTCACACATGCACACAAGAGGGCTCATGTAAGCCAGATGCACAAGGTGGTGCATGCACACAAATTGGTACACACACCTGGAGTTTGATTCCAGTGGCTGGAGGCCCTGGTATACCAGTTCTGTCCCTCCCTCTCCGTCTCTCTCATAAATTAAAAAAGATAGTGGGGCGGGGGGAGTAGAGAGATGGCTTAGAGGTTAAGGTGCTTACCTGTGAAGCCTAAGGACCTAGGTTCATTTTCCCAGAACCCATGTATGCATACGGTGATGCAAGTTTGTTTGCAGTGGCTAGAGGCCCTGGAACACCCATTTCCTCTCTCACATAAATAAGTAAATAAATATATAAGTAAGTAAGTAAACAAGCTGGGTGTGGTGGCACACGCCTTTAATCCCAGCACTCGGGAGGTAGACGTAGGAGGCTTGCCAAGAGTTTGAGGACACCCTAAGACTACATAGTGAAGTCCAGGTCAGCCTGGGCTACCGAGTCAGCCTGGGCTACCAAGACACTACCTTGAAAAACCCCATAAATAAATAAATGAATAAATAACATTAAAAAAAAAGAATATCTAATCTGAGAGCACAAATGAATGGATGACAAGTTACCAAACCAGCAACACAGGCAATATCAGAAACATTTCCTTTGGCAAAAAGTCATTAAATAAGAATAAAAGTTTAAGTTTCCACACTTTTAGACCAAATATTTCATTTGTGTAAGTATATATTATCTATTTCAGAAACAAAACCTCTGGACAGGTGTCATGGCGCACCCCTTTAATCCCAGCCCTTGAGAGGCTGAGGTAGGAGGATTACTGAGTTCAAGGCCAGCCTGGGCTAGAGCAAGATAAGATCCTATCTCAAAATAAAAAAATAAATAAAAATAAAAATAAAGTAAAATAGAGGGCTGGAGAGATGACCTAGTGTTTAAGTGCTTGCCTGCAAAGCCAAAGGACTCAAATAAGCCATACACACAAGGTAGCGCAAGCATCTGGAGTTTGGTTGCAGAGGCTGGAGACCCTGGCGCACCCATTCTGTCTCTGTTTTTCTCTCTCAAATAAATAAATAAATGAAAAATTTAAAAACAACAAAAACCTCTGAAGTTCTTATCAGTGTTATTTCCAAATATACCACAAGAATATTTATAAAATTCTCTTCACAGGATCTCTCTCAACACTTACCAGTGCTCTCTTTTTCCGTTTGACTTTTCTTTGGAATTCGATATACCTCCTACAAAAAACAAACAAAAGAAAAGGCAAGTTAATAACGTATGAAGAAGACATGGTTGCTTTTAAACTGATTTCACATAGAAACAAAATATCTAGTGACATATTGATATTTAGTCTCCAAATTTTAATATATTTGGTTTTAAATAAAGGTAAAAATATCAACCTAGGCTATATTATCTCACTAGCTAATTAGCTAACTAAATTACTAGGACATCACATCTTTCCAGAATCCACTTTCTGAGACTACTAATTCAAAAACTTGAAGCCATCTAGGTGGGATGACTCCAAACTCATCGTAGTGCTGACAAGTGACAGTAGAGTATTTTTTTTCCTTTTTCTTTTTTTGGTTTTTCAAGGTAGGGTTGCACTGTAGTCCAGGCTGACGTAGAATTCACTATATAGTCTCAGGGTGGCCTTGAACTCAAGGTGATCCTCCTAACTCTGCCCCCCAAGTGATGGGATTAAAGGTATGCACCACCATGCCCGGCTCAGTGGAGCATTCAGCACTAAGTGAGACATCTGTATCACATCCTCCAAAGCTCAGGGTCCATTGTGGAAGAGGTGGCAGAAATAATGTACGAACCAAAGGAAGGGGAAGACTGTTTACAATACTGTCTTTTAGACATAAAATGGTCTTGATATTCATGACCTCACAGTGCCTAACACAACCTACACAAGACCTTCATAAAAGGATGGGGGGGGATGTGACATCACAATAGGAGACTAATTGGAAAGAAGGGATTCAAAGAGGGAGGGAGGATTTGGAAAAGAGAAAATGGGGGTAGTGGGAGGGAATTGTACCATGGTTTGTTATCTACATTTATAGAAGTTGGAGAGATGGCTTAGCGGTTAAGGCATTTGCCTGTGGAGTCTAAGGACCCTGGTTAGAATCTCCAGGTCCCACATAAGCCAGATGCACATGGTGGCGCATGTGTCCGGAGTTCGTCTGCAGTGGCTACAGGCACTGGTGCACCCATTCTCCCTCTCCCTCTCTCTCGTTCCCTCTCTCTGCCTCTAATAAATAAATAAATATAAAATCTTTTTTAAAAAGTGTAAAAAGAACTGAAGCAAACTAGGCATGACATACACCTTTAACTACCTAGTGAATTCTAGTTCCTGCGCTACAGGAAACTTGGGGGGGGTTCTTTTATTGAGTGTATTCATAATGACAATTCTACATGTCTTTCTTTCTCTCCCCAGTTAAGGAGAGTGGAGAGTAGTAGTAACCCAGATACATAAAAAACACTTGGTGCCGGGTGTAGTAGTGCACATCTTTAATTCCAGATGAGGAGCTGAACTCAAGCACTTGTACGGCAAGTGCTTTATCCACTAAGCAACCTCCCCAGTCCCTACTTGTGTGTTTTCTAAAAACAAACATTGCTGGTCTTACAATTAACTTTCTAGTTCATAAAGTAGTGACTGGGTACAAGCTCTTTCCCAGTTACCATTTTAATGGGCCAATGACAACTCTACATATTTCCAATGGTAAACAGTATGATATCCGCCCTTAAGAGCAATTGTATAATATTAAGCACAGTTGTGTGACCACTTTGGGAAATTATTCCAAGAACATAACATTGTTAATTAACATTATTAGTTCTAGCAATATTTGTAGAAAAATTACAAATAGTCCTTATGCCATATAACTGAGGAAAGGTCAAGATGTAATATGCAGTTGACATTGAAAAATACAAACTGTGTAGATACAGCAAAATCTATACAAATGCAGAATTTAACTTCTCCAATATTACATGCATACTGACAAATTATCTAGTAGATCTTTATAATTTTACTTGTATATTCATCCTTTATGCCAAGTGTCATTATATATATTTATTTGAGAGAGAGCACAAGACAGACATAGATTAAGAATATATGGGCTGTGTTGGAGAGATAACTTAGTGGTTAAGGCACTTGCCTGAAAAGCCAAAGGACTCCAAATCCCCAGTACCCACGTAAGCCAGATGCACAAAGTGGCACATGCTTCTGGTGTTTGTAATGGCTAGAGGCCCTGGCACACCATTCTCTTTCTCTGTATCTGTATCTTTCTCAGTCTCTCTCAAATAAATAAATGCTTAAAAAAATGTAAATAAATAAATGAGAATATATGGGTTGGGCATGGTGGTGCACACCTTTAATCTCAGCACTTAGGAGGCAGATGTAGGAGGATTGCCATTACTTCGAGGCCAACCTTGAGACTACATAGTGAATTCCAGGCACGCTTGGGCTAGAGTAAGACCTTACCTCAAAAAACAAAAAACAAAAAAAAAAAACACCCTAAGGGTGTAATGTCTGCTGGTGTCTCACTAAATGTACATACTGTCCTCACCAAACTGCCCAGTAAGCACTTCCCTTAATGTCCACACCCATACATTAATGTTACTCTCACTTTTGGTTAGAGAAGCTTCTCTTTTTCACATGGTGGCGACCTTGGGATGACTCAGAAGGCACCACGATGCTGAGAAGGGACAGAGGAGTGCTCAGCACTGAAACATCTCAAACCCATCTTCCAAGGCTCAGGGGTCCATTGCGGAAGAGGGGGCGGCAAGAATGTAAGAGTCAAAGGAAGGATAGGACTCCTTAAAACATGCTCCTCCAGACACAAAATGGCCTGGATATCCATGACATCACAGTGTCTGACACTACCGACACAAGACCATCATAACAGGAGGAAAAGATCATGACATCAAACTGAAAAGAGACTGATTGAGAGGGGAAGGGGTATGATGGAGAGTGAAGTTTCAAGGGGAAAGTGGGGGGAGGGAAGGAAGTACCATGGGATATTGTCTACAATTAAAGAAGTTGTCAATAAAAAAAGAAAAAAGAAAAAGAAAAGGCCTGGAGAGATGGCTTAGCGGTTAAGGTGCTTGTCTGTGAAGCCAAAAGACCCATGTTGGAGTCTACAGTACCCATGTAAAGCCAAATGCACAAGGTGGTATATGTGTCTGGAGTTCGTTTAGATAGAGACCTATTCTCTCTCATTTGTCTCATTCCCTCTCTCTAGTAAATAAATAAAATATTAAAAGATAATAAAAAGAAAAATATATAGGCATGCCAGGGCCCCTAGCCACTACAAACTCCAGAAGCATGCACCACTTTGTGCACCTGGCTTTACATGAGTACTAGGGATTGAATCTGGGTCATCAGGCTTTGTAAGCAAATACCATTAACCACTTAGCCATCTGTCTAACCCCTTATTCTAAACATTTAAATGCCTTATCTTATTTGATTTTTGAAACAAGCCCCTAGGGAGGTAGCTCAATGCTAGTGCTTGTATAGCATGTGCAGGGCCCTGGGTTCAATTCCTAGCAGCATTAAAACAAAACAAACAAACAAACAAAAAACTTGCTGGGCGTGGTGGCGCATGTCTTTAATCCAAGCACTCAGAAGGCAGAGGTGGGAGTATCACCCTAAGTTCAAGGCCACCCTGAGACTACTAGGTCAGCCTGGACTAGAGTGAGACCCTACCTCGAAAAACAAAACAAAGAAAAAAAAAACACAACAACTTGAGGATTTGGCTGCACAACAATACTCGAAGGCTAATTATGCTATTATCTCCCCTTTATAAGCAGGGAAGCTCACTTGAAAAGCTTAGCAACCTATCTAAGGTTATGATACTATCAGAAGGTCTAAATAGGGAGCTTGCTTTTCAAATATTTATTTATTTATTTGATACAGAAAGAGAACGAACGAATGAATGAATGAATGAATGAATGAATGAATGAATGAATATGGGGATGCCAGGGCTTCAAGATCTTGCCAAAAAAAAAAAAAAAAAAAAAAAAAAAAAAAAAAACCCACAAAAAAAAGCTCTAGCCTCATATTGTGCATCTGGCTTTATGAGGGTATTGCAGAATCAAACCTGGGTTGTCAGGCTTTGTAAGCAAGCACCTTTAACTACTGAGCCATTTCTCCAGGCCCTCTAGAGCACTTCTGCCTTCTGTAATAGATGACACAGAACATGACTAAATACATATATTTTTTGGGATGAGCATACAAATCAATACAGAAATGTGGTATACTCCATTCCTGAAGTCCACAGTTCCTTTTTCCTAGGTACAAGGCTTTTCATTAGAACTGATTATTTTTTAGTTTTTTTTTTTTTTCTAAAAAACTGTGATTCTTTAATCTGGTTGTAATATTAGATGACCTCTTGGAAAGGTTTTGTAGAAATATCACCCCAAACCAACTGATCTCTAGGTGTGGGTCTCGGACATTCTTCTTAATTTTTAATTTTTAGTGGTGGAGCACGCCTTTAATCTCAGCACTTGAGAGGCAGAGGTAGGAGGATTACTGTGAGTTTGAGCCACCCTGAGACTACATAGTGAATTCCAGGTCAGCCTGAGCCAGAGTGAGACCCAACTTGAAAAGAAAACCCCCAAAAAAATATAAATAAAAAAAATTATTTTTATTTATTTGATAGAGAAACAGGGAGAGAGAGAGGAGAGAGAGAATGAGAATGATGAGAATGGGTGTGGCAGGGTCTCTAAGCACTATAGTCACATGCACCACCTTGTGCATTTGCCTTTACATACCTTAACTGCCAAGCCATCCCTCCAGCTTTTTTTTTTTTTTTTTTTTTTTTTTTTTTTTTTTTGAGGTAGAGTCTCACTCTAGCTTAGGCTGACCTGGAAGGCACTCTGTAATCATAGGTTGCCCTTTAATTCACAGTGATCTTCCTACCTCTGCTTCTTGAGTGCTGGGATTAAAGGTTTATACCACCTGGCTTGACACATTCTTCTTTTTAAAAAGTTCCTCAGTGGCTGGAGAGATTGCTTAGTGGTTAAGGTGCTTGCCTGCAAAGCCTAAGGACCCAGGTTCAATTTCCCAGTACCCACATAAGCCAGATGCACAAGGTGGTGCACGTGTCTGGAGTCCATTTGCAGTGACTGAAGGCCCTGGTGCACCCATTCTCTCTCTTTCTGCATCTTTTTTTCCCTCTCTCTCAAGTATATTTTTTAAAAGTTCCTCAGATCACTAATGCATACTACATGATTGGTTTCTCTTTAAAGTTCTAATACCTCCTAACCAGAAAGAATCCAATACAAAGGCCTACACAAACATGCCCTTGGCTCAGAAACATCAAAGCTTTTGCTTATAGAGAGGATATATTTCAATTTGCTACTCTGAGGGAAGCCTAAGCCTGTCTAGTTGTCAGCTTCTAGCTGAAATACTGAAACAGGGATGAAGAACAAAGGATGGGGCTAGGAAAATGGCTCAGTGATTAAAGACACTTGCTTGCAAAGCCTGCTGGTCCAGGTTCAATTCTCTAGTACCCACATAAAGCAAAATGCACAAAGTGACAAATGTACCTGGAGTTCTGTTTGCAGTGGCAAGAGGCCCTGGCCATACCCATATGCCCTCTCTCACATACATGTAATAAAAAAGTATTTTATGTGGGCTGGAGAGATGGCTTAGTGATTAATGTGCTTGCCTGTGAAGCCTAAGGACCCAGGTTCGATTTTCCAGGTCCCATTAAGCCAGATGCATATGGTGGCACATGCGAAGGGAGTTCATTTGTAGTGGCTAGGGACCCTGGCGTGCTCTCTCTCTCTCCTCCTCTCTCTGCCTCTAATAAATAAATAAAAATAAAAATAAATTTTAAAAAATTGTTATGTATTTGAGAGAGAGAAGGAGAGGCAGATAAAGAGATTGAGTACATCAGGGCCTCCAGCCACTGCAAACAAACTCCAGATGCATGTGGCACCTTGTACATCTGTCTTAAGTGGGTACTAGGGAACTGGACCTGGGTCATTAGGCTTTGCAGGCAAGTGCCTTAACCACTAAGCCATTTCTGCAGCCCATAAAAACATTTTTAAGAAAATGACAGAAAGAGCCAGGTCAGGTGTGGTGGTACACACCTTTAATTACAGCACTAGGGAGGCAGAGTAAGAGGAACACTAACTTTGAGGCCAGCCTTGGACTACAAAGTGAGTTCCAGATTAACCTAGGCTAGAGTGAGACCCTACCTCAGAAAAACAAATAAACAGGCCTGGAGGGATGGCTTAGCAGTTGGGATATTTGCCTGCAAAGCCAAAGGACCCAGGTTCTATTGTCCAGGACCCAGATGCACATGGTAGCACATGCGTATGGAGTTCATTTGCAGTGGCTGGAGGCCCTGGCATGCCCATTCTGTCTGTCTGTCTGTCTCTCTCTCAAATAAATTAAAACTTAAAAAAATAAAACAAAAACAAAAAAAATGACAGAAAGGAGACAGGTGACACACTTAGCTCTGATTTATCTATGCCTCTAAGAGACTACCAAGCTTCTGGAAAAGAATACTATCTGTGCCGGGCGTGGTGGCACCTTTAATCCCAGTACTCCAGGACACCCTGAGACTATATAGTGAATTCCAGGTCAGCCTGAGCTACAGTGAGACCCTTACCTTGAAAAACAAAACAGAAGAAGAACAACAAGAAGAAGAAGAACAAGAAAAAGAAGACGATGACGACAACTATCTGTTAGTAATTACTTGCACTGTAAGGAAAAATGGCCCAATAATTTTAAGATGGAAAGCAACTGTTTCATTATTTACTCTGCAAACCTAGGTACTCAAAATATTAACAGGTTTGCTCACAAAAGAATGCCGACTCAGCTGCCTAAGAGGCCTCCCTGAAGCCTCAGAGCAGTCATCTGAGCTGAAGGGTTAGAAGTAAAACATGGGATAGGGCAACAACCACACCTATTGTGAAGAGTGGTTCCCATGAGAGGTCAGACCTGTGCTAGGAAGACAAATTCTCCACACACTAAGGTGATGAAACAAACTTCACAGAAGGGTTCTACCCCCTCCTCCTAGGTAATATTTATTTTCAGCACCTGTTTGATACGATTTTTTTTTTATCCTCTACCTATTGCACTGTTGTGATTTGTTGGCCATTATTTGTTTTTTTTTTATGGAAAAAAAGAAGCTTTCTTACAGAAAAATAAGTACACTATTTTTTTCATTTTTTAAAAACTTTTTATTTTTTATTATTTTTTTGGAGAGACACACAGAGAGACAGACAGAGAGAGAGAGAGAGGGAGGGAGGGAGAGGAAGACAGAGAGGGGCGCGCCAGCAGTGTCTCAGCTGCTGCGAACGAAATCCAGATGTGTGCTCCCCCTTGTGGTCAAGTGCGGCATTGCACCCTTACGTCACTTTGCATCTGGCTAAATGTGGGACCTGGAGATTGGAACCAGTGTTCTTAGGCTTAGGAGGCAGGTGCCTTAACCCCTAAGCCATCTCTCCAGCCCTATTTTTTTTTTTTAATCTGGAAAGAAGATATTATGGCAGCTGAAAATATGGTCAGGTGTCAAATATAAATGCATAAACACTTTCTGTCCTTTCAGATTACAAACATATATAGTTTTCTATTTGCTGGCAATACTGAGGGTTTCTTTTCTGTTTTGTTTGTGTAAATTCTAATTTCTATCAAGGTAACATCTTTTTTTGGGGGGAGGGGTTTTCGAGGTAGCTTCTCACTCTAGCTCAGGCTGACCTGAAATTCACTACATAGTCTCAAGATGGCCTCAAACTCATGGCGATCCTCCTACTTCTGTCTCTTGAGTGCTGGGATTAAAGGCGTGCTCCACCACGCCTGTCCCTACTTTTAGTTTCTTTCCTTTTCTTTTGCATAAATCTTGACATTGTTAAGTGTCCAATACAAACATCTGAAATAATGTATTATAAAGACCTTAAGTTTGGGACATATTCACAGGAACAGGAAGTACATTTAACAGTATAGATCAACTGCTAAACTGAAAATATATTCTGAATCTGTATAAATGATAACTAGTATTGCTGATAATTAACTTAAACAAATATAAGTACTTCCTAAAAATATTGGGGAACAAGTTTTTTGTTTTTTTGGGTTTTTTTTTTTTTTTTTGGTTTTTCGAGGTAGGGTCTCACTCTAGTTAAGGCTGACCTGGAATTCACTACATAGTCTCAGGGTGGCCTCCAACTCAGAGCAAACCTCTGCCTCCCGAGTGCTGGGATTAAAGGCATGAGCCACCATGCCTGGCTGGGGGACAAGTTTTATCAGTATGTACATAAGTCTTTAGAGTTGACTACTTTGATCATCCTCCTCAAAAAGTCAAAGCTGCATACAAAGTTAAGCTGAAAACTATGATTATGTACTCTCGTGCCCAAAATACATTAAGAGAGTGAGATCCTGAAAATTTAAAGTACCACAAATACTGAAAGCTGAAAAGGTCATGCTCATGAATATTTCAAAATTTCTTAATATATGGTAAATGAACAGCATTAGTATTAGCCTAATTAACATGGAAGCCCAGTGAGAAGGTCCCATATATAGGCCAAAATCCACAGCAGAAAATGTTTATCTGAATTGGCTTCATTCACATTAACTCTGGATATGTATGTATGTATGTATGTATGTATGTATGTATGTATGTATGACTTTAATTAACTTTTGCACTATACTCGGACACTGAACTGTGAGTAGGAGACCATGACTCTGAGCTCTACCCTTTGCCCTCAGAGGATCCTAAAGAATCTTGCTTCCTCAGTCCTTCCAATATCAGATATATTCTTTTGTTTCTTTAGTGTCAAGGTACTGCACACACTCATATACTCAAACCAAAACAGCCTTATTAATAACAGAACAGTGTTTAACACAGTCAATATTAAATTCCATGTTAAGTGGGTCAATAAATGAGCTTCTACCTATGAATCTGTAGAAATCACCCACAGTACTACATAAGCTCAAAGTTCTATATACATGCAAACTCTGAACTTTTTGGCAGTATATTACCAATCTCTTTATCCTTTACCATCTTTTTAATCCCTGAACAGAGTACTATTAATAGTCCTCACCTAGCTGGGTGTGGTAGTACACCTGTAATCCCAGCACACAGGAGGCAGAGGTAGGCGGATCACTGAGTTCAAAGCCACACTGAGTGAATTCCTGGTCAGCCTGGGCTAGAGCAGGATGCTACCTTGAAAAACCAAAGTCCTTACCTATAACAAAATATTCTGTAATAAACATACCTCAGAAACAATTTTAACCCTTTTCAATGCTTAGAACAGTCTATGTTTGGCCAACTTCTCCCCTTTGATCAAAGACTCAAAAATCAACCTTCATATTGTTGGATACTGAACCACTAATAAGCTCATACAACACCAATGCACTCAAATGCTCTATTAAAAAAGGAAAATTAGGGCTGCAGAGATGGCTTAGCGGTTAAAGCGCTTGCCTACAAAGCCAAAGGACCCAGGTTCAACTCCCAGGACTCACGTAAGCCAGATGCACAAGGTAGCACATGTGTTTGAGTTTGTTTGCAGTGCCTGGAGGCCCTGATGCACCCATTCTATCTCTCTGCTTCTCTCTTTCTCAAATAAATAAAAATAAAAATATTTCTTAGAAAGAAGGAAGGAGGAAGGGAGAAAGGGAGCAAGGGAGGAAGGACAGGAAAGGAAAGGAAGGAAAAAGAATTAGCTGGGTGTGGTGGCGCACATCTTTAATCCCAGCAGTTGGGAGGCAAAAATAGTTCCAGGCCACTCTGAGACTACATACTGAATTCCAGGCCACCATGGACAAGAATGAAACCCTACCTCAAAAACAACAACAAAGAGCCAGGCGTGGTGGTGCATGCCTTTAATCCCCACACTTGGGAGGCAGAAGTAGGGGATCACTGTGAGTTCAGAAGCCACTTTGAGACTACAAAGTTAATTCCAGGTCAGCCTGGGCCAAATTTGTGAGACCCTACCTTGAGGAAAAAAACAAAAAACAAAACCCAAAGGAGAATTGTTTAATCCCAGCACTTTGGAGGCAGAGTTAGTCTCCAAAAGAAAAGTATGAATGTTTTTAATGGATACATGAAAAGAGCATTAAAAACTCTGATTTATCTATGCCTCTAAGAGACTACCAAGCTTCTGGAAAAGAATACTATCTGTGCCGGGCGTGGTGGCACCTTTAATCCCAGTACTCCAGGACACCCTGAGACTATATAGTGAATTCCAGGTCAGCCTGAGCTACAGTGAGACCCTTACCTTGAAAAACAAAACAGAAGAAGAACAACAAGAAGAAGAAGAACAAGAAAAAGAAGACGATGACGACAACTATCTGTTAGTAATTACTTGCACTGTAAGGAAAAATGGCCCAATAATTTTAAGATGGAAAGCAACTGTTTCATTATTTACTCTGCAAACCTAGGTACTCAAAATATTAACAGGTTTGCTCACAAAAGAATGCCGACTCAGCTGCCTAAGAGGCCTCCCTGAAGCCTCAGAGCAGTCATCTGAGCTGAAGGGTTAGAAGTAAAACATGGGATAGGGCAACAACCACACCTATTGTGAAGAGTGGTTCCCATGAGAGGTCAGACCTGTGCTAGGAAGACAAATTCTCCACACACTAAGGTGATGAAACAAACTTCACAGAAGGGTTCTACCCCCTCCTCCTAGGTAATATTTATTTTCAGCACCTGTTTGATACGATTTTTTTTTTATCCTCTACCTATTGCACTGTTGTGATTTGTTGGCCATTATTTATTTTTTTTTTTTTATGGAAAAAAGAAGCTTTCTTACAGAAAAATAAGTACACTATTTTTTCATTTTTAAAACTTTTTATTTTTTATTATTTTTTTGAGAGAGACACAGAGAGACAGACAGAGAGAGAGAGAGGGGGAGGAGAGGAAGACAGAGAGGCGCGCCAGCAGTGTCTCAGCTGCGAACGAAATCCAGATGTGTGCTCCCCCTTGTGGTCAAGTGCGGCATTGCACCCTTACGTCACTTTGCATCTGGCTAAATGTGGGACCTGGAGATTGGAACCAGTGTTCTTAGGCTTAGGAGGCAGGTGCCTTAACCCCTAAGCCATCTCTCCAGCCCTATTTTTTTTTTTAATCTGGAAAGAAGATATTATGGCAGCTGAAAATATGGTCAGGTGTCAAATATAAATGCATAAACACTTTCTGTCCTTTCAGATTACAAACATATATAGTTTTCTATTTGCTGGCAATACTGAGGGTTTCTTTTCTGTTTTGTTTGTGTAAATTCTAATTTCTATCAAGGTAACATCTTTTTTTGGGGGGAGGGGTTTTCGAGGTAGCTTCTCACTCTAGCTCAGGCTGACCTGAAATTCACTACATAGTCTCAAGATGGCCTCAAACTCATGGCGATCCTCCTACTTCTGTCTCTTGAGTGCTGGGATTAAAGGCGTGCTCCACCACGCCTGTCCCTACTTTTAGTTTCTTTCCTTTTTCTTTTGCATAAATCTTGACATTGTTAAGTGTCCAATACAAACATCTGAAATAATGTATTATAAAGACCTTAAGTTTGGGACATATTCACAGGAACAGGAAGTACATTTAACAGTATAGATCAACTGCTAAACTGAAAATATATTCTGAATCTGTATAAATGATAACTAGTATTGCTGATAATTAACTTAAACAAATATAAGTACTTCCTAAAAATATTGGGGAACAAGTTTTTTGTTTTTTTGGGTTTTTTTTTTTTTTTTTGGTTTTTCGAGGTAGGGTCTCACTCTAGTTAAGGCTGACCTGGAATTCACTACATAGTCTCAGGGTGGCCTCCAACTCAGAGCAAACCTCTGCCTCCCGAGTGCTGGGATTAAAGGCATGAGCCACCATGCCTGGCTGGGGACAAGTTTTATCAGTATGTACATAAGTCTTTAGAGTTGACTACTTTGATCATCCTCCTCAAAAGTCAAAGCTGCATACAAAGTTAAGCTGAAAACTATGATTATGTACTCTTGTGCCCAAAATACATTAAGAGAGTGAGATCCTGAAAATTTAAAGTACCACAAATACTGAAAGCTGAAAAGGTCATGCTCATGAATATTTCAAAATTTCTTAATATATGGTAAATGAACAGCATTAGTATTAGCCTAATTAACATGGAAGCCCAGTGAGAAGGTCCCATATATAGGCCAAAATCCACAGCAGAAAATGTTTATCTGAATTGGCTTCATTCACATTAACTCTGGATATGTATGTATGTATGTATGTATGTATGTATGTATGTATGTATGTATGTATGACTTTAATTAACTTTTGCACTATACTCGGACACTGAACTGTGAGTAGGAGACCATGACTCTGAGCTCTACCCTTTGCCCTCAGAGGATCCTAAAGAATCTTGCTTCCTCAGTCCTTCCAATATCAGATATATTCTTTTGTTTCTTTAGTGTCAAGGTACTGCACACACTCATATACTCAAACCAAAACAGCCTTATTAATAACAGAACAGTGTTTAACACAGTCAATATTAAATTCCATGTTAAGTGGGTCAATAAATGAGCTTCTACCTATGAATCTGTAGAAATCACCCACAGTACTACATAAGCTCAAAGTTCTATATACATGCAAACTCTGAACTTTTGGCAGTATATTACCAATCTCTTTATCCTTTACCATCTTTTTAATCCCTGAACAGAGTACTATTAATAGTCCTCACCTAGCTGGGTGTGGTAGTACACCTGTAATCCCAGCACACAGGAGGCAGAGGTAGGCGGATCACTGAGTTCAAAGCCACACTGAGTGAATTCCTGGTCAGCCTGGGCTAGAGCAGGATGCTACCTTGAAAAACCAAAGTCCTTACCTATAACAAAATATTCTGTAATAAACATACCTCAGAAACAATTTTAACCCTTTTCAATGCTTAGAACAGTCTATGTTTGGCCAACTTCTCCCCTTTGATCAAAGACTCAAAAATCAACCTTCATATTGTTGGATACTGAACCACTAATAAGCTCATACAACACCAATGCACTCAAATGCTCTATTAAAAAAGGAAAATTAGGGCTGCAGAGATGGCTTAGCGGTTAAAGCGCTTGCCTACAAAGCCAAAGGACCCAGGTTCAACTCCCCAGGACTCACGTAAGCCAGATGCACAAGGTAGCACATGTGTTTGGAGTTTGTTTGCAGTGCCTGGAGGCCCTGATGCACCCATTCTATCTCTCTGCTTCTCTCTTTCTCAAATAAATAAAAATAAAAATATTTCTTAGAAAGAAGGAAGGGAGGAAGGGAGAAAGGGAGCAAGGGAGGGAAGGACAGGAAAGGAAAGGAAGGAAAAAGAATTAGCTGGGTGTGGTGGCGCACATCTTTAATCCCAGCAGTTGGGAGGCAAAAATAGTTCCAGGCCACTCTGAGACTACATACTGAATTCCAGGCCACCATGGACAAGAATGAAACCCTACCTCAAAAACAACAACAAAGAGCCAGGCGTGGTGGTGCATGCCTTTAATCCCCACACTTGGGAGGCAGAAGTAGGGGGATCACTGTGAGTTCGAAGCCACTTTGAGACTACAAAGTTAATTCCAGGTCAGCCTGGGCCAAATTTGTGAGACCCTACCTTGAGGAAAAAAAAACAAAAAACAAAACCCAAAGGAGAATTGTTTAATCCCAGCACTTTGGAGGCAGAGTTAGTCTCCAAAAAGAAAAGTATGAATGTTTTTAATGGATACATGAAAAGAGCATTAAAAAAAAAGAACATGCAGGGCATGGTGGCACATACTGTTAATCCCAGCACTCAGGAGGCAGAGGTAGGAGGATTGCCATGAGTTCAAGGCCATCCTGAGACTACTACTGAATTCCAGATCAGCCTGGTCTAGAATAAAACCCTACCTCGAAAAACAAAAACAAAACAAAACAAACCCAAAAAACAAAAAAACATAACCACTTAGGGGGCGCATGTATCTGGAGTTCATTTGCAGTGGCTGGAGGCCCTGGTGCACCATTCTTTATCTTTCTCTACCTCTCTCCCTCTGCCTTGTTCTTTCTCTCAAACAAATAAATAAGAAAATAAAATATTTAAATAAAAAAGAATGAAAGATAAGATTACATGACAGGCTTAGTGGTTAAGGCACTTGCCTGCAAAGCCAAAGGACCAAGGTTTTATTCTCCAGGACCCACCTAAGTCCGATATATAAGGTAATGTATGCATCTGGGGTTTGTTTGCAGCAGCTGGAGGCCCTGGCATGCCCATTCTCTATCAAATAAATAAATAAAAATAAAATATTTTAAAAAGAAAAGATTACATGACAATAAAGTATTTTTTGATTATCTGCCAAACACAGAATGTTCAAGAAGTAATGTGGCATCATGGACTTTTTTCCCATTTTCAGTCAAACATTTATGAAGTGCCAGAAAGAGGTTTTTCACAGACTAGGAAGTAGAACACTGGGAAAACTCCAATGACCAAGAAAGAAGCAATCACTGCCTTCACTCCATGTATTAGAGTCAAATTCTATCTGCTAAGATTAGAAAGGGTAGAGAAAATACTCTCTTGGAAGGCAAGGATCATTTCCCATAGGAAAGGATGAAAATTAAAAACTCAAAAACAAAAGAAAATGTTTGAAGAAAAGGAGAGAATGAACATTAGTACAGCAGAAACTACTGCTGTACTGAAATGGACCGAGCTGAAAATGGGAATCACGCAAGCCATGCTAACAGCGTAGAACAATTTAAACTTGAAAATGTAGCCGGGCGTGGTGGTGCATGCCTTTAATCCTAGCACTTGGAGGGCAGAGGTAGGAGGACTGCTGTGAGTTCGAGGCACCCTGAGACTCACAGTGAATGCCAGGTCAGCCTGGGCTAGTGTGAAACCCTACCTAGGAAAGGCAAACAAACAAAAAAATTTAAAAATGGACAGACATGAAGAGGTGTATTTACAAAAGACCAGTTTACATACTAAGTAAAGCACAGGCTATAAGGGGCCCATAGTTAGCTTACTATATTAAGAGGTAATTTATTATTTTTAAAAAATATTTTATTTTATAGCCGGGCGTGGTGGCGCACGCCTTTAATCCCAGCACTCGGGAGGCAGAGGTAGGAGGATCGCCGAGAGTTCGAGGCCACCCTGAGACTACATGGTGAATTCTAGGTCAGCCTGAGCCAGAGTGAGACCCTAACTTGAAAAAAAAAAAAAAAAAAAAAAAAAAAAAAAATTTATTTTATTTATTTATTTGACAGAGATAAAGAAATAGGCAGAGAGAGAGAGAGAGAATAGGAGCATGTGTGCTCTTGTGCATCTGGCTTATGTGGGTCCTGGGGAATAGAACCTGGGTCCTTTGCAGGCAAATGCCTTAACCATTAAGCCATCTCTCCAGCCCAAGAGATAATTTTTTTTTATTGTAGCCATTTATTACAAGAAAAGTAACTCCTTTTGAGGTCAGCCTAGGCTATAGTGAGTTGCAGGTCAGCCTGGCCTAGAGTAAGTACCTCAAAAAAAAAAAAAAAAAAAAAAGTAACTCTTACTATCTTACTAAACGATTTGGGGTGGGTCTGGTGAACTCATGCCTATATTCCTAGCATTCAGAAGGCTGAGACCTGAGGATCACCACCAAGATATAATGCCAAGCTGGTCTAAAAAGCCAGTCCCAGACCAGCCAAACAGCAAGATCCTATTTCAAAAACAAATAATAAGTGCCGGGCGTGGTGGCTCACGCCTTTAATCCCAGCACCCGGGAGGCAGAGGTAGGAGGATTGCCATGAGTTCGAGGCCAACCTGAGAATATGGAGTGAATTCCAGGTTAGCCTGGGCTACAGTGAGACCCTACCTCAAAAAACAAAAACAAAAAACAAAACAAAACAAAAAAAACCCAAAATAATAATAATAATAATAAGCCAGGCAAGGTAGCATACACCTTTAATCCAAGCACTTGGGGAACTGAGGTTGGAAGGTCAGAGTACAAGGCTAGCTTGGGCTACAGAGTGAATTCCAGGTCAGACTGGGTTAGACTGAAACCTTGCTTCAAACCCCTAAAAGCTGAGCATGGTGGCACATGACTTTAATCCCAGCACCTGGGAGGCAGAGGTAGGAGGATTGCTGTGAGTTCAAGGCCACCCTGAGACTACATAGTGAATTCCAGGTCAGCCTGGGCTAGAGTGAGACCCTGCCTTGAAAAAACAGAAAAAGGGGGAAAAAAAAAACAAACCCCTCAAAAAAGGGCTAGAGCCACTCATCAGTTAAAAGTGCCTGCTTGCAAAGCCTGATGGCCAAATTCCCTAGTAGCCACATAAAATCAGACGCACAAAGTGGCACATATATCTGAAGTTTGTTTGCAATGGCAAGAGACATTGGCATGCCCATTCTCTCATTCCTTTCTATCTGCTATTTATCTACCTCTCTGCTTGCAAATAAAAAAAATACATATTTTTTTTCTTTTATTTTTAGAGAGAGTGAGAGACAGAGAGAATTGGCCCTCCAGGACCTCAGCCACTGCAAACGAACTATAGATGCTTGCACCACCTAGTAGGCATGTGGAAGGTTGCATATGCCTCACCTTTGTGCATCTGACTTATATAGGATCTGGAGAGTCGAACATGGGTCCTTAGGTTTTGCAGGCAAGCACATTAACTGCTAAGCCATCCCTCCAGTCCATCTTTGTTTTTCTATTTTATTTATTTATTTAGGTTTTCTGAGGTAGGGTCTCACTCTAGCTCAGGCTGACCTGGAATTCACTATGTAGTCTCAGGGTGGCCTTGAATTCTCGGAGATCCTCCTACCTCTGCCTCCCAAGTGCTGAGATTAAAGACATGAGCCATCACACTCAGCTTTTATTTTATTTTTAGAGAGAGCAAATTAAAAAACAAAAACAAAACTCAAAACAAGAAAAGAGAACCAGGTATGGTGGTGCATGCCTTAAATCCCAGCACTTGAGAGGCTGAGGTCGGAAGATTCCTGTGAGTTCAAAGCTACAGGCTATAGAGTGAGTCAGCCTGGTACAGAAAAAAAAGAGAAAAGAAAATGATCTCTGCCCTTTCTTTAGTGCTGAGGGCTGAACACATGGTCTTGCACTCGCTAGGCAAGCACTGTATCACTGAGCTAAATACCCAGCTCCTGAAGATCTCATGTTTGCAGAGAGAAAACTCATCATCTAAGCAAATAATTTTTGTCATCTCAAGATTACTACAGTGTATAGAGACATGGGAATCCCCTGGAGTCACTGGCTACCAAGTCTAACTGAATCAGTGAGCTCTAGATTCATTCACCAAGACCCTGTCCTAAAGAATAAAAATGGAAAGCAATTGAGGAAGACACCTCTGAACTTCATATACACACACATAAACCCCTACACATACTTATACACACCATAGGCACACAAAATAAAGTTATAGCAAGAAAGGAACGGTCAGGATTAAAAATACCAAATAAGAGATGATATTACTTATTTAACATTTAGAACAAAAAAAAAATCTATGGTGTTTTAAGATATGCAACTATTCAATGGATAGTCAAAAGAACAGTAAGCGAGAAGGAAGCACAATATTCAGAAGATGGTGTGTGGTCTTAGATTAACAGAAAGAGAAATATAAAAGACAAGTAATAAGTTGAACCTTCAAGGGTATGCTATGCTATAAATTTTAAAAATATGCCAGGCATGATGACATACACCTTTAATCCCAGTACTTGGGCAACAGAGGCAGGACGATTCAATGCCAGCCTAAAACTACATAGTGAATTCCAGGTCAGCCTGGGATAGAGCATCACCTTACCTCAAAAAACAAAAATAAATAAATAAAAATAATGGAGGCCAGATATGGGGGTGCGGGTCTTTAATCCCAGCAATCAGGAGGCAGAAGTAGGAAAATAACCATGAGTTCAAGGCCAGACTAAGACTACATAGTGAATAGGGTCAACCCGGGCTAGAGTGAAATCCTACCCTGAAGACAGAAAAAACGAAATAGGGACCTATCAAAATGATACGAAGGGGTTTTTACTTGGCCAAATATGGGGCAATATAAGCATCAAATGTTAGATTTAATGAATCATAATCTCTGTGGCAACTACTGAATTTGGCCACAACAGTACAAAATCAGTCATGGTGATAGCAGTGATTTTTAAAAAGAAAAGTGGGGGGAGGGGCTGGAGAGATGGCTTAGGGGTTAAGGTGCTTGCCTGCAAAGCCTAAGGACCCAGGTTTAATTCTCCAGGTCCCACATAAATACAGATGCACAAGGTGGGGTATGGGTCTAGAGTTCGTCTGCAGTGGCTAGAGGCCCTGGCGTACCCATTCTCCCCCCCACCCCACCCTCTGTCTCAAATAAAAATAAATTAATGCCGGGCAAGGAGGCGCACATCTTTAATCCCAGCATTTGAGAGGCAGAGGTAGGAGAACCATCATGAGTTTGAGGCTGCCCTGAGACTACATAGTGAATTACAGGTCAACCTGAGTTAGAGACCATACATTGAAAAACCAAAAAAAAAAAAAAAAAAAATTAAGGCCGGGCACGGTGGCCTATGCCTTTAATCCCAACACTTGGGAGGCAGAGGTAGGAAGATCCTGGAACACTTGTGCTCTATCTCTTTATCTACCCACAAATAAATATATATATTTTTTAAATACAGCCAGACATGGTGGTACACGCCTAATTCCACCACTTGGGAGGCAGAGGTTAAGAGGATCACTGTGAGTTCAAAGCCACCCAACACTACATAGTGAATTCCAAGTCAGCCTGAGCTACAGTGAGACCCTACCTTGAAAAATAAATAAATAAACAAATTAATTAAGCTGGGCATGGTGACACACGCCTTTAAACCTAGTTCTTAGGAGGCAGAGGTAGGAGGATTGCCATGAGTTCCAGGTCAGCCTGAGCTACAGTGAGACTCTACCTCGAGGGAAAAAAATACAAAACAAAACAATAAAATATTTTTTTTTAAAAAAAGCAATTTATGAAAACTAGGTAAAACTAGGTAAAGTGGCAAAGGTCTGTAATTCCAGCACCCGAGAAGCTGAGGGACAAGGACCAAAAATTAAAAGCCAGTTTGGCTTCTCGAAGAAAGAAAGAAAGAAAGAAAGAAAGAAAGAAAGAAAGAAAGAAAGAAAGAAAGAAAGAGGGAGGAAGAAGAGGGGAGGGGAGGAGAGAAAGGAAGGAAGGGAGAAATACATAACAGAAAAACAAAACCACCAACTAACCAATAACAACAACATACACATACACACACCCATCAGGCAGTGGGACAGATCTGTTCGATTTTTTTTTTTTTTTTGAGACAGGTCTCAAAGTAGCCCAGGTTAGCTTCTAACTCCTCCTTCACCTTCCTGAATAGAGATTACAAACCTGTACCACCATGCCTGTATTTGGGGGCTTGTGAAGCCTAAGGACACAGGTTTGAGTGCCCAGTACCCATGTAATCCAGATGTACAAGGTGGCTCATGTGTCAGAAGTTTATTTACAATGACTGGAGGCCCTGGGTGTCTATTCTGGGTGTGGTAGTACACGCCTTTAATCCCAGCACTCTGGAGGCAGAGGGAGGAGGATCCACAAGAGTTTGAGGCCACCCTGAGATTACTTAGTAAATTCCAGGTCGGCCTGAACTACATTGAAGCACTCCTTAAATAACCAAAAATAAATAACCCACAAAAAAAGGTTTTTAAAAAATGTTTTCTAAGCTAGGCCTGGTAGCGCACACCTTTAATCCCAGCACTCAAGAGGCAAAGGTAGGAGGATCTCTGTGAGTTCCAGGCCACCCTGAGACAACATAGTGAATTCCAGGTCAGACTGGGCTAGAGTAAGACCCCACCTCAAAATAAATAAATAAAAATAAAAAGCTGGGTGTGGTGGCTCATGCCTTTAATCTCAGCACTTGAGAAGCAGAGATAGCAGGATCATCATAGTTAATTTCAGGTTAGCCTGGACCTGATTGAGACCTTACCTCAGAAAAAAAAAGATTTCTAACTGGGCATGGTGGTGCATGCCTTTAATCCCAACACCAGGAAGCAGAGGTCAGAGGATCCCTGTGAGTTTGAGGCCAGCCTGAGACTACATAGTGAATTCTAGGTTAGCCTGGACTAGAGTTAAGACCTACCACCTCCAAAAAAAAAGCCAGGTGTGGTGGCGCACGCCTTGAATCCCAGCACTGGGAGGCAGAGGTAGGAGGATTACCATGAGTTCAAGGCCACCTTCAACTACATAGTGAATTCCAGGTCAGCCTGAGCTAGAGTGAAACCCTACCTCAAAAAAAAAACAAACAAACAAAGATTTCTACAAAAAGATGAAATAAGAGTAGTTATTACAAAGATCTTGGAGCCAGGAGAAGTGGTGCATGCCTTTAGTACCAGCACTTGGGAAGTAGAGGCCACAAGTTCTAGGCCACCCTGAGACTACATAGTGAATTCCAGGTCAGCCTGAGCTACAGAGGACCCAGGTTCAATTCCCTAGGATATACATAAGCCAGATGCACAAGGTAGCGTTGCAGTAGGTAGATGCCCTGGTGTGCCCATTCTCTGTGTGTTTGTCTCAAATAAAAAAATAAATATTTAAATTTTTTTTGAGATAGACAGACAAAGAATGGGCACACCAGCAGCCTCTCAGCCGCTATGAACTCCAGACGTGTGTGCCCTCTTGTGGGTAAGTGCGGCATTATGCCCTTGCTTCACATTGCATCTGACTAAACTTGGGACCTGAAGAATCGAAAGGCTGTTCTTAGGCTTAGCAGGCAGGTGCCTTAACCACTAAGCCACCTCTCCAGCCCTGAAAATTTAATTAAAAAAAAAAAATCTCAATTTATCAGTCCCAGGAAATGTCCCTAAATCAGCTAACCTGCATATAAACCAAACTACCCAGGGTGAATAAGAGATGCACATTCTGTAAGCTATCTATAAGAGTTTTTGAAACCATTACTAACTATTATACCCTGTAGATGTTTAACAGCAACGAGAACTGCTAAATTCATGGGAACCTTACCTCCTTTTCACATGATCCAAATGAAGACTTTTCCAGTCAAGTGATAATTAGTCATCACTTGCAATCACTGATGTGCCCTGTGAAATCTAAGCTATATTTTCAGCATGCAGGATGATGTACAGCAATTTCTTTTCCAAACACAAATATTATGCACATGTCCCTGCTGAAAAGGTAGCCCAGTAAAATTGCAGGTGAAATGAAAACATGTTTATAAGCAGCAATGTGCTAAGTGATGTTTCTAGTTGAAGTCTACTTTGGGAGTAATGTGTTTATAATAAAAGCCTTGCAAATTAAGGCAGTGGTCCTGTGTATATAAGGTATAGAAAAATTGGCTCACTTAATTGTCTCTTGTCAGAAGTAGGGATTTTCCCGGAACGACATCCATTGTCGGCAATGGACGCACCAAAATAATGCCGGCGCCAGTGAGTTAACCACCTCTGTCCTCTTTTCACCTATTATATTTTTCATGCATCATCCAACTTCCCAACCATCTTCCTGTTTCTTCACAGAATGCACGCTAGGTTCTTGTTTTTCTTCATCACGAAGTTGAAAATGGAGTTGAGAAAAGGAGACACATGGTCAGCTGGTGATGTTAACAAGCTCCTTGCTGCCCTGAGAAGCTAGATGGAAATGGTTCAAGTTACAAGGGGGATCATCATCAGATCTGGGAGGACAAAGAGTAATTCATGAAGCTTATTCCCTTCCCTCCCACCCTCTTTCATTTTACTGATGATCCCTATATAGTCTGCTTTCACAGCAAAACCAAGATTAAAGAATCTGAAGCAATCCTGTTCTTCATTCCATTCAATGCAGAAAGTCAAAGTGGTACACATGTCCAGCAATGTTATGGTAGCTCCAGAAGGTCAGGAGAATAAGAGTGGCAAAAACAAGCACAATCTTGGGCTAGTGCTTGATATAATCTTGGCATCAGCAATTAATGCACTGCTTGGGTAACAAGTGCATGAGATAAGGCTGGTTGGATAAGAATTTTTTCTTTTCAGTTAATGTCTACCTAAAACATTTAGGTGGAAATCAGACAGAAGTAGTTAACTCTCTCAATGCCGGGATAGTATGGATAATTACATTAAGTCATTATATTTCTCTAAAACATAGTCAATTTATCAGTTCCTGATTTCAGAATTCCGGTTAAATGTTATCTAAAGTATCTTCTTTTTTTAACTTAAAGAACAACAATAATCAGAGTTTAGAAATCAGAGACATAGTAAATGTTAATGAAAATAGTAGAAGAATTAAGAGCCCCAGCACCAATGTGTAAAAAAACATCTTAATTCACAATAAGGTAAAGACATTTCTCGATAATGCAATTCCAAAGCAAATTAGTTTAAAAAAAAGAAGAATTTTATTGAATAGCTCCTTTGATGCTAAGAGAAGTATGAAGTGTAAGAAGAGTGCATTTAAAATTTTTTTTTTTGGTTTTTCGAGGTAGGGTCTCACTCTGGTCCAGGCTGACCTGGAATTACCTATGTAGTCTCAGGGTGGCCTCGAACTCACGGTGATCCTCCTACCTCTGCCTCCCGAGTGCTGGGATTAAAGGCGTGTGCCACCACACCCGGCTTGCATTTAAAATTTAAGTAAAAATTTAAGCCTCAAATCAAGAGGACATTATATCTACATATCATTGTGAAATTGCTGCTATCTTTCAGATATGAGCAGAAAGAATAGAGGAAGGGGAAGAAATAATTCTGTAGGACTGAAAAACATATATCCAGAGCGAGTTTAAATTATTTGTTTTATCTACTTAGTCTAAATATATCCTAGAGATTAAGTCATACTTTACTTCTACAATTACAGAAACAACTATTACATAGAGAAACGAGTCTATTTCACTTTTTTTTTGTTTTGTTTTGTTATTTTTGAAGCAGAGTCTCACTCTAGTCCAGGCTGACCTGGAACTCACTTGCAAACCAGGCTGGCCTTGAACTCAAGGTGATACAGCCTGACTCAACCTCCCAAGTGCTAAGATTAAAGTCACGTGCCACCACACTCCACTATTTACTTCTTACAGATGATATTAAGACATGTTCATGAGGTTACATCTTATTAATTTAAAAACTTATATTGACCACAGATTTCTCAGACAACCTACTGAGTTTACAATGTTATTCTTTCCTTCTATAAAACTATGGCTTTCAAGGCTGTTTTTGTATGTTCACTCATGTATTGTCTCCATCTCTACTTTTGCTACTGAATTGTAATTATCATGCAGGTCCCACCTGAAGCTTCCAAACATAACAGAAACTTCTTTTAGGGACTCCTGTGCTGTCACCAAACAGGCTTTAAATAAAAGCTGAAATGACCACCCCAGTATCTCTCAAGTGCAATTCTGATTTCTGCAGTTCATACATTGCATCATAAAAAATTTACTAGGAACCCTTCCTTTTATATTTATCAAAATACTACTGAATAAAACTGAGCATATTAAGCTGAATTTTAAGTGATGAAAGCTGAAACTACACCATTAAGGTCTCAACACAGTAACTAGGAAGCACAGCACGCAAGCAACCAAGGACTCATTTTGTTCAATCTGAAATAAGTTCCACTGGATCAAATCACAAGATCTAATAATACAAAGAGCTTTATAGTTTCACTCACCCTCCACCTCCAACCCCCCTGAAAAAAAAAAACACCTGGATTGCTGATTTATCTAATTATTTCAACTCTGGCAAGAGAAACAACAAACAAATATAAGGTGGGAAGTAACATATTCCTATAGGGTCCTCAAAACCTGGTTCCCAGGGACAGATCACTAACAACTGAAATGTACCACTGGCTCTCATAGGCACATCTTTTTCTACACTCATATCTACTCAAGACACAGACTGGGTTTTCTATAAGGCAAGCTCTATACATCTTACTACGTTATTTTTTTTTTAGTTTGTCTTTTCAAGGTAGGATCTCACTGTAGCCCAGGTTGACCTGAAACTCACTCTGTAGTCCCATGCTCACCTGGACTCACAGTGATCCTCCTACCTCTGTCTCCAGAGTGCTGTGATTAAAGGCGAGTGCCACCATGGCCGACTTAGTACATTCTTAAGAGATTATGTATGTATTACACCTAAAGGTTTCAGACCTTTTATTTTTCCGTTAAATAACATCTTCTGTTCAAAAATATAGAAACTTAAAATCACACCTATTTCAGAAACAATAAAGAAACTGAACTACTAGTACTGCAAACTTGTTTTACTAGAATGAAAATTCAAATTCAGGTTGGAGAGAGGTTTAGCAGTTAAGGCACTTGTTTGCAAAGCAAAAGGACCCAGGTTTGATTCCCCAGTACCCATATAAAGCCAATGTGTAAAGTGGCGCATGCATCTGGAGTATGCAGTGGCTAGAGGCTCTATCTTCCTCTTTCTCTCAAATAAATAAATAATTTTTTAAGACAAAATTCAAGTTCATTTTCTTATTTTTTTCTTTTCCTTTTTTGGGTTTTTCAAGGTAGGGTCTAACTTTAGCCCAGGCTGACCTGAAATTCACTATACAGTCTCAGGGTAGCCTTGAACTCATGGCAATCCACCTACCTTTGCCTCCCAAGTGCTGGGATTAAAGGCGTGAGCCACCATGCCAGACTAAGTTCATTCATTTTCTTATGAGAAATTGCTAATTACTACGGTTTGCAATTTTAATTTGAATTCACTTTGTATTAAATCAATAAGTTGATTTCCAATTAATTTAAACCATTTTTCTTGTTACAGAGGAAGTCTGCAACACAAAGAATTTCTTCTTAAATATCAAGAGTCCTTGGATGACAAAAGTCACATGTAATATACTTTTCTCAATGAAGGAAAGGGAAATATCTGTATATATTGGTTTTACTGGTATAAGTCTTACCAAGGCATAAAGGATACTTAAGACACTGTCATTAGAATTCACAGCAAGAGATATGTTATTCCATTTTTCAGATATACAGCCAGAAAAGTTTTCAATTTGATATGGTTTACAGAGCTCTAATTCTGAATAGTTCATGTTATAGTGAACAAAAAAATGTATTCTTACCTTTAGGTCCTTCCAACTGTCCAATAGCTTGGTGGCCAAATCACTTATATCCACTGTTTTATCTGGATGTTCTTGGCTTCTCTCACTTTCCACATCAGACACACCCTCTTCTTCATCTTGGGATGGTGTTTCCTCAACAATGGTTTCTTCTAGTTTTGTACAGCTGCTATCTTTGGGCTCTATCTCAGTGTCAGCTTCTGGTTCAGATGTAGGTAGCTTACTGGCCTCGATGGTGGTTTCATTTTCAACTTTGGATTCAGGCAGCTGATGTGGGGGTAGCTGTTGTGACTGCAACTCCTCTTCTTCTTCTTCCACAGTGATATTTTCTAACTGATCAAGGTCCTCTTTGCCATCCTTGCATTCTAGCTCACTGGTCACATCAGATATTGCACTATCCATGCTATTTTCACTTATAATTTTAAGCCGGCGAAACATGAGTTTTTTGGGAGTATCTGTATCCACTTCTGTGCTCAACTTGGTGGAAGGATCAGGTGTATTAAGTGGTGTATGAGCACGTGATGTATTCTCACTAGAATATCCATCTCCTTCACTTAACTGAGGGACAGCAATCTTAGTCTGAGACCAACGTTGAATAATTGGAAGAACTTTGCTTTCCTCCAACATATTTTTAGTAGGAATGGGCAAATGTTCCAAAGTCTTTATAATCTGTTTAACATAATGCAAAAAACACACATCAATATATACAATTGAACTTTCAAACTTCTGGCTGGGACTTTAGATTATGTTTGTAGAAATAGTGCATTTTGATATTGTCTTACTAAATTAAGGCACAAGTCTCTACAAATATTTTATATTAAAAGGTTATATTAGGGGCTAGAGAGATGGCTTAGCCATTAAGGTGCTTGCTGGTGAAGCCTAAGAACTCATGTTCAAATCTCCAGGTCCCACATAGCTAGGAGCACAAATGACAAAGTGTGCAATGTCACACTGAGATAGAGCCCAAACATGCACAAGGAGCGCATATGTCTGGAATTTGTTTGCAGCAGCTGCAGGCCCTGACATACCTATTCTCACTCTCTCTGTCTTCTTCTTACCCTCTCTTTCTCTCTCAAAATAAATAATATACATACATATATATGTGTGTATATATAATTAAAAGGTAATATTAGGGCTGGAGAGATAACTTAGTAGGTTAAGGTGTTTGCCTGCAAGGCCTAGGGACCCATGTTCAACTCTCCAGGTCCTACATAAGCCAGACGCACAAGGTAACATAAGTGAGCAAGATTGCGCATGTGTTTGGAGTTCAACTGCAGTGGCTGGAGGCCCTGAGACACTAATTCACTTTCCCTATCCTTCTCTCTCATAAAAATAATTATAAAAAAAACAAATGAAGGTTATATGAGAGCTGGGCATGGGGGCACATGACTCTAATCCCACCACTCTGGAGGCAGAAATAAGATCGCTGTGAGTACAAGGCCAGCCTGAGACTACATAGTGAATCCAGGTAAGCTTGGGCTAGACCAAGACCGGACCTAAAATAAATAAATGAGTGAATGAATAAATAAATAAATGTAAATGTGGTCTGGAGAGATGGCTTGCCTGTGAAGCCTAAGGACCCAGGTTTGATTCCCTAGGACCAATGTAAACCAGATGCACTCATACTCAGGAGGTAGAGGTAGGAGGATCATCTTGAGTTTGAGGCTACCGTGAGACTACACGGTAAATTCCAGGTCAGTATGGGCTAAAGTGAGAACATACATGGGGTGTGGGGGAAGAGAGAAAACAAAAACCTAAAGCTTGAAGCAGGACTTGGTGGTATATGTCTTTAATCCCAGCACTCAGGAGGCTGAGGTAGGAAGATCACCATCAGCTGAAGGTCAGCCTGGAACTATAGTGGGTTCCAGGTTTCTCTGGGCTGGATGAGATCCTCCTCACACCTCACCAAAAAACACACAACAACAAAAACCTAAAGCTTCTTCAGCTACTTTTTGCCAGATCTCTTAGAAGGATGGAAGAAAGAAAAATTATTTCCTTGTCCACTCCAATACTTCATTTTAAAAAGTCTTTTTATTAAATAACTTTGGGGGTTGTAGCAGAAATCAGGACTGAAAAGGCTACACTTCAAGTCAGATAATATTGTTACTGTCACAGGAACATTTCATATACATATGTATATAATCGATTTGCTACCAATCCATTTTTACTTGGATCTTTTAAAATGCTCATTTTCTTCTTGAAATGTTTTAATTTTTCTCACCAATCTTGTTTTTTTTTTTTTTTTTTTGGGGTGGATTTCAAGGTAGGGACACACTCTAGCCCAGGCTGACCTGGAATTAACTCTGTAGCCCCAGACTGGCCTGGAACTCATGGTGATCCTCTTACCTTTACCTGCTGAGTGCTGGGATTAAAGGCGTGAGCCACCACACCCAGCTCTAACCAATTCTTTAGAAAAAAAAATCTAGAGGCTGGTGAGATGGCTTAGTGGTTAAAGCGCTTGCCTGTGAAGACTAAGGACCCAAGTTCGATTTCCCAGTACCCACGATAAGACATATACACAAAGAGGTGCATGCATTGGAGTTTGTTTGTAGTGACTACAGGCCCTGGTGTGCCCATTCTGTGTCCTTCTCTTTCTCTACCTCTCTTTCTCTCACTGTCTTTCTCAAATAAAAATATTTCAACAAAAGAAAAAAAATTGAGTTTTCTATGTTTTCCAATCATTTTAAAACAATGGTCTCCACAATAGAATCACTATGATAATATATTTGCTCTTGTAGCTCCCAGGTATGAAGGATTAACTTTAACAAAGTGCTATGGGAAAGCCAGATGTGGTAGTGCATGCCTTTAATCCCAGCACTCAGGAGGCAAAGGTAGGAAGATTGCCGTGAGTTAGAGGCCACCCTGAGACTACATAGTGAATTCCATGTCAGCATGAGCTACAGTGAGAACCTACCTCAAAAAGCCCCGAACCCCCCAAAAAAAGATGCTGTAAGGAAAAATCAAAGGAAAAACAATATGTAAATTTGGGCCGGGCGTAGTGGCGCATGCCTTTAATCCCAGCACTGGGGAGGCAAAGGTAGGAGATTCACAGTGAGTTTCAGGGTACCCTGAGACTACATAGTGAATTAATTCCAGGTCAGACTGAGTGAGAGAGACACCATACTTAAAAAAAAAGGTAAGGTTAGTTGCAAGAATGATACCAAAAATAAACTTCTTTGATTATAACTAGTTAGAAACATATCCTATCAACCTAAGCAATCAACAAAAGGCTGGGATAATGGCTTAGTGGTTAAGGCATTTGCCTGTGAAGCCTAATGACGCCAGTTTGATTCCCCAGAACCCCTGTAAGCCAGATGTGCAAGGGGGCACATACATCTGGAATTCTTTTGCAATGGCTACAGGCCATGGTGTGCCCATTCTGTCTTTCCCTCTATCTGCCTCTTTCTCTCTCTCAAATAAATAAATAAATAAATAGATAAACAAATATATAATAATAAAAAGTATGCATGTGCCGGGCATGGAGGCGCACGCCTTTAATCCCAACACTCGGGAGGCAGAGGAAGGAGGATCACCACAAATTCAAGGCCACCCTGAGACTACATAGTGAATTCCAGGTCAGCCTGAGCTAGAGTGAAACCCTACCTTGCAAAACCAAAAAAAAAAGTACTTTTAAGAAAAATGTGGGATGAATGCGAACTAACCTCTTCCTGAAGCTTCTGGTTACTTTCTCGGCCATCACCAAGCTCCGCCATCCAAATCCACAATAAAGACAACCCATGACGTTCCAAAAAGGACTTCAAACAGGATTGTGAGTGTGTATTCTTTCATAGGGGCAAGAAAAGAAAGTATGATGTATGTTAAGGTGATAAAACCAGTCAGAATCATATAGAAGACCCATGGTAAGAATCAAAGAGTTTACTTAAATTCACTCATCCACACACAGAGAAATTCTACTTTTATCAACCCAACTAGAACTATACACCTAACTAAAATTTTAAAGTAACAGAATATGTATCTTTTAAAAAAACATTTAGAGACAGAAAGAGGGAGAGAGGGGAAGAGAGAGAATGGGTGCGCCAGGGCCTCTAGCCACTGCAAATGAACTTCAGATGAATGTGCCACCATGTGCATCTGGCTTACGTGGGACCTGGAGCTTTGAACCAGGGTCCTTAGGCTTCGCAGGATGCACCTTAACAGCTAAACCATCTCTCCAGCCCAGAATATGTATCATTTTGTATTTTCTGATAGCATAACTGGATTTCACTAAACTAGAAAATTATGAGCCAGGTGTGGTAGTGCATGCTTTTAATCCCAGCACTTGGGAAGCAGAGGTAGGAGGATTGCTGTGAGTTCGAGGCTAGCCTGAGACTATATAGTGAATTCCAGGTCAGCCTGGACTAGAGTGAGACCCTACCTCAAAAAAAAAAAAAAAAAAAAAAAAGAAAGAAAGAAAGAAAGAAAGAAAGAAAGAAAGAAAGAAAATTATGAAAATATTGACTCATCATTTACAATGAAATTCAACCAAGGAAAATGACTTTATAGAAACTGATAAAACCAGGAGACTGGAAAGATAGCTCAGCATATAAGAGCAATGGCTGTGAAAACATAAGGATCTCAGTTCAATTGCCACCACCTCTTACAAAAAGCTATGTGTGAGCCAGGCGTGGTGGCGTACACCTTTAATCCCAGCACTCTGGAGGCAGAGGTAGGAGGATTGCTGTGAGTTCAAGGCCACCCTGGGACTACATAGTGAATTCCAGGTCAGCCTGGGCCAGGCCAGAGTGAGACCATACATTGAAAAAAAAAAAAAAAAAAAAAAAACTAGGTGTGGCCACACATACTTGTAAATCCAGTTCAGAGCAGGGGAGACAGGAGAATTGGTGGGACTTGCAGTCAGCCAATCTAAAAAAAAAAAAAAAAAAAAAAAATGCAGGATTTGGGTGTGGTGGCACACACCTTTAATCCCAGCACTCAGGAGGCGGAGGCAGGAGGATCACAATGAATTCGAGGCCAGCCTGAGACTACATAGTGAATTCCAGGTCAGCCTGGTCTACAGTAAGACCCTACCTTGAAAAAGCAAAGAAAGAAAGAAAGAAAGAAAGAAAGAAAGAAAGAAAGAAAGAAAGAAAGAAAGAAAGAAAGAAAGAAAGAAAGAAATTTTTAAAATGGCAGGAGCTCTAGGCTTAGTGAAAGACTCTTTTTCAAGGAAATAAGATGAAGAGAAACAGAAGGCACCCTCAAGTCTTCATGGGCATGCACACATTTGCACACATCACAATTAACACACAAAATTGTTTTTAAATTAAAATGCTAAAGCCATAAAAATTAAGTCTTTCGGGCTGTAGAGATGGCTCAGCAGTAAAGGCGCATGCCTGCAAAGCCTAAGGACCCAGGTTTGATTATCCAGGTCCCAAGGTGGTGCATGGAGTTCATTTACTGTGGCTAGAGGCCCTGGGGCGCCCATTCTCACTTTCCATCTCTCTGTCTGTGATAAATAAATAAATAAATAAATAAATAAATAAATAAATAAGTCTTTACGAAAAAAACAAAAAAAAATTAAGTCTTTAAATGATTTTCTTTTTATCCCCCATAATTCAGATGTTCATACAAAATGGCCTTTTCTCTACAGATGGTTGATTTGTGTTTTTGTGATGCCATTATGGGATTGAACCCAGGGCCCCTCATCCATACTAGGGAAGCACTTTATGACTGAACTGTACTCACAGCCCTACTGTAAGATTAAAAAAAAATAGAGCTAGAGAGATTGCTTAGCAGTTAAGGCGATTGCCAGCAAAGCCAGAAGACCCAGGTACCCAAGTAAAGCCAGATACACAAAGTGGCACATGCATCTGGAGTTCGTTTGCAAAAGCTAGAGGCCCTGGCATGCTGTTCTCCCCCCTTACTCTCTCATCTTCCTCTGCCTGCAAATAAATATAAAATTTTTTAAAAATATTACCCATTTCCTATGACATACATAAATAAACTGGAATAAATAAGATTACTAAAATTCTTTGCTTTGAGCTTACATAGTAATAGCTTTGTCATATTAGTAGCTGGTATAACAGAACTTCCATACCCGCTTAAAAAATGATTAACTGTTCTCACCTATCAGATTCTAATTTACCCACCTCAAACACAAAAATAAAGAATAAATCATTAAATTGTTCACCTGAATGAGCTTGAGACAGGTAAGCTTCTGCTCCAAAGTTTCAATTCTAACCATAAGCCGGGATAAACTGAGCACTTGGTTTTTATCAGACAGGCCTTCACCATTTTCCATCAGTGCTTCTAGCTCTCCATCTACCTACCACAACAAACAAAAAATATCTGGTTATATAACAACAAAAACCCACTAACTGAAGATTCCAACAACCTGAAAATAACAGAAATCTGAGGCCAGTCTAGGCTACCCCCCCGACTTTTTTTGGGTTTTTTTGTTTTTTAAAATTATTTATTTATTTATTTATTTATTTATTTATTTATTTATTTATTTATTTGAGAGAGAGATACAGAAATAGGCAGGTAGAGAGAGAGAGAATGGGTGCGCCATGGCCTCCAGCCACTGCAAACGAACTCCAGATGCATGCACCCCCTTGTGCATCTGGCTTACATGGGTCCTGGAGAATTGAGCCTCGAACCGGGGTCCTTAGGCTTCATAAAGCAAGAGTTTAACAGCTAAGCCATCTCTCCAGCCCCCTTTTTTTGTTTTTTTGGGGTAGGGTCTCACTCTAGTCCAGGCTGACCTGGAATTTACTATGTATTCTCAGGGTGGCCTCGAACTCACAGGGATCCTTCTACCTCTGCCTCCCTAGTGCCAGGATTAAAGGCATGAGCCACCACACCCAGCTTAAGCTACCCTTTTTGAAAAAAACAAATAAATAAAAATCAAAGTCTAGCCAGGAGTGGTGGGACACGCCTTTAATCCCAGCACTCGGGAGGCAGAGGTAGGAGGATCCCCATGAGTTCGAGGCCACCCTGAGACTACATAGTTAATTCCAGGTCAGCCTGGACCAGAGTGAAACCCTACCTAAAAAAAAAAAAAAAAAAAAAAAAAAAAAAATCAAAGTCTAACACTATCAGCCTACTGAAAATATAAATTGGTAAAATCAACCTGAAAAACATTTCATTCACTGAATAAATATGTACCAATAAATTATTTAAGGGCTGGGAATATAGCTAGTTATGGCAGAGCACCTGCCTTGCATGTACAAGGCTCTGGGCCTGATCCTCTCAGCCAGATCATGGGGTGGGGGGATCCACTTTGCCAGGGATGTTGGCTCATGCCAGGACACATGTAAGGTGGAGCATGGGTCTGGAGTTTATTTACAGTGGACTGGAGGCCCTGGTGCACCCATGCTCTATCTGCTTGCTTGCTTTTTTTTTTTTTTTTTTTCCTGAGGTAGGGTGTCACTCTAGCCCAGGCTGACCTGGAATTCACTATGTAGTCTCAGGGTGGCCTCAAACTCAGGGCAATCCTCCCACATCTGCTGGGATTAAAGGTGTGACCACGCCTGGCTTCTTCCTTCCTTTCTTTTCTTTGTCTCTCTCAAATAAATAAATAAATAAATAAATAAATAAATAAATAAATAAATAAGTAAACAAACAAACAAACAAACAAACAAACCTTTAAAAATGCTGATTTAAAACAGTAAAGAGTACACATATGTAGGCCAGAGGAGAGCATCAGGTATCCTTTGCTGCTCATCTGTATATTTTCCTTGAGACTGCGTCTCCCATTGAACCTAGAGCTATCACTTTCACTCACACTGGATTCCTTGCAAAGTCTGACAGCTTGGGTTTGATTCCCTAGTATTGACTTAAAGCCAGATGCACTAAGTGTGCATGCATGTGGCATTTGTTTGCAGTGGCAAGATGCCCTGGCATGCCATACTCATTCACTCTCTCTGCTTTTTTCACTCTTTCTCTCTCTGTCAAATACATAAATAAGTTAAAATATATATATATATTTTTAAAAAGACAGCTCAAAATCAGGTATAGTGATGCATGCCTTTAAATCTCAGCATTCAGGAGGCTGAGAAGGAGGAGGATCACAGTGAGTTCAAGGCCAGCCTGGGGCTACAGGCTACAGAGTGAGCTCCAGGTCAGCCTGGGCTAGAGTGAGACCCTACCTCAAAAAAAAAAAAAAAAAAAAATTCTGCTAGGTGTGGTGATGCACGCCTTTAATCCCAGCACAGGGGATGCACAAGTAGGAGGATCGCCATGAGTTCAAGGCCATCCTGAGACTACATAATGAATCTCAAGTCAGACTGGGTTACAGCAAGACCCTACCTCAAAAAAACCACAAAAACTCAAAAGACACATAGTGCTGAGGAGTGGTCAGCACTGAAACATCTCTATCACACCTTCCAAGGCTCAGGGTCCATTGTAGAAGAGGTGGCAGAAAGCATGTAAGAGCCAAAGGAAGGATAGGACTCCTACAATGCCCTCGCCCCCACACAAAAATGGCCTGGATATCCATGATCTCGCAGTGCCTGTCACTTATCTACAAAGGACCAGTATAATAGGAGGAAAAGATGAAACAAGCAACAGAGGATCTGAAAAATTAGTAGTTCAAGAATTTTCAAACATATTTTCATAGCTCTCAATACTCCATTCTCATCTGCATTAATCTGAATTAGCCAAACACTGCTTACCAGTAATATCTCACCCAATCTCGGATCTCCCTATGAATGATTATTTAGAAATATTTATTTGGAGCTGGGCATGGTGGCGCACGCCTTTAATCCAAACACTCGGGAGGCAGAGGTAGGAGGATCGCCATGAGTTCGAGGCCACCCTAAGACTACATAGTTAATTCCAGGTCAGCCTGGGCCGGAGTGAGACCCTACCTCGAAAAACCAAAAAAAAAAATAAATAAATAAATAAATAAATAAAAAAGAATAAATTTTATTTGTTTGAGAATGAGAGAAACAGATGAGAGAGATGAAAGCAGACAGGTAACTCGAGACACATGCGCCACCTTATGCATCTGGCATGTGTATACTTTTTTGTTTTGTGTTTTTCCAAGTAGGGTCTCACTCTAGCCCAGCCTGACCTGGAACTGTTTTTTTGTTTGTTTTTGTTTTGTTGTTGTTTTTCTTCCTGGAAGGGTCTCACTCTAGCCCCAGGCTCAGGGTGGCCTCAAACTCACACCAATCCTCCTACCTCTGCCTCTCAAGTGCTGGGATTAAAGGTGTGTGCCACACCACCATACCTGGCCTTATGATTTTTTTTTTTTTTTTGTAATTTTGTTTTTTTATAAGAGAGAGAGAGAAAGAATTAGCACAGAATTGGTGTGCCAGGGCCTCCAGCCACTGCAATCAATCGCCAGATGTGTGCACTACCTTCTGCACATGTGCAAACTTGTGCGCTTGCGTCACCTTGTGCATCTGACTTACATGGGACCTGAAAAGTCAAACACGGGTCCTTAAGCTTCAGAGGCAAACACCTTAACTGCTACGCCATCTCTCCAGCCCTGGAACTCACTTTGCAGTCCCAGGCTGGCCTCAAACTCACAGCAATCTTTCTACCTCTGACTTGCAAATGCTAGGATTAAAGATGTTTACCACCACACCCACCTTATTATTATACTTTAAATGGAAAGGCTCTTTGCTTATACATTTTATTGTAAAAGTTGAAGAACCTATGGAAAACTTACTGAATCCTTCTTGCGAGATCGTTCCTTTTTCATTTTCCCTCCTGCTGCTCTGATGCTGACTCTATTTTCTCCTCCCAGGTAACCTCGGCAATTAGCTGACCCACAGAAACATTTCTGAGCTTCTTTTCTGTTTAAGGAACATAGGAAAAAAAGTCAATTATGTGGAAGTATATAAAAAAGTGACAATAGCAATTACATACAAGTCATACCAACCTATAACTGAAAAGCAAAGAAAAGAATTTAAAAAAAAAAAATCTTACAAACCTATTTCTAATAAAAATGCCTGAAAATTGCTCTTAAAATATACTTAGGTGCTAAGGAGATGGTTCAGGAAATGAGAATTCTGGGGTGTGATGGTTTGCCCTTGTAATCCCAATGCTGGAAAGGCATAGACAGGGAATGCCTGGAGTTCACTGGCTAGAGCTCGCCTGGCTGAATCAGTAAGTTCTAAGTTCAATTACAGAGCAGCTGAAAGAATAGTGTGACTAAGGAAGCCCTCCAACATCAATCTGTTGCCACATGCACATATACATATGCAACCACACCCATAACAATACATATATACATAATGCAGGTGCAACACCACACACACACACAAACAAAGATGTTCACTCCCTTCACTTTTTTCTTTGAGGTATGTGTGAGGTTATTAGAAACTGAGCCCAGGGCCTCATAAAAGCTAGGCAAGAGCTCTGTCACTAAACTATCTATTTTTCCCCTAACCCCTTTTATATTTTCTGTATTCAAGACAGGGTCTCAACAGGTTGCCCAGCCTGATCATCAACTCTAGGCAAAACTTTAACTTAAAATTCTCCTTCCTAAGCCTCATGGCATCATTCTTTTGCTAATATTTTCATTGTTATATAAAAAAAAATTGGGCTAAAGGGTTGGCTTAGCAGGTTCAATTCCTTAGTACCCATATAAGCCAGATGCACAAGGTAGCTCATGTATCTGGAATTTGTTTGCAATGGCTCAAGACCTTGATGTGCCCATTCTCTATCCGCCTCTTCTCTTTCTCTCTCAAATAAACAAATAAAAGCCTTTAATCCTAGCACTCAGGAGGCAGAAGTAGGAGGATCACCAAGAGTTAAAAATAGGGCTGGCGAGATGGCTTAGAGGCTAAGGTGCTTGCCTGCAAAGCCAAATGACCCAGGTTCAATGCCCCAGGACACATGTAAGCCAGATGTACAAGGTAGTGGATGCATCTGGAGTTTATTTGCAGCAGCTAGAAGCCTCAGGACGCCCGTTCAATCTATCTGCCTCTCTTGCAAATAAATAAGGCGTGGTGGTGCACGCCTTTAATCCTAGCACTCGGGAGGCAAAGGTAGGAGGATCACTATGAGTTCAAGGCCACCCAGAGACTACATAGTGAATTCCAGGTCAGCCTGGACTAGAGAGAGACCCTACCTCAAACCCCACCCCCCACAAAAAAAAAAAAAAAGAAAAGAAATGTAAATAAAAGAAAAAACTAGCCAATAAATTAAAGAATGAAGCAGGGCGTGGTAGTGCATGGTTTAATCCCAGCACTTGGGAGGCAGAGTGAGTTTGAGGCCACCCTGAGACTACATAGTTAATTCCAGGTCAGCCTGGACCAGAGTGAAACTCTAACTCGAAAAACCAAAAACAAAACAAAAACAAAAAAAAGAATGATTTTGTTATGTACATATTTGGTCTAAGAACAAAATTATTTACACATTTCTGGCATCTATTACATATATGAAAATTTTAATTGGAACATGAAAAAATAAGATGCATTATTATGAGATATGAAATGTGAAAACCAAATGAAAGAAAAGCCTGGTATGGTTGGCGGTGCACACCTTTAATCCCAATACTAGGGAGGCAGATGTAGGAGGATTGCTGTGAGTTTAAGACCTGCCTAGGACTACAGGATGAGTTTCAAGTCAGCCTGGGCTAGAGCAAAACTCTATCTTGGAAAAACCAAAAAAAAAAAAAAAAGAAAAGAAATTTATTGTGCATCTGGTTTTATGTAGGTACTGAGGAATTGAACCCAGGTCCGTGGACTTTGCAGGCAAGTGCCTTAACCACTAAGCGATCTCTCCAGCCCTTCCAAAAGATGATGATGATTATTTTGGAGAGAGAGAGAGAGAGAGGAGGGAGGGAGGGGGGAGGGAAGGAGGCAAATGGGCATGCCAGCAGCCTCTCAGCTATTGTAAAAGAACTGCAGATGTGTGCGCTCCCTTGTGGGCAAGTGTGGCATTGTGACCTTGTGTCACTATGTCTGGCTAAATGTGGGACCTGGAAAATCAAATGGGCATTCTTTTTTTCTTTTTCTTTTCTTTCTTTTTTTTTTTTTTTTTTTTTTTTTTTTTTTTTTTTGAGGTAGGATCTCACTCTAGCTCAGGCTGACCTGGAATTCACCGTGTAGTCTCAGGGTGGCCTCGAACTCACAGTGATCCTCCTACCTCTGCCTCCCCAGTGCTGGGATTAAAAGTGTGTGCCACCACGCCTGGCTGCAAATGGGCATTCTTAGGCTTAGCAGGCAGGTACCTTCATTGCTAAGCCATCTCTTAATCCCCCAAAAGATTATTTTTAAGAGTACAATAGGTTATAGGTATAATAGGTATAATAATAATAGGTATAATATGATAGCTGTTTAAGCTGAATTACTGATATATCACAACTTCACTCACACAGAGCTGGCAACTCTTCTGAGTATAATTTTTGAGTATGTAGCATGGGGGAGGGGCAGGAATATGCATATGTGTGCAGATGAGCATATCACCTGTGCACATGCATGAGGAAACCAGGACATTGTGTGTCATCTGCTATCATCCTTCTGCCATATTTCCTTGAGACAGAATTCTCATTGAACTTGAAGCTCATGGTTTTTCAGTTAAGCTGGCTCACCACTGAGCTCCAATGATCCTCCTGTCTCCACTTCTTCGCCTCAGTGCTGGGGGTTACAGGTCCCCATGGCCACACCCAGCTTTTTACATGGGCACTGGAAATAGAACTCACGTCCTCATGCTTACACAGCAAGTGCTCTTACTAGAGGAGCCATCTCTGCAGCTTCAGAGCTGACATTTGTATAACAAAATGGGTTGTTTTGTTTTGTGATAGGGCATTAAGTACCCCAGGTTGGCCCCAAACTCATATAGCTAAGCACAAGCTTGAACTTTTGATCCCTCTACCAGTTCTTTGTGCAGTGCTGATCACACCAGTGCTTTATGCATACTAGGAGAAAATTCTACCAACTAAGCTACACCCTCAACCCTGTAATAAAATTTATTGCTTGAAGTTCAGAGGAAATTTACGTAATTCCTGAACAGTAAATCCCATAATGGCCAAAGTGTCACAAAACAGGAAAAACACATGAAAAAGCACACACACACACACATACACACGCGAAAGCAAAACAGTATATTACAGATAAGAACTGACAGTAGGGGCTGGAGAGATGGCTCAGTGCTAACAGTACTTGCTTGCAAAGCACAACCCACAAAGTGGCATGAGTTCATTTGCAGTGGCAGAAGGCCCTAGTGCACCCATTCTCTCTCTACCTTTTCTCTCAAAAAAATTTAATTTAAATTAAAAAATTCTTATGCATCTGGCTTACATGGATACACACACACACACACACACACACGTGCATGCGTGTGCGAGAGACAGTAAATATAACTTCTGTAATTAATTAACATGAACATCTGAACATTCTCAAAAGCAGCAAAATAAAGCGGAAATAACACTTACCCATATCTTTGGAACTGATAGTCAAATGTTAACTCTGAGCCTGAAGGAACCAGTTTGGTGGTAAAAAAGCCAACCCTCAGTTGTCCATTCACAGTCCACTAAAAGATTTTGAGAAGAAATTAGTAAATGGTTATTATGCTTATGCATATGTATAAAAATCATCATCTGCATTAATTATTTATGAATGTGGTTAAAGTGATGAAAGCTGTGTCTCAAAAGCAAATTTAGGGGATGACACAGCAGTTAAAGGTGCTCGCTTGGGGCTGAGGAAATGGCTGAATGGTTGTTTACCTGTGAAGCCTATGGACCCTGTTTCACTTCCCCAGGACCCATTTAAGCCAGATACACAAAGGGGCACATGAGTCTGGAGTTCACTTGCAGTAGCTGGAGGCCCTGGCATGCCCATTCTCTCTATCTGCCTCTTTCTCTCTCTCAAATAAATAAATAATATTTTTTTAAAAAGAAGGTGCTTGGAGCTTGAGAGATGGCTTTGTGGTTAAGGCACCTGCCTGCCAAGCCTAAGAACACCTGTTCAATTTTCCAGGTCCAGAAGCAAAAAGTGCCGCAAGGGCGTAATGCCGAACTTGCCCACGAGGGGGCACACACGTCTGGAGTTCATTCACAGCGGCTGAGAGGCCAGTGGAACGCCCATTCTCTGTCTGTCTCTCTCTAGACAAAGAAAAAGGTGCTTGGCTGGGCATGGTGGCACACACCTTTAATCCCAGCATTCAGGAGGCAGAGGTAGGAGGATCACTGTGAGTTCAAGGGCAGCTTGAGACTGCTAGTGAATTCCAGGTCAGCCTTGGCTGGAGTGAGACTCTACCTCAAACCAGTTCTATTCTTTCTCTCTCACTCAAATAAATACTTAGGTGTCATTCTAATTAAATGATGATGCAGCTCAATGGTAAAACATTTGACTAGGAAACATGAAGCCCTAGATTCAATCCCCAGCACCAATACAAACAAACAAACAAAAAAAAGGGAGAGGTTGGGAGTGGTAGTGCACATGGGGGAGGGGGCAGAGGCAGGAGGATCGCCACAAATTCGAGGCCACCCTGAGACTACATAGTAAATTTCAGGTCAGCCTGAGATACAATGAGACCCTATCTGAAAAAAAAAAAAAAAAAATCATTTGCCTGAGAAGCTTAAGGACCCAGGTTTGATTCCCCAGTACCCACGTAAGCCAGATACACAAGGTGGCACATGTGTCTGGAGTTCATTTGCAATGGCTAGAGACCCTGGCATGTTCATCCTCTTCCCTACCCTCTCAAATAAATAAAAAGAAAGCTACAATTAAAATTAAAAAAAAACAACACACTTGTTCTTTAAACAGGAGAGGCTTGATTATCACAAGCAAATCTACATTAGTTTATGATAAATGTTCTAAAATAAGATAGGTTATTGAACCCAGAAAATACTTATGGCTAAAGTTTATCTTTGTGAAGCAGTGTTCACAAAGAACTAAAATGGGGTGAAATGAAATATATAGTAGACTTTGCATTTCCAGAAAATTTAAGCAAATCAAGGACTGTAAAGCTCCATTACAGTCCATTTGAACCTAATTAGTGAAAAAAATCTAATCTAAAAATAAAAATAAAATAAATCTAAATAAATAAAATCTAAAATAAAAGGCACAACATACTAGTAATCTCAATGCTAAACATGTGGCTACCAGAAGCAGAACTAGAAGCACTGCTTACATTAAATGATTTTTTAAAATATTTATTTGAGGGGGAAGACAGAGAGAGAAGGGGCGCACCAGGTCCCACTGCAAATGAACTCCAGATGCATGCATCACTTTGTACATCTGGCTTTTTGTGTGTACTGGGGCCCAAATCCAGGCTGGTATGCTTTGAAAACTCCTATAACTGCTGAGCCATCCCTCCAGCCCTGAGATAAAATGATTCTAAACTAGGTTCTCCTCTTTGTTCCATGTCTTGCCTTTTAGAAGGGTCACAAAGGGGCAGGAACTCCCCAGAAGCCAAAAGCACTATTTTCATCATGAGAGGAAACCAATGATAAATATTTATCTATAGGTTCACAACTCAATGATAAATATTTATCTGTTCAGTAGGCCTTTAACTTTTCTGTGCTATAAAAGTTCATTATTAGGCCGGGCATGGTAGCTCATGCCTTCAATCCCAGAACTTGTAAGGCAGAGGTAGGAGGATGGCCATAACTTCAAGATTACCCTGCTACTACACAGTTGACTTCTAGGTCAGCCTGGAATACAGGGAGACCCTACCTTGAAAACAAACAAAAATTTCATTATTAGTGTATATCCATTATACAAAGCAGGTTTTTTTTTTTTAAAGTATTTGAGAGCGGGGAGAGAGAGAGGGACAGAGACAGGTAGAGAGATAATGGGCAATCCAGGGCGTACCACTGCAAATGAACTCCAGACACATGCGCTCTCTTGTGCATCTGGCTTACGTGGGTACTGGGGAATTGAACTGGGGTCCTTAGGCTTCACAGGCAAGAGCTTCAACCATTAAGTGATCTCTCTGACCTCAAAATAGGCTTTTAATACTTTCGTAAATGCTATCACATACTTTAATCATATTCATTCCCTCCCATTCCTTTCTCATATCCCGTCTTCTCCACTCAAATTTATAAATTTGCCCAACCTCTACCCCATGAGTCCATAGCATTACTAACTTAGAATTTTTCTTTTTTAAAAATATTTATTTAGCCGGGCGTGGTGGCGCATGCCTTTAATCCCAGCACTCAGGAGGCAGAGGTAGGAGGATCGCCAAGAGTTTGAGGCCACCCTGAGACTGCATAGTTAATTCCAGGTCAGCCTGGGCCAGAGTGAGACCCTACCTCGAAAAACCAAAATATATATATAAAATATTTACTTATGTAATTGTAAGCAGAGAGAGAGAGAGAAGAGAGACAGAGAATGGACATGCTAGGGCCTACAGCCACTACAAACAAACTCCAGATGCAAGCGGCATGTGTGACTTTATGTGGGTACTGAGGAATCAAGCTCAGGTTGTTAGGCTTTGCAATTGAGTATCTTAATCACTAAGTCATCTCTCCAGCCCTTAATTTAGAATTTCTAATCTATTTCAACTTGGGCTTTTTAGTCCCTTTATGAATGTTATTCAAAAGACAAATATGACATATGGGTAAGACCTAATAAAAAATCTGGCTGGACGTGGTAGCACACACCTTTAATCCTAGCACTTGGGAGGCAGAGGTAGGAGGATCACCATGAGTTCAAGGCTACCCTGAGACTACATAGTTCCAGGTCAGCCTGGGCCAGAGTGAGACCCTACATCGAAAAAAAAAAACAAACAAAAAAATCTGAATAAAACCAGGCATGGTGGCCCATGCCTTTAATCCCAGCACTTGGGAGGCAGAAGCAGGAAAATTGCTGTAAATTCGAGGCCACTCTGAGATTACATAGTGAATTCCAACTCAGCCTGGACTAGAGCAAGACCCTACCTCGAAAACCAAAAACAAAAAAACAAAAATCTAATGTGACAATACCACTGTACTTAACAAAAATTAAGATTTAGTTTTGTAATAATTATGAACTAGGAAACTTTCAAACTTTACATTTCAAATTTCAAGTATAATGGGAGTTTCTAGGTTGGGTTTTAGAGCAGAAAAATTTCAGATATGAAAATTAGGTTAAGGGGCTGGAGAGATGGCTTAGTGGTTAAGGCATTTGCCTGCGAGGCCAAGGGACCCAGATTCAATTCCCCAGGACCCATGTAAGCCAGATGCACAAGGTGGTGCATGCATCTGGAGTTTGAGTTTGTTTACAGTAGATGAAGGCCCTGGCACACTCATTCTCTACCTCTGTCTCTCTCTGAAATAAATAATTTTTTTTTTAAATTAGGTTAGGGCTGGACAAATGGCTCAGCAGTGAAGGTGCTTGCTAAAAATCATAAGGACTTGGGTTAAATTCACCAGTACCCATGTAAAGCCAGGCACACAAGGTACACCATACATGAGGAGTTCGTTTGTAATGGCTGGAAGCCAGGGTGCACCATTCTCTCTGTGTTTCTCTCTATGCTTGCAAATAAATAAAAAATATTTTTAGGACTAGAGGAGAGGCTCAGTAGTTAAGGCGCTTGCCTGCAAAGCCGAAGTACCCAGGTTCAAATCCCCAGGATACAGGTAAGTCAGATGCAGCAGACGGAGAATGCAACTGAAGTTTGTAGTAGCTGACGGCCCTGGTGTGCTCATTCTTTCTCTGCCTCTCTCTCTCTCTCTCAAATAAATAAAATAAATTTTAAAACATTTTTAAGAGTTAGATTAATATCTTCTGATTAATCAATAGTATTCTCGGATATAAATATTGAATTATGGCTTTATACAGGACATTTAACATTTGGAGAAGATAGTTGAAGAGTGGTATATAAGTGCCCACACCGCATACTATTCCTATAAATCAAGATGTTTTCCAAAATGAAACAAAGCAAAATAAGAAAAAAACAAAAATGGATACCTCTGCTATAGGAACTAAAATTAATGGTCAGAAGAGCTATCTTAGCCAGGCATGGTGGTTAGCACACCTTTAATCCCAACTCTTGGGAGGCAGTGGTAGGAAGATCATTGTGAGTTCAAGGCCAGCCAGCTTGAGGCTACACAGTGACTCCCAGGTCAGCCTGGGCCAGAGTGACATCCAAACTCGAACAAAACAAAACAAAACAAAACAAAAAAGACCAACCTTGAAATAACTGAAGAAATATTCCAAAGTCTAAATCTACCTCAACTTACCTTTTGGGTTTCACAGTTTGGCTCACAGCTGTGATTCATGAAACGAGAGCAATTTCCTTTCTGAGTGGCATCTATTATCTGGGGAGAGAAGAAAATGTAAGAGTTTTTAAATGCAAACTTAAAATATCCATTTACTTTGCAAAGAAAAACCATTAAAGCAAATTTAAGATAAACACACTTACACCTCTTTACCACCTATCTTGCATTAGAGAACATTTTTATACTATTTTACCAAAGCAATAACTATCTAATTTTTCTTCCTGAAAGTTCTGTTAAATACAAACATTGTATCTATAGGCAAAAATTATCTCCATATATGCCAATGTGTCATTAATTTACTTCGAGCTATTTCTTATATTGCATTCCAATCTCACTTTATTTATATACTAATATATTTTAAAGAATGTGCTATGTATCCCACAGTCTAGTAGCTCTAACAAGTGAGTGTATGTTCAAACACCTTGGGCTACACCCAGTTCTAAGTAAGCAAGTTTAGAGGTAGTTCCCTAGAATTAAAATTTCTTGCCAGGCATGGTGGCACATGCCTTTAACCCCAGCACTCAGGAGGCAGAGGTAAGAGGGATCACCATGAGTTCAAGGGCACCTTGAGACTACACAGTAAATTCCAGGTCAGCCTGGGCCACAGTGAGACCCTACCTCGAAAAACCAAAAAGGCGTGCACCACCATGCCCAGCAACAGTGTTATTTCTGCTAATATTACTTTTAAGTGGACTGATATTTCTAAATTTCTGGTTTCTTTTTTAAATATTTTTTATTTATTTATTTATTTATTTATTTATTTATTTATTTATTTATTTATTTATTTGAAAGAAAGAGGTACAGACAGAGGGAGAAAGAGAATGGGCACACCAGGGCCTCCAGCCACTGAAAACAAACTGCAGACAACTGTACCACCTTGTGCATCTGGCTTAAATGGGTCCTGGGGAAAATCAAACTTGGGTCCTTTGGCTTTGCAGGCAAGTGCCTTAACTGCTAAGTCATCCCTAAAGCCCTAAATTTCTGCTTTAAAAAGCAACCCAAGCCAGGTGTGGTGGTGCACACCTTTAACCCCAGCACTCAGGAAGCAGAAGTAGGAAGACTGCCATGAGTTCGAGGCTACCCTGAGACTATGTAGCAAATTCCAAGTCAGCCTATGCTAGATCAAGACCCTACCTCAAAGAAGAAAAAAAAAAGCAACCCACATAAACAAAAGCATTCTGATAGTCATCAGTAATGTTTAAAAATTCTGTGTTGAACAGATTGCTCAGTGGTTAAAGTGTTTGCCTGCAAAACCTAAGGACCCAGGTTCCTTTTCCAACATAAGCCAGATGCACAAAATGGCACAAGTCTAGTTAAAAAAAAAAAAAAAAAAATCGCTGAGTGTCGTGGTGCATGCCTTTAATCCTATACTCAGGTGTCAGAGGTAGGAGAATCACTGTGAGTTCAAGGCCACCCTAAGACTATATAGTGAGTTCCAGGTCAGCCTGAGCTGGAGTAAGACCCCCACCTCTAAAAAACTAAAACAAAAACAAACAAACAAACTAAAATCACCTTTTGTCCTTTTTGCAAGCAAATAGAAACTATACTATTCAACCTAATTTTCAATTTCTTTTTTTTTTTTTCCTCCTGCGGTACAGTCTTTGCTCTCTAGCCCAGGCTGACATGGAATTCACTATGTAGTCTCAGGCTGACCTTGTACTCACGGCAATCCTCCTAACCTCTGCATCCCAAGTGCTAAGATTAAGGCATGGGCCACCACACCTGGCTATTGTATTATTTGTTTAAGACAGGGTCTCATGTAACATAGGCTGGCCTCCAACAGAGCATTTAGATGAATGTGGCCTACAGCTCTTTTTTAAAACATATTTAATTTATTTGAGGCAGAGAAAGAGGCAGAGAGAGAATGGGCACCACCAGGGCCTCTAGCCACTGTAAATGAACTCCAGATGCATGTGCCCCCTTGTGCATCTGGCTTACATGGGTCCTGGAGAGTCGAACTGTGATCCTTTAGCTTTGCAGGCAAATGCCTTAATCACTAAGCCATTTCTCCAGGCCCCTGACCCATAGTTCTTAATCCTCCTGCCACCTCCCATGTTGGGATTATAAGTGTGCACCTATAGTCTGGGTTTTTTTATTATTATTATTATTATTATTATTATTATTATTATTATTATTATTGTTTGGTTTGGTGTTTTTTTTTTTTATTTGTCTGTTCATCTGTTAATTCTGGCATAAAGTCTTGTCACATTAGAGATCACTAAGTACCAAAAAAATGTTTTTTGTTGTTGTTGTTGTTTCGGGGGTTTGGTTTTAAGGTAGCGTCTCACTCTATCCCAAGCTGATCTGGAACTCATTCTTCACCCTAGGCTGGCTTCGAACTCCTAGCAACCCTACCTCAGCCTTCCAAGTACTGGGACTAAAGGCATGTGCCACCATGCCAGGCTTTTTTAAAAAACATTTGATGCCCAACAACTTACAAGTCTGTTTCAAACATATCAATGCTGCTCACCTCATCATTCTTCAACGCCATAAAATAATAGTGGATATTTTTGTTTCGTGCATATTCCTTCACCCTGGCTTTAAACTCTTTATGATCAAGTACTTCTCCACAATATTCTAGGACAAAGGTGTTCCTGAAAAACAGAGGAAAATAATAGTACTTCCTGACCAGGAGTTATATAGAAAACATATACATCCAGGTAAAACTAACAAACTCACAGAAATATTGCCAAGTACCTAGCATATTACCAAAGCTCAGATTGCCCTGGAACCTCAGATCTTCCTGCTTCAGCAGTCCAAGTACTGACATAACAGGCATGCATTATCATGTCCAACTCCTCCCTAATACATTTAAAAGATTACTGAGTCTAAGATAAGCTTTTATACTTTACTCACACTTCTAAGATGTATATTCTTACTCTAGATATTAAAACAAATGTTTGGGCTAGGAATGAAGTCCAGTTGTAGAGAACATAGCAAGCATTATACAAGACCTTAAGTTCATTTCTCAGTTATACACCCCCCAAAAAATACAGCTCAAATATGTTTTACTAATAATATGAAAACAATGATTAGCTGCTAGCAAACAGATCTGAAGAATTAAGTATTATTGGAGCTGGAGAAATGTCTTAGTGGTTAAGGCGTTTGCCTGCGAAGCCAGAGGATCCCGGTCTGATACTACAGGACCCACATAAGTGAGATGCACAAGGGGCACATGCATCTGGATATCATTTGCAGTGGCTTACTGGCCCTGGCATGCCCATTCTCTCTCTGTCTGCCTCTCTTCTATCTCTCTCTACTTGCAAATAAATAAAAATAAAATAAATAAAATTTTAAAAAAGAATTGTTATTGAAATTGTTCTAGAAAAAAATGAAGGCAATTTAAATATAGTAGCCCTTCTGTAGTCTTCACCCTCCAATTTCTCTAATGATGGTAATAGAGGCACCTTATTTGTGCAAAAGATACCCATACTCCCAAGAATAACCCAAGAAACTGAAGAAAATATAGGGAATTGGGGAGGAACGACAGATAAGGAAGAGAATTCTACCCAGAAGGACATAAAGTAGCAGATGTGTTTCTAGACCTGAATTTGGCCCAAAGACAAAATGAGAAGTTCCCTACCTCTTTCACAAATACCACTAACAGAAGCACAGGAAGTAATGACTTTTTTTTTTACATGAAAGCAATTTAAGTAATAAATTTTTACACAATGTATAATATATTCCAATTAAAATGCATTACATTCAATCTAAATTGCAATACCTTGCATGCTTTCAAACTATGACTCATACTGCAGACCATTCAGAAAAGAGTAGAATGAAGGTTGAGGACACTTCACTCATACAAAGGTGGGATGTTCAGTGGCTTATGTAAATCATAAATTGTTCACAAAAATGATGACTACTATGAACATTTAGCACCTAAGAAAATTATTTATGAAATTACTGATGAACTCAAAAGCTGGGCCAAAGAATGGAAAAATGTTTTTTTTTGTTGTTTTGTTTTGTTTTTGTTTTTTCAAGGTAGGGTTTCACTCTAGCACAAGGGGGCGCATGCATCTGGAGTTCATTTCCAGTAGCTGGATGTCCTGGCATGCCCATTTTCTCTATCCGTCTCCGCCTATTTCTCTCTCTCAAATAAATAAATAATTTTTAAAAATGAACAAAACCTTTAAAAAACACATTTAGCATTCTTTAAAAAAAAAGAAAGAAAGAAAAATGGCCATAAAACATTTACTTTTAACATACTGATATCATCAATGTACTTACTAAAGAAGCAATTAGGGAGCTGGAGAGATGGCTTAATGGGAAGAGTGCTTCCCTACAAAGCCTAAGGACCTCAATTCAATTCCCCAGTACCCACATAAGCCAGATGTACAAGGTGGTATGCTTTTGGAGCTCATTTGCAGTGGCTAGAGGTCTTGGGACACCCATTCTCTCTACTCTCTCTCTCTAATAAATAATTTTTAAAATTTTCTACTCAGTGGTAAAGAAAAATGAAATCATGCAACTTCAAGGAAAATGGATGGCTCAGGAAAGGATTATACTTAGTGAGGCAACCCAGGCCCAGAAAGCCAAACATCACATGTTCTCTCTCATATGTGGATCCTAGCTACAAATGATTGGACTTCTATGTGAGAAAAAAATAAAACTCAGTAGCAGAAGCCAGTAAGGTAGAAATGGGATATAAACAGAATAGAAAGGGAGGGAGAAGGTACTTAATAGGATGGTATTGTATATATGTAAGTAGAAGAACAGATTAATGGGGATGGAAAGGCCTAAGTGAGGTCAGGGGAAAAGATTGACTAAAGGAAAGGTGGATGGAGGGCTAATCAAAATCTAAGAGGATATAAATAAGTCATATGAAAACCTACTTTTCTGGACAATGGAACACTCAGAAGCCATAGATGGTTACTAGAAAATTTTCAGTGCCAGGGACGGGATACCTTCCAGTGAGTTGTTGGCTGGGAAGGTCATAGATGACCCCAAAACATTATAGGCCTTTGCCAAGGCCCTTGGTTTCCCACCAGGAATAGATGGTAAGACCCTATTGCTGAAGACTCCACATACTTGGGCTGCAAGGTCACTAAGAAATCCTGTTGGAGCTGAGCTGAAAGCCTCCTCCATGTGGACCAGCTGACAGAAAGTTAGAAAAAGCTATGGTACTGCAGTTCAATGGGAGAGAGAGAAAACACTAGTGAAGATACTCAACAGTGAACACTGCAAGCTTTTAATTTGGCCAGCCAGGCCAAATGAGCCAACGGGTGCAATAGTGACATGTCTGTTACGGGGGAAACCAACTGCTCTCTAATTGGACTGGAGGCCTACTCCATGGGAGGGAATATATCCCTGATACTGAAAACGAACGACAGGGGTAGTCATGGGCCCTAGGGGTGTAATGTCTGCTGGTGTCTGGCTAAATGTATATACTGTGCTCACCAAACTGCCCAGTAAGCACTTCTCTTAATGTTCATACCCATATATTAATGCTACTCTCACTTTTGGATAGAGAAGCTTCTCTTTTCAGATGGTGGTGACTTTGGAATGACTCAGAAGGTACCATGGTGCTGAGAATAAGTGACAGAAGAGTGATCAGCAGTGAAACATTTCTATCACACCATCCAAGGCTCAGGGTCCATTGTGGAAGAAATGGTGGTAAGTATTTAAGTGCCCAAGGAAGGGTAGGACTCCTTACAACATGCTCCTTTAGACACAAAATGGCCTGGATATCCATGACCTCGCAATGCCTGACACTACCTACATAAGACAGCATAACAGGAAGAAAAGATGAAGACATCAAAATAAAAGAGAGACTGATTGAGAGAGATAAAACAGTATGATGAAGAGTGAAGTTACAAAGGGGAAAGTGGCAGGACAGAGGGAATTACCATGGGTTATTGCCTATAATTAAGGAAGTTGTCAATAAAAAAATAAATTTAACAAAATACTGTGTGTAGGAGCTAGAGAGATTGTTCAGTGGTTAAGGCAATTGCCTGCAAAGCCAAAGGAACCTGGTTCGACTCTCCAAGACACACATAAGCCAGATGCACAGGGGGGGTGCATGTATCTGAGTTCCTTTGCAGTGGCTGAAGACCCTGGTGCACTCATTCTCTCTCTCTCTCAAATAAATAAATAAATAAATATTAAAAAAAAATATTGTGTGTATAGACAAAGAGGCTTTTTACTTAATTTTGTAACCAACTTGCTACTGAGTAGTCATTCTACATAATGATATTTATTTAACCTCAGTGAAATAAATCATTTTCCTATCAAATACCAGGCTAAGTTCAGCAACAAGAAAATGAAGTGAAAGATGAAAAGACTTACGAAGGAAGATCTTTGGCAGCTCTTAAGCCCCATCCTTTTTTTTCTGTAAGTATAACTTCTACATCTGCATGCTGTTTTCTCTGAAACCGCCTATTGGAACAGTAATCCCCATTTGGACATCGAGAAGAGCTGAAACAAAAATATGAGTAAAAGTTAATTTTTTTTTTTTTTTCCCCCTTTTTTTGGAGAGAGAACAAGAGGGAGGGAGAGAGAAAAAGAGAAAATGGGTGTGCCAGGGCCTTCAGCCAGTGCAAGTGAACTCAACATGTGTGCCCCCTTGTGCACATGTGTAAAATTGCAGGGTTGCATCTCTGTGCGTCTGGTTTACATGGGACCTGGAGGTTCAAGCATGAGTCCTTAGGTTTTGTAGGCAAGTGCCTTAACCACTAAGCCATCTCTCCAGCCCAAAGTTAATTCTGTAAACACTAAAATAACCAAAATGTATTTACTAGAATGTATTATGTAACAACATATATTCACCATCACTACTGTATAGTATATGCGTGGTTAATTAAGCAAGCATTCCTAAATATTTCCATCACAAATTCCTTATGATTAAGTACCTATATTGTTACCAAAAGGAAGATACCCACAAGGTAACCTTGTCATTTTATAATCAACATAAAGATTTGAAGTAATATAGATTAATAAAAACGCCCATGAGATTTGAGTGAGGTTAAAAGTAACATTATGAAATCACAGTTCTGGATAGTGAGAATTCTTTTGTTTTTATAAATCAGTGGTACACACAATACCAATTTTTTTTCTTTTTTTTTCCCCCTCAAGGTAGGGTCTCACTCTGGGACCAGGCTGACCTGCGATACACTATGTAGTCTCAGGGTGACCTTGAACACACAGAGATCCTCCTACCTCATGCACCACCATACCCAACTACAATACTGTTTTTCAATGATTTTCTTGCATTTCTATTTTCCCCCCACTGCCTCAGTTCCCTTTTTTCTCTACCCATTGGTTTAGCAAGTTATAAACCTTAAAGTGGCAGCAGTTTTATAAATTGATGAATTTTATGAAATTTTACTTTTTCCAAATGTTTCCAATTTTAAAAAGAAAATTAAGCCTGGCGTGGTGGTGCACGCCTTTAATCCCAGCACTCGGGAGGCAGAGGTAGGAGGATCACCTTGAGTTCAAGGCCACCCTGAGACTACACAGTTTATTCCAGGTCAGCCTGGGGCCAGAGTGAGACCCTACCTCCAAAAACTAAAATAAAAAAAGAGAAAAGAAAAAGAAAATTAAGCCAGGCATGGTGGTGCACACTTTTAATCCCAGCACTCGGGAAGCAGAAGTAGGAGGACTGCCATGAGTTCGAGGCCACCCTGAGACTACATAGTGAATTCCAGGTCAGCCTGAGCTAGAGTGAGACCCTACCTCGAAAAACAAAAAAAAAAAAAAAAAAAAAAAAAAAAAGAAAAGAAAACCAAATAAATAAAAAGAAAATTAAGACAAATAAATAGGCTGTAATTCCACAAGCATCTGGTGCTGAATTTTTATTTGAAGACTGTATCTTCTGAAACTTTTTTTGGTATAGGAAAAACAAACAATCCTGTTTGCAATGGGGAAGTTCTCTTTTTAAAATTAGCTGGGCGTGGTAGTACATGCTTTTAGTCTTAGCCCTTGGGAGGCTGAGGTAGGAGGATCGCCATGAGTTTGAAGCCATCCTGAGAATACATAGTGTTCCAGGTCAGCTTGGGATAGAGTAAAACCCTACCTCGGAAAAAAAAAAATTTTTTTTAACAGTTCTTATTCAGTCTTCAAGACATATGAGGCTGGGGAAAAAGAAACAGTAGATAGGAATACATTTAAGGCAACAGAAATCTGTGTTACAATAAGCACATGTTCCACTGGTTACAGATTTTGGGAGGATTGGGCCATCTCAATTTTCCATTATTTGTGTGCATGTCATTTATATTAATTAACAATGCCACATTTTGTTAAAATACATTTCCTTTGGAAACTGACTCAGTCTCTTGTTGCTCGAATTAGGGTATAAGGCTCATATGAGAGCTATAAATAAAAGGATTCATTTAACAAGTAGGAGATGATTCATCTTTTGGACTATAAATATATGCAAGTGGTCTACAAGGTCTTTATCTGTTTTCTGTCAGCATTTATATTAAATCATAAATTAATTGAAAAAAGATAAAGATTTGTCTAACATTTCCTAGTGTCCAGACTACACTTCTCTAGATTGTACATTAGCTTGGAGTACACTGATGACTATTTTGCTGATCAGACCCAATCTTGGCTGAATATACAAGCCTGAATTTTTCCATTAGCTGCACTACTTTCTGTTCATAGTTACTCACAGTTCTTAATATTCTATTAAGATATTAGATTCAGGGCTGGAGAGATGGCTTAAGTGATTAAGAGATTAAGGCATTTGCCTGCAAAGGCAAAGGATCCCAGTTCAACTCTCCAAGACGGACAAGGGGGCACATGCATCTGGAGTTCGTTTGAGTGGCTAGAGGCCCTGGCATGCCCATTCTCTCTCAAATGAATAAATAAAATTATATATATATATTTAAAAATATATTAGATTCAGGGGCTGGAGGAATGGCACTTATCTACAAAGCCCAGGTTCAATTCCCCAGAACCCACATAAGCCAGATGCACAAGGTAGCACATGCATTTGGAGTTACTTTGCAGTGGCTGAAGGCCCCGGTGCACCCATTCTCTCACTCCTTTCCTCCCTCCATCTCTCTCTCTCAAATAAATAAATTAAAAAAATATATTAGATTCAGGGCTGGCGAGATGGCTTAGCAGTTAAAGTGCTTGCCTTCAAAGCCAAAGGACCTACGTTTGATTCCCTAGGACCTACATAAGCCAAATGTACAAGGTGGTACGCAGCTGCAGTTCATTTGCAGTGGCTGAATGCCCTGGCATGCCCATTTTCTCTCTCTACCTGTGTCTTTCTCTCTCTCTAATAAATAAATAATTTTTTTAAAGGTATTAGATTTGGAGCCAACAACAACAAAAAGGCCAGGCATAGTGGCGCACACCTTTAATCCCAGCACTCAGGAAGCAGAGTTAGGAGGATCGCCATGAGTTCAAGGCTACCCTGAGAATACAGAGTGAATTCCAGGTCAGCCTGGGCTAGAGTGAGACCTTACCTCAAAAAACCAAAAAAAAAAAAAAAAAAAAAAAAAGGTATTAGATTTGGGGATGGGGATGGTGGCACAGGCCTTTAAACCCAGCATTCAGGAGACTGAGGTAGGAAGATCGCTGTGATTTTGAGGCCAGCCTGAGACTACATAGTGAATTCCAGGTCAGCCTAAGGTAGAGAGTGAAACCCAAGCTCGGGGAAAAAAAAGAGAGAGAACGAGAGAGAGAGAGCTGGCTTAGAGGTTACAGAACTTGCATGCAAAGCCAAAGGACCCAAAGGCCCTGGGATGCCCACTCTTTCTCTCTCTCTCTTTCTATGTCTGCTTCTTTCTCTCTCTCAAATAAATAAATAAAATATTTTTAAAAGTATGTAAGCTGAGCAGGGCGTGGTAGCACATGGCACTTGGGAGGCAGAGGTAGGAGAATCACTGGGAGTTCAAGGCCACCCTGAGAGTACATAAAGAGTTCCAGGTCAGCCTGGGCTAGAGCAAGACCCTAACCTCAAAACAACATCAACAACAAAAAAAAAAACAAGCGGGCTGGAGGGATGATTTAGCCATTAAGGTGTTTGCCTGCAAAGCCAAAGGACCCAGGTTCAATTCCCCAGGACCCACATGCATCAGAAATTTATTTGCAGTGGCTAGAGGCCCTGATGTGCCCATTCTCTCCCCTCCCTCTCTGTCAAATAAAATTAATTAATTAAATAAATAAAAAACAGGATCAAGGGCTGGAGAATAGCTTAGTGGTTAAGGCTCTTGCCTGCAGAGCCAAAGAACCCAGGCTCAATTCCCCAGGACCCACGTAAGCCAGATGCACAAGGTGGTGCATGTGTCTAGAGTTTATTTGCAACGGCTAAAGGCCCTGGCATGTCCACTCTCCTCCCTATCTCAAATAAATAAAATTTAAATACTTTGAAACAAACAAACAAACAAACAAACAAAAAACACGTTCAAGGGCTGGACAGATGGCTCAGAGGCTAAGGTGCAAAGCCTTAGGCCCTAGGTTCAATTCCCTACTGCCTACATAAAGCCAGATGCACAAGGTGGTGCATGCATCTGGAGTTCAATTCCAATTGTTGAAGACCTTGGCACACTCTTCTCATTCTCTCCTAAATAAAATATTTTAAGGGCTGGAGAGATGGCTTAGTAGCTAAGGCACATGCCTGCGAAGCCTAAGGACCCAGGTTCGATTTTCCAGGTTCCAAGTAAGCCAGATGCACATGGTGACGAATGCATATGGAGTTCAATTGCAGTGGTTGGAGGCCCTAGCACACTCATTCTCACTCTCTACCTCTCTCTCCCCCTCTCTCTGCCTTTCGTAAATAAATAAATAAAATAAAAATCTAAAATATTTTTAAAAACACAGCCGGGTGTGGTGGCACACGCCTTTAATCCCAGCACTTGGGAGGCAGAGGTAGGAGGATCACTGAGAGTTCGAGGCCACCCTGAGTCTACATAGTTAATTCCAGGTCAGCCTGGACCAGAGTGAAACCCTACCTCGAAAAAATAAAAAACAAAACAAACAAACAAAAAAAAAACAATAGGAGGAGGACTGTCAGTGGCTGGAGGCCTTGGCATGCCCATTCTTACTCTCTATCTCACCTTTCTCTCCCTCTCTGTCTTAAATTAATTAATTAATTAATTAATTAATTAATTTTTAAAAATCTAAAATATGTTTTAAAACAATAGGAGGATTGTCATGAGTTTGATGCTAACCTGAAACTATACAGTGAATTCCAGGTCAGCCTGAACTAGTGTGACCCTACCTCAAAAAACAAACAAACAAAAAAAAACAACTGGATTGAGCTTTTTGTTTCTCAGGCTGGTTAAAGAAATTGTTATTTCTAGTGTAGACATGTTTATTATTTTAAGAATAATACAAACCGGGCTGGAGAGATGGCTTAGCGGTTAAGGCGCCAGCCTGCTAAGCCTAAGAACCGGGTTCCAATCTCCAGGTCCCACGTGTAGCCAGATGCAAAGTGACGCAAGGGCGCAATGCCGCACTTGCCCACAAGGGGGTGCACGCATCTAGATTTCATTCACAGCAGCTGAGAGACTGCTGGCGCGCCCATCTCTATCTGTCTCCCTCTCCCTCTCTGTCTGCCCGTCTCTGTGTCTCTCTCCAAAAACAAATAAAAAATAATAATAAAAAAAGAATAATACAAATCAAATGTGTATCAGAGCTGGATGAGGTGGTGCACACCTTTAATCCCAGCACATGGGAGGCAGAGGTAGGAGGAGCACCATGAGTTTGAGGGAACCCTGAGACTACATAATTAATTTCAGGTCAGCCTGGACCAGAGTGAGACCCTACCTCAGAAAACAAAACAAAACAAAACAAAAACTCAAATGTGTATCATTAGAAGATTAATAGCTGGAGGTCAACTACAAACAGAAAACATGCACTTGAAGAAAAATTTGAATTGTCTACATGTAAAAACTAAGATTGACAGGCTTGCAAGCAATTTCCTTTAATTGCTGAGCCATCTTCCAAGCCCTTCCTTTATTTAATATTTACAGATATTTAAAAGTTGAATAAAAGCATAGTATTTTAAATTACTTACCATTCAATCATGAGAAGACGATTAAGACAATCTTCTCCACACGCGATTTCACCTTGAGCTCTTTCATCTTTGGAAAGAGGTGTACACTCACACTGCATTCGCTTAATATCCCGATGTGATTTATTTTTCTTTCTATTGGGTAAAATTTCATAAAAATTATTGAAATAAATCTCAAGATGATATAATATATTCAGTATGTGCTAAATCATATTATTTTCACATTTAATGATTCCTATAAGCAAATCATTCAAAAGGAAGAAAATAGCCAGACGTGGTGGCACACGCTTTTAATCCCAGCACTTGGGAGGCAGAGGTAGGAGGATTGCCCTGAGTTCAAGGCCACCCTGAAGCTGAGGTACAGTGAGACCCTACTTCAAAAAACTAAAAAAGGGGTTATAAAGCCGGGTGTGGTGGCGCACGCCTTTAATCCCAGCACTCGGGAGGCAGAGGTAGGAGGATCGCCAAGAGTTCGAGGCCACCCTGAGACTACATAGTGAATTCCAGGTCAGCCTGGACCAGAGTGAGACCCTACCTTGCAAAACCAAAAAAAAAAAAAAAAAAAAAAAAGGGGGGGGTGGTTATAGCTCAGGCATTTGACTAAAAAAAAAAAATTAAAATTAAAAAAAAAAAGGAAGAAAACAAAAGTGAACAAGTGGATTTGTGAAGGAGAAAGTGAAGGGGGGAGGGAATTATCAGTTTATTGTCTATAATTACGGGGAAAAAGTAACGAAAACAAAGTAAAACAAAAGGAAGTGAAGGCTGCATAGGGAGTTCAAGGCAAGCCAGGCCTATGGCCTATACTAAAGAAGGGCTGGAGAAACTGGGCATAGTGGTGCATGCCTTTAATCCTAGCACTCTGGAGGCAGAGGTCAGCCTGAGACTACATAGTGAATTCCAGGTCAGCCTGGGCTAGAGTAAGACTCTACCTTGAAAAAACAAAAAAAAAGAAAGAAAGAAAAAAAAGACTGGAGAGATGGCTTAGTGGTTAAGGTTTTTGCCTGAAAGGCCAAAGGACTCAGGTTCAATTCTCCAGGACCCACATAAGCCAGATGCACAAGGTGGCACATGTGAAATTTGTTTGTAGTGGCTAGAGGTTCTGGAGCACCCATTCCCTCTGTATGTGTGTATACATATGTGTGTGTGTGTGTGTATATATGCACGCATATATACACACACACACACATGTACATACATACACTTCTTAAAATTTTTTGTTTATTTATTTGAGAGCTACAGACAGAGAAAGTGGGAGAGAAAGAGAGAATGGGTGCACCAGCCACCGCAAACAAACTCCAGAAGCATGTGCCACCTTGTGCATCTGGCTTATGTAGGTACTGGGAAATCGAGCCGCAAACCGGGGTCCTTAGGCCTCAGAGGGAAGCGCTTAATCACTAAGCCATCTCTCCAGCCCCCATACACTTTTTTTTTAATTATCAGATCTCGCCTAGAATCCCAGGACTCTCAGGAGGCTGATACAGGAAGATCTTAAGTTCAAAGCCAACTTGGGCTACACAGCAAAACCTTGCCCCAACAAGAAACAACAATAATAAGACCACATGAGAACAAATAGTGTAGGTACAAGACTCAAGCAAAAAAGCAGTTGCTAAATAAAAATTTTAAAACAAGATTTCTTCACAAAAGTGAAAAATATGGGCTGAAGAGATGAGTTAGTGGTTAAGGCTCTTGCCTGCAAAGCTTAAGGACCAACGTTCAACTCCAGATCCCACTTAAGCCAGACACACAAGATGATGCAAGTGCACAATGTCACACATGTTCACAAGGGGATGCACATGTCTCGAGTTCGATTGCAGTTGCTGGAGGCCCTGGCATGCCAATTCGTATTATCTCTCTCATTAAAAAAAAAAAAAAAAAAAAAGTTTTTTAATTTAAAAAAAAAATTAAAAAAAATAAAAGGCCATTCTGTTGGGCTTGCCTCTAAAAAAAAAGTTTCCACTCAACCAGAGCTTGGCATAGAAGCACAGGCTTGTAATCACAACTTGGGAGACTTAAATAACAACTAAACCAAATGTTTTATAAAATCCTTTAGTAAAGTCACATTTATATAAATCTGCTTAAAAATGAGTGCTTTTTATTTTATTTTATTTTTTTAAGACAGATCTCACTATAGCCCAGGCTGAACTGGAACTCAGTAGTCCCAGGCTGGCTCTAACTCACAGCATCCTCCTATCTCAAACCTCCCAAGTGCTAGAAAATGCTTTATTTTCTTTTCTTTTGTTGTTGTTGTTGGTTGGTTGGTTGGGTTTTTTGTTTTGTTTTTGTTTTTCAAGGTAGGGTCTCACTCTAGCCCAGGTTGACCTGGAATTCAATATTTTCAGGGTGGCTTCAAACTCACAGCAATCCTCCTACCTCTGCCTCCCCAGTGCTGGGATTGAAGGAGTGTGCTACCACATCTGGCTAGAAATAATTTAAAAAAAAAAAAAAAGCAAGGGCTGGAGAGATGGTTTAGCAGTTAAGGTACATGCCTGCAAAGCGTAAGGACCTTGGTTCAATTCTCCAGGTCCTACATAAGCCAGATGTACATGGTGGTGCATGTGCCTGGAGTTCGTTTGCAGTGGCTAGAGGCCCTGGCTTGCCAATTCTCTCTCACTCTTTCCCTCTCTCTGTCTCTAATAAATAAATAAAAATTAAAAAAAATTAAAATTAAAAATCAAGTATGATTATAAAATATTGTGATCCAGGGATGGAGTATATGCTTGCAGTACTAGCTACTTATGAGGAGGTTAAGACAGAAAGATAGCTTGATCCAGAATTCGAGAGTTCTGGGTCAGGTAACTCAGTAAGACAAAGTCAAATAAAAGATGGTTTCAAGCTAGGCTTAAATTCCTCAGCTAGAGTGAGACCCTGCCTCAAAAAACAAACAAACAAAAGATGGCTTTAGCAGTTAAAGCAATTGTCTTCAAAGCCAAAGGACCCAGGTTTGATTCCCCAGGACCCACATAAGCTAGATGCATAATATGGCACATGCATATGGAGTTTGTTTGCAGTGGCTGGAGGCCCTGGTGCACCCATTATCTCTCCCTCCCTCTCTCCTAATAAATAAAAAATAAATCTTTTTAAAAATATTTTAAAAACTAGCATTGGAGAGATTGCTTAGCACTTAAGGCATTTGCCTGCAAAGCCTAAGGACCCAGGTTTGCTTCTCCAGTACTCACATAAGCCAGATGCACAAGGTGACGTGTGTGTCTGTAGTTCATTTCCAGTGGCTACAGACCCTGGCATGTTCATTCTCTCTGTCTCTTTATCTCTCTCTCTAATAAATAAATAAAATATTAAAATAATAATAAACTGTAGTGACAAAACTTCCCCAATGCAGAGTTATTTTGAAAGAGGAAGGAAATGTTCAAACTTGATTAGGTTCATTAAAAAGAAAAAAATCACAAGGCGTGGTGGTGCATGCCTTTAATCCCAGCACTTGGGAGGCAGAGGTAGGTGGATCACCATGAGTTCGAGGCCACCCTGAGACTACATAGTGAATTACAGGTCAGCCTGAACTAATGTGAGACCCTACCTCGAAAAATCAAAAAAAAAAAAATCACATACCAAGCCGCTCATGGTGGCACACGCCTTTAATCCCAACACTGGGGAGGCAGAAGTAGGAGGAGGATCACAGTGAGTTCAAGGCCATCCTGAGACTACATAGTGAATTGCAGGTCTGCCTGAGCTAGAGCAAGACCCTACCACCAAAAATGGAAAAAGGGGCTAGAGAGATTGCTTAGTAGTTAAGGCATTTGCCTGCAAATCCAAAGGATCCTGGTTTGATTCGCCAGGACCCACATAAGCCAAATGCACAAGGGCTAGAGGCCCTGGCACGCCCATTCTCTCCCTCTCCACCTCTTTCTCTCTCTCAAATAAATTAATAAAATATATTAAAAAGATTTTTTTTTAATTGGGGAAAAAATCACACCAGGCAGGGTGTGGTAGGGCATGCTTTTAATCCCAGCACTTGGGAGGCAGAGATAGGAGGATCACTGTAAGTTCAAGGCCAGCCTGAGACTACACAGTGAATTCCAGGTCAGTGTGGGCTAGAGTGAGACCCTACCTTGAAAACCACGCCTCAAAAAAAAAAATCATACCAAAGCCAGAGCTGGTGGCACATATCTTTAATCCCAGCATTCTGGAGGCAGAGGTAGGAGCATCACTGTGAGTTTGAAGCCAGCCTGAGACTACATAGTGAATTCCAGGTCAGCCTGGGCCAGGGTGAGACCCTACCTCATAAAACCAAAAATAAGTAAATCCTCAGTTTAACAAAATTTTAAATATGATTAAAAGATCAATTTTTAACTAGGTTGGTTTTCAACTAGAAGGTAAATTTCTATAAGAAGGCATTGTGTGGGTAGGAAAAAAAAAAAAAAACTCAAGGGGCTGAAGAGATGGCTCAACCGTTAAGGCACTTGTTTGCAAAGTCTGATGGCCTGGGTTTAATTGCCCAGTGCCCATGTAAAGCCAGATGCACAAAGTGACCCATGCTTCTAGAGTTTGTTTGCTGCCGCAAGAGGCCCTGGCACCCTCATTCATTCTTTCTCTCTTTCTCCCTACCCTTCTCACCCTCCTTACAAATATAAAATATATATTTTTAAAATCATTCACCAAGTCACCCATGGTAGCAACACACCTTTAATCTCAGCACTGGGGAAGCAGGAGAATTAATGTGAGTTCAAGGCCACCCTGAGAGTACGTAGTATATTTCAAGGCATATGGGCTAGAGCAAGACCCTATCTCGAAAAAACAAATATTAAAAATAAAGAAAGCCGGGTGTGGTGGTGCATGCCTTTAATCCCAGCACTTGGGAGGCAGAGGTAGGAGGATCGCTGTGAGTTCGAGGCCACCCTGAGACTACATAGTGAATTACAGGTCAGCCTGGGCTAGAGTGAGACCCTATCAAAAAAACAAAACAAAAAAAATAATAATAATAAACAAAAATAAATAAAACATTCAACATTACAACAAGAAAATACGATTGGGTGTGGTTACACACCCCTTTAATCCCAGCACTTGGGAGGTAGGAGAATTACAGTGAGTTCAAGGCCACCCTGGGACTACTTAGGGAAGTCCAAGTCAGCCTGGGCTATAGTGAGACCCTACCTTGAAACCCTCCCAAAAAAAAAAAAAAAAAAAAAAAAAAAAAAAGTAGCCGGGTGTGGTGGTGCACGCCTTTAATCCCAGCACTCCGGAGGAGGATCGCCATGAGTTCGAGGCCACCCTGAGACTACATAGTTAATTCCAGGTCAGCCTGGGCCAGAGTGAGACCTTACCTTGAAAAACCAAAAAAAGAAAAAAAGAAAATGAGATTGCTGTGGAGGTAAGAGTTAAAATGACAGAGAAAACTCTCTTGTCAATAGATTTTCATCTTTCCTATTCCCATACCTTTCCCATTAGTGACTTTTTTGTTGTTGTTGTTGTTCTTGTTCTTGTTTTTTTTCCTGAGGTAGGGTTCTCACTCTAGCCCAAGCTGACCTGGAACTCTTTAGTACCAGGCCGGCTCGGAACTCATGGTGATCCTCCTACCCCTGCCTCTCAAGTGCTGGAATTAAAGGTGTATGCCACCAGGCCCAGCCTGTTGTTAAATTTTTGAGGTAGAGTCTTACCCTAGACCAGGATGACCTCAAACTCTGTGACTTGCCCCTCCTGAGTACTGGGATTATAGGCATGAGCCACCACACCCAGCTTCACATACTGGGGATATTAAATGAACTATTTTACCATTTCTAAAGTATTTGTTATGGTATGGTATTGTAAAAGTTAACCTATTAAGAATATGTTTAGGGGGCTGGGGAAATGGCTTAGTGGTTAAAGCATTTGTCTGCGAAGCCTAAGGACCCCTGTTCAATTCCCCAGGACCCACGTAAGCTAGCTACACAAGGGGGTGGGGGTGCATGCGTCTGGAGTTTGTTTGCAGTGGCTGGAGGCCCTGGCATGTCCATTCTCATTCTCTCTCTCTCAAATAAATGAATATAAAATATTGTTTAAAAAAAATAATATGAGGCTGGAGAGATGGCTTAGCGGTTAAGGCGCCTGCCTGCTAAGCCTAAGAACCCAGTTCCACTAATGGAGAGAGGGAGGGGATATGATGGAGATTGGTGTTCTAAAGTGGAATGGGGGGAGGGGAGAGGAGGGAAATATATGTTTTTTGTATGTAAGTATAGAAGGTGTCAATAAAAAAATTAATAACTAAAAAAAAAAAAAAAAAAAAGAACCCGGTTCCAATCTCCAGGTCCCATGTTTAGCCAGATGCAACATGACGCAAGTGCGCAATTCCGCACTTGACCACAAAGGGGCGCACGCATCTGGATTTCATTCACAGCAGCTGACTGCTGGTGCGCCCCATCTCTGTCTCCCTCTCCCTGTCTCTCTCCAAAAATAAAATAATAATAATAATAATAATAATAATAATAATATGTTTAGAGCTGAGGAAGCGGTTCAGTGGGTAAAGGGCTTGCCTTGCAAGTATGAGGACCTGAGTTAAAGCCCTACAGATACGTAAATGCCAGGCATGGTGGCATGCACTTGTAAACCCAGTGATAGGTGGGGGAAACAGTGGTATGGAGGAGTTATCTCCTATTAATAGATCCAAATAGGTAAAAACACTAAATCTGGGCTGGAGAGATGGCTTAGCAGTTAAGGTGCATGCCTGTGAAGCCTCAGGACCGAGGTTCCATTCTCCAGGTCCCACGTAAGCCAGATGCAAAGGGTGGCGCATGTGTCTAGAGTTCATTTGCAGTGATTAGAGGCCCTGGCGCACCCATTCTCTCTCTCTCCTCCTCTCAAATAAATAAATAAAAATAAATCTTTTAAAAAAACACTAATTTTTTTTTTACTTTACATTTTATCACACACTATTTTGGTCAAAATTATTCAAGTGAATTTTTTGACAAAAAAGCAGCAAAATTTACCAAATTATTATTAGACTTACCTTTCTGTTAAATAAACATTTTCTTCAATAAGATCAAAGTAACAAGGCATCTTTCCCTGCTTGGCACATTCCTTCCATCGCTGTGGGTCCCTGAAGTCATCCATAACACAGGAAGGCCCAATCAACTCTGAGTGTGTAAGCACTGAAGTCTCTCCCTGCTCTACCTCCACTCTCACTTTTTTTCTATCATGCAGTTCACCATCACTTTCAGAATCACTCTCCAATTCTTGCCTTCGTTTTTTAAGAGGCCCTTTATCTTTGATATCATTTTTTTCCAAATTTTTTGAAAAATCTTTCCTTTCATTCACAGTTAGAGAGTCCTTGATGGAGTTGCTACTTATTTCATGTGTCTGAACTGACCCCTTGTCCTTCTGAAGGGAGAGGAATTTATTGGACTGGTTTAAAAAGTGCGAGTCACCTTGTTGATCCCAACTCTCTTCTTCACGGTCATCCGTTAGAGAATCTGGTACCTGCCCTTGAATTCGATCATAAGCAATCCCAGTTCCAGGAGGTCTACCTGCTGATCTTGGATCCCAGTAGCCATTGTCTTGCCAGTAATTACAAGTCCCACCATACTGTTCAGCACTGTGTTGATACTTGTCTGCACCACAGGCTCCATAGCTACTGTCAGGTTGTTGGTATGTGGTAGATGGCCTTTCTTGTTGAGAGAAGTCCCACCCTAGATTTCTGAGCTCTTCTGAGGAGTGTAAGACATCCATGCAAGAAATATCACAGGATGAAAAATTCAACTCTTTTTTTCCTAATCTACTACTATCTGGCCTGCTAGAATAAATGATCTGTTGTCGAGACTTATTTGGGACATCTTCAAAATCATCAGAATACATTGTTAGGTCTTGTAGCCTAGAAGTTTTGGCTTTTACTTTTTCCTCTGAAATAAGGTGACCTGGAGGGTCAGATTTCATATCTGTGTGACTTGTACTATCAACTCCATCACTCTGTGGATGAGTAATTTCAGGCAAGTGATTATCTAGTTTTCTGTTGAACTGTGTATAAGAAGTTTCTGGATTCTTCTCTGTTCCTTTATGAAGGAAGAACTTTTCATTTTGAGGACAACCTTTAATACTCTCGAATTTTTCCTCATATGAATGTCTCCTTGACTCCAACCTGTCTTCTTCCCAGTGGTCAGAATAATGTCTGTAACTGTGACTGCTCCGAGAAGAACAAGGACTCATTTCCTCCATGGGTAAAGTAGAATTCTTTGGCACAACTACAACAGACTGGAGACGGTTTCTAGGGATACTGCTGTCATCAGATTCTGTATCATCAGAATCACTTTCATCACTTGAACTTTCTGAAGATCCAGAAAAGTCTTCATGGATACTAGAGATAATTTCTGGAGCAGGACCACTACTGTCACATTTTAAGGTATAAGTTATCCCATCACTGTCTTCCATGGTTAAATTCAAGTCGTAAGAAGAAAATATAACTTCTGAATCATCAGAAGTATGTGCATGTCCTCTTTGTTCTTCTTCATCTATAGAGATTTCTGGTCGGCCTCTTCTATCAGACAATATGGAATTCTCTTCTTCTTGAGCCTCCTGAAAACACTGCTCAGATAATCCATTATTATGCCTGTTTTCCCAAGAAACAAATCCCTTTGCTGAATCAGGAAGGGCACTATCTACTTCTGTTTCTTTTTCTGTATAATTAAAAAACTCTGAGCTTTTTTTACTCTTCAGTGCTCCATCTAGAACTGGAGATGTGTTCTCATCATATTTTATTCCTGGTGGAAGACTCTGAAAAGATGAAACTATATCTGAACTCCCTATAGGCTCATATAAATCATCAAAATGGTTAACTGAAGCTGAACTACTGCTCTGGTTAAATTCTTCACATGTGAATTTTGAACAATCTGTCAGATCTCTATTATCACATATGACTGTTTTTGATTCTAAATGCACATTCACAAAACTATTTGAAGAAATCTTTGAAACTGAAGACTCAATGTTTTCAGCTTCAGGATAACACAAAGAAGAGTTATTCTCATTTACAGCACAGTATCTATCCAAGTCTTTGGTTTTGCAGCAAGAAACTTTATCAACTGGCTCTTTAACTATTTTGGAATAATCTATAGTCTTAACTGGCAAAGACATGAGTGGCGACACCCGAGGTTCTATTTCCCTATAGGGACTTTTTGACTTACTATGCTGCATGCAAGTATCATCCAAGTCTTTTTCTTTGCATCTACTAATATTCTGAAATCCATTTGATGAAAGCATACATGTCTTGACCAAAGGGGATACCTCTGATCCAGTCACACTCTCATCAGAAGTCATCAAAATAGCATGAGTTTTAGAAGTGCAAAATGTTACGACGTCAGATTCTGTCCCAGGAGAGCCATTTACATTTAATTCAGTGGGACAAAAACTCAACTGATCATTCTTCCCCTTTGATAAAGAGTCCAATTCTTTAATACTATCATGGCTACCATGTCTTATAAATTCAGAATTAATAGGTGATTCATCTAACTTTTTAAAAGTAGGTGAATCATTTAATTGATTTGATGGAGATGGTGACCCAGTCTTTTCTCTTTCAGAAGTTTTATTACTTGTTCTTAATTCATTACCTTTTGAACAAGGAGTCTGCAAGCTATAAGAATGAGACTGTTTGCGTTCCTCATTTAATTCTGTACAACAGAAAGAATTTTTAAATTTATCAGACTTAGATATAGGTTTTGAAAGGGCAGATTTATAACGGGAAGCACTATTATCATGCTTGGCATATGAAGACCCCCTTCGGAGTCCCAGCTCACTGGGGGGAGAACAACATCTTTTTATTGCTTCATGGTCTGAAGTCCTTTTGGAGTCTCTTTCTAGTTTTGAAGAATACTTTCCTCTTCTCTCCATCTCTAAGTAAGGGGTCTCAGTTTTACAGTCCCGATCAAATTTAGAATAGGATGAGGATGTCCTTAGGTCTCTGTAAGAGGAGGAATGAGATGAGGTGCGTCTTGAATATGTCTTTTTATACTCATCTTCAGAGTCTGAACTTTCCCGTGCCCTGTTATCTATATATGGCCGAGAATAGCGTGTCCTCTCTCGATAAGGGGAACTCCTATGGTAGCGTCGATCAGAATCATAAAAATGAGATCGTTCTGACCGAGAATAGGATAAACTAGTTCTAGAGCCTCTGTCAGATCTAGAACGAGATCTGCTCCGCCTTCGCTCTCTTTCTGACCTACATCGGGAAGATACATACCGACTATCTCTTTCCAGTTTTGAGTAGCTAAAGTACTTATCATCTCTTTCTGTTTTAGATCGTGATTTCCCTAAATCTTCACCTTTTAAAGGTGCTGAGCACTTTTTAAAATCTCTTTCCTTCTCAATACTTGAAAATTTTAAATCATGCGATCTCTGACTGGAGGAAGTCCGCACAGAATCTTCATCAGATTCTGAACCAAATGTGCCTTCAAATTGTAAAGATTTCTTCTTAGAACCTGTTTTTTTAGAGCTGAGGTTAATCTTAGAACTATCTGGAATTTCTTCTTCTTTCCCAATATGGGAATCTTCTTTTTGCAGAGGATTATCTGCTTGCTCCTTCAAATTTTGAGTTATGTGTTCTCCCAAGCTATTAGATACAGAATCCTGCTTAATATCTTCTTCTAAAGATTCTGGTACAGTTTTAACTGGTGGTTCTTTCTGAGTTCTAACTGCTCCATCTACTGGTAAGGGTACTGGTGCTGCCATTAGTACTGTTCCTGGTGTTTGTGGCATGGCCACTGGCTCTGATATCGGTGCTGGTGGTGAGGGTGTTGTGGCTTGAGGAGGTGGAGGTGGTGGAGGTGGGGATGAAGGTGGTGAGTCTATAGTTGATTCTGCTATGACTGCTGGTGACTGTACTGCTGGAGGTGGTGGAGATGCCACTGCTGTGGTAGCAGCCAGCAGTGGCCTGGATGTCACATGAAGAAGATGTTTCTTAAAATGAATTCTACCCAATTCCACTCTTGATTTCGGTGGGGAAGAGTCTTCTGTAGTAGATAAGGTATCTCCAATATCCATTTTAATTTTAGGGTTTGAGTCTACTTGAAGAGGGGTGCCTGGGGAGTTTGGAGTATCATTTTGCTTTTCATTGCTAAGTGCAGTGAGAAACCTATTCTGCAAAGTTTTCTTTGTAAGGCTGAAGCTGAATGAAACCTTCTGACGTCCTTGTTCCTCCAAATTAACTTTTGTCTTCGTGCCTTTGGGCAAAAATCGGCTAGAAGCAACACCTTTGAAGATTGGTCCTTTGATGAAACCAGTTTTCTGCACATTTTCAATCTTTGCCTACAAATGAACAACAAAAAACAAAATTATTACTTCAGTAAATAGTAGCCACTCCCAAATGACCAGTATTACAGTTTAAAATGTCAGGAAATTAAAAAGCAATCCTTTTGAATACCAAGTAGAATGAATTTCATAAGCTACAAGCAGAATTTAAGCTCATTAAGTCAATTTTTAAATGTATTCAAAAGTATAGAGCAAAATATAAAATCACTAAGTATCCACCCCAGCTTAAACACTTATCCAGTATTTTTTCCACCCTACATAAAGAATTTCACCCAAGCCAGGCATGGTGGCACACACCTTTAATCCCAGCACTTGGGAGGCAGAGGTAGGAGGATCACCATGAGTTCAAGGCCACCCTGAGACTACATAGTAAATTCCAGGTCAGCCTGAGCTAGAGTGAGATCCTACCTTCAAACACCCCCTGCAAAAAAAAAAAAAAAAAAAAAAAAAATCCACCCAGTAATAGACACTTATTTTCTTGTGTTGTTTTGTTTTGGAGGCAGGGTCTAAATATAAATTTCTCAGACTAACTTCAAACTTCCTGCCTCACCCTCCCAAATACTGGGATTACCACCAAACCTAAATTAGGATTTTTTCAGCAAAAATTTTTTTTGCCTGATGTGTACTTAAGAAACATGTATATAAGGGGTAGTAAAAAACACCTCTGTATTCAAAACAGTTTGTTCTTTTGTAAATGAGAAAAAATACCAATTATCAACAAAACCAAGGGTCTCTTGGCATCACATAGAATCAGCTAGGTACATGGTAAAAAATATACACCTGTGACCCACACTTAAGGGGAATTTTTTTTTTTCATGGTAGTGTCTCACTTTTGCCCAGGCTGATCTGGATCTTACTCTGTAGTCCCAGGCTGAACTCGAAATCACAGCAACCTTCCTACCTTTGTGTCCCAAGTGCTTGGATTAAAGACACCTGCCTCTACATCCAAAAGGTCAGGGGATTTTGAATCAGTAGTTCTAATGTGAAGCAATAAAGTTTTTCAGGGATATTTGTATTTTGTTTTAGAGCAGAGATCAACAAGCATCAAAGGGAATATGTATGAAATTTCCCTGGTACAATTAGCCTGCAACTTGTTATGCAATGTTTTGGGGGCATGAGGGATCGCCCTGGCCAACAACTCACTGGAAGGTATCCCATCCCTGGCACTGAAATTTTTCTAATAACAATCTATAGCTTCTGGGTGCACCATTGTCCAAAAAAGTAGGTTTCCCTATGGCTTATTCATACCCTGTTAAATTTTGGTTAACCCTTCTTCCACCCTTTCTTTACCGAATCTCTTTCCCTGAGCTCACTCAGGCTTTTCCACACCCAGTAATCTGTTCATCTACATGTGTGTGTATATATATATATATATATATATACATACATACACACACACACACACATACATAATCTATCTCCTTAAGACTTCTCCTCTTCTCCCTCCCTTATAGTCCCTTTCTAACTTACTAGCCTCTGCTAACCAATTTTTACTACAACTCACATTTAAGTCTATACATTTATAGCTAGGATCCATATGAGAGAAGACATGGTGTTTGGCTTTCTGGGCCCGGGTTACCTCACTTAATGTAATCCTTTCCATATCCATCCATTTCCCTACAAAATTTCATAATTTCATTTTTCTTTATCACTGAATAGAACTCCATATTCACTTAACTGATAAGGTAACCGAATGAGGAGGATCAAGCCTTCTGCCTGCATAGAAATTAAAATTATTCTAACTTGAGATACTACCACTATCTTTCCCAGGGCCACACACACTTAAATAATGCTAATTTATACTCTGATATGACTGTATAAGCAATAAAATATTACTAGTAGGACTTCCCCATTCATTATTTGGTAACCACTAAAGGAAACAGTGGGAAATTAAAGGCACAACTTAGATTGTACAAAGACTAGCAGAACAAATTTAGAAACAAACACAAGCCTAAAAATGATAGTATAAATTAAAAACACAAACTCAAGCCCAAATTAAAATTTTGCTATCTACATCATTTTTTTCCAATAAATCTTCTTTAATAAACTGAGAGGAATTTGCTCCTTGAACATGGTACAATCAGAAACCAGTTTTTCAAAGTATATAGTAACGTAAAGTGAAAATGTAAATGTTTTCATATTTATCATAAAACATTAGCTGTATGAATATGTATGTGCATATATGTGTGTACATATATATACATACACACATACCTGTGTTTTTTTTTCCTTTCAGTTTTCAAGGTAGGGTCTTGCTGTAGCCCAGGCTAACCAGAATTAGTCTCAAACTCACAGTGGTCCTCCTACCTCAGCCTCCTGAGTACAGGGATTAAAGGAGTGCATCACCATGCCTGGCTATTTTGTTGTCTTTTGAGGTAGGGTCTCCCTCTAGCCCAGGCTGTCATGGAAGTTCACTACGTAGTCTCATCTCAGGCTGGCCTCGAGCTCACAGCAATCCTCCTACCTCAACCTCCTGAATGCATGGATTAAAGGCATACATCACCATGACCATCTTTTTTCTTTTTGGGGGGGAGGGGGGGGTCTTTTGAGCCAGGGTCTCACTCTAGCTCAGGCTGACCTGGAATTCACTATGCAGTCATAGGGTGGCCTCAAACTCTGAGCAATCTTCCTACCTCTGCCTCCCAAGTAATGGGATTAAAGGCGTGCGCCACCAAACCATCAGCTTTCAAATATTTTATCAATGTAATTTTCAAAGTTCTTAATGCTTTTAAGTTTAAAAACCACTTTTCAAGATACACAACATTGGGCTGAAGAGATGGTTCAGCGGTTAAGGCACTTGCCTGAAAAGCCTAAGGACCCAGGTTCGATTCTCCTGTACCCAAGTAAAACCAGAAAAAGAGTAGTACATGTAGCTGGAGTTCACCTGCAGAGGCTGGAGGCCCTAGCACACCCATTCTCTATCTCACTTCTACCTCTCTCTGCTTGCAAATAAATAAATAAAAGTATTTTTTAAAAAAGATATACAACATCCTTGATTGTTACATTTAGTTAATGTCTTATATGGTAACTTTTTTATAGCTCCAAAAATAAAATTAAGCAAACATATTAATTCATTTTGCAAACAAAATGATAGTTAAAATTTTAAATACACCGGGTGTGGTGGCGCATGCCTTTAATCCCAGCATTCAGGAGGCAGACGTATGGAGATTGCCACGAGTTCAAGGCCACCCTGAGACTACATAGTGAATTCCAGGTCAGTTTGAGCTAGAGTGAAACCCTACCTCAAAAAAAATTTTTTTTTAAAATACTTTCAGCTTTTTTCCAGTCTCAAAAATGTACTTAAACTGGGCATGATGGTACACGCCTTTAATCCCAGCACTCAGGAGGCAGAGGTAGGAGGAATGCTGTGAGTTCAAGGCTACCCTGAGATTACATAGTGAATTCCAGGTCAGCCTGAACTAGAGTGAGACTTTACCTCGAAAAACAAAAAAAAAAAAAAAAAAGTACTTAGAGGTCACTCCCTGAATGACTAAATTATACTCACCTCATTTTCTTCTTCTCTATTTCCATTCAGCCAAGAAAACATGCAAAAGAATAAAAAGAATCATAAGTACTTAAAACAATATAAAACTAAGTTGTTTTATTAAAACAAAACAGGACACTTAGTATACATGGTATATTTTATTTGCCCTGTCCTTTCTTTCATAACCTCAGTTACATTTATTTTAACAAATATTTACTGAAGACAATGCAAAGCACTGTGCTAAGTGCAAGGGACCAAAAGTGAACAAAGCACAATCCCTGAACTTTAAAGAACTTACATAGTTTGCTATAAGTTACAAAAACAGTTCTCTTACAAAGTAGTTCCAACATAATGGAATAAATATAAGGATAGAAATATTTACAATATAGGAGCAGAGAGGAAAATAAACAACTCAGCTAAAGGGAGAATAGGAACACCAAGAATTCTAAAGAGAGGATTCGTTTTTCACGTACATATTTCTGGGGAGATCTCAAGCAAAAGCCCTGATATTAAAATAGAACAGTATGTTCAAGGAAACTAAAAATTCACAATTATTTGAGTATAAGAAGTAAGGTAGAAAGAAGCCAACCAATAAGTGGAATAAGGAACAGTGGCCAGTTTTCTTTTTTTTCCTTTTCCTTTTCCTTTTTTTTTTGGTTTTTCGAGGTAGGGTCTCACTCTGGCCCAGGCTGACCTGCAACTCACTATGTAGTCTCATGGTGGCCTTGAACTCAGGCAATCCTCCTACCTCTGCCTCCCAAGTGCTGGGATTAAAGGTGTGCGCCATCATGCCCAGCTGTGGCCAGTTTTCATATTAAGAAGGCGGATAGGAAGATGTCATAGTAGTTAAAGCCTGCTGGCCTGAGTTCAATTCTCAAACCATCCACCTAAAGCCAGACACAAAAAGTGGCACAAGGGCTGGAGAGATGGCTGGGGGTTAAAGCATTGGCCTGCCAAGCCTAAGAATACGCGTTTGATCTCCAGGTCCCACATTTAGCCACATGTAAAGTGACACAAGTTGCCACGTTTGCCCACAAAGGGGCCCACATGTCTAGAATTCATTCACAGGGGCTGAGAGGCTGCTAGCACGCCCATTCTCTCTGCTTTTTCCTCTCTGTCTCTCTCAATTAAAAAAAAGGGGGGGGGCTGGAGAGATGGCTTAGCGGTTAAGGTGCCTGCCTGCTGAGCCTAAGAACCCGGTTCCAATCTCCAGGTCCCACGTTTAGCCAGATGCAAAGTGACACAAGGGTGCAATGCCGCACTTGACCACAAGGGGGCGCACGCATCTGGATTTCGTTTGCAGCAGCTGAGAGGCTGCTGGCGTGCCCATCTCTGTCTTCCTCTCTCTGTCTTCCTCTCCCTCTCTGTCTGTCTCTCTCGGTGTCTCTCTCCAAAAATAAATAAAATAATAAAAACAAAAATTTTAAGTCCTTCCTCTTTAAAAAAAAAAAGTGGCACAAGTTGGGTGTGGTGGTGCACACCTGTAAATCCCAGCACTCAGGAGACAGAGGTAGGAGGATTGTCATGAGTTAGAGGCCACCTGAGATTACACAATGAATTCCAGATCAGCTGAGGTAGAGTGAAACCCTACCTCAAGAAACATAAAACAAAAAAAAACAAACTATGGGCTGGAGAGATGGCTTAGCAGTTAAGGTGATTGCCTGTGAAGCCAAAAGGACCCAGGTTCAATCCCCCAGGACCCAAGTAAGTCAGATGCACAAGGTGGCCCATGAGTCTGGAATTCCTTTGCAGTGGCTAGAAGCCCTGGCATACCCATCTCTATCAGCCTCTTTCTCTCTAATAAATAAGTAAAAAATTATATATATGGGCTGGAAAGATAGCTTAGCAGTTAAGGCGCATGCCTGCGAAGCCTAAGGCCCCTGGTTCAATTCTCCAGGTCCAACGTAAGCCAGATGCACATGGTGGTGCATGGGTCTGGAGTTTGTCTGAAGTGGCTAGAGGCCCTGGCGCATCCATTCTCTCTCTCCCCCCGTCTGTCTCTTTTTTTAAAAAAAAAAATACATATATATAAAAAAAAAAAAAAAAACACTAGCCAGGCATGGTGCAGCACACCTTTAATCTCAGCAGTCAGGAGGCAGAGGTAGGAGGATTGCCGTGAGTTCAAGGCCACCCTGAGACTACATAGTGAATTCCAGGTCAGCCTGGGCTACAGTGAAACCCTACCTCAAACAAATTAAAAAAAAAAAAAAAAAAAAAAAAAAAGGTGTCAAGGGAGTTTTTTTGTAGCCTCAGGGTGACTGCAAACTCCTGGTGATCCTACCTCTGCCTCCCAAGTGCTGGGATTAAAGGTATGTGCCACCACCATGCCCAGCTAAATATTCTTTTACTTATTTGCAAGAGAGGGAGAGGGTGAGAGAGAGGCAGATAGAATGGGTGTGCCAGGGCCTTCAACCACTGCAAACCAACTCCAGATGTATATGCAACCTTGTACATCTGAATTACATAAGTACTGGGGAAATGAACCTGGGTCCTTAGACTTCACAGGCAAGTGCCTTAACTACTAAGCCATCTCTCAAGCCCAAGGGAGAATTTATAATACAAAGAAATATGCTTGCCATCGTGGTGGCACACGTCTTTAATCCCAGCACTCAGGAGGCAGAGGTAGGAAGATCACTGTGAGTTCAAGCCAGCCTGAAACTACATCATGAATTCCAAGTCACCCTGGGCCCTACCTAGAAACACACACACGCACACGCACACTCACACACGCAAAGAAAAGAAATAAGTAAATAAAATTATTTTTTTCCCCCAGACAAGACTTAATCTGCATATCCTTCCAAAAGTCTCATGTACATCTACCAACATATGTGCTGTCTTTCTGGGAAGAAAATAAACAGAAGCACCTTTCATCTTATTCTTCTGTACATAAGAACTGGTAACGTTTTAAAAACTTATTTAGGGGCTGGAGAGATGGCTTAACAGTTAAGGCGCTCGTCTACAGAGCCTAAGGACCCAGATTCAATTCCCAGTACCCAAGTAAGTAACATAAACAAGATGGCACATGCATCTGGAGTTCATTTGCAGTGGCTGGAGGCCCTGGAACACCCATTCTCTATCTACCTCTCTCAAATAAAAATAAAAATGTATTTATTTACACACGTGCACATGTAAGACCCACCAGGGTTTCTTGCTTAGGCAAACAAATGCCAAATAATTGCACTGCTTTTGCACCTGGCTTTCAAGGGTGGCTTGGGAGTTGAACCTGGGCTTACAGGCATTGCAAGTGCCTCTAATTGCTGAGCCAGCTCTCAGCTCCTATTCTTCTGTACTTGAAAGTCTTCTATATGGAAGTATGCAGATCAATATATAAAGATGTAGCTTCTAAGCCGGGCGTGGTGGCTCACGCCTTTAATACCAGCACTCGGGAGGCAGAGGTAGGAGGATCACCGTGAGTTTGAGGCCACCCTGAGACTACATAGTTAATTCCAGGTCAGCCTGGATCAGAGTAAGACCCTACCTCAAAAAACCAAAAAAAAAAAAAGTAGCTTCTGTTCTATCATTAGGTTTTTGGTTTTTATTCCTGGAAAATGCCTTTTCAGGTCCTTTACCAATCAGGTATCTACTGGGTTGCTGGTCTTTCTTTCTGGTTTATAAAAAGCAGACAGGACCTCATAGTGCCTGATACTACCTACACAAGACCATAATAGGAGGAAAAGATGACATCAAAATAAGAGAGAGACTGATTGAGAGGAGAAGGGGATATGATGGACAGTGGAGTTTCAAAGGAGAAAGTGTGAGGAGGGAGGGAATTACCACAGGATATTGTCTACAATTGTGGAAGTTGTCAATTACAAAAATAAAATTTAAAAAAATCGAAATATAGAAAAATTGATGGATATGGGTAGCACTTCATGTCAGTGAAAAATGTATGGGTTTTCAAACAAATGGTGCTTAAACAACTAGCCATTCACTTAGAAAAAAATGAAATGGATCTACCTTATAAATCCACAAACAATTCCATATGCATGAAGGACTTAATTTTCTTTAAACATGCACACATATACATAGCAACAACCTTAATGAGAACTTCATGATGAGTCAAATTTCCTGAGCAACAAATTTTAAAAAGTACTTCATCTCAGTTTGAATAAGAAGTTCAAAGATTCACATCTCTCAGTCTATAAAGATTTTTTACTAAAAATCAAATACTAACAGGAGACTATTGGCTTAGCAGTTAAGGTGCCTGCATGCAAAGCCTAATGACCCAGGTTCGATTCCCCAGTACCCATGTAAGCCATCTAGATGCACAAGGTGCTTCATGTATCTGGAGTTGGTTTGCAATGGCTGGAGGCCCTTGTGTACCCTTTCTCCTGCTCTCTATCTGCCTCTTTCTCTCCCTCCCCCTTCACTCTCTCAAATAGCTAAATAAAATATGTATATAAAAAAGCAGCCAGGCGTGGTGGTGCATGCCTTTAATCCCAGCACTCGGGAGGCAGAGGTAGAACTGCAGTGAGTTCAAGGCCACCCTGAGACTACAGAGTGAATTCCAGGTCAGCCTGGCTAGAGTGAGACCCTACCTCGAAAAACCAGGAAAAAAAAAATCAAATACTAGCTGAGCCTGGTACATGGGTTAATGTCCATGATCCCAGCATCATTGAGGCTAAGGCCACAACACTGTTTCAAAAATAAGTAAAAAGAGCTGGGCGTGGTGATCCACAACTTTAATCCCAGCACTCAGGAAGCAGAGGTAGGAGGATCGCTGCAAATTTGAGACCAGCATGAGACTACATAGTGAATTCCAGGTCAGCCTGGGTTAGAGCAAGACCCTATCTCTTGAGAGAAAAAGGGAAAAAAAAAGTAAAAGGGCTGGAGAAATGGCTCAGTGGTTAAAGGTGCTTGCTTGTACAGCCTGACAAACTGGGTTCAATTCCCAGTACCCATATAAAGATGCAAAGTGGCACATATATCTGACATTTGTGTGCAGTGAAAGGAGGTCCTGGCGAACAATACTCACACTCTGTCTGCCTTGTTCTCTGTCTCTCTCTGAAATAAAAAATAAATAATAAATATTTCTTGAAAAAAGAAAAAGTAAACAAGTAAGTAAATACATTTTAAAAATACTCTTCCAATACAGCCAGTCTGTTTCACACTTGATAATCAATGGGCCTCATATAAAAGGGAGAAAAATAAATAAAAATTGTTAGACATTTTAGATCACAACTTAAGAACAATAACTTGAAAACCCAAAATTAATCTATTAACATTTATGTCATGGAAGAGGAAAGGATGGAGAGGATAATTAACAGCTACAGGGATGCAGTTGGAAAGATTAAGGCTAATGTTCTACAGCACAGTAGGATAACTATGATGGACATTAATTAAATATTTCAAGAAATAGCTAGTAGAGGATTTTGCAGGTTTCCATTGAAAAGTAATGTTTTCCAGGTGTGGTAACACACACACCTTTAATCCCAGTACTAGGAAGGCAGAGGTAAGAGGATCACTATTAATTCGAGGCCAGCCTGAGAGTACTTAGTGAATTCCAGGTCCACTTGGACTCAAGAAAGACCCTACCTCAAAAAAAACGTTCATCTTTGACAAACTGACTGATAAATGAAACTTTGCTCTAGTTTTGGTACTGCCACTAAACTAGGCAGTTGAGCACAGCCTGGACTTTCTATTCCTCCTTTATATATAAAATGAGATGAATAACTCTTCTGCACTTTAAAAATTGCAGCATAGCTGGGCTAGAGTAAGACCCTACCTTGAAAAACCAAAAAATGGAAAAAAAAAAAATTGCAGCATAGTAGCCAGGAGTAGTGGTACACACTTTTAATCCCAGTACTTGGGAGACAGAGGCAGGAGGGTCACTGTGAATTCATGGCCAGCTTGGGACTACAGTGAGTTCCAGGTCACCCTAGGCTACTTTGAGACCCTACCTTGGGAGGAGGGAAGAACATGTGTTTGAAGGTTCCCTATGTGGGCAGATGAAAATGCTCCCAGAAGCCATAGGATATTAATTGTAAATTTCAGTGGTGGGGATGGGATACCTCCCAATGAGTTGTTGATCAGGGAGGCCATAGAGGCCCTAAATCATTAGGTTCCCCACCAAAACTAGATGGCAAATCATTACTGATGAAGACATCACATATTCCAGTTTCAGGGCAGAAAAAGTATGCAGGAAGCTTCCTCCTTGCTAGCTAGCTTTCTTTGTACCAGAAGGTGCTTTGCAAGCTGCTAGAGGAAAAATGCCATCAATAGTTCCACCCTGCCATGGACCCTGTATATTCCTCAATGTGCCATGCAAGGTATGCCCACTGGTGCAATAGTGACATGAATGTTATGGAAGTAACCAACTGCTTTCTGATTGGATTTCAGACCTACTCCACAGGAGAGATTACCTGCCTGGTACTGTAAACCTGGCTAAAGGCCTATGGCTAGGGGCCGGGAACATAATGGGGAAATCTACTACTCTTGTTATGTTAGACAACATGTCAAACTACCTTCCAGATATCTATTTTTTTTCCCCATAGATTATAACTGTTTGAAGCCTCAATCACAAAAGTTTCTTCCACCTGGAGAGAAAGCTTAGCAGTTAAGGCACTTGCATGCAAAGCCAAAAGGACTCAGGTTCAATACACCAGGACCCACATAAGCCAGCTGCACATGGTGATGCATATGCCTGGAGTTCGTTTGCAGTGGCTGGAGGACCTGGAGTGCCCATTCTATATCTATCTGCCTCTCCCTCTCTCAAATCAAATAAATAAATAAATAAATAAATAAATAAAAACATTAAAAAAAAGTTTCTTCCTACACTGGGCAGTGGTTAATACAGAGGTGCATAGCTGGCAAAACTGTCAAGAGTAAGTGACTTCTGTGTGTTCAGCTTCAAACAGGACATCTAAACCGCCCCTCTCCACAGCTCAAGAAACCTCACAGAAGAGGCACAAAAAGGATTTAAGAGCAGGAAAGGGAAGAAAGATGCAAAATGCTGTCATCTGGATGCCATTAGAATCATGAACTTACAGCAGCTATTTTCAGCACAAGATTGAGCCTATGGAAACTTTACCACGGATGGAGGAAGGATATATGAGACCCCAGACCTCCTACACTAGCTAATGGTTGCTAGAAATCCATCAGTGCTGTAACCACTGGTAAATTGGTCATTCCACAGTAAATAACCTTCTACCCATGACCATGCAACTCTAATTTAACTCAATGGGTTAAAAGAAAAGGGTGGTGCACGCCTTTAATCCCAGCACTCAGGAGGCATAGCTAGGAGGATGGACATGAGTTCAAGGCTGCCCTGAGACTACACAGTGAATTCCCAGTCAGCATGGGCTAAAGCGAAATCCTGCCTCAAAAAACAAAACATGAGCCGGGCATGGTGGCTCACACCTTTAATCCCAGCACTTGGGAGGCAGAAGTAGTATGATTGCCATGAGTTCGAGGCCACCCTGAGACTACATAGTTAATTCCAGGTCAGCCTGCGACAAGACTAAGACCCTACCTCAGAAAACCAAAAAATAAGTAAGTAAATAAATAAAAAACAGGACTGAAGAGATGGCTTAGCAGTTGAGGCGCTTGCCTATGAAGCCTAAGAATCTAGGTTCGATTCCCCAGGACCCACGTAAGCCAGATGCAAAAAGTGAAGCATACACCTGAGTTCGTTTGCAGTGGCTAAAGGCCCTGGAGTGCCCATTCTCGAAAGAAAGAAAGAAAGGAGGGAGGGAGGGAGGGAAGGAAGGAAGGAAGGAAGGAAGGAAGGAAGGAAGGAAGGAAGGAAGGAAGGAAGGAAGGAAGGAAGGAAGGAAGGAAGGGGGCTCCCTTGAGTTTGAGGCCACCCTGAGACTACATAGTAAATTCCAGGTCAGCCTGGGCTAGAGTGAGACCCTACCTTAAAAACAAAACAGGTTGCCGGGCGTGGTGGCGCACGCCTTTAATCCCAGCACTCGGGAGGCAGAGGTAGGAGGATCGCCAAGAGTTCAAGGCCACCCTGAGACTACATAGTGAATTCCAGGTCAGCCTGAGCCAGAGTGAGACCCCACCTTGGAAAACCAAAAAAAAAAAAAAAAAAAAAAACAAAACAGGTATTTTAAAAAATGATTAGGGGCTAGAGAGATTGCTTAGTGGCTAAGGCGTTTGCCTGCAAAGCCAAAGGATCCCATTTCAACTCTCTAGAACCGACATAAACCAGATGCACAAAAGGGCAAATGCATCTGAAGTTCATTTGCAATGGCTAGAGCCCTGGCATGCCCATTCTCTCTCTCTCTCTGCCTCTTTCACTCTCTCAAATAAATTAAAAAAATACAAAAAAATGATTAAGCAAGCCGGGCCTGGTGGCGCACGTCTTTAATCCCAGCACTTGGGAGGTTGAGGTAGGAGGATCGCCATGAGTTAGAGCCCACCCTGAAACTATATACTGAATTTCAGGTCAATGTGAGCTAGAGTGAGACCCTACCTCAAAAAAAAAAAAAAAATTAAACAATGGGGCTGGAGAAATGGCTTAGTGGTTAAGGTGTTTGCCTACAAAGCCAAAGGATCCCAGTACGATTCTCCAGGACCCATAAAGCCAGATGCACAAGGGGCGCATGCATCTGCAGTTCATTTGCAGTGGCTGGAGGCCCTGGCACACCCGTTCTCTCCCCTCTCTCTCTCTCTCTCTCTCTCTCTCTCTCTCTCTCTCCCAAATAAATAAATAAACTCCCTCTGAACTTCCAAGCTGGCCTTGAATTCATAGCAATCCTATCTCTGCCTCCCAAGTGCTAGGATCAAAGGCATGTACCACCACGCCCGTCAAGCTTCTTTATTTTATTTTAATTTTATTTTTTTGTTTGCTTGCTTTTCGAGGTAGGATCTCAATCTAGCTTAGGCTAACCTGGAATTCACTATGTACTCTCAAGGCGGCCTTGAATGCACAGTGATCTTCCTACCTCTGGCTCTGGAGTGCTAGGATTCAGCACGCCTGGGTTTTTTGTTTTTTGTTTTTTTTTTTTAATATTTTTATTTGCAAACAGAGAGATTGAAGAGAGACAGAGAAAATGGGTGCACAAGGGCCTCCAGATGCAGCAAATGAACTCCAGATGCATGCACCAATTTATGCTTCTGGCTTTACTTTGTAATTAGGCTTTGCAGGCAAGTGTCTTAAGTACTGAGCCATCTCTCCAGCCCAAGTTTTGGTTTTTTTTTTAGTGACCACATTAAACTTACCATGGAGCATACTATTATGGTTACTTTTAGGCTACTTCTGGAGCACATTTTCACCTATTTCTCTCTAGTTATGTCATTGTACTTCAATGAAATCCATCTCTTTACTATAGATAACTCTTTTATTTTTCCCCCAAGGTAGGGTCTCACTCTAGCCCAGGCTGACTTGGAATTCACTATGTAGTCTCAGGTGGACCTCTAACTCACAGCAATCCTCCTACCTCTGCTTCCCAAATGCTGGGATTAAAGGAGTGTGTCATCACACCCAGTTTAGATAATCCTTAATTACATTCTCAGCATTGAAACAGCAGCATAGGGGCTGGGAGATGACTCAACAGTTAAGGTGCTTGCTTTGCAATGCCTCATGACCTGGTTTGAATCCACAGAACCCAAGTAAATAGAGATGCAAAGCAGTGCATTTGTGGCAAGCATGCACACATACAACTAAGTCTTTTTAAAAAGGGAATGGTACTGTTGAAGTCAGCTTCACGTTCCTAGCAGAAAACACCCAAACAAAAGTAGCTTGTGGGAGGAAAGGATTTCAGCTTACAAACTCGACAGGATGCTCCATCATGGCAGAGGAAAACAATGTCATGAGCAGAGAGGGTGGACATCAACAACAGGAGAGTGTGCCAAATATTGGCAAGGGCTGGCTATAACACTCACAAGCCTGCCCCGAACAATATACTGCCTCCAGGAGGCTTCAATTACCAAACTGCCACCAGCTAGGAACCTAGCATTCAAAACACATAAGTTTATGGGGGACACCTGAATTGAACCACCATAGGTACCATCAACTTATAGTCTGTAGGTTTTAAAGCTGATATGGATACTGATACATAATTGATAGATAAATGAAAATCATATTTTAACCAGACAATTAAGAGAATCTTTGTATATGCTCAATTAATAAGTTTCAGAGTTTTTGTAGCCATCTGTATAAGTTACAAAAAGTATCTGCTCTTCTTTACATCAATGTAGAACTCATTTTTAAAAATGTGCCAAAAAAGTTAAACCGGGCATCATTTGCCTACTCAATGAGGTATTTGCCCACTGCCAAGAGGCCAAATATCAGACAAATGACTGAAAATATTGTTAGACCATGGGTTCACAACAAGCCAAACAAGACACAAACATCTATGATTATTATATAACCCCAACATAAAGAAAAACATCTATAGTTGGCAAGGAAGTGGGCAGCAGCAAGAGCTATAGTCAGAAATCACCACTTGCGCCAGATTTTTGCAAGCCCACAGCAGTGCTTCCAAGTAAGCAAACCTTCTACAAGCCTGCCAGCACAATCATATGCTTATCAACACCCACACCATCCCAAAGCTATTTTCACCAGCAACATGTTAGCAACTGATAGAAAAAGTATTCTAAAATAAAAATCACCTATAGGGATTTAGACAAACCTTGTAACTCCATTTAAATAACCAACTTATTTGTTCAATTGCAAGACACTAACATAACCATTAACCTGACCAATATTCTAAAAAAAGGACCAACAATTAAACATAAAGGACATTGTGCATCAATTCCAAAGCTAATGAATTCAGTATCTTAATACCATATGCCAACAAAAATTTTACAAGGTAAACTGCCTATTTGAATTCATAAAACAATTCCAAAAATCAAGTCCCATTATTAAAAAAAGATCAATCTGCGCTGGGCGTGGTGGCGCACGCCTTTAATCCCAACACTCAGGAAGCAGAGGTAGGAGAATCGCCATGAGTTTGAGGCCACCCTGAGACTACATAGTGAATTCCAGGTCAGCCTGGGCTAGAGTGAGACCCTACCTTGAAAAACAAAAACAAAAACAAAAAAAAAAAATCAGTCTGGGGACTAGAGAAATGGCTTAGTGGTTAAGGCACATGCCTGTGAGGCCTAAGGACCCTGGTTCGATTCTCCAGTTCCCACATAAGCCAGAAGCACATGGTGGTGCATGCATGTGGAGTCTGGTTGCAGTGGCTAAAGGCCCACTCTCCCTCTCTAATAAGTAAATAAATAAAAATAAAATTAAAAAAAGATCAATCTGGGCTGAAGAGATGGTTTAGTGGATAAGGGGCTTGCCTGCAAAGCCTAAGGACCCAGGTTCAATTTCTCCAGGTCCCACATAAGCCAGATGCACAAGGCGGTGCATGGACCTGGAGTTCATTCGTAGTGGCTAGAGGCCTTGGAGCACCCATTCTATCCCTCCTACTCTCTGTGTGTCTGTTTCTAATAAACAAATTTTTAAAAATTAAAAAAAAATTATTTTAAAGAACAATCTTAGGACTGGAGAGATGGCTCAGCAGTTGGAGGATCGCCAAGAGTTCAAGGCCACCCTGAGACTACATAGTGAATTCCAGGTCAGCCTGAGCCAGAGTGAGACCCCACCTTGGAAAACCAAAAAAAAAAAAAAAAACAAAACAGGTATTTTAAAAATGATTAGGGGCTAGAGAGATTGCTTAGTGGCTAAGGCGTTTGCCTGCAAAGCCAAAGGATCCCATTTCAACTCTCTAGAACCGACATAAACCAGATGCACAAAAGGGCAAATGCATCTGAAGTTCATTTGCAATGGCTAGAGCCCTGGCATGCCCATTCTCTCTCTCTCTGCCTCTTTCACTCTCTCAAATAAATTAAAAAATACAAAAATGATTAAGCAAGCCGGGCCTGGTGGCGCACGTCTTTAATCCCAGCACTTGGGAGGTTGAGGTAGGAGGATCGCCATGAGTTAGAGCCCACCCTGAAACTATATACTGAATTTCAGGTCAATGTGAGCTAGAGTGAGACCCTACCTCAAAAAAAAAAAAAAAAATTAAACAATGGGGCTGGAGAAATGGCTTAGTGGTTAAGGTGTTTGCCTACAAAGCCAAAGGATCCCAGTACGATTCTCCAGGACCCATAAAGCCAGATGCACAAGGGGCGCATGCATCTGCAGTTCATTTGCAGTGGCTGGAGGCCCTGGCACACCCGTTCTCTCTCTCTCTCTCTCTCTCTCTCTCCCAAATAAATAAATAAATAAACTCCCTCTGAACTTCCAAGCTGGCCTTGAATTCATAGCAATCCTATCTCTGCCTCCCAAGTGCTAGGATCAAAGGCATGTACCACCACGCCCGTCAAGCTTCTTTATTTTATTTTAATTTTATTTTTTGTTTGCTTGCTTTTCGAGGTAGGATCTCAATCTAGCTTAGGCTAACCTGGAATTCACTATGTACTCTCAAGGCGGCCTTGAATGCACAGTGATCTTCCTACCTCTGGCTCTGGAGTGCTAGGATTCAGCACGCCTGGGTTTTTTGTTTTTTTTTTTTAATATTTTTATTTGCAAACAGAGAGATTGAAGAGAGACAGAGAAAATGGGTGCACAAGGGCCTCCAGATGCAGCAAATGAACTCCAGATGCATGCACCAATTTATGCTTCTGGCTTTACTTTGTAATTAGGCTTTGCAGGCAAGTGTCTTAAGTACTGAGCCATCTCTCCAGCCCAAGTTTTGGTTTGTTTTTTAGTGACCACATTAAACTTACCATGGAGCATACTATTATGGTTACTTTTAGGCTACTTCTGGAGCACATTTTCACCTATTTCTCTCTAGTTATGTCATTGTACTTCAATGAAATCCATCTCTTTACTATAGATAACTCTTTTTATTTTTTCCCCCCAAGGTAGGGTCTCACTCTAGCCCAGGCTGACTTGGAATTCACTATGTAGTCTCAGGTGGACCTCTAACTCACAGCAATCCTCCTACCTCTGCTTCCCAAATGCTGGGATTAAAGGAGTGTGTCATCACACCCAGTTTAGATAATCCTTAATTACATTCTCAGCATTGAAACAGCAGCATAGGGGCTGGGAGATGACTCAACAGTTAAGGTGCTTGCTTTGCAATGCCTCATGACCTGGGTTTGAATCCACAGAACCCAAGTAAATAGAGATGCAAAGCAGTGCATTTGTGGCAAGCATGCACACATACAAATAAGTCTTTTTAAAAAGGGAATGGTACTGTTGAAGTCAGCTTCACGTTCCTAGCAGAAAACACCCAAACAAAAGTAGCTTGTGGGAGGAAAGGATTTCAGCTTACAAACTCGACGGGATGCTCCATCATGGCAGAGGAAAACAATGTCATGAGCAGAGAGGGTGGACATCAACAACAGGAGAGTGTGCCAAATATTGGCAAGGGCTGGCTATAACACTCACAAGCCTGCCCCGAACAATATACTGCCTCCAGGAGGCTTCAATTACCAAACTGCCACCAGCTAGGAACCTAGCATTCAAAACACATAAGTTTATGGGGGACACCTGAATTGAACCACCATAGGTACCATCAACTTATAGTCTGTAGGTTTTAAAGCTGATATGGATACTGATACATAATTGATAGATAAATGAAAATCATATTTTAACCAGACAATTAAGAGAATCTTTGTATATGCTCAATTAATAAGTTTCCAGAGTTTTTGTAGCCATCTGTATAAGTTACAAAAAAGTATCTGCTCTTCTTTACATCAATGTAGAACTCATTTTTAAAAATGTGCCAAAAAAGTTAAACCGGGCATCATTTGCCTACTCAATGAGGTATTTGCCCACTGCCAAGAGGCCAAATATCAGACAAATGACTGAAAATATTGTTAGACCATGGGTTCACAACAAGCCAAACAAGACACAAACATCTATGATTATTATATAACCCCAACATAAAGAAAAGGCTTATCTATAGTTGGCAAGGAAGTGGGCAGCAGCAAGAGCTATAGTCAGAAATCACCACTTGCGCCAGATTTTTGCAAGCCCACAGCAGTGCTTCCAAGTAAGCAAACCTTCTACAAGCCTGCCAGCACAATCATATGCTTATCAACACCCACACCATCCCAAAGCTATTTTCACCAGCAACATGTTAGCAACTGATAGAAAAAGTATTCTAAAATAAAAATCACCTATAGGGATTTAGACAAACCTTGTAACTCCATTTAAATAACCAACTTATTTGTTCAATTGCAAGACACTAACATAACCATTAACCTGACCAATATTCTAAAAAAAGGACCAACAATTAAACATAAAGGACATTGTGCATCAATTCCAAAGCTAATGAATTCAGTATCTTAATACCATATGCCAACAAAAATTTTACAAGGTAAACTGCCTATTTGAATTCATAAAACAATTCCAAAAATCAAGTCCCATTATTAAAAAAAGATCAATCTGCGCTGGGCGTGGTGGCGCACGCCTTTTAATCCCAACACTCAGGAAGCAGAGGTAGGAGAATCGCCATGAGTTTGAGGCCACCCTGAGACTACATAGTGAATTCCAGGTCAGCCTGGGCTAGAGTGAGACCCTACCTTGAAAAACAAAAACAAAAACAAAAAAAAAAAATCAGTCTGGGGACTAGAGAAATGGCTTAGTGGTTAAGGCACATGCCTGTGAGGCCTAAGGACCCTGGTTGATTCTCCAGTTCCCACATAAGCCAGAAGCACATGGTGGTGCATGCATGTGGAGTCTGGTTGCAGTGGCTAAAGGCCCACTCTCCCTCTCTAATAAGTAAATAAATAAAAATAAAATTAAAAAAAGATCAATCTGGGCTGAAGAGATGGTTTAGTGGATAAGGGGCTTGCCTGCAAAGCCTAAGGACCCAGGTTCAATTTCTCCAGGTCCCACATAAGCCAGATGCACAAGGCGGTGCATGGACCTGGAGTTCATTCGTAGTGGCTAGAGGCCTTGGAGCACCCATTCTATCCCTCCTACTCTCTGTGTGTCTGTTTCTAATAAACAAATTTTTAAAAATTAAAAAAAAATTATTTTAAAAGAACAATCTTAGGACTGGAGAGATGGCTCAGCAGTTGGGACCCTTGCCTGCAAAGCCTAAGGACTGGAGTTCAACTCCTCAGTACCCATGGAAAGCCAGATGCAAAAGATGGCACATGTGTCTGGAGTTCATTTGCAGTGGCTAGAGGCCCTGGAGTGCCCATTCTCTCTCCTTCCCTCTTTCTATCTGCCCTTTCTGTCTCTCAAATAAATAAATAAAATGCTGAAAAAAAGAATAATCCTTTTGAATTGTTGTCTTAGCTTTGTTTGCAAGTTTCAGATCAACCATTTTCAAGAAATTCACACTTAGATACCCTAGTTTTCTCTTTAAAATAAATGGCAGTACCACCCCCCACCCCCCCCCAAAAAAAAGAAAAAAAGCAGAGCGTGGTGGCACACACCTTTGATCCCAGCACTCAGGAGAGGTAGGAGGATTGCTATGAGTTCAAGGCCACCCTGAAACTACAGAGTGAATTCCAAGTCAGCCAGGGCTAAAGTGACCCTACCTCGAAAAACCAAAATAAATAACTAAATAAACAAATAGGGTAGTAGGGCGAGGAATATAGCTCAGGGTTTAATCTCTAGCACCACATAAACCTGAAGAATCTGAAATGATAGCACAAACCTGTAATCCCACTACCCAGCACTTAGTAGAGGCAGAAGGATCAGAAATTCAAAGTCATCCTTGGCTACAAGAGCTCAGTAGAGGGCTGGAGGGATGGCTTAGTGGTTAAGGTGCTTGATGCAAAGCCAAAGGACCCAGGTTCAATTCCCCAGGACCCATGTGAGCCAGATGCACAAGGGGGTGCATGCACCTGGAGTTCATTTGCAGTTGCTGGAGGCCCTGGCCGCCCTTTCTCTCCCTCTCGAATAAGTAAATAAATAAAAAATATATTTTTAAAAAAGGAGCTCAGTGGAAAGGTCACACCTGTAATTCTAGCATTCAGAAGACACAAGCAAGAGGATCTTGAGCTCAAGACCAGCTTGTGGTATATAGAAGTGAGACCCTGTCCAAAAAAAAAAAAAAAAAACCAGCCATGCATGGTAGCATACACCTTGAATCCCAGCACTTGGGAGGCTCTGCTTTGGAAAAAGGCCACCCTGAAACTACAGAGTGAATTCCAGGCAGCCTGGGCTAAGAGCAAGACTCTACCTCGAAAAATAATAAGAAGATTATAATTATATAATAATAGGTTTATAATATAATAATAATGAATAAATAATTTCCAGATCAGACCTTTCCCCTGAACTCCGGGCCTAGGTTCAATGCAAATATCTAAGAGGTATCTCCAACTTCCTCTTCTAATATACAACTATCAATCTAGTCCCCACACTTACTCTTTCTACAAACATCTCTATCTTAATGGATTAGAAATTTCTAACTGTTGTATTCAAAAACCTTAGAGCCGGGCGTGGTGGCGCACGCCTTTAATCCCAGCACTCGGGAGGCAGAGGTAGGAGGATCGCCATGAGTTCAAGGCCACCCTGAGACTACATAGTTAATATTCTAGGTCAGCCTGGGCCAGAGTGAGACCCTACCTCTAAAAAAAAAAAAAAAAAAAAAACCAAAAAACCTTAGAATCACCCTTGGCTTCCTCTCACATGGCACATCGTATCTATCAGTAAATCATACTGATCTTCAAAATACACTAAGAATATATCCATTTCTCACATAGTATTTCTAGCTTCTTACAAGTCTCCAAGCTTCACTACTGCTCCTCTAATGAGTAGTCCTTCTAAAGCTGAAAGCAAACCCTATCATTACTGACAAACTTGTAGTGAGGGTTGGAGGAATGGCTCAGTGGTTAAAGCACTTGCCTGCAAAGCCTAAGGGACCCAGGTTTGATCATCTAGTACCCAAATAAAACCAGATGCACAAGGTGGCACAAGCATCTGCAGTTTGAAGTGGCTAGATGCCCTGGCTCACCCATTCTCTCTCTCTCCTCTCAAATAAACAAACAGTTAAAAATAAATTAATTTTTAAAAACTCATTGTGAGGCAGGGTTGTTGGGGCACACCTTTAATCCCAGCACTTGCAAGGAGAAGGCAGAGGTAGAACTGCTTTGCGTTCAAAGCCAGCCTGGACTCAAGTGAGACCCTACCTTTAAAAAAAAAAAAAAAAGGGTTGGAGGAATGGCTTAGTGGTTAAGGCATTTGCCTGAAAAGCCAAAGGACCCAGGTTCAATTACACAGGACCCACATTAGCCAGATACACCAGGGGGCGCACATGTCTGGAGTTTGTTTGCAGTGGCTGGAGGCCCTGGTGCGCCCATTCTCTCTCTCATTGTCCCTCTTTCTCTGGCAAATAAAAATAAGTAATAAAAATTTTAAAAAGCACAGGCCTTTAATCCCAGCACTCGAGAGGCAAAGAATCTTGGTGAGTTTGAGACCACTCTGAGACTACATAGTTAATTCCAGGTCAGCCTAGACCAGAGTGAGACCCTACCTTGCAAAATCAAAAAAAAAAAAAAAAAAAAAAAAAAAAAAAACGAAGAAGAAGAAAGAAAAACAAAAAAAGGATGAAGAGATTGCTCAGTGGTTAGAGTGCCTGCAAAGCCTTACAACCCAGGTTTGATTTCCTAATACCATGTAAAGCCAGATACACAAATTGGCACATAAAACTGGAGTTCTTGTCTGCAGTGGCTAGAGGTTATGTTTGTCTCTGCTTACAAATAAATAAATAAATAAATAAATAAATAAATAAATAAATAATTCTCCCAAGGATGCTTACTGGTTTACTCCATTTTATATTGCAGTCTGCCTCAACGTCTTCTCCTATGCAACTTCCCAAGGCACTTTACCTCTTAACATTCTATAATTTACTGTTTATTGCCCCTTCTTAGGAGGTTTGGCTCACAAGGGCAAAATTTTGTTTTGTACACCAATTACTCCTACTATATCTACCTCTGGCACAGATATGCATATGTTAATAACAGAACAAGAAACCTTGATAGAAGTCTACAGATCACATTCCTTAAGTCCCATTTCAAACCATACCCTTTGGAATGTGAATGGAAGCTTTACCCTGTCTATCTCTTGGCAGTCCTCAGAGGGTAATACCCATGGAGACAGTAGGAGGATCAAGAAGGCTCTTGAACAGCAGATACATCTTAATGCCTTGTTGAAGATGTTTGTGGCTTTGAGAAGAGGTCACAAGAGGCAAAGACCGTCTGTCCACTCTTGGTCCCATCACTAGCACAATCTTGAGGATGGATAAGTTCTAGAAGTGAACCACTGTGATGGTTCTGATCTTATGTTAGTAAAAACAATATCCCCCCCCCACCACCACCACCAAATAAAAAAGAAAAAGAAACTTTGGGGCTGGAGAGATGGTTAAGTGGTTAAGGTGCTTACCTGCAAAGCCTAAGGACCAGGTTCAGCTTCCCAGTACCCACATAAAGCTAGGTGCACAAGGTGGCGCATGCATCTAGAGTTCATTTGCAGTGGCTGAAGGTTCTGGTGCACCCACCATTCTTGCTCACAAATAAATAAATAGAATAAGAAAAAGAAACCTTTTATCACTATAAAGTACCTGCTTTTCTCCCTGATTAAAAGAAGTCCTTAGACAGTGGTCAAGACAATACATGGAGTGAAGGACAGAGACTCAAGTTTGAGAGAGATCAGAATGCGAGCCAAAAAATAAAACTAAATTTAAAAATAGGGCTGGAGAGATGGCTTAGATGTTAAGGCACATGCCTGCGAAGCCTAAGGACTCCGGTTCAATTCTCCAGGTCCCACATAAGCCAGATGCACAAGGGGACGCACATGTCTGGAGTTTGTTTGCAGTGGCTAAGAGGCCCTGGTGCGCCCATTCTCTCTCTCCCTCTCTTTCCCTCTCTCTGTCTCTAATACATAAATAAATAAAAATAAAATCTTTTAAAAATAAAAGAGGTCCTTAAAGACTTTGATTGGATATAATTTGCAGTGCAACACCTGCCTCTGTCCTATAATGCACACCTAATGCAGTAACTCAAATAATTACAACCATTTTCACCTTAAATACATTGTCTTTTATGCTGTAAGAAAAACCATAACTTACATCTGTGTCTGATTAAGAATGGAAGGCAGGGACTGGAGAGATAGCTTAGCGGTTCAGGCACTTGCCTGCAAACCCTAAAGACCCAGGTTTGACTCTCCAGGTCCCACATAAGCCAGCTGCACAAGGTGGCACACGCGTCTGGAGTTTGTTTACAGTGGCTAGAGGCTCTGGTGTACCCATTCTCTGCCCCCATGTCTCAAATAAAATATTTTTTAAAGTTTTTTAAAATTATTTTTATTTATTTATTAGAGACAGAGAGAGGGACGGAAAGAGAGAGATTGAGAGAGAGAGAATGAATGGGCACATCAGGGCCTCTAGCCACTGCAAACGAACTCCAGACGCATGTACCACCTTGTACATCTGGCTTACGTGGGATCTGGAGACTCGAACCTGGGTCCTTAGGGTTCAGAGGCAAGCGGCTTAACCACTAAGCCCATCCAGCCCATCAAATAAAATATTTTTTAAAACAAGCCGGGCGTGGTGTCGCACGCCTTTAATCCCAGCACTCAGGAGGCAGAGGTAGGAGGATCACCATGAGTTCGAGGCCACCCTGAGACTACACACTGAATTCTGGGTCAGCCTGAGTAGAGTGAAACCCTACCTCGAAAAACCAATACATACATACATATACATATGTATATATATGTATATATATTTATTTAAATATTTTTTTTAAAAAAAGACTGGAAGGCAGGGCTGGAGAAATGGCTTAACGGTTAAGGCATTTGCCTGTGAAGCCAAAGGACCAGGTTCAATTCTCCAGATCCCATGTAAGCCAGCTGCACAAGGTGGCACATGCGTCTGGAGTTCATTTGCAGTGCCTAGAGGCCTTGGCACCCCCATTCTCTATCTCTCCCTGTCCCTGTGTGTGTGTGTGTGTAAGTGTGTGTGTGTGTTTGTGTCTCTGTCTGCTTGCAAATAAATTTAAAAAAAAAAAAAAAAACAGAAAACATGGAAGGCAAAGGGCTGGAGAGATGGCTTAGCAGTTAAGGCACTTGCCTGTGAAGACAAAGGACCCGGGTTCAATTCAACTCACAGAAGCCAGGTTTACAAGATGGCGCATGCATCTGGAGTTTGTTTGCAGTGGCTACAAGTCATAGTGTGCCCATTCTCTCTCTCTAATAAATAAATAATAAATAAAATATTTTTTAAAAAATGAAAGAGCCAGGCATGGTGGCTCATGCCTTTAATCCCAGCATTCGGGCAGAGGTAGGAGGACTGCTGTGAGTTCAAGGCCACCCTAAGACTATAGTGAATTCCAGGTCAGCCTAGAGTGAGATCCTACCTGGAAAAGCCAAAAAAAAAAAAAAAAAAAAAAAAAGGACCAATGGAAGACAAATACAGACCAGCTCCAATCAAAGTTAATTTACATTTCCTCAACTTTTATTTTTCAAAGAACCAGAGCACTTCGTCATTCCTTCTTACCAATTATGTTTTCCCCAACTCAAGCCCACTTAAATCTTTTCACATTCAACCTTAATCTACCTCTAGAATTTTTGCTGATGACCCCAGATAAAAAGCAGTTACAAATGCCACACTTGTGCGAAGGGCATTTCATGCATTATCTCAATTAAACCTCACCAAAGTACTAGTAAATTGCTACCATTAGAACAACTATTTCCAAGATGTGAAAATACAACTCACAGATTAAGTCAGTTGTCCAAGGTATAAATTATGTTAAAACCCGGGATTGTACTGGGCGTGGTGGCGCATGCCTTTAATTCCAGCCCTCAAGAGGCATAGGTAGGAAGATCACTATGAGTTCAAGGCCACCCTGAGACTACATAGTGAATTCCAGGTCAGCCTGGGTTAGCGTGAGACCCTACCTCAAAAAAACAAATAAATAAATAAATAAATAAATAAATAAAAATTAAAAATTAGGGGCTGGAGAGATAGCTTAGCGGTTAAGGCACTTGCCTGCAAAGCCAAAGGATCCAGGTTCAGATCCCTAGGGCCCACATAAGCCAGATGCACATGGCACATGCATCTGGAGTTCATTTGCAGTGGCTGGATGCCCTGGCACATGCCCATTCTCTCTCTCTCTCAAATAAAGTATTTTTAGTTAAAAAATTTAAAAAAACAAAACACAGGATTGCTTGGCTCTGAACAGCAGGTTCTTTGATCCTGTACTGTGCCTCCTTTCTCCAGTGGATTAAGCACTGACTAGTTTATGCACATCTCCTCACAGGGTTTATTTACTTGCCTAGGTTTCATTGTCATCATCTGTAAAACAGGTGATCTATTCAGGATGCCTACCAACATCTCTGCCAGTCCTTAGAGTATTAGCAAAGAACACATTTAAAAATTCTTTACAGACCCCTTGTAGTTTAGTAAACAAAAAGGGGGGGGGGAACACGTACATACCAGAACTTATTTTATGTACCAGAACTTACTTGGTTACTCTTAGAAAATCTGAGGAAAGCTGGGAATGGAGGTGCACGACTTTAATCCCAGCACTTGAGAGGCAAAAGTAGGAGGATTGCAGAGAGTCTGAGGACACCCTGAGAACAGAGTGAATTCCAGGTCAGCCTGGGCTACAGTGAGACCCTACCTGGCAAAAAAAAAAAAAGAAAGAAAGAAAAGAAAAAAGAAAATCTGAAGCAGTAGCCAGAATAGTAAAAATAAAATCTCCAAGACCTTGTATGAAATATTCTTCTTCAAAGATGCACTTGAGTCCCTTTTCCTTCATATTATGTAAAAATGTTTTCCGGTAAGTGAAAGGGCAGACTTCAATACACAACCTGGTAAAAGGAACTGAAAACAGGCACATTGCCCATTTTGGGGGCTAGCATGTTACTTTGTACAGGGAAGTGCTCAATCAGCATTTATTGAATCATGATACAAGGCTTTTTTTTGAGGTTTTTGTCATGAATCAGACCAAAAACCTGTAACATGAGCAGTTATTAGACCAACTACAATAAAGCAAAAGAATCTAAAATGTTAACTCATAGCAAGAAATCCATTAAAGGATAAAGCTATGTTGAGTTGACTTACTACTGCAAGTAAGAGATGAGTTTTGTTTTAGAACTGTAGCATTACTGGGCGTGGTGGTGCACACCTTTAATCCCAGCACTCTGGGGCAGAGGTAGGAGGATTGCCGAAAGTTCGAGGTCACCCTGAGACTACATAGTGAGTTCCAGGTCAGCCTGAGCTAGAGTGAAAACCTATCTCAAAAAAGCAAAAAAACAATACACACACACACACACACACAGAGAGAGAGAGAGAGAGAGAGAGAGAACTGTAGCATAAAGACTGAGCATAAGCATGGGTATGACCCAAATATCAAAGTACAAAGTAAGTATCTGCCCAGTCTAGACTAAAATGCCATAGACACATCAAGGGCCTCGACAGGCTTAAAAGAAAACAAGATGAAACTACCTACACAGGCTATTCTTATATTAGAAACTGGACTATCAAAAATTCTTTCCTGGGCCAGGTGTGGTGGCACACACCTTTAATACCAGCACAGAGGTAGAAGGATCATCGTGAGTTCGAGGCCACCCTGAGACTACATAGTTAATTCCAGGTCAGCCTGGGCCAGAGTGAGACCCTACCTGGAAGGAAAAAAAAAATCCTTCCCAGGCTGGAGAGATGGCTTAGTAGTTGAGGTGCTTGCCTACAAAGCCATAGGACCCAGCTTCGAGTCCCCAGTACCCACATAAAGCCAGATGCACAAGGTGGCACATGTGTCTGGAGTTCATTTGATGTGGCTAGAGGCCCTGACACACTCGGCACAGTAATTTTTTCTCTTTCTGTCTCTGCAATAAATAAAAGAAAATAAAAATTATTTCCCTAAAGTTTAACAGTTCTTTTTTTTTTTGAAAGATAACATAATGTCTTTTTTTGTGTAGAGACAACCAACAACCTAACAGAATCCTTGATCCTTGCAATACCTGAGAACCATGAAGTAAAATCCAAGAGATTTCTAGACCAATGTGAAAAGCGCTCCAAAAAATGTGTAAAGCGTGTCAAAAGACCTGTAAGTTTAACAGTTACACTTGAAACTTCTATCTACTTTTAAAAAAATCTTGTATACTCACTCCTAGGTGAACTCATCACCACCACTACACATAAACAGTTTAAGAATGGCTTCTCAAGTCCAATAGTGGTCCATGCCTGTAATTCCAGACTTCCAAAGGCTGGAAGATCCCAAATTCAAGACCAACATGGCTAACAAAGTAAATTCTAGGCCAGGCAGGGCAACATGGTGAGACCCTACCTCAAAAGAAAAAAAGTTAAAGGAACTGATTTTAAAACAATGTTCTTGAGAGTGCTTAGGAAAAAGAACTGATTCCAAGCTCAGAGGTGGAAGGTTTCTTAATCATTTTTGTTTTGTTTTTGTTTATGCCCGCTTGCTTTTGTTGTTCGGAGACAGGGTCTTGCTTTGCAGCCCAGGATGGCCCCCAACTGATCCTCCTCGTTCTGCCTCTTTAGTTAGTGCTGAGATTACAGGTGTGCACCACCAGACCTGACTGGAGTAGCTTTCTGATGTATCACATACATCCGTCAACAGAAACGTAAAAACAACCTAGACCGTAAAGGAACTATTTGACCAAACTCGGTTTACAAGAACACTCAGGTGATTCTAGGGAATTCACTATGTCTTCATAAGCAGTGAAAGGCATCCATTTAGGTAAGCGGGTTCTGTTACCAAGGAAATAAAGTGTCCTCAACTGTTCAAGCCTCAAGATCTTCGGGGGGGGGGGAGGAGCTATGTCCGCCAGGTCTTCATTTTCAGATATAAATAAATAAATAAATAAATAAATAAATAAATAAATAAATAGAACAGTGTCACCTCAACAACGGGACTACACAAACCTCGCCACCATTACAAAAATCCAAGTGCCAACGGTGCAAAATGTGAAGTCCGAAACACTACTGGGCCACGATCGAGTCGTCCAGAGCGAGAGGGTAGGGGGAAATAATAACAACAACAATAATCAAAAACCCAAGAGCGCAGCGCGGGCCCTTCTGCAGATCCCGGGTAAGAGCGCAGCCGCGCTTTAGGCCCCTTCCGGTCGAGGGGTTGCCGTCCCTGGTAGGCCCTGCGGCGGGCGAGAGCTTCCACTCCAGGTCGGGGATTCACGGGCCTTTCTATACTCTCCGGCGCCCTCTCGCAAGGCCTCGGCCTGTGACTTGGGTGGTGGTGATGGTGGGGCGGCGGGGGGGGGGGGCACCGTAAGTTTGCAAAAGCAGCAGAGACAGGCGGTGTCTGGGGTAGCGGGGGGTGGAGGGGCACGTCCACTGGGGTGTCCGCGAGGTGTCCACCTTCCCTCCCCCCGCCCTTCCACCGCGAGGACGCAACCCCGTCCGGGACCGGCCCAAGTGAGGACGCGGCAGCCGCCGCCGCCACCGCCGAGGCCGAGGCCGGCGGGCGCCCCTCCCCCACCGGGCCGGCGCAAACCGCCGCGGCGTCGCGAGCCGCCGGGCACCAACGCCAGGCCTCACCGCCCGAGCCCGCCGCACGGCCGGCCGGGCGGGAGGACGAGGACGAGGACGAGCTGGGCGTCCTGAGGAGGTGACGGCGCGGCGGGCGGGCGGGCGGGCGGGCGGCCTGCTCGCCTCTCTCGCTCACACACACCCTCGAGGCGAGGCCGCGCACGGCCCGTTACTCCCTCGTCGCCCCCGCCGCCGCCGTCCTCTCGGCTCACCGTAGAGGTGAGGAAGAACCACGGAGCTCTCCGCCACACACACACACACACACACACACACACACACACACTCCGGCTCCGGCCGCGAAAGGCCGCGGGGGAGGACGGACGGGGGGGTGACGGAGGGGAAGACGGCCTGAGGACTTACTCGGGGGTCGGGTGCTCGGGATCGTAGAAATCCCCCATCTTCGGAGGCGGCTGCGGCGGCAGCTGCTTCATCGGGAGCCGCTAGAAAGAGAGAGAGAGAGAGGAGAAGGAGAAGAGTCGGCGGCGACGCGAACCCCCTCCGCCGCGGCGAAAGGCGACGCGGGGGAGGGGACGGGAGGGGAGGAGGCCGTGGGTCCGATGGCGGCGGCGGCGGCGGCCCGCGTCGCTGGCTCGCTGGCTCCCTCCCTCTCCCTCCCTCCCTCCCTCCGGCGCCCGCCCGCCTGCCCGCCGCGCTCTCTCTCTCTCGCTCGCTCGCTCGCTCTCTCTCTCTCTCCCCCCCCCCTCATACAGTCACTCCCGGGAACGACGAGCGAGCACCCCACCCGCCCTTCAGCCTGAGCAGGCCCGGCCCCTTAAAGAGACACACACGCGTACCGGAGCGGCCGACCCGCCGCCAGTCGGCACGCCGAGCAGCTGCCGCTCGACCCCCTCGGCAGGGGCGGGGTGCGCACATACACACTCTCTCTCCCTCTCCTTTTCTCCCTCTCCTTTCTCTCTCTCCTTTCTCTCTCCTTTCTTTCTCTCTCTCTCTCTCTCTCTCTCTCTCTCTCTCTCTCTCTCTCTCTCTCTCTCTCTCGGGTTAGGCCCGGCCCGGCCTGCGGGCTTTCCCGGAACAATAAGTCCCGGGGCCAACTTGTTGTAAGGCGGGTGCAAGAGCTGGAGGAACAGCGGCCGCCGCGGCAGCATCGCGAACCCTCCCTGTCTCGGCGATGTCCCGGGGAAACAGCTCCCCCCACCCCCGGAGCCGCCGGAACACTCTTCCTTCCACGAAACCCCTCCGGAATCGGCCGCTGGACGACGCGGAGAGCACGCTCCCCCCCCCACACCCCACCACCGCCACCGCCACCCCAAGATTCGCCCTGCTCCGAGGTAGCGCAGCTGCTGCTCCGCCAGGGCCGCTCGCCCCTTAATGCCTCTCCTTTTCTCTCCCTCTCTCTGTCTCGCCATCTGGAAACGTAGCTAAGCCTGGGATGTGCTTCCAGGCCGGGGCTCCCCGGGCTTGCCCTCCAGTCTCCCACCGCCCATCTCAAGGCTGTGTCCATGCCACCTCCTACTTTTTTTCCACCACCTCTGCGCAGTGTTCGGCCCTCCTCCCCCAAAGTCTACAACTCCTTCTGTTTTTAAGGCCTTGTCCTTGGAAAAAGCAAAAAAGGTTATTGAATTACTTTCTTACCAAAAAAAAAAAAAAAAAAAATGAACCGGTGAAGTAGGGTAGCTTGAAGCTACAATGTTTTAGTTTTTGGAAGGAGGTAGATTGCATAAACTATGAGTTAAAATTTTTCACTTGATTATTTTGTGACGGTTCATAGGTTGTGTGTGTGTGTTTTGGAGAGGTAGCCATTAAATTTGAATTGGATTTTACTAATAAACTGAAATGTAATCTTAGAGAATAAAAGTCCTTCACTAGCTAACTTTTTAAATATATTCTTTGGGGCTGGAGAGATGGCTTAACGGTTAAGTCACTTGCCTGCGAGGCCTAAGGACCCAGGTTTGATTCCCCAGTACCCATGTAAGCCAAATGCACATGGTGTTGCATACGTTTGGAGTTTGCTTGCAGTGGCTAGAGGTCCTGGCACTCCGATTCTCTGTTTCTCAGTTTGCAAATAAAAGAAAAAGGGCTGGAGAAGCCGGGCATGGTGACACATGACTTTAATTACAGTTTAGCAGTTAAAGGGCTTGCCTACAAAGCCAAAGAACCCAGGTTCAATTCCACAGGACCCAAGTAAAACAGAAGCACAAGGTGGCTCTAGTGCCCTAATTCCCTACCCCCTTTACTTTCACTTTTTTGTTTTGTTTTTCCAAGGTAAGAGTCTCATTGTATTCCAGCTGACCCAAACTCACTTTGTAGTCCCAGGCCCTGAAACTCCCAGTGATCCTTCTACCTTTGCCTCCCAAATGCTGGGATTAAAGGTGTGCACTACCATGCCTGACCTAAAAATTTATTTTTGTTTTTAAACTTGTGTGCTGGTTTGAATGTAAAATGCCGCCCCCCCCCCACAGGTCAATGTATTTGAATACTTAATCCCCAGATGTGGCATTGTTCAAGGAAGGTTATGGAACCTTGCTAGAGGAAATGTGTCACTGGGGGTAGGCCTTGATGTTTTAGAACTCATCCCCACTTCTTGTTGTCTCTGTCTGTCTCTTTCTCTGTCCTTTGCCCCTGTTGATGTGGCAGTGACGCACGTTGTCTGTTCCTGCCATGCTTCCCCACCACGATAGACTCCTCAAACTTAAAGCTGAAATGAACCCATTGCTTCCTAAGCTGCTTCTAGTGGAGTATTTTGTTCCAGCAACAAGAAAGTAATTGAGTCTTGTTATATAGCCACGGCTGACTTGGAACTCAGTAAATAAAGATCCTCCAGCTGGGCATTGCGACGCACACATGCGTTTAATTCCAACAGTCAGGAGGCAGAGGTAGGAGGATCACTGTGACCCTGAGGCCACCCTGAGACTACATAGTGATTCCAGGTCAGCCTGTGCTAGAGTGAGACCCTACCTTGGGATGGGGGGAGGGGAAGAAAATGTGGAGTGTACATAGTTGTTGGAATTTGGAGAGCAAATTCAGGGCAGGGTCCTTAAGAATAACTCACAGAGGGCTGGAGAGATGGCTTAGCGGTTAAGGTGTTTGCCTGTGAAGCCTAAGGACCCCGGTTCGATTCACCAGGTCCCACATAAGCCAGATGCACAAGGGGGCGCACGCATCCGGAGTTCGTTTGCAGTGGCTAGTAGCCCTGGTGCGCCCATTCTCTCCCTCTCTCTCTCTTTCCATCTCTCTGTCATAAATAAATAAATAAATAAATAAATAAATAAATAAGAATAACTCACAGAATAACAAAAAGACTAACTCCAGGACAGAAAGAAGTGGCAGAGGAGGTGGGAATAAATTATGGGTGTTAAGAGATCTAATATACGGCATACTTACAAAGCCAGAAATAACAAGAGAACATTGTAGATCAATCACCATCTTTCCATTAAAATGTAAACATCACAAGAGCATGGACTTGGGGTGGTTCATAATGGTGCCTCTTGCAAGGTAAGAGGGTTAGTAGTTTGCAATGAGTACATAAATTAGTGTACATTTAATATGTTTGGGTTTATTTTATTTATTTGCAAGGAGAGAGAGAGAGAGAATGGATACATACACCAAGGCCTCTAGCCACTTTGTACATTGGCTTTATGTGGGTACTGGGGACTTGAACCTGGGTGAGATCTAGGTCAGCCTTAGCTAGAATAAGACTCTACCTTGAAGAAACTAAAACAATAAAAAGAACCAAGTATACAAGAATGTTGTGAGCTGGAATGGTGGTGCATACCTGTAATACCAGCACTCAGGAGGCAGAGATAGGATTGCCATGAGTTTGAGGCCACCCTGAGACTACATAGTTAGTGAATTCCAGGTCAGCCTGGGCTAGAGCAAGACCATACCTCAAGAAAAAAAAAAAAAAAAAAAAAAAAAAAAAGAGGGCTGGGGAGATGGCTTAGCAGTTAAGGCACTTAACTGCAAAGCTAAAGAACCTAGATTTGATTCCTCAGGACTCATGTAAGCCAGATGTACAAGGTGGTGCATGTGTCTAGAGTTGGTTTGCAGTGGCTGGAGGCCCTGGCACACCCATTTTCTCTCTACCCACTTCTCTCTCTCTGCTTCTTTCTCTCCCTCTCAACTTAATAATATTAAAAAGACATTTTTAAAAGATTTTTTTAAAAGCCTGGTATGGTAGCACACACCTGTAATCCCAGCACTCAGGAGGCTGAGGTAGGAGGATTGCTGTGAGTTCGTGGCCACCCTGAGACTATATAGTGAATTCCAGGTCAGCCAGGGCTAGAGTGAAACCCTACCTCAAAAAAACAAAAAGATGAAATAAATAAAAGAAAGAATGTTTTTACTAGGTTTTTTTCACTGTGTTAACCTTATCCTCCCTGCAGTTACCCAACATGCAGGGAAGTGATTGCTGAGTATACTTGTCTTTCATTTTGTTTTGGATCTTGGCACGCTTGTAGAAAACTCATCTCAGTGCTGGGGAAATGGCTCAGCAGTTAAAGGGATTTACTTGCAAAGCCTTCTGACCTGGGTTCAATTCCTGGCCAGCCTCATGAAGCTGGACAGGCATTCATTTGCAGTGGCAGTAACTGGTATGCCCATACAAACACAAAAACCTGTGCAAATTTTTAAAAAAGATATTTTAAATAATTTGCAGAGGCAAGAGAGAACTCATCTCCAGAATTTCTCTGCATCTCCCTACCCCAAATTTGTTTCTTTCAACAGAGTATGAAAGTGGTCAAGAATTTTCCAGTTTTACACATGAATAAACTAGTGATTTACAGGTTAAAGTACAAGTGGGTTACATCACTAAAGAGTGGCAAAGCCAAGATTTGAATGAATCAAGTTATCTGATGCAATAATTTTAGGCAAAAAAAAAAAAAAATCTGAAACTTCAACAAAAAATAACTCAGGCTGAGCATGGTGGCACACGCCTTTAATCCCAGCACTCAGGAGGCACAGGTAGGAGGATTGATGTGAATTCAAGTCCACCCTGAGACTACAGAGTGAATTCCAGGTCAGCCTGGGCTGGAGTGAGACCCTACCTCAAAAAACAAAATAAATTTTTAAAGGGGGAAAGGGATTAGGATATAGTTTACTGGTAGAACACCTGCAGGAGACCCTGCACTACTAAAGAAGAAAAATATCCTTTTGAATTGACTGGTGCACTCATGACCTCGAGGTGGATCTAATACCCCCACAAGACCAGCAGGGTTATGAGCCCATCAACCATCAACATGAGGATTGAAGAGGACAAAAGGAAATAAGAGGAGGGCCTTCAGGGAATAGTGTGAAGGGGGAAAGGGGACCAAAAAGGATAAAGGAGCCGGGCATGGTGGCGCACACCTTTAATCCCAGCACTCAGGAGGCAGAGGTAGGAGGATCGCAGTTGGTTTGAGGCCACCCTGAGACTACATAGTGAATTCCAGGTCAGCCTGAGCTTGAGTGAGACCATACCTCGGAAAAACAAAAATAAAAAAAGGATACAGGAACATGACCATATTACTGTATGTTCTTATATTAAAGTTCTCAATTTAAGGAGCTGGAGAGATGGCTTAGCGGTTAAGGCATTTGCCTACAAAGCCAAAAGACTCAGGTTCGATTCCCCAGGACCTACATAAGCCAGATGCACAAGGGGGCACGCATGCATCTGGAGTTCATTTGCAGTGGCTAGAGGCCCTGGAGTGACCTTTCTCTCAAATAAAATATTTTTAAAGTTTAAAAAAAAATAATTTTAAGCTGGGTGTGGTGGCTCATGCCTTTAATCCCAGCACTCGGGAGGCAGAGGTAGGAGGATCGCCATGAGTTCAAGGCCACCCTGAGAATACAGAGTGAATTCCAGGTCAGCCTGGGCTAGAGTGAGACCCTACCTCAAAAAAAAAAAAAAAAATTAATTATGAAGCCGGGCGTGGTGGCGCACGCCTTTAATCCCAGCACTCGGGAGGCAGAGATAGGAGGATCGCCGTGAGTTCGAGGCCACCCTGAGAATACAGAGTGAATTCCAGGTCAGCCTGAGCTAAAGTGGGACCCTACCTAGAAAAACCAAAAAAAAAAAAAAAAAAATTAATTATGAGCCAGACATGGTGGCGCATGCCTTTAATCCCAGCACTCGAGAGGGAGAGGTAGGAGGATTGCCGTGAGTTCAAGGACACCCTGAGACTACAGAGTGACCCTACCTCGAAAAACCAAATAATTTTAAAAAGGGAGTTTTGGAGGGATAGCTTAGCGGTTAAGGCATTTGCCTGCAAAGCCAAAGGACCCAAGTTCAATTCCCCAGGACCCACGTTAGCCAGATGCACAAGGGGGTGCACACATCTGAAGTGCAGTGATTGGAGGCCCTGGCGTGCCCATTCTGTCTCTTTCTCTCTCTCTCCCCCTCTCTCTCTGTCAAATATTTTTTTTAAGTTCTCAATTTAAGAGCCGGGTGTGGTGGCACACATCTTTAATCCCAGCATTTGGGAGGCAGAGGTAAGAGGATTGCTGTGAGTTCAAGGCCACCCTGAGACTAAATAGTGATTTCCAGGTCAGCCTGGACTAGAGTGAGACCCTAGCTCAAAAAAAGAAAAAACTCAATTTAAGTGACTGCTGGGTATGATGGTGGTGCATGCCTTTAATCCCAGCCCTCACAAGGAAGCAGAGGTAGGATCAGGATCTCTGTGAATTTGAGGCCAGTCTGGGACTACAGAGTGCATTCCAGATCAGCCTGGACTAGAGCAAGACCTTATCTACAAACAATAAAAAGGGGGGGCTGAAGCTGGGCATGGTGGCGCACGCCTTTAATCCCGGCCCTCAGGAGGCAGAGGTAGGAGGATCACTGTGAGTTCCAGGCCACCCTGAGTTGCATAGTTAATTCCAGGTCAGCCTGGGCTAGAGTGAAACCCTACATCAAAAAACCAAAAAAATAAAAATAAGGCCTGGAGAGCTGGGCGTGGTGGCACACACCTTTAATCCTAGCACTTGGGAGGCAGAGGTAGGAGGATTGCGTGAGTTCAAGGCCAGCCTGAGACTACAGAGTGAATTCCAGGTCAGCCTGGGCTAGAGCAAGGCCCTACCTCAAAAAAAAAAAAAAAAAAAGTCCCTAAATATGCCTCAGGGTCCCCACACATTGAAAGGTGGGTGGGGATATCAGCCAGGCTCCTCCATGGAGACTTTAATGGGGGTACTTGAGACTCCACCTGGCTCATGGGCCTCGAGATTGAGTACTGGCAACTTTGTGTACTTGGAAAGCAGTTTATGAGCAGTCCCAGCCAAGAATCCTACAAAGGGTGGAAAATAAGGAACTCTTGACTGTCCAGGGGAGCTCATATTGCTGAGAGTAAGGGAGCACCCAGGATGCATATTCTACTAAACTGAAGCCTGGTGACATCTGGTCCCTCTGTCTCCTCAGCAGAACCAAACAGTGGAGAGTGTTGCTCCATCACATCAGCCTAACACCACATGACATCAGGGGGCTGGAGTGTATCACATATTAATAAAACCAGTATCACAAAAGGACATGAAAGGATGACAAAAGAAGTCAAGTAAGCCAGGTGTGATGGCACACACCTTTAATCCCAGCACTTGGGAGGCAGAAGTAGGATCACCATAAATTCCAGGCCACCCTGAGACTACATAGGGAATTCCAGGTCAACCTGAGCTAGAGTGAAACTCTATCTAGAAAACCCAAAAAGAAAAAAGATATCAAACTCATATTAGATTCCATTAGCTAGAGTGAAACCTACCTAGAACAAAAAGTGCCAGGTGGTGGAACTCACTTATAATCCCAGCACTTGGAGATAGAGGCAGGAGGATTGGGAGTAGGTTCAACTCAGAGACCCTGCCTCAGTAAAGTGGAGAGCAACAAAGTAGCTTCTATATGCACTCATGTACATGTACACAAACATCCATCCACACATGTGCCCCCACACACATGTATACAACACATGCACTCACACTACGTACATAAATACATACAAAAAAAAGTTCAGCAGATATGGTGGCACATGCCTTTAATCCCAGCACTGGCAAAGCTGAGGTAGGAAAATCACTGTGAGTCTGAGACCAGCCTGGACTAGAGAACCTGCCTTTAAAAAAACAACAAAAGCCGGGCGTGGTGGCGCACGCCTTTAATCCCAGCACTCGGGAGGCAGAGGTAGGAGGATCACTGTGAGTTTGAGGCCACCCTGAGACTACATAGTTAATTCCAGGTCAGCCTGGGCCAGAGTGAGACCCTACCTCGAAAAAAAAAAAATAAATTAAATAAATAAATTAATAAATAATAAACAGCAAAAAAAAAAAAAAAAAACAGGGCTGGAGAGATGGCTCAGCAGATACAGTGCTTGCCTGCAAAGCCTAAGACCCTCATTCAATTCCCAAGTACCCATGTAAAGACAGGTGCACAAAGTGGTACATGTGTCAAATTTGTTTGCAGTGGCCAGAGCCCCTGGTGTCCCCATTCTCTCTCCCTCTTTTTCCTCTCCTGGCTTGCAAATAAACAACCTTACAGAAACAACCAAAAAATAAAACAGACATGGTGGCACACCACTTTAATCCCAGCATTCAAGAGGCAGAGGTAGGACTGCTGTGAGTTTGAGGGCACCCTACGACTACATAGTGAATTCCAAGACCCACATAAACATTTGGGCATTTCCCCTTATGTCTAACCACAGTGACTTAGGGTAGCTGAAAAGGGAGTGTTTCCAATGACAACTCGTAGAAATAAACCAGGGAAATGGCTCAGCAACTAAAGGTGCTTCCTTAAGCCTGCCTGCATCCACATAAAACCAGATGTGGAAAAATGGTACATGTGTCTGGAATTTATTTATAACAGCAAGAAACCCAGGGGGTGGGGCACGTGTGCACACACACATGCACATAGTTTTTTAAAAAATTGCCAAACTAGCCGGGTGTGGTGGCGCATGCCTTTAATCACAGCACTTGGGAGGCAGAGGTAGGAGGATCGCTGAGAGTTCGAGGCCACCCTGAGACTACATAGTTAATTCCAGGTCAGCCTGGACCAGAGTGAGACCCTACCTAAAACCAAAAAAAAAAAAAAAAAAAATTGCCAACCTAGAGCCGGGCATGATGGTGCACGCCTTTAATCCCAGCACTTGGGAGAAAGAGATAGAAGGATTGCCATGAGTTCCAGGCCACCCTGAGACTATATAGTGAATTCCAAGACAGCCAGGGCTAGAGCAAGACCCTACCTCAAAAAACCAACCAACAAACAAGCGGGGCGTAGTGCTGCAAACCTTTAATCTCAGCACTCAGGAGGCAGAGGTAGGAGGACTGCCATAAATTCAAAGCCACCCTGAGACTACACAGTGAATTCCAGGTCAACCTGAGCTAGAGTGAGACCCTACCTCGAAAAAACAAAAAGAATTGGCAAATTCCAGCATCAATAAGAGACTGTGGATCAAGAAAGAATGGGTAAAAGGGTGATAGAGTCTGACACCTGACATTCTACTCCTGCCGCTGCAGACAAGCATACCCATACCCACCTGGCTAACATGTGTCCTGAGGAATCGAACCTAGGTCCTTTGGCTTTGCAGGCAAATGCCTTAACCGCTAAACCATCCCCTCCAGCCTTTTTTTTTTTTTTTTTTTTTTTTTGGTTTTTCGAGGTAGGGTCTCACTCTGGCCCAGGCTGACCTGGAATTAACTATGTAGTCTCAGGGTGGCCTTGAACTCACAGCTATCCTCCTACCTCTGCCTCCCGAGTGCTGGGATTAAAGGCATGTGCCACCACGCCCAGTTCCTCCAGCCTTTAAAAAAAATATTTATTTTTATTTATTTGACAGAGAGAAAAAAAATTTCTTTTGGTGTTTCGAGGTAGGGTCTCTAGCTCAGGCTGACCTGGAATTCACTATGTAGTCTCAGGGTAGCCTCAAACTCACGGCGATTCTTCTACCTCTGCCTCCCGAGTGCTGGGATTAAAGGCATGCACCACTACGCCCAGCTCTAGAGAAAATATTTTTTAAAAGAGGGGCTGGAGAGATGGTTTAATGGTTAAGGTGCTTGTCTGCAAAGCCAAAGGATCCAGGTTCAATTCTCCAGGAACCACATAAGCCAGATGCACAGATGGTGTATGTGTCTGGAGTTCCTTTTCAGTAGCTGGAGGCCCCAAATATATAAAGGAGTTCTGGGCTGGAGAGATACCTTAGTGGTTTAAGGTATTTGCCTGCAAAGCCAAAGGATCCTGGTTCCTGGTTCGATTCTCCAGGACCCACATTAGCCAGATGCACAAGGGGGTGCATGTGTCTGCAGTTAGTTTGCGGTGGCTGGATGCCCTGGCGCACCCATTCTCGCTCTCTGCTTCTTTCTATCTCTCAGATAAATCTCAGATAAATAAATAAATAAATATTTTTTTAAAAAAAGGAGTTTGGCCGGGCGTGGTGGCGCACACCTTGAATCCCAGCACTTGAGAGGCAGAGGTAGGAGGATCGCTGTGAGTTCGAGGCCACCCTGAGACTACAAAGTTAATTCCAGGTCAGCCTGGGCCAGAGTGGTGAGACCCTACCTCGAAAAACCAAAAAAAAAAAAAAAAAAATGGAGTTTGGAAAAGCCAGGCATGGTGGTACACGCCTTTAATCCCAGCATTCGGGAGGCAAAAATAGCCGGATCATCCTAAATTGGAGGCCACCCTGAGAATACAGAGTGAATTCCAGGTCAGCCTGGGCTAGAGTGAGACCCTATCTTGAAAAAACAAACAAAATAGGAGTTCTGCACACATACTTACACTCGGTGAGTGTGAAATGGAGAATTCTGCCTTCACTTCATGCTCAGCTTCAACCACCAGTGGGATCAAACCTCCACTCCAGTGGATCTGACCGCACTGAAACAGCTGGACAAAGAGCAGATTAGAAAACTAGTGGAAGTGCTGTTGGCACAGTCCAGGTCTAGAAAAAAAAAATGATAATGGATTGCTTCAGAATGAGAACAAGCATTTAGGGATGGCCAAGTGACACATGCCTTTAATCCCAGGAGGCAAAGGTAAGAGGATCACTGAGTTTGAGGCCAGCCTGGAACTATATAGTAAATTCCAGGCCATCCTTGGCTGGAGACCCTATCTTAAAAAACAAACAAGCCAGGCATGGTGGCACACACCTTTAATCCCAGCACTCAGGAGGCAGCGGCAGGTGGATCACCATGAATTCGAGGCCACCCTGAGACTACATAGTGAATTCCAGGTTAGCCTGGACTAGAGTGAGACCCTTCCTCGAAAAGCCAGAAAAAAAAAAGCAAATTTACTTTTAGTGCTGGGTGGAGACTACAGAGGCAACTCAGAGCTCTGGGGCTATGGAAACAGAAGAAGCTCTGAGAGCCCTGGAGCTATGAAGACGGGGATCTGAGAGCCTTGGGGCTGTGGAGATGGGAGAGGAAACTCTGAGAGCCCTGGGGTTGTGTTAACAGGACATTGAGAGTCCTGGGACTGTGTCCGTTTCAGTTAGAGATTGAGGCCCAAAGAGAACCAAGAGATGCCACCTCACCCTGGCACAAGAATGGAACGGAACTCATGTGTGATAGACAATGATCTGCAGTGTCCCCTGCTGCCCTTAGTCTAGCATGCTACCTGGATGGGCCAGCCAATGTGGGCTGTCTCTGGCATTCACCCTCTAAATCTACAAACCAATAAACTCTTCCCCTTGCAGACCTGAACCTAAAACTATAAAAGCTGTGTTCAGCCTCCTCCCCTTCTCTCTTTGTGCGACTCTCTGGATTACCTCCTATCTGCTCAGCTCTGACACATAAGTCTGACTTCTAACCCCACCCAGCTAGGAGAGCATAACTTTGAAAGAGGCAGAGAGAGAAAGAATGAGTGGTGCATAAGGGCCTCCAGCCACTGCAAACGAACTCTAGATGCATGATCCCGCTTGTGCATCTGGCTTACTTGTTTCCTGGAGGGTCAAACCGGGATCCTTTGGCTTTGGAAGCAAATGCCTTAACTACTAAACCATCTCTCCAGCCCCCTAAATTTTTAAAATTTACTTATTTATATATATATTTGTGTGTGTGTGTGTGTGTGTGTGTGTGTGTGTTGTTTTTTTCCGAGGTAGGGTCTCACTCTAGCCCAGGCTGTCCTGGAAATCATTATGTAGTCTCAGGGTGGCCTCGAACTCCCAGCGATCCTCCTACCTCTGGCTCCCAAGTGCTGGGGTTAAAGGCGTGCGCCACCACGCTCGGCTATTTTGGTTTTTCGGAGGTAGGGTCTCCCTCTAGCCCAGACTGAACTTGGAACTCACTAGGTAGTCTCAGGGTGGCCTTGAATCACAGGGATCCTCCTACCTCTGCCTCCCAAGTGCTGGAATTAAAGGCGTTTAAATAATTTTTTAAAAATTTTATTTATTTGAGAGAAAGAATGGGCACTTCAGCCTTTCAGGGCCTTCTGCGACTGGAAATGAACTCCAGCAGCACTGTATGCAGACACAGCACATCACTGAAAACATCATGGGGATCTCCGCAAGTTCAAGGCCACCCTGAAAGTACCTAGTGAATTCCAGGTCAGCCTGGGTTAGAGTGAGACCCTACCTCGATATAAAAACAAACAAAAAAAAATTTTTTTTTTTAAATCATGCTGTCTCTGAAAAGCTTTCAGAAGTGGCAGAAGACAGCTGGGCATGGTGGTGCACGCCTCTAATCCCAGAACTTGGGAGGCCGAGGTATGAGCATTGCCGTGAGTTGGAGGCTACCATGAGACTACATAGTAAGTTCCAGGTCAGCCTGAGCTACAGTGAGACCCTACCTAGAAAAACAAAACAAAACAAAAAAAGAGGTGGCAGAAGGTAAAACTCCTGTTCCTGAAAACTAAGTAGTTTCCTCTCCCAACTTGTTTGACATCTGTGAAAATGAAAACCATATCAAGATCAGGTGCGGTGGCCCATACCTTTAATCCCAGCATTTGGAAGGCTGAGGTACGAAGATTTCTGTGAGTTCAAGGGCAGCCTGGACTACAGAATGAATTCCAGGTGAACCTAATCTACAGTAAGACCATACCTTGAAAAAATAAAACAGAAATATTTAAACTAAAAAAAATATTTAAACTGCTTTTAAAAAAAGGCAAAAGCCGGGTGTGGTGGCACACGCCTTTCATCCCAGCACTCAGGAGGCAGAGATAGGAGGATCAATGTGAGTTCAAGGCCACCCTGAGACTACACAGTTGCGTCCAGGTCAGCCTGAGCCAGAGTGACACCCTACCTCGAAAAACCAAAAAAAAAAAAAAAAAAAGGCAATTAAACCGGGTGTGGTGGCGCACACCTTTAATCCCAGCACTCGGGAGGCAGAGGTAGGAGGATTGCTGTGAGTACAAGGCCACCCTGAGACTACATAGTGAGTTCCAGGTCAGCCTGGACTAGAGTGAGACCCTACTTCGAAAAAAAAAAAAAAAAAAAAAAAAAAAAAAAGGCAATTCTGACATTTGTTTCTTTTTGTAAACAACAGGGGTCTGAGATAGAATCTTTTTTTTGGGGGGTTTCAAGGGTTTCACTCTAGCCCAGGCTGACCTGGAATTAACTATGTAGTCTCAGGGTGGCCTCGAATTCATGGTGATCCACCTACCTCTGCCTCCTGAGTGCTGGGATTAAAGGCAAGCATCACCATAGCCAACCCCCAGAATCTTTTTTTTTTTTTTTTTTTTTTTTTTTTTTTTTATGGTTTCCGAGGTAGGGTCTCACTCTAGCTCAGGCTGACATGGAATTCACTATGTAGTCTCAGGGTGGCCGCAAACTCATGGCAATCCTCCTACCTCTGCCTCCCTAGTGCTGGGATTAAAGGCGTGCACCACCACGCCTGGCCTATAATCTATTTTTAATTGTTCTGTATATTTGCAGTAGAGTGGTTTTCCACAGTTGTGTATATGTATGTATGCATGTGTATGTATACTTATTTATTTGTGACAGGGAAAGAGAAAGTGAGAATGGGCGTGCCAGGGCCTCTAGCCACTGTAAAGGAACTCCAGATGCATACGTCACCATGTGCATCTGGCTTACATGGGACCTGGAGAATCAAACCTGAGTCCTTCCCCTTAACCGCTAAGCCATCCAGTCCTGTATTTGGTATTTTAAGGTAAGGTCTTGCTCTTGCCAAGGCTGACTAGAATTCACTATGTAGTCTCAAGCTGGCCTCGAAATCATGGTGATCATATTTCTGCCTCCTGAGTGCTGGGATTAAAGGCCTGCACAGAGAGCCGGGTGTGGTGCCGCACACCTTTAATCACAGCACTGGGGAGGCAGAGGTAGGAGGATCTCTGTGAGTTCAAGGCCAGCCTGAGACTACATAGTGAATTCCAGGTCAGCCTGAGCTAGAGTGAGACCCTACCTCGAAAAACCAAAATAAATTATTAAATTAATAAAAATTTTAAAGGCGTGTACAGAGCCCAGGATTGAGCTTTTGGAGACAGTTTTTACAGATAATAAAAAATGATAAACCACTACCTTTCAGATGACACATGCTTGTAATCTGAACACTCTGGAGGCAGAGGCAAGAGGACTGCCACAAATTCAAGACTGGGCTTAGTGAGTTGAAGGCTAGCCTTGGTAATGTAGCAAGACTGTTTTAAAAAAAGAAAGAAAGAAAAAAAAAAACAGCAGGGTGTGGTGGCATATGTCTTTAATACCAGCACTTGGAAGGCAGGGGTAGGAGGATCATTGTGATTTCAAAGCCAGCCTGAGACTACATAGTGGACTTCTAGGTCAGCCTGGGCTACAGTGAGACCCTGCCTCAAAAACCCACGTAAGCCAGACGCACAAGGTGATACATGCACACAAGGTGGTGCACACATCTGGAGTTCCACTGCAGTGGCTAGAGGCCCTGGCAGGCCAATTCCCTTTCTCTTTCTCTCTTTCTTGATTTTTCTTTATCTCTCATAAAATAATAAATAAAAGCTAGGCATGGTGGTGTACACCTTTAATCCAAGCACTCAGGAGGCAGAGATAGGAGGAGCACTGTGAGTTTAAGGCCACCCTGAGACTACACAGTGAATTTCAGATCAGCCTGGGCTAGAATGAGACCCTACCTGGAAAAAACAAAATAAATTATTAAATTAATAAAATTTTTAAAATGAAAAAAAATCGTGGTAGCTCATGCCTTTTATCCTGGCATTTGGGAGGCAAAGGGAGGAGGATCACAACTTTGAGGCCAGCCTGGGACTATAGAGTGAGTGCCAGGTCAGCCTACCTCAAAAAAAAAAAAAAAAAAAAAACCAAGGTCCAAGGGCCAGACATCACCCATCAGGTGTTATCTAGAGTATTATCTCTCATGGTTTATTTATTTCATTTTTTTATAAATAAAATACCCACCTTTTTTGTTTTGTTTTGTTTTGAATTCCAGGCTGACCTGGAATTCACTATCTGTCTCAGGGTGGCCTTGAACTCTCAGCAATCCTCCTACCTCTGCCTCCGGAGTGCTGAGATTAAAGGTGAGTGCCACCACACCCGGCTTGGTTTGGTTTTTCTTTCAAGGTAGGGTCTCACTCTAGCCCAGGCTATGTAGTCTCAGGCTGGCCTCAAACTCACAGCAATCCACCTACCTGTGTCTTCTGAGTGCTGAAATTAAAGGCATCTCACAGCTTCTCATACATAGCAAGGCTTCTCCCACTGCCAGGTTATACCAATATTGGCCCCAATCATAACATCCTGGACTTTTTCAAGGGTGTCAGGTGGAGGATTGCTCATAGAGCATTCAAGTTTAAGGCCGAGGCCCTGTCCTCAACAACAGGAGGAAAGACTTTAAGGAAGCTTTGAAACTTCTCACCCAGCCTAGGGAGGGATGCACTGGTTAGTCAGGAAGCCTGCATGGGGGCTGAGTTTATCAGTGCAAAACAGTGAGCATTTCCTTTTGCTACCACCACCAAGAGCACAAGCCCTTAAGAGACTGAGAACCTGATTCAAGAGTAACGCTTTCTCTTCCTTGCTCAACCCTGACAATGTGACTCCCTGTTCCTGTTCAGAGTAATTTGGCCACCTTCACTTGTGCTTATCTGCAGTCACACACTGAAACAGAAACAGAAGAGGAAGGATGGGGGCTGGGGAATAGGGCTGAAACAGAAACAGAAGAGGAAGGATGGGGGTTCAAGGAAGTTAATTCCAGGGGCCTGGACCAGAGTGAGACAGTTCAAAAACCAAAAAAAAAAAAAAAAAAAAAAAAAAAAAAAAAGCACTTGCTTACAAAGCCTGCCAACCTGGGTTCAAGTCCCTAGTACCCACATAAATAAAGCCAGATGCACAAGGTGGCACATGCATCCGGAGTCTGCAGTGGCAGGAGGCCCTGATACATGTGTGCTTGCACGCGCATACACACACACTCTCTCTCAATCTCTGTTCACAAATAAAGATATTTTAAAGAGAAAAGTTATGATACAAAGTGGCCTTGATATTCATGACCTCACAATGCCTGACACTACCAACACAAGACCTTCACAACAGGAGGAAAAGATAATGACATCAAAATAAGAGACCATCGGGTGGACCTGGAATTCATAGATATTCTATGTAGTCTTGGGCTGGCCTTAAACTCACAGCAATCCTCCTACCTCTGTCTCCTGAGTGCTGGTATTAAAGACATATGCCACCACACCTGGCTCAAGTGCTACTTTTTTGCATCTGGCTCACATAGGCAGCATAGGAACTGAACCTGGCCTGGCAGGCTTTGCAAACTTTTATAGCCTTTGAGCCATCTTCCCAGCCCCTACTACTTTTGTGTGTGTGTGTGTGTGTGTGTGTGTGTGTGTGTGTGTGTGGTGTTGGGGATGGAATGGAAAGCCTTGTGCATGCTAGGCAAGTGTTCTGCCACTAAGTTACACCCGGCCCCACCCTTTTTTTTTTTTTTTTTTTTTTTTGGCAACACTAGGGATCACTCACTAGGTAAGGCTCTAACACTGAGCTACATCCTCAGCTTGAGTCTCAGTTCTTTTTCTTTTTTTTTCTTCCTGTTATTTATTTATTTATTTGAGAGAGAGAGAAAGAAAGGGAGAGAGAGAAACAGAGAGAGGAAGAATGAGTGTGCCAGGGTCTACAGTCACTGCAAACGAACTCCAGATGCATGCACCCCTTTGTGCATCTGGCTTACATGGGTACTGGGAAATCAAACCAAAGTCCTTTGGCTTTGCAGGCAAGTGTCTGAACCGCTAAACCATCTCTTCAACCCTCTTTTTTAATTTTTTTAATGAGTGGACAGAGAGGAGAGAGAGAATTGCCATGCCAGGGCCTCCAGCCACTACAATTGAACTCCAGATGCGTGCACCACCTTGTGTGCATGTGCGACATTGTACGCTTGCATCACTTTGCACTTCTGGCTTATGTGGGACCTGGAGTCAAACCTAGGTCCTTAAGGCTTCACAGGCAAGTGCCTTATCTGCTAAGCCATCTGCCAGCCAGCCTTTGAGTTTCAGATCTAACCTCACATGTACACGAACAAGATATCCTTTCAGACAGGAAATAAAACAGATCTTGGATGAGTACTAAAACTCCACACTAGAAAATAATTTTATCCTGTTTTTACATTTAAGATAACAAGTTAAAATCAAAAGTGTTCTGTAGAGATGAGCAACGGTGTCCTTTTGAGAATGCTCATTGTGTGTCCTCTGGGCTGAGTCACAAGCCTTGCAGGAGAACGACTGGAGCTGCACGCAGGTGGTTTAGCAACTCCTCTAGAATAGTCTAGAGCTGCTGGCCTTGTCCTTCAAGGTTCCAGTGATGAGACTATTTTTTGTGTGTCTGCTGGAGGCCCATCATGGTTTTTAAATAATTGTGCTGGAAGGAGAGAAAAGGGGAATTGAGGAGATGTGGACTTCACAGGGACACAGAAGCTCCCATCCCCCCCCCCCCCCGCATTCTTCCTGCAAACAAAAGAGTTTGGACAAAAATTTGTTCTAGCCTGGCATGTTAGCACATGCCTTTAATCCCAGCAAATGGGAGGCAGAGGTAGGAGGATCATTGAGAGTTCAAGTCCACCCTGTGATTATATAGTGAATTCTAGGTCAGCCTGAGTTAGAGCAAGACCCTACCTCGAAAAACCAAAACAAAATTGCTCTGAACAGCACCATTCAAACACTTTCATGATTTCATGCTGAGCAGAATGTGGATACTGGTTTTGGGGTTTTATTGAGGTAGGATCTCACTCTCACCTAGGCTGACCTAGAACTCATTCAGCTGTAAAACTATTTCTGAAATAGTCTAGCAGATAAGTTTAAAAGGAGGCCTGTATGTTTCATCAGACTACCTAAAATCTGATAGGGAATAGATTAGAAAATATGTTCTGGTTTAGATATGAAGTGTCCCCAACAGGCTACTATGTTTGAAGGCCTAGTTCCCACTGGTGGATCCAATCATTGAGAGATGATTAGATATAAAGGCTCTAACCTAATAAATGAGTTAGTCTACTAATTTGATAACATTATTGTTAGGTGTCAGAACCTAGGACAGGGCCTGGTTGAAGGAAGTAGGTCACTGGGTGGAGGAGGGGGTGGGTTCCTGAAAGGATATTATGTTCTTGGCCCCTTCCTATCTCTCTTTGCTTCCCGGCCACTAGGCTACCTCCCAGCCTTGGATATCTGTAATTTTTTTTTTTTTTAAATAGGTACTTGCTCTAGCCCAGGCTGACCTGGAATTCACTATGTAGTCTCAGGGTGGCCTTGAACTCATGGCAATCCTCCTACCTCTGCCTCTCGAGTGCTAGGACTAAAGGTGTGCGCCACCACACCCAGCTTTTGATTTTTTTTTTTTTTTCTTTTTGGTTTTCGAGGTAGGGTCTCACTCTGGTCCAGGCTGACCTGAAATTAACTATGTAGTCTCAGGGTGGCCATGAACTCATGGCAATCCTAGTACCTCTGCCTTCCAAGTGCTGGGATTAAAGGTGTGTGCCACCACGCCTGGCTGATTTGTGTATTTTTTGATGGATGCTGCTAAACTGCACACCTTGAGCTAAACCTGTGCATACCCCATGGCAGTGTACAGGACACCAGTTCTCCACAGCCTTGCTCACCACATATATTATCCCATTTATCCCAGGCTGCTTGGCCTCAAATTCACGTCCCAGTCTAGAGATGGTAGAAGACATCTTAATCATTGTGGGTGACTCTGGATCTCCCATACCTCGAGTGGGGATCGGGATTCTGGGTGTCCCAGTAATGAAGTTCCTGAGGCCCCCACCCTCAGAGGCATGAACCTCCCAGGTTACCTTCTGTTCTGTTTTGACTTTGGCATTGTAGAAGGAGATGGAATCAGGGCCCTCAGGTAGTACTGTCTGCTGCAGCTGGCTGTACTTGTCCTGGTCATCTTCTCCCTGGTAAAGGCCCCACACAGCATAATCCCTCAGCCTGGCATTATCAGAACCCTCTCCTGGCAGGGCCTGGGTTGGGTATGGGCCAGTCCCTTGCACCCAGAATGTCTCTCAACCCTGCAATCCCCATGTCAGAATCCTCACAGACAGACCCCCTCCATAAGGGCTACCTGGGCACTACAGAAAGGTGCCTCCCTTGCTTGATTAACTTGGGAATAATCTATATCTGCCTCCCTGCTTGGGCACTGGCAGTACAGGAGCTCAGCCCATGGAAGAGGCTGAATCAGCCCACATTACTGCCATGTTTATGAAAGAACACAGGACAAAGGGCACCGCCACTGCCCATTCTCAATGGTTCCCACACTCCTACCCTTGTGCTACTCACCAGAGACACAACCCTGTTGACAGGTACCATGCCTGGCCGGATGCTGCTGCCCTGCTTCAGTGCCACCTGCATGTCCTCAGGGATGATAAAGGACTCATTGTACCAGATGTCAAATTCTGCAAGAGGCAGGGAGATAGCATCACGAGGTGTGAGGGAGTCCCCAGGGAAGCAGGTAAATGTGTGCACCAGTCTGTCTGGATTCACTTCCTGCTCCATGTCCAATCCTCAGAGCCCTGGAAACCACACATCTGAAGCCCCTCACTCCCACCTCTGCCAGTGGGCAGCACTGAGGGCACTTCCAGAACTCAGGCTGCCACCTTTCCCTAAACCTTTTTTATTTATTTTGGTTTTTCAAGATAAGGGTCTCACTCTAGCCAAGGCTGACCTGGAATTCACTTTCACTCTGTATTCTCAGGGTGGCCTTGAACTCACAGTGATCCTCCTACCTCTGCCTCCTGAGTGCTGGGATTAAAGGCGTGTGCCACCACACCCAGCCCCCCCTCTCTATATATATGTATATATATATTGGCAGGGGGGACCTTTCTTGACTTGGCATACCCATGAGCAGGCGGTGACGACACTGATCCACCAGGTGCTGGCAGTACTGGATCTCAGCCCTGAGGTCGCGCAGGTCCTGGTACTCGCTGCGGTACTGCTTCTTGAGGTCTTTGAGCTTCAGGATCATGAGAAATTCCTCCTCGTCAATGATCACGAGCCCTTTGTTCTCATACTCCCCTGCAGGATGAGGTCAGTGAGTGAGCAGAGGATCAGCTGGAGTGGGGAGCAAGACATTCCAGAAAGAATTGCTGATAAAATCCTAACTGGAGGCAGGGCTGGGTATGGCAAGGAAGTGGCCAAGCATAAGAAGGCTAGGCCAGCACAGCACATCCATGGGTAGGGGCTGCTCACATCAGTGGGGACCTATTGGCATTTATTTTTATTTTTTGTATTTATATGTATGCTATGTGTTAATGTATGTCTGCATGCTTGTGTGTGTGTGTATGTGTGTGTGTGTGCAAGTATGCATGCACAAATGTGCATATGAAGGCCAGAACTGATAAGACTGACTTGATTGTTCTCCATGTTATTTTTTTAAAGGAAACATTATGCTTTTTAAAAAATTTATTTATTTGTTTATTTGTTTGTTTATTTATTTGAGAGAGGAAGAGAAAGAGGCAGAAGCAGAGAGACAGAATGGCCTCCTAGCCACTGCAAATGAACTCCAGGCATATACACCACCTTGTACATCTGGTTTAGGTGGGTATTGGGGAAAAGAATCTGGGTCCTTTGGCTTTGCCAACAACCACCTTAACTTCTAAACCATACGCCTAGCCTCACTTTAAAATATATATATATATTTATTTATTTATTTGCAAGCAGAGAGAGATAGAAAAAAGAGAGACAAATGGAGATAATGGGCACACCAGGGCCTCCAGCTGCTGCAGAAAAACTCCAGGAACCAGGCATAGCGGTCACACCTTTAATCCCAGCACTCAGGAGGAAGAGGTAACAGGATCACTGTGAGTTCCAGGCCAGCTTGAGACTACTTAGTGAATTCCAGGGCAGCATGGGCTAGAGCAAGACCCTGCCTCAAAAAAACAAAACTAGGGTTAAAGAGATGGCTTAGAGCTTAAGGTGCTTGCCTTTAAGCCAAAAGTTCCAGATTCAATTCCCCAGCACCCACATAAACCAGATGTACAAGGTTGCACATACATCTGGAGTTCATTTGCAGTGTACCCATTCTCTCTTGCTTGCTGTGCCTTTTTCTCTCTCTCTCAAATAAATAAAAATAAAATATTAAAATAAAAATAGTTGGGTGTGGTGGTGCACACCTTTAATCCCAGCACCCAGTACCTTCAGCCTCTGCAAGTGAACTCTGGTTGCATGGACCACCTTGTGCATCTGGCTTATCTGAGGAATTGAACCTGGGTTTTATGCTTTAAAAGCAAGTGTCTTAGCTGGGCGTGGTGGCTCACACCTTTAATCCCAGCACTTGGGAGGCAGAGGTAGGAGGATCACCATGAGTTCAAGGCCACCCTGAGACTACACAGTGAATTCCAGGTCAGCCTGGACTACAGTGAAACCCTACCTCAAAACTAAAAAATAAATAAATAAAATAAAATAAAATAAAATAAAATAAAATAAAATAAAATAAAATAAAATAAAATAAAAACAAGGGCTGGAAAGATGGCTTAGCAGTTAAGGCACACGCTTTTTTTTTTTTTTTTTTTTTTTTTGGGTTTCGAGGTAGGTTCTCACTCACCCACATAAGCCAGATGCACAAGGTGGTCCATGCAACCGGAGTTCACTTGCAGAGGCTGAAGGCCCTGGTGTGCCCATTCTCTCCCTCTCTCTTTTTCCCCCTCTCTCTCTATCTCCCTCCCCCTCTTTTTTTCAAATAAATTAATAAATAAAAACAAAAAAATCTGAGCCAGGTATGGTGGCACACGCTTTTAATCCCAGCACTTGGAAGGCGAGGCAGAGGTAGGAGGATCACTATAAATTCAAGGCCACCCTGAAACTACATAGTGAATCCAGGTCAGCCTGGGCTACTTCTGCCTCCCAAGTGCTGGGATTAAAGCAAATACAATCACTTCTTCGTCTTATCTTTTGAAAATTTCCATTTTCACTGGACCTGGAGGTAAAGGCCTATAATCCCAGCTATTTGGGAGACTGAAGCAGAAAGATCACAAGTTCAAGGCCAACCTGGGAAACTTAATGAGACCTTGTCTCCAAAAAACTACATATATCCATATACACTATATACACACGTATATGTATATATGTGTATAGCACACCAAGTTGTAGGTTTAATTTCCAATGCCATCAAAAAAAATCCATTTTTAGGTATGTTTAGGAGTAAATAATGTCATTTTGTGTATATATATATATATATTATTCTTTGCTTTTTTGGTTTTTCAAGGTAGGGTCTCTCTCTAGCTGACCTGAAATTCACTGTGTAACCTCACAGCAATCCTCCTACCTCGGCCTGCCAAGCACTGGGATTAAAGGCATGCATCACTATACCTGGTAGAGAAAAATGGGCATGTCCAGGGCTTCCAGCTACTGCAAACAAACTCCAGACATATGCACCACCTTGTGCAGATGGCTTTGTGTGGGTACTGGGGAAACAAACTCAGGTTGTTAGGCTTTGCAGGAAGGCAATTTAACCACTGAGCAATCTAGCTCCTATTTTATAAAAATATTTTTATTTATTTACAAGCAGGGAGAGAAAGAAGAAAGACAGAAAGAAAGAATATATGTACCAGGGCCTACAGCTGCTGCAAACAAAGTCCAGATGCATGCATCACTTTGGTCATTTGGCTTTATGTGGGTACTGGGGAATCAAACTCGGTTCTTAGGTTTTGCAGTCAAAAGCCTTAACTGCTAAGCCATGTTCAGCCTCTTTTTTTTTTTTTTTTTTTTGGTTTTCTGAGATAGTGTTTCACTCTAGCTCAGGCTGACCTGCAGCTCACTATGTAGTCTCAGGGTGGCCTCCATCTCACAGTGATCCTCCTACCTCTGCCTCCCAAGTACTGGCATTAAAGGCGTGCACCATCATGCCCAGTTTTTTTTTTTGTTTATTTGTTTGTTTGTTTGTTTTTGAGGTAGGGTCTCACTCTAAACCAGGTTCATGTGGAATTCACTTGTAGTTTCAGGATGGCCTAGAATTCATGGTGATCCTCTGCCTCCTGAGTGCTGAGATTAATGATGTGTGCCACCACATCTATATTTCTTTTTAAATATAGTTTTATTTGTTTACAAGCAGAGAGAAAGGAGGGGAATGGGTGCGCCAGGGCCTCTAGCCACTACAATCGAACTCCTCATGCATGTGCCACTTTGTACATTGGGCTTTACTTGGGTACTGTGGAATCGAACTTAGGTCATTAGGTTTTGCAGACAAGCACCTTAACTGCTAAGCCATCTCGCCAGCCCCATGGAGGTTATATTTTCAGAGAACATGTTGACAGAGGGGACAAAGAAGTACTTGCTAGGGTTCAATTTTCCAGGACCTATGTAAGCCAGATGCACAAGGCGGCACATGCATCTGGAGTTCGTTTGCAGTGGCTGGAGGCCCTGATGTACCCATTCTCTCTCTCTCTCTCTCCCTCTTTCTCTCTTTAAAATAAATAGATAAATAAAAAATATTTTTAATTTTTTTTTTAAAAGAAGTATTTGCTGCTGGGCATGGTGGCGCACGCCTTTAATCCCAGCACTCGGAGGCAGAGGTAGGAGGATCTCCGAGAGTTCAAGGCCACCCTGAGACTACATAGTGAATTCCAGGTCAGCCTGGGCTACAGTGAGACTCTACTTCAAAAAAAAAAAAAAAAAAAAAAAAAAAAAAAGATGTACTTGCTAGCTTGTGAGACATTCACCTTGGCCCTCCCTATAAGATTCTGGGCAGGAGGGCTGGAGAGATGGCTTAGGGGTTAAGGCGCCTGCCTCCTAAGCCTAAGAACACTGGTTCCAATCCCCAGGTTCCAAGTTTAGCCAGATGCAAAGTGACGCAATGCCGCACTTGACCGCAAGGGGGCGCACACATCTGGATTTCATTCGCAGCAGCTGAGAAACTGCTGTTGTGCCCAACTCTGTCTCTCTCTCTCTCTCTCTCTCTCTCTCTCTCTCTGTGTCTCTCTCCAAAAAAAAAAATGATAAAAAATAAAATAAAAATAAAAAAAGATTCTGGGCAGGGGCATATTTAGAGTAACCTCTTCTGGCATTCTCTAATTTTCGAGTTCCTTGGAGGGCTGTAGGTGATAAGTAGAATAGTTCTAAGAATTAGAAATAGGGCTGGAGAGATGGCTTAGTGGTTAAGGCATTTGCCTGCAAAGCCAAAGGACCTTCATTCAATTCTCCAGGACCCATGTAAGCCAGATGCACAAGGGGACACATGCATCTGGAGTCTGTTTGCAGTAGCTGGATGCCCTGGCACGCCCATTCTCTCTCTCTCTCATATAAATATATAAATGAAAATATATTTTACAAATTAAAAAAAATAATTTAGAAATAGCTGGGCATGTTGGTGCATGCCTTTAATCTTAGCACTTGGGAGGCAGAGGTAGGAGGATTGCCATGAGTTTGAGGCCAGCCTGAGGCTACATAGTAAATTCCAGGTCAGCCTGGGCTAGAGCTATACCCTACCTCAAAAAAAAAAAAAACACAAAACAAAGCTGGGTGTGGTGGTGCATGCCTTAATACCAGCACTTGGGAGGCAGAGGCAGGAGGATTGCCATGAGTTTGAGGCCACCCTGAGACTACATAGTTAATTCCAGGTCAGCCTGGACCAGAGTGAGACCCTACCTCAAAAAAACAAAACAAAACAAAAATTTATTTATTTATTCATTTTTAATTTTTAAAAATTATTTTATTTATTTTTGGAGAGAGACACAGAGAGAGACAGAGAGAGAGGGAAAGGGAGACAGATAGAGATGGGCGCGCCAGCAGTCTCTCAGCTGTTGTGAACAAAATCCAGATGCGTGCGCCCCCTTGTGGTCAAGTGCGGCATTGTGCCCTTGCGTCACTTTGCATCTGGCTAAACATGGGACCTGGAGATTGGAACCGGTGTTCTTAGGCTTAGCAGGTAGGCGCCTTAACCGCTCAGCCATCTCTCCAGCCCTATTTATTCATTTTTATGTTATTTTTTAAAACTATATTAAAAAAATATATTTATTTATTTGATACAGAGAGAGAGAGGGGGAGAGAATGGGTGCGCCAGGACCTCCAGCCACTGCAAACAAACTCCAGATGCATGTGCCTCCTTGTGCATCTGCTTAACGTGGGTCCTGGGGAATTGAACCTGGGTCCTTTGGCTTTGCAGGCAAACTCCTTAACCATGAAGTCATCCCTCCAGCACAATTTTTTTTTTTTTAGTTAAGAACATCCATAATTATAGACAATATCCCACGGTAATTCCCTCCCTTCCAAAAATTTATTTATTTACTATTTGAGAGAGAGAGGGGGGAAGAGAAGGAGGCAAACAGAAAGAGAGAAAAAGAGAATGGGTATACCAGGGCCTCCAGCCACTGCAAACAAATTCGGGATGCAAGTGCCACCTTGTGCATCTGACTTATTGGGTACTAAAGAATTGAACCTAGCCGGGCGTTGTGGTGCACACCTTTAATCCCAGCACTCGGGAGGCCAAGGTAGGAGGATCGCCATGAGTTCGAGGCCACCCTGAGACTACATAGTGAATTCCAGGTCAGCCTGGGCTAGAGTGAGACCCTACCTTGAAAAACCAACAAAAAAAAAAAAAAAAAAAAAAAAAAACAATTGAACCTAGGTCCTTAACCTTCACAGGCAAGCCATCTCTACTTAACTACTAAGCCATCTCTCCAGCCCAGGCTGACCTGGAATTCACTATGTAGTCTCACAGTGGCCTTGAACTCACAGTGATCCTCCTACCTCTTATGCTGGGATTAAAGGCATGCGCCACCACGCCTGCCTCCTGTTTGCTTTTTTGAGAAAGGATCTCCTTATGCTTGCCTGGCCTAGATCTTGCAATGTAGACAAGGTTGGCCTTGAATTTATGCCAATCCTCCTGCCTCTGCTTCCAAAATACTAGGATTGCAGATATGTGCCCTCACAACTGAATTCCCTTCTCAGTGTCTGGGTAGTCACTCACTGAAATTCAGGCTTGGGTCCTGTTCTTTCTCTCGGTCAGAACCACAGGCCTCTGCACTTGACTCGCTCTCTTAAGTGAGTTTTCTGCACGCCCAGACATGGCTGTCCCTGGCCCATAGTGCAGTTATATACTATGCGTAACAATGGGATGAGGGCCCAGTTCAGGGCAACCAGGTAAGCACTGTCCCCATGCAGGATTCTTGTTCTTCCAGCCTCGGACAACCATGTCACCTGCCCTAGTAGATAAGACTGCCAGGCTAGCACAGGTTTCGGCAGGGTTGGCATAGGGAATGGTCTTACTGACATTAGGTTCCTTGGCTCTCTGGCATACATTCTTTTTTTTTTTTTTTTTTTTTCTTTTCCAGGTTGGGTCTCACTCTAGCCCAAGCTAACCTGGAATTCACTATGTATTCTCAGGGTATCCGCCTCCCCACTGCTGGGATTAAAGGCGTGCACGCCACCACGCCCAGCTTCCTGGGTACACTTTTGCAGGATCAAGGGCAGTTTTTCCATGAACAGTGAAACATATCAGAGATATGCCTCAGCAGCTAACTCTGACATAAGGCAGTAAGTGGGTATACAGGCTGAGGCTGACTGATAAGGAGGGACTGGCTAAAGGTAAGGGAGATGAGCTAGGTGTGAAGGCCACATCCTAATCGCTCTGCTCACCTCTTTGTCTTGGTCCTCTAGTACCCAAAACCGCCCTACTTGGAGCAGGATGACGCTGAGTTTCCACAGCCCCTTGGTCATCTTCCTTTCATATTTACCTTGCTTCTCCCGTAGTGACTTCTGGAAATTTAGTGCCTCCTTGGTCACATCAATCTCCTGCTTGATGGAATTGATGCGCTGTGTGATCTCGCTAGCCTTTTTCCTCCGCTCATTCAAGATGGATTTGTTTTCTTTGAAAATGCGGTTGATCTCACTACCTCGCTCATTCTTAAACTCCTCAAAAGCCAAGGGCTTGGGAGGTGGAGTGCTGGGCCTGGGAACAGAAGGGGAAGTCAAACAGGACAGAGAAATGGGGTGGCTACCTACGAGGCACAATATAATTTTTTTTTTTTTTCTGGGCATGGTGGTCCGCTTCTTTAGTCCCAGATCTTAGGAGGCTGAGTTAGAAGGCTCACTGTGAATTCAAGGTCAGCCTGGGGCTACAGAATGAGTTCCAGATCAGTCTGAGCTAGAGTGAGACCCAAAAAAAAAAAAAAAAAAAAAAAAAAAAAAAAAAAAAGCTGGGCATGGTGGTGCATGCCTTTAATCCCAGCACTCGGGAGGCAGAGGTAGGAGGATCACCATGAGTTCGAGGCCACCCTGAGACTACATAGTGAATTCCAGGTCAGCCTGGACTAGAGTGAGAACCTACCTCGAAAAACCAAAAAAAAAAAAAATAAAATAAAATAAAAATAAAGGGCTGGTGAGATGGCTCAGTGGTTAAAGCTGCTTGCTTGTAACCTGGCATGGTGGTGTACACCTTTAATCCCAGCCCTTGGGAGGCAGAGGTAGGAGGATCATCATGAATTTGAGGCTATCCTGAGAATACAGAGTGAATTCAAGGTCAGCCTGGGCTAGAGTAAGACCCTACCTCACAAAACCAAAAAAAAAGGAAAAAAAAAAAAAAAAAAGAAAGAAAAGAAAAACCAGTTTACAAAGCCTGCTAAACTGGTTTGAATGATGCACAAGGTAGTGTATGTATCTGGAGTCTCTCCTCACAAATAAATTTGAAAAAAAATTAGGGCCAGGTGTGGTGGCACATGCCTTTAATCCCAGCACTTATGACTTGTCCCTAAATAAACTTAATAATTCATAATTTATCCTTCTTGAACCATCTTTATCAATTCTTTGTTAAAGGTAGTACAGACTCAAACTTGGGGTTCATAAATTTGGGGACCCCTCCTGAGCCCCCCAAAATCCTGCATCAATCTCACTGTAGAAGTGCTGAGATTATAGATGTGCACTAACAGGTCTCTTTATGTGGGTTCTAGGGATCCAAACTCTGGTCTTTTTGCTTCACCAAGCACTTGATCCATTGGGCCATCTCCCCAGCCCTGGCCTTCAACTGTTTTTTTTTTTTTTTTTTTTTGGTAAGGGGGTTGTTTCAAAGCAGAGGCAGGGTCTCATTGTAGCCTAGGCTAACCTAGAATTCACTCTGTAATCCCAGGACGGCATCAAACTCACAGAGATACTACTACCTTTGCCTAGTGCTAGGATTACTGGTATGTCACCATACCCAGCTTCTTGAATGCATTATTTATGCAAAAGACAAATAAATTTTAAAAATAATTGCTATGGAGCCAGGCATGGTGGTGCACACCCTTAATCCCAGCACAGGAGGCACAGGTGGGAAGATGCCTTGAGTTCGAGGCCACCCTGAGAATACAGAGTGAATTCCAAGTCAGCCTGAGCTACAGTGAGACCCTACCTTGAAAAACCAAAAATAAATAAATAAAAAATAATGATTGCTATGTGAAGGGTCTAAAATTATTCTTTTTTTAAAATTTTATTTATTTATTTGCAAGCAGACAGAGAAATAGAAGAGAGGCAGACAGAGAGAGAATGGGCACGCCAGGGCCTCCAGCCACTGTAAACAAACTCCAGATGCATGTGCCCCCTTGTGCATCTGGTTTACGTGGGTCTTGGAGAATCAAACCGGGATCCTTTGGCTTTGCAGGCAAACACCTTAACCACTAAGCCATCTCTCTAGCTCTTTTTTTTTTTTTTTTTAAGGTAAGGTCCCCCTCTAGTCCAGGCTGACCTGGAATTCATTATGTCATCTCAGGGTAGCCTTGAACTCAAGGAGATTCTCCTACCTCTGCCTCCTGAGGGCTGGAATCAAAGGCGTGTGCCACCATACCCAGCTTAAAATTAATGTTTTAATTGTGTATTTTGTATGACTCTTGAGGTTGGGTCAATTGTTCCATTATCTTATTTATTTACTTATTTACTTGCAAGCAGAGAGAACTAGAATAGAGACAGAGGAACAGGCAAACCAGTGCCTCCAGCCAATGCAAATGGACTCCAGATGCATGCAGCACTTTGTGCATCTGGCTTTATGCAGGTACTGGGTATCAAACTCTGGTTGTTGGGCTCTGTAGGAAAGCTCCATAACTGCTGAGCCATCTCTCCAGCCCTTATGTATTTATTTATTTATTTTTGGTGGGTTTTTTGTTTGTTTTGTTCTGTTTTGCGAGGTAGGGTCTCACTCTGGCCCAGGCTGACCTGGAATTAACTATGTAGTCTCAGGGTAGCCTTGAAGTCACAGTGATCCTCCTACCTCTATCTCCTCAGTGCTAGGATTAAAGGCATGCACCAACACGCTTGGCTTTTATTTATTTTGGGGGGAGAGGTGATTTGGTTTGGTTTAGTTTTTGGAGGTAGGGTCTCACTCTAGCCCAGGCTGACATAGAATTCACTACGTAGTCTCAGGGTGGCCTTGAACTCACAGTGATCTTCCTACCTCGGCCTCCCAAGTGCTGGGATTAAAGGTGTGTTCCACCATGCCCAGCCCCTCGCTTTAAAAAAAAAAAAATTTTTTTTTTTGAGGTAGAGTCTCTAGCCCAGGTTGACCTGGAATTCACTCTGTAGTTTCAGAGTGCTGGGATTAAAGGCGTGTGCCACCACGCCCAGGTGTTTTTTTTTTTTTTTTTTTTTTTTTTTTTTTTTTGAGGTAGGGTCTCACTGGCTCAGGCTGACCTGGAATTCACTATGTAGTCTCAGGGTGGCCTCGAACTCTCAGTAATCCTCCTACCTCTGCCTCCGGAATGCTGGGATTAAAGGCGTGCGCCACCACACCCGGCTTTTACTTTTATTATTACATCTCACTCTAGTTCACCTGGAATTCTAGCTGACCTGGGATTCTAGCTGAGTGCTGGGATTAAAGGCATGGGCCACCACGCCCAGAAACTTTTTTTTTTTTTTTTTTTTGAGAGAGAGAGGAAGAGGCAGAGAGAGAGAATGGGCGTGCCAGGGCCTTTTCAGCAGCTGTGAACGAACTCTAGCCGCGTTTTCCCCCTTGTCAAAATGTAGGACCTGGAGATTGGAATCTGGAGGTTCTTAGGCTTTGCAGGCAGGCGCTTTAACTGCTAAGTCATCTCTCGAGCCCCAAGACTTATTTTTAGATAGTTACCTGGCTAGCCGTGCTTCTTCCTTTGGGGAGTCCAAGGAAAGAGGCTCAATGCTGGAAGTTTCCCGGTCCCGTGAAACCGAGTCTTTGGCCTCTCCATCTTTGGAGGATGAGACCAGCTGCGTCTTAGACATGGAAGGTAAATCAAGTTCCTTGCCACTCACAGGGCTGCTGGCACCTTCCTTTTTTGCTTGGGAGCTAGAAAGCAGGGAATCCTTAGGGCGCATCACAGACAAAGAGGTAACACAGATCCTAAGATGAGTGACCTTTCTCAGCCCTACACCAGCAACCCATCCAAACCTACCCAACTCAGCTCCTATCTTTTTTCCCCCTGTTTTGGTTTTTCGAGGTAGAGTCTCACTGTAGTCCAGACTGACCTGGAATTCACTATATCATCTCAGGGTTTCCTTGAACTCACAGTGATCCTCTTACCTCTGCCTCCTGAGTGCTGGGATTAAAGGTGTGCAATACCACGCCCAGCTATGTTTACTTTTTTTTTTTTTTTTGAGAGAGAGAGATACAGAAATAGGCAAGGAGAGAGAGAGAGAGAGAGAGAGAGAGAGAATGGATGCACCAGGGCCTCCAGCCACTGCAAACGAACTCCAGATGCATGCACCCCCTTGTGCATCTGGCTTACGTGGGTGGGTCCTGGAGAATCGAGCCTCAAACCAGGGTCCTTAGGCTTCATAAACAAGTGTTTAACCGCTAAGCCATCTCTCCAGCCCTTGCTTGTTTTTTTGAAGCAAGACCAACAAGACTACTCCCCCTTGCTTTTTGGAGAAGGAGAGAGGAGAGGATTGGTGAGCCAAGGCCTCCAGCCACTGTAATCGAAATCCAAACACATGCACCTCCTTGCCTACTTGCTATCTTACTTATGGTTCGGGAGAACCAAACATGGCTCCTCAGACTTTGCAGGCCCTGTGGGTTTGTTTTTGGTGCTTAGGATAAACCTGTGAGTGCAAGGCTAGTGCTTTAGCTCTGCAAGCGCCTATCTTTTTAAAAACTATATATTTGCCGGGCATGGTAGCGCATGCCTTTAATCCCAGCACTCAGGAGGCAGAGGTAGGAGGATCACCGTGAGTTCGAGGCCACCCTGAGACTACATAGTTAATTCCAGGTCAGCCTGGACCAGAGTGAAACCCTACCTCCGAAAACCAAAAAAAAAAAAAAGAAAAAAACTATATATTTATTTATTTGAGAGTGAGAATGGGCACACCAGGGCCTCCAGCCTCTGCAAACTCCAGATGCATGCGCCTCCTTGTGCATCTGGCTTATGCAGATCCTGGGGAATCAAACCGTAGTCCTTTGGCTTTGCAGGCAAATGCCTTAACTGCTAAACCATCTTCTCTAGCCCTTTTTGTTTGTTTGTTTGTTTTTTCAAGGTAGGGTTTCACTCTAGCTCAGCTGACCAGAAATTTATTATGGAGTCTCAGAGTGGCCTCATATTCAAGGCAATTCTCCTACCCCAAGTGCTGGGATTAAAGGCGAGCACCACCATACCCAGCTCCAGCCCCTATCTTTTTTTTTCTGAGATAGGGTCTCACTCTAGCTCATGCTGATCTGAAACTCACTATGTAGTCTCAGGGTGACCTTGAACTCACACCAATCCTCCTACCTCTGCCTCCCAGTGCTGGGATTAAAGACTACCACGCCCGGCTTCCAGCATGTATCTTGATCATATCCCCAGATAAAGAGTTTGACCCTGTGTTCCATACACCAAGTAAATATTTTTCTCCCTTTATCATAACAAGGGTCCCTTGGCAATCTAGTAGGAGATTCTTAGGAAGAAAGGGTACCTAGTATCTAAGAAGCCCTCTACTAACTGGGCCACACCCCCAATACACACCCCAATCTCTCCCTCCCTCGCTTTCCCTCCTCCCCTTCCTTCTCCCCCTTCCCTTTCTCTCCTCTTTCTTTCTTCCTTCCTCCCTTCCTTCTTTCCTTCCTTCCTTCCTTTCTCTCTCTCTTTCCTTCTTTTTTTTTTGGAGAGAGACACAGAGAAAGGGAGAGAGAGAGGGAGAAGAAGACAGATAGAGAATGGGTGTGCCAGCAGCCTCTCAGCTGCTGTGAACGAAATCCAGATGTGTGCGCCCCCCTGTGGTCAAGTGCAGCATTGCGCCCTTGCGTCACTTTGCATCTGGCTAAACGCGGCCCTGGAGGTTGGAACCAGCGTTCTTAGACTTAGGAGGCAGGCGCCTTAACCGCTAAGCCATCTCTCCAGCCCTCTTTCCTTCTTTTTTTTTTTTTTTTTTTGTTTTTTTCGAGGTAGAGTCTCACTCTAGCCCATAGCCCAGGCTGACCTGGAATTCACTATGTAGTCTCAGGGTGACCTTGAACTCACAACAATCCTCCTACCTCTGCCTCCCAGTGCTGGGATTAAAGGTGTGTGCCACCACACCCGGCTTCCTCTTTCTTTTTTAAAATATATTTTATTTATTTGTTTGAGAGAGGAGAGAAAAAGGCAGATAGAATGGCATGGGAGGGCTTCCAGCCACTGCAAATGAACTCTAGACACATGTGCCACTTGTGCATCTGACTTCTTACCTGTATACTGGGGAATCAAACCTGGGTCCTTTGGCTTTGCCAGAAAGCACCTTAACCTCTAAGCCATCTCTCCAGCCCTCCTCTTTATTTTTTAAGTTTTTTTTTTAATTTGTATTTATTTATTAGAGACAGAGAGGGAGGGAGAAAGAGATTGAGAGAAACAGAGAATCGGCACATCAGGGCCTCCAGCTACTGCAAACAAACTCCAGACACATGTGCCACCTTGTGTATCTGGTTTACATGGGACCTAGAGAATTGAACCTGGATTTTTAAGGCTTTGCAGGCTAGTGCCTTAACTGCTAAGCCATCTTTCCACCCCCCCTTTTTTTTTTGAGACAGGACCCACTATGTAGCCAAAACTGGCTTCAAACTCAATCTTTTTATTTATTTGATTATTTACTTATAATTGTAGACAATAACCCATGGTAATTCCCTCCTTCTCCCCTTTCCTTTTTTTTTTTTTTTTTTTTCGAGGTAGGGTCTCATTCTAGCTCAGGCTGACCTGGAATTTACTATGTAGTCTCAAGGTGGCCTTGAACTCTTGGCGAACCTCCTGCCTCTGCCTCCCCAGTGCTGGGATTAAAGGCTTGTGCCACCACACCCGGTTCCCCTTTCCCTTTTGAAACTCCACTCTCCATTATATCCCCTCCCCCTCTCAGTCTCTCTTTTATTTTGATGTCATCATCTTTTCCTCTTATTATGATGGTCTTGTGTAGGTAGTATCAGGCACTGTGAGGTCATGGATATTCAGGCCATTTTGTGTCTAGTGGAGCACGTTGTAAGGAGTCCTACCCTTCCTTTGGCTCTTATGTTCTTTCTGCCACCTCTTCCACAATGGACCCTGAGCCTTGGAAGGTGTGATAGAGATGTTTCAGTGCTGAGTACTCTGTCACTTCTTCTCAGCACCATGATGTCTTCTGCAAATACACAATCTTATTGCTTCAACCTCATGGGCACTGACATTATGCCAGCACAACCACATCAAGCCTCTTTTCTTCTTAGAAGTATAGCCAAGTGGACCAGCCTCCATGTAAGTTATTACACTGGTTTCCCAGTATCAGAACTGGAAATGCTGGGCTGTGATAGGCAGGAAGTGACCAGGATCAGTGCATCCTTTGCTACATGACTCCTGTCCTGAAAGTGGCACGTTCCTATAATCTAACTGATGCATGTGCAAGAACTGCATTCCTTCACTGACTCTCTCAACAACCTCAATGACTCTGATGCTGTTTATTTTTATCACTATTATTATAATCATTATTTCCACTTTAGTGATACGAAACCAGCACAAATCAGTTCTCATACTTCAAAAAAATAACCTGTGCTGGAGAGATTGCTCAGTGGTTAAGGTGCTTGTCTGCAAAGCTTAAGTATCCAGGTTCAATTCCCTAGTACCCAAGTAAGCCAGATGCAGATGCACAAAGTGGTACATGCATCTGGAGTTCATTTGCAGTGGCTGGAGGCCCTGGTATACCTAATCTGTCTGCCTCTTCTCTCTCTCTCTGCTTGAAAATGTTTTTTTTTTTTTTTTTTTTTTTGGTTTTTCGAGGTAGGGTCTCACTCTAGCCCAGGCTGACCTGGAATTCATTCTGTATTCTCAGGGTGGCCTCGAACTCATGGCGATCCTCCTACCTCTGCCTCCCGAGTGCTGGGATTAAAGGCGTGAGCCACCACGCCTGGCGAAAATGTTTTTTTTTTTAAAGGTGATCTTGCTGGTCATGGAAGCGCATGCCTTTAATCCCAGCACTCAGGAGGCAGAGGTAGGAGGATTGCTGTGAGTTCAAGGCCACCCTGAGACTATATAGTGAATTCCAGGTCAGCCTGAGCTAGAGGGAGACCCTACTTGGAAAAAAAAAAAAAGTGATCTTTTAGTTGGGTGTGGTGGCGCACACCTTTAATCCCAGCACTTGGGAGGTAGAGGCCTTAGGAGGATCACCATGAGTTTGAGGCCACCCTGAGAATACAGAGTGAATTCCAGGTCAGCTTGGTCTAGAGTGAGACCCTACCTCGAAAAAAACAATAAATAAATAAATAAAATAAAATAAGGACTGAAGAGATGGCTTAATGGTTAATGAACTTGCCTACAAAGCCAAAGGACCCAGGTTTGACTCCCCAGGACCCACATAAGCCAGCTGCACAAGGGGGCCCATGCATCTGGAGTTCATTTGCATTGGTGGAGGCCCTGGCAAGCACATTCTCTCTCTCTACCTGCCTATTTCTGTATCTCTCTCTCTCTCTCAAATAAATAAATAAAAATATTGCGGGGTGTGGAGGCACACACGTTTAAAAAAATAAATAACCTAAACTAAAATAAAAGGTGATCTCTTAGGTGTAAGACATAGAAAAGGGAGATGAGCCCAGGTCTAAACTTAGAAACCCATCTACTGTTATCCAGCATTGTCTGGGTCACCTATGGAATCAGTAAGTGGCTTTAATGGTTTTTTTTTTTTTTTTTTTGGTTTTGTGAGGTAGGGTCTCACTCTGGTCCAGGCTGACCTGGAATTAACTATGTAGTCTCAGGGTGGCCTCGAACTCTTGGCGATCCTCCTACCTCTGCCTCCCGAGTGCTGGGATTAAAGGCGTGCGCCACCACGCCTAGCTTTTTTTTTTTTTTTCTTCCCATCTTGCACATATAAACTAGTCTTAGTTGGGCATGGTGGCTCACACCTAGCACTTGGGAGACTGAAGCAGAATCATAGTGAGTCTGAGGTCAATCTGAGCTACAGTGTGAGACCCTTTCTCAAAAAAGGGGAGGCTGGAGAGATACCTCAGCAGTTAAGATGCTTGCCTGCAAAGCTTAAGGACCAAGGCTTGATTCTCCACCAACCTATATTCTCTCTCTGTCTCTCTCATGTGCACACACACACAAATAAATAAATAAATAAATAAATAAATAAATAAATAAATAATACTAAAAACAGACAAGGGGCTGGAGGGATGGCTTAGCGGTTAAGGCATTTGTCTGCAAAGCCAAAGACCCTGGTTCAATTCCCCAGAACCCATGGTAAGCTACATGCACAAGGTAGCACATGCGTCTGGAGTTTGCTTGCAGTGGCTGGAAGCCCTGGAGCACCCATTCACTCTGTCTCTCTCTCTTTCTGACTCTCTCAAATAAAATAAATAAATAAATAAAAAGACAAGGAGCTGGGGTAATGGTTCTGCATGTAAGAGCACTTGTATGCAAGCCTAAGGATCTGAGTAGATCTGATTAACCCTGAGTTTGATTCCCCAGCACCCACATAAATAGCTGGGCATGGCCACATGACACCTAAAAATCAATTAGAGCTTGCTGGTCAGCTAATGTGACTGAAGAAAACAGCAGCTCTGGATTCAGTGAGAAAATCTAACTCAAGAAAACATGTGGGAGCCGGGCGTGGTGGCGCACGCCTTTTATCCCAGCACTTGGGAGGCAGAGGTAGGAGGATCGCCAAGAGTTCGAGGCCACCCTGAGACTACATAGTGAATTCCAGGTCAGCCTGAGCTAGAGTGAGACCCTACCTCGCAAAACCAACAAGGAAAAAAAAAAAAAAAAAAGAAAAGAAACCATGTGGGGACTGGAAAGATGGCTTAGCAGTAAAGATGTCTGCCTGCAAAGCCAAAGGACCCACGTATGTCAGATACACAAGATGACGCATGCACACATGCATCTGGAGTTCGTTTGCAGCAGCTGGAGGCCCTGTGTGTCCATTCTCTCTCTCTCTCTTTCTCTATCTTCCTCTCTCTCAAAAAAATAAAAAATATGGGCTGGAGAGATGGCTTAGCGGTTAAACGCTTGTCTATGAAGCCTAAGGACCCTGGTTCGAGGCTCGATTCTCCAGGACCCACGTAAGCCAGATGCATAAAGGGGTGCATGCATCTGGAGTTTGTTTGCAGTGGCTGGAGGCCCTGGCGCACCCATTCTTTCTCTCTACCTGCCTATTTCTGTATCTCTCTCAAATAAATAAATAAATAATAAAATATTTAAAAAAATAAAATAAAAAATAATAATTCTTTAGGGCTGGAGAGATGGCTTAGTGGTTAAGGCATTTGTCTGTAAAGCTAAAGGATCCCATTTCAATTCTCTAGGACCCATGTAAGCCAGATGCACAAGGGGGCACATGCGTCTGGAGTTCATTTGCAGTGGCTGGAGGCCCTGGCACGCTCTCTCTCTCTCTCTCTCTCTCTCTCTGCCTCTCTCTCAAATAAATAAATAAATATAAAAAAATGTTTAAAAATTTTTTTTAGGAGCTGGAGAAATGGCTTAGCAGTTAAGTCATTTGCCTGCAAAGCCAAAGGATCCTGGTTCGATTCTCCAGGACCCATGCATCTGGAGTTCATTTGCAGTGGCTAGAGGCCCTGGAGTGACCTTTCTCTCTCTATCTGCCTCTCTTCTATCTCTCTCTCTCTCTCTCTGCTTGCAAATAAATAAATAAAAATTAAAAAAAAAAATAAAAACATGTGGATGAGCTAGAAGAGAATCCACTATAGCAGTAAAGATGTCTGCCTGCAAAGCCAAAGGACCCACGTATGTCAGATACACAAGATGACGCATGCACACATGCATCTGGAGTTCGTTTGCAGCAGCTGGAGGCCCTGTGTGTCCATTCTCTCTCTCTCTCTTTCTCTATCTTCCTCTCTCTCAAAAAATAAAAAATATGGGCTGGAGAGATGGCTTAGCGGTTAAACGCTTGTCTATGAAGCCTAAGGACCCTGGTTGAGGCTCGATTCTCCAGGACCCACGTAAGCCAGATGCATAAAGGGGTGCATGCATCTGGAGTTTGTTTGCAGTGGCTGGAGGCCCTGGCGCACCCATTCTTTCTCTCTACCTGCCTATTTCTGTATCTCTCTCAAATAAATAAATAAATAATAAAATATTTAAAAAAATAAAATAAAAAATAATAATTCTTTAGGGCTGGAGAGATGGCTTAGTGGTTAAGGCATTTGTCTGTAAAGCTAAAGGATCCCATTTCAATTCTCTAGGACCCATGTAAGCCAGATGCACAAGGGGGCACATGCGTCTGGAGTTCATTTGCAGTGGCTGGAGGCCCTGGCACGCTCTCTCTCTCTCTCTCTCTCTCTGCCTCTCTCTCAAATAAATAAATAAATATAAAAAAATGTTTAAAAATTTTTTTTAGGAGCTGGAGAAATGGCTTAGCAGTTAAGTCATTTGCCTGCAAAGCCAAAGGATCCTGGTTCGATTCTCCAGGACCCATGCATCTGGAGTTCATTTGCAGTGGCTAGAGGCCCTGGAGTGACCTTTCTCTCTCTATCTGCCTCTCTTCTATCTCTCTCTCTCTCTCTCTGCTTGCAAATAAATAAATAAAAATTAAAAAAAAATAAAAACATGTGGATGAGCTAGAAGAGAATCCACTATAGTCTTCTCTGCATGCAGCATGGGGTGAGCTTAGCAGTTAAGGCACTTGTGTGCAAAGCCAAAGGATACAGGTTCAATCCCCAGGACCCACATAAGCCAGATGCACAAGGGGTGTATGCGTCTGGAGTTCCTTTGCAGTGGTTGAATGCCCTAGCATGCCCATTCTCTCTCTCCTTGTGCCTCTTTCTCTCTCTCCCTCAAAAAAAAAAGTAGAAATAAAATACTTTTTAAAAAGAGAAAGACAAGTCTGGGTTTGATAGTGCACGCCTTTAATCCCAGCCCTTGGGAGGCAGAGGTAGGAGGATTTCTGTGAGTTCAAGGCCAGCCTGAGACTACATAGTGAATTCCAGGTCAGCCTGAGCTAGAGTGAGACCCTACCTCAGAAAAAGAGAGAGAGACCCCGGCATGGTGGTGCACACCTTTAATCCCAGCACTCGGGAGGCAGAGGTAGGAGGATCACACAGAGAGAGAGAGAGAAAGAAACAGTGAGTCTTACCTGAAAATTGAGCTGGGTACTAGGGAGCCTTGAGTGCCAGTCAGCAGTAACAGTCGGGGGCACAAGAAGTAAGAAAGGACATGGGCTCTGCAGGGCTGGCCCGGCTCTTCCTTACAGCTCTACTACTCAGTAGTGGTGTAACTTTGCAGAATAATTCAGTAAAATGGAGACCTTAACTCTACATCATGGGGTTATTGTGAGGATGAGAGGTGACATCTGGGCTATGGCCCTGACCTGCACTGGAAGCAGTGATATCCACTGTGAGCAGATAATAGCTGAGACACTGGGGTGGTGGGGGGGGATACAGCATTGCATCCTCTTATTCTCCAAGGAGGCCAGGAACTGAGCGGGCAGTATCTCACCTGAGCTGTTCTTTCATTGTCTTCTTGGACCTGGATTTCTTCCCAGGTTTGGTTGAAAAAGGTGCCACCCCAAGTCCAAAGCTTTGTCCATCAGGCTCACCCACCATGTGGCTTTCAACATCTATAACCCCTGCCTAAATAGAGAGGCCAGATCAGAGGTCATGGGTTACGTGAAAGGTTTGGACACCTCAGGGGTGTAAGTGCGTATAGCCCAAGGCTTGAGGTGAGCATATGCCACACACCAAGATTTTGCTGTAATGCTGTCCGTTCTAGACTGTCCTCAGTAGAGCTCTCCCTGATACCCCAGCAAATTAACGTCTATTTTCTACATCAGCCCCCTACTCATCTTTCCATGAGGATTTTTTTCCTCTCTGTGTAGCTGGAAGTCACTATGTAACCCTTGAATTCATGGCAGTCCTCCTGCCTCAATCATTCAAGTGCTGAGATTACAGGCATGAGCCACCATGCCAGGCAGTTCCTGATATTGGGAATATTTAGACCTATTTCCACTCTAGTTCCAAGAATCAGTCTTGTTCATTATTAGCCATATTTTCAATTTATGGATATCATTCATTTTCAGCTCAAAAGTGTTTTACTCAGCCAGGCGTGGTGGCGCACGCCTTTAATCCCAGCACTCGGGAGGCAGAGGTAGGAGGATCGCCGAGAGTTTGAGGCCACCCTGAGACTACATAGTTAATTCCAGGTCAGCCTGGACCAGAGTGAGACCCTACCTCGCAAAACCAAAAAAAAAAAAAGTGTTTTACTCATACTGGAGAAATGACTTAGTGCTTAAAGGCATTTGCTGACAAAACTTGACAACCAGGTTTGATCCCCTAATATTCATGTAATACTCATGTAAAGCCAGATGCACAAAATGACCCATGTGTTTGGAATACACTTGCAGTGGCAAGAGGCCCTGTTGCATCCATACTCATTCAGTCTCTAATAAAAAAATTTAAGCCAGGCATGGTAGCGCACGCCTTTAATCCCAGAACTCGGGAGGTGTAGGTAGGAGAATGGCCATGAGTTCAAGGCCACCCTGAGACTACATAGTGAATTCCAGATCAGCCTGGGCTAGAGTGAGACCTAAACTTGAAAAACAAAAAACAAAACAAAACAAAAAATTTTAGCCGGGTATGGTGGCACATGCCTTTAATCCTCAGGAGTCAGTGTTGTTAGGCATTTAGGGTAACTGGACCCCTGAAAACAGAGGTAGGAATGGCTGCCCTCACAATCTGCACTTGCTAGAATCAAAAAATTATAATTATGAGTTTGAGGTCACCCTGAGACTACATAGTGAATTCCAGATCAGCCTGAGCTAGAGTGAGACCCTACCTCAAAAAATGAAAAAAAAGAAATCTGACTTCTTCTTATCTATTGCCTAAAGGGGTTCTTTAGATCTGTTCTTTCCACACCTGAGCCCCTCCCTAGGAGGGGAGTTTCCTTTCCTAGAATTTAAATCTAATCCAGACATTATGGTTGGTCAAATTCAATCCCCATCATGGCTTGGCATCATGGCTAGCCTTGTCCCCGAGCCAGCCACTAGCCCAGCCCAATCAGCTGTTTCTCTGGCTCACCTGAGCCAGCAGATTAGGCCCACCAGTAGAAGGTATAAATATATTTACTAGGGGAGGGCAAGCTCTCAGCTGGCTCCTGAACTTTGATATTCTGGTAAGCTTCCCTCATCACAGCACCAGCTGACAAGGAGAGATCCCTCCCCACCTTATTCCCACATGGGCTCTCTACGCCCTCTTGCCCGCCACATGACAGGAGCGCTTTATATTTTCTTTATATATTTATTTATTTGTTGGATTTTCAAGTTAGGGGCTCACTCTAGCTCAGCTGATCTGGAATTCACTATGTAGTCTCAGGGTGGCCTTGAACTCCCAGTGATCCTCCTTCCTCTGCCTCCTGAGTGCTGGGTTTAAAGGTGTGCGCCACCACACCCAGCTCTATATATTTCATTTTTATTTATTTGAGAGAGAGAGAATGGGCACACCAGGACATATAGCCACTGCAAAGGAACTCCAGGCACATGTCTACCTTGTGCATCTGGTTTACGTGGGTCCTAGGGAATTGAACCTGGGTCCTTTGGCTTTGCAAACAAATGCCTAAACCGCTAAGCGTCTCTCCAGTCCTGTACTTTCTTTTTTCTTTCTTCTTCTTCTTCTTCTTCTTCTTTTTTTTTTTTCCGAGGTAGGTTCTTGCTCTAGCCCAGGCTGACCTGGAACTCACTATGTAGTCTCAGGGTGGCCTTGAACTCCTGGTGATCCTCTTACCTCTGCCTCCCCAGTGCTGGATTAAAGGTGTGTGCTACTACGCCTGGCTCAGCCCTGTACTTTGTTTTCTTTCCTCTCTCTTTTTACTTTTCTTCCAGACACACCATGTGGGCTCTCAGATTACGTGGGTGTATCTACTTTCCCTCTCTTGATTTTGTACTTCCCTAAATAAATGTATTCATTTAATAAATATCCTTCTCAGTCTTATTTTATCCAATTATTTGGTTTAAAGCAGACATGAACTCAGGGTTTGGGGTTCAAGGACCCTATTCCTGAACCCCTAATACCCTGACTCAATCCCAGCACTCAGGAGGCAGAGATAGGAGGATCAATGTAAGTTGGGGGCCACTGGGAAACTACATAGTGAATTCCAGATCAGCCTGGGCTAAAGCGGGACCCTACCTTGAAAAACCAGAACAATAAAAATAAATAATAAAAAATTTAAAGTGGTTTATTCGTACAAGAACCCTGTGCTCATCCTGGCATGACCCTGACCTGTGGCAATCCTAGTTCTGGTTTCATGCATAATAATTTGTTTTTCCTTCCTTCCTTTCTTTTCTTTTCTTTTCTTTTCTTTTCTTTTCTTTTCTTTTCTTTTCTTTTCTTTCTTTCTTTCTTTCTTTCTTTCTTTCTTTCTTTCTTTTTTTTTTGTTTGTTGTTGGGTGTTTTGTTTTGTTTTCCAAAGTAGAATCTCACTCTAGCCCAGGTTGACCTGGAATTCACTATAGGGTGGCCTCAAACTGTGGGTGATCCTCCTTCTTATGCCTCCCAAGTGCTGGGATTAAAGGCGTGCACCGCTAAGCCTGGTAATAATTTATTTTTCTGCAAAGGGTTAACCAAAGATGGGAAGCCCAAGTGCTGTTAGCAAGAGCCAATTGTGCTTACCTTCTGAACAGAAGAAATGGCTGCAAAGTCATTTTTGTCTATGAGAGTGTACTTCCTACGCAAGGCACCCTCCACTTCCTGCTCCTGTTGGCTTGGGAGAAAGAGTGAGAGTACTTTGTACCATGCTGAACACAGTGGGGCAAGAACCAAGTCCTAGGATTAGAAGCCATCTAAATAAGATCCTGGTGATGGAGCCACACCCTCACCTTAAACCAGAAAATAAAGCAGACAAAAGGGTCCATCCCCCTCCACAATGTATGATTCATGGTCCAGCTCCTAAACTTTACATATTAGGTGCAGCTGATCCCAGATGACAATAAGGCCTGTAAGCCTGCCTGGGTGACCATATTGCCACCTAGGTTCTGTCTCTAACAGACCCCTTGGAATCAGGAATGTGGACCAGGATGATAATCACCCAGCATGAGCTTTTCAAATAATGGGTAGATCTGTACCCATATAAACCCATGTGCCTCTTGAGAAAGGGACACGGAAGATTCATGATGCTTTGCTCCGGGCACACTCACAGCTCACACTCCACAGACTTCCTATCCATGAACTCTGTAAATATCCATCGGGGACCTGGGTGTATTCTAAACAGATCTGCTCCTTCTCTGACACAGAGAAGGGAAGTGCTCAGACCATGAGACTTGAAAATGGCAGCCTGAAGTACAGTGAGGAGAGGTTGGGGGGGGGGTCCTCTCACCTCAGAACCACCCGGAACTGGTTGAATACCTCCTGAATCTGTCTAAGGTTGATTATCTGGAAGGAAGAGAGCCAAGCAGAGTTTAGACAGTGGGCACCAAAGGAATAGGGACTGTGTCTATGTTGGCAGAGAAATCAGGACCCTTGGCTGACACGATCACCCAAAATTGCAATGGTATATCTGCAAAAAGCCTCTTGGCAAAGTGTTAATACCACTTTCCAGATCCGACAAAACGTTTGTTGGCCAGGCGCGGTGGCGCACGCCTTTAATCCCAGCACTTGGGAGGCAGAAGTAGGAGGATCACCATGAGTTCGAGGCCAGCCTGAGACTACATAGTGAATTGCAGGTTAGCCTGAGCTAGAGAGAGACCCTACCTTGAAAAACCGAAAATAAATAAATAAATAAATAAAATAAACGTTTTTTTTCCTGAGGTAGGAGGTAGGTAGGTTTTTTTTTTTCCTGTTTTTAAAAACAACTGAGGGGCTGGAGAGATGGCTTAGCGGTTAAGGCGCCTGCCTGCAAAGCCTAAGAACACAAGTTCCAATCTCCAGGTCCCACGTTTAGCCAGATGCAAAGTGATGCACTAGCCCACAAGGGGTGCATGCATCTGGATTTCATTCACAGCAGCTGAGAGACTGCTGGCGTGCCCATTCTCTATCTGTCTCCCTCTCCCTCTCCATCTGTCTCTCTCTTGTGTCTCTCTCCAAAAATAAAATTAAAAACTTAAAAAAAAAAACTGAGTATTTTCTGAGGCTATAAAACTGCTTTTTTTTTTTTTTTTTCAAGGTAGGGTCTCGTTCAAGCCCAGGGTGACCTGGAATTTAGTCTCAGGCTGGACTCAAACTCATGGCGATCCTCCTACCTCTGCCTCCCAAGTGCTGGGATTAAAGGCATGGCCACCACACCTGGCTTACTTGTTTTCTTAAAAAAATATGTTTTTGAACATGTTGCCTATGGTCACTCAGCCAGGAGAAAGCTGTGACTTCACCAAGGCAGCCTGGCTCCAGGGCTCATGCTAGCGCCATTAAGACAGACTGTTTCTAGTACACGTGTACCAGGCTGCTAGCCATTGTGTGCAGCCCCCCAGCCTTGCAGCTCTTCACATGGGAGCTGAGACCATGGAGAGCTGAAGACCCTTGATACCAAGGGTTCAATACCACTCACCACCCACTGTACCCACCCCATATCAGGCTCTGAGGCTGGCAGAGTACACTCTGGAAGCGCCCAGGACAGGGAGGCCCAAGCTAGCAGAGGATGGTGGTGGTGAAGCAGGGCCCCTTACATCAATCTCCTCCAGTGTTCCATCCAGGTACCTCCGCACTTGGGAATTGATCTCAGCAATCTGGGTTTCATCCATGGGGTCATAGGTCACAAAGGTACGGTTGGACTTGAAGAAAGATGAAGAACATGTGATAGATAAGCAACAAGGATCTGAGCCCACGTGGGAGCAGTAGGGACCTTGTCAAGAACCAACACAGGGATCTTGGGCACAGGCCCTGGCTGCCTAAGCTGGCTGATTCAGCATCTAGTCAGGATCCCTGGCAGGGAGGGTCTAACACACAGGCTGGGTGTGTGGGACGGAGAGGGAAGGAAAATGGGAAAGGGGAGGAAGGAAAGGCCTCAGGACTTGAGGCCTGATGCTCCAGACCAAATAGCTCAGCACACCACAAAGTAGGGGATGCTGCCTCCGCCTTGAGGACATTCAGGCCAGCCTCTAGAAGAAACTTCCTACAACCACCTCATGGTCCCTGCTACCTAACCCGTTTTACCTACCTGACCTTAGCCCATCCTGCCGTCTGCCCTGGCCCAGGTCCTCTAGTATTGCCCTCCATCACCTCCCCTGCCTCCAGCCCCTCACCAGGCTATCGTGGATGGCCAGTTCCTGCTTCAATAGGGCCAGCTCCTTCTCCAGGTTCTTGACCATTCGCTGCCAGAGACACATAAGAAGTGGGGGAAGGGGACATCAGAGAAGCCACCCTTCTCCTTCATGTTAAGTGCTCAGTTCCTTATCCTGGGTGCAGACATTGTTGTCATTCCTGGTCAACCACAGGCTGTACACTCAGGTCATTCCCTCCCTGCTGGTGACTTCCCCATCTGGGTTGAGCTTACATGGTAAGAGGGTTTGCAGTTGCCTAGGCCTTTGTCTCTTCTAGGGAGGAGAGTGACAACAGGAACACGGGCTATGGGGCCACTTCAGAGCCTAACAATCCGAGTTTGATTCCCAGTACCTATGTAAAGCCAGATGCACAAAGTGGCACATGTACCTGGAGTCCGATTTAGAGTGGTTAGAGGCTCAGGTGTGCCCGTTCCTCATTTATTTATTTGTTTTTGGGGTTTTTTTGAGGTAGGGTCTCACTCTAGCACAAGCTGACCTGGAATTCACTATGGAGTCTCAGGGTGGCCTCGAACTCATGGAAATGCCTCCTGAGTGTTATTTTATTATATTTTATATTTTGTATTTTATTTTTCAAGGTAGGGTCTCACTCTGGCCCAGGCTGACCTAGAATTCACTATGTAGTCTCAGCATGGCCTGGAACTCACAGTGATCCTCCTACCTCTGCCTCCCAACTGTTGGGATCAAAGGTGTGCACCACCATGCCCAGTTTCTTTTTTTTTTCTTCTTCTTCTTTTTTTTTTTTTTTTTTTTTTGGTTTTCAAGGTAGGGTCTCTAGCTCAGGCTGACTTGGAATTCACTCTGTAGTCTCAGGGTAGCCTCGAACTCATAGTGATCCTTCTACCTCTGCCTCCCAAGTGCTGGGATTAAAGGCGTAAGTCACCACACCTGGCTTCTTTTTTATATTTATTTATTTATTTATTTATTTATTTATTTATTTATTTATTTTGGGTTTTTCTCACTCTGGCTCATGCTGACCTGGAATTCACTGTGTAGTCTCAGGGTGGCCTCAAACTCTGGGCGATCCTCCTACCTCTCCCTCCCAAGTGCTGGGATTAAAGGCGTGTGCCACCATGCCCATTTTTTAATTTATTTTTAATTTTTAAATTTTAATTTGTTTTAAAAAATTTTAATTTAATTAATTTATTTGAGAGAGAGAGAGAGAGAAAGAGAATGGGCATGTCAGGGCCTCCAGCCACTGCAAATGAAGTCCAGATACATGTGCCCCCCCCCATGCATCTGGCTTACATGGGTCCTGGGGAATCGAACTGGGGTCATTTGGCTTTGCAGGCAAATGCCTTAACTGCTAAGCCATCCCTTCAGCCCTGTTTTTGTTTTTTCAAGGTAGAGTCTCACTCTGGCCCAGGCTGACCTGGAATTAACTATGTAGTCTCAGGGTGGCCTCGAACTCACAGTGATCAACCTACCTCTGCTTCCTGCACCACCACGCCCTGCAATTTTAATTTTTTTTATTGATAACTTCCATAATTGTACACAATATCCCATGGTAATTCCCTCCTGCCCCCACTTTCCCCTTTGAAACTCCACTCTCCATCATATCCCCTCCCCCTCTCAATCAGTTTCTCTTTTCTTTTATTTTATTATTTTATTTGTTTGTTTTTTGAGGTAGGGTCTCACTCTAGCCCAGGCTGACCTGGACTTCACTATGTAGTCTCAGGGTGGCCTCAAACAGCAATCCTCCTACTTCTGCCTCCTGAGTGCTGAGATTAAAGGCGTGCACCACCACCCTGGCTCTCTTTTATTTTGATGTCATCATCTTTTCCTCCTATTATGATGGTCTTGTATAGGTAGTTTCAGGCACTGTGAGGCCATGGATCACCAGGCCTTTTTTTTTTTTTTTTTTTTTGGGGTTCGAGGTAGGGTTTCACTCTAGCTCAGGCTGACCTGGAATTCACTATGTAGTCTCAGGGTGGCCTTGAACTCATGGCAATCCTCCTACCTCTGCCTCCCGAGTGCTGGGATTAAAGGCATGGGCCACCACGCCCGGCCCCAGGCCATTTTGTGTCTGGAGGAGCACGTTGTAAGGAGTCTACCCTTCCTTTAGCTCTTACATTCTTTCTGCCCCCTCTTCTGTAATGGACCCTGAGCCTTGGAAGGTGTGTTAGCACTCCTCTGTCACCTTTTTTTTTCTTCAAGGTAGGGTCTCACTGTAGCTCAGGCTGACCAGGAATTCACTGTACTCTCAGGCTGGCCTCAAACTCTTGGTGATCCTCCTACCTCTGCCTCCTGAGTACTGGGATTAAAGGCGTGCACCACCACGCCCAGCCCTCCTCTGTCCCTTCTTCTCAGCACCATGGTGCCTTCTGAGTCATCCCAAGGTCACTGCCATCTGTAAAGAGAAGCTTCTCTAACCAAAAGTGAGAGTAGCATTAACATATGGGTATGAACATTAAAAGAAGTGCTTATTGGGCAGTTTGATGAGCATAGTATATACACATTTAGCCAGACACCAGCAGACGTTATGCCCCTAGGGCTCATGACTACCCCTGTTGTAGGGTTTTGGTATTAGGGATGTATTCCCTGCCATAGAGTGGGCCTCCAGTCCAATTAGAGAGTGGTTAGTCTTCCTCATAACAGACATGCCACTATTGTACCCATTGGCTCATTTGGCCTGGCTGGCCAAATGTACGGCTTGCAGTGTCCACTTCTCTTTCTCCCATTGAACTGCATGCAGCATAGCTTTTTCCAGCTTTCTGTCAGCTGGTCTAAATGGAAGAGGCTTTCAGCTCAGCTCCAGCAGGATTTCTCAGTGACCTTGCAGCCCAAGTATGTGGAGTCTTCAGCAATAGGGTCTTACCCCAGCAACCATTTTTTTTATTACTGTGACAAAATACCTCAGTAAAGAGTGAAACCCTACCTGGGGGGGGTGACTCTTAGCAAATTCACTTAAAGAAAGATTACCGGGGCTGGAGAGATGGCTTAGTGGTTAAAGCGCTTGCCTGCAAAGCCAAAGGACCTCGGTTCAATTCCCCAGGACCCACATAAGCCAGATGCACAAGCCATGGATCTGGAGTTGTTTCCAGTGGCTGGAGGCCCTGGCACACCCATTCCCTCTCTCTCTTTCTCTCTCTGTTTCTTTCCCTCTCTCAAATAAATAAGTAAAAATAAAAAAAAATATTAAAAAAAAAACAAAGAAAAGAAAGATTACCGTTGGGCTGGAGAAATGGTTTAGCAGTTAAGGTGTTTGCCTGCAAAGCCAGAGGAGCCAAGTTCGATCCCCAGGACCCACATAAGTCAGATGCACAAGGGGGCACATGTGTCTGGAGTTTGTTTGCAGTGGCTCGAGGCCCTGGCATGCCCATTCTCTCTCTCTCAGTTTATTTCTCTCTCTCTCTCTCTAAAATAACTAAATAAATAAAATATATTTTAAAATATTATAAAAAGAAAGATTACTGTTGCCAGTTACACATCTGATAGAGGATTAATATCCATGATATACAAAGAACTCAAAAAAGTAAATAATAAGAAATTAAACAACCCAATTAAAAATGGGCTATGGGCCGGGCATGGTGGCACACGCCTTTAATCCCAGCACTCGGGAGGCAGAGGTAAGAGGATCACCATGAGTTCGAGGCCACCCTGAGTCTACAGAGTGAATTCCAGGTCAGCCGGAGCTACAGTAAGACCCTACCTTGAAAAACAAACAAACAAACAAAATATGGCTATGGAACTAAATAGAGAGTTCTCACAAGAAGTAATACAGATGGCATAATAATTTCTTTTTTTTTTTTTTTTTTTGTTTTTTTCATTTTTCGATTTTTCAAGGTAGGGTCTCACTCTAGCTCAGGCTGACCTGGAATTCACTATGTAATCTCAGGGTGGCCTCGAACTCATGATGATCCTCCTACCTTTGCCCCTGAATGCTGGGATTAAAGGTGTGCGCCACCACACCCGGCTGCATAATAACTTCTTTAAAAATGTCCTACATCCTGGGCTGGAGAGATGGCTTAGTGGTTAAGATGCATGCCTGCAAAGCCTGAGGACCCTGGTTCCATTCTCCAGGTCCCAGATGCACATGGTGGCAAATGCGTCTGGCGTTTATTTTCAGTGGCTAGAGGCCCTGTTGCCCCCATTCTCACTCACTGTCTCTCTCCACCTCTCTCTGTTTCTTAAAATAAAAAATCAAACAAACAAAAAAACTAAACAAACAAAAAAAAGTTCTACATCCTTAGCAGTCAGGGAAATACAAATTAAAACCACCTTGAGTTTAGGGAGGCAGAGGTAGGAGGATCCCTTGAGTTTGAGGCCACCCTGAAACTACTTAGCGAATTTGAGGTCAGCCTGGGATAGAGTGGAACCCTCCCTACCAAAACCCAAAAACAAAACTACTTTGAGATTCCATCTCGCTCCTTTTAGAATGGCTATCATTAAGAAAACAAATGAAAGCCGGGCGTGGTGGCGCACACCTTTAATCCCAGCACTCAGAGGCAGAGGTAGAAGGATCCCCATGAGTTCCAGGCCGCCCTGAGACTACATAGTGAATTCCAGGTCAGCCTGGGCTAGAGTGAGACCGACCCTACCTTAAAAAAAAAAAAAAAGAAAAAGAAAAAGAAAAGAAAAGAGAAGAGAAGAGAAGAGAAGAGAAAGAGAGAAAAGAAAAGAAAAGAGGAGCTGGAGGGATGGCTTAGTGATTAAACTGTTTACATACAAAGTGAAAGGACCCAGGTTCAATTCCCCAGAACCCAGGAAAGCCAGATGCACAAGCTGGTACATTTACTGTGGCTGGAGGCCCTGGCGCACCTATTATCTCTCTCTCTCTCTTTCTCTCTCTCTCTCTCTCTCTCTCTTTCTCTCTCTCTCTCTCTCTCTATATATATATATATATATATATTATATATTATATATAACTTTTTAAAAAAGAAAGAAATGAGGGCTAGGGAGATAGCTTAGCAGTTAAGTTTGTCTGCAAAGCCAAGGGATCTAGGTTCAATTCCCCAGGACCCAAGTAAGCCAGATGCACAAGTAGCGCATGTGTCTGATGTTTGTTTTCATTCTCTCTTCTTCTTTTTCTTCTCCTCCTCCCTTCCTCCTCCTCCTTCTTCTTTTTTTGTTTTTTTTGAGGTAGGGTCTTACTCACTCTAGCCCAGGCTACCTGGAATTCTCTGTTTCTCTCTCTAAATAAATAATAAATAAATAAACAAATAAAAACAAATGAGAGCTAGAGAGATGGCTTAGCAGTTAATGCACTTGCCTGCAAAGCCAATGGACCCAGGTTCGATTCCCCAGTACCCATGTAAGCCAGATACACCAGGTGGCACATGCATCTGGAGTTCATTTGCAGCAGCTAGAGGCCCTGGCATGCCCATTCTCTTCCTCTTTCTTTCACACAAATTAATTAAATTAAAAAGAAAAGAAATGACAATAAATGCTGACAAGGATGTGAAAAATAGGAACCATTCTAAACTTTTGTTGGGAGTGTAAACTGGTCCAGCCACTGTGGAGGTCCCTGAGACAGCTAAAAATAGATTTACCACATGATCGAGCTATACCACTCTTGGGCATATATCTTAAGGACTCTTCTCACTACCTTAGAGATACTTGCTCAACCATGTTTATTGCTGCTCTATTCACAATAGTTAGGAAATAGAACCAGCCAAGATGTCCCTCAGCTCATTAATGGATAATGAAGATGTGGTACATTTATATAATGTAGTTCTATTTAGCAGTAACGAAAAATGAAATTTGCAGGGAAATAGATCTGGAAAGGATTATACTAAATGAGGTAACCCAGGCCCAGAAAGCCAAATGCCAAATGCTCTCCCTCATATGTGGATCCTAGCTACAAATGTTTAGACTTATATATGAATTGGAGTAAAAATCGGGTAGCAGAGGCCAGTAAGCTAGAAAGAGGCTATAAGAAAGGGAGGATAGAAGAAGACTTAAGGAAATGGCATTGAATAAATGTAAGTAGATGAACAGATTACTCGGGGTGGAACAGCTTAAGTGAGGTCAGGGGAAGAAATTGAGTAAAGGAAGGGTGGGAGAAGGATTAATCAAAATTTAAGATGTTATGAATAAGCCATATGGAAACCTACTTTTTTGGATAATGGTATACCCAGAAGCCATAGCTTGTTACTAGAAAATTTTCAGTGCCAAGGATGGGATATCTTCCAGTTAGTTGTTGGCCAGGGAGGTCCCTGATGCCCCCAAAACATTACAGGCCATTGCCAAGGCTCTTGGTTTCCCACCAAGAATAGATGGTAAGACCCTACTGCTGAAGACTCCACATGCTTGGGCTGCAAGGTCACTGAGAAATCTTGCTGGAGCTGAGCTGAAAACTTCCTCCCTGTAGACTAGCCTAAGGACTCAGGTTTGATTCCCCAGGACCCATGTAAGCCAGATGCACAAAGTGGTGCATGAGCCTGGAGTTCATTTGCAGTGGCTCCGATGAGCCCATTCTATCTCTCGCTCTGCTTCTTCCTCTCTTTCTCTCTCTCAAGAAATAAATAAAATAGTTAAAATAAAATAAAATAAGTTGAGACAGGCATGGTGGTACACGCCTTTGGGAGGCAGAGGTAGGAGGATCGCCATGAGCTCGAGGCCACCATGAGAATACAGAGTAAATTCCAGGTCAGCCTAGGCTACAGTGAGAACCTACCTCGAAAAACCAAAAATAAAAATAAAATAAAATAGGGCTGGAGAGATGGCTTAGTGGTTAAGGCGCCTGCCTCCTAAGCCTAAAGAACGCCGGTTCCAATCTCCAGGTCCCACGTTTAGCCAGATGCAAAGTGACGCAAGGGCGCAATGCCGCACTTGACCACAAGGGGTGCAAACATCTGGATTTCATTTGCAGCAGCTGAGAGGCTGCTGGCGTGCCCATTCTCTGTCTTCTTCTCCCTCTCTCTCTGTCTCTCTCTCTGTGTCTCTCTCCAAAAATAAAATAATAAATAAAATAAAATAAACCCAATAAATTGAACCGGGTGTGGTGGTACATGCCTTTAATCCCAGCACTTGGGAGGCAGAGGTAGGAGGATCACCATGAGTTCGAGATCACCCTGAGACTACATAGTGAATTCCAGATCAGCCTGGGCTAGAGTGAGACCTTATCTTAAAAAACAAAAACAAAAACAACAACAACAACAACAACAAAAACAACCCAATAAATAAATGAGACTAATTGAGGGAGATATGATGGAGAATGGATTTGTAAAGGGGAAACCAGGTATGGTGGCTCACACCTTTAACCCCAGAACTCAGGAGGCAGAAGTAGGAGCATTGTTATGATTTTGAGGCCAGCCTTGGACTGCAGAGTGATTTCCAGGTCAGCCTGGGCTAGAGTAAGACCCTGCCTCAAAAAAACCCAAAACTTCCAGGTGTGGTGGCACATGCCAGCACTTAGGAAGCAGAGGTAGAAGGATCACTGTGAGTTCAAGGCCATCCTGAGACTACATAGTGAATTCCAGGCAGCCTGACCTAGAGTGAGACCCTACCTCAAAAAAAAAAAAAAAAAAAAAAAGCTGGGTGTGGTGGCGCATGCCTTTAATCCCAGTACCAGAGGTAGGAGGATCGCTGAGAATTCGAGACCACCCTGAGACTACATAGTTAATTCCAGGTCAGCCTGGACCAGAGTGAGACCCTACCTCACAAAACAAAAAAAAAAAAAAAAAAAATTGAAAAAGGGTGGGGCATGATGGTGCATGTCTTTAATCCCAGTACTCAGGAGGCCAAGGCAGGAGGATTGCGATAAACTCAAGGCCAACCTGAGACTACACAGTGAATTTATGTCAGCCTGAGCTAGAGCAAGAAGACCCTACTTCGAACAACTAAAAAAACTAAAAAACCAAAATTTTAAAAACCAAGAAAAAAGAAAGATAGGGCTGGAGGGATGGCTTAGCAGTTAAGGCATTTGCCTATAAAGCCAAAGGACCCTGGTTTGATACCCCAGGACCCGTGTTAGCTAGATGCACAAGTGGCACACACATCTGAAGTTGTTCGTTTGCAGTGGCTGGAGGCCCTGGTGCATCCAGTTTCTCTCTTTCTCTCTCTCCCTCTCTCCCTCTTTCTCTCTGTCAAATAAATAAATAAAAATAAAAAATATTTAAAAAAAAGAAAAAAGATTTATTTTGGCTCATATCTCAAAGGTTTTAGTCCATGGTCTCCTGACCCTGTTGATAGGGACCCAAAATGAGTCTACAGCAAAGCTGTTCACCTTATGGTGGCCAGAAAGCACAGAGAGATTGAAGAAGGGTCCAAGGGCAAACTTCACCCTTCACATGCACAACTTCCGTGATTTACTTCCTCTAACTAGGTCCTACGACCTCCTAGCAGCCCATTCATTTATGAACTTTTTTTTTTTTTTTTTGAGGTAGGGTCTCTCTCTCTAGTTCAGGCTGACCTGGAATTCACTGTGTAGTCTCAGGGTGGCCTCGAACTCATGGTGATCCTCCTACCTCTGCCTCCAGAATGCTGGGATTAAAAACATGCTTCACCACATCCAGCCATGTATGAACTCTTTGAGTTAGGGTGTAGCTCAGAGGTACAAGCACTTGCCTAGCATGTGTGAGTCCTGGGTTCAAGACCTAGCACAATGTGCACATTATGGTGGGCCTATAATACATCCTAGCACTTGAGAAATGTAGGCAGGAGGATAGAAAATTCAAAGTCGGGCTGGAGAGATGGCTTAGCAAATAAGGTCCTTGCCAGCAAAGCCTAATGACCCAAGTTCGATTCTCCAGTTTCCATGTAAAGTCCATGTATCTGGAGTTTCTTTACAGTGGTTGAAGGCCCTGGTGCGCCTATACTCACTGTCTCTCTTTTCTTTATATATCTGCTTGCAAATAAAAAAAAAATTAAGAAAGACAGAAAGTTCAAAGTCATCATCCTTGGCTACAATAGCAAGTTTGAGACCAGCATGGCTTACATAAGGGAAGGAGGTACCTGGCACATAGAAAGTACTTCATAGGGCTGGAGAGATGGCTTAGTGGTTAAGGCGCAAGCCTGCAAAGACTAAGGACCCCAGTTTGAATCTCCAGGTCCCACATAAGCCAGATGCACATGGTGGCGCATACATCTAGAGTTCATTTGCAGTGGCTAGAGGCCCTGGCGCGCCCATTCTTTCTGTCCTTCTCTCTCTCTCTCCCTCTCTCTGTCTCTAATAAATAAATAAAAATAAAATCTTTAAAAAAAGAAAGTACTTCATATATTTAGGGAAATATACAAATGATACATTGTAAGAAAAAGAATTCACTCAGTCATTTATATTTGATTTATTTTTTTATTTTTATTTTTATTTCTTTTTGTTTTTTCAAGGTAGTGTCTCACTCTTGTCCAGGCTGACCTGGAATTCACTATGTAGTCTCAGGGTGGCCTCAAACTCAAACTCAAGGTGATCCTCCTACCTCTGCCTCTAGAGTGCTGGGATTAAAGGTGTGCGCCAGAACACCTGGCTATATGATTTTTGAGTGTCTTCTGTAAGAGACATGCAACAACTTACTTACTGGCAACAACGTCACTTCATAAAATGGCCAGGAGAGGGGCCTCTGACACTTGGATCCTGGGATTAGTGACCAAAACTCTAGCCTCAGGCTGACCTGGAATGCACTATGTAGTCTCAGGGTGGTATTGAACTCAAGGCGCTCCTCCTACCTCTGCCTCCCAAGTGCTGGGATTAAAGGTGTGTGCCACCACGCCTGGCTCATGGGTATCTTTAATGAAGACAGAAGGAAGGTACACAAGTCTGTCTTCCTTTCCTGACTTCACAAAGATACTCATGTGGTAGCAAATCCACAGATAGCAAACCCCTATACATCTTTCCCGCAGTTGGGCAGCTGCCCACCAGCCCCTTAGTACCTCAGCATCGTACTTTTCATTGATGGCAGGCTCAGTAGTAACCAGCTTCATCCTGCTGGCAAACCGCAGTGAGGATAACTAAAAAAAAAAAGAAGAAGAAGAAGAAAAAGAAAAACAGACCAGGAAGATGTCATTTGGCTTCTCACTCACATGAGACCCCAAAAGATCAGCCAGCCCTCTCTGAAGCCATACCCTCTTCTGGCTCTTAGGGCTGCCTTGTCAATTTTTTGTTTGTTTGTTTTTGTTTTTCGAGATAGGGTCTGCCCGTAGGCCAGGCTGACCTGGAATTCACTATGTAGTCTCAGGCTACAAAAGTCACAGAGATCCTCTAACCTGTGCCTGCAGAATGCTGGGATTAAAGGCATGTGCCACCATACCAGGCTTTTTTTTTCATTTTCTGTTTTTGGTTTTTTTTTTTTTTTTTTTTTGCTTTGTAAATTTGTGTTGGTTCATTTCTTCAAGGGGAAAAGGGTATGATGTAGGGAGCTACATAGGGGGTATAGGTCAGTGATATAGAACTTGCTTAGTATATACAAGACCCTGGGCTCAGTCCTCAGCATAAAATTATAAAATAACGCTGGGTGTGGTAGCTCATGCCTTTAATCCCAGCACTCGGAAGGCAGAGGTAGGAGGATTGCTGTGAGTTCAAGGCCACCCTGAGACTACATAGTGAATTCCAGGTCAGCCTGGGCTAGAGCAAGACCCTACCTTGAAAAACAAAAAAAAAAAAAAAATTACAAAATAAGGGGCCGGAGGGATGTCTCAGCAGTTAAAGGTGTTTGCTTGCAAAGCCTGCTGGTTTCGGTTCAATTCCCCAGTGCCTATGTAAAACTGGGTGCAAACTGATGAAAGCATCTGTAATCCCAAGGCATTGATGATGACAATGACCAGGAGAACTGAACACTATCAGGTCAGCTCATGTCAGGTTCATTTGCAATGGCAAGAGATCCTGCCTCAAAGAAGGTGGTACACAGATATCTTGGAGATGTCCTCTGACCTCCACATGTCTGCTATGGCATAAGTGTTCACACACACAAAATGAAATGTATATAAAATAAAAGAATAGCTGGGCCGGGTGTCATTGGTGGTGTACTTCTTTAGTCCCAGCACTCAGAGGCAGAAGCAGGAGAATTGCCATGAGTTCAAGGTTATCCTGAGACTACATACTGAATTCCAGGTCAGCCTGGGCTAGAGTGAAACCCTACCTCGAAAAACGAAAAACTAAAAAAAAAAAAAGAAAAAAGAAAAAAAAAAGTTGGGTGTGATTGTGCACGCATCTTTAATTCCAGTACTTAAGAGGGAGAGGTAGCAGGATTTTGAGTTTGAGGCCAGCCTGAGACTACATAGCGAATTCTAGGTCAGCTTGGACTAGAGCATGATCCTACCTCAAAAAAAAAAAAAAAAAAAAAAAAAAAAAAAAAAGGTAAACTAAACATGGTGGCACATACCTGTAATCCCAGCATTTGGGAAGTGGGAAGTGGGAAGTAGAAGCAGGATGACCAGAAGTTCAAAGGCCAAACTCTGGGCTACATAAGACCCTGCCTAAAGAAAGAAAGAAACAAAGGGGGCTGGCAAGATGGATTAGTGGTCAAAGCATTTGCCTGACAAAGGACCCAGGTTTGACTCCCCAGGACCCAAATAAACCAGATGCACAAGGTGGTGCATGTGTCTGGAGGTCGTTTGCAGTGGCCAAAGGCCCTGACACGCCCTTTCTCTCTCTCTCTCTCTCTCTCTCAAATAAATAAAATAATAAAAATTTTTAAAAGGAAGGAAAGAAGTAAAGAAGGAAGGAGAAAATAGAAGCTGGGTATGGTGGCACACACCTTTAATCCCAGCATTCGGGAGGCAGAGGTAGGAGGATCACCGTGCATTCAAGACCACTCTGAGACCATATACTGAATTCCAGGTCAGTCTGGGCTAGAAAACCAAAACAAACAACAACAAAAAAAGATAAAAGAAGTAGGAAGGGATGAAGGAAGGAAGGTCTGGCCCTCCATCTCCTCCATCTATTTTTTTGTTTTGTTTTGTTTTTCGAGATAGGGTCTTGCTCTAGCCCAAGCTGACCTGAAATTCACTATGTAGTCTCAGGGTGGCCTCAAACTCACGGCAATCCTCCTACCTCTGCCTCCTGAGTGCTGGGATTAAAGGCATGCACCACCATGCCCAGCTGGAAGCATTTTTAAAAGATTTTATTTTCATTTATTTATTTGAGACAGAGAGTAAGAATGGGCATGCCAGGGTCTCTAGCTACTGCAAACTAAATCCAGATGCATGTGCCACCATGTGCATCTGGCTCATGTGGGACCTGGAGAATCAAACCTGGGTCCTTAGGCTTCACAGGCATGTGCCTTAACTGCTAAGCTCTCTCTCCAGCCCTTTTTTTGTTGTTTTGCAGTAGGGTCTTGCTCTAGCCCAGGCTGACCTGGAATTCACTATCTATGTAGTCTCAGAGTGTCCTTGAACTCGTGGCAATCCTCCTACCTCTACCTCCCAAGTGCTGGGATTAAAGATGTATGTATGCCACTCTGCCTGGCTTAATTTTTTTTTTTTGATTTTTCGAGGTAGGGTTTTACTCTAGCCCAGGCTGACCTGGAATTCACTATGTAGTCTCAGGGTGTCCTTGAACTCACAGCGATCCTCCTACCTCTGCCTCCCGAGTGCTGGGATTAAAGGCGTGCGCCACCACGCCTGGCTGGCTTAATTTTTTAAAAAAATATTTTATTTTTATTTATTTGAAAGATATATATATATATACACATATACATATATATATGGATATATTTAGGCATATATATGGAGAGAGAGAGAGAGAGAATGGGCATTCCAGGGCCTTCAGCCACCGCAAACCTACTCCAGATGCATGCCAGCACCATGTACATCTGGCTTATGTGGGTCCTAGGGAATGGAACCTGGGTCCTTTGGCCTTGAAGGCAAGTAAGTGCCTTAACCTATAAGCCATCTCCCAGCCCAATATATTTTTTTAATATTTTATTTTTATTTATTTACTTATTTGAGAGAGAGATACAGAAATAGGCAGGTAAAGCAAGAGAAAGGATGGGCATGCAGGGCCTCCAGCCACTGCAAATGAACTCCAGACGCGTGTGCCCCTTGTGCATCTGGTTTATGTGGGTACAGGAGAATCGAGCCTTGAACCCAGGTCCTTAGGCTTCACAGGCAAGCATTTAACCACTAAGCCATTTCTTTAGCCCAATATTTTTTTGTGAGGTAGCGTTTAGCTGTAGCCCAGGCTGACCTGGAATTCACTATGTAGCATTAAGCTAACCTTGAACTCACAGCAATCCTCCTACCTCTGGCCCCCAAGTGCTGGTATTAAAGGTGTACACCACTATGCCTAGCTCTAAAAATTTTTAAAAAGGCTGGGCATGGTGGCACACATCTTTAATCCCAGCACTCGGGAGGCAGAGGTAGGAGGATCACCATGAGTTCAAGGCCACCCTGAGACTACATAGTGAATTCCAAGTCAGCCTGGGCTAGAGTGAAACCCTACCTCTGAAAACCAAAAACAATTTATAGAGCTGGAGGGATGGTTTAGTAGTTATGGTGCTTGCCTGCAAGGTCAAATGACCCAGGCTCAATCCCCCAGGACCCATGTAAGCCAAATATACAAGGTGGCTCATGTGTCTGGAATTCATTTGCAGGAGCTGGAAGCCTTGGTGCTCACATTCTTCCTGACTTCCTCTCAAATTAATAAATAAACATTTACAAATTAATAAAAAACGTTTATAGAAGAGAAGCATTAGCTTCCATACCCATCATATGTGTTTGTTCCAGACCCTACAGCTCCTGCTCTGGGTCTGTGGGTTCAGTATTGGGCAGAGCCACTGAGTGATATGGGCACGAGGTTCTAGGATCTGCAGGTATCAGGAGAGTTCCTTCCTGTGCTGAAGCTGTCTCAGGAGGTAGAGAAAAGGGGAGGGAAGGGATTCCACTGTGACAGAGGGAATCTTTCTTAACAAGAAAGCTCATTATGGCTCCTCTTGGGGTTCTGTATGCTTTGTTATGAGATGAGACCCAGAGGTTCCTGAAGCCTTCCTCTGGGGATGCTGCCTCACGTCAGCTGGAGCTCCTTGCCTTGGCCTCCTAAATCCCAGGGCACTGGATGGATGGCAAGAGCACTCTCTCTGGGTTGGGGTGGTCCCTAAAGCACATGGCTGGGAGGCCTGCAGGCATATCTGGCCCATGGCATGTCTGGAAATTACTCATTTGACCTAAGTGAATTCTCTAGATAACTGAAGCTTATGTCAAACATCCTCACTAGAAAAGTAAAATGACTAGCAACAGTTTTCCAAACCTGTCTTATGACAAGGGCACTTCAAAAAAAAAAAAAAAAAAAAAAAAAAAGGACCATCAACCTGGAGGTGCCAGCGGGGTCATTGCATCAGATCCTTATTCCTACCTTTAGTCACACTATTACCTCTGTCAGGACTACTATTTTTTTTTTTTAGGACTATTACTTTTGTTTGTTTTTTTGGGCAGGGTGACCTGGAACTCACTCTGTAGCTCCAGGTTGGCCTCCAACTCATAGCAATCCTCCTATCTCAGCCTCCTTAGTGCTGGGACTTAGGTTTTTTTTGTTTGTTTGTTTGTTTGTTTTGGCTTTTCGAGGTAGGGTCTCACTCTAGCCAGGCTGACCTGGAATGCACTCTGTAGTCTCAGGGTGTCCTCAAACTCACAGTGATCCTCCTACCTCTGCCTCCGGAGTGCTGGGATTAAAAGCATGCACCAGCACGCCTGGCTTTTTTTTTGGTTTTTCAAGGCAGGGCCCTGCTCTAGCTCAGGCTGACCTGACTGACAATTCACTGTGTAGTCTCAGGGTGACCTCAAACTCATGGCAATCCTTCTAGCTCTGTCTCCTGAGTGCTGAGATTAAAGGCGTGTGCCACCATGCCCAGATTTAAAAAAAAATATTTTATTTTATTTATTTGAGAGAGAGAAAGAGAATGGGCATGCCAGGGCTTCCAGCCACTGCAAATGAACTCCAGACACATGTGCCACCTTGTGCATCTGGCTTACATGGGTCCTAGGGAATCAAACCTGGGTGAGTTCTGTGGCTTTGCATACAAGCACTTTAACCATTAAGCTATCTCTCCAGCCCATCATTCACCTTTTTGAGACAGGGCCTCTCACTGGCCTGCACTCACCAAATAGGCTAGAGTGGCCGTTCAGTGAGCCCCAGGGATCCTCCTATCTCTCTGGGATTACAGACACATGCCAACATACCGTTCGCTTTTGTGTGACTACTGAGCCTTCAACCTCAAATACCAATCTTTTTTTTATTTATTTGCAAAAAGAGAGAGAGAAGAGAGACAGAGATTGAGAAAGTGGACATGCCAGGACCTCTAGCTGCTGCAAATGAACTCCAGATGCCTGCACCATTGTGCATCTGGCTGTATGCAGGTGTACTAGGGAATCAAACTCAGATCGTTAGGCTTTGTAGGCACATGCCTTAGTCACTGAGCCATTTCTCCAGCCTCTAAAACTACCAATCTTTTAATGCTAGTCAGCTTAGTGCATACCGTTCCTCATTCCCGGTTCAGGAAAAATCTTGCTGTCCTTCCCTTGGCTTCTCTGAAGGTCTTCACTATCTGGGCCTCTGTTGCTTAGGGCCAGTTTTCTCCCTCTCTGGTGTGAGGAGGGCAGTGCTGACTCATCTCTGCCAAGCCCCTTCCCAGTCAGCTCGCATGGGCAGGTGGTTATACTACTGCTCATAATGGCCTTAGAACCACAGACTAGAAAACCTGTGGCGTTCCAAAGATGTTCAAACTTGTATAAATTCTGCTGTTTTGTGGTGACAGGGATTGACCCCAAGGCTTTGTGTCATCCCCAGGCCAAACATGAATGATTATAAGGAAGAAATAAGTGGGATAGGAATGTCTCCCAATGGTAGAATGCTTGCCTTGCATGTGCAAAGACTTGGGTTTGATCCCTGTACCACACATAAGCACACACAGACACACACAAAAAAAAACAAGTACTCAGGCTGGAGAGATGGCTTGGTGGTTAAGGTGCTTGCACATGAAGCCTAAGGACCATTGTTCAACTCTCCAGATCCCAAGTAAGCCAGATACACAAAGGTGAGGCAAGCACAAGGTTGCACATGCCCAGTGGGTGGTGCAAGCATCTGGAGTTTGATTGCAATGGCTGAGGCCCTGGCCCACCAATTCTCTCTCCCTTTGTCTCTGTCTGTCTGTTTGTCTTTCTCTAAAAATAAATAAATAAGTAACAAGTACTCAAGCCAGGAGTGGTGGCACACGTCTTTGGTAGAAGGATCACCATGAATTTGAGGCCACCCTGAGAATACATAGTGAATGCCAGGTTAGCCTGGGCTACAGGAGACCCTACTTAAAAAAAAAAAAGTACTCTCACAGGAGCAGTACCCCAGTAAACATGTTCTTTGTCCCTACAAAGCTGGCTCTCAGTCTGCTCTCTGCCTTCTTCCTCAATCCAGCTTAGTGCTAGCGTGTGGACCCTGGTTTAGGATCCCTCAGCAACTGTAGCTCAGATTCATCCCCCAGATCCCTGACAATGTCTATGGGTAGGTAGTAGTACATCAGCTGGGCTACTCTAGAGCCAGTCTTAACCAGCCATGGCACCCATGAGAAGTTCTAACCTGAGGCCAGCCATGCCTTTAATCCCAGCACTGAGGATTGAAGTTCTAACCTGAGCTGCAGTGAATTCAAGGTCAGCCTGGCTGAGTACTTTACTAACCTGGCTGCATTGGCCGTTTCTTCTAATTGGGCAGCTTCCCCATAGATGTTTGTCACAAGGACCATATTGCAATTTCCTCCTGCAGAAAGCAAGACACAGAAGAGTCTCAAATCATATTAATTTTCTGGCAAGAGATTCTGTTAGAGGGCCGGGCGTGGTGGCGCACACCTTTAATCCCAGCACTCGGGAGGCAGAGGTAGGAGGATTGCTAAGAGTTTGAGGCCACCCTGAAACTACATAGTGAATTCCAGGTCAGCCTGAGCTAGAGTGAGACTCTACCTCAGAAAACAAAAACAAAACCAAAAAAACAAAACAAAACAAAACAAAAAAAGAGATTCTGTTATAGACCCAATGTTGTATACTCACAAAACTCATAACCCCCAAAGTCCCACCTTCACATCCCCACTGTGCTGTTATTTGGAGAGAAGACCTTTGGAAGATAATTACATGTAGATGAAATCATGAAGGTAAGACCCCTACATGGAATTATTGTCCTTATAAGACAATAAGAAAGAGATGTGCTCTTTGTGATTTTTTTTTTCAAGGTAGGGTCTCACTCTGGTCCAGGCTGACCTGCAATTCACTATGTAGTCTCAGGGTGGCCTCGAACTCTCAGTGATCCTTCTACCTCTGCCTCCAGAGTGCTGGGATCAAAGGCGTGCGCCACCATGCCCGGCTTTGTGATGTTTTGTTTTAGCAGCCTAAACTGATTTAAATAGAGCCAGGCATGATGGTTCACACCTTTAATCCCACCACTCAGGAGGCAGAGGTAGGATGATTGCTGTGAGTTTAGGACCAGAACCTCCCTGAAAAAAAAGAAAAAAAGGGCAGGCGTGGTGGCACATGCCTTTAATCCCCCGACCTAGGGAAGCTGAGGTAGGAAGATCACTGTAATTCTAGGTCAATTTTGGTTAGAGTGAGACCCTACCTCAAAAATCCAAAAATAAATAAATAAATAAATAAATAAATAAATAAATAAATAAAAATAAATAAAATCAACTCACAAGAAAAGCATGGGGAAGGCCATCAGACCTCCACATGAGGTCTCAGGAGCCTGTGCACCAGCTGTCTACAATGAAGTGTGAGGCCTTGTGGCCTCAGCAGGAGATGGGGGTGTACAGAGGGTAAAAGATCAAGGAACAATGAGCTCCATCAAAGTGGTTTCCTTGCTCTGTGAGTAAGCCTCACTCCAAGACCGAGGGAGGAGCATAAAAGGGGGTAATCCCTACAAGGTGAGCCCCACTGAAATGCTGCTTTAGGGACTCCTAGACAGAGCTGGAAGAAGCCACAGGGAAGTCGTCATTCACATGGGATGAGACTTCGCAGTGGTGCCGCTGCTCTGGGGCCCCATGCTCTGTAAGTAAGCCCGCATCCTGAGGCTGAGGGGGGAGCATCCGGGGAGTAATCTTGACACAGGGAGCCCCATCAAAGTGGCTGCTCTGTGAGCCCCACATTCCTATAAATAACCCCTCTTTCTGCTCTGTAAACGACCCCAGTAAACTCATTGGCTTACTGAAAAGGTATTGTTACATTGCACTTTGATTTGCCATCTGGGCCCTATTCGGGCTGAAGATGTGTGTTCACATCTCCTCAGGGGAAAAGGTTCTTATGACACTGAGGATCACAGTGAGTTTGAGGCCAGCCTGGGCTAGAGTGAGACCCTACCTTGAAAAAAACAAAACCAGGCTGGAGAGATTGCTTAGTGGTTAAAGAGCTTGCCTACAAAGCCTAAAGGACCCAGGTTCGAATCCCCAGTACCCACATAAGCCAGATGCACAAGGTGGCACATGCATCTGGAGTTTGATTGCAGTGGCTAGAGGTCCTGGTGAGCCCATTCTCTCTCTTTACCTCTCTTTCTCTCTCAAATAAAGAAAGAAAATATTAAAAACAAATTCTGGGCTGGAGAGATGGCTTGGTGGTTAAGGTGTTTGTCTGTGAAGCCTAAGGACCCAGGTTCAATTCCCCAGTACATGTAAGCCAGATGCACATGGTGGTGCATGCATCTGGAGTTCATTTGCAGTGGCTGAATGCCTTGGCATGCCAATTTTCTCTCTATATCAGCCTCTCTCTTTCCTACTTTCTCAAATTGGGCAAAAAAAAAAAAAAAAAAAAAAAAATCTGCCGGGCATGGTGGCGCACACCTTTAATGCCAGCACTCAGGAGGCAGAGGTAGGAAGACCACCGTGAATTCCAGGCCACCCTGAGACTACATAGTGAATTCCAGATCAGCCTGAGCTAGAGTGAAACCCTACCTCGACAAACAGAAAAAAGGAAAATTCTGAGGAGTGAACAGCAATGTGCAATAGGGCCTGTCCAGTGTCTGATTGATTTCATGTTAAAGAGCTGCAGGGGAATTCCATGTTCCTGGAAGAGAGCAGTTTTCTAACACCTCGTGACAAGATGTGCCAGGCCTGGCCTTCCCTAGGACAGTTTCTCCTCCCTGGATACCAACCATACGCTCACCTAAGGAGTCTTTCAAGGCATGGGTAAGTTTACACTGTCGGAAAGGTATGTGTTCTCGCTTCTGGTCTCCAAGGGCAATGATGGCCTGTTCCAGGAATGATAGTGACTTGTTGATGTAGGTGGCTTCCTTCAGGACTCGACCTTCGGACTGCAAACAAAAGGTCAGTTCCACTCTGAATAAAGTGGGGAAGCTGCCCCACTAAGAATGGCTACCAGGTTTGCAAAAATGCTACAACTGGACTCAGGCCAGTGCATCCTTCCTCACTGGGCCTTTATTACATCTTGAGCCAATAAAAATGCTGATAGTGGGCTGAAGAGATGGCTTAGTGGTTAAGGCGCATGCCTGTGAAGCCTAAGGAACCCAGTTCGATTCACCAGGTCCCATATAAGCCAGATGCACATGGTGGTGCATGTATCTGGAGTTTGTTTGCAGTGGCTAGAGGCTCTGGCATACTCATTCTCACTCTTTCTCTCTCTCTCTCTCCCTTTCTCTGTCTCTAATACATAAATAAATAAATAAATAAATAAATAAATAAATAAATAAATAAATAAAAAAAAAAAAAAAAAGGTCATCAGGGCGTGGTGGTGCATGCCTTTAATCATAGCACTAGGGAGGTAGAGGTAGGAGGATCACTGTGAGTTCGGGGCCACCCTGAGACTACATAGTGAATTCCAGGTCACCTGGGCTAGAGTGAGACCCTACTCGATACACCAAAAATAAAAATAAAAAAAAAAGGTCATATGCTGGGTGTGATGGCACACACCTTTAATCCTAGTACTTGGGTGACAGAGGTAGGAGGATTGCCATGAGTTCAAGGCCACCCTAAGACTACAGAATAAATTCTAAGTCAGGGGTGCATGCATCTGGAGTTTGTTTGCAGTGGCTGGAGGCCCTGATGCACCCATTTTTCTCTTTCTCTTAAATAAATAAACAAAATATATATTAAAAATTAAAAAAAAAAATATACAGGGAATTCTTTGTAGACACCTGAGCAAAAAACTAACTCTGAACAGTCACATGAATACAAATGAATACCAATAACTACAACTGCACATGCAACTGCTCATCTACTCTTAGACTACTTGTGTTAATATACTCGTGTGAATACATATTTGAAATTAAATACTTGTACAAATATTCATGGGAATACTTATATATTCATACACAAGAAACAGTGCATACCACACACCAGTTATTTTGCTAAGAATTTAGGAACTACCATCTCATTTAATGTTTATCTATTTAGTAATTTTCAAATTATTTGAGACAGAAAGAGACTTGGTGTGCCAGGGCCTTTTGCCACTACAAACAATTCCAGATGCATAAGCCCCTTTGTGCATCTGACTTTATGTGGGTACTGGGGAATTGAACACTGGCTGTCAGGCTTTGCAAGCAAGTGCCTTTAACTGCTGAGTCATCTCTCTATCCCTCAGTTAATGTTTAGAAAAATCCCGTGGAAGCCGGGAGTGCGCACACCTTTAATCCCAGCACTTGGGAGAGGGAGGAGGATCCCTGTGAGTTCAAGGCCAGCCTGAGACTCCATAGTGAATTTCAGGTCAGCCTGAACTAGAGTGAGACTTTACCTCAAAAAAACAGAATAAACAAAACAAAACAAAACAAAACAAAACCCTACCCCTCTGTAGCTGCTTCTCCACCTCTGGTAACTCTGCCCTTGAGCAAGCCCAAGTGCTCCCCTTCAACGAGCTTCACCAAGCTGTTCTCAAATACCCAATGGCAGACTGCACACACATGCACAAGCACAATGTCAGACACGGGGGCCATGACCTGTTGACAAGTATCCCTGCTCCCCTTACTTACCCCTGACTTCCCCAGCCTCTCTGAGCCTGCCAGATCCACCAGGTTAATTTTGGAGGTGATATACTTTTCATCTGATAAGGTCCGGGAATGGGCCTATAAAACATCCAAACAGAATTTAGACTATATAGGGAAGAGCTTCTGACTGGGCAGTGCCCATGGGAATCAACTGTCCTTCTCAGACTGATCAAAGAGCTTTCACCTACCTCCATGTAGATCGTGAAGATGCAGTGGGACCTAGATGAGTTTTTGTTCATTGTGTGGGAGGCAATAATCCTGTTGGTCTCTCCCTAAAGGGGAAAGGAAATGTCTATATTTTGAAAAATTAAAATAACAAAGCATCAACGTCATTCTTTTATACATATACATATACATATACATATACATATACATATATATATACATATATATATATATATATATATTTTTTTTTTGTTTTTTTTTGTTTTTGTTTTTGTTTTTTGAGGTAGGGTCTCACTCTAGCCCAGGTTGACCTGAAGCTCATTATGTAGTGTCAGGGTGGCCTTGAACTCACAGCAATCCTCCTACTTCTGCCTCCCTAGTGCTGTGATTAAAGGCATGCACCACCACACCGGGCAAAAAAAAAAAAATTGAGGGGGGATGGCTTAGCAGTTAAGGCATTTGCCTGTAAAGCCAAAGGACCCAGGTTCAATTCCCCAGGACCCATGAAGCCAGATGTACAAGGTGGCGCATGTGTCTGGAGTTCATTTGCAGTGGTTGGAGGCCCTGCAACACCCATTCTGTCTCTTTTTCTCTTTGTCAAATAAATAAATTAATAAAAATAAAATGCATTTAAAAGCAAAAGCAGATTTGAGGAGATGGAGAGATGGTTCAGTTGTGAAGGCACTTGCCTGCAAAGCCCAAGGATCCAAGTTTGATTCCCCAAGACCCACATAAAGCCAGGTACACAAGATGGCTCAGGTGTCTAGAGTTCATTTGCAGTGTCTGGAGGTCCTGGCACCCCATTCTTTTGCTTTCTTTTTCTCAAATAAAAATAAAAATAAAAAAAATAGATTTGAAGCCAGGCGTGGTGGCGCACGCCTTTAATCCCAGCACTCAGGAGGCAGAGGTAGAAGGATTGCCGAGAGTTCGAGGCCACCCTGAGACTACATAGTTAATTCCAGGTCAGCCTGGACCAGAGTGAGACCCTACCTTGCAAAAAACCAAAAAAAAAAAAAAAAAAAAAAAAAAAAAAAAAATATATATATATATATATATATAGAGAGAGAGAGAGAGAGAGATAGATAGATAGATTTGAGGCCTGAAGACTTGGCCTAGCAGTTAACAATTCTTCCTGGGCTGGAAAGATGGCTTAGCGGTTAAGGCACCTTGCCTTCTAAGCCTAAGAACGCTGGTTCCAATCTCCAGGTCCCACGTATAGCCAGACGCAGTGATGCAAGGGTGCAATGTTGCACTTGACCACAAGGGGGCGCACACATCTGAATTTCATTCCCAGCAGCTGAGAGGCTGCTGGCGCACCCATCTGTCTTCCTCTCCCTCACTCTCTGTCTCTCCAAAAAAAAAAAAAAAAAAAAAGAATTCTTCCTGTGCAAACATGAAGGCCCGAGGGGGCCCGAGCAGCTGGGCAGGGCATGGCCAGTCTAGCCTGGAACCTCAGCCTCACAAGAGAGCAGAGACTTGACAACTGTCTGAGCCCAGCAAGTCCAGAGTTAGTAAAGAGACTACAAGCTGTGCGTGGTGGTGCACACCTTTAATTGCAGCACTCAGGAGGCAGAGGTAGGAGGATCACCATGAGTTTGAGGCCACCCTCAGAATACATAGTATTCCAGGTCAGCCTGGACTAGAAACTCTGCCTCAAAAAAACCCCCCAAAAGCCAGGCATGGTGGCGCACACCTTTAATCCCAGCTAGAGTGAAACCCTACCTTGAAAAACCAACCAACCAAACAAACAAAGAGACATGGAGCAGGAGCATCTCATGTTCCACTCCAGCCACAGGCCACTGAGGGTTCTCGATCCATGTTATAGGCTGGCATATGGGGCACCACAAGGGTACACACACATGCATATACAACACACCACACTACACACACACACACACAGGAGCAAAAAAAAAAAAAAAAAAAAAAAAACAGATATGAGCCTAGGTCCCTAATTCCAACTTTTTAAAAAATATTTTAAAAATATTTTTATTTATTTGAGAGAGATAAAGTGGTAGAGAGAGAATGGGTGCACCAAGGCTTTTAGCCTCTGCAAAGAAACTCCAGATGCATGTGCTACCATGTGCATCTGGCTTATGTGAATCCTGGGGAATCGAACCTGGGTCCTTTGGCTTTGCAGGAAAGACCTTTAACTGCTAAGCCATCCCCTCCAGCGCTTATTTTTATTTATTTTATTTTTTATTTTTAAAATTTTACTTATTTATTTGAGAGAGAGAGAAAGTGGTAGAGAGAGGGAAAGAGAGACAGAAAGAATAAATGGGTGCGCCAGGGCCTCTAGTCACTGCAAACAAACTCCAGACACAAGCGCCACCTTGTGCATCTGGTTTATGTGGGTACTAGGGAATTGAAACTGGGTCCTTCGGCTTTGCAGGCAAGTGCCTTAATCACTAAGCCATCTCTCTAGCCCCCCCTTATTTTTGTTTTCATTTACTTATTTGAGAGGGAAAGAGGGGGAGAGAGAAAGAGGGAAGGATGGAGAGATTGGACGTGCCAGGGCCTTCAAGCCACTGCAAACTAATTCCAGGCACATGCACCACCTTGTGCATCTGGCTTACATGGGTCCTGGGAAATTGAATCTGGGTCCTTTTGCTTTGCAGGCAAGCGCCTTAACCACTAAGCAATCCCTCCAGCCCCCTAATTCCAAGTTTTATACTTTAAAAATTATTGTTAGGGGGACTGAGGAGATAGCTCAGTGGTCAAAGGCACTTGCTTGCAAAGCCTGCCAGCCTGGGTTGAAATCCCACATAAATCTGTAGCAGCACACACACACACACACACACACACACACACACACACACACACACACACAAATAAACAAAACATTGCTAGGTCAGGAGTGTACGCCTTTAGTGCTAGCACTCAGGAGGATAAGGTACAAAGATCATTATGAGGTGCAGGCCAATCTGGGGCTACAGAGTAAGTTCCAGATCAGCCTGGGCTACAATGAGACCTATATATTTTTTTTTGAGAGAGAGACAGACATAGAGAGAAGGAGAATGGGTGCACCAGGGCCTCCTGAAGCTGCAAACTCCAGATGCATGGGCCATTTTGTACATCTGACTTTACTTGCATACTGGGGAATCAAATCCAGGGCTTCAGGTTTTGCAAACAATCACCTTTAACAGCTGAGCCATCTCTCTAATTTCCCAAGTTTTATCCTTTTTTTTTTTTTTTTTTTTTTTTTTTTTTTGAGGCAGGGTCTCATTCTAGCCCAGGCTGACCTGGCACTCACTCTGTAGTCCCAGACTGGCCTCAAACTCAGTGATCCTCCTATGGGAATCAAACCTGGGCCGTTAGGCTTTGCAAGCAACTGCCTTCACCACTGATTCATGTCTCCAGCCCATTTTATACTTTTAAATTTTTTATTATTTATTTATTTACTTATTTATTTTGGTCTTTCCAGGCAGGTTTCACTCTAGTCCAGCCTGACTTGGAATTCACTATGTAGTCTCAGGATGGCCTCAACTCACAGTGTTTCTCCTACCTCTATGCTGGGATTAAAGGCATGTGCCACCACACCCAGCCATTTAATACTTTTTTTTTAATTGACAAGTTCTTTAATTGTAGACAATATCGCAAGGTACTTCCCTCCCTCCTCCCACTTTCCCCTTTGAAACTTCACTCTCCATCATACCCCTTCCCCTCTTAATCAGTCTCTCTTTTCAGTTTGATGTCATGATCTTTTCCTCCTATTATGATGGTCTTGTGTAGGTAGTGTCAGGCATTGTGAGGTCATGGATAGCAAGGCTATTTTGTGTCTGGAGGAGCCCATTTTATACTTTTTAAATTAAATAATTTTCTTGTTTTTTTTTTTAAAAAAAATTTTTTTTTTTTACTTTATTTATTTTTGGAGAGAGAGACAGAGATAGAGAGGGAGACAGCCCCTGCAAACGAAATCCAGATGTGTGCGCCCCCTTGTGGTCAAGTGTGGCATTGCGCCCTTGCGTCACTTTGCATCTGGCAGACCTGATTGGAACCGGGTTCTTAAGCTTAGCAGGCAGGCGCCTTAACCGCTAAGTCTCAGCCCCTTGTTTTGTTTTTTGAGGGTGGTCTTGAACTCATGCAGACCTGGAATTCAATATGTAGTCTCAGGGTGGTCTTGAACTCATGGCAATCCTCCTACCTCTACCTCCTGAATGCTGAGATTAAAGGTGTGCGCCACCACGCCTGGCTTCTTTTTTGATTTTTATTATTATTTTTTAAATATTTGCCCAACATGGAAGCTTCCGTTTTCAGCCACATAATGGGATTGAGTGTTGAGAAAGAGAAAGCCTCTACTACAAAACACCTGGAGTGGACAGGCCCACTGAGACAATGAATGCCTGAGACTGCAAGTGAAGGAAGTATCTAGGAACCAGACACCAGCGGAAGTAGGAATTCAGGGACAGTTAGCAAGAACCCAAAGTTCCTAATGCCTGGAGGCGCCTATATACTGGAGCTGGAAGCCAGTTGCTTTAAGCAATGAAACTGACTTGTTATAAAGCTGTGTCCTGTTCCCCCTAGAGCCATTGCTCTCCATATTCCCAGGGAGGTTGAATTAGAGTCACTTGTCCTCTTCCCTAACTCTGCGTAGTCTCAGCTCCCTACCAACCCCAACCATCTGTTTCCACTCAAAGGGTGATAGAATCTTTCTCTCCCAGAGCCAAATGTTTACATTCCAGAGTCAAGACTTTCTCTTCTGTTCCCAAGAGGGGAGATGCTTACATTCCAACATAAAAGTCAGCAAGGCATATATAGTGCAGTGGCAGACCATATGCTTAAGCATGAGGGCGGTCTTTCCTTCAATCTCTCACCAAAAACCAAACAAAACATTTTCTCTTGCCTCAACCTCTTTGAATATGCTTGCAGTTTATTATGGCATATATGGTCTCATCATAATGTTCTGTGAGTCCCAAATAAGTATCTTCTTTGGAGAATTTGATTGCTTGCCTTTTAAAAAAAATATATTTTATTTTTTTATTTGAGAGAGAGAGAGAGAGAGAGAGAGAGAGAGAATGGGCGCACCACGGCCCCAGCCACTGCAAACAAACTCCAGGTGCATGTGCCCCTTTGTGCAGCTGGCTTATGTGTGTCCTGGAGAATCGAACTGGGATCCTTTGGCTTTGCAGGCAAATGCCTTAACCACTAAGCCAACTCTCCAGCCTTTTATTTTTATTTTTTCTTTTTTTGTGGTTTTTCGAGGTAGGGTTTCACTCTAGTCCAGGCTGACCTGGAATTCACTATGTAGTCTCAGGGTGGTCTTGAAATCATGGTGATTCTCCTACCTCTGCCTCCCCAGTGCTGGGATTAAAGGCATGTGCCACCATGCCCAGCTAATTTAATTTTTTAAAATATATTTATTTATTTGACAGAGAAGAGAGAGAGTGGGTGCGCCAGGGCCTCCAGCTGCTGCAAACAAACTCCAGATGCATGCACCACCTTGTGCATCTGGCTTATATGGGTCCTAGGGAATCAAACCTGGGTCCTTTGGCTTTGCAGGCAAACACCTTAACCACTAAGCCATCCCTCCAGCCCCCATTTTTTTTTAAGTAGAATACTGCTCTATGGCCTAACCACTATATACTCTCAGGCTGGCCTTGAACTCACATCAATCTTCCTACCTCTGCCTCCTGAGTGCTGGGATTAAAGACACGCACCACCACGCAGGGCACATATCCAGTTTTTTATGTGGTGCTGGAGATTGCACCCAGGTCTTCATGCATGCTAGATAAGTACTCTATCCACTGAGCTACAGCCCAGTTCCCCACAAATTTTAGAGTACTATAAACTGTTTTACTTTCATCAGTTTCAAGGTTATGTTATGCCCGGATTTTGCATATTCTGAACTTTATCCACTATTGCCTACTGAATTGATTCCATTTTAGATTTAAAAAAAAAAAAAGCTGAGTGTGGTGGTACACGCTTTTAATCCCAGCACCTGGGAGGCAGACTAGACTAGAGCGAGACCCTACCTCGAAACACCAAAAAAAAATTATTTATTTATTTATATAAGAGAGAGAGAGAGATAGAAAGAGGCAGACACAGAGAGAGTGAGTTTGGGAGCGTGAGGCTTCCTGCCACTGCAAACGACCTTCAGATGCACTCTCCATTTTTACATCTGGCTCTACATGGGTACTGGGGGATTGAACGCAGGTCATTAGGAATTAAAGGCAAGTGCCATGCATGTTGAACCAGATTCTCAACCCCACTTTAGATTTTTTTGTTTGAGACAGAGAAAGGGTCTCATTCTAGTCCAGGGTGACCTGGAATTCACTATGTAGTCTCAGGATGGCCTCAAACTCAGTGATCCTCCTACCTCTGCCTTCCAAGTGCTGGAATTAAAGGCATGCACCACCATGCATGGCCCCATTTTAGATTATTAAAATATATTTTACTTAATTGAGAGAGACAGAGAAAGAGGTAAACAGAGAGTGAGCATGGACACACCAGGGCTTCCTGACACTGCAGATGTACTAGCAGATGGATGCACCACTTGGTGCACTGGCTCATTGTGGCTTTTGGGATATGGAGCCCAGGCCATGCAAAATATTTCTGTTATGTGCCTTCAGAAAAACAAAACAAGCCATCTCTTCAGCTTCATTTTAGATTTATTTTTGTTTTTGCAGGTAGGCAGAGGTAGGAGGAGCCCAGGGTGACCTGGAATTCTAAGACTATAGTGAAGTCTCAGAGTGGCCTTGAACTCATGGAAACCCTACCTCTGCAAAACCAAAAAACAAAACAAAAAAGGTGTGGACAACAAAAAAAAACAAACCTGCGGCCAGGCATGGTGACACATACCTTTAATCCCAGCAGAGGCAGAGATAGGAGGATTGCCATGAGTTCGATGCCACCCTGAGACTACACAGTGAATTCCAGATCAGCCTGGGCCAGAGTAAGACCCTACCTCAGAAAAAAAAAAAAAAAACCCTGGAGCGGAGAGATGGCCTAGTGGCTAAGGACCCAGGTTCAAATTCCCCAGTACCCACATAAGCCAGATGCACAAGGTGGCACATGTGTCTGGAGTTCGTTTGCAGTGGCTAGAGGCCCTGGTGTGCCCATTCTTTCTATATATCTGCCTCTTTCTCTCAGAAAGAAAGAAGAAAGAAAGAAAGAAAGAAAGAAAGAAAGAAAGAAAGAAAGAAAGAAAGAACTCAAGTCGGGCATCGTGGTGCATGCCTTTAATCCCAGCACTTGGGAGGCAGAGGTAGGAAGATTATTGTGAGTTTGAGGCCAACCTGGGACTACAAAGTTAATTCCAGGTCAGCCTGGACTAGAGCAAGACCCTACCTCAAACAACAACAACAACAACAAACAAGTCTGTTAGGTCAGGCATGGTGGCATGTTTGTAATGCCAGTACTTGGGAGGTGGAGGCAGGAGGATGATTAAGTCAAGGTCTCCTGGGCTACAGAAGACCCTGTTTCAATAAACCAAAATAAGGGTTGGGGAATTCACTCAATGGTAGAGCACTTGCCTGGCAAGCATAAGGCTCTAGGTTTAGTTCCCCAGCACTGAAAAATAAAATAAAATAATAAGTAAATATAAGAATGTTGTCCTGGGTTAAGATTAAATATATAATTTTTTAAATTTTTATTTGAGAGAGACAGAGGCAGATAGAGAGAAAATGGGTGTTCCAGGGTCTCTAGCCACTGCAAATGAACTCCAGACGCACACACTACTTTGTGCATCTGGCTTATGTGAGTACTGGGGACTCAAACCTGAGTCTTTAGGCTTCACAGGCAAGTGCCTTAACCGCTATAACCATCTCTCCAGCCCTAAAAAAATCTTTATTAGAGAAACACCTGTGTCAAAGAAGTAGGGGTGGCTGGAGAGAAAGCTCAGAGGTTAAGGTGCTTGTCTGAGAAGCCTAAGGACCTAGGTTTGATTCCCCAGTACCCACCTAAAGTCATATGCACAAAGTAGTGCGTGTGTCTGGAGAGATTGCTTAGTGGTTAAGGTGCTTGTCTGCATAGCCAAAGGACCCAGGTTTAATTCCCCAGGACTCATGTAAGCCAGATGCATAAGGTGGCGCATGCGTCTAGAGTTCATTTGCGGTGGCTGAAGGCCCTGGCATGCCCATTCTCACTCTACATATATATGCCTCTTCCTATGTCTCTCTCTCTCTCTCTCTTTCAAATAAATAAAATAATAAATGGAAGAAACTATGGAGGAAGTGGGAGAGGGGAATGCAAGGGAAGGGAAGGAAGGAGGCTGGGAGGGAAGATGAGACCTTTGACTTGATTTTCTCACCTCAAAGAGAAGACTGAATGCATCCTCCTCTTGACTTGTGAGGTGGACTGACAAGCCCTTAATGAAGACCCCTTGAGGGTTTTCCACGATGCTCATTGGTGTGACTGAGGGTCCAACATAGGGCAGAGTGGACAGGAGATCAAACAGGCTCTCGTTATAGATTTCCAAGTAGGAAACACGCACAGTGATGGCATGTGTGGGACGCTCTTCGATCATTCTAAAAACCTAGATGAGATTTGACAGCAGTTCACACACTTGTGTTTTTGTATTTGTGCCCACAAGTATGTGGAAGACAGAGGTTGCTGTTCAATGTCTTTCTTTTTTTTTTTTTTGGTTTTTTTCAAGGTAGGGTCTCACTCTGGTCCAGGCTGACCTGGAATTCACTCTGTATTCTCAGGGTGGCCTCGAACTCTCGGCGATCCTCCTACCTCTGCCTCCTGAGTGCTGGGATTAAAGGCGTGTGCCACCATGCCCGGCTCAATGTCTTTCTTTTTCTTTTCTTTTCTTTTTTCTTTTTGGTTTTTCTAGGTAGGGTATCACTGTAGCCCAGGCTGACCTGGAATTCACTCTGTATTCTCAGGATGGCCTCTAACTCAAAGCGATCCTCTTACCTCTGCCTCCCAAGTGCTGGGATTAAAGGCATGCACCACCAGGCCCGACTTTTTTTTTGTTTGTTTGTTTGTTGTTGTTGTTTCTTTCTCTTTTTTAAGATTTTATGTTTATTTATGAGAGAGAATGGGTGTGCCAGGGCCTCTAGCCACTGTAAATGAACTCCAGACGCATGTGCCCCTTTGTGCATCTGGCTTATGTGGGACCTGGAGAATCAAACCAGGATCATTAAGGCTTCACAGCAAACGCCTTAACTGCTAAGCCATCTCTCCAGCCCTTTTTTTGGTTTTTCGAGGTAGGGTCTGAATCTAGCCCAGGCTGACCTGGAATTCACTATGTAGGCTCTGGGTGGCCTCAAACTCATGGTGATCCTATCTCTGCCTACAAGTGCTGGGATTAAAGGCATGCACCACCATGCCTGACTCACTTTATTTATGTTTATTTTTTAATGGCTTTACTTATTTATTAAGACAGGGTTTCTCAATAAACCTAGAGCTCACTGATTCAGCTAGGCTAGCTGGCCAGTGAGCCCCAAGGATTCCGTCTCTGCCTCCCCAGTGCTGGGACTACAGGTGTGTGCCACTATACCTGGCATTTACACAGGTGCTGGGGATCTGAACTCAGGTCCTCATGCTTCCTTAGCTAGTGCTTTACTGACTGAGCTGAGCTGTCACCCCAGCCCAACAGCAAAATCTTTTTTTTTTTTTTTTTTTTTTTGTTTTCGAGATAGGATCTCACTCTAGCCCAGGCTGACCTGGAATTCACTATGTAGTCTCAGGGTGGCCTCTAACTCATGGTGATTCTCCTACTTCTGCCTCCTAAGTGGTGGGATTAAAGGTGTGCACCATTATGCCTGGCCGTAGCAAAATCTTTTTGGTGTGCGTATATGCATTTTCATGAATGTAAGTATGGATGCACATGTGCCGTGGAGTGTATATGGTGATCAGAGGACAACCTCAGGCGTGTCCTTATCTTCCACCTCATTTGAGATGAGCCTCCAGTTTTGTCCACTAAATTCATCAGGTTAGCTGGCCTGTGACCTTCCGGGGATTCTCCCGTGTTTGCCTCCCATTTTACCATAGGTGCTCTGGGATTACAGATGCCCACTAAAGTGTCCGGCTTTATGAGTCCTAGGGGTCTGAACTCAGGTACAGCAAGTGCTTTAGCTTCTGAGCCAGCTCCCCAGACAGACAGTGAGATATTATTACATGTATCCTTTCAAAACCTGGAGCACAGCCAGGCGTGGTGGCGCATGCCTTTAATCCCAGCACTAGGCGGGCAGAGGTAGGAGGATCGCCATGAGTTTGAGGCCACCCTGAGAATACATAGTGAATTCCAAGTCAGCCTGAGCTAGAGTGAGACCCTACCTCGAAAAACCGAAGGGGAAAAAAAAAAACAAACCTGGAGCACAGGTGTTTTATATACTGGAAGGATGCCTGCCTGCTTGCTTGCTTGCTTTCTCCCTTTCTTTCTTTCTTTCTTTTTTTTTTTTTTTTTGAGGTAGGATGTCACTTTAGTCCAGGCTAACTTGGAATTCACTATGTAGTCTCAGGCTGGCCTCGAACTCACAGCAATCCTTTTACCTCTGCCTCCCGAGTGCTGGGGATTAAAGGCGTGCGCCACTACACCCAGCCTCGAGAACACCAACATTTCTTATAGGACAATAGTATAAAACCACAGAATGCTGTGAGGGAAAGGCCTTTTGCTTCCTATGTCCAGTTAGAGGGTCCTCATAGACCTGGGCTAGTAGCTCCCCAAAGAAGCCCTTTTATGATCGCAGCCATAGCTGACAGTTCTGAAAGCTCAGGTGAAGCCCTGCTACTTGCCTTTGCTTTTCCAGGGGTTACAGGGGGCAGAAACCAGAGCAAGCTAATGAGGAAGTTCTGAAAGAGTTGTATTGCCTTCATTAGAACCAGGAAGGAACATGATCAGGACCTTTAAACCCTTAATTACAGGATCACAGACCATGGAAGCTGCAGGAGGGAAGCTGATTAGTATGCCTGCTCCATCTTCCACAAAGGAGGAAGCAGGCTCAGCATGCTTGTGGGTCAGTCTGAAACCCAAAGCCCCAGTTTACTGATCCCAGCCCTACCCCCGCCACGTGTACCCTATCTCTGGAACCAGTTTTGGATGCAACTTCTTTGAGGGCTGGACTCCCATCTCTAGTAGCCAACCTGGGGTGGGCAGCATCTATGGCAGAGGAAGAGGGGAACCTGTGTGGCATCCCACCGTGGGCCCACTCACTACCTGCTGCAGGGCACGAGGGAGGATCCCCCGATGCTTGTAGTTCTCAGTGGCCCCCGTCATCGTGTATGTCTTGCCAGCTCCCGTCTGCCCGTAACACATGATGGTGCCTGCAAACGTTTCAACATACGTCTGGGTGACATCCAGAAGAACAGCTCCACGGACATCGCTCCCATCCCCAGGGTGCCTCATGCTGAGGAGGACTCTTTTTGTTTTGTTTTGGTTTTTCGAGGTAGGATCTCACTTTAGCTCAGGCTGACCAGGAATTCACTCTGTATTCTTAGGGTGGCCTCAAACTCACGGTGATCCTCCTGCCTCTGCCTCCTGAATGCTGAGATTAAAGGTGTGCGCCACCATGCCCGGCTTCTTTTTATGTTTTTTAATAATTTTTTTTTTTTTTTTTTTTTTTTTGCTTTTTGAGGTAGGGTGTGGTAGTTTGAATATATGTCCCCCAATATATTCAGTGTTTTAGTAGTTATAGTTTGCATCTGCAATCACCTTGCTAGAGGCAAGGTCACTGGGGGCTGGTCTTAAGGTGTGGTGATGGTTTGAGATTCCATTGTAAAGATATGCAAATGTGCCTAGCAGGAGTTCCTGAAGTGTGCTGTGTGACCTTTTGGCGGTAGTTTTGCTCTGTGTGCTGTGGTGGCTGGTTGGCTTTTCTCTCTCTTGCCTGGTCCTGTGAAGGGCAAGCCGTTTCTCTTGCCATTATGGAACTTCCCCTGGATCTGTAAGCTTCAATAAATAATATCCCTTCCTCCATAACTGTGCCTGGTCTGGAAGTTCATCTCAGCGAACCTGAAGCTGTCTGCAACATAGGGTCTCACTCTATCCCAGGCTGACCTGGAATTCACTATGTAGTCTCAGGGTGGCCTCGAACTCACAGTGCTCCTCCTATCTCTGCCTCCGGAGTGTTGGGATTAAAGGCGTGCGCCACCACATTTAAAAACCAGATGGCTAGAGAGATTGCTCAGTGGTTAAAGCTACTTCCTTGCAAAGCCTGATTGCCCAGGTTTGATTCCCCAGTACCCAGGTAAAGCCAGATGCACTAAGTGGCAGGAAGCCCTGTCGTGCCCCTACTCTGAATCTTTACCTCTCTCTCATAAATAAATAAATAAATAAATAAATAAATTAATTAATTAATTAATTAATTAAAAAGGCCAAGGTCTTAGGGCTAGGGAGTTCACAGAGTACTTGCCTACTTGAATGACGTTCTAGTTTGATCCCCAGCACTGAATAAAACTAACAGTCGTGGTATAAACCTGTAAGCCCAGGATTTGGAGGCAGGAGGATCTGAATTTCAAGGTGGTCTTCTGCTACTTAGTGAGTAAGAAGCCATCCTGGAGTACATGAGACCCTGTCTCAGAAATAAGGAAAAAAGCTTGGTGTAGTGGCGCACACACCTTCAATCCCAGTGCTCAGGAAGCAGAGAGGATCTCTGTGAGTTCAAGGTCAGCTTGGGCTAGAGTAAGATCCTTCCTTGAAAAAAAAAATGTAAAGAAAGAGCTGGAGAGATGGCTTAGCAGTTAAGGTGCTTGCCTGCAAAGCCAAAGGACAAAGGACCCAGGTTCCATTCCCCAGGACCCATGTAAAGCAGACGCACAGGGGGTGCATGTGTCTAGATTTTGTTTGCAGCGGCTGAAGGCCCTGGCATGCCCATTCTCTCTCTCTCTCTCCAGCCAGATTCGGGCTGGAGAGATGGCTTAACTGTTAAGGTACTTGACTGTAAAGTCTAAGGACCTGGTTTGACTATGCAGAACCCACGTAAGCCAGAGGCACATGGTGGTGCATATATCTGGAATTCGTTTGCATTGGCTAGAGGCCCTGGTGTACCCATTCTCTCCCTCCCTCTATCTCTTTTATAAATAAAAAAAAATATTAAATAAAAAAGGCAGAGTCTTCTAACAGTCCTAAGACCTGAGTATTCAAGTCACTTAAACTTCCTGTGCCTTACCTCTTCAGGGGATATCCTCTCAAAGTGTCATAAAAAGCAATGAACATATCGTTATTTCAGTGGGGACCACACCTCTGTATCACACAAAGGATACAGGACAGCAGGAGGACATCAAGAATCACTGGATTTTTTTTCTTAATTGAGACAGAGCCCTATAAAGGTATTCTATAAATTAAGATTCCAGGAGATGGGATCAAGCCATGCCCACAATGTCACTCAGTAATACTAATCTTTTGGGCTAGAGAGATGGCTTAGTACTTAAGGTACTTTCCTGCAATGCCAAATGACCCTGGTTCTATTCTCCAGTACCCACATAAAGCCAGATGCACAAAGTGGCACATGCATCTGCAGTTCCATTTGTAGTGACTCGAGGCCCTGGCACACCCATTTTCTCTGTTTCCCTTCTCTCTATCTCTCTCTGCCTGCAAATAAATTTAAGAAATTAAAAAATAACAGTAATAATAATTTTTCCACCACAAGAATAGAGACTGACACATAGGCATACAATGTCATTAACTGATGTTTTATTTTATTCACCATAAAATACTTGTACCTCTTCCTCCAGGAGGGACTCCTCAGGTTTTTAGGTAAGACCAATAACTAATTAGCCAAATTACCATTATACCCATCGAGGGCCTGAGAAACCACATCCCTTGCGACTGTCTCGTAAACCAAGTCCTGGGAGGCATCATGAAGAACTCCATCCAGCTTGAATGACCAGTCTGTCTGCTGGTTATTGACAACTCCTCTCCGAGTGTCTTTTTTTAAATGAATATCAATGCTCTAGGAAAAAAAGAGAGAGAGAGAGAGAAAAACCAAGAGTGGTAAGGAACTGGAGTTTCTGGTCAGTCTGAGCTACACGGTTAGACCTGCCTCCAGGAGGAGTTGAGGGCAGTTGGAGGTACTTTTAGGAAACTGGCATAAAAAGAAATTCTCTCCAGCCCTCACTTGGAGAGAATAGAGAAAACTAACTTTAAGATGAACAGGGCTTTTAATCCCAGCACTCGGGAGGCAGAGGTGGGAGGATCACCATGAGTTCAAGGTCACCCTGATACTACAGAGTGAATTTCAGATCAGCCTGGCTAGAGTGAGACTCTACCTTGAAAAACAAACAAAAACAAAAAGATGAATAGGGACTCCCAAGCGTAAACTGGTAATCTGGATGAATTCTCTGAGATGGGTGAAGGAGATTCCTGCAAGGAGGCCTCGTGACGTTATGGGGAAGATAAAACTGGAGTTCTTACGAGTTTTGATGCCTCTCACTCTAATTTATAGGGTGCTGTCTGTCTTGGTTCCCCCATGTATGATAAAGTGTCCAACAAATCTATCAGGTTCTTTTTGTTGTTGCTGTTTGGTTTTTCGAGGTAGGGTCTCGCTCTGGCCCAGGCTGACCTGAAATTCACTATGTATTCTCAGGGTGGCCTCAAACTCACAGTGATCTTCTTACCTCTGCCTCCCGAGTGCTGGGATTAAAGGCGTGCGCCACCATGTCTGGCAAATGAAACTTTTTTTTTTTCAAGGTAGGGTCTCACACTCTTGCTCTTGCCCAGGCTAACCTGGAATTTACTATGTAGTCTCAGGGTAGCCTAAAACTCATGGGTGATCTCTCTACCTCTGCCTCCTGAGTGCACGCTCTTATTAAACTAAATTTAGCTACACCCTTTAAGTTCAGGGAAGGGCCTTTGATTAGGCCAGAGGGAAGAGTGAACTTGGTAACAGATGTGGGCTCAAGCCCCATATGTCTGGTGGTGAGGCCTCACCCAGCTCTGCACTGTGGTTAGACTTTCTTCTATATACATTTAAGAGCCAACATGAGTAAGGATGAAAAAGCTACAGAAAACCCTCGGAACTTCTCCAGCACAGTTACTCATTGGTATTAGAGTAAATTGAGGATGCCCAACCTACCTGTAGTCAACATATTTTTAGATGCATGCACCTTCATAGCCAGCCATTGTGGTAGCTGGCTTAGGGATATTCTGGGTAAAGTCCATCAATTCTCAGTAAAATGCCCAGGTCTCTCTCTCTTTTTTCAAAGTAGGGTTTCAGTTTAGCCCAGGCTCTCCTGGAATTTACTATGTAGTCTCAGTGTGGCCTTGAATTTATGGCAATCCTCCTACCTCTGCCTCCCCAATGCTGTGATTAAAGGTGTGCACCACACCTGGTCTCTCTCTCTCTTTTTAAAACAGGGTCTTGAGATAGAGTCTGGCCGTGGTTTCTTCTCATCTCAGCTTACCAGCTGCTAGAATTATACTGGTGTGCCACTATGCCTAGACTATGCTAAGTTGTTTTTTTTTTTTTTTGGAGAGAGACAGAGGGGGAGAGGAAGACAGATAGAGATGGGCGTGCCAGCAGCCTCTCAGCTGCTGCAAACGAAATCCAGATGTGTGCGCCCCCTTGTGGTCAAGTGTGGCATTGCGCTCTTGCATCACTTTGCATCTGGCTAAACGTGGGACCTGGAGATTGGAACCGCTGGAGATTGGAACCAGTGTTCTTAGGCTTAGGAGGCAGGCGCCTTAACCGCTAAGCCATCTCTCCAACCCAAGTTTTTTTTTAATTTGAAAGAGAGAAGAGAGAGAGGAAGAGGCAGAGCGAGAATGGGCACACCAGGGCCTTTTCAGGTGCTGTGAATGAACTCCAGACACATGCACCCCCTTGTGCAAATGTGTGACATTGTGTGCTTGCGTCACTTTTGTGTCTGGCTAAATGTGGGACTTGGAGATTTGAACAAGCATTCTTAGGCTTTGCAGGCAGGCGCCTTAACCACTAAGCCATTTCTCCAGCCCTATGTTAAGTTTTTTTTATGGGGACTCCTGATGTAAGTAGATTCTCACTGGAATCTTATACTGGCTGATCTAATCCAAGAATCTGGGAGGGTGGAACAAACTAAGACCAAGACAGACAGGGTTGGTTAACTCCCATATTAAATGCTCTATGCTTACGGGTTCATTGAGACCATGTCCTAAGGGGCCCATGCCACAGGGTTACACTGGAGTTCTTTTTTGACTGCTCACACTTTCAAGACTTGAGCAGTGTATTCTTTCTTTCTTTATTTGTGTGTGTGTGAAAGAGAGAGAGAGCTAGAAATAGGCAGGGAGAGAGAGAGAGAGAATGGGCATGCCAGGGCTTCTAGCCACTGCAAATGAACTCCAGATGCATGCACCTCCTGTGCATTTGGCTTACGTGGGTCCTGAGGAATTGAACTTGGGTCCTTTGGCTTTGTAAGCAAATGTCTTAACTGCTAAGCCATCTCTCTAGCCCCTATTCTTAAACTATTCCTTTAAAAAATGTCTAGTTGGGCAAGGCATGGTGGTGTACACATTTAATTCCAGCACTTGGGAGGCGGAGATAGGAGGATTGCTGTGAGTTCGAGGCCAGCCTGAGTCTAATTCCAGGTCAGCCTAGGCTAGTGAGACCTTACCTGGAAAAAACAAAACAAAACAAAACAAAAAGTCCATTTACAATGTGTATTACTTCTTTTGGAATTTATAGATAATGAATTTTATAGTACTCCAAATGTCTACACTCAATAAAACATTGGTCAAAAAACTACATTTGGGGGCCAGGTGCGATGGCACATGCCTTTAATCCCAGTTCTCGAAAAACAAAACAAAACAAAACAACAACAACAACAACAACAACAACAAAAAACCTGTACATTTGGGCATGGTGATATTTGCCTAGAATTTCCTACACTTAGAAGGCAAAGACAGAATTGTAAATTCAAGGCTAGTTTTGACTACATAGTGAGAAACAATAACAAAAAAAAATCTGGGCTTAGGGCTAGGGAGATGGGCTCAGTGGCTAAGAGTGTCTGCTGCTTAAGCATGTGGACTCTTGGGCAGAAAATTGCCAAGTTTGATCCCCCAGAACCCACGCAAGAAGCTGGCTATCCATGCCTGTAATCCTAGTCCATAGGGGCGGCAGAGACCAGAGAATTGCTTGGGTTCACTGACTGACACCAGCTCTGGGTTGAGGGAGAGACCTGGTCTCAAGGAAAGAACTACGAGGATGAACTACAAGACTAGAACACCTGAAGTTCTCCTTTGGCATCCTCACACATGCCCATGGGGCATGTGCATTTGCATACATATGTGCATACACCTCATAGACCACACTATATACATACTACACACACTCACAAACACGCACACACACACTGGCTGAGATATATAGCACAGTGCTTGTCTAGCATGCTCAAAGCCTTTTGGATTCAATTTTTTTTTTTTTTTTTTTTTTTGGTTTTTCGAGGTAGGGTCTCATTCTAGCTCAGGCTGACCTGGAATTAGTCTCAGGGTGGCCTCGAACTCACGGCAATCCTCCTACCTCTGCCTCCCAAGTGCTGGGATTAAAGGCATGCGCCACCACACCCAGCCAGATTCAGTTTTTTTAAATAAATTAATTCTTTAAAATCTCTAGTTTATTTATAATCTTCATACATGTACATGATATATATATTTTTTTGGTTTTTCGAGGTAGGGTCTTACTCTGGCTCAGGCTGACCTGGAATTCACTCTGTAGTCTCAGGGTGGCCTTGAACTCATGGCAATCCTCCTACCTCTGCCTCCTGAGTGCTGGGATTAAAGGCATGAGCCACCACACCTGGCTAATAATATATTTTGATTCAATTTTTTCTTTTCTTTTCTTTTCTTTTCTTTTTTTTTTTTTTTTTTTTTGTTTGAGGTAGGGTCTTGTTCTAGACCAGGCTGACCTGGAATTTACTATGTTGTCTCAGGGTGGCCTGGAACTCATGGTGATCCTCCTACCTCTGCCTCACAAGTGCTGGGATTAAAGGCATGTGCCACCACGCCTGGCTGATTCAATTTTTTCTTAAGGCAGAGTCTCACTCTAGCCCAGGTTGACCTGGAATTCACTATGTAGTCTTAGGCTGGTCTCGAAATCACAGCGATCCTCCTACCTTGACCTCCAAAGTACTGGGATCAAAGGCATGCACCACCAAGCCCGGCCCTTGGGTTCAATTTCTAGCACTAAAAAAATAGTCTCGGCTGGAGAGATGGCTTGGTGGTTAAGGCGTTTGCCTGCGAAGCCAAAGGATCCCGGTTCGATTCTCCAGGACCCACGTAAGCCAGATGTACGAGGAGCACATGCATCTGGAGTTCGTTTGCAGTGGCTAGAGGCCCTGGCGTGCCCATTTTCTCTCTCTCTGCCTCTCTTCTATCTCTCTATCTCTCTGCTTGCAAATAAATAAATAAAAATTAAAAAAAAATAGTCTCAACGCCTATCTATAGTAAGTCTATAAATATTTGCTGAATGACAACATCTTTGGCTGGGCATGGTGTTGCACACCTTTAATCCTAGCACTCAGGAGGCAGAGGTAGGAGGATCACCGTGAGTTAGAGGCTACCCTGAGACTATATAGTGAATTTCAGGTCAGCTTGGGCTAGAGTGAGACCCTACCTTGAAAAAACAAAACAAACACAAAACCTTAGGTCTGTCAAAGTCTTTAGAAGAATCCTCAAAACAGTGGTGGTGAGAGTATAGGGTTGGGTAAATTTTTCCAGTTCTATATAAATTTTTCCCACTCTTGGGTTTGATCCCCAATACTGTACAAACCAGGTGTGTTGTGCACACCTGTAATCCCAACTTGTGAAATAGTAGAAGAAAGATCAGAAGTTCAAGGGCTGGAGAAATGGCTTAGCGGTCAAAGCGTTTGCTTGCAAAGCCAAAGGACATAGGTTTGATTCCCCAGTACTCACGTAAGCCAGATGCTCAAGGTGGCACATGTGTCTGGAGTTCGTTTGCAGTGTACTGGAGGCCCTGGTGCACCCATTCTCTCTCTATCTGCCTCTTTCTCTCTCTCTCAAGTAAATAAGCAAACAAGTATTTAAAAAAAAGAAAAAGTTTTAATAGAAGTTCAAAAGCCGGGCGTGGTGGCACATGCCTTTAATCCCAGCACCTAGGAGGCAGAGGTAGGAGGATCACCATGAGTTTGAGGCCACCCTGAGACTACATAGTGAATTCCAGGTCAGCCTGAACTAGAGTGAGACCCTACCTTAAAAAATCAAAAAAAAAAAAAAAAAAAAAAAAAAAAGAGAAGTTCAAGATCATCCTAAGGTACTTAACAAATATGAGACCAGCCTGGTCTACAGCAGACCCATCTCAATGTGTGCACACACACGTGTATGTGTATGTGCATTCATGCATGTATCACAGCATGTGAGCAGAGGACAACCTTGGGTGTCAGTCTTTGCCTCCACCTTGTTTGAAACAGAGTTCCTTTGTTGTTCGCTGCTGCACACTACAGGCTGGAACCAGGAGCTTCCAGGGATTCTCCTGTATATTCTGTCTGTTGCTGAAGGTGTGCTGAGATTACAGACACATGCTACTGGATGCTACAAACAAACTCCAGATGCATGGGCCACTGTACATTTGGCTTTATGTGGGTACTGGGGAATTGAACCTGGGTGGTTAAGTTTTGCAGGCAACCTGAGACTACATAGTGAATTCCAAACCAGCCTGGGCTAGAACAAGTCCCTACTTCCCTACCTGGAAAAACCAAACAAACAAACAAAATTCTCTTGAGCTGGGCATGGTGACTCATGCACATAATCCTAACACTGAAAGGGTTGCCATGAATTTAAGGCCAGCCTGGGTGAGAACCATTGTTTCGTTAAAAATAATTTTTAGCCGGGTGTGGTGGCGCACGCCTTTAATCCCAGCACTTGGGAGGCAGAAGTAGGAGGATCGCTGAGAGTTCGAGGCCACCCTGAGACTACATAGTGAATTCCAGGTCAGCCTGAACCAGGGTGAGACCCTACCTCGAAAAAACCAAAAAAAAAAAAATTTTTTTAAAATTTATTTGCATGTGATGAGGGATATCAGGGTTTCTTACCACTACAAACAAACACCTCCCGAGTGCTGGGATTAAAGGCCACCATGTCTGGCTTTTTTTTTTTTTTTTTTTTTAACCACACTGGACAGAGGGAGGAAGACCCAGGCAGGGGAAGGCAGTGACATTGCACTTACTTTGTTGTCGTCTCCATATTTGATCATTTCGTGAGCAAAGTCATCTGTAGGTTTGACACGGACAAACGCATGAACTTTTTTCCTAGTACCCATTCTAGCTAAAGAAAAGAGAATAATGATATGCTTATTGCTCATCCTCAAATCACAACTGGAGGGAAGAGGTCATTCATTCAGTATCATCCGACTAAAGATAGCTACACAGTGAGATGCTGTCTCAAAAAACATTCAAACAAACAAAACAAACAAACAAACAAAAAACTAGCTTCAGTTGGGTATGGTGGTTGATGCCTGTAATCCCAATACTTGGAAGGTGGTAGGAGGTGTAGGTAGGAAGATCAGAAGTTCAAGGCTAGCCTTGGCTAGCTATATTGTGAGTTAGAAACCAGCTTGGGCTACATGAGACCCTGTTGCATATCCTTCAAAAAAAGAACAAAATATGGGCTGGCCAGATGGCTTAGCAGTTAAGGCACTTGTCTGCAAAGTCTAAGGACCCAGGTTCAATTCCCCAGATCCCACATAAGCCGGATGCACAAGGTGACACATGACTCATGGCTGGAGGCTCTGGTGCACAAATTCCCTCTCTCTTACTCTCGCTCTTGCTCTCTCTCATAAAAAAATAAAAGGCTAGTTTATTGAGTTTACCATAAAAAAAATATATATATATATATATATTGAAAGAACAGAATAAGGGTTGGAGAGATGGATTCGTGGTTAAGGTTTTTGCTTGCAAAGCCAAAGGATCTCTGTTCAACTCCCCAGGACCCACATAAGCCAGAGATACAAGGTGGTGCATGCATCTGGAGTTCGTTAAGAGAGCTGGAGGCCCTGGCATGCCCATTCTCTCTATCTTTTTTTTTTTTTTTTTTTTTGGTTTTGCGAGGTAGGGTCTCACTGTGGCTCAGGCTGACCTGGAATTAACTATGTAGTCTCAGGGTGGCCTCGAACTCTCGGCGATCCTCCTACCTCTGCCTCCCGAGTGCTGGGATTAAAGGCGTGCGCCACCACGCCTGGCTTCTCTCTATCTTTCTGTTTGCCTCTTTCTCTCTCTTGCTGTCTCAAATAAATAAATTAATTAAAAAATATTTTAGGGGCCGGGCGTGGTGGTGCACGCCTTTAATCCTAGCACCTGGGAGGCAGAAGTAGGAGGATCACCATGAGTTCGAGGCCACCCTGAGACTACATAGTGAATTCCAGGTCAGCCTGGACCAAAGTGAGACCCTACCTCGAAAAAAAAAAAAAAAAAAAAAAAAAAAATTTTTTAGGGGCTGCAGAGATGGCTTAGCATTTAAGACGCTTGTTTGCAAAGCCAAAAGACCTCAATTCAATTCCCCAGGACCCACATAAGCCAGATGCACAGGGTGACACATGTATCTGGAGTTCGTTTTCAGTGGCTATAGGCCCTGATGCGCCCATTCTCCCTCTCTGTCTCTCTCTCTCTCTCAAATAAATAAATAAAAATAAAATATTTAAAAAAGATTTTTTTTTTTTTTTTTGGTTTTTCAAGGTAGGGTCTCACTCTGGTCCAGGCTGACCTGGAATTAGCTATGTAGTCTCAGGGTTTGAACTTTTTACCTCTTCCCGAGTGCTGGGATTAAAGCGTGCACCACCACGACCGGCATTTTTTTTTTTTTTTTTTTTTTTTTGGTTTTTCAAGGTAGAGTCTCACTCTAGCTCAGGCTGACCTGGAATTCACTATGTAGTCTCAGGCTGGCCTCAAACCAACTGTGATCCTCCTACCTTTGCCTCCCGAGTGCTGAAAAAAAGATTTTTTTTTTTTTTTTTTTGGTTTTTCGAGGTAGGGTCTCACTCTGGTCCAGGCTGACCTGGAATTAACTATGTAGTCTCAGGGTGGCCTCGAACTCTCAGCAATCCTCCTACCTCTGCCTCCCGAGTGCTGGGATTAAAGGCATGCGCCACCACGCCCGGCTTTAAGATTTTTAAAAAGAACAGAGCAGAGTGACAGGCAGGCACTCCATTTTCACTGTCTACCTGAGAACCAGCCAGTTTTCCTTTTTACTCCCCAGCCTCTCAGTCCTCTGTCACTGCCCAAAAAGTACATGTACTTCCTGCATTATAGGCTGCTTTATCATTTTTCCAGCACAAGCCCAGGAAGGCTGAAATCCAAAGCAAAAAGAATACTCCCTTTAGTGGTCTCATTTTAGCTGTTGTTTCTAGAATTATTCTGTATCTACAATGTGCCCTCTTATGCTTTGCTTTAAATATCCGTACTGAGAAATACATTGAAACTAGCTATATTTTCTTAACCTGCTTTGATTCACACACAACATCCCTTCCTCTACCTCCATAAGGCTAAATGGATCAGTGCATAATCTAGTCCATAATCAAATAGTCTTCCTTCTCTCACTTTACTGAGAAAAAAAAATCACATAGTCCCTCTTTCCCCCTTTAAAATAGTTATTCGTGTGTGCACGCACCAAGGTCTCTTGCTGCTATAAATGCATGCCAGATGCTTGAGCCACTCCAATTTTTGTATACATACATATATCTATATAATTTTCATTTATTTATTTGCAAGAGACAGAGGCAGAGGGAAGCTGGGTGTGGTGGTGCACACCTTTAGTCCCAGCACTCTGGAGGCAGAGGTAGGAGGAGTGCCATGAGTTCAAGGCCACTCTGAAAAAAAAAAAAAAAAAAAGAGGTAGAGGGAGACAGAGAGGGAGAGGGAGGAGGGAGGAAGAGAGGGAGAAAATGGGTAAACCAGGGCTTCGAGCCACTGCAAATGAACTCCAGGCACATGTACCACCTTGTGCATCTGGCTTACATGGATCCTGGGGAATTGAACCTGGGTCCTTTGGCTTTGCTGGCAATAGCTGTAACCATTAAATCATCTCTCTAGTCCCACTTCCATTTTTTGTATCTATGTGGGTGGCAGGGGCATTGAAACCGGGCTGGTGGATATTGCAAGTAAGCTCCCCAACTGCTGAGCCATCTTCCCAGCACCTCTATCCTCTCGTGTTCTCCTAAAACCTAACTATATTCTCATCAATTTCTTCCTGGTAGCCACACATATATTTGTCATTTATACTATCACAAATAATTGCCATACAGACAAATTACAATAAAATAGTAAATGCTTGAGGTGACTTCATGGAATAAGATGGGAGCTTATAGTTATGAGTAATAGGGAGGAAGATTGTAGTAAATGATTTTTTTCCCCTAAAGTAGGGTCATGCTGTAGCCCAGGCTGACCTAGAATTTACTATGTAGTCTCAAGGTGGCCTCAAACTCACAGTAATCCCATTTTAGCCTCCCAAGTGCTGGGATTAAAAGGTGTGCCACCATGCCTGACATATTTTTTAAATATATATATATATATATATATATATATATATATATATATATATATTTATTTATTTATTTATGAGAGACAGAGAGATAGATAGAGAAAGAATGGGTGTGTCAGGGCCTCTAGCCATTGCAAATGAACTCCAGACAGCTGTGCCACCTCATGCATCTGGCTTTACATGTAGTCTATGTAGTCTCAGAGTGGCCTCCAAGTCATGATGATTCTCCTGAGACTACATAGTGAATTTCAGGTCAGCCTGGACTAGAGTGAAACTCTACTTCAAAAACAAAACAAAACAAACAAAAAACAGCTGGGTGTGGTGGCACACACCTTTATTTTATTTTATTTTTAAAGATTTGTTTTTATTTATTTATTACAGACAGAGAGAGAGGGAGAGAGACGTAGAAAGTGAAAATGGGTTCGCCAGGGCCTCTAGCCAATGCAAACGAACTCCAGACGCTTGCGCCACCATGTGCATCTGGCTTACATGGGACCTGGAGAATTGAACCTAGGTCCTTAGGCTTCATTGGCATGTGCCTTACCCGCTAAGCCATCTCCTCAGCCCTGGTGGCACACACCTTTAATCCCAGCACTTGGGAGGCAGAGGTAGGAGGATCTCAGTGAGTTCAAGGCCACCCTGAGACTACATAGTGAATTCCAGGTCATTTTGGGCTAGAGTGAGACCCTTTCTCGAAAAAACAAAACAAAAAACATTAAAATAGTGAGTCAAGAGGCTAGGGGAATAGCAAAGCAGTTAAAGGCATTTGCTTATAAAGCCTACTGGCCCAGCTCCAATTCCCCAGTATGCATGTAAAGCCAGGTGCACTCTGTAGTCTCAGGGTGGCCTTGAACTTGTGGTGATTCTCCTACCTCTACCTCCTGAGTACTGGGATTAAAGGTGTGAGCCACCATGCCAGGCTCAAAAAAAAAAAATTTTTTTTGTTTTTGTTTTTGAGGTAGGGTCTCATTCTAACCTAGGATGACCTGGAATTCACTATGTATTCTCAGGGTTGCCTCGAACTCTCGGCGATCCTCCTTCCTCTGCCTCCCGAGTGCTGGGATTAAAGGCGTGCGCCACCACGCCAGGCTTCAAATTTTCTAAAAAATAAAACTATTCTAGATTGTAAAAGTGTCAATTTCCAGACACAACTTGTGATCACTTCATTGCCTCTTACAATTACATTAACTATCAGCACTGTGGTGTTAAGAATCCTATAGAAACAAGTTAAATAGAAACAGGTGCTGCTCCTATAGTTTAGTTTCAATGATGTGGATAAAATCAAATCCTAACTTACGATAAACCCTTCAGCTGTCAAATCAAGTAAGCAAACATGGCACTTCCGTATTATTTGCCTTCTGAAGAGGGAGTGTGTGTGTGCTGCCTGCATTCCTCACGTCGTTAATTCATGGAGTCTCTTCCTAGCCACCATAGGGTCATTCAGGCATCTTTTTTTATGGTTTAAAGAGACTTTATTAGATTAAGAGAAGGAGGGAGGAGCAAGTACAGAAAGCTCCTGCCATGTGGAGGGCAGGAGGGGTAGAGACCCCATGTGTGAGTCATTCAGAATTTTTGAATTTTACAAAATTAATCTGAAATATACTGAGGTAGAAAAATGATTTGTCCTAACTTTTAAAAAATTATTATTTATTCATTTTATTTTGATTTATTTATTTAAGAGAGGCAGGGAGAGAGAGAAAGAGAGAGAGAGAGAGAGAGAGAGAGAGAAAGAGAGAGAATGAGCATGCCAGGGCTTTCAGCCTCTACAAACAAATTCCAGATGCATACGCCACCTTGTGCATCTGGCTTCTATGGGTCCTGGGGAACTGAACCATGGTCCTTTGGCTTTGCAGGCAAGCACCTTAATCACTAAGCCATCTCTTCAGCCTTTGTCCTAACATTTAAGTCTTAACTTTTAAAAGTTTTATTTATTTTTATTTACTTATTTGAAAGCACAGAGAGATAGAGAGAAGAGACACAGAGAGAGAGAATGGGTGTACCAGGACCTCCAACCACTGAAACAAATTTCAGATGCATGCATCACTCTATGCATCTGGCTTTACGTGGGTACTGGGGAATTGAACCCGGGTCGTTTGGCTTTGCAAGCAAATGCCTTAACCACTGAGCAATCTCTCCAGTCCTTAATATTTTAAAAAGATTTTTATTTTAGTTTTATTTACTTATTTATTTATTAGAGACAGAGAGAGGGCGAAAGAGAGAGAGGGAGAGTGAGAATGGGCATGCCAGGGCCTTTAGCCACTGCAAACAAACTCCAGATGTGTCCACCCCCTTGTGCACCTGGCTTATGTGGGACCTAGAGAATCGAACTGGGGTCCTTAGGCTTTGTAGGCATGCACCTCAACCGCTAAGCCATCTCTCCAGCCCCAGTCCTTAATTAAAAAAAATTTTTTTTCAAGGTAGGGTCTCACCTGGTCCAGGCTGACCTGGAATTAACTATGTAGTCTTAGGGTGGCCTTGAACTCTTGGCAATCCTCCTACCTCTGCCTCCAGAGTGCTGGGATTAAAGGCGTGTGCCACCATGCCCAGCAATCCTTAATATTTTTTAAAATAGTTTTAATTTTTCTTTATTTATTTGCAAGCAGATAGAGAGATAGAAAAGAGGCGGACAGAGAGAATGGGCACACCAGGGCCTCTAGCCACTGCAAACGAACTCCAGATGCATGTGCCCCTTGTGCAGCTGGCTTAGGTGGGTCCTGGAGAATCAAACCAGGATCCTTTGGCTTCGCAGGCAAATGCCTTAACTGCTAAGCCATTTCTCCAGCCTGTCCTTAATATTAAAAAATTATTTATTTATTTGAGAGAGAGAAAGAGGCAGGCACACAGAGACACACAGAATGGGCACACCAGAGCCTCTAGCCACTGCAAACAAACTCCAGATTCATGCATCAGCTTGGGCATCTGGCTTAAGTGAGTAGTGGGGAATTGAACTTGGGTCCTTAGGCTTTGCAGGCAAGTGCCTTAACTTCTAAGCTATCTCTCCAGCCCTAAGTCTTAATTTTTTTTTTTTTCCGAGGTAGGGTCTCACTCTAGCTCAGGCTGACTGGAATTTACTATGTAGTCTCAGGGTAGCCTTGAACTTACAGTGATCCTCCTACCTCTGCCTCCTGAGTGCTGGGATTAAAGGCGTGCACCACCACGCCTGGCTTTTGTCTTTAAACTTGAACTATAGAAAGAAAAAGCCACAAATAGCTCTAATATGAATTCCAAACTAAGGAAATGGAATAAATTATTTCATTTCCAACTTCACTTTGATTTACACGACTAAGAAATTGAGAGCAGAGAGTATTGTTTTTTGGTTATTATTTATTTATTTATTTTGGTATTTTGAGGTAGGTTCTCACTCTAGCTAGCCCAGGCTAACCTAGAATTCACCATGTAGTCTCAGGGTGGCCTCAAACCCAAAGCAATACTCTTACCTTTGCCTCCTGAGTGCTGGAATTAAAGGCGTGCACCACCCAGCTTTTTTATTTTGTTGTGTTTTTTTATTTAAAAAATATTTTATTTATTTATTTGAGAGAGAGGCAGAGAGACAGAATGGACATGCCAGAGCTCTAGCAACTTCAAACTTCAGAAATATGCACCACCTTGTGCATCTGGCTTTACATGGGTACTGGCAAATTGAAGCTGGGTCCATAGGGTTTGCAAGCAAGTACCTTAACTGCTGAGCCATCTCTCCAGCCATCCCTCCCTTTTCTTTCTTCTTCCAAGGTGGGGTCTCACCCTAGCCCAGGCTGACCTGGAACTCACTCTGAATACCCAGGCTGGCCTCAAACTCACAAGGATCCATGTGTTGGGCCCTGCCCGGTGTGAAGCCGAGTGGTTAGCCCAGCCAATCTTGGCCTATTCCCGGTAAGGCCTAGTCGAGCCTGAGTACCTGCCCTTGACTCAGCACCTAAGCTGAAACTGCCTCCACCCAGCTGCTGCTGACGTGATGAAATACTGTTGGCCCTTATACCTTTCTCTCATCCCCTCTGCCCACCCCTTCCTCAAAGTATATTGGCCCTTATACCTTTCTCTCATCCCCTCTTCCCGCCCCTTCCTCAAAACACATAAATATCTCCCCTGACAATTTTTTTTAGACGTTTCTCCGCGACTCAATGTGGTTTTTTTTTCCCGGTGATTTGGGAGGTTTGAGTCGCCGACACCTGTCTTCTCGCTCAGCCTCAAGAGAGAAACGGCTGGCCCGGCTCTCTCTCTTTTGCTCTACCTGCGGTGGTGAGGGAAAAAGCCCCGGCATTTTGCGCCCAGACGTGGGGCACAGCAACTACTGCCCCATGTGAGGTGAGGATTCAAACGGACTACGGACTGCTGACGTGGCGAAGGAAAAATTCAACATTAAGCTGACGAGCTAATCGGACTGCTGACGGGTGTATCCTCATAAGTAATGAGGTAATCTTCATATTTAATATTCTAACCTTTACTTCTATAATCTGTGCTTACTTCAACTTCCTCTCTCTTTCCTTCCATTTCCGGTTTGCCGCCATTTCTAAATGAGTACGTTCATGGCGGACACACCACGTGGACAGACCTAAAGGAGACTTTAAACGCTTTGCCTCCTCATTTAAATAAAAACTCCGTCCCAAACTTCAACATCTCTTGTTCTTTTCTCTTCCTCTCTCATTTTTTATTTTTGTCCTGCCCCATTTGAATGGGGCGCCCCATTTGAAGAAGCACCACTTAGGCAGACCTAAAAACGAAACTCACCACGTGGTAGAAACTCACCACGTGGACAAACCTAAAAAGAAACTCACCACGTGGGTAGACCTAAAAGAAAACTCACCACGTGGACAAACCTAAAGGAAGCTCACCACGTGGGCAAACCTGGAGAACTCTCAGTGTCCTGCCCCCTCATTGGAGTGGGGCGCCATCTTAGAAACACCATTTCATGGCGGACACACCATGTGGGCAAACCTAAAAACAAAACTCACCACGTGGTAGAGACTCACCACGTGGACAAACCTAAAAAGAAACTCACCACGTGGGTAGACCTAAAAGAAAACTCACCACGTGGACAAACCTAGAGGAGGCTCACCACGTGGGCAAACCTGAGAACTCTCAAAATGTCCTGCCCCCTCCTTGGAGTGGGGGCACCATCTTAGAAAAAAATTCTACAACATGCTTAACTATTTGAGACTTTATGCTTATGTTGTACTCATATATATTACTATTGCCCTACTCCTCCTACAGTGTGGCTCTTGGGACAAAACTTTTGTTTTAGCCCCATGGATTAATTCAGTCCTCCTTGCCTTAATTGCCAACCTTAAAGGCTCTTCCAGGGAAAAGTTCATTTTTGCCCTTAAAAACTGTAAGAAAAAACTAAAACTGACTTTTAAAATCTCCTTTCTCCCAAGGCCGCCACCCAAGCCGCCACCTGGCAGCTATCTTTTCAGCTCTTTTCAGCCCCTAACTACTGCCTAAGGCAAATGTGCTCAAACCCCTGATGAAGGACAGCTCCTCCATGTAGCTTTCTGTGAATGTAAACTATGATCAAATACAAACTCAAGTTCCCCAAATGTCCCAAAGCCAGGTTAGCTTTCCTCGCGGGCGTAGAGCACAAGTCACTGGTCCGCCAGGCTCCGCCGACATCTTGTGCGGGGAGCGAGCCAAATGGGACGGTCCTAAGCGGCGGCTCCAGCCCGGGCCGAGCACTGCCCAGAGCCTCACTGGCTGCGCCTCGCCTGCACCTCCAGGCGTCACTTTTGGTCACTTTTATCTTAGAAACGGGCGGACGGTCCGCCATGAGGCCATGAGGCGAGCCGCTGCCGTCCCCGCCCCTTTTGCCTCTAGACGCTCCCTCTATGCTCTTAACTAAGTGTCCAGCGGGGGCCCAAAGTATTTACTTTTAAAAATAAAAAAAAAAACTGGGAACATTCATATTGCCCTGCTAGAGGTAAAAAAAAAAAAAAAACCTGTTTTTCAAGTCTATATGGCTATATCCTACACACCATTGTCCCACCCTTTGCTGCCTTCCCATTAGCATAAAGATAAAGAGATGGCTTAATTGTTAAACACTTGCCTGTAGAGCCTAAGGACCCTGATTCGAGGCTCAATTCTCCAGTACCCATGTAAACAGTGGCTGGAGGCCTGGCACGCCCATTCTCTCTCTCTCTCTGCCTGCCTAACTCAATTCATAAAATATAAAACTAAGCCCAACTAACTCAATCGGTAATACAATGTTAACCTGGGATTATTGTTACTGTTATTATAAATCTATTAAAAGCCAGGGACAAAATATGGTAATTTAAATATATGTCCCCAATATATTCAGTATTTTATTAATTTATAGTTTACATCTACAATTGCCTTACTAAAGACAATGTCACTGGAGGCCAATTTTAAGGTGTAATAATGATTTAAAATTTCATTATAAAGATATACAAAGTGTGCCTAACAAAAATTCCTAAAGCTTACTGTGACTTGACTACAATAATTTTGCTGTAGGTACTATGTAACTAATTAATTTCTTTTTCTCTCTTTCATGGCTCTACAAAGACAGGCCAACTTCTGCCAATATAAAACTTGCCCTAGATCTATAAGTTTCAACATCATAAAAAACTGCTAGCTGTCAGCCCTGGATTGACCTTAACAGTACATGTCTCATATCTTTTCTTCCTTGATTAATCAGCCTAATGTTTTATTATTATTATTTAGGTCATTCCAACCCATCTGATGTCCAAGACCTCACTGCTAAATGCCTTGCCATTTTACAGGTGGCTCCAGAAAAAATACAGACTGCCTCTCCCTTCAAGATTTTGGGCTCCAGGTTATTCCTTGATACTGTTTCTCCTGTCAAACCCCAACTCCATATTCAAAATTCTATACTTTGCCTCAACTCCAAAAAATGCTGGGGGAAATTAATTGGATGAGGCCCTGGATACCCATAACTATTGAGGAACTGTCCCCTTTATTTGACCTCTTAAAGGGTCTTACTCTCTCCTCTCAGATAACCTTGCCCCCTCGTCATGAACAGATTCTACATAAGGTACAACGGGCCATTGATGCTGCTGTCCTAAAGAGGTTTGATCCTAACTTACCTATCTCCCTCTGTATTTTCTCTGGGGAAACATTATACACTGCGCTGTTGGCCCAGGAAGGAAAACCCATCCAATGGATTCACCTCTCCCTTGGTGGAGTCCCCAGAGTTTACTCTATAACTAACCAGATTGCAGACTGCATTATAAAGGACAGGAACACCTCTGTCCGATTGTTTGACATGGAGCCTCATGTCAAAGGTAACAGACTTCACTTGGCTTCAGAGAAATAACAACAGGGTTGCTATTGCCCTCGAGGGGTTTCTGGGTATAATTGATTGTCACTATGGTCCTTATAAATAGATAAGCTCCTTCTCTAGGTTGGAATGGAGACCCCCCCAGACTTTTTTTTATCTAAACCCAACCCTGATTTTCTTACCGTATTCACTGATGGGGGGCACTTGGGAGCTTCCCTAGTTGTTTACCCTCCCCTAAGGAGGAGAGAAAAGTCTATACCCATAAAGTCTATCTCCCATGAGGTCACAGGATCAACACATGCTGGGAAAAAACTAAACATGCTATTAGCCATATGCTTCAATGCTTTGCCACCCTTGGATTGCCAGATCAAATCAAAACCAATAATGGTCCCTGCTTCAGTAAGCAAAACTTTTATAGATTTCCTCCAAACCTGGAAAATCTCACTTTCCACAGGCATGCCATATTGGGGGCCAAACCATCGTGGAAAGATATCATCAAACTCTCAAATCTCAATTACAAAAACAAAGGGGGAATCTCTACCTCCACATGACCAACTAAAAAGGCATTATTAACCCTAAATATTTTAAATTTTTCTAAAGAAGATAGACACTTGTCCCCTTTTCAAAAACATTGGACCTCAGCTGTCACCTACAGCTCCATCTGGGTCAAATGGAGGGACCCATTAACTGGGGCCTGGAAGGGACCAGACCCCCTCCTCACAGCAGGGAGAGGATTTGGATGTGTCTTTCCTCAAGAGGAAAAAAGACCTATTTGGGTACCGGCAAGAGACTTAAAATATTTACCCCAACAAGGGGATGATAATAATCAATTTTCCAGGGAGTGTCACACCCCTGAGAACTATGCCTCTATTTCTTCCCCAGGAACAACTGAAGGTATGGATGCTACTAGACCTGAATGAAGCCAGAAAAGCTCCAGAGAGATTTACAGAAGAGGAGTTGGGACTCCTAAGACAACCTGCTGTAGACGAGCTTACATGGCTTTTTATTCCACCTTCTCCCTCCCCTTGGACCCCTCCTCCTTCTTGCTCTTTACCCTACCTTCTCCCTCCCCCTGAATCCCTCCTTCTTATCCTCACTCTCGGGCCCTGTGTAATTAATAAAATTACACAATTCATTCACCAACAGCTTGAGGCAATTAAACTTCATCAGGCCAAGGCACCACAGGTTTGCGACTCAAAGACAATGGCTTTTCCACTTACTGGCTATCCACCTAACATCCTCCCCGCCCTCCATCGAACCAACGACGGGTAAGCTCTCAGACAGGCTGAGGCAACCTAAGACAGGGTGTGGAGTGGTCAACGGGCTAGAGGCATAGTGCCCAGAGACGGGTAAGGTTCCCAGAGGGGAACAACCTAGGACAGGGACTATGCCATCCACCGTTCTTACAAAAACAAAAGGGGGAGATGTTGGGCCCTGCCCGGTGTGAAGCCAGTGGTTAGCCCAGCCAATCTTGGCCTATTCCCGGTAAGGCCTAGTCGAGCCTGAGTACCTGCCCTTGACTCAGCACCTAAGCTGAAACTGCCTCCACCCAGCTGCTGCTGACGTGATGAAATACTGTTGGCCCTTATACCTTTCTCTCATCCCCTCTGCCCACCCCCTTCCTCAAAGTATATTGGCCCTTATACCTTTCTCTCATCCCCTCTTCCCGCCCCCTTCCTCAAAACACATAAATATCTCCCCCCTGACAATAAACGACGAGTTTCGCTTTAGACGTTTCTCCGCGACTCAATGTGGTTTTCTTTTCCTCGGTGATTTGGGGAGGTTTGAGTCGCCGACACCTGTCTTCTCGCTCAGCCTCAAGAGAGAAACGGCTGGCCCGGCTCTCTCTCTCTTTTGCTCTACCTGCCGGTGGTGAGGGAAAAAAGCCCCGGCATCCATGCTCATCTTAAAAAAAAAACTATTTGCGCATTTAATAGGTGTGCTCCGGCCTTCAGCTGCTGTAAACAAACTCTAAACGCATGTGCCATGTTGTACATCTGGCTTATGTGGGTCCTGGGGAATCAAACCTGGATCCTTTGACTTTGCAGGTAAATGTCTTAACTGCTAAGCCATCTCTCTAGCCCCCCAGCTTTTTTTTTTTTTTTTTTTTTTTTTGAGGTAGGGTCTCGCTCTAGCCCAGGCTGACCTGGCATTCACTCTGTAGTCTCAGGGTGGCCTTGAACTCACGACAATCCTCCTACCTCTGCCTCCCAAGTGCTGGGCTTAAAGGCGTGTGCCACTATGCCTGGCTTTGTTTTGTTTTAATGTGTTTCTTGAGACAGAGTCTCACTATGTAGCCCAGGCCTTGAACTCATGCTTCTGCCTTCCAAGTGCTGGGGTGGCACTTCTGGCTGGGAAGTGCTTTTTTTTTTTTTTGCGTATGTATATGCATAGGGTTTGTGTGGGTATGTATATGCATGTTTATATTGTGTGTGCACACCCATGTTGATATCAGAAGTTTTTTTTTTTTCTTAGGTAGGGTCTCACTCTGGCCCAGGCTGACCTGGAATTCACTATGTAGTCTCAGGGTGAACTCACGGCAATCCTCCTACCTCTCCCTACCAAGTGTTGGGATTAAAGGTGTGCGCCACCATGCCTGACTTCAGAAGTCAAGTGTTTTATTTGATTGCTCTCTCTCCAAGTTACTTTGTGTGCATGTGTAATGTGTATGCATGTATGTGTGTTCATGTATGTGTATATGAGCACATGCATGTATGTGTACAGAAACTAGAGGTCAACGTTACCAGTCTTCTTTGTTGTCATCACCTTATTTTATGAGACAAGAGCTCTCATTGTTCCCCAGAACCCATGTAAGCCAGATGCACATAGTGGCACATGCATCTGGAGTTCATTTGCAGTGGCTAGAGGCCCTGGTATGCCCATTCTTTTTAGTAAATAAATAAAAATAAAATATTTTTAAAAATATCTTTGGATGGAGAGATTGCTTACCAGTTAAGGCGCTTGCCTGCAAAGCCCAAGGACCCAGGTCAACTCCCCAGTACCCATGTAAGCCAGATACACATGGTGGCACATGCATCTGAAGTTTGTTTGCAGTGGCTAGAGGACCTAGCATGCCCATTCTCTCTGTCTCTCTCTCTCTCAAATAAATAAGTTTTTTTTTTTTTTTTTTTTGGAGAGAGACACAGAGAGAGGGAGAGAAGACAGACAGAGAATGGGCCTGCCAGTAGCCTCTCAGCCACTGCGAACTCCAGACACGTGTGCCCCCTTGTGGGAAAGTGCAGCATTGCACCCTTACGTCACTGCATCTGGCTAAATGTGGGACCTGGAGATTGGAACTGGCATTCTTAGGCTTAGCAGGTAGCCACCTTAACCGCTAAGCCATCTCTCCAGCCCCTTAAATAAATGAATGAATGGATGAATAAATAAATAAATAAATAAATAAATAAATAAGTTTTAAAAAAAGATTTCTTAAGGTCAGGTGTGGTGGCATACACCTTTAATCCCAGCACTCAGGAGGCAGAAGTAGGAGGATCACCATGAGTTCAAGGCCACCCTGAGACTACATGGTGAATTCCAGGTCATCTTGGGCTACAAAGAGACCCTACTCAAAAAAACTAACTAACTAACAAGCAAAAAACAAACAAACAAAAAATCTTTTATTGAACCCACAACTCACTGATTCGCCTGGAAAAGTTGTCCAGTGAGCCCTGGAGATCTGCCTGTCTCTGTCTCCCCACTAGGATTACAGGTGTGTGCCACCATACCCAACTTATTGGTTCTCATGCTTGTGTGGCATGCACTTTACCCACTGAGTCATCTCCCCAGCCCCTGGGAGATGTTTTTTTACTCAAACACTTATAATCAATTTCGACAGCTCTGGGAATCACTCCCTAACACAAGCCCCAAGAGCCCACCCTCCTGTTCAGGGAAGTTCAGGTGCCCTTGAGGGCACCCTCTGGAAGGGAGCATAAAGAAGCAGGGGAGTTCTGGAGACAGGTGCCCAGGCCTCCCTCCCATCAAAGCACAAGGTCAACACAGGCCAGCCCAAAGCATTCCCAGAACCTGCTCCCATTTCTGCCCTGAAATTTCCAACATGCACATGCATACACTGTCGCCCTCTTGATGCTCATGTCACCAAGCAGTCCTGGAGTCCTATCCAATTTGCAATAAGCCATTTCTATGACCCCCTCTCTCCAGGGAGCCTGCTCCTCAGCAGCTCCAAAACACCCAGACACTTGAGGACCCCATGCCATTTTGCACTTACTGAAATACTGCTTGTTACCATTCTTACGTCGCTTCATTTATGTCGGGCTTCAGCTCCCAAAGTAAAATTACAAGCTGCTCGAGGACAAGGACTGTGTCTTTTATCTCTTTTTTGAATCCCCCCACAATGTTCAGAACAGTGCCCAGCACATCGCAGGTGTTCAGGGAATGGTGGATGGTGGTGATGGTCATGGTCATGGCTGGAAGTCAGAGGGCCAATGAGTCTCCATAGGTGAGTCCATCTTCAGTTACTACTGAGAGAGTCCCAAAGTACATGATGTCACTCCCTTCCCACACCATCTCTAACCCCTGGATCTATGGTCTGGAGGACATTTGGTTACCAGGTACAAGAAGCCACGTTCAGCTTCTCACTACACACCCTCTTCTTCTTCTTCCTAGTGCCCTTCTCCCTCAGGTCTTGGTGGGGAACTCCCCACTTGTTTGGATACAAATCTTAGCTACCTCTAGAATCATAAAGTGAATCTGAGTAGCCACCCGGAGATCTCTGTGCTAAGAGATTCAGGGCTGCCTTGTGTTCTGGGAACGGGAATGAGCAGAATAGTCACATGTTCCTGAAGGCTTGACAAGAAGCAGAAGAGTATCTGGTGGGAGGGTAGAAGCTAGGCAGATCTGTATTTGCCACTTTTAATTTTTATTTATTTTGTCTAGACCAGGGACAGAAGCCAAGCATTAGAAGCAGCATGTAAAATCAAAACATAGGGTCCAAAGCCGGGCGTGGTGGCGCACGCCTTTAATCCCAGCACTCGGGAGGCAGAGGTAGGAGGATCCCCGAGAGTTCGAGGCCACCCTGAGACTGCATAGTTAATTCCAGGTTAGCTTGGACCAGAGTGAGACCCTACATCGCAAAACCAAAAAAAAAAAAAAAAATAGGGTCCAGCGTTGGAGCTAGGGCTTAGTGGCTAAGGTGCTTATCTGTGAAGCCTAAGGACCCAGGTTCGATTCCCTAGTACCCATGTTAAGCCAGATGCACAAGGTGGCGCATGCGCCTGGAGTCCCTAGCGAGCCCCTTCTCTCTATCTGCCTCTTTCTCTCTTCTTTCTCAAATAAATAAATAAATGTTTTTTAAAAAAAAAAAAAACAGGGTCAGTCGGGCGTGGTGGCGCATGCCTTTAATCCCAGCACTCGGGAGGCAGAGGTAGGAGGATAGCCATGAGTTCGAGGCCAGCCTGAGACTACAGAGTAAGTTCCAGGTCAGCCTGGGCTAGCATGAGCCCCTACGTGACAAAAACAAACAAAAACAAAACAAAAGAAAAACCATAGGGTCTAAATGTATTAGCCTTTGGGATGAACACCAAAGTGGCATCCAGACAAAACCAAACCCAACTTTTTCTCGCCCAATGCTGGATGCTAGACTAGAGTGTGGGTGGCAGCGGGCCTTGGGCCCACCCCAGTCCCTGTGGCTCCAAGCGATGATCCCGAAACTCCCTCCAGTTCAAAACCCACCCAGTGCAGAAGAACCCAGACGACCTGTGGCACTCTAACCTCACGCTGTCAACGTGGGACGAGTCGTGGGACCAGGGGCACATGCGTTCAGGACTGCTCCCATCCCGCCAGCGGGAGCACACAGCCTCACAGTTTCCCTCTTCCATAACCCCGCTGCTCACCTCGCTAGGCAGCAAGCGACAGAGGAAAGCTCAATCTCCGCAAGCAGGACTTTGCAGCTGCCGGGGCTGTGTACACCGTCACCACGGCAACGGGCCGTGGGTCCAGGGATTCCGGAAGTAGCGGAGGGTAGTGGCGGAAATGGGAGTCTTGTAGTCCTCCGGGTGGACGATTCAGGTAACGTCGATATAGGGGAAGGATCGAGAGGCTGGAGATAGGGTCGGTCAACGTGTTAAGACAACAGCATCTGTCTGTGCAAAGTCAAAGGTCTCCATCGCGGGAAAGCGAGGGTTGGGAGGGAAACGAAGGCTGTGTATGATGAACCAGGAAGCAAGGGCTACAAGGCTTCCGGCCCAAGAGGAGTTTATGACTACGGGAAGCCGCTCAGGCCAATCCGAGACTTATTTCGCGCTTCCCAGCTGCCGTCTAGCGTGCAACCTCCTCCTCGCTTCTCACCCCCCCCATCGCCCCGCCCTTATTTAAATGTGAAGCCGGCCCGGGCCAGGCCTGCGCAGTTCCAGCGGCGGGCCGGGGAAGATGGTGGAGGACGGTGCTGAGGAGCTGGAGGACCTGGTGCATTTCTCGGTATCCGAGTTGCCTAGTCGCGGCTACGGCGTCATGGAGGAGATCCGGCGGCAGGGCAAACTGTGCGACGTGACGCTCAAGGTAAACCGTGCGTGTGGTCTGGGCGGTGGCTGGATGAGGCGAGAGAGGGTCCGAGCGGGAAGGAAAAAAAAAAAAAAAAAAAAAGAGGGGCGGTGGTGGACAGGGGCGTGGGGGGGCCGAAGAGAAGGTCGAGTGGACCGAAAGGTGCAGAGAGAAGGTTGGGAGGAAACAGGTTAGTAGGGAGAAAAGAGGTGTCAGGCCAAGTTGGGACAAGGGTTTTTGCTTAAAAAAAAAAAAAAAAAGACAAGCCGATGAACCATTAGAAGGGAGAAGATTCAGAGCGGGAGACATTGAGGTGTCCGCCTCCCTTTCTGACACACCGGGCAAGAGAAGAAGGAAAAAATGCTCCTACAAGCCCCCACTCCGTGGAGGAAGGGGGCGGTGGCTGGCTCCACATTCCGATGAACACCACGGAAGCATCTTGTCCATAGTCCTGTCTTTTGTGCCCTTTGATGTCAGGCTGTGCTGTTGGAGAGGTTGGGGCTTGCTTCTCCTTAGGAGTCATTGCCTTGGCCCCTGGCGCTTTAGAGTCGGATCTTTTGAAGTGTCACCCCCTTTTCCCCCAATCCAACCACCCACTCACTGGAAAGCACCCCACAACTACTACCACCCAAAGGTCCCAGAGGCTGGGTTAATGGCCTTCCTGGGGAGAGGGATGGCTTAACCACCTGTTCCCTGGCCAGCATTCTGGTCTCAAGAATCAGTCACCCTCTTGTGCTTTCAATCGTTCGCTGCCATGCTGTGCTGCCCCTCGGTCAGGCTGCTGAACCATGTGGAGCCCTCCAGGTGGGGAGATGGTGCTGCCAAGATGAGCTTAGGCATAAAAGGATCTCAGCATCCGTGGATGGCCCTCACCCCCCTCCCTAGGTTTAAAAAGAACAACCAAGAAAGCTTTTAGCTTTTATTTTCTACACAGTTAAGGAAACATTGCCTTTTCCATTTGAGTTAGACTGCCAAAGGGTATGAATAGGATGGTTAAGATTTGGCTTTGGGGCTGGAGAGATAGCTTAATGGTTAAGGCATTTGCCTGCAAAGCCAAAGGACCCAAGTTTGATTCCTCTGGACTCATGTAAGCCAGATGCATAGATTAGCACATGGGTCTGGAGTTCGTTCACAGTGGCTAGAGGCCCTGGGACACCCATTTTTTTCTCTCTCTCTGATAAATAAATAAATAAATAAATAATAAAATAATAATAAAATAATAAAAGATTTTGGCTTTGGAGACAAAAAAATGGATTTAAAACCTAATTATGGGGCTGGAGTAATAGCTCAGTGGTCAAAAGGTGCTTGCTTAGAAAAAGCCTGATGACCTGGGTTTAGTTCTCCAGTACCTACGTAAAGCCAGATGCACAAAGTGGATCATGTGTCTGGATTTCGTTTGCAGTGACAGGAGGCCTCAGGCAAGTTACTTAAACACTGTGAGCCTCAGTTTTCCAAATGTGAAAGTAGGGATGTTTCCTAATTCACAGTTAGAGTGAAAGTTAAATGAAATGTATGGTATTCTTTTATTTTATTTTATTTTTATTTATTTATTTGAGGCTGAAAGAAAGAAAAGCGGGGGTGGTGGTGGTGGTGGAGGATAGAGAATGGGTGCGCTAGGGCCTCCAGCCACTGCAAATGAGCTCCATATGCATGCACCACCTTGTACATCTGGCTTACATGGGTTCTGGGGAATCGAGCCTAGGTCCCTTGGCTTTGCAGACAACTGCCTTATCCGCTAAACCATCTCTCCAGCCCAATGTATGGTATTCTTGTTTTTTTTTTTTTTTTCCTGAGGTAGGGTTTCACTCTTGTCCAGGCTGACCTGGAATTCACTATGTAGTCTCAGGGTGGTCTTGAATTCATGGTGATCCTCTTACCTCTGCCCCCCACCCCCAGTGCTGGGATTAAAGGCATGTGCCACCACGCCCGGCTCCGAACATCCTTCTGTAAGCCTTGCTTTTCCTCCTGTAGGCTGGCAGAGGACAGTGGAGCAGCCGACACACAAAACTACCATTTGTGCATGGCTAAAGACCGTGGTGATTTTATAGCATCCTGGATGCTTCATGTCCATGAAGTAGGAGTTGGGGCTCTGCACCAGGTGCTTCTTCTTGTGTTTCCTCTTCTCCTCTTCTGGAGAGGGGTGAAGGAGATCCTTGGTGAGAGGCATGTTCTCACAGGGAGGTCAACACCACCAGAAAGGTTTAAATAATATTTTTATTTATTGATAAGCAGAGAGGGAGAGGGAGGGAATGGGCATGCCAGGACCTCTTGCTGCTGGAAATGAACTCCAGATGCATGTGCCATTTTGTGCATCTGGCTTTATGTGGGTCCTGGGGAATAGAACCCAGGCCGTTAGGCTTTGCAAGCAAGTGTGTCATCTCTATAACCCTTCATCAATTTTTAAAATGAAATTTAAGTGAAAGAGAAAGCATTTTAGGGATGGAGAGATGGCTTAGTGGTTAAGGCAGTTGCCTGCAAAGCCAAAGGACCCAGGTTTGATTCCCCAGGACCCATGTAAGCCAGATGCACAAGGTGGCACATGTGTCTGGAGTTTGCAGCGGCTGAAGGCCCTGGCGTGCCCATTCTCTCTCCATCTGCCTCTTTCTCTCTCTTTCTCTCAAATAAACAAGTAAAAATAAAAAGTAAAGTATTTTAAAAAAATTGATGGCATCACAGGCAAGAGATCTCTCAGACAAAATTGTCTTTGAGCTGCCTTGGAGGGGGGAAACTCCAGGTGGAGAATCACACAGCCTAGAGGGGCGCTTGTCTTTTATCAGGAAAAGTACATCTGCTTATTGTCCAGGGTATAGGTGAAGGTTCAACCAGCAGTAATTAAGTAAGGAACTTAAAGTGAGTACATCTCAGGGAAGACACATCTACTTACTTACTGTCAAGGTTGTAGGCAAGAGGAAGATAACTAATGAGGGAGCTAAAGAGAGACCACCTGGGGCTTGCTTCTTAAAGCTAGTCATCAAAGGAGCTAATTCTTGAAAGATTTCGAGTATGGACTTATCCTGTCTAATGATAAGACTGGGAGGAGTTAGAGTTAGGGTTGCTGGTCCTGTGTGGAGGGAAGGCAGAGAAATTAAACAGGACAGAACAGCAGAGACTATAGGAAGATAACACAAGATTAATGAAATGTATCTGTTGCTGGGGATTGGCACTGTGCCAGCAAGGCAAGTGTGGAGTGGGTTAAAAGTTCAACTTTGAGGGCTGGAGAGATGGCTTAGTGGTTAAGGCACCTGCCTCCTAAGCCTAAGAACGCTGGTTCCAATCTCCAGTGGTTCCAATCTCCAGGTCCCATGTTTAGCCAGATGCAAAGTGACGCAAGGGCGCAATGCCGCATTAACCACAAGGGGGCGCACACATCTGGATTTCGTTTGCAGTGGCTGAGAGACTGCTGGCGCGCCCATCTCTATTTGTCTCTCTCTCTCTCTCTCTCTCTCTGTCTCTCTCCAAAAAAAAAGTTCAACTTTGAATCCTAACAAAAAAAAAAAAAAAAAGTTTAATCAAAGGGACAAGTATATCATTTCATCATAGTCCCAACTAAGAGTTTCAGTTTCAGTCTGAATTACTTTGTTAGTTTTTTTTTTTTTTTTTTTCCGAGGTAGGGTGTCGTTCTAGCCCAGGCTGACCTGGAATTCACTCATGGCGATCCTCCTATGTCTGCCTCCTGAGTGCTGGGATTAAAAGCATGTACCACCAAACCTGGCCAGGGTTTTTAAAAAAAATTATTTATTTGTTTAAGAGAGAGAGAGAATGAGAATGGGTACAACAGCATCTTCTGCCTCTGCAATGAACTGCAGACATTTGTGCCACTTTGTGCACTGGCTTTATGGGGGTACTAGGGAATCAAATCCAGGCATACAGGATTTGCAAGCAAGTACCCCTAACCATTGAGCAATCTCTCCAGCCCATACTTAGATAGTTTTAAGGGTCAAGTTTATTATGACCAATAGAAAGGCATAAACTGGGTCTAGACAGGACTATATACAGCATTCATTTCAGTGTTTCTCAAACTCCCCTGTAAAGCCTGAGGAGTAGCTCAGTGATGGTGGAGACAACAGAAAGTCCAAGCACACCAGCTCCACATTTCATTACCGTCCACAAGATCTGTTCTGTGAATTCTGTATTGGTCTTTCCTTTTTCCTGAAATTTCTGGTGGTTCCATATTATTTTTCCAATAAGCAGGCATTGAAAAGCAGGGTTTTCTTTTTTAAACATAGTGTTTTTTTTTTTTTTTTTGGTTTTGCGAGGAGGGGTCTCACTCTGGTCCAGGCTGACCTGGAACTATGTAGTCTCAGGGTGGCCTCGAACTCTCGGCGATCCTCCTACCTCTGCCTCCCGAGTGCTGGGATTAAAGACGTGCGCCACCACGCCCGGCTTATAGTGTTGTTTTAATTTAATTTAATTTAATTTATTTATTTGCAAGCACAGAGAGAGGTAGAGATAGAGACAGGCAGAGAGAATGGGCATGCCAGGGCCTCTAGCTACTGCAAATGAACTCTAGACACATGTGCCTCTTGTGCATCTGGGTTACATGGGTCCTGGGGAATTGAACCTGGGTCCTTTGGCTTCACAGGCAAATGCCTTAACTGCTAAGCCATCTCTCCAGCCTGAAAAGCAGGTTTAAAGCTTTTTGGTGTGTAATATTTTAACTAGGACACTGTTAGAATATTGGTTCTTAAACTTTAGCGATCATTAGAATCACTTGGTGCCCTTATTGATTGTAAGAACTCACCCCAGAATATTTTATTTATTTATTTATTTATTTATTTATTTATTTATTTATATTTTTGTTTTTTGAGGTAGGGTTTCAGTCTAGCTCAGGCTGACCTGGAATTCATTATGTAGTCTCAGGGTGGCCTTGAACTCACGGCGATCCTCCTACCTCTGCCTCCTGAGTGCTGAGATTAAAGACATGCGCCACCACACCGGCCTATTTTAAATATTTATTTATTTATGAAAGAAAGAGGCAGATAGAGTGAGAATGGGTGCACCAGGGCCTCTAGCCACTGCAAATGAACTCCAGATGCCTGTGCCACTTTGTGTATCTGGCTTTACCTGGGTCCTGAGGAATCAAATCCAGGTCTCTCAGGCTTTGCAAGCAAGCATCTTAACTGCTGAGCCAACTCTCCAGCCCCTCACCCTAGAATTTCTTGTTTTAAAAAACATTTTTATTTATTTATTTTTAAGTATTTATTTTATTTATTTGAGAGAGAGAGGAAGAGTCAAATAGAGAGAGAGAATGGATGCACCAGGGCCTTCAGCTGCTGCAAACAAACTCTAGATGTGTACACCACCTTGTGCATCTGGCTTACATGGGTCCTGGGGAATCAAACCTGGGTGCTTTGGCTTCACAGGCAAACAAATGCCTTAACCGCTAAGCCATCTCTCCAGCCCTACATTTTCCTTTTTAAAATTATTTTTATTAGGCCGGGTGTGGTGGCACACGCCTTTAATCCCAGCACTCGGGAGGCAGAGGTAGGAGGATTGTCATGAGTTTGAGGCCACCCTGAGAATACAGAGTGAATTCCAGGTCAGCCTGGGCTAGAGTGAGACCCTACCTCAGAAAACCAAAAAAAAAAAAAAAAATTATTTTTTTGGGCTGGAGAGATGGCTTAGCAGTTAAGGCGCATACCTGCTAAGCCTAAAAATGCCCATCCGATTCTCCAGGTCCCACAGTTTAGCCAGACACAAAGTGATGCAAGGGTGTAATGTCACACTTGCCCACAAGGGGGTGCACATGTCTGAAGTTCGTTCACAGCAGTTGAGAGGCCACTGGCGCGCCCATTCTCTATCTGTCTCTCTGTCTCTCTCTCTCTCTCTCTGACTCCAAAAAATAAAAATAAAATAAAATAATTTAAATTTATTTGAGAGAGAAAGTCAGAGAGAGAGGATGGGTACTCCAGGGCCTCCAGCTACTGCAAATGAACTCCAGATACATGCACTCCCTTGTATATCTGGCTTACATGGGTACTGGGGAATTGAACCTGGGTCCTTAGGCTTCACAGACAATCGTCTTAACCACTAAGCCATTTTTCCAACCCCTAAAAAGAATATTTTAATTATATTTATTTATTTATTTGAGAGAGAGAAAAAGGGCAGAGAGAGAGAGAGAGAGAATGAGAGAATGGACATGCCAAGACTTCCAGCTGCTGCAAACGAACTCCAGATGCATGTTCCACCTTGTGCATCTGGCTCACGTGGGTCCTGGGGAATCGAACTGGGTCCTTTGGTTTTGCAGGCAAGTGCCTTAACCGCTAAGCCATCTCTTAGAATTTCTGATTCATAGGTCTGGAATAAGCCCAAATATACATTTCTGGCACATTCCTTAATGATACTACTCCCTATCTGGGACCACATTCTGAGAATCATGGCTGTAAAACCCATCCTTTTAGGATATGTTCAGTCTATAAATCTTCTGTCTTCTGTGGTGCCCTACTTACCCAAGTCTGGAATCACTAGTTCATCCTGTTGGCAGAGTAAAAACATTCCATCTTCTTCTAGGGTAGTGACCAAGCATTTGCATGCCTAGTGGAGGAAACCAGTACTGTCTGTTTTGGGCCCCTCCTTGTGTCACACCCTCAGAGGAAACTAATGCTTCCAATGGTTGAATTTTGGAGGCAGTTTTGCTGAGAATTCTCTAGCTAAGGCAGTTACTAACTTGTCTTTGTTTCGTCTTTTACTATTTTGTTGACTTTTGTAACCTGTTTGCTGCTTTTCCTTGGGACATTTCCTGTTCTTGATTATTAGTCTGAGAGGCAGTGTGACACAGACTCTACCTGGATTTAAATCCTGGCTCTGCCCCTTTTAGCTGTCATAACTTAAACAAGTTCCTTAAATGCTAGTGACTCAGTGTCTTCATCTGTAAGATGGGGATCAGAACCTGTTGAGTACTGAAGTTTCTATTAGGTAATATACTTCACACAAGCATATAGTAAATATGTACTGAGTAGCAGATACTGATTTTTTGTTATTTATATAAATATTTTATTTATTTATTTATTTATTTATTTATTTATTTATTTATTTATTTGTAAGGAGAGAGGCTGAGAATGGGCATGCCAGGGCCTCTAGCCACTGCAAACAAACTTCAGATGCATGTACCACTTTGTGCATCTGGCTTTATATGGGTCCTGGGCAATCGAACCCTGGTTGTTAGGCTTTGCAGGCAAGCACCTTAACCACTGAGCCATCTCTCTAGCCCCTATTTATGTGTTTTTTAAAAATATTTTATTTATTCATTTATTTATTAGAGAAAGAGAGAAAGAAAGAGGCAGATAGAGAGAATGTGCATGCCAGGGCCTCCAGTCACTGCAAACAAATTCCAGATGCATGTGCCACTTTTTTTTTTTTTTTTTTTCGAGGTAGGGTTTCACTCTAGCCCTGGCTGACCTGGAATTCACTATGTAGTTTCAGGGTGGCCTCGAACTCATGGTGATCCTCCTACCTCTGCCTCTCAAGTGCTGGGATTAAAGGCATGTGCCACTACACCCAGCCCATGATGTATTTTCGAGATAGGGTCTTGCTATGTAGTCCAATTGGCTTCAAACCCTCTATCTCTTGCCTCCCCCTTCATGTATCACTTGATTTTTCAGGTTTTTAAAAATAATTAATTAACTTATTTTTATTTTTGAGAGACAGAGAGGGAGAAAGAACCAGAGAGACAGAGAATGGGCATACCATGGTCTTTTAGCTGCTACGAACAACCTCCAGACTTGTGAGCCCCCTTGTGCACACGTGCAACATTGCATGTTTGTGTCACTGTGTCTGGCTATACGTGGGACCTGGAGATCCAAACAAGCATTCTTAGGCTTCGCAGGCAGAGCCTTAACTACTAAGCCATCTCTCTAGCCCTTTTTTGGGTTTTTGTTTGTCTTGTTTTGTCATTGCTGGGGATCAAACCCAAGGTCTTATGTACACTAGGCAAGTACTCTACCACTGGGCTACTTTCCCAGCCCCTTGTCTCCACTTTCTGAGTGCTGGGATTAGGGGTATATCATGCCTGGCTAAGTAGATATACATTAATAATTTATAAGAGACAAAGTCTCAGGCTGGGGAGATGGCTCATTGTCGTTCAAGGCTGAGTACCTGAGTTTGATCCCAGACCCCACATAACAATCTGGAAACCAAAGCAGATGTCTATCATCCAAGCACTTGCTGATGGTGAGGTTTATCTCTGTGCTCCAGAGACGGAATTTCATGGAGGCTCGTGGCAAGCACAGCAAAGAATAACACTGAAAAGGAGACAGAAACTCTGCCCTAAAGGAGGTAGAAGGGCAAGGCATAATACCCGGAAGTTGTCCTCTGACCCCCACCATGGCATGAGAGCACCTGCATTCACACATGACCACACTCAAAGAAAACAAATTTAAAAAAAAAGAGAGACATTTGACTAGAGCAAGACCCTACCTTGAAAAACCAGAAGGAAAAAAAAAAGAGAGACAGACAATATGTTGACCAGGCTGGCCCTGAACAGAGCTCAGGTGATCCTCCTGCCTTAGTTTCCCAGTAGCTGGGATTATAGGTACATGCCACTGAGCCTGGCTTATTATTAATAATTTAGTGATGTCTCTAGAGAGAGTATAGATAATTCATATGTTCAGTCTGTAGAGTTTTATTTTTTTCAATACTTTTTTTTTTTTTTTTTTTTAAATTTGTAAGCAGAGAGGTGAATGGACACATCAGGGCCTCCTGCCATTGCAAATGAACTCCAGATACAAGTGCCACTTTGTGCATCTGGCTTTATGTGGGGTACAGGGAAGTTGAACCCAGGCCTGCAGTCTTTGCAAGCAAGTACGTTTAATCACTGGGCCATCTCTTTAATTCTTTGGGTTCTTTTGTTTTGGGTTTGCTGACCTAGAATTCACTATGTAGTCCTAGGCTGGCCTCAAACTCACAGTGATCCTCCTACTTCTGCCTCCTAAGTGCTGGTAATAAAGGCATGCGTCACCACGCCTGGCTTGTTTTTTTTTTTTTTTTTTTTTTTTTTTTTTGAGGTAGGGTCTCACTCTAGCCCAGGCTGACCTGGAATTCACTCTGTAGTCTCAGGGTGGCCTTGAACTCTTGGTGATCCTCCTACCTCTGCCTCCCGAGTGCTGGTAATAAAGGCATGCCCCACCACACCCGGCTGTTTTTGGTTTTTTTAGACTGTGCCTTAAGTAGCCCAGGCTTGCCTGAAACTTGGTCTGTAGTTAAGGATGACCTTGAATTTCTCCTCATCCTCTTGCTTCCATGTCCCAAACGCTAGAATTCTAAGCATGTGCCACCTTGCCTGGAGTTTTGAATTTATTTTAGTGCTTGACGAATTTGAGATGATTTTTTTATCTGAATAGAATGTTCATTGCCTTAAAAGAATTTGCAGTCCACTCTCCAATTCAGCGGCTTGCACTTAACAGACGTGGACCCAATTCAGAAAAGGAAGGGACCTGTTCAAGGTTACAGACTGAGTTAGGCAAAAGTAGGGTTAGAGCCCGGCGAGGTGGCATGCATCTTTAATCCCCACACTTGCACTTTGGGAGACTGAGGCTGAGGTCAGAGAATCACTGGGATGTTGAGGCCAGCACGGGCTCCAGAGTGAGTTCCAGGTGAGCCCGGGTTAGAGTGAGACCCTGCCTCCAAAACAGAACAAAACAAAACAAAAGTGGGATTAGTCTCCTGGTCTCTGTATTTAGGGCCAGGCGTCCTCCCGTGGCTTGTGTTTCTTCTGTCCCTGACTGGGACTAAACAGATTTCAGCTGCCACCATGTGACTTTGAATTCATTCACCTTGATTCAGTCACACTCATCCTTCACTGTCATATTTTCTCTCTTCCCAAGATTCAGGGAGGAGGGAAGTGAGCATTGACAGGCATATTGCATCCTCAAAATTCAACCAGGTATTGTGGGGCATGCCTTTAATCCCAGCACTCAGGAGGCAGAGGTAGGGGGGATCTCCATGAGTTCGAGGCCTGGCTGGGACTATACACTGAGTTCCAGGTTAGTCTGGGCTAGAGTGAGACCACACTCAAAACAACCAACCAAACTGATCCTCAAAGTTCATTACCAACACTTGAACCTGTACTTAATTTACTTAATTTTCTTTTTGGAAATGTTTAAAATTTAAATTCCTTGGGAAGGAGGCTTGTATCACACCCTCCAAGGCTTAGGGAACATTGTGGAAGAGGGAGTGGAAAGCATGTAAGAGCCACAGGGTGTGGAGGTGTGTTCCAAGGCGTTGTCCTCCTCCCCGCTCCACAGAGTGTTCATGACCCCGCAGTGAGTACTGATGTTCCCACTGAGGGGGGCAGAAAGAGAGAACATAAGAGTTATATCCCGATGGCAACATGACCAATGTGACTAATATGTGAGAATGTTCACATAGTAAAGTTCTCAATAAAAATAAATAAATAGAGCCAGGTGTGGTGGCACATGCCTTTAATCCCAAACTTGGGAGGTAGAGGTAGGAGGATTGCCTTGTATGAGGCCAGTTTGGGACTACAGAATGAGTTCCAGGTCAGCTTGGGCTAGAGTGAGATCCTACCTTGAAAAAACCAAAATAAATAAATAAATTTCTTGGAAGCCTTTTGGATAGTTAAGTAGAGCCATGGCAGGAAAGAAATATATTAGTTAAATTAAATTATTTATTTATTTATGACAGAGAGAGGGAGAGACAGAGTGAGAATGGGCACGCCAGGGCCTCCAGCCACTGCAAACAAACTCCAGACGCGTGTGTCACCTTGCACATCTGGCTTATGTGGGTCCTGGGGAATCGAACCTGGGTCCTTTGGCTTTGTAGGCAAATGCCTTAACTGCTAAGCCATTCCTCCAGCCCAATATATTAGTTTTAAAAAATAGGACTAGGGAGATGGTTTAGCCATTAAGGCGCTTGCTCGCAAAGCCAAAGGACCCAGGTTCGATTCCCCAGGACCCACATAAGCCAGATGTGCAAGGTGACACACACGTCTGGAGTTTGTTTGCAGTGGCTGGAGGCCCTGGCGTGCCCATTCTCTCTTTCTGTGTTTCTCTCTGCTTCCCTCTCTCCCAAATAAATAAAAGTAAAATTTTTTTTTGTTTGTTTTTGTTTTTTTTTGGTTTTTCGAGGTAGGGTTTCACTCTGGCCTAGGCTGACCTGGAATTAACTATGTAGTCTCAGGGTGGCCTCGAATTCACGGCAATCCTCCTACCTCTGCCTCCCAAGTGCTGGGATTAAAGGCGTGCGCCACCACGCCCAGCTCGAAAAGTAAAATTTTTAATAAATAAATAACTAAATATGTTCTGTATCTTTGGTAACTTGGACTTCTTAGAAAATCCATGGTCTTTCTGTTGGTCAGGCCTTTTATCTTAAATGCTGAGAGGCTAATACAGGATTTCTTAGCAACCAATGGCATGTGACTTGGTCTAGATAGAGAAAATTTGTATCTGTGGAGGCTGTCGTCCCTCTTCCCATGTCATCTTCTTTCATCTGGGCTAACAGAAGCCCAAGGCTCAAGGAGTACCTGTCAGGTTCATTTGGAGCCAGTTTTTTGGGCAGACCCGTTCTTAACAGATCCTGCAATGAAAGATGTGAACCCCATTCAGAATCCAGTTCATACACATACCAGATTGAACAGTTTTACTCATGAGATCTCTAGCCACCAGATTATTTCTTTTTTCCCCTTTAACTCATGTATAGATACATACATACATACATGCAGAATGGGAGGGTGTCACCTGCAAATTTATTTTCTTATTAAAAAATATTTTACTTATTTATTTGAGAGAAACAATGAGTGAGAGTGAGAAAGAGAGAGAGAGAGAGAGAGAGAGAATGAGCACACCAAGGCCTCTAGCCACAGAATATTATTATTCACAGAACTGTGAGCTTAGAGGAGAGAAAGGAGTGTGTGTGTACCTATGATTTTGTATACTTTATTTCACAGACACTGAAAATGGTTCCTGAAAAATCTATTGCCCCGGGCCAGGTGTGGTGGCGCACACCTTTAATCCCAGCACCTGGGAGGCAGAGGTAAGAGGATCACTGTGAATTCGAGGCCACCCTGAGACTGCAGAGTGAATTCCAGGTCAGCCTGAGCTACCGTGAGACCCTACCTAGAAAAACAAAACAACAACAACAACAAAAATCTATTGCCCTTAGTCTTCTTAGTATTTTTCCAAGGTCCTGACTGAAGCTTTTTTTTTTTTTTTTTTTTTTGAGGTAGGATCTCACTCTGGCTCAGGCTGACCTAGAATTCACTATGTAGTCTCAGGGTAGTCTTGAACTCTCTAACTCTCAGCGATCCTCCTACCTCTGCCTCCCTAGTGCTGGCATTAAAGGCGTGCGCCACCATGCCCGGCTCCTGGCTGAAGTTTTGAACTAGGATCTGAGAAGCTAGCCCCCAGAACAAAATATCTTTCTCACGAGTGAAAGGCACAGTGGTATTTTTTTTTTCTTTCTTTCTTTTTTCTGAAATTAACTATGTAGTCTCAGTGTGGCCTCGAACTCACAGCGATCCTCCTACCTCTGCTTCCCAAGTGCTGGGACTAAAGGGGTGCGCCACCACGCCCGGCTTTTTTTTTTTTTTTTTTTTTTTTTTTTTTTTTTTTTTTTTTTTTTTTTTGAGGTAGGGTCTCACTCTAGCCTAGGCTGACCTGGAATTCACTCTGTAGTCTCAGGGTGACCTCGAACTCATGGCGATCCTCCTACATCTGCCTCCCGAGTGCTGGGATTAAAGATGTGCACCACCACGTCCAGCTTGGTATTTTCTTTTGATACACTAAATCCAGATACAGAATTTTCACTGAAACTGGCTTTAAGGGCTGCACATGTGAGTCTGGAATCTTGCCAGTTTGTTGACACCATTGGAAAAGAGTAGGTGGAGAAGGATATTAGGAAATGAGGTAAGGGCTTGTTGATGCATGCCAATTTTGTTATGTATACAGTAGTGCATTACACAGGGATATTTATAGAGCTAGACTAATCATGTTAAAAGGAGTCTACAGAAGTCCTCTATCAAAGCCATTTATTCTGTAGATTAAAAAAAGCCCCAGAGCTTAGAGCTATTAAGGGATTTGTCCAAGGAACAAAACTATATTAGCTGAGAACCAGCATAGCTATTAGTATGGGTAGAAGCAATGCTTTTATATTCTCTGTCACTGCCCTGCCTGTTAGGAAGCAGAGCACAGGCACAGCCGTCTTTAGGCTCTCCTTTGAGCGAGGTAGTGATGGGCATGTCTAGGTGCGTCAGCACATTTCTATTTCAGCAGAGACAGAAATGAAAGCTTTTTCCGCTGGTCTTCTAGAAATAAATTCTTTTACGAGGAGCCTGGTTTGAGACAGCATTTCACTCTGTAGCCTAGGCTGGCCCAAAATGCATACATAGCCCAAATGACATTAAACTTGGAGTGATCCTCCTACTTCAGGCTCCTGAGTGTTATGGATGTGGGCCATCATGCTCAGCTTTAGACATAAATTCTAGATATTTTGATTTCTCTTTTCTTTTCTTTTTTCTCTTCTTTTCTTTTCTTTCTTTCTTTTGAGGCTAGGTCTCACTCAAGCCCAGGCTGACCTGGAACTCACTCTGTAGCCCAGGCTGGCCTCACACTCACAGCGATCCTCCTACCTCCGACCCGAGTGTTGGGATTAAAGACGTGTGCCACCACGCCAGCTTAGACGCTTTGCTTTTGAAATGACATTATATGGGAAAACTTCAGCTGAGTACTCAGGCAGTGTTCGTTCCTGAGGCTTTCTACTGACCTTGTCAGGGAGTTGTGCTCATCTTCAACCTTGTCTCTCTAAAGCTCAGTTAGAACTGAGAAGAATATGCTCCTTGAGGAGTAGAGCCGTTGTGATATAAATTTCATATTCATCAAAAATTCAGTTTTTGCCGGGCATGGTGGTGCACGTCTTTAATCCCAGCACTTGGGAGGCAGAGGTAGGAGGATCATCGTGAGTTCCAGGACACCCTGAGACTACATAGTGAATTCCAGGTCAGCCTGAGCCAGAGTGAGATCCTACCTCAAAAAAAAAAAAAAAAATCAGTTTTTAACTGGGCATGGTGGCACACACCTTTAATCCCAACACTTGGGAGGCAGAGGTAGGAGGAGCACCTTGAGTTCAAGGCTGCTCTGAGACTACATAGTGAATTCTAGGTCAGCCTGGGCTAGAGTGAAACCCTACCTTGAAAATCAAAAAAATCAGTTTTTGGGGTTTGGGAGAGATGGTTTAGATGTTAAGACACTTGCTTGCAAAGCCAAAGGACCCTAGCTCAATTCCCCAGTACTCATGTAAAGCCAAATACACAAGGTAGTACATACATCTGAAATTTGTTTGCAATGGCTAGAGGCCCTGGCACACCCATTGTCTCTCTCTCATAAGTAAGCAAGTAAGTAAATAAATAAATAAATAAATAAAACATTTAATTAAAAAATTAAAAAAAACCGTTTTGGGTCAGCAGTTAAAGGTGTTTGCTTGCAAAACCTGACAACCAAGTTTTGATTCCTTGGTACCCATGTAAAGCCAGATGCACAAAGTGACTCATAAGTCTGGAGTTTGTTTACAATAGCAAGAAGTCCTAGCATGCCCACCCCCTCTTTGTCAAATAAATAAGTATATATATTTTTTAAATTTTCATTTCTTTATTACAGACAGAGAGAATGAGAGAAAGAGAGAGAATGGGCATGCCAGGACCTCTAGTCACAGATATATGTGCCACCTTGTACATCTGGCTTACATGGGACTTAGAGAATCGAACCTGGGTCCTTAGGATTCGCAGGCAAGTGCCTTAAGCACTGAGCCATTTCTCCAGCCCATATATATATGTTTTGTTTTGTTTTTTTGAGGTAGGGTCTCTAGTCCAGGCTGATAAGAGATTCACTATGTAGTCTCAGGGTGGCCTCAATCTCACGGCAATCCTCCTATCTCTGCCTCCTGAGTGCTGGAATTAAAGGTGTGCTGGCTTTTAAGTCTTTTTTGTTTGTTTGTTTGTTTTTTTTGGTTTTTCGAGGTAGGGTCTCACTCTGGTCCAGGCTGACCTGGAATTAACTATGTAGTCTCAGGGTGGCCTCGAACTCTCGGCAATCCTCCTACCTCTGCCTCCTGAGTGCTGGGATTAAAGGCGTGCGCCACCACACCCAGCTTGTTTGTTTTTTTTTTTTTTTTTTTTGTTTTTCGAGGTAGAGTCTCACTCTGGCCCAGGCTGACCTGGAATTCACTATGTAGTCTCAGGGTGGCCTTGAACTCATGGCGATCCTCCTACCTCTGCCTCCCAAGTGCTGGGATTAAAGGCGTGCGCCACCACGCCCGGCTTTGTTTGTTTTTAAAAAATATTTTTATTTATTTATTTATGAGAGAGAGAATGGGCACACTAGGGCCTCTAGCCACTGCAAACGAACTCCAGACGCCCTTTGTGCATCTGGCTTACATGGGTCCTCGGGAATTGAACCTAGGTCCTTTGGCTTTGCATGCAAATGCCTTAACCGCTAAGCCATTTCCCCAGCCCTTAAATTTTTTTTTTTTTTTTTTTTTTTGAGGTAGAGTCTCACTCTAGACCAGGCGGACCTGGAACTTACTTTGTAGTCCCAGGCTGGCCTTGAACTCACAGCCATCCACCTTCCTCTGCCTCCCAAGTGCTGGGATTAAAGGTGTGTGCCACCACGCCTGGCAATAAGAAAAAAAAAAAAAAAATATATATATATATATATTTTTTTTTTTTTTCTTTTTTGGTTTTTTCGAGGTAGGGTCTCTCTCTAGCCCAGGCTGACCTGGAATTCACTATGTAATCTCAGGGTGGCCTCGAACTCTCGGCGATCCTCCTACCTCTGCCTCCCGGGCGCTGGGATTAAAGGCGTGTGCCACCACGCCCGGCAAGAATATATTTTAATAATTTAGTTTTAGAATGGGGGAGATGGTTTAATTAGTAAGTGCTTGCTATACAAGCAAGAGGACCAGAATTCAGATTCCCAGCACTCAGATAAAAACTATAATCCAAGTGGTGGGGAAACAGAGATGAGGAGGATCCTGGGGCTTCCTAGCTGTCTATTCTAAATGAATATGTAAGCTTCAGGTTAAGTGAGAGATCTTGTCTGAAAAATAAGGTAGAGCCAGGCGTGGTGGCTCACGCCTTTAATCCCAGTACTTGGGAGGCATAGGTAGGAGGATCGCCGTGAGTTTGAGGCTACCCTGAGACTACATAGTTAATTCCAGGTCAGCCTGGACCAGAGTGAAACCCTACCTCGAAAAATAAAACAAAAACAAACAAACAATAAAAAAGGTGAGGAGTGATTGAGGAAGGCATCTGGTATCAGTCTTGGGCCTCTGAACACACATGCACACACGGGAAACCACAGTGCTATAAATATAGGTTCACATACACAGGCAAAAAATTTGGACAGGCATGGTGACTCACACCTGTAATCTCAATATGAGGAAGGTTGAGGCTGGAGGATCACCACAAGTTTGAGGTCAGACCTAGTGAGTTCTAGATCAGCCTGGGCTACAGAGCGAGACCCTTTTCAAAACACAAACAGAGGAAATAAAGGGAGAGACAAAAGAAGGAAGGAAAGTTAGTGGTTTCTTTGTTTGTTTTTGGTTTTTCGAGGTAGGGTCTCACTCTAGCCCAGGCTGACCTGCAATTCACCCTATAGTCTCAGAGTGGCCTCAAACTCATGGTGATCCTCTTACCTGTGCCTCCTGAGTGCTGAGATGAAAGGTGTGCACCACCACGTCTGGTGCTCTCTTGAGACAGGGTCTTGTGCAGACCACACTAGCCCAGAATTCATGTAACCGAGGATCTCCTTGAATTGCGGATCTTCTTGCTTCTATTTCCTAAGTGCTGGAACTACAAGGTGTGTTCCATCTCATCTTGTTTATATGATGTTGAAGACTGAAACTAAGGCCTTGCACATGCTAGACAACTGAATTACATCCTCCACCCGAGATCCCTTTTTTTGTTGTTGGTTGATTTTTGGTGTGTGTGTGTGTAGGTATGTATGGTGTATATGTATGTGTATGTTCTGTTTGTATGTGTATGAACACACATGTATTTTAGGGTGCACATGGGGTGTGCATGAGGAGGCCAGAATGTTCATAAGGTGTGTTCCATTGTTCTCCATCTTATTTATTGAAACAGGGTCTCTCACTGAACCCAAAGTTTCCTGATTTAGCTAGTCTAGTTAGCCAGCTTCCTTTGGGAATCTGCTGGTATTACAGGTACGTGGTGCCATGTTAGATATTTACATGGGTGCTAGGGATCCAATTTCAGGTCCTCACGCTTGCATGACAAGCACTTTACTGATCAATCTCCCCAGTTATGTTCTCCTCTCCTCTCCTCTCCTCTCCTCTCCTCTCCTCTCCTCTCCTCTCCTCTCCTCTCCTCTCCTCTCCTCTTCGAGGTATGGTCTCATTCTAGCCTAGGCTGACCTGGAATTCACTGTGTAGTCTCAGGATGGCCTTGAACTTGCGTTGATCCTCCTACCTCTGCCTCCTCCCCCATTTTTTTTTTTTTTTGTTGCTTTGTTTGCTTGAGACATGGTCGTCATGTAGCCCAGGCTGCCCTCACAATGGCTCTGTAGCAGAGAGTGATGGGTAATGACCTTGAACTCTAGATCTTCTTGCCTCCACCTCCCAGACGCTAGGATTATAAGCATGCACCACCATGCCCAGCTCGTTTCTGGCATGAATTGTATTGTGGGTAAAGATGTTAACATTTGGATACTGATGAGGTGGGTGAAAGCGAGTGCTTAGCTCTGCCTGACCTGAGTGGTAAAGGAGAATTAGAGGTACAGTCTGGAAAGTTGGTTACCAGCCAAGCCACATTCATCGGCTGGACACCCTGATACCCTGACACAGCTGAAGCTTGACTGGGCAGCTGTAAGAAGCCTGTATTGGGGGATGCTTCTTGTTGTAGACAGTTCCTTTATTGTTGTGTACATGAGACTCCTTTGTTTGCTCCTTGGCCCCACCTAGTTTTGCTTGATGATGGAAAATGAGATCATATTATTTTTCTAAAGGTGTCTCCCCAGCCTTTCCTAGCTTACGAGCATGACATCTACCTTGCTACTTTCTTCTCTCTCTCTCTTTTTTTTTTTTTTTTTTTGGGAGAGAGACAGAGAGGGAGAGGAAGACAGATAGAGATGGGCGCGCCAGCGGCCTCTCAGCTGCTGCGAATGAAATCCAGATGTGTTCACCCCCCCACTCCCCCTTGTGGTCAAGTGTGGCATTGTGCCCTTATGTCACTTTACATCTGGCTAAACGTGGGACCTGGAGATTGGAACCTCTAGAGATTGGAACCAGCGTTCTTAGGCTTAGGAGGCAGGCACCTTAACTGCTAAGCCATCTTCCAGCCCTTTCTTCTCTTTTTTAAAAAAATATTTTATTTATGTATTTGAGAGAGAGGCAGATATATACAGAGAATGGGCATGCTAAGGCCATTAGCCACTGCAAGTGAACCCCAGACGCAAGCGCCACCTTGTGCATCTGGCTTACGTGGGAACTGGGAAATTGAACCTGGGTCCTTAGGTTTTGCAGGCAAGTGCCTTAACCATTAAACCATCTCTCCAGCCCATACCTTGCTACTTTCAACTTGTCTGTTGGCAGTCTCTTTGCCTCTTTGGCATGGATCCAGCCAGCTGCCCTGTGGTTAGCCTGTTTGCCAGTAAGACTTTAGGGAGAATACCCAAACAGCTGACTCCACCACCAGTTGTTACGTGGGAACAAAAGGAATGAACCAGGTTGTATGTGTGTGAACTACAAGTTGGCAAACAGGAAATATGTTAGGGTTTGTAGGTCATATAATTTCACTTGCAAGTACTCGACTTCGACACAACACACAAGCAGCTGTACACAGTACATGTATGAATAGATGTGGCTGTGTTCTAATAAGACTATTTATAAGGGCTGGAGAGATGGTTTAGCAGTTAAGGCACTTGCCTTCAAAGCCAAAAGACCCAGATTTGATTCCCCAAGATCCACATAAAGCAGATGCACAAGGTGGTGCATACGTCTGGCCTTCGTTTGTACTGGCTGGAAGCCCTGGCATACCCATTCTCTTTCTATCTGCCCCCCTTTCATCATCATCATCATCATCATCATCATCATTATTATTATTTTGGTTTTTCAAGGTAGGGTCTCACTCTAGTTCAGGCTGACCTGGAATTCACTATGTAGTCTCAGGGTGGCCTCAAACTCACAGTGATCCTCCTACTTCTGCTTCCCAAGTGCTGGGATTAAAGGCATGGACCACCATGCCCGGCTGTTCTTTTATTATTATTATTATTATTATTATTATTATTATTATTATTATTATTATCTCTCTCTTTCAAATGAATATATAAAAATTAGAAAATTAATTTAAAAAAACTATTTATGAAAACAAGTATGGCTTCAGAGGTTTGAGGTTAACCTGGGGCTTCAGAGTGAATTCCCAATTCCCTGTCAGCCTGGGCTAGAGTAAGACCTTGCATCTAAAAACAAAAACAAAAGCAGAGTAGAAGAAACCAAAAAACAAAGTGTGGAAAAATAAAGTGTGTGTGTGTATATATATATGGTTGTTTTTTTTTTTTTTTTTAGAGGTAGGGTCTCCCTCTAGCCCAGGCTGGCCTGGAACTCACAGTGATCCTCCTACCTCTGCTGGGATCAAAGGCATGTGCCACCACACCCGGCTATAGTATGTTTTGATAAGACCTTTGTGAGAGGCAAAAGTGATAACGCTATACTTTGCAAAGTTTAAGGCTTTTGGAGTAGGTGACTGTTACATTGCTTTATTGTCCCCCCCCCCACCACACACACGATGTAGGAGTTGGAAGTATCTCTTACTAAAGGTTATAGGTGGGGAGCTGGGCATGTAGTTCAGATGTGGAATACTTGCCTGGCATGAGGAAAGCTCTGACTTCCATCTCCAGCACCACAAAGAGAAAAAAGTACAGATGATCTAGAAGTGAGGAATTCTATTTCCAGTCAGCTTGAAGATCTGTACTGGTTGGTGAATGAATAATTCACCTAGGAGAAGTTACTGTAAAATTCTGCATTTCATCTTTAAAGTCTTGTACCTCTGCTGGAGCATGAAGCTGAATGTTTGTTTCCAAAGTGTTAACTAAAGACACCATACTCCCTTTCTGTCTCAGCTGAAGCTGACGATGCTTAGCTACTTGCAGAATGGCAGGCCAGACGAGACCATGATGGGCTTCTGTGTTCCAGTGGAACAGACCATCTGTGTTCAGGGCCTCGAAGGTAAGGGTCAGAGTTTGGGTTTTTGACAAGAAAAGTAGAGAACCAATAGTTCAAATGTGACCCAGTACGGTAGTGTGCCTGGGCAGAGTGTACTGAATATCTGATGAGAGCACAAAAGGGCATGATGAAAAACAAACTCAGTAGCAGATAATTATACACCACTGTCCATCCATAGCAGCCAGAAATGCAGTCTATGCGTCCATCATTGTGTGTGTGTGTGAGAGAGAGAGAGAAAGAGAGATTTACCCTTAAAAAGGAAAGAAATTCTGATACATGCTATGACATAGAACCTTCATAGATGAACATTGAGGATATATATGTTAAGTGGAATAGCTATATATGCAAAAGGAACAGTTTTATGATTCCACTAATATGAGATACCTATAGTAATCAAATTGCAGACAGATGTTACAGTGATGGTTGGCAGGGCCTGGGAAGAGAGGGAAGTTATTATTTAATGGGCATAAAGTTTTAGTTTGGGAAGATGAAAATGTTCTAAACATGGGAGGTGGTGGTAATTATAGAACAGTGTGAATATGCTTATTGCCCAAAACAGTATACTCACAAGTGGTTAAATGGTAAGATTTGTTGTGGTTGTTATTGTTACTGTTTTTGTTTTACCTTTTCCTACATCCCAGACTGGCACAGAACTCACTCGTAGCCCAGGCTGGCCTTGAATCATTTTTTCCTCTTCCTTTTCTCCTCCTCCTTTTTTTTTTTTTTTTTTTCATGGTAGGGTCTCACCCTAGCCCAGGCTGACCTGGAATTCACTATGTAGTCTCGGCTGGCCTTGAACTCTCAGGCGATCTTCCTACCGCTGCCTCCTCAGTGCTGGGATTAAAGGCGGGCACCACCATGGCGAGCTCCTCTTCCTCCATGTCAGGTCTCACTGTGTAGACCAAGCTGGCACTGAAGTCAGTACCTTCCAGACTCAGTCTCCAAAGTGCTAGGATTAGGTATGCAACACCATGCCTTGCTCATTTCATGTTATTTGTATTTTATCACAATAAAGGAAGCAATCATAACTCAAGAGGACTTGTTACCAAGGGAGCAGTAAGATTGCTTGTCATGCTTTGTGATACTAAAACCAAATTATTTCTGGATCCAAACCCATTGATAAGAAACACTTGATACTAAGGACTTGTAGTTAATCTTTGTCTTCAGCTTTTCTCAATTGAGAATCACCTGGGAGACACATCTCTGGGTATGCCTGTGAGGGTTTAACTGATGATAGAAGACCCACCCTGAGTGTGGGCGACAGATGAATATAAAGGCGAAGATGAGCTGAACATCAGCATTCATCTCTCTGCTTCCTGACTGTGGACAAAATGTGACCAGCTGCCTCATGTTCCCACTGCCATGACTTCACCATAATGGACTGTGAGCTCTACACTGTGAGCCAAAATAAATGATTTCCTTACATCACTTCTGTCAGGTATTTTTTTTTCAAGGTAGGGTCTTGCTGTAGCCAAGCATGGTGGTTCATACCTGTAAACCCAGCACTTGGGAGGCAGAGGCACTAGGATCACAATTTGAGGCCACCCTAGGCTACATGAAACCCTGGCTCAAAAAGCAAACAAGAGGATCTGGGGTTATAGGTGCTTGCTTGTGCCAGGCATGGTGGCGCACACCTTTAATCCCAGCACTCAGGAGGCAGAAGTAGGAGGATTGCACTGAGTTTGAGGCCACCCTGAGACTACATAGTGAATTCCAGGTCAGCCTGGGCCAGAGTGAGACCCTACCTCAAAAAGAAAAAAAAAAAGGTTCTTGTTTGTAAAAACTTGATGTCCTGGGTTCAGTTCCCCAGTACCCATGTAAAGTTAGACACACAAAGTGGTGTTTGCATCATGAAGTTTGTAATGGCAGGAGGCTCTGGTGCGCCCATACTTTGTTACTCTCTCTCTTTGTGTCTTTCTCTCCTCCCTCCCCCACCCCACCTCAAATAAATAAAAACATTTTTTTAGGCCAGGTATGGCTGTATGCACTTTTAACCCCAGCACTCAGGAGACAGAGGTAGGAGGGTCACTGTGAGTTCGAGGTCAGCCTGAAGCTATATAGTAAATTCCAGGTCAGCCTGGGCTAGAGTCAAATCCTACCTCAAAAACAAAAAAAAAAAAAAAAAAATTAAGTTTAAAATTTTTTTTTTGTTTATTTATTGAGAGATAATGGGTGTGCCAGGACCTCAAGCCACTACAAACAAACTCCATATGCATGTGCCATCATGTGCATCTGGCTTACATGGGATCTGGAGAATCAAACCTGGGTCCTTAGGCTTCACAGGCAAGCCCTTTAACCACTAAACCATCACTCCAGCCCCCAAAATTATTTTGTTTTTTAAGAACCAGATTACTGGGCATGGTGGCACATGCCTTTAATCCCATCACTTGGGAGGCAGAGGTAGTGGGATTGCTGTGAGTTCCAGGCCAGCTGGGACTACAAAATGAGTTCCAGGTCAGCCTGGACTATAGCAAAACCCTACCTTGAAAAAAGAAACAAAAATAAAAAAGAGCCAGATTGTATTAGCTCAGCCCTACAGTTGTCCTGAATTCAAAGGTAACTTGAAATGAGTTGAGTTGCTAAGGACTTAAATGGTGCTGTGAGCTTTTTTTGTGTTGGCTGGTTAAAAAAAAAAAGAATCTCAGTGTCATGTGACCTTGGCGGAGCTATACTGATAGCTGGCAAAACATGCTGTGTTAGCATATCTTCCAAATCAGGGTACATTGGCATAATCTTCAGATGACAAAATTATCTTCCAAAGCTGTATTTCTACATCTCATTTTGTTCTCAAATGGTAGACATTCATTTCCATTTGTGCTGTGTATCTTGGTACTCATTAAATGTAAAATGCATCCCCTTGTCCCTCCCTTGCTCCTTACTCTTGCTCTTGTAAATTACCTCTTGTTTCCCTGTGTAGGGACAGCAAATGATCCATCTAGCCCTGCATAGTTAAACTGTGGAACTGACTTTGGCTTATCATTCATTCATCAACCCCCTCCTCCCACACTTTGGTGTTTAGAGACAGGTTCTTGCTACATAGCCCACGCCAGCCCTGAACTTGCCACCCTTCTGCCTCAGCTCCTGAGTGCTGGGATTACAGGCATGCACCACCTCACCCAGCTGCACCTTCATCTCTTTCACGTGCATTTGGTGGCACTTTTCATAGTAGCCATTATGTAATTATTTGTAGTTGTGAAACACCATGGTAGCAGTGCCTTTGAGCATGTAAATTTGTGCACTACTGGGGCAGCAGGCAGTATATAAACAAACTGATAGAAAGTGTCCTGTGGTGATGAGCAGAATAAGAGCCCGAGAGTGCTGTTTGTCAGAGGGAGCAGGGCAGCCGCTCTGAGCAGAGATCTGAATGCAGGCAGTGAGGGATCCATTACTCCATCTGAGGGAATATGCACAGGGCAGGAGCATACTTGCTTTGTGGAAACTGCAGGAACTTGGCATGGTAAGAATAGTGACCAAAGAGAAAAGTGGAGGGACATGAAGTCAGCCAAGGAGCCCTGTTCCCCCACCCAGCCTGTCTTAAATACTTGGTGAGTGGCTGGAGGTATAGCTCAGAGGTAGAGCATGTGCTTAGTATGCTCCAGGTCCCGGGTTCAATCCCCAGCACCAAAACACACACCGTTATGAATAATGAATGAAGCCAAATCAAGAGTCAGGGCAGACTGTAGGAGTGTATAGCAGCATAGCATATTCTAGAAGAGAACACAATTTCACTTGTTCACACGAAGCCAATAGCCAGAGCAAGCGAGAGAAATTCTGCTTGGCTCTTGAAGTAAGTTCTGTTCTTCCACCCACAGTGAAAAGCAGAGGTTAGAGAGGTTAGGGACTTGTCAGGACAGCAGGAAGTAGTACAGAACTGCTCAGCAGTCAGTGGTTTCAAAGGGTGCTGCTACCTGGGCTGTGGAGATGGCTCAGTGGGTGGACCTGTTTGGTGGTGGTGGTGGTTTTGTTTTAGTTTTTCTTTCCTTTCCCTTTCCCTTCCTTTTGGTTTTTCAAGGTAGGGTCTCACTCTAGCTCAGGCTGACCTGGAATTCACTATGGAGTCTCAGGGTGGCCTTGAACTCACGGAGATCCTTCTACGTTTACCTCCCGAGTGCTGGAATTAAAAGCATGTGCCAGGCCGGGCGTGGTGGCACTCGCCTTTTATCACAGTACTTGGGAGGCAGAGGTAGGAGGATCGCCGTGAGTTCAAGGCCACCCTGAGACTCCATAGTGAATTCTAGGTCAGCCTGAGCTAGAGAGAGACCCTACCTCAAAAAAACAAACAAAAAAAAAAGCATGTGCCACCATGCCCAGCAGACCCGAGTTTGGATCCCCAGCACCCATTTAAAGACAGCTGTGGTGGTGCACCCCTGTAATCTCAGCACTGGGGAGGCAGGTCAGAGACTCCCTATAGCTGGCTGGCTAACTAGTCTAGCAGAATTGGTGAGAGTAGGTTCATTGAGAGGCCCTCTCTCAAAAAATATGGTGGAAAGCTAGTAAGGAAAACACCTGGTATCATTGGTCTTTGGCATGCATGTGCTCATATATGCACACGTACGTGCTACACACACATGCATGTAAAAAACAAAAGAGTGCCTCTACCTTATGTCGAGTAACACTTGCCCCCTCTCCCATGTCTGTGCACTAGCCCTTTAAGTCCTCCAGCTATCCAGGGGTCGTGGGGATGCAGGGGCAGCAGGTGGTGGCTCATTTGGGAGGCTTTGGGCTGCTGGTTGAGATGGCTCTGATCATTCTAAGCTGCTCATAGAAATCCCTCCCTGCCCTGCTGACTCAGATGCAAGAGAGCCGCTTAAGGATCTATTACTGACAGGGACAAGGAGCCCCAACAGACTTTTCTAGTACTGCTAGCTGTGGTTTTATTCTCAGGGGCCTCAAGACACCCCTTTCTTGCTCTTCTCCCCCAGTTGCCCATGGCCTCCCTCGTTCCATGGCCTCCCTCGTTCCATGGCCTCTCTTTTTATTTTATTTTCTAGATAGGGTCTCACTCTAGCTCAGGCTGACCTGAAATTCACTCTGTAGTCTCAGGGTGGCCTTGAACTCACGGCAATCCTCCTACCTCTGCCTCCCCAGTGCTGGGATTAAAGGCGTGCGCCACCACGCCCGGCCATGGCCATCTCTTTATGCCCCATGTTCTTCAAGTTCTGGACCTTTGCTCTGGTGGTCCTTTGACTTGGAAGATGTGCACATGTCTGCTGGACAGAGACATCTCCGTGCTTCTGGGCTTCTTATTTTCTCAAGGGAGGAGGAAAAACCAGACTTTCCCTCCTCTGTTCTCCTAGAGCACTGCGTTGTTTGTTCTTAGGCTTTCAAGTAGCCCAGGCTGTGTCTCCAAGAATGACCTTGACTCTCCTGATCCCACTGCCTCTACCTCTCAAGTACTGAGATCACAGGTGTGTACTACCACACCAATCTAGAGCACGTTGCACTTATGTCTGCTTAACATTGTCTTGTGGTCACAAGTTCACACATCTGTCTCTCTGACAACCTGTGTGTTGTTGTTTGCAAAGACCCGTGTTATCTTTTGCCCTGTCCTACCATAGTGGGGGGTTGTGCACAGTTGAGTCTCTGTGAAGACAATCTTCTCATCTTTCCTTCCAGGTATAGTTAATCACTCCTTCCATTCTTCCTTAATCCCTCATGTCTCAGAGTGCTGTCATTGGACCAGCAGCACCACTATTGGTTAAGAAGCTGCTTGAAATGCGGATTTTGCCGCCCCACCTCAATCCTGCTGAACTAGATCTGGTGCTCCTCACATGCTGTGCACGGGAGGGCCCGAGGAGCATTGCCTCAGCACTGCTCCTGCTCCCCTGACCGTCCTGATCACAGAGTGGGTGTGCTTGATCTCCTTCCTCTGGCCTCTGCGCTTCTGGGGCACGGGCCTCTGTCATCTCCTGCAGGTGTTCAGCATGTGTCAAGTCTCTCCTGTGTTTGCTAAGCTAACCTAAAGAGCTAAGGCATTATGTTTGAGAGGCTCCTTCTGTCGCCCTAGGTCATGGTTTGAATTAGGTGTCCTCCAGAAATATGTGCTTTGAAGGTTCTCTTCCCAGCTGCTGGCAATTTGGGAGGTGGCGCCTTACTGGAGGAGGTTTTTGGCTGGTGATGGACCTTGAGGTTTATTAGCCGTAGCTGGCTAGTGTTCGTTCAGCTCACTCTCTGCTGTTGTCATCCCCCTGGTATTGGCAAAGAGGTGATTTCCAGCCTTTTCTCACACCATGTTTGACCCTGCCATCATGAAGCTTCCCCTCGAGGCTGTAGCCGAAATAATTTATTTATTTGAGAGAGATAGGTAGAGAGAGACACACACACACAGAGAGAATGGGTGTTCCAGGGCTTGTAGCCACTGCAAACAAACTCCAGATGCATGTGCCACATGGTGCATCCAGCTAGTGGGTCCTGGGGAATCGAAGTTGGGTTCTTTGACTTTGCCAGCAAGCGCCGTAACTGTTATGCCATCTCTCCAGCCTATGTAAGCCAAAAGAAATCGTTTCTTGCACAAGCTGCTTTGGGTTGGTTGCTTTGTCCCAGCATTGCAATGAGAAGGGAGCTACAGTAACAGTACAGAAGCGCACTGACGTGTGCGTGAGGCACCCCAGCCCGCTGTATGGACAAGGACAAGTAGCCACCTGTTGGGGAGAAGCTGCTCAGCAATTGGTTTAGTTTAGTTTTGTTTTAGGTGGGGTTTCACTCTAACTCAGGCTGACTTGGAACTCACTCTGCAGTTCCACGCTGCCCTCAAACATACAGTGATCCTCCTGCCTCTGCCTCCCAAGTGCTATGATTAAAGGTGTGCACCATCATGCCTGGCTTACCAATTAATTTTTTTTTTTTTTTTTTTTTTTGGCTTTTCGAGGTAGGGTCTCGCTCTAGCTCAGGCTGACCTGGAATTCACTGTGTAGTCTTAGGGTGTCCTTGAACTATGGCGATCCTCTTACCTCTGCCTCCCAAGTTCTGGGATTAAAGGCATGCGCCACCATGCCCAGCTCACCTACTAATTTTGAGGCAAGGCAGAGTGTAATAAATTATATGGTTGTACAGCTATCACCAGCTTGGGAACACTATTTGTAGTACAGAGGATTTGTGACTGTTTCATGGAGAAGAATTTTTGGGGGTCGGGGTTCAAGGTAGGATCTCACTGTAGTCCATGCTAACCTGGAATTCACTATGTACTCTCAGGGTGGTCTTGAACTCACAGTGATCCTCTTACCTCTGTCTCCCGAGTGCTGGGATTAAAGGTGTGTGCCACCCCCCCGGCAGAAGAATGGTATTTTATGGGTACCTTGCAGGATTAGACCTAATGGGAAAAGGCATTCTAGGCTGGAGGAGAGGCTGTTCAAAGGCCAATTATGAAAGCAATATAAGGCTGTTTCTAAAGTTCATCTGGGTGAGCAAGGTGGAAGGTTGGAGAGGTGAGGTGGATACAGTCTGACAAGGTGAAGACTCAGGATTGTAAGAACCATCTTAGTATAGCCAGTGGCTCTGAGGATTCCCCCCTTCCATATTGCTTCCTTTCCCCATTATATCTTGTCGGTTATGGATGGTGGGAACGGCTATAGAAGGGGTGGAATATGTTAGCCAGCTCTTTTTAAATTATGTTTTTAATTATTCGTGTGTGTGCGTGCGTGCGTGCATGCCAGGCTCTCCTGTCTGCAAACAATGGTTACCAGACTTGTGTACTTGTGGCTTGATGTGAGTACTGGGAAATTGAACCCAAGTCAGCAGGTTTTGCAAACAAGTGTTTTAACTGCTAACCTATTGCCCCAGCCCCTAGCCGGTTCTTTATGTGGGAGTGTAACCCCAGGTCTTTTTTCTTCATGTCAACTGGTCAGCCACTTCCTCTCTTTCTGTGTGATTACCCAGGAGGGCCCCCTAAAGCAGAGAAACCAAAGCTTCACACATAGAGAGGGTTCAGACAGTGTGTTTTAAACTGCCGTCAGCACCTCAGACTGAACCTAGATTTAACCTACGTGATATCAGGTTTTCAGAGCCATGGGTTTGTGAGGACTAAACATTTCTGCTTACGGTGAGGTAGAGGATGCTCCTCTGCCTATGTTCTGGGCTGGTGAGCAGGCAGGCTATTTGCATTTAAGGGGAACGGATGCCTCCACACACACTTCCTTATCATTTTCTTCCATGCTACTTTGTTAGAAACCACTTTCTTTAGGGCTGGAATGCACTGTTAGCTTGCAAGTTAGCCCTTATCATCTTTTTCTTGAACCTTTTTCTTGAGCTGTTGGAGAGTAACACTCCCTATATTTTGCCACCTACAACTCCCACTTTGACAAACCCCACCAGTCCTGAGCCAGAAGGTCAGCAGTTAAAAAAAAAAAAAAAGTTGTGAAATTCTGTTACTTGTCTGGATCTCAGTCAGACACAAGGTCTTTTTATGAAAGAAGCTTTAGGAGTCATTGTGCATAAAGCATAAAGCACAGTGTTAAGGGCTAAACACAACCTTCCCTTTTCTGGGAAGAATTTTGAGCCTGGCACCTGGAGAGATGGCTTAGCAGTTAAGGCGTTTACCTGCAAAGCCAAAGGACCTAGGTTCGATTCCCCAGAACCCATGTAAGCCAGACATACTAGGTGGCACATGCATCTAGAATTTGTTTCAGTGGCTGGAGCCCATAGACCATACTTTGCCAACTCCTCCATAAAGGTCTTAAAAATAACTTGTAGATTATACAGAGGCTGAAGATCCTGACGTGCCCATTCTCTCCCTTTCTCTCTCTTTCTTACTCAAAATAAATAAGAAATAAATTAAAAAATAAAATAAAATAAGAAATTAAAAAAATAAAATGATCTTAGGCTGGAGAGATAGCTCAGCAGATAAAGTGCTTGCCTGCAAATCCAAATGACTGGGGTTCAATTCCCTGATACCCATGTAAGCCAGATGTGCAAAGGGGTGCATACATCTGGAGTTCATTTGTAGTGGCTGGAGGCCCTGGCACACACCTTTTCTCTCTTTCTCTTTTCTCTCTTTCTCTGCTTGCAAATAAATAAAAATATTTAAAATAACTTCTAAATTTGAGGACATCCTTTTGTTTACCAAGCACTTAGATACTGTTTAATATATGCCATGAGCTGGGCATAATGGTGCATGCCTTTTTTAAAAAAAATTATTTATTTATTTGCAAGCAGAGAGAGAAAGGAGACAAAGAGAGAATGGGCACACCAGGGCCTCTAGCCACTGAAATTGAACTCCAAATGCATGTGGCCTTGTGCATCTGGCTTACATGGGTTCTGGGGAATTGAATCTGGGTCCTTTGGCTTCACAGGCAAATGCCTTAACCACTAAGCCATTTTTCCAGCCCAGCACATGCCTTTATTCTCAGCACTGAGGAAGCAGAGGTAGGAGGATTGCTGTGAGTTTGAGGTCAGCCTGGGAATACAAAGTGAGTTCCAGGTCAGCCTGGACTAGAGTGAGACCCTACCTTGAAAAAAAAAATACTATATATATTATGCCATGAATTGTTTTAAATGCCTTGCAGATGTTACAATAATTCCATGAGAGAGACACTGTTTTTCCTAAGTCACACAGGTAATTAGTAGTGTTAACCCATCTATTCAGCAGTGAGACCTAGATTTTTAAAAAAAATTTTTTTAATATATTTATTTATTTTTTTATTTATTTGAGAGAGAAAAAGAGAGAGAGAGAGGGAGGGAGGGAGACAATGGGCACGCCAGGGCCTCTAGCCACTGTAAAAGAACTCCAGATGCATGCGCCCCTTTGTGCATCCAGGTTATGTGGGTCCTGGAGAGTTGAATCGGGATCCTTTGGCTTTGCAGGCAAACGCCTTAACCGATAAGCCATCTCTCCAGCCCTTAAATTTTTTATTTGTATTTATTTATATGAGAGAGAGAAAGAAAGAGGCAGATAGAGAATAGGTGTGCCAGGGCCTCCAGTGACCTCCAGACACGTGCTCTATCCTGTGCAGCTGGCTTATACGGGTACTAGGGAATTGAACATAGGTCCTTTGGCTTTGCAGGCAAGCGCCTTAACCACTAAGCCATCTCTCTAGCCCCTCCTTTAAAATTTTTTAAGCTATTTTATTGATTGATTGATTTGAGAAAGAGGCAGATAGGGAGACAGACTTGGTGCACAGGACCTCTAGCATCTGCAAACAAACTCCAAACACATGTGCCACCTTGTGCATTGACTCAAACCTGGGTCCTTAGGATTTGCAGGCAGGTATCTTAAACTTATTTTTATTTTATTGTTTTATTTTATTGTTTATTTTATTGTTCTGCTTTTTTCAAGGTAGGGTCTCACTCTAGCCCAGGCTGACTTGGGATTTACTATGTAGTCTCAAACTGACCTCGAACTCATGATGATCCTCCTACCTCTGCCTCCCAAGTGCTGGTATTAAAGGTGTGTGCCACCACACCCAGTGGTGAATGTGCCAAACACTGGCATGGGGAAGCTGGCTATAACACCCATAAGCCCGAGCCCAACAATACACCGCCTCCTGGAGGCTCTTACTTCCAATTGCCATCAGCTGGGGAGACTAGCATTCAGAACACCTAAGTTTATGGGGGACACCTGAGGCAAACCACCACAGTATGTATGTGTTAAAACAATTTAAATCTGAGGAAGACAATGAGATGGTCAGGATTTCTGATTTTTTTTTCTGTTGTTTACTCATAGTCTTAGACTAACCAGGGAGTTACCTCTGATGTAGAAATGACCATGACACAGCAGTTCCTTAACATAGGCGTTTAAGTCCCTCCAACCCACATGTGGGCCAGTCTGTACACTAGATCGGTGTCTTTCCTGTTTTACAGTTACTCCTCCAAGGTGTGTGGATGACATCATGATTAAAAAGTATGAGCTTTTTGTCTTTTGTCTGGGTGTAGTGCCATACACCTTTAATCCCAACACTCAGGATGCTGAGATAGGAGCATCACTATGAATTTGAAGCCAACCTGGGGCTACAAAGTAAGTTCCACATCAGCCTAGGCTAGAGTGAGACCTTACCAAAAAAAAAAAAAAAAAAAAAAAAATTAGCTAGGCGTGGTGGTGCACGCCTTTAATCCCAACACTCAGGAGGCAGAGGTAGGAGGATCACCATGAGTTCGAGGCCACCCTGAGAATACATAGTGAATTCCAGGTCAGCTTGAGCTAGAGTGAGACCCTACCTCAAAAAAAAAAAAAAAAAAAAAAAAAAAAAGAGAGAGAAAATAAGCTGATTTGGAATTTGGAAACTGGTGCTGTTTGTATATATCACATGGCTTTTGCTTTCCTTTTATTTCCTAGGAAGGGCGTGTGTGTGTACATATGTATGTGGACACACATGCTATGGTGTGTGTATGGAGGTCAGAGAAATTGTCTGGGTTCCACCTTTGAGACAGGGAACCTTCCAATTCTGTCCTGAGAGTGGCTTTACATGGGTGCTGGGAAATTGAACCTTGGTCAGCAGGCTTTGCAAGCAAGCACCTTTAACCACTGAACCATCTCCCCAGCCCCAAGTATTTTGACTTTTTTGTTTGTTTGTTTGTTTGTTTTTCGAGGTAGGGTTCGCTCTAGTCCATGCTGACCTGGAATTCACTATGTAGTCTCAGGGTGGCCTCAAATTCACGGCTATCCTCCTACCTCTGCCTCATGAGTGCTGGGATTAAAGACGTGCGCCACCATACCTGGCTTCTCAAAAGGTTTTTACTTATTACTTGTAAGTTTCCCTAAGAAGAATCCTACATTCTAACCTGGGACCTGGTAAAATTGTACAGTTTGCTTATGTACTGTAGTAGAACCAAAGCTTCAGAATTTTAATTTCTAGACCAAGGACCAGTTTTCTAAACTTTTAACTTGAGCATGTCAGTTATTTCTGTCTTAATCTTTAGTTAGCACTGTCAGCTAGATGCAATGAAAATTTTTATTTATTGAATCTCTGCTATGTCCATATTATAGTGCTAGGTATTTTACATATATTTTACATATACATCATACAATTCTCAGAGAAAGCTTGGTAACTTCAGTCAGCAGCAGAGCCCATCCACCCAGACATCATTCACCATTCATTCACCATTATGACATGTCTCTGTTTGTCAGGTTTGCAAATATGCCTTGAGTCATACTCAGTTGGTGGCCAGGCTGAGGTAAATCAGCACACATCTGTGCCACCCAGCATGATCCAGAATTGGCAGTAACATGAGTGTGATCTACACAGGATGACGCTCTTTTCCTGCTGACACTTTGAGGAATTTGAGAATAGCTTGGGAATGTAGCTCAGTGGTCAACAACTTGCCTAGTATGCACAAGGCCCTAGGTTCAATCCCCAGAATACAGTGAGAGCCATGTGTGGTGGTGTCCGTCTGTAATCCACTTCCACTGTGAAGTGGAAGCAGGAGGATCAGAAGGGTTAGGCTAGCCTATAATACCTAATGAAACTCTGTCTCAAAAAAAGGGAAGGAGGGCTGCTTAGTGGTTAAAGCACTTGCCTGCGAAGCCTAACGACTCATGTTCAACTCTCCAGGTTCCATGTAAGTCAGATTCACAAAGTGACACATGCACACCAGGTCACACATGCACACAGGGTGGCACACACGTCTGGAGTTCGATTACAGTGGCTGGAGTCTCTGTCACAGTAGTTCACTCTCTCTCTCTCTCTCTCTGTATCTCTCACTCTTGCTCTCACATTAAAAAAAGGTCTGGGGGCTGGAGAGTTGGCTTAGCGATTAAGGCACATGCCTGTGAAGCCTAAGGACCCCAGTTCAATTCTCCAGGTCCCACGTAAGCCAGATGCACAAAGGGGAGCATGTGTCTGGAGTTTGTTTGCAGTGGCTAGAGGCTCTGGCACGCCCATTCTCTCTCTCCCTTTCTCCCTCTCTCTGTCTCTAATAAATATATAAAAATAAAATCTTTTTTTTTTTTTAAAAAAAAGGCCAGTCTTTTGGGCAAGAAAAGAAAAAAGGAAAGGAGGGCTGGGGACATGGCTTAGCAATTAGGGCGCTTGCCTGTGAGGCCTGAGGACCCAGGTTCGATTCCCTAGTATCCAAGTAAGCCAGGGCCTCCGCCATTACAATCCAACTCCAGACACTTGTGCCATCTAGTGGGCATGTTTGACCTTGTGCTTGCCTCACCTTTGTGTGTCTGGCTTATGTGGGATCTGGAGAGTTGAACATGTGTCCTTAGGCTTTGCAGGCAAGTGCCTTAACCACTGAGCCATTTCTCTAACTCCTGTCTGCCTCTTTCTCCCTCTCTATCTCTCAAATAAATAGATTTAAAGAAAACTAGAGTTCAGATAAAATATGGAAGCAGTCAAGTATTTGAGTTGATGTAAGATGTACAAGGGTGATTAGAGGCTACTGTGTAAATAAAAAGTAGTATTTGGAGCTGGGCGTGGTGGTGCACACATTTCATCCCAGCACTTGGAGGCAGAGGTAGGAGGATCACTGTGAGTTTAAGACCACCCTGAGAATACATCATTAATTCCAGGTCAGCCTGAGCTAGAGTGAGACCCTGCCTCAGAAAAAAGTAGCATTTGGAGTCTTCAGGCTTATACTTTTTTTTTTTTTTTTTTTTTTTTTGGAGAGAGAGAGAGGAAGAGGAAGACAGAGATGGGCGCACCAGCAGCATCTCAGCTGCTGTGAACGAAATCCAGATGCATATGCCCCCTTGTGGTCAAGTGTGGCATTGCACCCTTGCATCACTTTGCATCTGGCTAAATGTGGGACCTGGAGATTGGAACTGCTGATGATTGGAACCAGCGTTCTTCTTAGGCATAGGAGGCAGGCGCTTTAATCGCTAAGCCATCTCTCCAGCCCAGGCTTATACTTTTTTTTTTTTTAATGAATGGAGATTTTCATTTTAAATATTTTTATTTATTTATTTATTTATTTATTTATTTATTTATTTATTTATTTATTTGAGAGAGATACCAAAATAGGCAGGTAGAGATAAAGAGAGAATGGGCACGCCAGGGCCTCCAGCCACTACAAGCGAACTCCAGATGTGTGCGCCTCCTTGTGCATCTGGCTTGTGTGGATCCTGGAGAATCTAGCCTCGAACCAGGGTCCTTAGGCTTCACAGGCAAGCATTTAACTGCTAAGCCATCTCTCCAGCCCACTGATACTATTTTTAAACATTGAAACACCTCATTAAAATGTGTTGTTTGGGATGGAGAGATAGCTTAGTGGTTAAGGCACTTGCCTGCGAAGCTAAAGGACTCAGGTTCAATTCCCCAGGACCCACATAAGCCAAATGCACAAGGTGGTGCACATACTTGGAGTTCATTTGCAGTGGCTAGAGGCCCTGACGTGCCCATTCTCTGTCTCTCTCTCTCTCTACCTATCTACCCCTCTCTCTCTCTGAAATAAATAAATATATATAATGGGTTGTTTGCATTCCTCTATGGCAACTGAGTATACTGAATTTAAACTCTTCAGGGGTCTCTGCTCTGATTAGCCTTCACTCATGCTCTGGGGTGCCTTCAGTCTCCTGTGGTGGGGAGAGAGGTTACCTGTGGAAGGAGAGATTAGGTTGTTTGTTATTGAATCTTTGTATTTTCCTTTGCCCACAGATTGGGGACCACAAGTTCAGTGCTCATCGGATCGTCTTGGCGGCCTCCATCCCATACTTCCATGCCATGTTTACGAATGACATGATGGAGTGCAAGCAGGATGAGATTGTCATGCAAGGAATGGACCCAAGGTACTAAGTCTTGCCATCAGCTCTCACAGGGTGCTTGCCTTGTGCAGTTTCTGCCTGTGCATTAGACCACCAGTATCTGATAGCACAGTTCCAGGCACAGTAGATAATGAGTGAAAAGATGCAATCCTCAGCCAGTGGCCTGAGGTACGTTGAAAATGAAGGTAGATTTGTTTGCTGCTTGGTTTTTGAGGAAATCTTGCTGTGTATCCCAGACTGGCCCTGAGCTCAGCTTTCAAACCTTCTGGTCATTTCCTACTGAGTGCTGGGATTATAGGTGTATACCACCACACCTGGTTTTGAAGAAGAGTTTTTTTGTTTTGTTTTGTTTTTCTTTTTCTTTTTTATTTATTTATTTTTTCTTCATGGTAGGGTCTCCCTGTAGCCCAGGCTGACCTGGAATTCACTATGTAGTGTAGGGGGTAGCCTTGAACTCACAGTGATCCTCCTACCTCTGCCTCCGGAGTACTGGCACTAAAGGCATGTGCCACCATGCCCGGCAAGTGGTTTTTTTTTTTGTTTTGTTTTTTTGTTTTTCGAGGTAGGGTCTCACTGTATCTCAGGCTGTCCTGGAATTCACTATGTAGTCTCAGGGTGGCCTTGAACACATGGTGATCCTCCTACCTCTGCCTCCCGGATGCTGGGATTAAAGGCATGCGCCACCACTCCTCCCTATGGAAATAATTTTTTTTTTTTTTTTTTTTTTTTTTTTGGAGAGAAAATGGGCCCACCAGCAGCCTCTTAGCTGCTCTGAAAGAACTCCAGATGCGTACGCCCCCCTTGTGGGCAAGGGCGGCATTGCACCCTTGCATCACTTTGCTCCTGGCTAGATGTGGGACCTGGAGAATCAAACAGGCATTCTTAGGCTTAGCAGGCAGGCATCTTAACCACTAAGCCATCTCTCCAGCCCTTGTTTTGTTGTTTGAGGTAGGGTTTCAAGCTGACCTGGAATTCACCTATGTAGTCTTGGGTGGCCTTAAACTCATGGTGATCCTCCTACCTCTGCCTCCTGAGTGCTGGGATTAAAGGCGTGTGCCACCACGCCCAGCTACATGGAAATAATTTTTTTAAATACTTATTTAAATAAATTTATTTAATTCTAAATAGTCACATGTGGCTCATAGTGACTGTATTGTATTGGACCACACAGATGTAGAATGTGGCAAATTTAGCATTATTTGATGGTGGATCACGCCATTAATTTCAGCACTCAGGAGGCAGAGATAGGAGGATCGCTGTGAGTTTGAGACCAGCCTGAGACTACATAGTGAATTCCAAGTCATCCTGGGCTAGAACAAGACCCTACCTTGATAAACCAAAAAAAAAAAAAAAAAAAGAATGAAAAGAAAAGAAAGATTATTTGATGGATCAGAAAATTGGAATTCAATGGATCAAACCCATTGGTCATTTGTTGCATGTTAACTGAAAGATGCATGTGAAGCATGGGGAAAGTTGCTAGGATTATAGACATGAGCCACCACACTCAGCCCTGTTAGCTTTTCAATAGTGAATTTGTGGGTGATTGTTTTCTTTGATCTGTAAAAAAGTTATTTAGACAATGAAGCCAACCTTGGGAGAATAAGTCTTTGGCTGTGGTGAAGTAGCTGTTCCGTTTAGGTGAACTCTCAAAGAGCTAAATGGGTTTTGTTTATTTTGAGACACAGTCTCACTATTGCCCAGGCTTGGCCTTGAACTCTCAATCCTCTTGCCACAGCCTCCCACGTGCTAGGTTACAAGAGTGTGTCACCACACCCTGCTTGGCTGAATGGATTTTTGAGCAGGGCCTGTCCAGGTGGCCATGCCAATTCAGTTAGGGTTGAGTCACCTGTGGGCCAAGACTCATCTCTGAAGAGCTTCTCATGGCTGTCCCTCTTTCCTCTAGTGCCCTGGAGGCGCTGATCAACTTTGCTTACAATGGCAACCTTGCCATCGACCAGCAAAATGTCCAGTCACTGCTGATGGGGGCAAGCTTCCTGCAACTGCAGAGCATCAAAGATGCCTGTTGCACATTCCCTGTAGAACGTGAGTGGATTATAGGGAGCCTACTCCATTCAGGAACCCTCTGCCATTTTGCTAACTGAATGGTGTATTTGGATTTTTTGAGGGGGGGGGTTAGAATTTTGTATTTTGGGCTGGAGAGATGGCTTAGCAGTTAAGGCGCTTGCCTGCAATGCCAATGGACCCAGGTTTGATTCCCCAGGACCCACGTAAGCTAGATGCACCTGCAGTTTGTTTGCAATGGCTAGAGGCCTTGGCACACCCATTCTCAAAAAAAAAAAAAAAAAAAAAAAAAAGAAATTTTTATTTTTAGTAGAGTGAGCTGGGGAGGTTATTCTACAGCGATATAGCATTTCTTTTTTTTTTTTTTTTTTTTTTTTTGCTTTTTCGAGGTAGGGTTTCACTCTGGTCCAGGCTGACCTGGAATTAACCATGTAGTCTCAGGGTGGCCTCGAACTCTTAGCGATCCTCCTACCTCTGCCTCCCGAGTGCTGGGATTAAAGGCGTGCGCCACCACGCCCGGCTTTTTTTTTTTTGGTTTTTCAAGGTAGGGTTTCACTATAGTCCAAGCTGACCTGAAATTCACTATGTAGTCTCAGGTGGACTTGAACTCACCGTGATCCTCCTACCTCTGCCTCCCGAGTGCTGGGATTAAAGGCATGTGCCACCACATGCGGCTAGATCTCTTGACCTTTTTATGCTATTCATTCAGAGCCCACCTAAGTGGGCTTTCTCCTGGAATTATCTGTGCACTTAGAGCAATCATCATGTGGTTATTTAGGGTAAGGACTATGAATTCTACCCTCACATCTCACCTATGTCTGCTGCCTGGTTTTCTGCTTCATGGTTTGTTTGGGGTTTTTTTGTTTTGTTTTTTGTTTGTTTGTTTGTTTGTTTTTGCCCCATAAGCCCGAGCCCAACAATACACCGCCTCCTGGAGGCTCTACTTCCAATTGCCATCAGCTGGGGGAGACTAGCATTCAGAACACCTAAGTTTATGGGGACACCTGAGGCAAACCACCACAGTATGTATGTGTTAAAACAATTTAAATCTGAGGAAGACAATGAGATGGTCAGGATTTCTGATTTTTTTTCTGTTGTTTACTCATAGTCTTAGACTAACCAGGGAGTTACCTCTGATGTAGAAATGACCATGACACAGCAGTTCCTTAACATAGGCGTTTAAGTCCCTCCAACCCACATGTGGGCCAGTCTGTACACTAGATCGGTGTCTTTCCTGTTTTACAGTTACTCCTCCAAGGTGTGTGGATGACATCATGATTAAAAAGTATGAGCTTTTTGTCTTTTGTCTGGGTGTAGTGCCATACACCTTTAATCCCAACACTCAGGATGCTGAGATAGGAGCATCACTATGAATTTGAAGCCAACCTGGGGCTACAAAGTAAGTTCCACATCAGCCTAGGCTAGAGTGAGACCTTACCTCAAAAAAAAAAAAAAAAATTAGCTAGGCGTGGTGGTGCACGCCTTTAATCCCAACACTCAGGAGGCAGAGGTAGGAGGATCACCATGAGTTCGAGGCCACCCTGAGAATACATAGTGAATTCCAGGTCAGCTTGAGCTAGAGTGAGACCCTACTCAAAAAAAAAAAAAAAAAAAAAGAGAGAGAAAATAAGCTGATTTGGAATTTGGAAACTGGTGCTGTTTGTATATATCACATGGCTTTTGCTTTCCTTTTATTTCCTAGGAAGGGCGTGTGTGTGTACATATGTATGTGGACACACATGCTATGGTGTGTGTATGGAGGTCAGAGAAATTGTCTGGGTTCCACCTTGAGACAGGGAACCTTCCAATTCTGTCCTGAGAGTGGCTTTACATGGGTGCTGGGAAATTGAACCTTGGTCAGCAGGCTTTGCAAGCAAGCACCTTTAACCACTGAACCATCTCCCAGCCCCAAGTATTTTGACTTTTTGTTTGTTTGTTTGTTTGTTTTTCGAGGTAGGGTTCGGCTCTAGTCCATGCTGACCTGGAATTCACTATGTAGTCTCAGGGTGGCCTCAAATTCACGGCTATCCTCCTACCTCTGCCTCATGAGTGCTGGGATTAAAGACGTGCGCCACCATACCTGGCTTCTCAAAAGGTTTTTACTTATTACTTGTAAGTTTCCCTAAGAAGAATCCTACATTCTAACCTGGGACCTGGTAAAATTGTACAGTTTGCTTATGTACTGTAGTAGAACCAAAGCTTCAGAATTTTAATTTCTAGACCAAGGACCAGTTTTCTAAACTTTTAACTTGAGCATGTCAGTTATTTCTGTCTTAATCTTTAGTTAGCACTGTCAGCTAGATGCAATGAAAATTTTTATTTATTGAATCTCTGCTATGTCCATATTATAGTGCTAGGTATTTTACATATATTTTACATATACATCATACAATTCTCAGAGAAAGCTTGGTAACTTCAGTCAGCAGCAGAGCCCATCCACCCAGACATCATTCACCATTATGACATGTCTCTGTTTGTCAGGTTTGCAAATATGCCTTGAGTCATACTCAGTTGGTGGCCAGGCTGAGGTAAATCAGCACACATCTGTGCCACCCAGCATGATCCAGAATTGGCAGTAACATGAGTGTGATCTACACAGGATGACGCTCTTTTCCTGCTGACACTTTGAGGAATTTGAGAATAGCTTGGGAATGTAGCTCAGTGGTCAACAACTTGCCTAGTATGCACAAGGCCCTAGGTTCAATCCCCAGAATACAGTGAGAGCCATGTGTGGTGGTGTCCGTCTGTAATCCACTTCCACTGTGAAGTGGAAGCAGGAGGATCAGAAGGGTTAGGCTAGCCTATAATACCTAATGAAACTCTGTCTCAAAAAAAGGGAAGGAGGGCTGCTTAGTGGTTAAAGCACTTGCCTGCGAAGCCTAACGACTCATGTTCAACTCTCCAGGTTCCATGTAAGTCAGATTCACAAAGTGACACATGCACACCAGGTCACACATGCACACAGGGTGGCACACACGTCTGGAGTTCGATTACAGTGGCTGGAGTCTCTGTCACAGTAGTTCACTCTCTCTCTCTCTCTCTCTGTATCTCTCACTCTTGCTCTCACATTAAAAAAAGGTCTGGGGGCTGGAGAGTTGGCTTAGCGATTAAGGCACATGCCTGTGAAGCCTAAGGACCCCAGTTCAATTCTCCAGGTCCCACGTAAGCCAGATGCACAAAGGGGAGCATGTGTCTGGAGTTTGTTTGCAGTGGCTAGAGGCTCTGGCACGCCATTCTCTCTCTCTTTCTCCCTCTCTCTGTCTCTAATAAATATATAAAATAAAATCTTTTTTTTTTTTTTTAAAAAAGGCCAGTCTTTTGGGCAAGAAAAGAAAAAAGGAAAGGAGGGCTGGGGACATGGCTTAGCAATTAGGGCGCTTGCCTGTGAGGCCTGAGGACCCAGGTTCGATTCCCTAGTATCCAAGTAAGCCAGGGCCTCCGCCATTACAATCCAACTCCAGACACTTGTGCCATCTAGTGGGCATGTTTGACCTTGTGCTTGCCTCACCTTTGTGTGTCTGGCTTTGTGGGATCTGGAGAGTTGAACATGTGTCCTTAGGCTTTGCAGGCAAGTGCCTTAACCACTGAGCCATTTCTCTAACTCCTGTCTGCCTCTTTCTCCCTCTCTATCTCTCAAATAAATAGATTTAAAGAAAACTAGAGTTCAGATAAAATATGGAAGCAGTCAAGTATTTGAGTTGATGTAAGATGTACAAGGGGTGATTAGAGGCTACTGTGTAAATAAAAAGTAGTATTTGGAGCTGGGCGTGGTGGTGCACACATTTCATCCCAGCACTTGGAGGCAGAGGTAGGAGGATCACTGTGAGTTTAAGACCACCCTGAGAATACATCATTAATTCCAGGTCAGCCTGAGCTAGAGTGAGACCCTGCCTCAGAAAAAAGTAGCATTTGGAGTCTTCAGGCTTATACTTTTTTTTTTTTTTTTTTTTTTTTTTTTTGGAGAGAGAGAGAGAGAGGAAGAGGAAGACAGAGATGGGGCGCACCAGCAGCATCTCAGCTGCTGTGAACGAAATCCAGATGCATATGCCCCCTTGTGGTCAAGTGTGGCATTGCACCCTTGCATCACTTTGCATCTGGCTAAATGTGGGACCTGGAGATTGGAACTGCTGATGATTGGAACCAGCGTTCTTCTTAGGCATAGGAGGCAGGCGCTTTAATCGCTAAGCCATCTCTCCAGCCCAGGCTTATACTTTTTTTTTTTTTAATGAATGGAGATTTTCATTTTAAATATTTTTATTTATTTATTTATTTATTTATTTATTTATTTATTTATTTATTTATTTGAGAGAGATACCAAAATAGGCAGGTAGAGATAAAGAGAGAATGGGCACGCTTAGGGCCTCCAGCCACTACAAGCTTTAACTCCAGATGTGCGCCTCTCCTTGTGCATCTGGCTTTGTGTGGATCCTGGAGAATCTAGCCTCGAACCAGGGTCCTTAGGCTTCACAGGCAAGCATTTAACTGCTAAGCCATCTCTCCAGCCCACTGATACTATTTTTAAACATTGAAACACCTCATTAAAATGTGTTGTTTGGGATGGAGAGATAGCTTAGTGGTTAAGGCACTTGCCTGCGAAGCTAAAGGACTCAGGTTCAATTCCCCAGGACCCACATAAGCCAAATGCACAAGGTGGTGCACATACTTGGAGTTCATTTGCAGTGGCTAGAGGCCCTGACGTGCCCATTCTCTGTCTCTCTCTCTCTCTACCTATCTACCCCTCTCTCTCTCTGAAATAAATAAATATATATAATGGGTTGTTTGCATTCCTCATGGCAACTGAGTATACTGAATTTAAACTCTTCAGGGGTCTCTGCTCTGATTAGCCTTCACTCATGCTCTGGGGTGCCTTCAGTCTCCTGTGGTGGGGAGAGAGGTTACCTGTGGAAGGAGAGATTAGGTTGTTTGTTATTGAATCTTTGTATTTTCCTTTGCCCACAGATTGGGGACCACAAGTTCAGTGCTCATCGGATCGCCTTGGCGGCCTCCATCCCATACTTCCATGCCATGTTTATTTAATGACATGATGGAGTGCAAGCAGGATGAGATTGTCATGCAAGGAATGGACCCAAGGTACTAAGTCTTGCCATCAGCTCTCACAGGGTGCTTGCCTTGTGCAGTTTCTGCCTGTGCATTAGACCACCAGTATCTGATAGCACAGTTCCAGGCACAGTAGATAATGAGTGAAAGATGCAATCCTCAGCCAGTGGCCTGAGGTACGTTGAAAATGAAGGTAGATTTGTTTGCTGCTTGGTTTTTGAGGAAATCTTGCTGTGTATCCCAGACTGGCCCTGAGCTCAGCTTTCAAACCTTCTGGTCATTTCCTACTGAGTGCTGGGATTATAGGTGTATACCACCACACCTGGTTTTGAAGAAGAGTTTTTTTGTTTTGTTTTGTTTTTCTTTTTCTTTTTTATTTATTTATTTTTTCTTCATGGTAGGGTCTCCCTGTAGCCCAGGCTGACCTGGAATTCACTATGTAGTGTAGGGGGTAGCCTTGAACTCACAGTGATCCTCCTACCTCTGCCTCCGGAGTACTGGCACTAAAGGCATGTGCCACCATGCCCGGCAAGTGGTTTTTTTTGTTTTGTTTTTTTGTTTTTCGAGGTAGGGTCTCACTGTATCTCAGGCTGTCCTGGAATTCACTATGTAGTCTCAGGGTGGCCTTGAACACATGGTGATCCTCCTACCTCTGCCTCCCGGATGCTGGGATTAAAGGCATGCGCCACCACTCCTCCCTATGGAAATAATTTTGGTTTTTTTTTTTTTTTTTTTTTGGAGAGAAAATGGGCCCACCAGCAGCCTCTTAGCTGCTCTGAAAGAACTCCAGATGCGTACGCCCCCCTTGTGGGCAAGGGCGGCATTGCACCCTTGCATCACTTTGCTCCTGGCTAGATGTGGGACCTGGAGAATCAAACAGGCATTCTTAGGCTTAGCAGGCAGGCATCTTAACCACTAAGCCATCTCTCCAGCCCTTGTTTTGTTGTTTGAGGTAGGGTTTCAAGCTGACCTGGAATTCACCTATGTAGTCTTGGGTGGCCTTAAACTCATGGTGATCCTCCTACCTCTGCCTCCTGAGTGCTGGGATTAAAGGCGTGTGCCACCACGCCCAGCTACATGGAAATAATTTTTTAAATACTTATTTAAATAAATTTATTTAATTCTAAATAGTCACATGTGGCTCATAGTGACTGTATTGTATTGGACCACACAGATGTAGAATGTGGCAAATTTAGCATTATTTGATGGTGGATCACGCCATTAATTTCAGCACTCAGGAGGCAGAGATAGGGAGGATCGCTGTGAGTTTGAGACCAGCCTGAGACTACATAGTGAATTCCAAGTCATCCTGGGCTAGAACAAGACCCTACCTTGATAAACCAAAAAAAAAAAAAAAAAGAATGAAAAGAAAAGAAAGATTATTTGATGGATCAGAAAATTGGAATTCAATGGATCAAACCCATTGGTCATTTGTTGCATGTTAACTGAAAGATGCATGTGAAGCATGGGGAAAGTTGCTAGGATTATAGACATGAGCCACCACACTCAGCCCTGTTAGCTTTTCAATAGTGAATTTGTGGGTGATTGTTTTCTTTGATCTGTAAAAAGTTATTTAGACAATGAAGCCAACCTTGGGAGAATAAGTCTTTGGCTGTGGTGAAGTAGCTGTTCCGTTTAGGTGAACTCTCAAAGAGCTAAATGGGTTTTGTTTATTTTGAGACACAGTCTCACTATTGCCCAGGCTTGGCCTTGAACTCTCAATCCTCTTGCCACAGCCTCCCACGTGCTAGGTTACAAGAGTGTGTCACCACACCCTGCTTGGCTGAATGGATTTTTGAGCAGGGCCTGTCCAGGTGGCCATGCCAATTCAGTTAGGGTTGAGTCACCTGTGGGCCAAGACTCATCTCTGAAGAGCTTCTCATGGCTGTCCCTCTTTCCTCTAGTGCCCTGGAGGCGCTGATCAACTTTGCTTACAATGGCAACCTTGCCATCGACCAGCAAAATGTCCAGTCACTGCTGATGGGGGCAAGCTTCCTGCAACTGCAGAGCATCAAAGATGCCTGTTGCACATTCCTGCGAGAACGGTGAGTGGATTATAGGGAGCCTACTCCATTCAGGAACCCTCTGCCATTTTGCTAACTGAATGGTGTATTTGGATTTTTTGAGGGGGGGGGTTAGAATTTTGTATTTTGGGCTGGAGAGATGGCTTAGCAGTTAAGGCGCTTGCCTGCAATGCCAATGGACCCAGGTTTGATTCCCCAGGACCCACGTAAGCTAGATGCACCTGCAGTTTGTTTGCAATGGCTAGAGGCCTTGGCACACCCATTCTCACAAAAAAAAAAAAAAAAAAAAAAAAAGAAATTTTTATTTTTTAGTAGAGTGAGCTGGGGAGGTTATTCTACAGCGATAGCATTTCTTTTTTTTTTTTTTTTTTTTTTTTTTTTTTTTTCGAGGTAGGGTTTCACTCTGGTCCAGGCTGACCTGGAATTAACCATGTAGTCTCAGGGTGGCCTCGAACTCTTAGCGATCCTCCTACCTCTGCCTCCCGAGTGCTGGGATTAAAGGCGTGCGCCACCACGCCCGGCTTTTTTTTTTTTGGTTTTTCAAGGTAGGGTTTCACTATAGTCCAAGCTGACCTGAAATTCACTATGTAGTCTCAGGTGGACTTGAACTCACCGTGATCCTCCTACCTCTGCCTCCCGAGTGCTGGGATTAAAGGCATGTGCCACCACATGCGGCTAGATCTCTTGACCTTTTTATGCTATTCATTCAGAGCCCACCTAAGTGGGCTTTCTCCTGGAATTATCTGTGCACTTAGAGCAATCATCATGTGGTTATTTAGGGTAAGGACTATGAATTCTACCCTCACATCTCACCTATGTCTGCTGCCTGGTTTTCTGCTTCATGGTTTGTTTGGGGTTTTTTTTGTTTTGTTTTTTGTTTGTTTGTTTGTTTGTTTTTGCAAGGTAGGGTCTCACTCTGGCCCAGGCTGACCTGGAATTAACTATGTAGTCTCAGGGTGGCCTTGAACTCATGGCGATCCTCCTACATCTGCCTCCTGAGTGCTGGGATTAAAGGCATGCACTACCATGCCCGGCTTCATGTTTTTTTTTTTTTTAATTGCTTTTATTTTTTTTAAGATTTAATTTAATTTAATTAATTTATTTATTTATTTATTTATTTATTTCGAGGTAGGGTCTCATTCTAGCCCAGGCTGACCTGGAATTAACTATGTAGTCTCAGGGTGGCCTCGAACTCACAGCGATCCTCCTACCTCTGCCTCCCGAGTGCTGGGATTAGAGGCGTGCGCCACCACGCCCATCTTAAGATTTTATTGTTATTTATTTATTAGGGACAGAGATAGAGTGAGAATGCACGCACCAAGGCCTCTAACCACTGCAAATGAACTTCAGATGCGTGTGCCCCCCCCTTGTGCATCTGGCTTATGTGGGTCCTGGAGAATCGAACTGGGGTCCTTAGGCTTTGCCTTAACTGCTAAGCCATCTCTCCAACCCTTCATGACCTTTTAATGAGCAAATAAAACTACTCCTCCCCACAGACTATAGAGCTCTGTCACCAGGTAAAGGCCATTGAACCCCCAGAGGCCTGTGGGTGAGGGTTAGGGCTGGCCACACGCGGGCAGGGAGAAAACAAGAGCCCCTCTGTGTGCTGCTCTCCCACCACACCCAGCCTCCACCTGAGCCTGCTCTGATCACGGGTGCCCGAACTCATGTCCAGCAGCATTCCTTCCACCTCAGCACCACCCTCATGAACTGCATCCCTTCTACGAACTTACCTCACTAGCCTATTCCTGTTCCATCAATCCAGCTCACTGAGCTGCTCTGTGGCCCCCGCCTGCTGTCCTCATCCTGCCTTTGCGGTGCCCATGGGCATCACTGAGCATTGCCTGGTATGCACACAGTCGTAATAGCAGTGGCAGTGATGCCTCAGATTCAGGGGTGCTTCTCCTCTGGGTGCAGGGGAAATGGTTCATCTTGAGGTCAATGGTCCTGCGTTTGGTTTTGCAGCTGGAAACCGTGTACTGTGATGACAGCTCACAATGCGGCCCCAGAGCCAGGCCTGTCCTTACCCTGGGATGTCTTGTGGGGCAAACTAGAAGGGTGTATGGGGGACATTTGGGGGCATATTATCTTTCCTACTTATTTGTGTGTTTAAGGACACAGACTGAACTTGGTTCATCTCTTTGTTCCCATACAATCTGGAGAACAGCTTTCTGATGAAGGTGTTTTCCAAGGCCATTCTCACACCTCTACAAGGGACAGCAGCTCCACCTAGGGGCGTTTGAGGTCACTGTCTACACTGGATTCAGGTGGTCATAAAGGACACTGTTAACTGAAAGATGCTAAACAGGAGCTGGACATTCTGGTGCACCCCTTTAATCTCCGCTCTTGGGAAGCTAAGAGGATTGCAATGAGTTCAAGGCCAGCCTGGGTCTACAGAGTTCCAGTCAGCCTAGGCTAGAGTAAGCCCTGCCTTGAAAAAAGCAAACAAAACAAAACAAAAAAAGATTGTAAACAGTTATTTTATGGTTTTTGGTTGTTTTTGTTGTTGTTGTTTTGTTTTTTTGAAGTAGGGTCTCAATCTAGCCCATGCTGACCTGGAATTCACAACGTAGTCTCAGGGTGGCCTTGAACTCATGGTGATCCTCCTACCTCTGCCTCCCAAGTGCTGGGATTAAAGGCGTGCACTCCAATATAGTACTGCTTTGTATATAACCTCATTACAGGCAATGTTGGGCCCTGTCAGCGAGGAAGAAGGTTGTGAAGGGGTTAATGAAAGATACAATGATAATGAAAGAAATACCCTTTTAGGTATGTTTTCCTTCCTGTCTTCCTCCTAAATGGGCCCCTTTCCTGTATGGCAGCTCACTGTCTTTCTCTCTTTTCCACCTGCCGTTTCACAAACCACCTCACCTCCATCTTACTGGGCATGGTAGCACAGTTCAGTTGAGAAGGTATGACTGACACTAAGGCTACATGATCAAAGATACAGTACAGAAATCTAAACTGAGAAGAAGAAGCTGGCTTTCCCCCATCTGTGCACACTGTCTAGCTCCCAGTCTGTGGCTTTTTTTTTTTTTAACCCTGCTGGATTGGTGTCAGAGTGATAGGTGTGAGTGAAGCACATGCTGCAGATGCCAGGTTTACCCTCAGGTCTACCAGTGCAGTGCTGTAACAGGTCCACTCAACCACCATGAGTGCTTTCTTTCGGAAAAGAACCTTATTTGATAGCTGACTGGCTAAGGGACACTCTAGCCTTGAGCCCTGTGTTCCTCACTGGCCCTGCTGCTCTGTCTGTGTGCTCTCTCCCATCTCCTTGGCCTTTGAAAATTCACTCAGAGCCAGGCATGCTCATTTATCTGCAAGTAAATAAAATATTTTTTAAAATAAAAGAGAAAGAAAACTAAATGCATGTAAACATTCAAAGCAATAGACAGAAACAACAGCTATATAGAACTTAGACTAGTTATCAAGGCAGGTTCCTGAGAAACGGCCCTTCTAGCCTTTGCCAGGCTGGCTCCTGGGACACATTGGTGAGTAGTGCTTAGTAAATCACTGTGTGGGTGTAACTTTTAAGTCAACTGGACAGATTCTAATGAAGAAAAGTAAGTGTGGGTAGTTTTCAACCTACCATCTCCCTCTACAGAATAATAGTCATGAAATGAAAATAAGAAAAGGTGTTTGATCCCCCAGAACCTTCTACTAACTCATTAGACTTTAGAAGTAAGTAGCTGGGTGTGGTGGTGCTTGCCTTTAATCCCAGGATTTAGGGAGGCTGAGATAGGAGGATTAATGTGAATTTGAAGCCACCTTGGGGCTACAGAGTGAATTCCAGATCAGCCTGGGCTAGAGTGAGATCCTACCTGGAAAATCCAAAAAAAATTAAAGCAAACCAGGCGTGATGGTGCACGCCTTTGATTGCAGCACTTGAGAGACAGAGGTAGGAGGATCGCTGTGAGTTCAAGGCCACCCTGAGACTACCAAGTGAATTCCAGGTCAGCCTGAGCTAGAGTGAGACCCTACCTTGAAAATCTAAAACACAGGGCTGGAGGGATGGCTTAGCGGTTAAGGTGCTTGCCTGCAAAGCCAAAGGACCCAGGTTCAAGTCCCCAGAACCCATGTAAGCCAGATGCACAAGGTGGTGCATGCATCTGGAGCTTGTTTGCAGAGGCTGAAGGCCCTGGTGCACCCATTCTCTCTCTCTCTCTCTGCCTCGTTCTTTCTCTCTCTCTCAAATAAATAAATTAATTCATTAAATTAAAAGATTTTTTTTTAAAGCAGTTAATATCAGACACCATGCTGAATGCTTTTGCCTACATTTTCCTTTTTAAATTTATTTATTTATTTGGAAGGGAGAGAACCTCCAAATGTATGTGCCACTTTGTACATCTGGCTTTACAAGGATATGGGGAATTGAACCAAGGCTGGCATGCTTTGCAAGTGTCTTTAACCGCCGAGCCATTTCCTCAGTGATGGATTCTTTTAGTTTTGTTTTTTCTTATTTCTTTCATTGCTTGGAAGTTTCTTGATTTTTATAATCCTTGTGTAGGTAAAAGCACTTTGCGTACATTGATTGATGTAGGTAGTGTCCATAATTATAATTTATAGTGATTACCTAAAACAATTACAAACTCCCCAACTATGCATTGATGAGTAACAATGGACCGTGGTACACTGGATTACTAAATCTCTCCTTTTGTTCCTCCATCATAAAAATGTGGGCTGGATGCTTCACATATTTATGTGTCATCCTTACACGGGGGCCATGCTGCTCTTCTCTGTGTCATTTTCATTTTAGTATACATGTTTCTGAAGTGAGCACTGTGTGTGTGTTTGGTTTTTTGAGGTAGGGTCTCACTCTAGCCCAGGCTGTCCTAGAAGTTACTATGTAGTCTCAGGGAGGCCTCGAATTAACAATGATCCTCCTACCTCTTCCTCCCAAGTACTGGGATTAAAGGTGTATATATATATATCACCACACCCAGCTGTGTGAGTGTTTTGAGACATAGTCTCATATAGTATATTTCAGGCTAGCTTCAAGCTCACTATGTAGCTGAGGGTAGTTTAACTCTTGAACCTCCTGCCTCTGTATCTTGAGTGCTGGAATTACAGATGTGGAACAACATGCCTGGCTTTTTTTTCCATCTTAGATGCAGGTCTTGCTATGTGGCCTAAAGTGACCTCATACATACTCCTAGGCTCAACCCATCCTTTTTTTTTTTTTTTTTTTTTTTTTTTTTTTTTGAGGCAGAGTCTTACTCTAGCCCAGGCTGACCTGTGACTCACTCTGTAGCCCCAGGCTGGCCTTGACCTCATGGTGATCTTCCTTACGTCAGCTTCCTGAGTGTTGGGACTGACAGCAAGCGCCACCATGCCCAGCTGAAGTGATCCTCGTGTCTCACCCTCCCGAGTATCTGGCACTACAGAGTGATGCTGCCATACCCAGCTCCTACATTTTTGCTTAATTATTGCTCCAGCCCAGGAGATGGGTAATAGCTGTCACATTTTTTCCCAGGTGAGGAAATTACTGACATGGGAGAACTTAAGGAAACCACCATCGTTCTTCAGAGAGAGACAAGACCAGGATTCCCCCACCCTGATAAGTGATGTAGGAGCCCAAAGAGGGACCTGGCTCCAATCTCAGCACTGTCACTTGCTTGTCAAAGGACTGGGAGCATATTTCATGGTTGCCCTGGGCCTCCATTCTCTACTACAAAATGAGAGCAATATAGCAAGGTTGCTAAAAAGATTAAAGTGCTGAGGATGTAGCTTAATGGTAGAGTGCTTATCTATGTGCACAAGGTCCTGGGTTCAATCCTTAGCACTGTGAGAGAGTATAAATAAAGATTCTGCAGCATGGTCATGAAAAGCCTAGCAAAATATTTAACTCTGATTATACAAAGTCATCTTGTGTGGTATAAGCTCACTCTTACTACTTCAGTGCCTGCCCAGTGACTGGGGCCACAATCAAGCCCTAGACACGCCACCTGGAACCAGTCCCTGAGTGAGTGAACACGTTTTCCAGTGCACGTGTTGCTCTCTTCTCTTCAGACAGCTACTTCATAAAACTTCCCAAGAGCCAGTTCCAGTTCCAGGTTGACACATAGAGGACCATGTCCAAAAAGCAAAGACTTGAGTTTGATACCTTTAGAAAATGAGTCCCGGTGAAGTGCACCTGATGTCACAGGCATTTCCAACAAAGCTGAGGACAGAAATGGTTGTTTTATTTTTTTAGTATTTTATTTACTTACCCTGAGACTGCACAGTGAATTCCAGGTCAGCCTGGGCTAGAGTGAGACCTTGCCTTGAAAAGCTAAAAAAAAAAAAATGGGGCGGGGGGAGAGATGGCTTAGTGGAAAAGGCACTTGCCTGCAAAGCCAAAGACCCAGGTTTGATTCCCCAAGGCTCACGTAAGCCAGATGCACAAGGTGGCACATATGTCTGGATGCCCTGGCGTGCCCATTCTCTCTCTCTCTCCCTCCATCACCCTCTCTCTGCCTCTCTCTCTTTCTCAAATAAATAAGTAAATAAAATTTTTAAAACTTTAAAAAATACACACACACACACACACACACACACACATACACACATATATTTAGGTTTTTCGAGGTAAGGTTTCACTCTAGTCCAGGCTATATATTTTATTTATTTATCTATTTATTTGAAAGAGACAGAGAGAGAGAGAATGGACACTCCAGGGCCTGTAGCCACTACAAATGAACTCCAGACGCATGCTCCACCTTGTGCATCTGTCTTATGTGCATACTGGGGACTTGAACCTCAGTCCTCAGGCTTTGCAGGCAAATGCCTTAACCACAGAGCAGCCTCTCCAGTTCAGGAATGGTTTTTGTTATTTGGTTCTCCCCAAAGATAACATTCTTCCTTCCTCTGATTTTTCTCCTTTTATCTTATGCCAAAAGGCTTCACCCCAAAAACTGCCTGGGTGTGCGCCAGTTTGCAGAGACAATGATGTGCGCTGTGCTGTATGACGCAGCCAACAGCTTCATCCACCAGCACTTCGTTGAGGTGTCCATGTCGGAGGAGTTCCTGGCCCTGCCCTTGGAGGACGTGCTTGAGCTGGTGTCTCGAGACGAGCTGAATGTGAAGTCAGAGGAGCAGGTCGGTGAGCACAGCAGCCATCCGTCTGTACAGGTGACGGGCATGCTGCTCTTTTCCCTTCTTGTTTGCTTCTGTGTTTTAAAAAATATCTTATTTTTATTTATTTATTTGAGAGAGAGATAGAGAGAAAGAGGCACATAGAGACAGAGAGAATGGACACGCCAGGGTCTCTAGCCACTGCAAACGAACTCCAGATGCATGCACCACCTTGTGCATCTGGCTTACGTGGGTCCTGGGGAATCAAACCTGGGTCCTTTGGCTTTGCAGGAAAATGCCTTAACTGCTAAGCCATCTCTCCACCGCTCTTGTGTTTTGTTTTGTTTTTTAATGATAAATATGCTATTACATATTGTAGATTTAGCTTTATTTATGTATTTTTCATAAAAACTTCCTTATATTTTATAAGTAAGCACTTTTAACCATTCATTGAGCCATCTTCCTAACCATTCTTATATGTTAGTATCTAAAAAAAATAGTCCAAAAGGCAACATAGTGCTGAGAAGAAGGGATAGAGGAGTGCCCAGCACTGAAACACCTCTGTCACACCCTCCAAGGCTCAGGGCCCATTGCAGAAGAGGAGGCGGATAGAATGGAAGAGCCAAAGGAAGGGTATGACTTCTTACAATGCAACTGCCCAGACAGAAATTGGCCTCAATATCCATGACCTTGCAGTGCCTAGCAATACCTCCGCAAGACCCTCAAAATAGAAGAAAAAGATAATGACATCAAATTAAAAGAAAGACTAATGGAGAGAGGGAGGGGATATGATGGAGATTGGTGTTCTAAAGTGGAATGGGGGGAAGGGAGGGGAGGGAAATATCATATGTTTTTTGTATGTAAGTATAGAAGGTGTCAATAAAAAATAAATAAAAAATAAATAGTCTTGAGCCAGGCATGGTGGCTCACGTCTTTAATCCCAGCACTTGGGAGGCAGTGGTAGGAGGATCGCTGTGAGTTTGAGGCCACATGAGAGTACATAGTAAATTCCAGGTCAGCCTGGGCTAGAGTGAGACCTTACCTCAGGGAAAAAAAAAAAAAAAAAGTCTGCTTTGAAATGGGCATGGTGGTGCACACCTTTAATTCCAGTACTTGGGAGGCAGAGGCAGGAGGATGGAACTGAGTTCAAGGACACCAGGTCAGCCTGGGCTAGAGTAAAACCCTACTTTGAAAAATCAAAAGAAAATTCTGTTTTAAGTAAGGTATGGTGGCTCATACCTTTAATCCAGAACTCGAGAGGCTGGGGTAGGAGTATTGCTGTGAGTTCAAAGCCAGCATGGGCTACAGAGTGATATCTAGGTCAACCTGAGCTACACTAAAACCCTGTCATGGGGCTGGAGAGATGGCTTAGCAGTTAAGGCATTTGACTACAAAGCCAAAGGATCCCTGTTTGACTCTCCAGGACCCACATAAGCCAGATGCACAAGGGGGTGCATGCATCTGGAGTTCATTTGCAGTGGCTGGAGGCCCTGGCACGCCCATTCTCTCTCTCTCTCAAATAAATAAGTAAAATATATTTTAAAATGTTAAAAAAAAAACCTGTCTCCAAAAAAAGTGGGGTGGGGGGGATAGTAGCAGATGTTCTAAAGTGAAAATCAGCCAGGTGTGGTGGCACACGCCTTTCATCCCAGCACTGGGGAGACAGAGGTAGGAGGATTGCTATGAGTTAAGGCCACCTTGAGACTACATAATGAATTTCAGGTCATCCTGGGCTAGAGCAAGACTCTACCGTGAAAAACCAAAATTAAGTAAGATAAAATAAAATAAAAATTAAAGTAAGGCCCGGCATGGTGGCACATGCCTTTAATCCCAGCATTCAGTAGGCAGAGATAGGAGGATCGCAGTGAGTTCGAGGCCATCCTAAGAATACAGAGTGAATTCCAGGTCAGCCTGGGCTAGAGCGAGACCCTATCTCAAAAAAAACAACAAAAAAAATTAAATAAAAATTAAAGTAAGAATCAGAGTATAGAGCACAGGGCTGTGGATTTGATGGGAGCACAAGCTGCCTGGATCCGTAGTAGCCCAGGGGAGAGCTGGAGTGTATAGCCAATTCAAGGGAATGCTGACAGCTCCTTTTTTAATTTTTAATTTATTCTTTCGAGGTAGGGTCTCACTCTAGCCCAGGCTAACCTGGAATTCACTCTGTAGTCTCAGGCTGGCCCTCCTCCTACACAGCAATCCTCCTACCTCTGCCTTTCCAGTGCTGGGATTAAAGCTGTGAGCCACCATGCCCGGCAGCTCCTGATTTAAAAAAAAAAAATTTTATGCCGGGCGTGGTTGCGCACGCCTTTAATCCCAGCACTCGGGAGGCAGAGGTAGGAGGATCGCCGAGAGTTCGAGGCCACCCTGAGACTACATAGTTAATTCCAGGTCAGCCTGGACCAGAGCGAGACCCTACCTTGCAAAAACCAAAAAAAAAAAAAAAAAAAAAATTTTTTTTAAATTTATTTGAGAGAGAAACAGAAAGAGGCAGAGAGAGTGGCCTCCTGCCAATGCAAACAAATTCCAGACACATGTGCCATTTTGTGCATCTGGTTTTACATGGGTATTGTGGAATCAAACCTGTGCCATCAAGGCTTTTGCAAGCAAGTGCCTTTATCCACTGAGCCATCTCTTCAGCCCACTGATAGATTCTTTTTATTTTTGTTTTTGTTTTCCAAGGTAGGGTCTTGTTGTAGCTCAGGCTGACCTGGAATTCACTGTGTAGTCTCAGGGTGGCCTCAGACTCATAGCTATCCTCCTACCTTTGCCTTTCAAGTGCTGGGACTAAAGGTGTGCGCCACCATGCCCAACTTTTCAAATTTTTTTATTGACATTCTCTTCTGGCTTGTTTTTGTCTTCTCAGCAGAGAATGAGCATCAGGAAAGAATATTAGAATTGTGGGGAGAGAGAATAGTTGTCAGAGTAAATGGACAACAGTAGGGAGATACAGAGAGCTTGATAGGCAGCAGGGCCTGGTGATATTAGTAGGCACAAGTTAAAGTGGCCAGCTCTGTTCTCTGTCAGCATATACAAGTGCAGGTGTAAAGTAAAGGGTACATTGAACTTAAAGAGTGGGACATGGGGGGCTGGAGAGATGGCTCAGATGTCATAGGATCTTCTAGGATCTTCTAAGAACAAAAGAGACTCATCTTCTTGGAGTGGTCAACAAAAGTTAAAATGGGGGGCTGGAGAGATGGCTTAGCGGTTAAGGCGCCTGCCTGCTAAGCCTAAGAACCCGGTTCCAATCTCCAGGTCCCACGTTTAGCCAGATGCAAAGTGACGCAAGGACGCAATGCCGCACTTGACCACAAGGGGGCGCACGCATCTGGATTTCGTTCACAGCAGCTGAGAGACTGCTGGCACGCCCATCTCTATCTGTCTCCCTCTCCCTCTCTGTCTGTCTCTCTCTGTGTCTCTCTCCAAAAATAAATAAAATAAAATAAAATTTTTTTAAAAGTTAAAATGGGGCTGGAGAGATGGCTTAGCCATTAAGGCGCTTGCCTGCAAAGCTAAAGGGTCCAGGTTCAATTCCCCAGTACCCACGTAAGCCAGATGCACAAGTTGGCACGTGTCTAGAGTTCGTTTGCAGTGGCTAGAGGCCCTGGCACACCCATCCTCTCTCTTGTCTGTCTCCTCTATTTCTCTCTGCTCGCAAATAAATAAAATAAAATTTTTAAAAAAGAAAGAAAAGTTAAAATGGGGCTAGAGAGATGGTTTAGCCATTAATGCACTTGCCTGCAAAGCCAAAGGACCCATGTAAGCCAGAAGCACAAAGTGGTGCATGCGTCTGGAGTTCATTTACTGTGACTGGAGACACTGGTGTGTGCACCCATTCTTTCTCCCTCAAATAGATAAATAAATGAATAGAAAAGATAAGGTGGGTGTGGTGGCACATGCCTTTAATCCCAGCACTTGGTAGGCAGAGGTAGGATCACCATGAGTTTGAGGCCCCCTGAGAATTCCAGGTCAGCCTGGGATAGAGTGAGACCCTACCTTGAAAAACCAAATAAATAAATAAGTTAAAATGGTGTCAGATGTGGTAATGTATACCTGTAATATTAGGGAGGTTGAGATAGGAGGAACATAAGTTCAAGGCCAGCCTGAGTAACATAAACCATCTCAAAAAACAAACCACAAAGGGCTGGGAGATGGCTTAGCAATTAAAGTGTTGGCCTGTGAAGCCTAAGGACCCATGTTTGACTCCCCAGATCCCACATAAGCCAGACGCAAAAGGTGACACATGCACAAGGTGTCACATACATCTGGAGTTCATTACAGTGACTAGAGTCCCTGGCTTGCCAATTCATTCTCTCTCTCACTCACTCACTCACATAAACACACATACATCCCCCACCCCTCCACAGAGAGAGAGAGAGAGAGAGAGAGAGGGAGAGAGAGAGAGAGAGAGAGGGGAGAAAGTGAAAAAGTAAATTAGGTAAAAGCCAAGTGCCAGGTGAGCAAATGGCCTTTTTTTTTTTTTTTTTTTTTTTTTTTTTTTTTTTTTTTTTTGGCAGGGTCTCACTCTGGCCCAGGCTGACCTGGAATTCACTCTGTAGTCTCAGGGTGTCCTTGAGCTCTCAGCGATCCTCCTACCTCTGCCTCCCGAGTGCTGGGATTGAAGGCGTGCGCCACCACGCCTGGCTTTTTTTTTTAATTTTAATTTTTTATTTTTCAAGGTAGAGTCTCACTGTAGCCCAGGCTGACCTGGAATTCACTATGTAGTCTCAGGGTGGCCTTGAACTCATCCTACCTCTGCTTCCCAAGTGCTGGGATTCAAGGCGTGCGCCACCACGCCCAGCGAGTGGCCCTTTTTTGACATGGTGTAAGTGCTTTTAGGAGAATAGTTAATGTTACTTGGCACGGAAGGTAGTGAGGGTTAGCAGTGAAGGGCATTGAATGCAGAATGAGAAGTTTGAACTTGTCCTCGCAGGCACTGGGGGCATCACAACTACATTGAAAAGTCTAACCAGGGACTGGAGAGATGGCGTAGCAATTAAGACCTCTTGCTAGAGTGAGACCCTACCTCTGAAAAAAGAGAGAGAGAGAGAGAAGACAATGACAACAATGGACCTATGCTGGTGTGGTGGTGCACACCTGTACTCAGAGGCTGAAGCAAGATCATGAGTTGGAGGCCAGCCTTGGCTACATAGTAAAATCCTGTCTCAAAAACAAGACTGATAGTTAGAGAAATGGAGCTACAAATAGAAAGAAAGATCGATGGGCCCAAAGAGCTGCTTCGATATAGGAAATAAAAGGATTGCAGTTGGGGGAAGAGGTAGGCATGTGGTCTCTGGGTGGCAGCCAGAGCATCTGCTCTTGGTCCTGGCAGGTCTTTGAAGCTGCGCTGGCCTGGGTCAGATATGACCGGGAGCAGAGAGGGTCCTGCCTGCCGGAGCTGCTGTCCAATATCCGTCTGCCTCTTTGCCGGCCCCAGTTCCTATCAGACCGAGTACAGCAAGATGACCTGGTGCGTTGCTGTCACAAATGCAGGTGAGTGAGGGTGGCTTTGTACAGGGGGTCTAGGCCAAGATGGGGACTTGGCCCAAGGTCCTGTCCCAGCAGGAGGAAGGATTGAACGCAGTCAGATTCATTGCACATGAATTACACAAGATTTACATAGTGCCAAAGAAATGAGTTGTGTGGAAACATAAGGCAGAAGGGGCTTTTCTCCCCTAAGTTATCTGAGGGTGTTCTATTAGCTGCTTAAGCTTCTTCCAACACCCCATTTATTTTTCACCCACACCATTTTCCAAAATCATGGGACTGGAGAGATGGCTCAGTGGACAAAACATTTAACATGCAAGTATGTGTACCTGAGTTCAGATCTTCAGACCCCACGTAGAAACGTGAACTGCTTTATTCGTGGAACTTTATACAAGTGTCTGTGCTGTCTGCCCCAACCCTGTCCATACTTACAGCTGATTTGACGGTACAAGTGGGACTTCCTGAGGCTCCTTGCCCTCAGTAAATAGTAGCTAGCACATTGACCTCTGGTAGGGTAGATTTCGCATCACCAGTGAGAATCAAGAGCCTTGGCGACCACATGTGAAACTGCCGTGTGGAGAAAATCAGTTCCGATGGCCGCCTGATAGGAATGTGACAATGTCCATCTTCCAACTGCTCGTGAGGATGACAATGATTTTGTTTTTCCTTTGCTGACTTTTCTTGTTTTGTTTTTCGAGGAAGGGTCTCGCTCTATCCCAGGCTAACCTGGAATTCATTGTGTAGTCTCAGGGTGGCCTTGTATTCACAGCAATCCTCCCGCCCCTGCCTCCCGAGTGCTGGGATTAAAAGCGTGCACTACCAATGCCGGGCTCAGCTTTTACACGTATTCAGCTCCCTCCTTCATTTTTCCACCCCTGGTTGGGATCAGCAGGTTCAGAAGGGGGTCAGTGGCTTGGTGTAGACCATGTGACAGTGTATCAGGAAGAGTTGTGGCTAGGAGGTAGCTGGGAGTCTGTGGTCAGCAGTCTCAAGGGTGCTGTTGGGGAGCAGGAACCATTCTGTCAGCAGTAGGTAGCTATCAAAGAAGGTTCTTAGAAACAAGGTGCGGGTGGGCTAGACGGGCAGGCTGGAGGCAGGGGAATTCACCTGGAGCACTTGGCTGCAGCTGCCACCATGCAGGCGACGGATTATAGACAGCAGGATGAGGATCCGAGGGGTGAAAGGGAATTACTAAATCTGAATGTTGACCAGATGCAGGCTGCTTAAGCTTCTTCCAACATTCCCACTTATTTTTTCACCCACACTGTTTTCCAAAATCATGGGGCTGGGGAGATGGCTTAGTGGATAAAGCATGAGAACCTGAATTCAGATATCCAGACCCCACGTAAAAGCAGAAGCTGTTGTGGGCCTCTGCCATCCTAGCACACCTATGGAGAGAGAGGCCGTTCACAGACCAGCTAGCAAATGGAGCAGTGAATGAAGTAGAAGGCAAGAACCAAGACCTGAAAATCTGAACATTGTCCTCTGGCTTCCAATTATGTGCCATGGCATGTACACATCTGTGCATATGCGTGTGTGCATGCACACACACACACACACACACACACACACACATACCAAAAAAAAGTTCGTCAGGTGTAGTGGTGCTCATCTTTACTCCCAGCACTTGGGAGGCTGAGGTGGGATTACCGTGAGTTTGAGGCCAGCCTGGAGCTACAGAGTGAGTTTCAGGTTAGCATGGGCTACATACAGCAAAACCCTATCTTGAAAAAAAAAATTACAAAAAAAAAAAAAATCTGCTGCTTATCTTGCCTCTTGACTTTATTCCCCCTCCTTTTTGGTTGAATATAATTCCAACATCCTGAGTAACCCTGCATGGCTTTCCCAGATCTCACCCAGTTTCTTTGAGACTAACACTCCCTTAGGAGGCTAGGGATGTAGTTCAGTGGGAGAATGCTTGCCTAGAATGCATGAGGCCCTAAATTCAATCCTGAGAAAGACAGAAACAGAGAGACAAAGAGATTGACATTAAGCCTTCTAGAAGACTTCTCCCATGGTTTCAGGATTTCACTGTAGTTGACCATGGAGGAACCAGGCTCTGAAGTGTAAATCTGGGCCAAGTGGGGAGGATGTCGCCTGTTCTAGCATGTTACACCTTCTTCCAGGGACCTGGTAGATGAAGCAAAGGACTACCACCTCATGCCAGAGCGCCGACCCCATCTGCCCGCTTTCAGGACTCGGCCTCGCTGCTGCACATCTATTGCTGGGCTTATCTACGCTGTGGGGGGCCTCAACTCAGCAGGTATCTTGCAAATCCCCTTTGCAGAGCCCTTCCTAAGACCCCTGGCCTTCCCTTTATGCTGTTACCTCTGTTCCCCATCTTAATGTGCTGTAACTGCCTTACAGTTAGAGCTTATTATGTATTCTTACCATGAAATCAATGTCAGTGCTAAAGATAACATAAAGAATTAGATTTAGCTGGGCGTGGTGGTGCACGCCTTTAATCCCAGCATTCGGGAGGCAAAGGTAGGAGGATCACCATGAGTTCGAGGCCACCCTGTTGAAAAACCGAAAAATGAAAAAAACCAAAAAAAAAAAAAAAAAAAAAAAAAGAATTAGATTTGATGAGCTGGGTGTGGTGGTGCACGCCTTTAATCCCAGCACTCGGGAGGCAGAGGTAGGAGGATCGCAGTGAGTTCAAGGCCACCCTGAGAATACATAGTGAATTCCAGGTCAGCCTGAGCTAGAGTGAGACCCTACCTCGAAAAGCCAAAATAATAATAATAATAATAGTAATAGTAATCCCAGTACTCGGGAGGCAGAGGTAGGAGGATTGCTGTGAGTTCGGGGCCAGCCTGGGACTACAGAGTGAGTTTCAGGTCAGCCTGGGCTAAAGTGAGACCCTACTTTGGAAAAAAAAAATTACATTTGACAAGCCAGGAGTGGTGATATATGCCTATAATTCTCAGCACTTTAGTGATGCAGACAGGAGGATCATGAAGTTGAGGTCACCCTGAGCTATATAGTGAGACCCTTTAAAAAAAAAGTGGCTGGGTATGTGGGTGCATGCCTTTAATCCCAGCACTTGGGAGGCAGAGGTAGGAGAATCACTGTGAGTTTGAGGCCACCCTGAGACTACATAGTGAATTCTAGGTCAGCCTGAGCTAGAGTGAGATCCTACCTCGAAAAACCAAAAAAAAAAGAAAAAATGCTGGGCACTCAGGAAGAAGAGACAGGAGGCTCAGTGCAAGTTTGAGGCTAACCAGAGCTACGTAGCAAGACCCTACCTCAAAACAGTCCCCTCACCCTATGCCAAAAATAAGCCATGCTGGTGGCACCACTTCTAATCCCTGCACTGGGGAGGTTGAGGTAGGATGATGAGGTCCAGGCCAGTTTGAGATACACAGTGAGTTCCTGTCTCAAAAAAAATTAAGTTTAGGATGGGTGTGGTGGCACACACCTTAAATTCCAAAACTCCTAAGGCAAAGGTAGGAGAATCACTGTAAGTTCAAGGCCACCCTGAGACTACAGAGTGAATTCCAGGTCAGCCTGGGCTAGAGTGAAACCCTACCTCGAAAAACCAACAACAACAACAAAACACAAAAGGGAAGCTTGGCTTGGTGGCACACACCTTTAGTCCTAGGCAGAGGTAGGAGGATTGCCCTTAGTTCAAGGACACCCTGAGACTACTTAGTGAATTTTAGTGAATTCTAAGTAGCATGGGCTGGGCTAGAGTAAGACCCTACCTCAAAAAACAAAAAAAAAAGAAAAGAAAAGAAAAAGAAAAACCAAAACAGAAAAAGAAAAGACTCCATAAAAAGGGGGGGGGGATAGTTCTAACTGGCTTTGGTTAGGTTAGCAGAGCTAAAATTTAGAGATGAGGAAGATGATGTCCAGAGAACGTATGCTGTACATACCTAAGTTGCTACTCTGGGTAGAATGAGAACTAGAATTTAGCCTGGTTCTTGAAACAGCTTTCTTCCCTAAAAAGTCATGTTTCCTATATATAGCATTTACTCAGTCATAGACAAAAATCCAGTCAGAGACCCACTCAGTTCTTTGTTTTGAATTTTTTTTTTTTTTTTTTTTTTGGAAGCAGAGTCTCACTTTTGCCCAGGCTGGCCTTAAACTCATGGAGAATCTCCCATCTCAGTAGTGCTGAAGTTAAAAGTATGAGCCATGGTACCTGGCTCCACCCACCCAGTTCTATAATCAGGCTATTCACCAAGAGGAGGATTATCCAAATACTTAGGCCTGCTGCCCTCAGCAATGCTTTGTTACTCTTCACACACACCTGCTGTGAAGTCACACAAATTTTACATCCTCCCACTATTGGCACGATCACATTTGTAGGAAAGCCTCCTGGAAGTCCCCTCCTGTCCTGGGAGAACTTGTGGGCAGTCCTGCACAGTTCTGTTTTCAATTGAAGGTTCGTGGGAGTAGTCTTCTGTGTGCCTGTAACCCCAGCACTTGGAAGGTCAAGGCAAGAGAATCAGGGCTTCAAGTCCTCATCCTCAGCTGCACAGCAAGTTTGAGGCTAGACTGAGCCAAAAGAGGCTTATTTCTCAAAAAACAAAAACTAGACCCTATCTTGAAAAAAAAAAAAAAAAAAAAACATTGAGTGTGGTGGTTTATGACTGTAACCCCAGTACCCATAGGAAAACTCGATATGACCTAGAAAAGGTAAATCCTTAATTTATCTAAACGCAGTGAGAGTGTAGCAATTGCTCAGTGCCCCCAGTCCACATGTAACAGGGAAGATAATTATTTGTGGATTGATAATCGCTGAAGCCTAAGGGAAAGGGTAGGGTTGGAATTATTCCTTGCTGCTATAAGCCTTAGATGTATTCTAGAACCATTGTCATTTCACCCTCATAGCAGCTCTGCCTTAAAAGCCTGCCCATGAAACAGGAGCCGGGGCCACAAATCAGCTTATCTAGGGTCATTTCCTAGTAAGTGAAAGTTAGCTTTGGGACCCATGCATTTTGCTCCGTGTGTGTGTGTGTGTGTGTGTGTGTGTGTGTGTGTGTGTACAGGGCATGTTTCCTGTATATTACAGAAACACTATTTGCCTTTTTTGGCTATAAAAACAAGAGGCATATCTGATTGTAACTAAAAATTACCTTCACTAAAAAGTAAGTTCCTCCTGATTCTGATTTTCCTTAAATGAGAATCATCATGGCTAGAATTTTTAGTGGACCCATGTACCCTGAGTAATTTGTGGGAAGAGCTAATAGAATCAAGTCAAATGTTCCATTTAATCAATGCCCAATAGCTGTGATCTAAACAAGCGGTCTCATTTGTTTTAATTTGAGTAGCAAATTTTTATGCAGGTGATTCTCTGAATGTGGTGGAAGTGTTCGACCCTATCGCCAATCGCTGGGAGAAGTGCCATCCCATGACAACAGCCCGCAGCCGTGTGGGCGTGGCTGTGGTGAACGGGCTTCTCTATGCCATCGGGGGATATGACGGGCAGCTGCGGCTGAGCACTGTGGAGGCCTACAACCCAGAGACGGACACGTGGACCAGAGTGGGGAGCATGAATAGCAAGAGAAGGTATTCTGGAAGCCATGTGCAGGCCGAGCACACACACTGAGCATCTGGGGAGCTCCACACAGGGGCTCATAATAAAGTAAAATACAAGCATTGGCCTGGGGAAGTCCAGCAGCCAGGCCAGCCACTGCCAACACCTCCCATAAAATACCTGCTTTGTCCTTTGAGGAACTTGGGAGCCAAGACATGGACATGTGGAAGTTGTATTGTTATTTAAGTGCCAGATAAGAACTGAAATGTATGTTATGGAAGATTCAAGGAGGGAGAGAGACTGAACTGGAACCTCTGGAAGATTTCAGGGAAGAGGTGGGATTAAAGGTGAAACCTCAAGAATCAGGAGCATTTAACCTCAATAGTAATGAAAGGGGATCCAAAAGGGGGGTTGTTTTTGTTTTTAGGTGTTTTGTTTTGTTTTGTTTTTAAGGTAGAGTCTCACTGTAGCCCAGGCTGACCTGGAACTCACTCTGTAGTCTCAGGCTGGCCTCAGACTCATGGTGCTCCTCCTCCTCTGCCTCCTGAGTGCTGGGATTAAAGGCGTGCGCCACCATACCAGGCCAAGGTGTTTCTTTTAATACTTTCTCCCCGCCAACCCCCCCGCCCAAGATTCTTTTTTTTTTTTTTTTTTTGGTTTTTCGAGGTAGGGACTCACTCTGGTCCAGGCTGACCTGGAATTAACTATGTAGTCTCAGGGTGACCTTGAACTCACGGCGATCCTACTACCTCTGCCTCCCGAGTGCTGGGATTAAAGGCGTGAGCCCCCACGCCCCCCAGATTCTTGCTATTACATATGTTCTCATTGCCCAGGGAGTATATGAAACTAAGCTGTGTTTTATTCTTCAGTCATGCACGTCCCTCAGATGTGAAGACGAAAGTATGTGCAAGGTGGACTGAGCTTTGATGTCACGGAACCTGGCCTGGCTACTTGTTTGCTCCACCGCTTGCCCGCTACGATCCCTGAATCAGAAGTGGGGTTAGAGACATCCTGTTAGTGCCTCTGTGTATCCCTCTTGCTTAGAGACAACAGGCAGCAGCTGTCCTTAAGCAGACACATGCTCTGGTGGCGGGAGGAGCCGTACTACTTGAGGACTGTCACTGGGCAATTCTTTGCTCTTCTGCCCCTGTTGCCAAAGCAAATGGGAGTTTTCAAAGTGTACTCTGTGTCTGTCCTCAGAGGACCAGTGGAGGAGAGTGAGCAGTATCAGGCCCCTTACCCATTTAACCGGACCAGCTCTACATTTATTTTTCATATATATGCTGTGTGTGTATGTGCATTGTGCTTCCTTGACAAATGTACAATCTTAGGAAGGAAAAATTATCTTAAAGACAGAGTTTGAAAATCACTAGACCAGTTGCTTCCCAATGGCCTTCTGGGTAATTCTGTGGCCTAATAGTTTGTCTCACAGACCCCTTTTCCTTGCCAAATTGTAGGGGCTTTACTTTTAAGATCATGTGACTGGGAAGGAAGAACAGTGAGGTGACAGCATGTGTGGTGAGGAAGTAGTGGGAAGTCCTTCGCCTCCTAAGAGTGACAATCGCATTCCACATCCCGTAGTGTTAGCACGTGACCGTGAATCAGAGGAATGTGCCTTTGTAGCAATAAAACCAGATCCATAAAGGGTCTAAGGAAGGTCCTTCTGGAAGGAAAAATATGTCCATGTGATTTCCCCAAGGATGTTTTCACAGACCTCTTCTTCCTCACTTCCTCCCTGTCTGCCTTCGTGTCTCCCCTTCTCTCTGTCCCTTAGACATTTTGTAGCTTTTTGTGGCTCAGGGATTCATTGCCACATACCACCAACCACAAGTGGCTTTTCTACTTTGACTGTTGGAGCGTTCCTTGGCAGGAAAGCCCTCTGGGCATGCCTTTGCTTTGCCGTGGTTAATGGCCCGCTATTAGCAGCATGGACCCAGTTCCATTCTTACCTTTTAAATTGTAGGTTACTTTAAAAATGTTCTTAGTCACTTCTCTGCTGACATCCCACGTAGCCCTTGGTCCGACCAGTCAGTGAAATCTTCCTTCCTGTCATCTTTCCTTCTTGTCTCCTCTGATCCTCCAGGCCTGCCATGTTACAGCTTTTTTGCACTGGGCAAATTTTTGTAGTCCACACTGATCAGCACTTTCTCTTCTCTCATCACACTCGTCTTTTCCTCTTATTTGCTAATTTGTTACAATTTTGGGGCACCTCTTAATTCATTCTCATATCATTATTCAACTCCTAAGTGCATTACTACATGTTTCATGTCCATATCTCGAAGGATATTAGCTGTTTAGTGAATTTGTTATCTTTTTGTGTTGTTTTTGAGGCACTCTAGCCCAGGCTAACCTAGAATTTATTCTGTAGCCTGCCTCTGCCTCCTCAATGCTGAGACTAAAGGCATGGGCCACCACACCCAGCAAACTGGTCCTCTTCTCATGCTCTTTGCCTAAGTTCCTCTCCTATTTCAGGCTGGCTCAGAGGGTCTGTTATTACATTATTTAGACAGGTTTCGTTTGCCATGTATACTTAAAAGGTGACAGTAATCTTGGATTTTCCTATTAGATCCTCAGTCAGATTCACTTGACGTCTATAGTGTCAGCTGTGAGAATAAGTCAGCAAGCATTGCTTTCATGTTTAATTTTGCCTATGCCTTTGTGTAGAATTGAAGATGATATCCAGACCCCTGGGTCTTTGATTTTAGGACAGCATATGTGTGAGACACAGGGAGACTGGGCTTGTATCATTTGAGTCCCAGGCATGCTTTCCCCAAGCAGCCCTCAGCCAGCTGTCCATTTGTACCATAACACAGCACACAGAATCCTTGTCCACTAAACAAAGGAGGGACCATGCAAGGTCATGAGTTACACTTGGGAGGGAATTAAATAGGAAGTCAGAGATAACACAGCAAACATGCTGTGTGGGGCCTGTTACGTACAAGACACCACAGAAGTCGCTATTGAGGTCACAGGATGCTTGTGAAAAGATGGCAGATAGATTGGTAGCACTCCACGATGACAGAACTTATGTGTCTTTTGTCAGGAACTCTGGCTTGCCCTCTACCCTTTTTGTTTACCTTGGTTGGTTTGGTTTGTCTTTTTTTTTTAATTGTTGTTTATTTATTTGCGAGAGCACCAAATCTTAACCACTAGACCACCAGGGAAGGCTGTTTATTTATTTGAGAGCAGCAGAGAGAGAGAGAATGGGTGCACCAGGGCCTCCAGCCAGTGCAAATGAACTCCAGATGCATGTTCCACCTTGTGCATCTGGCTTACGTGGGTCCTGGGGAATTAAATCTCTAATTGGGATACTTAGGCTTCACAGGCAAGTGCTTAACAACTAAGCCATCTCTCCAGCCCCTGGTTTGTCTTTTCAGACAAGGTCTCACTCTGTAGCCTAGGCTAGCCTCAAACTCAAGCTCCTGCTGCCTCAGCCTCCTAAGTGCTGAGATTATAAGCTTGCACCCCTAAACCTGCCCTTAGTTCACTTTTTTTTTTTTTTTTTTTTTTTTTTTTTTTTTTTTTTTTTTTCGAGGTAAGGTCTCACTCCTGCCCAGGCTGACCTGGAATTCACTATGTAGTCTCTAAAGGAATGTGCCATCACACTTGGCCCTTTTGGGAGGTTCCCCCCCCCCCGCCAGTTTTTCATATTCACCACTATTAACCTAGTGCCTAGAACAGTATGCTGTGCATGTGATTGATGACAATCTGGTAAATATATGAATGGTTGTAGCCACTCAGGGCTGAAGAGATGGCTCAGAGGGTAAGAGCACTCACTGCATAAGCTTGAGGACCTGAGTTTGAGCCCCAGCAGTCAAGTTTTAAAAAGGGAGCTGGAGAGACGACTTAGCTGTTAAGGTACCTGCCTGCGTAGCCTAAGGACCCAGGTTCCATTCTCCAGGTCCCACATAAGCCAGATGCACATGGTGGCACTTGCATCTGGAGTTCATTTGCAGTGGCTAGAGGCCCTGGCGTGCCCATTCTCACTTTCTCTCTATCTCTCTTTCCCCTTCTCTCTGTCTCTAATAAATAAATGAAAATAAATCTTTAAAAAAGAGGGCTGGAGCTGGGCCTAGTGACGTGTGCCTTTAATTCCAGCACTCGGGAGGCAGAGGTAGGAGGATCAACGTGAGTTTGAGGCCACCCTGAGATTACATCGTGAATTCCAGGTCAGCCTGGACTATAGTGAAACCCTATCTTGAAAAAAAAAAAAAGAGGGCCGGAGAGATGGCTTAGTGGTTAAGGAGCTTGCCTGCGAAGCCTAAGGATCTAAGGTTTGACTCCCCAGTACCCATGTAAGACAGATGCACATGGTAGCACATGCATGGAATTTGTTTGCAGTGGCTAGAAGCCCTGGCATGCCCTTTCTCTCCCTCTCTCTTTTTCTCTCTCTCAAATGAGAGAGATAAAATTAAAAGAGATAAAAATTAAATTAAAAAAAGTTAAGTGGGCATGGTCATGAGAGCCTGTAGCCCCAGTGCTCAAGGGGACAGAGACAGAAGGGTCACTGGGATTTGCTGGTCCAGAAAAACTGAGCAATTATGTCTCAAGGAAATAAGACGGAAGAGGGCTCTGATGTTTTCCTTTGGCCTCTTCACATGTGTACATGGGGCTTGTGCATCTGCATACCCATGTAAATACCACATGTACATACACCACACATATTACACACACACCCACACACACTAGAAGAAAAAAAAAAGAAGCCACTCTAGGTTATTGGGATCAGGAGAAAGTAACTTAAAAAAATTTTTTTTCTAGCTGGGCATGGTAGCGCACATCTTTAATCCCAGCACTCAGGAGGCAGTGGGAAGATTGCCATAAGTTCAAGGCCATCCTGAGACTACATAGAGAATTCCAGGTCAGCCTGAGCTAGAGTGAAACCTACCTTGGAAAAAAATTTATTGTAAATGATACTTTATTTAGTCATCTGTTTACTACTGAAAGTCTGGGAATTCAAAATTAAAATTTTTGCCTGTGAGCTTCTTATAGACACCAGAAAAAGTTTCAACCTTGTGCTCCACATTGTTCTGCTGGACTTTGTCTAAATGAACTTTTATGAGCTGGGCAGCCTTTAATCCCAGCACTCAGGAGGCAAAGGTAGGAGAATTTCCATGAGTTCAAGGCCACCTTGAGACTACAGAGTGAATTCCAGGTCAGCCTGGACTAGAGTTAGACCCTACCTTGAAAAACCAAAACACACACACACACACATATGTATATGTGTGTGTGTGTGTGTGTGTGTATTAGGGAGAGAGAAAATGGGCATGCCAGGGCCTCCAACCACTGTAAACTCCAGACACATGCTGCACCTTGTACAGCTAGCTTAGATGGGTGCTGGGGATTCAAACCTGAGTCCACAGGTTTCACAGGTAAATGCCTTAAACACTAAGCCATCTCTCCAGCCTGGAAAAATGCTTTCTGAGGGATCCATGACCTTTTTTTTTATTCCAAATATTTTATTTATTTATTTATTTACTTATTTATTTGAGAGAATGGGCACACCAGGGCCTCCAGCCACTACAAACGAACTCCAGACGCAAGTGCTACCTTATACGTCTGTATTATGTGGGTACTGGCGAATAGAACCTGGGTTCATAGGCTTCTGAGGCAAGAGCCTTAACCACTGAGCCAGTTCTCCAGCCCTTTTTTTTTCTTGTGATTTTTCAAGGTAGAATCTTGCTCTAGCCTAGGCTGACCTGAAATTCACTATGTATTCTCAGGCTGGCCTCCAACTCACAGTGATCCTCCTAACTTAGCCTTTTGTTGTGTTGTTGTTTGTTTTTTGAGGTAGGGTCTCACTCTAGCCCAGGCTGACCTGGAATTCACGATATATTCTCAGAGTGGCGTCAAACTCACAACAATCCTCCTATCTCAGCCTCCTGAGTGCTGGGATTAAAGGAGTGCACCACCATACCTGGCTCACTTTTTTTTTTTTTTTTTTTTTTTTTTGGTTTTTCGAGGTAGGGTCTCACTCTGGCCCAGGCTGACCTGGAATTAACTATGTAGTCTCAGGGTGGCCTTGAACTCACGGCGATCCTCCTACCTCTGCCTCCCGAGTGCTGGGATTAAAGGCATGTGCCACCATGCCCGGCTGGCTCACCTTTTTTGATGAGAAAGACAAATCTGACCTAAACCCTAAAGTAAAGGAAGTGCCAGGCATGGTGGCACATACCTTTAATTCCCACACTTAGGAGGTAGAGGTAGGAGGATCACTGTGCATTTGAGGTCACCCTGAGACTATGCAGTGAATTCCAGGTCAGCCTGGGCTAGAGCAAGACCCTACCTCGAAAATCCAAAAAATAATAAATAAATAAATAAATAATAATAAATTAATTAATAAATAATAGTAAGGGGGCTGGAGAGATGGCTCAGCTGTTAAGGTGCTTGCCTGAAAAGCCTAATGACCTGGGTTCAATTCCCCAGTACTCACATTAAGCTGGATGAACAAAGTAGTGCATGCATCTGGAGTTCCTTGCAGTAGCAAGAGGCTGTGGCATGCCCATTGGCTCTCTCTCTCTCTCTCATTCTCTGCTTGCAAATAAATAAAAACATATTTATAAAAATATAGTAAGAGCTGGGCATGGTGGTGCATGTCTTTAATCCCAGCACTCAGGAGGCAGAGGTAGGAGGATTCCTGTGAGTTCGAGGCCACCCTGAGACTACATAGTTAATTCCAGGTCAGCCTTGGTCAGAGTGAGATCCTACCTCAAAAAAACCAAAAAATTTTTAAAAAATAGTAAACCAGGCATGGTAGTGCATGCCTTTAATCCCAGCACTTGGAAGCAGAGGTAGGAGGATCACCATGAGTTCCAGGCTACCCTGAGACTACATAGTGAATTCCAGGTCAGTCTGGTCTAAAGGGAAACCCTACTTCAAAAAACTAAACAAGGGCCGGGCGTGGTGGCGCACGCTTTTAATCCCAGCACTCGGGAGGCAGAGGTAGGAGGATCACCGAGAGTTCGAGGCCACCCTGAGACTACATAGTTAATTCCAGGTCAGCCTGGACCTGAGTGAGACCCTACCTCGAAAAACCAAAAAAAAAAAAAAAACTAAACAAAAGGGCTGGGGAAATGGCTTAACAGTTAAGGTGTTTGCCTGTGAAGCCTAAGGACCCCAATTCAGTTCCCCAGGACCCACATAAGCCAGATGCAGAAGGGGCCGCATGTGTCTGGAGTTCATTTGCAGTAGCTGGAGGCCCTGGCAGGCCCATTCTCTCTTTCTCTCTGTCTCTGAAATAAATAAATAAAATAAAATAATTAAAACTAAACAAACAAAAAAAAAAAGATAGTATATCAGGCCAGGTATGTTGGTTCACCCTTGTAATCCCAGCACTTGGGTAGTGGAGGCAGAAGGACCAGGAGTTTAAGGTTATCCTCATTCACAAAGCAAGTTGAAGGACAGCCTGGGTATGTGATGCCTTGTCTTAAAACAAAAGAAAAAAATAAAAGAAAGCTAAATTAGACCCTCAGCATGGGGAGGTGGGAGGTGAATGTTTCCCAGATCAAGGACTGAAAACACCTAGTAGAAGTCACATGTTTTAGGGATGGTGAGAGAGAAAAGGAACCCCAGAGCTGCTTCTGTAGCTTAATTTTGTACCTGTATTTTTTTAAAGATTGATTGATTTATTAGAGACAGGGTGGGAGAGAGAGTTAGAATGGGCATGCCAGGGCCTCTAGCCTCTGCAAAGAATTGAACTTGGGTCCTTAGGCTTTGCAGGCATACGCCTTAACTGCTAAGCCATCTCTCCAGCCCGTGTACCTGTATTTAGTTGTGAATGATTTTGGTCTCTTCTAGAAAGAGGCAGTTGCCGTGTGTAGTGGCCCACACCTTTAATCCCAGCACTTGGGGGCAGAGGTAGAAGGATCACCATGAGTTCGAGGCCCCTGAGACTACATAGTACATTCCAGGTCAGCCTGGGCTAGAGCGAGACCCTACCTTGAAACACCAAAAAAGAAAAGTACAAAAAGGCAGTTGACAGAATAACTTCCTAGTGGTCATGACAGGCGCTTGGATGACAGTTCTGTCTGTTTCAGTGCCATGGGCACAGTTGTGCTAGATGGGCAGATCTACGTCTGTGGAGGCTACGATGGCAACTCTTCCCTCAACTCTGTGGAAACCTACTCACCTGAGACGGACAAGTAAGGATTTCAGCTCCCAGGGTAATTTATTAGACTATGTTACAAAGTTAGGAGCCAGGCATGGTGGGACATGTCTTTAATCCCAGCACTTCGGAGGCAGAGGTAGGAGGATTTCCATGAGTTTGAGGCCAGCCTGAGACTACGTAGTGAATTCCAGGTCAGCCTGGGCTAGAGTGAAACCTAACCTCGAAGAAAAAAAAAAAAGTTAGACCTGCAGGTGCTCAAAGTGCTGCATGTTCTGTGGTTCATTTGTAGCAGTAAGAATCCCTGGCATGCTCTCTCATGCTCTCTCTTCTTACTAATAAATAAAGACATTTTTTGAATATTTTATTTATTTATTTATTTGAGAGAGAAAGAGAGGCAGACAGAGAAAGACAGACAGAGAGAGAGAATGGGCACACTAGGGTCTCCAGCCACTGCAAACGAACTCCAGATGCATGTTCCACCTTGTGCATCTGGCTCATGTGGGTTCTGGGGAATTGAACCGAGTTCCTTTGGCTTTGACGGCAAATGCCTTAACCGCTAAGCCATCTCTCTAGCCCCAATAAAAACATTTTAAAAGTTTATTTATTTATTTATTTACTTATTTATTTTGCAAGCAGAGAGAGAAGAGAGACAGACAGAGAAAATGGGTACACCAGAGCCTCCAGCCACTGCAAGTGAACTCTAGACACATGTACTACCCTGTACATCTGGCTTTATATGGGTACTGGAGAATCAAACCTGGGTCATTAGGCTTTGCAGGCAAGCGCCTTAGCAGTTAAGGCATTTGCCTATGAAACCTAAGGACCCAGGTTCAATTGTGTGGGGTAGGGATGGCCTGAAAGCCAGGCTACCTATAAGGAAACTATTACAGTGATCCATTGAGAGGCCAGAGCTGGGCAGTAGGAGTGGGGATGGGAAAAGTAAGGACTAGGAAGCAAATCAACCAGCAGTTGGGGGCCATGGGAATCTTGTGAGGAAGAAGCGGCTGAGCATTTAAATTGTAAGAGTATAACAACTCAGTAGCCAGAGGCCCCATTACCAAGACCAGGGAGTGCTGGGAAATTGCAGGTCAGAGTGTAGGAGAGACCTTGTTTGAGATATGCTGATGTAATGTGCCCATGGAGATGGGTTAGGGGTCTAAAGCTTGGGCAAGAAGTGAGCAGCTCGTGTTGTCAGCAGAGAAAGGTGATAAAATGAGGAGAGATTGTCTGGGGCACAAGAGACAGAGAGACATTCACCTGAACCTTGCTCTGCTGTCTTGGGACGTTAAGAACACTGAATCTCATGCTTCTTTCTGTTTTGACTCTTTCTGAAGGTGGACAGTGGTGACTCCAATGAGCTCAAATCGAAGTGCTGCTGGGGTTACAATCTTTGAGGGCAGGATATATGTGTCGGGCGGCCACGATGGTTTGCAGATCTTCAACAGTGTGAGTCTGAGTTCTTTATGGGCTACTTCTTCCATCATTATTTAAAAAATAAACAAGGGCTGGAGAGAAAGCTTAGCAATTAAGGAGCTTTCCTGCAAAGCCTAATTTTCAAATCTCCAGGTCCCACATAGCCAGACACAAAAGTGATGCAAGCATGTAATGTCACACATGCACATGTGTCTCGAGTTCATTCACAGCAGCTGAAAGGCCCTGGCTGCGCCCATTCTCTCCTTATCTCTCTATGGCTCTTTTCTCTCTCTCTCTCTCTCTCTCTCTCTGACTCTCTCTAAAAAAAAAAAAGTTAATAAAAATTAAAAAATAAATAGGGTTGGAGAAATGGTTTAGCAGTTAAGGCATTTGCCTGCGAAGCCAAAGATTCCCAGTTCAATTCTCCAGGACCCACATGAGCCAGATGCACAAGGGGCACGTGCATCTGGAGTTCGTTTGCAATGGCTAGAGGCCCTGGTGTGCCCATTCTCTCTCTGTCTGCCTCTTTTCTCTCTCTCTCTCTCTCTCTCTCTCTCTCTGCTTGCAAATAAATAAATAATAATCAAAACATCAACCCTGCCACTGCTAAATAAAGCATCAACTAGTCATCTAGTGAAGTTCCTTCAGGCTGCATTCTCTGAACTGTTTAACTTCTGGAGAAAAATCAGTGTAAGCTGGGTATGGTGGTGCACGCAATTAATCCCAGTACTTGGGAGGCAGAGGTAGGGGGATTGCCGTGAGTTTGAGGCCACCCTAAGACTACATAGTGAATTCCAGGTCAGCCTGAACCAGAGTGAGACCCTACCTCAAAAAACAAAACAAAACAAAAAAAATCAGCTACACATGGGAAGAGTAGAGTGCAATCCCCCCTGCCTCTGGACATTCAGGTGTCCATGGAGCACTGCAAAAGGCCTTTAGAAATTCCTGATCAAAGTAATCTCAATTAAACTGGGTGTGGTGTCTCATGCCTATAATCCCAGCGCTCAGAAGCTGAGGTAGGATTGCTATGAGTTCAAGGCCAGCCTGGACTACATAGTTCAAGGTCTAGAGTAAAGAATTAATAATAATAAATAAATAATAGGGCTGGAGAGATGGTTTAGCTGGTTAAGGCACTTGCTTGTTAAGCACATGAGTCTGAAGTTCATTTGCAGTAGCTGAAGGCCCTGGAGTGCCCATTCTCTGTCTCTGTGGTGTACACACCTTCAATCCCAGCACTCGACAGGCAGTGGTAGGAGAATTTCCATGAGACTGAGGCCACCCTGAGACTGCATAGTGAGTACCAGGTCAGCCTGAGCTACAGCAAGACCCTACCTCAAAAAATTTTTTTCTTAAGGCTCAGAAGCCATGTCATAGTGGTTCCAGAATCTCGGTCAGTGCTGTGGTAGAAAGCGCTCTGGACAGTCCCAGGAAACCTCACTCTTGTACCAACTCTCATTACCAAGTAGCACTTCCTTGGGCAAATCCTCGCTTTGTTTTCTTGCATGTACCCAGAAAGTGTCAGCTTACATGATCTCTTGCTGATCCATCTAGGAGCAGGCACTGAGGAGATGCCATCCGAGCCACTGGCCCAGCTCATCAGCCCCAGGCCTCCCCCTGTCTTTCTCCATGTGGGCCTCTGTGCCTTGAAAGGTCACCCCATGACCCGGCTTTGACTCTGATTCTCCTGTCCCTGCTGCAGGTAGAACACTACAACCACCACACGGCCACCTGGCACCCAGCAGCCAGCATGCTCAACAAGCGCTGTCGACATGGTGCCGCCTCCCTGGGAAGCAAGATGTTTGTCTGTGGGGGCTACGATGGCTCTGGCTTCCTCAGCATCGCTGAGATGTACAGCTCTGTGGCAGACCAGTGGTGCCTAATAGTACCCATGCACACGCGCCGGAGTCGGGTCTCCCTCGTGGCCAGCTGTGGGCGCCTCTATGCAGTGGGGGGCTATGATGGACAGTCAAACCTAAGCTCAGTGGAGATGTATGACCCAGAGACGGACCGCTGGACATTTATGGCCCCCATGGCATGCCATGAGGGAGGGGTTGGTGTGGGCTGCATCCCTCTTCTCACCATCTAGGGAGAGGGTAGGAGGTGGTGGGCTAGGGATCTGGTATAAACATAGGCACTTCCTTCCAGGGGCAAGCCCTCTCAGGAGAGGGAGTGGCAGACCAGAAGATGGGGTAAAATGTGCGTTTGCCCGAGGTACGGTTTTTCCAGGTGCTTAAGTCCTCCCTCACTGTGCTGCCCTTGTGACCACAGGCCATCAAGATGCACAGCATGGGTCCCACAGCCAGTGAAACGGAAGTGCTTTGCTGGTCCAATGTACACAGGCTGCATCCAAGCTCGGCACCCACCTGCTGCAACACTGGCCCAGCTCCCACTAGCCTCAGCGCTGTGAGACACCCATTTGCAGAAGACCCTCCATCTGACTCCTCCTTGCCTGCATGTTCTGCAGCCATGCTGTGGCCAGTTTTTCAGGAGGAGGCTGCACGACCCAAGCCTGTTAGAAATTGTGGGGTAGAGCTGTGAGAGAAGACGCCTGGTGTTCTTTGTGCCTGTGACGGAGCAGCGACGGTGGTGCGCTGGGTGCACGCAAGCACGCTCCTCCTCTGTCTAGCACAGGCGCGGAGGGTTTTGTCCCTGCCTCCAGAAGTCCTCCCCATGTCTGATTTTAGAATTTCAATGAGGTCGTCTTCATCTTGTCCAGGAGAAACTGAAGGGTAAAAAGATGATTGAAAGAAACTGGTGGAAATATAAACAAGAAAACACTTGAAAGACACTGGGAAAAAATACTTTTTAAAAAAGTGAACTTTTTTTAAAAACAGGAAGAAAACATGAAAGGCACTAAAGCAAACAGATATTTCAGTGGAATACCATCAGGTATGAGAATGGAAGTTCCCACCCCCACATGTGGATCCCAGGGTCCTGAGGCCTTGTAAAGCAGTTGGGGTTCCCTCTGAGCCCCAGTGCGTCTGGAATCAGGGCATTCTCTACTGGTCCTGTAGCAAGGTGCTCATGGGGTTTGTCTTTACACCCACCATCAGAGGACATTTTTAATCAGAGGCTTAATGAGTTGGCTGAGTTCCTGCCACTCTTCTACACGGGAGCTCCCGGTCATCGCTGGAGACTCCAGAAGCTGCCGCGTGATTACCTCCCACTGCCACCATGGCGCTCATTCAAATCCCCCACTCCCATTGACATTCCTTCCTTTTTGACCAGCAGGAAACAGCGTATCTGGCCATTCTCACTTGCCCATCTGTCATCCTTAGATAATGTTCCTCATTGCGATACTGTTGGGACACATTGACCATTTGAACCTCTAGGACCTAACCAGGGGCTTGCTCCCACCAACCATGGGCTAGCTTGGTCTGCTGACCTTGTCTGCTCTACCATTCCACTGCTCCTTCCTCTCGCCAATCCCAGGGGTCTGGCTTCCTCCAGTCCTTGGCAGAACAACCAGCAAGGTGGACCTTTATATTCAAGCAAAGCTGGCTTTATGATATAAAGAACTAAAGACTTTAAAAAAAAGTCTTGCTGCTGCAAAGAACAGATTTTATATTTCTTCCTCTAAACCTTGGCACATGACCTCATGAAGAGACTCCACGCTCCATCCTCCTCCCTGGATGGGACCTTTAATGTAGCACAGAAGGACCAAAAAGGAGGACGTTTTTCTATCACCAGTGCACTGGGCGGTGGGGCTGACCTTCAACTGCTGCTGCCAAAATCTGGTTTTCTAAACTTCTTCCAGGAGAAAAGAAAAGGATGTAATTCCTTTTCTCTCCAAACTGGGTCTTAGGGTCCCACTCTGCACCTGATTGGTTTCTTGTCCTTTGCTGCCTGCCTGCAGTGGCCTGGAAACCTGTTCAGAAAGGCACAATGTGAAGCCTGGGGTGTCCCCCACCCACCCACCCTAGGACCATCAGGTTTACCCGTGTGTGCAATTGCCATGGATTCAGAGGGAAGGACCTCTGTTACCTGCAACTTAGGAGCTGGGCCTCTGCTACAAGCACTTGAAAATGATGTTTTTATGTTAGAAGACGCCGCAGTTTAATAACTGATAGAGTTGATGCTCCTGGTAGAGCTGCAGCTTTTCCCATCCCTCCTCCGTTGCCCACAGAGGTGGGGTAGGGAGGAGGTTGGGGAGTGGTCGCTTCCCGTTAAGAGGAGTGTATTAGTGCTCATCTATTCCTGTGAGTCCCTTTCTTTTGTGAATGTACAGCAGCAGCACTGCCCAGCCTGGATTGTGAAGGCGTCGGGAATCAGTCAGTGGGCTCCTGAAGTGCCCTTTCCGGGTCCCCTCTTGGTTCGCAGGTTTCGCCATTGGGGAGTGACTTGTCATCGTCCCCTGATCTGCTGCTCTTGTAGTGACCTTCCCGAGCCCATTCCCACCTCCCAAGTGTAGGAGTTGTGCTGTGCACCTAAGGACAGTGTTTCCAAGTAAAGTCAAGCCAGTGTTCTGATCTGGGCTCTGAACACAATGGAACCAACACCAACATTTCCATACTCGCCCAGTCGGAGGGCAAATGGCTGGTCTGGCTCTTCAGTGCTGGAGTGTTTCCAGTAGGATCATGAAAAGGAATATTGCAGAAAGAATTTAACAAGGAGGTAGGTCAGACACGCTCGGTGGGCCATAGGTCTGGTCAGTGTCCGAGCAGAGGCCTGGTGTTCACTGCCCTTGCGTCTTTCACGTTCTTGCGAGGCATATGGAGCCTTCCTTTCTGGGATTCAGCTGAGATCATAGCCAGAGGAGAGCTGAAGACCAGCCTCTTGACTAAGCCACAAAGATTAAACTAAGTAGGAATTCCGACCCTCCCCCCACCCACAATTTGTTTCACAGAAAATCATTTATTTATAGAACGCATGTCTTTTGTGTTAAGAAACCAAAGAGAAATAAAGAAAACACTCCTAACTTTCTTGCCCTGTTCTATTTGTTTATTTACTGTTTGGTTGATTTTTCAAGGTAGGGTCTCACTCTAGCCCAGGCTGACCTGGAATTCACTCTATAGTCTCAGGGTGGCCTCAAATTCATGGCGGTCCTCCTACCTCTGCCTCCCAAATGCTGGGATTAAAGGCATATGCCACCACGTCCAGCTTTATTTATTTATTTTCTATTTTTCAAGGTAGGGTCTCACTCTAGCTCAGGCTGACCTGGAATTCCCTATGTAGTCTCAGGTTGGTCTTGAACTCATGGCAATCCTCCTACCTCTACCTCCCAAGTGCTGGGATTAAAGGTATGCACTATCACACCTGGGTATTTACTTTTTTGATTTGAGAGAGAATTGGCACACTAGGGCCTCCAGCCACTGCAGTCAGAACTCCAGACACATGTGCTACCTTATGCATATGCATGACCTTGTGCATGTGTCATCTTGTGCATCTGGCTTACGTGGGATCTGGGAAGCTGAACATGGCTCCTTAGGCTTCACAGGCAAATGCCTTAACTGCTAAGACATCTCTCCAGCCCTTCGATTTTATTTTTAAATTATTGGAAGTAGGAGCCAGGCATGGTAGTGCACGCCTTTAATCCCAGCACTTGGGAGGCAGAGGTAGTAGGATCGCCATGAGTTCAAGGCCACCCTGAGACTACATAGTGAATTCCAGGTCAGCCTAAGCCAGAGTGAGACCCTACTCGAAAAAAAAATATATATATATATTGGAAGTAGGGCTAGAGAGATGGCATAGTGGTTAAAGTGCTTGCCTACAAAGTCAAGGGACCCAAGTTCAATTCTTCAGGACCCTTGTAAGCCAGATGCACAAGGTGGCACATATCTAAAGTTGGTTTGTAGTAGCTGGAGGCCCTGGTGCGCCCATTCTCTATCTGCTTCTTACTCTTTCTCTCTCTTAAGTAGATAAATAAAAATAAAATATTTTAGAGCCAAACATGGTGGCACACTCATTTAATCCTAGCACTCAGAAGGCAGAGGTAGGATCACCGTGAGTTTGAGGCCACCCTGAGACTACATAGTGAATTCCAGGTCTGCCTGGGCTAAAACAAGACCCTACCTCGAAAAACAAAAAAAAAAAAAAAAAAAAAGGCTGGAGAGATGGCTTATTGGTTAAAGCATTTGCCTGCAAAGCAAAATGATCCCCATTTGACTCTTCAGGACCCACGTAAGCCAGATGCACAAGGGGGCGCATGCATCTGGAGTTCCTTTGCAGTGGCTGGAGGCCCTGGCATGCCCATTCTCTCTCACTTTCTGCCTCTTTCTGTTTCTCAAATAAATAAATAATAAACATTTTTTTAAAAAAAGAAAATACAAAAGAATTAAAAATTAGAATATTTTTAAATATTGGAAGTAAATTGGACAGGTGTAGTGGCACACGCCTCTAATCCCAGCACTCTAGAGGCAGAGGTAGGAGGATCTCTGTTAGTCTGGGGTCAGCCTGGGTTAAAACAAAACCTTATCTTGAAAAACCAGAAAAGGGGGGGGGCTGGAGGGATGGCTTAGCGGTTAAGGCACTTGCCTGCAAAGCCAAAGGACCTAGGTTCAATTCCCCAGGACCCACTTAAGCCAGATACACAAGGTGACACATGTTTCTGGAGTTCGTTTGCAGTGGCTGAAGGCCCTAGTATGTTCATTCTCTATCTTCCTCTCTTTCTCTCTCTGCTTCTTTCTCTGTCTCTCAAATAAGTAAATAAAATTTTTTTTAAGTCACTAGAGGGCTGGAGAGATGGTTCAGAAGTTAAAGGCACTTGCTGGCAAAGCTTTACCTGAGCATGGTAGTTCATACCTTTAATCCCAGCACTTGGGAGGCTGAGGTAGGAGGAACAGCATGAGGTCAAGGCCAGCCTGGAGCTTGAGCTACTGTGAGTTCCAGACCCATCTAGGCTGGAGTGAAACCCACAAAGTTCCTAGAGGGTTTTAAAAAAATATTTTATTTATTTATTTATTTTTGAGAGAGAGTGACAGAGAGAGAGAATGGATATGCCAGGGCTTTTAGCCACTACAAACGAACTCCAGATGCATGCGCCACCATGTGCATCTGGCTTACGTGGGTCCTGGAGAGTCGAACGGGGATCCTTTGGCTTTGCAGGCAAATGCCTTAACCGCTAAGCCATCTCTCCAGGCCCTTTTTTTTTTTTTTTTAGGGCAGGGTCTCACTCTTAAGCCCATGCTGCTGACCTGGAACTCACTCTGTAGTTCTAGGCTGGCCTCTAACTCACAATGATCCTCCTACCTTTGCCTCTTCAGTGTTGGGATTAAAGGTGTGCACCACCACACATTAGCCAAAACTAGAGGTTTGTTTGTTTGTTTGTCTGTCTGTCTGTTTGTTTGTTTGTTTGTTTGTTTGTTTGTTTGTTTGTTTGTTTGAGAGAGGGAGGGAGGGAGAAGGAGAGAGAGAGAGAGAGAGAGAATGAGCACAACAGAGCCTCTAGCCACTGAAAATGAACTCCAGATGCATGAGCCACCTTGTGCATCTGGCTTATGTGGGTCCTGGGGAATTGAGCCTGGGTCCTTTGGCTTTGCAGGCAAGTGCCTTAACCATTAAGTCATCTCTGCAGCCCCAGAGGGTTTTCAAACTACAAATTCACTTCAGACTTCCACCCCAGAGCTGGCTTCCTCATGCCTGGGCTATGTCTCAGCACTCTGGGGCCAGCCTGTTTGCTTGACGGTGATTGGCTCACGGGTAAGTGAAAACTGCACTCCCACCTTCACTCCCCAAACACATACATTCCAGAACTGTCTCTATAAGGTTGCATCCCCATGACTGTGGTTGTGGAAGTTGGGAAACTTCAGTCACGCTTTTCCAAGCATGTGCCTTAAGCCCTAAGTTTGATGCACCAAACCATACAAACACACCTTGCAAATGCCAGTTTATGGTCTGCTCATCCATTGGGTATATCTTAACGTACTTATACTGGGTATTGAACCTAGGGACTTGTGCATATTACCACTGTGCCACATCTCCAGCCATTTTTGTTGGTGGTAGGGTGGTGGTGGGTTTCTTTCTCTCTCTCTTTCTTTATTATTATTATTTATTATTATTATTATTATTATTATTATTATTAATTATTATTATTTGAGACAGGGTCTTACACTGTAGCCCAGACTAGCCTGGAACTTGTAGCAGTCTTTCTGCTGTAGCCTTCCCAATGCTAGTATTACAGATGTAAGCCACCATGCCCAAGGCTAGGGATTCATTCTGGACCCAGACAAAAAGGTCTGCTGAGACCAGATTGGATTGCAAGAGTGGGGAACCAAGAGTGACACTGAGGTTCTGGGGTAGAGAAAGTCGCTAGCAGCTGCCTGGGGGTGACTTCAGGAACACACCCACAGGCAGTTGTCTATGAGGTGCTCCAATATGCAGGTGAGAATCCAAGATGTTCTGACTAGAGCTTTGTGGGAAAGCTGAGGGTCTGAAGGAACTAAAAGCAGCTGAGCTGGCAGGGGACGGACTGCTCTGCCCTCCTGGGCTCCCCTGCCACCGTCTTCAGTGCCTCTCCATAGTCTCTTCCCTGACCTTCCAGCTCCCACCCAGAACCTGCCTCATTAGTCTTCTTACCCCAAGTTCAGCCAGTCTGGCCTCACTATTCATTCAGTCACATTCATCTCAGAAGCATTTTATTGAGCCCTTCCTGTAGATCTGGGATGGTGTGACACCACCTCTAATCCCTAGCAAGGTGTCTGGCATATGTAAAGGTGCATTTGGTTATCACAGTCACTGGGCTGGAAGCAGGGGCACTCAGGGTCTTGCCCAAGAGGAACTGCCCTCTCATGATGCCAGAGCTCTTCGTTGGGAAATTCATGAGCCACCTGCAGGAGGCCCAGCTGTAACAGTGCTATCTGGCTAAGGACACCGTGTCATGGCAATGTGTTTTGAGGATTGTGAGTGAACTGAATGAGGGAAGGACCCCTTTGCTCTGGCAGATCAGGGAAGCTTCCTGCAGGAGAGGGGCTTTTGAGCTGAGCCTTGAGGGACAGACAGGATGGGGCATGGAGTCCACGCATAGGAAAGCGGGTGTGCAAAGGCTGGGGCTCTTGCACAAGTTGGAGGCTGTTTTAAAAGGGGGCATCCCTGGACCATGCAGGAAAGGAAATGCTGAAGGAGATGTGGAAGAGGTCATGGCACACAGACACGACCTCCTCTCCCTTCTCCAACCCTAGAAATTACGCAGGATGTTGCTGATAATGTCGTACTTGGCATTCTCGTAAATGTTCCTGATCGCAGGGGGCAGCTGGGTGCTTTCAGCCTTCAGTGGGGGATCGGCCTCAGGGGAGTCAGCGACAGAGCTCATCTGAGAGATCAGCAGAAGACATGCTTGTCAATCGCTACCTTAAGTCAACCAACTACTTTCCTGCTTGGCCTGTGGCCCTAGACGAGCCCAGAGCCTTCAGGAACACACCAGCCTAGCACCCATTCCCTGGACGGAGGTACACTGCATTAGGCGCAGGTGGATTTCCAAGGGCCATCTTGGGGCCCAAAGCACAGGACCAATGTTCCAAAGCAGAGTTCCTTCCCCTCGGGGCTCCCCCACTCCACCATGGCCTCTCCTCCGCTCTCCTCATCAACAGAGAGGGTTTATTCCCTATTGACCGGCTGCACACCGCGTTCCTATGGACAATTGGCTAAGTAGGGTTTATCATCCCTGGTAGCACGTGCTACCTTAGGGGCACCACAGGTAGCTGCTCTTGTTGGGAGGGCGCAGGAGTGAGGGGACTGGTGGGGTTCTTAGGAGTCAGGTGCAGCAGGAAGGAGGCGCCCCGGGATGTGGTCTTCGCAGGGGCGACTCTGGCTCCACTCACCTGGGAGTCGCCAGCACAGATCCTGTCGCAGGTCAAGGTCAGGATGCGCAAAGGTCGCCGTGTAAAGAATTCACCGGTACAGGTTCGCTCCTCCTGCAGGGGTGTAGGACGGGAGCTGGAAACTTCTGGTCACCGTCCCCGAGAGCATGGGGAGGGGGATGCTGCCCGATTTCCCCAGAGGAGACCAAGTAGCACCTGGGGTCCCTCAGGGAAGCTCAATCTGTCATAAAACTAGCCAGAGCCAGGAACCAGAAGCAAGTCACCAGCATGGACCTGGGCAGAGCAGATGTACACCCATTAAAATAAAAAACTTTGAAGCCGGGCGTGGTGGCACACGCCTTTAATCCCAGCTCTCGGGAGGCAGAGGTAAAAGGACTGCCGTGAGTTCAAGGCCACCCTGAGACTACATAGTGAATTCCAGGTCAGCCTTGGCTAGAGCGAGATATTACCTCCAAAAACCAAAAAGAAAAATCTAAACCAGAGAGTAGTGAGAAATTGCAGTAAGGGAAATCCTGACTTTGGAAAAGGCTTCTGCATTCAAACCTCTGGTAAGGCAGCTTCTCCACCAGGGCTGGGGGTGGGAGATGAAGAAGACTCACCCCGCCCTCACGGAAGTCACAATTTTGGGGTTGTCTCTCCCGAGTGGAAATGCATACTGTTTCTTTAATCCGCAAATTGAGTGGGATCCTAGTGGTGGAATTCTAAAGAAGAACAGAAAACTCTCAATCATGTCGATTCTACAGATGAGGGAACAAAGACATAGATAGGCTAAGGTTACACTCTCTGCAAGGTCTATACTTTCACCTTTTAAAAACATATTTTAGGGTCTGGGCATGGTGGTGCATGCCTTTAGTCCCAGCACTCAGGAGATAGAGGTAGGAGAATCACCGTGAGTTCAAGGCCACCCTAAGACTACATAGTGAATTTTGGGTCAGCCTGGGCTAGAGTGAGACCCTACCTCAAAAAAACAAACAAACAAACAAAAGGGCTAGAGAGATGGCTTAGCAGTTAAGGCTTATGCCTGCAAAGCCTAAGGATCCCGGTTTGATTCTCCAGGTCCCACATAAGCCAGATGCACAAGGGGTGCATGCGTCTGGAGTTCGTTTGCAATGGCTGGAGGCCCTGGTATGCCCATTCTCACTCTATCTCTCCCTCTCTCTCTGTCTCTAATAAATAATAAATAAAAATGAATCTTTAAAAAAAGATTTTTTTTAAAGGTGGGAGAAACAGATGACCCTGCTGTTTTTGCTCTTCAATATTCACATTCCTGACATAGGCACCAGAAGACAGGATGAAATTACAATTTTCTTCAAGTAAAAGAAACGTTTTTCTTTTTGAGACAAGTTCTCATCTGTAGCCCAGGCTGGCTTCCAACTTGCTAAATACCTGAAGATGACCTTAATCTTGTGCTAGGATTACAGGTGTGCACTACCACACCTAGTTTTACAGGGAACTGGAGATTGAACCCAGGGCTTCATGCATGCTAGATAATTAATCAACTAAGCTACAGCTACAGCCCCCAGATAAGAGAAAAACATTATAATTAAAAACAATAGCCAGGCCGGGCATGGTGGTGCACGCCTTTAATCCCAGCACTCGGAAGGGAGGATTGTCAAGAGTTCAAGGCCACCCTGAGACTCCATACTGAATTTCAGATCAGCCTGAGCTGACCCTACCTCAGAAAGCAAACAAACAAAAAAAAAGCTAGGCATGGTGGGCTAGAGTGAGACCCTAGTTCACAAACAAAACCAAAACGAACAAAAAAATAGCTAATGTGAACTAATCACTTTGTGCCTCTTTCAGGCATCCTGTCCTGCCTGCCACCCTCACCTGTGTAAAGCAACCAGTGGTACCTGCTTCGGCACTGCCTGCTTCCCAGGCCAGGGCCACAGACACTCACCGTCCTAGATGGTGGGGTGGCTTCCAGCAGGCGGAATAAGGGCTTTCCCTGCTGCCCATCATTGTAGAACTTCAAGGCCTGGGCAACAATATCCTCATATCTCAGTTGGCGACGGGCCTCACAGGACACCACTGCCAGACCCAACACCAATACAAACGCCTTCCACAGCTCAGCCATTGTCTCCTTTCTTACCCACTGCCACTCTCAGCCCTTTTATTTGGTCCTGCTTAAGCTGCCTTGCCCAAGAACTGCTGTGACATAAAGGGCTGAAATGGGCCTGCTGCTTTACCTGGCTAGAAACCAAGTGTTGGTCAATGTTACAAAACACTGTTGGCCAAGAAGAGCAAGTAGGTTTGGGCAATGGACCAGGACCTAGGAGTGATAGGAGAACCCTGAGCTGGGAGCAGGACACTTGTGGGCGCGCCAGGCATGCTACTTCACTCTGGCCTCAGTGTCCCCATTGACCTCCCCCAGTTCTACCAGTCCCAGATGCTGCTGTCTCGTCCTGGCATTTTGCTTTGATTTCAAAACCAAACTGCCCAGGGTCCACGGAGTCTGCGGGTGAGTTCATCAGCCAGGCCCACAAACAGATGATCGAATCTGATATTCAGGATGACATGCACAGTATTGCCTACATTTTTTTTTTTTTTTTTTTTTTTTTTTTTTTGGTTTTTCGAGGTAGGGTCTCACTCTGGCCCAGGCTGACCTGGAATTAACTATGTAGTCTCAGGGTGGCCTTGAACTCACGGCGATCCTCCTACCTCTGCCTCCCAAGTGCTGGGATTAAAGGCGTGCGCCACCACGCCCGGCGCCTACATTTTTTTAAATTAGTCAACTTTAACTTTTTTTCTAATTCTTATTTATTTATTCGAGTAAGAGAGAGACTGGGCATGCCGGGGCCTCTAGCCACTACAAATGAACTCCAGATGCATGCGCCACCTTGTGCACCTGGCTTACTTGGGTACTGGGGAATCAAACCTGGGTCCTTGGGCTCTGCAGGCAAATGTCTTAACTGCTAAGCCATCTCTTCAGTCCAACTTTTAAAATTTTGAGTGCCCATCACTTCTTAGCCTTTTGGCTAAGATCAAATATAAACTCTGGTCGGGCATGGTGGCACACGCCTTTAATCCCAGCACTCAGGAGGCAGAGGTAGGAAGATCACTGTGAGTTTGAGGCCACCCTGAGACTACATAGTGAATTCCAGGTCAGCCTGAGCTAGTGTGAGACCCTACCTCAAAAAATAAAAAAACCAAAAAAAAAATAATAATTGGGGGCTGGAGAGATGGATTAGCAGTTAAGGCATTTGTCTGTGAAGCCTAAGGACCTAGGTTCAATTCCCCAATATCTATATAAGCCAGATGCACAAGATGGCACATGTGTCTGGAGTTCATGTGCAGTGGCTACAGGCCCTGGCATGCCCATTCTCTTTCTCATCTGCCCCTCTCTCTCCCACTCTGTCTCTCAAATAGAAACCAAGCATGGTGGTACATGTCTTTAATCCCAGCACTCAGGGGACAGAGGTAGGAGGATCACTGTGAGTTTAAGGCTACCCTGAGATTACATAGTGAATTCCAGGACAGCCTGGTCTAGAGTGAAACCCTACCTCGAACAAAACCAAAAAAAAAAAAAAAAAAAAAAGGAAAAAGGCTGGGCATGGTGGCGCACGCCTTTAATCCCAGCACTCAGGAGGCAGAGGTAGGAGGATCACCATGAGTTTGGGGCCACCCTCAGACTACATAGTGATTTCCACGTCAGCCTGGGCTAGAGTGAGACCCTACCTCGAAAAAAAAAAAGGAAAAAGAAGAAGAAAAAGGCGGTGGGGACGAACATGCGTGTGCGAGGAGCTGAGCAGCTGCTGCCCACCATGCTCAAGGCGGCCACTAAGAAGGACTGAGCTACCTCTGTCCCTAAATAAACCCTTGTCCTCCGCCAAAAAAAAGGCCTTTAATCCGAGTGTGGTGTTGCACAGCTTTAATCCCAGCACTCAGGAGATTGAGGTATAGGATCACCATGAGTTCCAGGTCAGCCTGGAATAGAATAAGACCCGACCCCTTCTCCCCCCCCAAATTTAAAAGCACCTTTTACTGCTGAACCATCTCTCCAGCCCCAAATGTAGCCCAGGCTGGCCTCAAACTCTGGATCTTCTTGACTGGGCCTCCTGAAATGGAGCATTGGGATTATAGGCATGTGCCACTATGCTAGGCTTTGAACTGGTTGTTTCATTGTGGCTTTTATTTATATTTTCCTAACGACTGATAATTTTTAGTATCTTCTTACGTGCTTGTGTATCTGTATGTCTTCTTGGAAGAAATGTCCATCTAAGTCCTTTTCAGTTTCTTTTTCTTTTAAGAGAATGGGTGTTCCAGGGCCTCCAGCCACTGCAAAAAATAATAATAATAATCTCCAGACACATGCACCACCTTGTGCAACTGGCTTACATGGGTACTGGGGACTCAAACCTGAGTTCTTAGGTTTATGGGCAAACACCTTAGTCACTAGGCCATCTCTCCAGCCCTCTTTTTTCTTTTCTTTTACTTTTTAAAGTTTTTATTTATTTATTTATTTTGGTTTTTCAAGGTAGGATCTTACTCTAGCCCAAGCTGACCTAGAATTCACTATGTAGTCTCAGGGTGGCCTTGAACTCAAGACTCCACCAGCATGTGAGAGAACCCTGGGTTCTGGGGCTGGGATGGCAGCTGGAAGGGGCAGGGAGCAGGAAGTGGGCTCCTACCTCCAGGGAAAAGTCCTTCAGTGGTGGTAGGCAAAATATCACATCCAGCAGTCATCCCACTCCATAATTATGTCTGTCCACCTACTTGACACATAGCGAGCATGACAGGCTGTAGTTGTCTCTTCCTGAATATCCCTGTGGCTCTTTGAAGATGATGGTTAAGGCAAAACAAGATTTCACAAGGGGGCTGGAGAGATGGCTTAGCAGTTAAGGCACTTGTCTGCAAAGGCAAAAGATCCAGGTTCAATTCCCCAGGACCCATGTAAGCCAGATGCACAAAGTTGCACATGAGTCTGAACTTCATTTGCAGTGGCTGAAAACCCTGACGTACCCAATCTCTCTCTCTCTCTCTCTCAATCTATCTATATAGATTAAATACATATATATATATAAAGTATTGATCTGTTGTAAGTAAAAGTTTAAAAAAAGACTGTTTTAAAAGATTTCACAACAGTTGGCCCATTGTTAAGAAAGGACTCCCTCCCTCCGCCGCCTGTGGGTCCTTGTGTAAGCCCCTTGTCATCTCAGGCCTCAGCTTCCCATTGCTGTAATGGGTGGTCAGGAGGTGGGTACAGATTTCAGAACCTTTGCCCAAATGACCGGAGCAAGTTGGTAAGATGGAGAAAGTGGCTGTGACCACATTGGTTCCATGGGGACACCCACCTGATGTTTTAAGCCAGCACTGTAAGTATAAGTTGCTCCACTACCCACAGGCATAGAAACCCTTGGTTGCATTTATTTTATTTTATTTTATTTTATTTTATTTTATTTAATTAATTAATTAATTTATTTATTTTATTTTGGTTTTTTGAGGTAGAGTGTCACTGTAGCTCAGGCTGACCTGGAATTCACTCTGTAGTCTCAGGGTGGCCTTGAACTCACAGAGGCGATCCTCCTACCTCTGCCTCCCAAGTGCTGGGATTAAAGGCGTGCACCACCACACCTGACCTACTTCTTTAATTTTTTTTGGGGGCTATTGTTTTATTTTGTTGTTGTTTTCAAGGCAAGATCTCACAGTAGCCCAGATTGACCTAAAACTCACTCTAGTCCCAAATTGGCCTTGAACTCAAAGCAATCCTCCTACTTCAGCTTCCTGGGTGCTGGAATTAAAGGTGTGTACTACCAACACCCAGCTATTTTTTGGTTTTTTTGGAAGCAGGATCTCAGTCTATCCCAGGATGGCCTTGAACTCACAATGATCTTCCTACCTCAGTATCCTGAGTGCTGGGATTAAAGATCCATGCCCAACCTATTTTTTATTGTTTTTAAAAAATATTTATTTATTTATTTATTTATTTATTTATTTATTTATTTATTTATTTATTTATTTTGTGGTTTTTCAAGGTAGGGTCTCACTCTAACTCAGGCTGACCTGGAATTCACTATGTATTCTCAGGCTGGCCTTGAACTGACTTTGATCCTCCCACCTCTGCCTCCTGAATGCTGGGATTAGAGGCATGTGCCACCACGCCTGGCTTTTTTTTTTTTTTTTTTTTTTTTTTTAATTAGAAACAGAGAGAGAAAGAGTGAGAATGGATGTGGCAGGGCCTCCAGCCACTGCAAATGAACTCCAGACACATGTTCCATCACGTGCATCTGGTTTACATGGGTCCTGGAGAATTGAAACTGAGTCCTTAGGACTAGCAGGCAAATGCCTTAATTGCTAAGCCATCTCTCCAGACCCCTTTTTATTCTTTATTAAGGAATGTATTTGGTTAAGCCCCACCCCCTCCTCTGCCCCATTTCCCTGCCTCATACCTGCTTTCTCCATCCCACCTTTTACCAAAAAAAATAAAAATAAAAATAAAAAAAGTTATTATTGTTCTCTCTAATCTGGAATTCACTAGTCTCAGGGTGGCCTCAAACTCTCGGCTGTCCTCCTACCTCTGCCTCCCAAGTGATGGGATTAAAGGTGTGTGCCACTACACCCAGCTTAAAAAATTATCTCATTTGCAAGCAGAGAAAGAGAGAATGGGTGCAGCAGGGCCTCTAGCCACTCCAAATGCACTCCAAATGCATGTGCCACTGTGTGCATCTGGCTTTTTGTGTCTACTGGGGTTGTTAGACATTGCAGGCAAGAGCTTTAACTCCTGAGCCCTTATCTCCAGCCCCACCCTCCCACCTTTGGACTTTTATACAACTTTAGATCTATTTCTCTAGCCTTTTCTTTTAAAAAATATTTTTATTTATTTAGAGACAGAGAGAGGGAGAGAGAATGGGCGCGCCAGGGCCTCTAGCCACTGTAAATGAACTCCAGATGCATGTGCCACCATGTGCATCTGGCTTTACGTGGGACCTGGAGAATCGAACCAGGGTCCTTAGGCTTCACAGGCATGCACCTTAACCACTAAGCAATCTCTCCAGCCGTCTAGCCTTTTCTCTTGAAGCCTCTACTTTTTCCCACTCTCGTGAGATCCTTTCTAGTTTCCTGGCATCTGAATGCTCTCTCTCTCTCTCTCCCATGACAGCACACATATATAAAGGTTCTAAGCTAGGGTCTGTGTGTGAGAGTGAACATGCATGAACCATTTGTCTTTCTGTACCCGGGGTTACTTCACTTCATATAACATTTTCCAGTTCCATTCATTTTCCAGCAAATTTCATCTTTCTTTATGGCTGAATAGAATTCCATTGTACAGATGTACCCCATTTTTACTAGCCATTCATTCATCAGTTGGTAGACATCTAGGCTGATTCTATTTCCTTGTTATTGTGAAGACAGCAGTAATAAGCATTGATGGGTAAATATCACTGTAGTAAGGCACAGAGTCCTTTGGGTGTGTGCTCAAGTAACTGGTTCATATAGTAGATCAGTGGAACAAATGGAAGGGTTTTTTTTTTGTTGTTGTTGTTGTTTTTTTTTTTTGTTTTCAAGGTAGGGTCTTCACTGTAGCCCAGACTGACTTGGAATTCACTATACACAATCTCAGGGTGGCCTTGAACTCACGGTGATCCTCCCACCAATCCCTCCCAAGTGCTGGGACTAAAGGCATGCACCACCACACTGGGCTTAAATGGAAGATATTAACATTAACTTGTGAAGCTATAGTTACCTGATTCTTTTTTTTTTTTTTTTTTTTTTTTGACAAAAAAGGGTCTCACTCTGGACAGGCTGACCTGGAATTCAAATGTATTCTCAGGGTGGAACGGTGATCCTCCACCTCTGTGGAGTGCTATCGCCACCACGCCCGGCCTAATATATTTGAAAAGACAGCCTTTTAACAAATGATCCTGGAAACAGTGGATATCTTTTTCTAATATATTTGAGAGAGGCAGAGAGAGAGAGAGAGAGAGAGAATGGGCTCACCAGCAGCCTCTCAACGCTGTGAACGAACCCCAGATGTGTGTACCACCTTGTGGGCAAGTGCGACTTTGTGCACTTGTGTCACTATGTCTGGCTAAACGTGGGACCTGGACATCAAAGGGGCGTTCTTAGGCTTAGCAGGCAGGCACCTTAACCACTAAGTCATCTCTCCAGCCCCCTTTTCTAATATTTTATTGTTGTTTTGTTTTTGTTTTTTCGAGGTAGGGTCTTGCTTTAGCCCAGGCTGACCTGGGATTCACTCTGTAGCCTCGGGGTGGCCTTGAACTCACAGCGATCCTCCTACCTCTGCCTCTCAAGTGCTGGGATTAAAGGTGCGCACCACCACGCCCAGCTTAATTTATTTTTACTTATTTTTATTTTTTTGATTTTTCAAGGTAGGGTCTCACTCTAACCCAGACTGACCTGGATAAAATTCACTATGTAGTCTCAGGGTGGCTCGTGGTGATCCTCCTACCTCTGCCTCTCAAGTGCTGGGATTAAAGGCGTGCGCCACCACACCTGGCTATATTTTTTTTTTATTATTTATTTGCAAGGAGAGAGAGAGATAATGGGTGTGGGTGTGCCAAGGCCTCTTGCCACTGCAAATGAACTCCAGCTGCATGTGTCACTTTGTCCATCTGGCCTTCTGTACATCTCTAGTCCCAGATAAGAACTTTCTGAGCAGGACTCTGGTCACCCAGAAAACAAGGTCAACAGATAAGGTCATTCATAAATGTGACCTCATGAAATTCAAAAAGCGTCTGAAGCCAAGTGTGGTGGCACACACCTTTAAATCCCAGCACTCGAGAGGCAGAAGTAGGAGGATCACTGTGAATTCCAGGCCACCCTGAGACTACATAGTGAATTCCAGGTCAGCCTGGGCCAGAGTGAGACCTTATCTCAAAAAACCAAAATTATAATAAATAAATAAATAAATAAATAAATAAATAAATAAATAAATAAGCTTCTGAGCTGGGTGTGGTGGCACATGCCTTTAATCCTAGCACTTGGGAGGCAGAGGTAGGAGCATTGCCATGAGCTCTAGGCCACCCTGAGACTACAGAGTGAATTCCAAGTCAGCCTGGGACAAAAGCGAGACCCTACCTTGAAAACAACAACAACAACAAAAAGCTCGGTACAGCAAAGGAGGTAGTTAACTGAGGAAAGGGCAGCCTACAGAATGGGAGAAAATCTGCCAGCTATACATCCAACAGAGGATAAATATCTAGAATGTACAAAGATTTTTAAACAAATACATAGCACCAAAACAAATAACTCAATCAAAAAATGGAGCCAGGGGTGATGGCACATGCCTTTAAACCCAGCACTCAGGAGGCAGAGGTAGGAGGATCACCATGAGTTGGAGGCTATCTGAGACTACATAGTGAATTCCAAGTCGGCCTGGGCTAGAGCGAGACCCTACCTCAAAAACAAAAACAAAAACAAAAACAAAAACAGAGGGGCTGGAGAGATTGCTCAGTGGTTAAGGTGATTGCCTGCAAAGCCTAACAACCCAGGTTCGACTCCCCAATAACCACATGAAGCCAGATGCACAAAATAGTACATGCATCTGGAGTTTGCAATGGCTAGAGGTCCTGGCATGCTCATTCTCTTTCCTCCCTTTCTTTCTTTCTTTCTTTCTTTCTTTCTTTCTTTCTTTCTTTCTTTCTTTCTTTCCTTCTTTCCTTCTCTCTTTCTCTCTCTCTTTCTTTCTTTTTTATTTGTTTTTCGAGGTAGGGTCTTGCTCTAGCCCAGGCCAACCTGGAATTCACTATGTAGTTTCAGGGTGGCCTCAAACTCATAGCAATCCTCCTACCTCTGCCTCCCGAGTGCTGGGATTAAAGGCATGCGCCACCACGCCTGGCTTTCTCTTTCTTTCTGCTTGCAAATAATTTTTTTTTTTTTTTTTTTTTGGTTTTCCGAGGTAGGGTCTCACTCTAGCTCAGGCTGACCTGGAATTCACTATGTAGTCTCAGGGTGGCCTCGAACTCTCAGTGATCCTCCTACCTCTGCCTCCCGAGCGCTGGGATTAAAGGCGTGCGCCACCACGCCTGTTGCAAATAAATTTTTAAATTAAAAAAAAAAAAAAAGGGCTGGAAAGATGGCTTAGTGGTTAAGGCACTTGCCTGAGACGCCTAAGGATCCAGGTTCGATTCTCCAGGTCCCACATAAGCCAGATGCACAAGATAGTGCATGTATCTGGAGTTCATTTGCAGTGGCTGGAGGCCCTGGTGTGCCCATTCTTTTCTGGAAGGGGAGAAGTGCTGCATCTCTGAACAGCCTCTCCTTTGCTGCCCTGGAGGGGCGCTCCACCTCTTTCTGGGCAAGTGGAAGTGGTCCAAGAACCCAGCTGATGGCTGGGAGGGAAGGACTGCGATGTGGGTGCTCCTGGTATGGGTCTTCTCTGCCAGGTCAGACACCACAAGAGCTCCCTCTGCTCTTCTGCTTTCTCCCTTCTGTCAGTTACTTCATTGCCCTGGTCCTACTCCAGAGCTCATATGCAGTGATTCAGGATTCTCAGCCATGGGAGATGGCAGGAGAGCAACTTGTCCCATTTGGGGCGGGCTTGTCTATTCTTCCAGCACACACCTCTCTATGCTTAAGGACTAAACTCTTTCCAGGATGTGTAAACAGCCAGCAGAGGAACTTTGGGTCAAAGTGGTCAGCCTTGACAATTTGACTAGAAAATACCAGTTTTCCAAAGCAGTAGCATCCATTTACAAGCTCACTTGAATCAGATCAGTGTTCTGCCAGTCTCTATACTTACCAGCACTTGTTTTCTTGTTGTTTTTTTTAAAAACTATTTCTGTGGGACATGGTGGTACAACACCTTTAATCCCAGCACGTGGGAGGCAGAGATAGGAGGATTGCTGTGAGTTCCAGGCCAACCTGGGACTACAGAGTGAATTCCAAGTCAGCCTTGGTTAGAGTGAGACCCTACCTCAAAAAAAAAAAAAAACAACTGGGCTGAAGAGATGGCTTAGCGGTTAAGACGCTTGCTTACAAAGCCAAAGGAGCCAGGTTTGATTCCCCCAGGACCCATGTGAGCCAGATGCACAGGTGGCACATGCATTTGTAGTTTGTTTGCAATGGCTGGAGGCTTTGGCGTGTCCGTTCTCTTTGTCTCTCTTTCAAGTAAATAAATAAAAGTTAAAAATATTTTTAAAAACTAAAATTAATTAATTAATTAATTAAAAAAAGAAAATCGCTATTTAACAACATCAATCCTTGTGCAGACTCATCAATGGACATAAAAGCAGGTGCCCTTGAGAAGAGGGCAGATTAATCACATGGTTCCTTAAATTCTCCCCATGTGAGACTAACCAGTTACAAAGGAAGAAATAGGGCTGGAGGGCTGGCTTTGTAGTTAAGGTGCTTGCCTGGAAAGCCGAAAGACCTGGATTCAATTCCCCAGTACCCATGTAAGCCAGATGCACAAGGTGGTGCATGCGTCCAGAGTTCTTTGCTGTGGCTGGAGGCCCTGGTGTGCCCATTCTCTCTCTTTTGCTTTAACTCTCGTTTTGCCTCTCTATCTCAAAATATATATGTTTTTTTTTTTTTTTTTTTTTTTTTGGTTTTTTTGGCCCAGGCTGACCTGGAATTTACTATGTAGTCTCAGGGTGGCCTGAACTGGAATCCTCCTACCTCTGCCTAGTGCTGGGATTCAGGGTGGCCCGGCTAATAAAAATATATTTTAAAAAAAGACAAGAAAGGGCCGGGCGTGGTCCTCCTAATCCCAGCACTCGGGAGGCAGAGGTAGGAGGATGCTGGGAGTTCGAGGCCACCCTGAGACCATAGTAAATTCCAGGTCAGCCTAAGTGAGACCCTACCTCGAAAAAAAAAAAAAAAAAAAAAAAAGACAAGAAAGGGCTGGAGAGATGGCTAAGCAGTTAAGGCACTTGCCTGCAAAAGGACCTGGGTTCGATTCTCTAGGCCACACATAAATCAGATGCACAAGGTGGTGCATATGTCTGGAGTTCATCAGCAGCTGGAGGCCCTGGCATGCCCATTCTCTCTCTGTCTTTTTCATCTCTCTCAAATAAATAAAAACAAAATTTTTTTGGGTGGGGTGGTGTTTCTCTAGCTCAGGCTGACCTGGAAGTCATTGTATAGTTTAAGGCTGGCCTTGAACTCAAAGTGATCCTCTCTCTCTCTCTGCCTCTTGAGTGATGGGATTAAAGGTGTGCACCACCTCACCCAGCAAAAATAGTTTTTCTTTTAAAAAACAAGTAAGTATGCTGAGATTAAAGGTCTGCACCAACACATATTGCCTCCAACCCTTTTAAAAGCGATTTTCTAATTTTATCTTTCCATATACATCTATTATATGGATATTTTTGGTTTTTTTTTTTTTCAAGATATGGTCTTACTCTAGCCCAGGCTTACCTGGAAGTCACTTATGTAGTCGCAGGCTGGCCTTGAACCCACTCATGGTGATCCTCCTACCTCTGCCTCCCAAGTGTTGGGATTACAGGCACTAAAGACCCAAAGGATTGACACTACCTGCACACAACCTTCATAATAGGAGGAAAAGATGATGAATATAAAATAAAAGGGAGACTTAATTGGATGGGGAGGTGGTTTGATGGGGGGTGGATTTGAGAGGGGGTTCTATTGTCTATACTTATGGCAACTGTCAATATTTTTTTTTTATTTTTTATTTATTTATTTTTTTTAGTTTTTCAAGTTAGGGTCTCACTCTAGTCTCAGGCTGGCCTCGAACTCACAGCGATTCTCCTATCTTTGCCTCCTGAGTGCTCGGATTAACCATGCCTGACACATTTATTCATTTTGCTCTGGTCTTTTTAAAATATTTTATTTACATTTATTTATTTGACAGAGAGAGAGGGAGAGAAAAAAGAGAGAGAGAGAATGGGTGTGCCAGGGCCTCCAGCCACTGCAAACGAACTCCAGATGCGTGCGCCCCCTTGTGCATCTGGCTAATGTGGGTCCCTGGGGAATCGAATCTGGGTCCTTTGGCTTTGCAGGCAAATGCCTTAACCGCTAAGCCATCCCTCCAGCCCGTCTTTTTTTTTTTAATTTTATTTATGTTTATTTTAGAGAGAGAGAGAGAGAGAGAATGGGCGCGCCAGTTCCTCCAGCCACTGCAAACGAATTCTCCATGCGTGCACCCCTGTGCATCTGGCTTACGTCTTTTTTCCTCTGTACACTTAAGCGTTCATTCTCCATCTTCTCCCAAGAGGGCGCCTCTTTCTCTTAGGCGGGGTTCTGACAGGGCTGAATATGCCAGTCTCAGAGCAGTCATTTCTTTCTCCATGGCATCCCGCCAGCACGCTCCCCAGCACCTCCTCCAGGGCAGCCCACCTGTCACAGGACTACTACCCGCAACATCGGCCCTACTCTTCCTCCTCCCCCCGGCCCTTGGAAATATTTGGGATTACAAATTCCACAGCGAGGGCTGGACAGATGGCTTAGTGGTCAAAGCATTTGCCCGGTTCGATTCTCCAGGACCCACGTAAGCCAGATGTACAAGGTAGCACATGCATCTGGAGTTCGTTTGCAGTGGCTGGAGGCCCTGGCGCGCCCATTCTCTCTCGCGCTGCCTCTTTCTCTCTCATAAATAAATAAATAAATAAATAAATAAATAAATAAATAAATAAATAAATAAATAAATAAATAAATAAATAAATAAATAAATAAAATTTTCTGAGCGAGTTTCGTAATGCCACGCCCCCTGTGCCACACTGCAAACCGGCTTGGAGTCTTCAGACGAAGACTACAATTCCCAGAAGTCCTTTCGTAGTCCTTTGGTTTTTTTTTTTTTTTTTTTGGAGGGGGGGGTTTGGACGTCCCCTCCCAACACCCTCCGCGCGGAGAAGACTGAGCATGCGCACACCTAACTGCGCCTGTGTGAAAGTCTACGCAGGCGCGGACTGCACCTCCCTGCAGACCGTATGTAAGCGGTGTGTGTGGGGGGGAGCTGGTTCATCCTCCTCGTGATGAGTGACTTCCGGCGTGGAGGGGCGGGGTCGTGCGCGCGTCGGATCCTGCTGCGGGAGCAGCTAAGGGGATCGGCCGAGTGGCCGCTGGTCGCTGGCCATCATTATGGAGGCCGTGCCCCGCATGCCCATGATCTGGCTGGACCTGAAGGAAGCGGGTGATTTCCACTTCCAGGCCGCCGTGAAGAAGGTGAGGGCGCCTGCGGCTCCCCGCCCCCACGTCCGTCGCACGCTCGCGCGTGACGCCCCCTGCGCGCCCATCCTTCCCGCAGGCCCGACGCAGAGTCGGGTTGAGGGTGTTTCGGGCCCGCCCTCCGCTGCCCGCACATCCTCTTCCTTCCTTCTCGCTGCCGGGGCCGGCTCGGCGCCTGCGTCCTCGTGGGAAGCCTCTGCCCGACCGTGGGCGATTCCCAACCGAGGAAGTGGGGGAGCCTCGATTGGGACGCTCAGTGTGTGCCCCGCTCCCCAATCCCGTGGCAGGACAGCCCCACGGGGAGCTGTGGGCAAGCACCACCCAGCAGGATGTGTGTTAAGACTGGGGACCCCGTGGTGGTCTAGACGACAGAGGCATGCCGGATCCCCTAGAGTGGGGTGTCTTCTCTGACACTCCCAGTCCTGGTCTTGCTCAATTGCTACTCAAATGATAAAATTTCTTACCGTTTTTCAGGAGGGTTACTGCTTTTCATAACTGCCTCGACGGCATAAGCAGTGGTGTCGTTCGGGGACCTTTATTTGTCACTGGTGTTGGGTAGGGCAGCCAGGTTTGGCGTTTTGCTGAGGCAAGGGGCTTCTAGGGTCACATCAGGTTGGGGTGATTGAACCATCAGGTGCCGATAAGGTTTGGGAAGGCTTTGAAAAGACAGCTGCTGCTTTAGGAAGGGTAACCAAGCAGCATTGAGGGCCTTAGAAGTAAAATTTGTTGCAGGTGGGAGGCCTTGGGGCGGGGAAGGGTCTTAGCACAGCTTCTGTCAGATGATAGGCTGTGTAGATGATATGTCACTCAGTGGGGTGCTTGGGCAAAGAAATGGAAGAGTGGGCTGGAGGGATGGCTTAGCGGTTAAGGTGCTTGCCTGCAAAGCCTAAGGTTCGATTCTCCAGGTCCCATGTAAGCCAGATGCACACGGTGACACATGTGTCTGGAGTTTGTTTGCAGTGGCTGGAGGCCCCGGTGTGCCCATTCTTTCTGTCTTCCTTTCCCTCTGACTCAAAAAAAAAAAAAAAAAAAAAAAACCATTAGAAAGAAAGAAAGAAAAAAAAAAAAAGCTGGATGTGGTGGCACACGCCTTTAATCCCAGCACTAGGGAAGCAGAGGTAGGAGGACTGCTGTGAGTTTGAGGCCAGCCTGAGACTACATAGTGAATTCCAGGTCAGCCTGGGCTAGGGCGAGACCCTACCTCGAAAAACCAAAAAGAAAAACAAAGGGGGAAAAAAAAAAAGGACAAGCTTTGGATATGGTTTAGTACTTAAAGGTGCTTGCTCTCACAGCCTGTTGACTGGGGTTTGATTCCCCAGTATTCCTTCACATAAAGCCGAGGCACAAAGTGACGTGTGTGTCAGGTGTTTGCAGTGTCAGGAGAACCTGGTATGCCCATTCACTCTCTCTCAAATAAATAAAAAAATATTTTTAAAGATGGTGGTTGTGAAGCCGGGCGTGGTAGCGCATGCCTTTAATCCCAGCACTCGGGAGGCAGAGGTAGGAGGGTCGCCGTGAGTTCGAGGCCACCCTGAGACTACATAGTTAATTCCAGGTCAGCCTGGGCCAAAGTGAGACCCTACCTTGAGAAGCACCCCCCCCCCAAGAAAAAGGTGTTTGAAGCCGGGTGTGGTGGCTCACGCCTTTAATCCCAGCACTCAGGAGGCAGAGGTAAGAGGATCGCCGAGAGTTCGAGGCCACCCTGAGACTACATAGTTAATTCCAGGTCAGCCTGGGCCAGAGTGAGACCCTACCTCGAAAAACCAAAAAAAAAAAAAAAAAGGTGTTTGAGTGGGGCGTGGTAGTGCCACACACCTTTAATCCCATTACTCAGGAGGCAGAGGTAGGAGCATCACTGTGAGTTCGATCCCAGCCTGAGACTACATAATCTAGCCTGGGCTAGAACAAAGCCTTATCTTGAAAAAAAAAAATTTAAAAAAAGTGGTTGTACTGCTGGGGATCAAACCCAGGGCTTCCAACAAGTTAGGCAAATGCTCTTCCATTGAGGCACACCATCAACCCAGGCCTCTTTTTCTTTATCATTTAAAAAAAATATTTATTTTTATTTATTAATTTGAAAGAGAGAAAGATTGGGTGCACCAGGGCCTTTAGCTGCTGCAAACAAACTCCAGACATATGTGCTACCTTGTGCATCTGGCTTACCTGGGTCCTGGGGAATTGAACTTTGGTCCTTAGGCTTTGCAAGCAAGCACCTTAACTGTTGAGCCATCTCCCAACCCTCTCTCGCTCTTTTTTTTTTTGTGTGTGTGATTTTTCAAGGTAGGGTTTCACTGTAGCCCAGGCTGACCTGGAATTCACTATGTAGTCTCAGGGTGGCCTCGAACTCGTTGCGATCCTCCTACCTCTGCCTCCCGAGTGCTGGGATTAAAGGCGTGCGCCACCACGCCCGGCTCCAACCCTCTCTTTAATTTTGATGTCATCAACTTTTTTTCCCTCCAATTATGAAGGTCTTGTGTAGATAGTTTCAGGCACTGCCAGGTCATGAATAGCAAGGCCATTTTGTGTCTGGAAGATTGTAAGCAGTCCTATCCTTCCTTTAGCTCTTAGCATTCTTTCTGCCACCTCTTCCTCAATAGGCCCTAGGGCTTGGAAGGTGTGATAGAGGTGTTTCAGTGCTGAACATTCCACTGTCACTTCTTCCCAAAACTATGGTGGCTTTTGAGTCACCCCAGTGGTTACAGCCATCTGAAAAGAAGCTTCTCTAACCAAAAGTGAGAGTAGGGCTGGAGAGATGGCTTAGCGGTTAAGGCGCCTGCTTCCTAAGCCTAAGAACTCTGGTTCTAATCTCCAGGTCCCACGTTTAGCCAGATGCAAATTGACGCAAGGACGCAATGCCGCACTTGACCACAAGGGGCACACGCATCTGGATTTCTTTCACAGCAGCTGAGAGGCTAAAAAAAAAAGTGGGAGTAGCATTAACACATGGCTATAAACATTTAACAAGTACTTACAGGGAAGTTTGGTGGACATAATATATGCATTTAACCAGCTAACAGTAGGCATTACTCTCTTAGGGCTCATGACCTCCCCCATCATAGGTTTTTGATTTTCAGTACCAGGCATGTATTCCCTCCTGTAGAGTGGACTTTCATTCCAATTAGAGAGTGGTTGGTTTTCCCCATAACAGACTGGCCACTATTGGACCTGTTAGCACATTCTACTGCTACTTCAAGCAAATACAAGAAGTTGTTTTCTAAAACATAACAAAATTTAGGGAGGGGGAGGCCAGTAAAAATTAGTTCTCTCTCTTTTTTTTTTTTTTTTTTTGAGAGAGACACAGAGAGAGAGACAGGGAGAGGAAGACAGAGATGGGCTCGCCAGCAGCCTCTCAGGTGCTGCAAACAAAATCCAGATGCATGCTCCCCCTTGTGGTCAAGTGCGGCATTGCGCCCTTGTGTCACTTTGCATCTGGCTAAATATGGGACCTGGAGATTGGAACCAGCATTCTTAGGCTTAGGAGGCAGGTGCCTTAACTGCTAAGCCATCTCTCTGCCCAAAATTGGTTCTCTTTATGTCAGCCTGTCAGTTTTCTGGGACCGGGTAATACTGAGTTTTTTTGTTGTTGTTGTTTTGTTTTGTTTTTCAAGGTAGGGTCTCACTCTGGCCCAGGCTGACCTGGAATTAACTATGTAGTCTCAGGGTAGCCTCGAACTCACAGGCGATCCTCCTACCTCTGCCTCCCAAGTGCTGGGATTAAAGGCACACACCACCATGCCCGGCTTAATACCGAGTTTTTGAGAGTCAAGCCAGTATTTTTAGTTTGCTATTCAGGGTTCTCCCTCACTCAGCCCAGTTCTTGGAGCATTACTGAGGCCCCATTCTGTGTTTGATCGATGTGCTGCTATACAGGTGTCCCATATCCTGTTCATGGCAACTTGCTGTTTCTTTAACATGCTCTGTGTTTCTTGCACACCTTTAGTCGTGGAATGTCTTCTGCCTAGCAGAGCTCCCGTTTTTCTCTTGTGGAGTAGTGACAAGGCCCTTCTTGAATCTCTGCTTTGGTTCTGTCTTTCTAGGTCCAGCTCTCTTCCACAAAGCCTTCCTTAATCCTTTGATCTAGATTAGTCTTTCATTTAAATATTTATTTAAGAGACAGAAGGAGAGAGAGAATGGGTGTGCCAGAGCCTCCTGCTGCTGCACATGAACTCCAGATCTATGCACTGCCCTTTGTGCATCTGGTTTTACATGGGTACTGGGGAATCAAAATCAAGCTGTCAGGCTTTGCAAGCAAGAGCCCTTAACTGCTGAACCATCACCCCATCCCTAGATTTTAGTACTTAATTATTGTCTTTTTTCAAGGTAGGGTCTTACTCTGGCCCAGGCTGACCTGGAACTCACTCCAGTCTGGCCTTGAACTCATGGTGACCCTGCCTCTGCCTCCCAAGTGCTGGGATTAAAGGCATGCACCACTGTGCCTGGCTAGAGTTTAGCGTTTATTTGACCATTGTGGGTAGTATGTTTCACTCATCCTCCCCTATTCAACTGGGATACCTAAGAGACATCCCCAGGTTTCTTTAGCCTGTGGGTAATACCCACTACATAGTTGGCAGTCAGAAAACTGTTTCTCATATGACTAAAAAATATTTGAGAGGGGGCTGGAGAGATGGCTTAGCGGTTAAGTGCCTGCCCGCTAAACCTAAGAATGCTGGTTCCAATCTCCAGATTGCATGTTTATCTAGATGCAAAGTGACGCAAGGGCACAATGCCGCATTTGCCCACAAGGGGGTGCATGCATCTGGAGTTCGTTCACAGTGGCTGAGAGGCTGCTGGAGTGCCCATTCTCTGTCTCACTCTGTCTCTCTCTCCAAAAAAAAAAAAAAAAAAAAAATTTGAGAGGGAATCCTGATTAGATTTTAACTGTGCTGACCCTAAATACATGGAAATCCAGTGGATAAAAACTAACCCCAGGCTGGGGAGATGACTCAGCAGTTAAGAGCACTGCCACTTAAGAATGAGGGCCTTTCTGGCCAGAGTCCATCAGGTTTGACTCTTAGAACCAACACAGCAAATCTATAACCCCAGTCTGCCAGTGGGGGAGGGTGAAACTGGTGAATCACTGGGGCTCGCTGATGGACAGCAGCTCCAGGACACCCCCCCAAGGAACTGTGTGGATGTGAGTTATAAGTGTTCTCTGTCCTTCACATACTCGTGCATGGGGCACATGCATCCGTGCACACATATGCACATACCACACCCCACACAAAATTCAGAGCTGGGCATGGTGTCACACTACTGTGTGCATCTGGCTTACGTGGGTACTGGATCCTTAGGCTTTGCAGGCAAGCACCTTAACCGAAAGCCATCTCTCCAGCCCCTAACAGTACTTTGTTGTTGTTGTTGTTTTCAAGGCAGGATCTCACTCTAGCCAAGGCTGACCTAGAATTCTCAGGGTGGCCTTGAACTCATGGCAATCCTCCTATCTCTGCCTCCCTAGAGGTGGGATTAAAGGTGTGCCCCACCACGCCCGACTTAAAACTACTTAAAAAAAATTTTTTTTTGAGAGATAGGGATGGGCATGCCAAGGCCTTTCAGCTGCTGTGAACAAACTCCAGATACATGCGTCCCCTTGTGGGCATTGCTTGCTTGTGTCACTGTTGTGTCTGGCTATTTATGGGATCTGAAGGATTCGAACAGGAGTTCTTAGGCTTCACAGGCAAGTGCCTTAACTGCTAAGCCGTCTCTCCAGTCCAAAATACTCTTTTTTGGAAAAAAAAACTTTACTCTTTTAAATTTTTTTGTTGTTGTTGTTGGTTTTGCGAGGTAGGGTCTCACTCTGGTCCAGGCTGACCTGGAATTAACTATGTAGTCTCAGGGTGGCCTTGAACTCTCAGCGATCCTCCTACCTCTGCCTCCCGAGTGCTGGGATTAAAGGCGTGCGCCACCACGCCCGGCTTCTTTTAAAAAAATTTTTATTTTTTAATATATATATATATTTTTTTTTTGTTGTTTGTTTGTTTGTTTGTTTGTTTGTTTTTGTTTTTCAAGGTAGGGTCTCACTCTGGCCCAGGCTGACCTGGAATTAACTATGTAGTCTCAGGGTGGCCTTAAACTCACGGCAATCCTCCTACCTCTACCTCCCGAGTGCTGGGATTAAAGGCGTGCACCCGGCTCTTTTTTTTTTTTTAATATTTATTTATTTATTTATTTATTTATTTGAGAGAGAGAAAGAGGGAGAGAGAGAGAAAATGGGTACTCCAGGGCCTCTAGCCACTGCAAACAAACTCCAGATGTATGCGCCCCTTATGCATCTGGTTTATGTGGGGACCTGGAGAGTTGAACTGGGATCCTTTAGCTTTGCAGGCAAATGCCTTAACCACTAAGCCATCTCTTCAGCCCCAAAACTACTCTTTAAAAATTATTTTTAAAGGGCTGGGCATGGTTGCACACACCTTTAATCCCAGAACTCGGGAGGCAGAGGTAGGAGGATCACTGTAAGTTCGAGGCCACCCTGAGAATACATAGTGAATTCCAGGTCAGCCTGAGCTAGAGTGAGACCCTACCTCAAAAAACAAATAAACAAGCTGGGTGTGGTGGCTTATGCCTTTAATCCCAGCACTTGGGAGGCAGAGGCAGGAGGATCACCATGTGTTTGAGGCCACTCTGAGACTACATAGTGAATTCCAGGTCAGCCTGAGCTAGAGTGAAACCCTACCTCAAAAAAACAAACAAATATATGGAGAGAGAGAGAGAGAGGGTTGGAGACATGGCTTGGTGGTTCAGGGACTTGCCTGCAAAACCTAAGGACCCAGGTTCTTTCTCCAGGACCCACATAAGCCAGATGCACAAGGTGGCGCTTGCATCTGGAGCATGTTCGCAGTGGCCAGAGGTCCTGGTGCGCCCAGGGTTTTGCTCTAGCCCAGGTTGACCTGGAATTCACTCTGTAGTCTCAGGGTGCCCTCAAACTCATGGCGATCCTCCTACCTCTGCCTCCCGAGTGCTGGGATTAAAGGTGTGCACCATCATGCCCAGCCTCCAAATTATATATATTTATATTTTAAAGAATGTATTTTTATTTACTTATTAGAGACAGAGAGAGAAGGAAAGTGAGAATGGGTGCACCAGGGCCTCTAGCCACTGCAAACAAACTCCAGACGTGTGTGCTCCCTTGTGCATCTGGCTTATGTGGGACCTGGAGAATTGAACCGGGGTCCTTAGGCATCATAGGCATGTACCTTAACTGCTAAACCATCTCTCCAGCCCCCCAAATATTTTTTTAATACTTTATTATTTATTTATGTAATTTATTTGAGAGAAAGAGGGAGAGAAAGAGTGAGAATGGGTATGTCAGGGTCTTTAGCCACTGCAAACAAACTCCAGATGTATGCACCATATTGTGCATCTGGCTTATGTGGGTACTGGGAAATTGAACCTGGGTCCTTTGGCTTTGCAGGTAAGCACCTTAACCACTAAGCCATCTCTCCAGCCTCCAAAATATTTTTTTAAAGAAAGTATTAGGGGCCAGTATTAGATATCTCTGGCCTCCAGTGCATGCATGCAAATGCACACAAAAGACTCACGGGCTGGCAGTGGAACTAGCCCTACAGTACCTGCTGCTTGGTGTGTTGGTGAACATCTGGGGAGGTCCGCCCATTCATGCCACAAGGACACTGATAACAACTCACAGGCTGAATTTCAGATGAGATAAATTTTGTTCAAAGAAAGGAGTGTGGTCAAAGAAAATCTTCAACCCCCGTGTCAGCAAGTATGATAGTTACAGGACAAAGGTACTGGGCAAGAGAACATAGTTGTTTTTTTTATTTTTATTTATTTTTCAAGGTAGGGTCTCACTCTAGCCCAGGCTGACCTGGAATTCACTATGTAGTCTTAGGGTGGCCTTGAACTCGTAGTGATTTTCTACCTCTGCCTCCAGAGTGCTGGGATGAAAGGCATGCGCCACCATTCCCTGTGAGAACATTTTAATCCTCCCCTAGTCTGACACCCTCAAGGCTTCCTTCCACGTCTCTGAATGGCCCCATGGTCAATCTGAGCAGCACAAGTGAGAAAGATTGAAGTTACAACTCCCAGAGGGTGCTAAAATTAGACCAGGTCATTTAGCCTACATAAAGGAACTCCCTACACACAAGAATTTATTACTTTCTAAGAAGGGTGTCATTCTTGTAATCCTGGTACTCAGGAGGTGGAGGCAGGAGGAACTGGACTTCAAGGCTATCCTCAACAAACTAAGTTCAAGGTCAGCCTGAACTATATGACTGTCTGTCAAAATAAAAAAGAAAGAAAAGGGCTTGAGAGATGGCTTAGCAGTTAAAGGCATTTGCCTGCAAAGCCTAAGGACTCAAGTTCAATTCCCCAGGACCCATGTAAGCCAGCTGTGCATGGTGGCACATGCATATGGAGTCAATTTGCAATGACTAGAGGCCCTGGTGCACCCATTCTCTCTCCCTTTCTCCCTCCCTATCTCTTTCTCTCTCTCTGTCTCTCTCAAATAAATAAATAAATAAATAAATAAATAAATAAATAACTCACTATGTAGTCTTAGGGTAGCCTCAAACTCATGGTGATCCTCCTATCTCTGCCTCCCAAGTACTGGAATTAAAGGCATGCACCACTACACCCGGTGATGTATTTTTTAAATTAGAGTATATTTGTTGCACAAAATAATAGGTTACATCATCATCATCATTTTTTTTTTTTTTTTTTGAGGTAGTGTCTTGCTATAACCCAGGCTGACGTGGAATTCACTATGTGGTCTCAAGGTGGCCTCGAATTCCTGGCAATCCTACCTCTGCCTCCCGAGTGCTGGGAGTGCATCCCCACGCCCAGCTCTCCTCTCTCTTAAACAAATAGGTAATATATTTTTAAAGATTTTTATTTATAGCTGGGTGTGGTGGTGCATGCCTTTATTCCCAGCACCTGGGAGGCAGAGGTAGAAGGATTGCTGTGAGTTTGAGGCCACCCTGAGACTACATAATGAATTTCAGGTCAGCGTGTGCTAGATTGAGACCCTACTTTGAAAAACCAAAAAAGAAAAAATAAAAAAACCCTGCTACAGCCCACATTTGAGAGAAAAGACATTTGTCTTTGCGTCTGGCTTATTTCATATAACATGATGATCTCTATGTCTGTTTCTTTTCCTTCAGATGGTATTATTTTGTTCTTTAACACGGAATAAAGTTCCCATTGTGTATATTTTCTTTTAAAATTAAAAAAATATTTTCATGTATTTATTAGAGAGAGAGAGAAAGAAGCAAAGAGAGAAGAATATAGAGAATGGGCATGCCAGGGCCTCCAGCCACTGCAAATGAACTCCAGATGCATGCGCCGCCTTGTGCATCTGGCTCACGTGCGTCCTGGGGAGTTGAACCTGGGTCTTTTTGCAGGCAAGAGCCGTAACCACTAAGCCATCTCTCCAGCTCTTCTTTTAAAACTTTTATAATTTATTTGTGTGCATGCATGTTTGGGTACACCAGGGCTTCTTTCCACTGCAAATAAATACCAAGTGCCTCTTTTTGCACCTGGTTCATCTTTGTGGCTTTGGTGTTGCAAGCAAGTGCCCTTAAGCACTGAGCCACCTTCCCAACCCCCACACATTTTCTTTGTCCATGTATTTGTTGATAAGCATCTAGACTGATTCCATAGGCTGGCTCTTGTGAATGGTGCCCCAGTAAAGATGGATGTATAGTTATCTCTTGTATATATAGATTCTTGTAGGTATATACTCAAGATCTGGGTCATATTATAGTCTCTTTTTTCTATTATTTATTTTATTTGAGAAAGATACAATGGGCATGCCAAGGCCTTAAGCCTCTGCAAATGAACTGCAGATACATGTGCTACCTTCTGCATCTGGCTTACGTTGGTCCTGGGGAATTGAACCTAGTTCCTTTGGCTTCACAGGCAAACACCTTAACCAGTAAGCCATCTCTCCCGCCCCCTTTTTTTTTTTTTTGAGGTAGGGTTTTGCTTTACTCAGCTGACCTGAAATATACAGTGTAGTCTCAGGGTGGCCTTGAACTCAATGTGATCCTCCTACCTCAGTCTCCGAGTGCTGGGATTACAGGAGTGCACCACCATGCCTGGCTTTTTTGTTGTTGTTGTTGTTAAATATTTTATTTATTCATTTATTTGCAGGGAGGGAGGGAGAGAAAGAGCGAGAGTAAAAGACAATGAGTGAAAAGTGTATGGGCATGCCCCAGGGCCTCTTGTCACTACACATAAATTTGAGGCACAAGCGCCACTTTGTTCATCTGGCTTTATGTGGGTACTGGAGAATTGAACCTGGGCTGGCAAAGCAGCACTTTTTTTTTTTTTTTTTTTTTTGGTTTTTCTAGGTAGGGTTTCACTCTAGTCCAGGCTGACCTAGAATTCACTGTCTTCTCAGGGTGGCCCTGAACTCACGGTAATCCTCCTACCTCTGCCTCCCGAGTGCTGGGATTAAAGGCGTGCGCCACCACGCCCGGCTTAAAGCACTTTTAACTGCTGAGCCATTTCCTTAGCCCTCTTAGTAAGTCTATCCCCCATCCCCACCCCCTGAGGTGGGGTCTCATTCTAGCCCAGGCCAATCTGGAACGTACTCTTGTAGTCCCAGGTACCACACTCTTTGTTAGCTTTTTTTTTTTTTTTTTATTTTAATTAAAAAATTTTTTTTCCCTCTAGCCCAGGCTAACCTGAAATTCACTATGTAGTCTCAGCTGCCTTTGAACTTATCCTTCTACCTGTGCCTCCCCCAGTGCTAGGGTTAAAGATATGTCCCACTGTGCCCAGCTTGTTAGTTTTTTTTTTTTTTTAATCTATTTGAGAAAGAGAGAATGGGTGCATCAGGACCTCCAGCCACTGCAAATAAACTCCAGACGCATGTGCCACTTTGTGCATCTGGCTTACATGGGACCTGGACAATCAAACCTGGGTCCTTAGGTTTTGCAGGCAAGTGTCTTGACTGCTTCTCTCCAGGCCTTGTTGTTATTTTTTTAAATAATTTTGTTTTATTTTTATTTATTTATTAGCAATAGAGAAAGAAAGAGGCAGAGAGAGAGAGAGAGAACAGGTGCACCAGGGCCCCTAGCCATTGCAAACAAACTCCAGATGCATGTGCCCCCTTGTGCATCTGGCTTACGTGGGTCCTGGGTAATTGGGCCTGAAACCCGGGTCCTTAGGCTTCACAGGCAAGCACTTAACTGCTAAGCCATCTCTTCAGTCCCCTTGTTAGTTTTGTTGTTGTTGTTATTGTTGTTTGTTTTGTTTTTTCTAGGTAGGGTCTCACTCTAGTCAAGGCTGACCTGGAATTCACTCTGTAGTCTCAGGGTGGCCTTGAACTCACAGCAATCTTCCTACCTCTGTCTCCCAAGTGCTGGGATTAAAGGTGTGTGCCACCATGCCTGGCTTGTTTATTTTATTTTTTAATTTATTTGAGAGTGACAGAGAGAGAAAGAAGGGAAAGAATGGGCACAACAGGGCCTCCAGCCACTGCAAACGAACTCCAGATGCATGCACCACCTTGTGCATCTGGCTTACATGGGTCCTGAGGAATTGAGCCTCAAAGCAGGGTTCCTAGGCTTCACAAGCAAGTGCTTAACCACTAAGCCATTGCTCCAGCCCTTGTTTTTTTTTTTAAATTAATTAATTATTTTTTTTATGAGAGTGTGTTGATGCACCAGCCACTTTAGTCGAACTCCAGACTCATGTGCCCTATTGTGTGCATATGTGACCTTGCATGCTTGCCTCGCCTTGTGAGTTGGGCTTAAGTGGGATCTGGAGAGTAGAACATGGATCCTTAGGTCTTGCAGGCAAGCACCTTAACCGCTAAGCCATCTCTCTAGCCCCCATCTTAGTTTTTTTTTTTTTTTTTTTTTTCCCTGAGGTAGGGTCTCACTCTAGTCTAATAGAATTCACTATGGAATCTCGGTGGCCTCGAACTCATGGTGATCCTCCTACCTCTGCCTCCAGAGTGCTGGGATTAAAGGTGTGTGCCACTGCGCCCGGCCCCTTATTAGTTTTTTTTTAAATTAGAGATATTTATTTGAGCCAGAGGGAGAGAGAATGGGTGCACCAGGGCCTCTAGCCACTGCAAATGAACTCCAGATACATGCATCACCATGTGTATCTGGCTTATGTGGGACATGGAGATTCCAACTGCAGTCCTTAGGCTTCGCAGGCATATGCCTTAACTGCTAAACCATCTCTCCAGACACTTTTATTAGTTTTTTTTCCTTTTTAAAAATTTATTTAAGACAAAGAGGCAGAGAGAGAGGGAGAGAATGGGTGTACCAGGGCCTCTAGCCAATGCAAACAAACTCCATATGCATGTGCTTACATGGGTCCTGGAGAATTGAACCAGGATCCTTTGGCCAAGCCATCTCTCTAGTCCCCCTTTATTAGTTTTCTAATGATAGTCATTTGCTGTCAGTCTCCTCTGATGTGGGCAGTTGGCTCCCCCTTTTCTGACCCGAGTTATTCCCATCCTACGCCCTCAGGCCTTTCCTCACAGTAGAGGACCCTGTGGATCGCCCATTTCCATGATGCTTTGTACTCTTGCTCCTGTTTGGTACCTCTTGCCTGCGTGTGCTCCTACTTTGGGTTATACCAGGCACCAGGACACACAGACAGGTTTGAGTTTGTGACTCTTTGGGGATCCTCATAGGGCCTGAGAAGGTAGAATCCTGGACTTAGTGCAGAGGGCTGAGGCATTGTGAAGACCTACTGAGGTGCTTACACGGGGTGTTCAGTTTTACTTTGCACAGACTCAAATGAGGAGTATCTTGGTGCTATGCATTATGGAAGCAGACTTCCCTGGTGGTGCACAAGAGAAGCTTGAGGTTGTACGTGTGGACTTAAACCTGTGTCCTGGCTGGTGATCACCAAGGACTTAAGAGAGCAAGAATACATACCACATTCTTCTTTCTCTGTCTAGTTTGTCTTGAAGAATTATGGAGAGAACCCAGAAGCTTACAATGAGGAACTGAAGAAGCTGGAGTTGCTCAGACAGGTAGGAGAAAGTATCTTTGTGTTGTCATGAATGGAATTGGTTTGCTAGAGAGGGGACTGTGGTCTTGATTGTTTTTGTGGTACTAGAGCGTGAACTCAGCCTCACATATGCTGGGCAACCAGTCTGTCACTGAGCACCATTCCCAGCCTGGTCTTACTTGAATTTAGTATTTTATTTATTTATTATTATTTATCTAGCCACTGCAAATGAATTCCTGATGCATGGGCCACCATGTGCATCTGGATTACGGGAACACTGGGGAATCAAACCTGGGTCTGTAGGCTTCGCAAGCACCTTAACCGTTAAGCTCTCTCTCTAGCCCAAAGCTAACTTACTATTATTTTTTTTGGTTTTGCAAGGTAGGGTCTCACTCTTGCCCAGGCTGACCTGGAATTAACTATGTAGTCTCAGGGTGGCCTTGAACTCTCGGTGATCCTCCTACCTCTGCCTCCCGAGTGCTGGGATTAAAGGCGTGCGCAAAGATAACTTTAAAAAAAATTTTTATTTATTTGAGAGCAACAGACAGAGAGAGAAAGAGACAGAGAAAGAGAATGGGCACACTGGGGCCTCTAGTCACTGCAAACAAACTCCAGATGTATGTGCATCTGGCTTACATGGGTACTGCAGAATTGAGCCTCAAACTGGGGTCCTTGGGCTTCACAGGCAAGGTCTTAACTGCTACACCATCTCTCCAGCCCCCAAAGATAACTTTTTGATTTTGTTTTCGAGGTATGGTCTCACTCTAGCCCAGGTTGATCTGGCACTCACTCTATAGTCCCAGGCTGGCCTGAAACTCACAGTGATCCTTCTGCTTCTGCCTCCTGAGTGCTGAGATTAAACGTGTGCACCACCACACCCAGCCACAGCTCCACATTCAGAAAGAGACTCAATCTGAAGTGCATCTGCACTTATATGTGCATAACTATACACACACCCCCCCACCACATATATTACACAATCAGTTCCATTAAAATCCTAATAATGTGTGTGTGTGTGTTGGGGAGCTGATGCTGTGGATAGAACCCCGGGCTTCTACATGTCGGGTAAGTGCTATACCACTGAGCTACATTTCCAATTTAATAAGCTTCTTGAGTTTTCTGTGATTATTTCCTCAAATGGGCTTAGACAATTTAGAATCTTTTTTGTCAAGTTTTGCAAAATGAAACAGGTATGGTGGTGCACGCCTTTAATCCCAGCACTTGGGAGGCATAGGTAGGAGGATCATTGTGAGTTTGAGGCCAGCCTGAGACTACATAGTGAATTCCAGGTCAGTTTGGGCTAGAGCAAAACCCTGTCTCAAAAAAAAAAAAAGTTTTATAAAATGGTAGGGTTTTTTTTTTTTTTTTTCGGTGAGCTTATGAAACTTTGATTTGATAGAATCAACATCTTTAACACTGTGCGTGTGTTTGTATTGACACAGTCATACCCTGTGCACATGTGTGAGGAGGCCAGAGTGGAATGTTGGGTATTCTCTGTAACACTTCTGCATTGTTGCCTTGAGGGGATGGCGTCTCACTGAATCCAGAGTCGCTGCTTTGCAGTCAAACTGGCTGACCCGTGATCGTCCTGTCTCCACCTCTCACCACTGCTACACCATTTCTGCAGCCTGAATTTTTTTTTTGTTTTTTCAAGGTAGGGTTTCACTGTAGCCCACGCTGACCTGGAATTCAGTATGTAGTCTCAGAGTGGCCTCAAACAATCCTCCTACCTCTGCCTCCCGAGTGCTGGGATTAAAGGCGTGCGCCACCATGCCTGGCTCTTTTAATTTTTTAAAAATATTTTTATTTATTTGAGAGAAAGAGGCAGAGAGGTGGAGACAATGGGCACACCTGGGTCTCCAGCCATTGCAAACGAACTCCATATGCATGCACCACCTTGTGCATCTGCCTTAAATGAGTCCTGGAGAATCGCACCAGGATCCTTTGGCTTTGCAGGCAAATGCCTTAACTGCTAAGCCATCTCTCCAGACCCTTTTAAAAATATATTTTATTGTTATTTATTTATTTATTTGAGAGAGAAAGAAGCAGAGAGACAGAATGGGCACACCAGGGCCTCTGGCTGCTGCACATGACCTCCAGACATATGTGCCACCTTGTGCATGTGGCTTACATGGGTCCTGGGGAATCACACCTAGTTCCTTTGGCTTTGCAGGCAAGCACCATAACCACTAAGCCATCTCCCCAGCCCTCTTTTAATTTTTTTTTTATTTTTTTTTGGTTTTGCAAGATAGGGTCTCAGTCTGGTCCAGGCTGACCTGGAATTAACTGTGTAGTCTCAGGGTGGCCTCGAACTCTCGGCAATCCTCCTACCTCTGCCTCCCGAGTGCTGGGATTAAAGGCGTGTGCCACCATGCCTGGCTCCTCTTTTAATTTTTAAAAAAATTTTATTTATTTGTAAGCAGGGAGAGAGAGAGAAGACAGAGAGAGAATGGACACTCGAGGGCCTCCAGCCATATGTGCCCCTTGTACATATGGCTTATGTGGGTCTTGGGGAATCGAACCTGGGTCCTTTGGCTTTGCAGGCAAATGCCTTAACTGCTAAGCCATCTCTCAAGCCCCCTCTTTTAGTTTTTTAAAAAATATTTTATTTATTTATTTGCATGCAGAGAGAAAACAGAGAGGAAAGAGATGACAGAGAATGGGCATGTCAGGCCCTCCAGCCACTGCAGATGAACTCCAGATGTCACTTAATATACATTTTTAGATACAGAACTGTGAGCCAAAAGTTAAGCATAGATGGGCATGGCAGTGCATGCCTTTAAAAAAAATTTTAATTAGCCGGGCACATGCATCTGGAGGCCCTGATGCACCCATTCTCTCTTTCTCTGCCTCTTTCTCTCTCTCAGTCTCAAATAAATAAATAAATAAGTTAAAAATTTTTTTGGTTTTTCAAGGTAGGGTCTCACTCTAGCTCAGGTTGACCTGGCATTCACTATGTAGTCTCAAGGTGGCCTCTAACCTACGGTAATCCTCCTACCTCTGCCTCCCAAGTGCTGGGATGTGCCACCACGCCTGCCTCCCCCCCTTTTTTTTTTTTGGTTTTTCAAGGAAGGGTCTCGCTCTGGCCCAGGCTGACCTGGAATTTACTATGTAGTCTCAGAGTGGCCTCGAACTCATGGTGATCCTCCTACCTCTGCCTCCGGAGTGCTGGGATTAAAGGCATGCACCACCACACCCAGCTATAAATAAAAATCTTTAAAAATATATATTTGTTTAAGAGAGAGGAGAGCTGGGCGTGGGGATGCACTCCCAGCACTCGGGAGGCAGAGGTAGGAGGATCGCCATGAGTTCGAGGCCACTCTGAGAGTACATAGTGAGTTCCAGGTCAGCCTGGGCCAGAGCGAGACCCTACCTTGAAAAACCAAAAAAAAAAAAAGTGCTTGTTTGTAAAGTCTTTTGGCCCAGGTTCAATTTCCTAGCATCCATGTAGAGCCAGACACAAAAAGTGGCACTTATATCTGGTGTTCCTTTGTAGCAGCAAGAGACCCTAGTGCATACACACATGCAAGTAAATAAAGTTTTAAGTCAACTATAGTAAACCTTTAAAAAGATGTAGGCTACAGAAATGGTTCAATGGTGAAAGTTGCTTTCTTGCAAAGCCTGACGGCCTCAGCGCCATCCCTAGTACCCATGTAAAGCCAGGCGTGCCAAGTGGCTCATGTGTCTGGAGTTCATTTACAGTGGCAAGAGGCCCTGGTGTGCACATTCTCTCTCTTCCCCCATCTCTGCTTGCAAATAAATAAGTAAATAAATTTAAACAAATAGCCAGGTGTGATGGTGCATTCTTTTAATCCCAGCACTCAGGAGGTAGGAAGGAGGGTCACTGAGTTTGAGGCCAGCCTGGGATTATGGACTGAGTTCCAGGTCAGTGTGGGTTACAGTGAGACTCCACCTTGAAATAATACTAAAAAATAAGGGCTGAGCTAGGCGTGGTGGCATATGCTTTTAATCCCAGCACTCGGGAGGCAGAGGTAAGAGGACTGCCGTGAGTTTGAAGCCACCCTGAGACCTATATAGTGATTTCCAGGTCAGCCTAGGCTAGCTAGAGTGAGACCCTACCTCAAAACAAAGGGGGCTGGAGAGATCACTTAATGGTTAAATCACTTGCCTGCAAAGCCTAAGGACCCAGGTTCGATTCTCCAGTCTCCACATAAGCCAGATACACAAGGTGCGCATGTATCTGCAATTTATTTGCAGTGGCTAGAGACTCTGGCACACCCCTTCTATTTGCCTCTTTCTCTCAAATCAATACATTTTTCTAATATTAAAAAGCATTTTAAAAGGTATTGTAAACTGGGACTGAGAGTTTACCAGCCTTGGCTGGGGGCTGATTTTTTTCCAGCGGCTGTAGGTGCAGCTGTGGGTTTTCTTTGGAAACCCCGTTGATAACAGGCCTGTTTCTCCCATCCTGCCCCCAAGAATGCTGTTCGGGTCCCACGGGACTTTGAAGGTTGCAGTGTCCTCCGAAAGTACCTTGGTCAACTTCACTACCTGCAGAGCCGGGTGCCAATGGGCTCAGGCCAAGAGGCTGCTGTCCCTGTCACCTGGTGAGAGCTGGTGAGGTGTGCGTATCCTGGAGGGTGGCTGGGGAAGCTGAAATGTGTACACAGTGGGCATTCTCCTCTGCCCTCCCCTCTCCCTTCCTTGATGTATGGGATGGGAGTGGCCTAGTCTGGTCCCCTTGGACCACTCCCATCCCATATGGGGTGTGGGCCCCATTGCCTGGCTGTGGGCAGCTCCTGCCCTACAGATAGGGGTTTGGCATGTCTACAGGACTGAGATCTTCTCAGGCAAGTCTGTGGCCCATGAGGACATCAAGTACGAGCAGGCCTGCGTCCTCTACAACCTTGGTGAGCTGCTTGATCCTTCCCAGGACCCTGTCCCCAACCATGCCACCCAGGGTGTCCTCTCATCAGATGGCCACAAAGACTGGGCAAATGAAAGGAAGTCACCTGGGTTCTGACCCCCCCCCACCTCCATCACAGCTCTGTGGGGTCCTCTGCCATTTTCTGGGCCCCTGAGAAGCCACTGTGCTCAGTGAAGCTCTACTGGGCTGGCTGCCACAGAGTTGCTCGTGTGGTTTTCCCTCTTGACTGGACAGTCCCTCTTCTCCTCTCCTCATTGACTTTGCGTTGCTTCAGACGGGAGTAGAACAAGGTTAGACTCAGGCTGCTGTCAAGTCTGCTGAAGAAGAAGCGTGGGGAGCCCCTCCCTGCTCTGCCCCACCCCAGCCAGGTGTAGAGCAGGAGACTGAGCTATTTTCCTGACTGGATGACAAGTGTCCCCTCTGCCCCAAACTATATTGAGGTGTGGGCAGCCTGGGGAAGCTTCCCTAGGTTCCACTAACACCATGTCCTCTGCTTCCTCAGGCGCGCTACACTCCATGTTGGGAGCCATGGATAAGCGGGTGTCTGAGGAGGTAAGGAGAGGGGTACTGTGGGACATGTGGATATGCCAGGGAGGGTGCTGAGCACCCTTGGCTACCAGAGTTTGAATGACTCCTGCTCCATGGGAGTGGACACAGGCCATTCTCTTCCCTCCCAGGGCATGAAGGTCTCCTGCACACACTTCCAGTGTGCAGCGGGTGCCTTTGCCTACCTGCGTGAGCACTTCCCACAAGCCTACAGTGTTGACATGAGTCGCCAGATCCTCACTCTCAATGTCAACCTCATGCTGGTAAGGAGGTACCCTGGTGGAGCTGATTTTTTTTGGGGGGGGGTAGGGTCTCACTCTAGCCCAGGCTCACCTGGAACTCACTCTGTAGCCCCATGCTGGCCTTGAACTTGTTATTCCCCATACCTCAGCCTCCTGAGTGCTGGGATTGAAGGTGTGAGCCACTACACTAGCTTGTTTGGGTTTTTGAGACACTCTAGTTCACTGTGTAACTGAGGCTAGTCTCAAACTCAGGGCAATGCTGCCCCAGCCTCCCAGGGCACTGGGATTATAGGCGTGAGCACCATGCTTTAAGAATTGCCCAAGGGGATTGGAGAGATGGCTTAGTGGTTAAGGCACTGGCTTGCAAAGCCAAAGGACCCAGGTTCAATTCCCCAGGACCCACATAAAGCCAGATGCACAAGGTGGCACATGCACGTGGAGTTCATTTGCAGTGGCTGGAGGCCCTGGTGTGCCCATTCTCTGCCTTTCTCTCTCAAATAATTTTTTTTTAATTGGCCAAGGGAGGAGGTGGTTAGGTCTGAATACTGGACCGGCTATATGTAAGCAGTACGGGACAATTAGGAGGTCTTGGCTCCAGGTAGATCAGGCATAGGGTAGTGCTTCTGGGAGTTGGGGAAGTTGGAAGAGAGGATAGCCAAGAGGGAATCCCTTGGCCCATCCCCTTACCTAGCAAGGAAGTGTCTTCCAAGTGTCTAGGGGAGTGACCTGTATGTGTTGCCTCAGGGCCAGGCTCAGGAGTGCTTGCTGGAGAAGTCAATGTTGGACAACAGGAAGAGTTTTCTGGTGGCTCGTATTAGTGCACAGGTAGGAGGGAGCAAGGCAGAGGGAGAGCCTTTGCTTTGCCTCTCACCCTTGCTGACTGGACTTGTCCCTTGTCTCAGGTGGTAGAATACTACAAGGAGGCATGCCGGGCCTTGGAAAACCCTGATACTGCCTCACTGCTAGGCCGGATCCAGAAGGACTGGAAGAAGCTGGTGCAGATGAAGATCTACTACTTCGCGGCTGTGGCTCATGTGAGAGTGCAGGCTGGGTGGGGCTCGGCTGGTCCAGGTCGCCGCAGTGTCGGAAATGAGTCACAGTGCCTCTTCTTTTCCCCAGCTGCACATGGGGAAGCAAGCCGAGGAGCAGCAGAAGTTTGGGGAGCAAGTGAGTGAGCTGTGGTGAGGGGCACTCAGGACCTGTTTTAGCCTTGTGAGATCTTGGTGTAGTCTTGTCCCTTACAGCATACAGAAGGTGGGCCTCTATTTCACTACTGTCTTCTTCCCGCCACATTCCAGGCCATCACCCTGTTGCAGGCCTGGTGGTGTGGTCCCATGTTACAGCCTTCATCCTGAGGGGTCTGAGAAGGCGAGACAGACTTCCCATAGGGAGGGTGGCTGTTTGGAGCTGTAAGCTGCGGGGTCATGCAACTGTGATGCTGTTGGCTTGGATAGCACCTCCACCTGAACTTCTTGTTCTGCAGGCTACCCGGTGGTTAGGTGGGGTGAGATGAGGGTCCCAGCAGGAAAGGACCCAGACCAGGCTTTACCCTTTGCAGGTGGCCTACTTCCAGAGTGCCCTGGACAAGCTGAATGAAGCCATCAAGTTAGCTAAGGTCAAGCTGGGCAAGTGTGGCTGTCTTTCAGACCCCTGAGAGTATGGGCAGCAGGGCTGGCATCGGCCTTGGTTATTAAGGAACCCATTCCTGTCTCTACCCTTCAGGGTCAGCCCGACACTGTGCAAGATGCCCTTCGCTTTGCTATGGACGTCATTGGGGGAAAGTAAGTGTGGGAAACTGGGGTGGTCCAGGATTCCTCTTATTAACAAAGGTCTTGTTCCTGTACCCGTGGGAGAAAGCCACCTGTGCCAGAGAGCAGCAGCCCAATGAAACCTAGGTTGTGGGTCCTTGACCAGATTCCTTGCTTCCCCACCCTCCTAACTCCCAGGTACAATTCTGCCAAGAAGGACAATGACTTCATCTACCATGAGGCTGTCCCAGCACTGGATACCCTTCAGCCTGTGAAAGGTCTGGGAGCTGAGTGAAGGGACACAGGAATGGGGTTGGGTAGGAGGAAGGTTTAGGGAAGAGAGTCTGCCTTGGGGTCTCCACATGGGCCGGGATCTCTGGTTTTTCCTGTTCTTAGGAGCCCCCTTGGTCAAGCCCTTGCCAGTGAACCCCACAGACCCAGCTGTTACAGGTCCCGACATCTTTGCCAAACTGGTACCCATGGCTGCTCACGAGGCCTCATCACTATACAGGTGTGTAGGAAGCTCTGGCCCTGACCTTGGGACATTTAAAGAGACATGAGTTTCCAACAACTGCTTTTTTTCTTCCAGTGAGGAGAAAGCCAAGCTGCTTCGGGAAATGATGGCCAAAATTGAGGACAAGAATGAAGTGCTGGAGTAAGTGTGGGAATGGGTCTGTGTGGGGGTACACACCAGTACTGCCTTTGAGGGTGAGCAGTGAAGCGTGTTCATACCAGTTTCCCACCTGCTTCCCTGCTCAGAGTTTTGGGCTAGATTTGTAAGGTGAGTCATGTGTCCTGGTGGATGTTCTTCTACTTTCCAGAAGTGCCTGGCAGAAGGAGAGGCCAGGATGGTGGTTTTCTCTCTGCTATGGCCTCACCCATTAGGTCTTCGTACCCAGTACTCACTGATCCTATTGTTCCCTGTCCCTCCTAGCCAGTTCATGGATTCAATGCAGCTGGATCCTGAGACAGTGGATAACCTGGATGCATACAACCACATCCCGCCTCAGCTCATGGAGAAGTGTGCTGCACTCAGTGTGCGGCCTGACACTGTCAAGAACCTTGTCCAGTCCATGCAAGGTGAGCAGATGCAGGGCTGTCCCCTCTAAGGGCTGGGCCTCCTGAGCTCTGATCCAAGGGGAAGTTCTTCTGGGCGGTGGGCCAGAGTAGTGTCTGGTCTGCCTCCTCAGTGCTCTCAGGCGTGTTCACGGATGTGGAAGCCTCCCTGAAGGACATCAGGGACCTACTGGAGGAGGAGGAGCTGCAAGAACAAAACCTTCAGGAGACATTGGGCCAGGCTGCAGCTGCAGCTGGTCCCTCTGTGGCCAAGGCTGAGCTGGCAGAGGTGAAGCGAGAGTGGGCCAAGTACATGGAAGTTCATGAAAAGGCTTCGTTCACCAACAGTGAACTGCACCGCGCTATGAATCTTCATGTTGGCAACTTGCGCCTACTCAGCGGACCTCTAGATCAGGTGCGAGCTGCCCTTCCCACACCGGCTCTGACTCCAGGTAAGCCCATCCATCTCTTGGGGAGAGGCGTGGAGCTAAGGTTTCTCTGTCCTTACTGATGACTGCTGTCCTCAGAGGACAAGGCTGTGCTGCAGAACCTGAAGCGCATCCTGGCCAAAGTTCAGGAGATGCGGGACCAGCGTGTGTCTTTGGAGCAGCAGCTGCGAGAGCTGATCCAGAAGGACGACATCACTGCCTCTCTGGTCACCACTGACCACTCTGAGATGAAGGTGGGGTGGCTGAGCAGGTGGGAAGGGCTCTGCTTCTTCAAGTCGCCCTTAAGTAGTGAGCCTGAGTGTTGTCCCCACCTTCCCTCAGAAACTATTCGAGGAACAGCTGAAGAAGTATGATCAGCTGAGGGTATACCTGGAACAGAATTTGGCTGCCCAGGACAATGTCCTTCGTGCTCTGACGGAGGCCAATGTGCAGTATGCAGCTGTGCGGCGAGTGCTCAGTGAGCTGGACCAAAAGTCAGTACCTGGCCTCCTCCTCCTCAGCCTGTCCGGGTCTCTGCCCCAGTAGATTGCCTCACCCTGGCCCTTCTGCCCACCAAGGTGGAACTCCACACTGCAGACCCTGGTGGCTTCATATGAAGCCTACGAAGACCTGATGAAGAAGTCCCAGGAAGGCAAGGACTTCTATGCAGACCTGGAGAGCAAAGTGGCTGCCTTGCTGGAACGGGCACAGTCCATCTGCCGTGGTCAAGAGGCAGCCCGCCAGCAGCTCCTGGACAGGTGGGTGTGGGCCCGAGTTGTGTTGTTGCTCAAGCCCAAGCTTGCCTGTGTTATGGAGGCTGGCCTTACTTCCCTGCCTGTTTCATAGGGAGCTGAAGAAGAAGCCCCCACCACGACCTACGGCCCCAAAGCCACTGTTGGCCCGCAGGGAGGAGGGTGAAGCAGTAGAGACAGGAGAGCTGCCTGAGGAGCTGCGCAGTCTGCCACCTGACATGGTGGTTGGCCCACGGCTTCCAGAGCCATTCCTAGGACCCTCTACCCAACTCCACTTTGCTCCTGGTGCCTTCCCTAGTTCCTCAGGCCCAGCACCCCACTATCTCTCAGGACCCTTACCCCCTGGCACCTACTCAGGCCCCACCCAGCTAGTGCAGCCCAGGGCTACAGTGCCCATGGCACCTGGGCCTGCCGTCTACCCAGCCCCTGCCTATACACCAGAGCTGGGCCTTGTACCCCGATCCTCTCCCCAGCATGGAGTGGTGAACAGTCCCTATGGGGGAGTAGGGCCACCCACACCAGTTGTAGGTCTGCCTTCTGCCCCACCTCCCCAGTTCTCAGGCCCTGAGTTGGGTGTGGTGGTTCGGCCAGCTACCACCACCGTAGATAGCATCCAGGCCCCCATCTCAAGCCACACAGCACCACGGCCAAACCCCACCCCCGTCCCCCAGCCCTGCTTCCCAGTGCCCCCACCTGTGCCCCTGACACAGCCTGTCCCCCCACCCTACGCCTATTCTATAGGGAGTAGGCAACACCTCCCAGGTGCCCCACCACAGCACCACTTTCCTCCTGGGATCTCCACAGGTTTCCCAGCCCCTAGACTTGGGCCCCAACCTCACCCTCATCCTTCTCGAGCAGCATTTGGGCAACAGCCCCCCCAGCAGGCCCTTCCATTCCAGCATCCACACCTCTTCCCTTCCCAAGCCCCAGGAATCCTACCACCTCCACCCCCATATCCCTTTCCCCCTCAGCCTGCTGTCTTGGGGCAGCCACCACCACCTCTGCACACCCCACTTTACCCAGGCCCATCTCAAGACCCTATGCCCCCCCACTCGGGGGCTCTACCTTTCCCCAGCCCTGGGCCCCCTCCGCCTCCCCATCCCACTCTAGCATATGGTCCTGCCCCTTCTCCCAGGCCTCTGGCGTCCCAGGCAGCCCCTGTCTCCATTCGAGGACCCCCAGGACCCCCATCTGCTGGTCAGCCCACTCCTAGCCCCCACCTTGTGCCTTCACCTGCCCCATCACCAGGGCCTGGCCCAGTACCTTCTCGGCCCCCAACAGCAGAGCCACCATCATGCTTGCGCCGAGGTGCTGCAGCTGCAGACCTGTTGTCCTCTAGCCCTGAGAGCCAGCATGGTGGCACTCAGCCTCCTGGGGGTGGGCAGCCCCTGCTGCAGCCTACCAAAGTGGATGCAGGTGAGGGTCGTAGGCCACAGGCCCTGCGGCTGATTGAACGGGATCCCTATGAGCGTCCCGAGAGGTTGCGGCAGTTGCAGCAGGAGCTGGAGACTTTTCGGGGCCAGCTGGGAGATGCAGGGGTGCTGGATACTGTCTGGCGCGAGTTACAAGAGGCTCAGGAACATGATGCCCGAGGCCGGTCCATTGCCATTGCTCGCTGCTACTCGCTGAAGAACCGGCACCAGGATGTCATGCCCTATGATAGTAACCGAGTGGTGTTGCGCTCGGGCAAGGATGACTACATCAATGCCAGCTGTGTGGAGGGGCTGTCACCATACTGCCCACCCTTAGTGGCCACCCAAGCCCCCCTGCCTGGCACAGCCGCCGATTTCTGGCTCATGGTGTATGAGCAGAAAGTATCAGTCATCGTCATGCTGGTGTCTGAGGCTGAGGTGGAGAAGGTAAGACAGAACCTCGACGGCGCCTGTATGGGCACTATGGGGTGGGGTTGGGGGGCAGGGAGTCCTGGAAAACTATCCCTGACTGTCCTGCCTTGTCTGTCCCTTAGCAAAAGGTAGCACGCTACTTCCCCACTGAGAGGGGCCAGCCTATGGTGCATGGAGCCCTGAGCTTGGCACTGAGCAGTGTCCGTACCACCGAAACTCACGTGGAGCGTGTGCTGAGCCTGCAGTTCCGGGACCAGAGCCTCAAGCGCTCTCTTGTGCACCTCCATTTTCCTACTTGGCCTGAGTTGTATGCCCACTGGCCTGGATGGTGGGCGTGGAGGCACACTCCTTGGTGCTAAGGAGTTAAGGCTTCAGATCAGGCCTGGCTCATACCCGTCTCTTCCCTGCAGAGGCCTGCCTGACAGTCCTGGCAACCTGCTACGCTTCATCCAGGAGGTGCATGCGCATTACCTGCACCAGCGACCCCTGCACACACCTGTCGTTGTGCATTGCAGGTAAGGGAATGGGCCTGAGGGTTTCTGCCCCATGGGCTCTTGGCATGGTCTTATACTCCCTTCTTGTTACAGCTCTGGTGTTGGACGCACGGGAGCCTTTGCGTTGCTGTATGCAGCCGTGCAGGAGGTGGAGGCCGGGAATGGGATCCCTGAACTGCCTCAGCTGGTGCGGCGCATGCGGCAGCAGAGAAAACACATGTTACAAGAGAAAGTGAGTGGGTGGGTGGTACCTGGGCGGGGCCCCTGCCCTGGGTGAGGTTGGCTGCTGCTCAGCTGACTGGCCAAATGCATCTCTGCAGCTGCACCTCAGGTTCTGCCACGAGGCGCTAGTGAGGCACGTGGAGCAGGTCCTGCAGCGCCATGGCATGCCCCCTCCAGGCAAACCTTTAGCCAGCACAAGCGTCAGCCAGAAGGTGAGGATGATTCCCTGGGGGCTGCTGGGACAGCCACTACCTGGTGAGTTGGCCTCCTCACCAGCTCTGCCTTCTCAGAATCACCTTCCTCAGGACTCCCAGGACCTGGTCCTTGGTGGGGATGTGCCTATCAGCTCCATCCAAGCTACCATTGCCAAGCTCAGCATCCGGCCTCCTGGGAGCCTGGATTCCCCGGCTGTCAGTCTGCCAGGCCCTGCAGAACCTACGGGTCTCCCACCAGCCAACCTTCCAGAGCCTACTCCTGACCTGTCCTCCCCTCCCCCCCTCTCTCCACCTCTGCCTGAGGCTCCTCAGCCTGCTGAGGAAGAGCCACCAGTGCCTGAAGCCCCCAGCTTAGGGCCCCCCTCCTCATCTTTGGAGCTGTTGGCCTCCCTGACCCCAGAGGCTTTTTCACTGGACAGCTCCTTGCGGGGAAAACAGCGGATGAGCAAGCAGAACTTTCTGCAGGCCCATAATGGGCAGGGTCTGATGGCTGCCCAGCCCACTGATGACCCCCTCAGCCTTCTGGATCCACTGTGGACACTTAACAAGACCTGAACAGGCTTTGCCTGATTCATCCTTACACTACACGATCTCCTACACCCCACAGGGGTTCTCTGGGTGTGAACACCCTCTCTCCCATTCCTCCTGTCTGCAGCCCTGCCTGGCCTTGGGTCAGGTTCTGTTCTTTGTGGGACCTGACGTTTTTCAGCTCTTGGCTAAATAAACTTGTTCTGTGGCCAGTGTCTGAGTCCATGCTTCAGGAGTGCTATCACTAGAAAGTGACAAATTGAGGCCACCCTTGCTATAGCCAAAATGGTTCATTTGAAACCTTTCCGCTGGGGAGATGGTTAAAGATGCTTGCTTGCAAAGCCTGTCATCCCAGATTCAATTCCCCCAGATGAACTCCAAGACACATGTGCCCATTCTCAAAAAAACAAAAAACAAAAAACTGCTGGACAGTACTCAGGAGGCAGAGGTAGAAGGATCACCGTGAGATCAGGCCACCCTGAGACTCCACAGTGAATTCCAGGTCAGCCTGAGTTAGAGTGAAACCCTACCTTGAAAAACCAAAAAAAAAAAAAAAAAAAACAACAAAACAAAACAGGCTGGAGAGATGGCTTAGCGGCTAAGGCGCCTGCCTCCTAAGCCTAAGAACACTGGTTCCAATCTCCAGCCCTTCCAATCTCCAGGTCCCACGTTTAGCCAGATGCAAAGTGACGCAAGGGTGCAATGCCGCACTTGACCACAAGGGGGCGCACGCATCTGGATTTCGTTCACAGCAGCTGAGACACTGCTGGCGCGCCCATGTCTGTCTCCTCCTCCCTGTCTCTCTCCAAAAATAAATAAATTAAAAAAAAAAAAACAATACTTGAAAACCTTGGATCGTTGCCTTCTGGAACAGCTCTAAGAATGAAATGGATGAGACCCCATCTGAGAAAGACAAGTATAGCCGTGGTTCCTGGAAAATGTGATTTTTAAAAAAGTTTAATATTACAGTCAAGAGACAGGACAGTATCAGAGGCAACTTCCAGAAAATGCTCAGCTCCTGCCCCAACTTTAGGTGCAATGTATTGGCCCCCCCCAAAGCACCCCACCCTGGGCAAGGGGGCTTTTGCATAGTCAAGTCTGCCCTCAATCTAACTTCTCCAGCACAGAGGGCACATACACCAGGCTGAGCTCACTGCCGAAGTTGCACACAATGGCAGCATTGTCCAGCACCAAAATCTGGCGAGCAGGCTGGGACTCACTGTTCTTGCCCAGGTAGACTGTTTGTAACAGGTCCCCGTAGTTTAGGTCCCAAAAGGAGACACAGCCCTGGCCACCGGTCACCAGTAAGTTATCCGAGATGACACCCAAGCTTGCACCGCAGCCCAGATCCTGGAGACAAGACCAGAAGGGCTTCAGTATAAGTCTCTTTCCAGAACTAAGAACCCTGTGCCCCACTTGCCTACCTGCTGAATGGAGTAGAGCTTGATGCCTGTGCTGCGGTCCCAGATGCTGATGAGGTCATCCAAGCCACTGCTGATGACGCAGGAGGTGGTACAGGTGAGGGAGGTGACATCCCCACGGTGAGCAAACATGTGGCTGACTCGGCTACCAGTCAGTACATCCCACAGACAGATGGCTCCATCTTGTCCTCCACTGGCCAGCACCATAGTCTGGGGAAGGAGGCCAGCAGGAGCCCGTGTCACTGGTAGAGTGTCTTTGTCAGCAAGGGTGTTCCCAAACCCCAGTGTGTGGGGACCCTCACTGCTGCCTGGTGGGGGAATGCTCCCAGGAGTCAGAAATTAAGGACTACTGGCTGGCCTGATATCCTGCCAATAGGTCCCTCACCTGGTCAATGTACACAGTTGTGATCGCCCCTGAGTGGCCCTGCAGCGTGAAGAGGCAGCAGGAATCCTCCAGTCGGAACACCTGGGACAAGGATGAGCAGTCTCTGGTACCTTGCAAGTTACACTTTAGCCAGGAAATGCCTTCCATCATTCCTCTAGCCTCCCTCTGACTTGACACCCCAGCTCCCCAACCCCGTGCCAGGCCACCCAGCACCCACAGACAGGCAGTACACACTCTCAGGGTATGGTCTTGGCTCCCAGTCACTAGACGCCCTGCAGCAGCTTTCAGAGCTGTGATGGGTTTCTGGTGTGCACAGGGCACTGTGTGGGTCAGGTGACAGGCCACTGTGTTGCTGCTGCTGTACACAGAAGATGAGGGAGAACCGCCCCGCCCTGAGGACAACAGGCTCAGTGAGGGGACTCTTGAGAAAGACGCTGGCAGGCAGCCCCCACATCACATCCCTTGACACCTGCCAGCCCCAGGCCCTCTGACCTCTGAACTGCAGAGGGCTGAGGGAAGTGTGGGTCTCCAAGGAGAAGAAATCAAGGGAACCGTTGAGCCGAGCAGCCACAATCCTACAAGAGAAGAGCAAGACGGCTCTCCCTCAGGGAGACATAGCAACAGAGACAGCAGGCCAGTTTGGGAAGGGAGAGGTGAGACTGGCCAAGAGGAAAGCACAAAGTGCTGAAAGATGCTGAAGTGCTCAGGTTACAACTCGAACTTTGTACCACAGTTTCCTCATTTGTAAAGTGGGATAACAATGCCCACCGCCTCAGAGTGGTTGAGGGTTAAATATATAGTATGTATAAGGTGGTACCTGGTGAATATCATGCAAACCTGTAGGTTAAGATGTTTGCCTGAGAAACCTAAGGACCCAGGTTCAATTCCCCAGTACCCACATAAGCCAGATGCACAATGGGGCACAGTGGCTAGAGGCCCCGGAATGCCCATTTTTCCTCCCTCTCAAAACAAACAAGCCAGGCGTGGTGGTGTACGCCTTTAATCTTAATCCCAGCATTCAGGAGGCAGAGGTAGGAGGATCACTGTGAGCTTGAGGCCACCCTGAGACTACATAGTGAATTCCACGTCAGCCATGAGTGAGACCCTACCTCGTAAAAAAAAAAAAAAAAAAAAAAAAAAAAAAAAAAAAAACAACAACAATGGAGGATTTACCTACATAGCCTGAAGCTTTAGGGAAGTAGGGACTTGGCCTAGGGTGGGACTGTGCTATGGAGCCACTAACTCTTATCACATGAAAGCAATTTTAAGCTAGACACATGTCTTTAATCCCAGCACTCAGGAGGCAGAGTTAGGTGGATCACTGTGAGTTCAAGGCCAGCCTGAGACTACACAGTGAATTCCAGGTCAGTCTGGAACAGAGTGAGACCCTACCTCAAAATACCAAAAGAATAAATAAAAGCAATGTTGACCTAAATATAGCCAAAATTCACTATGCAGTCTTAAGAGTGGCCTCGAAATCACAGCGATCCTACCTCTGCACCCCAAGTGCTGGGATTAAGGGTATGTGCCACCATGCCTGGCTCCAATTTCCTTTTATCACAAAGAAGGATTTTCTCTGCTCTTGAGAATTCTTTGGCACAGGCTAAACTAGCCTGTGGCTCCCAAAATGAACTGGGTGGGGGTTCAGAAATCTTACTCCCGCAAAGACAGTGCTTGTCTACAACTTCTGCCCTTAACTGGAAGAACCTAGAGCAAACCAGGGGAGGCCAAGAGTACACAGGGAGGGAGAGAGAGAGTGAAGAGAGATCGTCACCAGGAAGTTTGACGGTCAGATTGAAACATCTGGGCTTTTCCTAATGCTGAGAAAAAAAAGCTGCAAAGGAGGGTCTCCAACAAGCATGGCCAGACAGGAGGTAGGATGGGACAAAGGCCTGGGGAAAAGTGCCAATGGACAGATGGCTCAGCGGTTAAGGTGCTTGTTTCAATGCCTCATAGCCCAGGTTTGATTCCCCAGTACCCATGTAAATCCAGATGCACAAAGCTGTGCATGTGTCCAGAGTTCATTTGCTGCAGCAGGAGGCAATGGTGCTCCAGTCTATCTGCCTCTTTGTCTTTCTCATAAACAAACAAACAAACAAACAAACAAACAAACAAACAAATGATAAACTTAATTCCAACACTTGGGAGGCAGAGGTAAGAGGATGGTTTTAAGTTTGAGGTCACCCTGAGACTCCATAAGGAATTCCAGGTTCAGCCTGGACTAGAATGAGACCCTCCCCTCCCCCCACAAAAGTGTCAGTGGAGGCAGTACTGGCAGCAGAAGCCAAAATGGAGAGAGCTAAGGGCAAGGGCTAGCTTGGATGGTGATACCACAGCCAGGGACCCTTGGAGGAGGAGCCAGCAAGAGATCACAGGTAGAGACAGACCTAGGTTAAAATTTCCCAGATGGTAGCCGGGGGTTTTGGTGCACACCTTTAATTCCAAGCACTCGGGAGGCAGAGGTAGGAGGATCACCATGAGTTCTAGGCCACCCTGAGACTATGTAGTGAATTCCAGGTCAGCCTGGGCTAGAGTGAGACCCTACCTCAAAAAGAACAACAACAACAAAAAATTTCCCAGATGCGTGCCAAACACCAGGAACTAGGACATCTGGGAGTGAGGGAGGGGCAAGTAGCACAGGAGAGAGAGAGGCACAGTGTTCAGTAACTACAGACTTAACAAGAATGTTCTGAGGCCAGGTGTGGTAGTATACACCTATAACCCCAGCACTTGAGAGAGAGTGTGAAATAGGAGGGGTGCTGTGAGTTTGAGGTCTGTCTAGGCTATACAGTGAGTTTCAGGCCAGCTTGGGCTAAAAAAAACAACAACAAAAAAATGTTGCTCTGAAAACATATCTTCTGTAACTAAAAATGCAGTTAAGATATTCAGATGGGTTAGTATTCATAAGGTAGTACGATAAACTGACTTTAAAGGGTAAAAAGAAAACAAGTATGCTCCCCATTCATTGTCACAATGGCAAAGAACCCTGGGAGCTTACTCAGTGCCTAGCCCTGTTAGGAACATTTCACACCCCAAGCTCATTTTAGTCACTACCCCTCCTAACCTGATGGACCATGCTGTGTTAACAGGGCTGGGGCTGAGTAAAAAAAGGAAGTCAGCCCTGATACTGAAAACCTACCACAGGGGTAGTCATGAGGCCTAAGGGTGTAATGTCTGCTGGTGTCTGGCTAAATGTATATACTGTGCTCACCAAACTGCCCAGTGAGCACTTCTCTTAATATCCATTAATGCTACTCTCACTTTTGGTTAGAAAAGCTTCTCTTTTCAGATGGCGGCAACCTTGGGATGACTCAGAAGGCACCATGGTGCTGAGAAGAAGGGACAGAGGAGTGCTCAGCACTGAAACATCTCAAACCTACCTTCCAAGGCTCAGGGTTCATTGCAGAAGAAGGGGTGGAAAGAATGTAAGAGCCAAAGGAAGAGTAGGACTCCTTACAACATGCTCCTCCAGACACAAAATGGCCTGGATATCCATGACCTCACAGTGCCTGACACTACCTACATAAGACCATCATAATAGGAGGAAAAGATCATGACATCAAACTGAAAAGAGAGACTGATTGAGGGGGAGAGGAGATATGAGGGGAAAGTGGGGGGAGGGAGGGAAGTACCATGGGATATTGTCTATAATTAAAGAAGTTGTCAATAAAAATTTTTTTTTAATTAAAAAAAAGGAAGTCAGCCAGGTGTAGTGGTGCATGCCTTTACTCCCAGCACTCAGGAGGCAAAGGTAGGTGGATCACCATGGGTTTTTGAGTTTGAGGCCACCCTGAGACTACATAGTGAATTCCTGGTGAGCCTGGGATACAGTGAGACTCTATGTCAAAAAACAAACAAGGCCAGGCAAGGTAGTACATGCCTTTAATCCCAACACTCGGGAGGCAGAGGTAGGAGGATCACCATGAGTTCAAGGCCACCCTGAGACTACATAGTGAATTCCAGGTCAGCCTGAGCTACAGTAAGACCTACCTTAAAAAAACTAAAACAAACAAACAAAACAGAAAGGAAATCTGGAGAGATGGCTCAGCAGTTAAGCCATTTACCTGCAGAGCCTAACAACCTGGGTTCAATTCCCCAGTACCCATGTAAAGCCAAATGCACAAAGTGGCACATGCATTTGGAGTCCATTTGCAGCAGCTAGAGGCCCTGGCGTACCCATTCTCTCCCTCTATGCTTGCAAATAAATAATTTTTTTAAAAAAACTTTAAAAATATGTATTTATATTTAAAGAAAAAAAGGAAGAAAGTCAAAGCTGGGGAGATGGCTCAGTGGTTAAAGGCACTTACTTGGAAAGCCTGATGGCCCAGTTCAATTCCCTGGTACCTACATAAAGCCAGATGCATAAAGTGGTGTATGCATCTGGACTTTGTTTGCAGTGGCAAGAGTCCCTAGCATACCCATTCTCATTTTCTCAAATAAATAATAAATATTAAAGATAGGAAGTCAAGTCTCACACCACCAAACCTTGGAGTGTGGCCTTGTCCCAAAAGGCTGGAGAACCTGGGGCTGAGGCAGGCAGCCCAGCACTCTCACCTCTTGTCCAGGAAGACCAGGGCAGTGATGCCAGAAGAGACCTCATCAGTGCTGCAGCAGAGCACTCCCTCGATGGCGTCCCACACCTGCAAGTACAGTCTGTGAGCATAACCTCTCTGAGGAAAGACCCTCCCAGCCCCATACAGACAGCTTATCTGCCCACCTCTAGGCGGCCACTGCTGCGCCCAACAACGATGAGGTTGCCCTGCAACTCCAGGCTCCAGATGGAGCCAGCTGCACTGGGGGCCCAGGCCAGGGGAGGGGAGCCCTTCTCCAGAGAGAACCCATCATCTTCAGGGGCCTGGGGCAGCGTGGGCCTAGGGGATGGTGGGCGCAGAGCCGGCATCCGCGCAGCGGCCAGTCCCTCCTCTTGGTAAACACGCTGCACCAGGCGGCTGAAGTCATAGCCCACAGAATCCTGAGCTCGGCTGCAGCCCACTCTGTGCCTGGGCTCAGGCTGAGTTAGTTCTGGGGCTGATGGCAGCACAGAGAAGTTGGTGTCAATTAAGCAGGTGAGGTCTGGCTGGTCCCCAAAAAGGGAGGGTGGCAGAGGGGCCTGGGGTCGGTGTCGCAGCAGAGGGCTGTCTCCAGGTTCCTCGGGGCTAGTTTTCCCGCCATCTGACAGCCGTTCCCAGTTCTCCTGGGCCTCAAAAGCGTTTCCTCCTCCACTGTCCCTGCGTTGTCTGCTGGGGTAAGGGGCGAGGGTGAGCTGAGGAGGGCAGGGTGTGCAGTGGGAGAAGTGGGGGCATGAGGTGGGTCAACAGTTACACTTACCCTGGGCGTGGGATACGTGTGAGGCAGTCTCCAGTCTGTGCATCCCACACGCAGACATGGCCTGCTAGGCAGCAGCTCACCAGCAGCATTCCGTCACTGGCCAGACACTCAATGTCCTGAGTGAGAGTGCTGTATTGGTCTGGGGCAAGGCCAGGTGCCCACTGCCCCCATATCCTGCGGTGCTCACCATGAGGTGCCCACGCAACACCAGTGGCACGATCTCTGTTTCGGGTGGTGAGTACCCGTAGTCATCGCAGGGTAGCTCCCCACGCCTCCTCCGGCCGGGACCGCCACCTGGCTGACCATAGTTCCGCGGGCAGAGCACACGGTAGAGGCACAGCAGCAACAGCACAAGAACAATGCCCGCTGCCAGGCCAAGTGCCGCCACCCTGCACCGGATGGTTGGAGCATGAGCACAGTACCCCCAACGCCATTCCACTCTGACCCCCCTTTCACCTCCATGGCAGCCTTACTTGTACAAGGTAACATCTCCATGGGCCTGGGCCCCACCTGGCCCCTTAGGCCGCGTCTCCCAGAACCCAGCAGGCAAAGGTCCAGGTGGGGCCCAGGAACTGCGGCCGTCCTGTGGGTGCCGCCCCTCCAGAGCCTCCTGTGGATTCAGGCGCAGTGTGACAGGGATGACAGGCAGCAGACTGATGTACCTGAGAACAGGCAGTGCGGTAAGCTCGCCCAGGGTCCTCCTGCCATTGCACGCCAGCCCCTCCCAATTCTCCACTCCCAGACTTAAAGACCACCCTACTGATGTAGTCCAAATGTGAGAGGTAGGTCCCTCTTTACCCCAATCTTGTTCCCTCCCAGACACCAGCATCTAAGCAGCCATCAGGGAATCTTATTTTGCCAAGGGGAAGTGGGCAGACAGTCTGTGACTCTGGAGAACAAGGACAGGAGGCAGCAGTTGGCACAGCCCAACTCACCTCTTGGCCAGTGTGATGTTGTAGTAGCTGAAAAGTGTAGGCCAGTGGCGGAAGGACAATTTCCTCCACAGTTCCTCATCCTCAGGCCCCCAGGTGACCTCAGGGGCTCGGCTGTCATGGATGCCATCTGCTGGACCGGCATGCTCAGGCAGCTGCCCTGGCAATGTCTGGTTCTCAGGGAGCTTAGGGGCGTCAGGTGGGAAGATGGAAAAAGCAGGGTCCGGGTGGCTGGCAGGCAGCACACCACTAGGCACAGGTATGGGGGCCAGGGAGCCCTCACCCAGCGGGCTCTGTTCCGTCACCTGGGCAGCAAGGTAGGTGCGCAGCCCTGCTGGGTCTGTGTATACCAGGATGCCAATCCAGACAACAGTGCCAGCCTGCAGTGAGGAGTCAGGTGATTAGTGGCAATGGACAGCCCCAGGCCCCACCAGCCTCGGCTCTTAGTCTGGAAGGTGGCAGCACAGGGACCTCAGGCCCGTGTGTGCAGGCAGGACACAGTCCTCAGCCTGTGCTTTTTCCCCAAGTCCTTCCACTACCACCTGCTGGCACTTGCCCTGAAGAGGTCTGGCTCCCATTCCATGGTCAGGGCATGGGTTATCTGGCCTAGGAATCACTACAGCCCCTCCTTAGATTTGTTGGTTTTTCAAGGTAGGGTTTTACTCCTAGCCCAGGCTGACCTGGAATTCACTATGTAGTATCAGGGTGGCCTCAAACTCACAGCAATCCTCCTACCTTTATCTCCCAAGTGCTGGGATTAAAGGTGTGCAACACCATGCCCATTATTTATATGCACTTGTGCGTGCATGCCAAGCTCTCTTGCCACTGCAAATGACTTTACATGAGTCCAACTTTACATGAGTGGCTGGGGAACTGAACTCAGGCCAACAGGTTTGGCAAGCAAGCCCCTTTAAAAGCTGAGGTATCTCCTTAGGCCCTGACACCCTTTAGTTGTTTTTTTTGTTTTCCAAGGTAGGGTCTCACTCTGGCTCAGGCTGACCTAGAATTCACTCTGTCGTCTCAGGGTGGCCTTGAACTCATGGTGATTCTCCTACCTCTGCCTCCTGAGTGCTGGGATTGAAGGCATGAGCCACCACGCCTGGCTTTTTATTTGCTTTGTTGCTGTTTTGTTTTTTTTTTGAGGAAGGGTCTCACTTTAGCTCAGGCTGGCTTCACCCTCACCTACCTCTGCCTCCTGAGTGCTGGGATTAAAGGCATGCATAATCATGCCTGGCTGGTTTTCTTTTTTCTTTTTTTTCCTTTTTTTCACCCTTAGGCTTGACAGAACTTCCCTACTCCTCCCCTGTGCCGGGGCCAGAGAGCTGCTGCCACTCTTAGGTCAGCATGGCCAGAGAGACTGCCTGCCTGACAAGCAGAGGCCTCCCGGAGGGCCTCAGCCTTACTCCCCTCTTCCTTCAGCCGCCTGGGAGAGGTGCTGCAGCCCAGCTAGTGCTTTCCTTTGTTCACTGCTTTATGCTGCTTGCATGCTACACAGAGGCTGATGAACCACAACCCAGGAAAAAACAGTGACCTTGCTCAGTCGTTCCATCCATCCTAGAGCACTTTCCCTAGCAGGGTCCTCTACTGAATGACCCCAGAGCTGCTTCTCTCAGATAGGCCAGAAACCACAGCTCCTATAGCCAGGCTTCAAGACACACCGGGGTCTATAAGGTACCTCTACCTCCAAGGCACAGGGCAGGGGTGGCAGGTACCATAATGAGGCGCTGAGCCAGGCGGGTACGGGCCAGGAAGTAGACGACACGCAGCCTCTTGGGGAGTCGCAGGTTTCGAAAGGAAGATGGTTGTAGCGTGATGGTGTGGGGTGTGGATGGTCGTACAGCCAACTGCCTCTCGTAGCGTGCTGGCCGCCCCACTGGCTTGGCTGAGGGCAAGCAGGACTCAGGGGGCAGCCGCTTGTTCAGGTCTGCTAGCTGTTGGGGGGCACAGTGGTTAAGTCCAAGACTGCCTACATGGGAGCACTGCCCTGCCTGGGGTTGCACCCTCTCACTCAAAGGCCCCCTGAGCACGAGCACAGGCGGCACTGAGCAGGGCAGGCTCAGCCCTAGTACCTCCATGCGGCGAATGTCGATGGAGAGGACAGTGGTGAAAAACAGCATCTGAAGGAAGAAGTCAGACACCAGACCAACAACGGCAAAGAGACAGAACTCCTGGAATAAGAGCATACAGGGGCACTGTAACCACATGGCCGTGAGCCCTGAGCAGTCCAGGGCTCGGGGAACTTCAGAATCTGCAGAGCAATGGCAGGTAGGGCACCACAGAGACAAAGGAAAAGATGCCAGGACCAGGCTCCAAGAACCTGGATCAGACGAGTGTCAGGCTAGCATTTCACCTTATCCCCACCAGGCGGCAGCACCGGGCCCGTATCCCTCTTTCCAGAGGACTGAGGGGCGAATGCTCTCCCTGCACCTTCTGTTCTCTAGTGAGGGCCTGATCCCACCTGGGAAACTCCTCAGCCCCACCAGCATGCTCCCTAAAGAACCCTCCCCTGCAAGCCCTGGCCCTGCTCACATACACCAACCCAGGCAGAGCCTAGAAAGCCTCTGGCCAGCCACCACACTAGACCGCGGAAGGAGGGTGGGGGTGAATTCTGCCCTAACACTGAAAAGGAGTGATCTCACAGCTCCCCTAGGGGGTGGGACTTGCTGAAATTTAGGATTTTCTCCTCTGCCCTTGTTTGAGACCTCAGGCATAGCAAGAGATTCTACTGAAAGTCTACAGAACATGAAAGGACATGGCACACAGTGGTCACAATAGCTCTAATGCTCCAAGACTGTACTGCCCTGGAGACGTCGTGTGTCCTAGCTCCCTGCACTCTTCCCGTGGAAAAGACTGGAGCTGTTTTGCTCTCTGGCCTGCTGGCCCTGAGGGAGGACAGGAGAAATGATCCTGTCGTCCTCTCCACAGCCCTTCCCTGAATGGTCACTTGAACTCCACGCAGGCCCACCTCCACTTCTGTTTCAAAACCCACAGCTGGGTTAGAGGGATGGCTTCGCGGTTAAGGCATTTGCCTGCAAAGCCAAAGGACCCATAGTAGATTTCCCAGAACCCATGAAAGCCAGATGTACAAGGTGGCACATGCATCTGGAGTTTGTTTGCAGCAGCTGGAGGCCCTGGCGTGCCCATTCTTTCTCTCTGTCAAATAAATAAATATATTTTAAATAAATAAATAATACATTTAAAAAAACCCACAGCGGAGAGAGGACACTCTGCTGACGACAGGGGCTAACCAGGGCTGCAGGTGGTGACCCTTCTACATGCAGGCCAGGCCAGGCCATGCATCTGCAGGCTACAAATATGGAACAAGGAAGGGAATGAAGACAAGTAGGGACATTTTAGGAGCCTCATAGTGTTTCTGCCTGAGAAATGGGAAGTTATGGATGACTGGAATGCCACCAACTTAGTAGCCTCCACTGTGCCCACGGAGGCTCCTCCTGCCACCAGTCTGAATGGGAAAGCAGATAGGGAAGGGTGAGAGGCAGGATCCAAGACAGGGCTTGGCTAACCCACAGTGAAGACAGGATGTACTGAATCCAAGCCAGGAGTGCTCTGCAGCATGCTACAATATAATCAGCTTGCCAGGCCGAGGTCTCATAGGCCTGATGCCTATGATACAAGATGGGCGTACCCTGAGTATAGCTGCACAACTGAGGAGCCCAGCAGTTGACTCCACACTCAACCAAGTGGTAGGCCTTGGGGCTTTACCTGGATGGCAGGCACAAGGGTAAAGTAGCCAATCAGGATGATGCCCAGCTCAGTTGCCATGTTCTTCATGATGGACCAGCTCTCACTGCTGAGGCCTGCGAGGGAAACAACAGGGCCCGGGCAGAGAGGATCTCCCTGTGTTACATGTTTGCACCAGACCTTGTGGTCCTCAGGATAGACGCATGGGGAAGGAACCCAGCATTTGAGGCAGACATTTCACCCAATGCCTAGACTCCAAGCGGTCGCCCCTACAAGGAAGGGGAGGCTCTTGAAAGTTGGGGGGGGGGGTTCATGAGGAACCTACAGCCATCAAGCAGAGTGTTGAGAGGAGAAAACCCACAAGGAAAGCCCAGTGTCACCCACTGCACCACACCCAACCTTCACCGGTATCCTGTTCATGTTGCCAGGACAAGCCTGAAAGTGTGCCACCAGCCACACAGCAGCATGGCTAGAGGAATGGAGGTACGGCTGGCCCTTCTCAAGCCATCCCCATGACTAGCACCTGACCATGCTAGTACATATGACATCCAGTGTGTGGATGACTTTGCCTCATTTCTTCATAACTTCAAATCTAGCACAGGCTACAACCAATCACAAAAGTTCAGAGGTTGGTCAAATGATCAACAGCCTGCCTCTTGCCATTCCTCAGAAACACAGGTTCAAGGAGTCCCTCAAGGGACTCCCTTCTAGGACAGGCTCTGCTTGCTTTCCTAAAGCCCCAGCTCCAACCAGTGAAGCCAGCTGTGTTGGCACTACCTCCAAAGAGACAGTGCAATGCTGATGTGCTGAGGCAGGAAGAGAAAACACGAGGCACTGGCCCAGACAGAAGGCCACCACCAATATGAGTCTCCTGCTGTCTGGTTTGCTTTCCTACGGACACATATGCCAGAGTAAAGTACAGCACAGTGACCCCCAGGGGTCCTTGGGGCACCTACTATCACACCACCAACTGCATATTACTCCGAAGATTGAAGCAAAGCAGGTTTTGAGTGTTCCCTGACATCTCCAGGATGTGACAGTAAGAACAATCCCCACCCACGTTACCTTGGGCAATCCGTAGCTTCACTTCGAGGTCCACTGGGGTTGAGACCACTGACTTGGTGAGAACCAAAACATTCTCTAACCCAATAACCACCACCAGATACGGGAAAATCTCTCTGGGGACAGAAGACAGTAAAGGGCGGTATTAAGGTAAGGTCCCTACTCAGGGCTCGTTCTTACCAGCCCTGGCCCTGGGGAAGCTGGGAGGCTTCTAGCCTTGAATGCATTCTACAGCACAGGGCAAAAACTCTCCCCAACATACCCTAACCCAACAAAAGCTTGTTTCCAGGTAGGCTCAAAGGCTACTATCCCTGCCTCCCCCATCCAGCACAAGAGGAGGACTGGAGAAGGATCCCAGGATAGCACCACTGCCCCGCTACCAGATCACGGCTCACAGCTCTCCTGGACCTTCTCACACAGGCTCCCGTGGTTGATGGATAACCACTGCTAGGACCCCCATGCTGTCACTGCAAGGCTAAGCCACTGAACTCAATGGCAGGGATGACTTCAACCTAAAGCCCTGACCTCTGCTGAGGAGCGGCATCTAAACAGGAACTGCTCCCAGGAGCACTCAGCAGCTAGAGGCCATCTCACCCTGCTCCTGATGGACTCTCATGGCTGAGCTGGGCTGACAGAAGTGAGGGCTGCGGGAAGGAGTTAACCGCAGATGGAGGGGGGCTCCAGGAAGAAAAGGTGCTCTAGGACGATGGAATTGACAGGAACAATACAAAGTACCTTTTCCATACAGCTGCTTGTCTAGCATGTGCTACGCTTTGAGTCTAATCTCTAGCACTCAGGGAAAAATGTGTTATTTTTTCCTGTGACTGGCCTGAGAAGCTAAAGACAGGAATAGGACAATCAGTTGGTAACAAAAATCTGGCTGGGGTTGGAGAGATGGCTTAGAGGTGAAGGCGCTTGCCTGTGAAGCCTAAGGACCCAGGTTCAACTCCCCAGAACACAAGGTCACACATGTGCACATGGGAGCGCAAGTGTCTGGAGTTTTATTGCGGTGGCTAGAAGCCTTGACATGCCAATTCTCTCTCATGTTCTACAAAATACAAAATAAATAATAATAATAATAATAAATCAGGCAGGCAGGGCCTGGCCAGAGTGAAGGAGACAGAACTTGAGGACAACAGGGAAGGACTTTCAGAATGATCTGAATAAGAATGCCAAGGGGGAGTTGTGCGTGGTGGCACACGCCTTTAATCCCAGCACTCGGGAGGCAGAGGTAGGAGGATCGCCGAGAGTTCGAGGCCACCCTGAGACTACGTAGTTAATTCCAGGTCAGCCTGGGCCAGAGTGAGACCCTACCTCGAAAAACCAAAAAAAAAGAATGCCAAGGGGAAAGTCACATCAATGAAGAAGGTGACACACTTTTTCAATGTGTACCTCCTTACTTTTTTTAAATATTTTATTTGAGCCGGGCGTGGTGGCGCACACCTTTAATCCCAGCACTCGGGAGGCAGAGGTAGGAGGATCGCCGTGAGTTCAAGGCCACCCTGAGACTGCATAGTTAATTCCAGGTCAGCCTGGACCAGAGTGAAACCCTACCTCGAAAAAAAAAAATATTTTATTTGAAAGACAGAAAGAGGCAGCTAGAGAGAGAGAGAAAGAGAGAAAGAGACTGAAAATAGGTGCACCAGGGCTTCCAGCCACTGCAAACAAACTTCAGACAAAGGCACCACCTTGTGCAATCTGGCTTATGTGAGTACTGAGGAATCAAACCTGGGTCCTTAGGCTTCGTAGGCAAGCATCTTAACCACTAACCACTAAGTCATCTCTCCAGCCCCCTCCTTGCATTTCTTTTTTTAAAAAATATTTTATTGGCTGGGCGTGGTGGTGCACGCCTTTAATCCCAGCACTCGGGAGGCAGAGGTAGGAGGATTGCTGAGAGTTCAAGGCCACCCTGAGACTACATAGTTAATTCCAGGTCAGCCTGGACCAGAGTGAGACCCTACCTTGCAAAACAAAAAAAAAAAAAAAATTTTATTTAGGGGCTGGAGAGATGGCTTAGTGGTTAAATGCTTGCCTGTGAAGCCTAAGGATCCCGGTTCGAGGCTTGATTCTCCAGGACCCACGTAAGCCAGATGCATAAGGGGGCACATGCATCTGGAGTTCGTTTGCAGTGGCTAGAGGCCCTGGCGTGCCCATTCTCTCTCTCTCTCTACCTGCCTATTTCTGTATCTCTCTCTCTCTCAAATGAATAAATAAATAAAAATAAATATTTTTAAAAATATTTTATTTTTATTTATTTATTCATTAGAGGGATAGAGACACACACAGAGAGAGAGAGAGAGAGAGAGAGAGAGAGAGAGAGAGAGAGATGGGCACACCAGGGCTTCCAGCCACTACAAACGAACTCCAGATGCATGTGCCACCTTGTGCATCTGGCTTACGTGGGTACTGGGGAATTGAACCGAGGTCCTTAGGCTTTTCAGGCAAGCACCTTAATAGCTAAGCCATATCTCCAGTCCCATATTTTTGTTTGTTTTGTTTTTTGTTTTTTTGTTTTTCAAGGTGGAGTCTCACTCCAGCTCAGGCTGATCTGGAATTCACTATGTAATCTCAGGGTGACCTTGAACTCATGGTGATCCTCCTACCTTTGCCTCCCGAGTGCTGGGATTAAAGGTGTGTGCCACCACGCCCGGCTCATTTCTTACTCATGCTCAGTTTGACTGAGCATTTAAATCTTTTCTTTTTTTCAAAGTCAAGTCTCACTCTAGCCCAGGCTGACCTAGAACTCTGTAGCTCCAAGCTGGCCTGGAACTCACAGCAATCTTCCTACCTCCACCTCCAGAGTCCAGATATTAAAGGCATGTGCCACCACACCTGGCTAAATCTTTTTTTCCCCTCTTATTGGAGAAAAAGAGAAAGATAAAGAGGCGGAGAGAGAGGGAGAAAATGGCCGTGCCAGGGCCTTCACCTGCCACAAATGAGCTCCAAATGTGTGTGCCCCCTTGTGCACATGTGTGACATTGCGCACTTGCGTCACTGTGCATGTGGCTTATGTGGGACCTGGAGGTTCAAACATGAGTTTTTAGGCTTCACAGGCAAGTGCCTTAACTGCCACGCCATCTCTCCAGTCCTAAATATTTTTTTAAAAAATATTTTATTTTATTACTATTTTTTGCTTAGGCTTCACAGGCAAGCACTTAACTGCTAAGCCATCTCTCCAGCCCTCAACGTTTTATTTATTTTTATTTATTTATTTTTACAGAGAAAGAGGGAGAGAGGGAGAGAGAGAATGGGCACGCAAGAGCTTCCAGCCACTGCAAACGAATTCCAGACATGTGTGCCTCCTCGTGCATCTGGCTAACATGGGTCCTGGGGAATCAAACATGAATCCTTTGGCTTTGCAGGCAAACGCCTTAACCACTAAGCCATCCCTCCAGACCTAAATCTTTTAATAGTAAAGAAGAAATGCACTCTTCTGTATCTCATACCATACCCTCCTGTGACATAAGCCATCAAGAAGCAATGTGCATGTGGATATATCACAAACAAACACACTGTACACATACACACAAAGCACACATGCATATAAATACATACCTGTGTATGTTCTAAACATGTATAAGTATGCTGTACACATACACACATGAGTACAAAGCAGACACTTAAAGCAGCAGCAATGTGCCTCTTAAATGTCAAAACTAGCAGGGTGAAGACAAGGGAAGCAGCCAGCATCCAGTCCAAGGAAGATGAAGCACCCGCTGTGCAAGGCTCTCTGGCCTGAGGGCTCACTCTGGCAGTGGGACCTACCCGCCATTGAGGGTTGGCGTCAGGCCGAAGAGTGTGCAGAGCCCCACGGACATGAGCAGTGAGCTGAGCACTGTGACCACAGCGGCCAGGGCCAGCCCCCACTTGGACTTGACCATGTCGATCTTGCCTAGAGGGCAGAGAGGGCATATCAGGGAGGCGCATCCCCCAGCCCCTGGGGCCCTTCTTCATAAGCTCCTGGGAGTAGACTGTGCCCACAATCAAGGACTCCTGCTTTAACCAACAAAAAGGGACAATCACACACTCTTCCTAGTTTCATAGACATGATACACCGTTTTGGAGTCCTGATGCAGAAAGGGTCTATTTCTGAGAACCTGTGGGGGATGAAGCCCTGAGTTTAGTGACCACCAGGTGTGGGCCACATCTCTGTCCCAAACCTTCTCGGGCAGCAAGGAAGTAGTGTCAGGGAAATACTCATTTCGCCTAGAGAGCACCATGACCTACGTGTGGAGAAGTAGATGTAGGCAAACAGGATGATGTAGGTGGTGACAAGGGGGATGAGCTCGGCAATGCCAATCTCCTCCTTGAAGTGCACGTGAACCAGGTTCTCTGCCCGAAGGCTGCAGTTGGGGCTGGGATGCAGGAGCATGAGGCGGGCACGCAGGCTGCCCAGGAACCTGGAGACAAAGAAAATCCCTGGAGGGGCCCCGCAGGGTCTCTCTCCCAGCCCAGGTTGAAAGAAGCTTTTCTATGGCATCTCAACTTCTCCACAGTCACCACAGATGCCAGAAAAAAAGACAAGGCCGACAAAGCTGGCTAAGAAGCTCCCTGCTCCTTCCCTGACTTGCTCTAAATGCCAAAAGCCCAGAAGAGCCCATTGCAGGCACCTCAAATACCCATGGCTATGTGGGGCGCTGCTTGTAGTGCTCCTCAAGGAAGGATCTGGGCTACAGGGGACTCAGCAGTCAGCTGGGACCACTTGCCCTGTGCTCAGAAGAAAGCAGAGGAAACACCAAGACACAGAAATTGTCAGTCCTGGGGCTGGAGAGATGGCTTAGCAGTTAAGGCACTTGCCTGCAAAGCCAAAGGACCTTGGTTCAATTCCCCGGGACCCATGTAAGCCAGATGCACAGGTGGTGCATGCACCTGGAGTTCGTTTGCAGTGGCTGGAGGCCCTGGTGCGCCCATTCTCTCTCTCTCTTTCTATGCCTGTCTGTCTCTCTCAAATAAAATCAAAGTATTAAAAATATTTTTAAAAAAGAAATGGTCAGTTCTGACTAATTCCCTTGTTCTTAGTCAGCTATCAGGCCATCCACCTTCAAACGGAGCAGACAGCATCCTTTAAAGCAGGCTTGGAAACTGTCCAAGTACCCAGCGGCCATGATGACCACTCTAGCTAGCCACCCACAGGGCAGGCAGGAGCCTCACTTGGCATGGTAGTGCTGGAAGACCAGGGTGATGGTGTACGAGGCCATGCGCTTTCTCGTGTAGAGGCTCACTCCACTGTACTTCCCAGGAACACCAAACAGCAAGTCTGTGGGCAGAGACCAGGAGGCACCGACAGAGGAATGGCAGCCACTGCAGGGCTACCTGGGACCCCTTCCCCACCTCCACCCTTGGAAAAAAGAGGTAACCCCTGATCTGCCAGAGCACCCACTGAAGGAAAGATGGTGACCACAGGTTCCCTCCAGGTCCTCAAGGGGTACCTTTGAGTGTGGCTGAAGTCTGCAGAGTTTTGGGTTCATGCTGGTGAATGGTCCCAATGATGTCAGGGTCAGCATGGAATCGCTCCCAGTCATTCTGCCAGAAGTTCCCAGGAGACAGCAGCAAGCAGCCATGCTCAGGAAGTAGGTTCCGCAGTTTCCTGAGGCCTGGCAGCAGGTCTGTCACCTGAAGGCAAATCTCCTCCAGGCTCTTGGTCCCAGAGCTGTGCAGGAGACAGGAGGAGACCCCTGCTGTGCCTGCTAGCACAGTAGACTCACTGTACTTACACGGCACCCTGTCATCAGGCTCCTAAATGGCCCACATTTTCCTGGTATCTCCAAAGAGTCTGACAACTAGGTCACGTGTGGCTTCCAGGTGCTCAACAAACCGCAGGGCTGTCCAGCTTCCACGTGCGCCAGAGCCTCAAAGGCCATGTCTTTTTAGGAGGCAGGTGTGTGAGAGTGTGTAAAACTTCTGACTCCATCCCTTAGCCAACTTAGTAGAAGGTAACCCCAAGTAAAAGCATGCTTCTCAGCAAAGCCACTCTACATTGAACTCTCAGAACCCACAGGTGGGAAGCCATGGGGGGGTCACAGGCCAGCCACAGCTAGCTCATCACAGTCAGGTTCCAACTGTGCCATCTGCATGGGCCCAGGGAGAATGCAGCCATAATAGATGCTGAGAAATTCAAAGCTGGCTCCCTCTACACATCCTTCTTGCCTTCTCTATTTTGGTAGAGCTGGTTAGCTAATAGTAGTTACACCGAGGGATGTAATTCTCTTCCATACAGACAAAGACTTGGCAAACAGGGTTCCTGAGAGAGGTACCTGTCTCTCAGCACGTGGTTCCGGATCTCCTCCACCAATTGGAATGCCCGGGACAGAGGTGAGCGAAACACATCTACTGCCAGAAGGTTTTTGTGCCAGGGAGACACTGAGGACTTCACATATATCTGCTGGATGTATGCCACAGGGGCACCCACATACTGCAGAAGAAATGGGCAGGGCAGAAAGGAAACATGGGTCCACACACAGAAAGCTCACTGAGCCCATGCTTGAGAAAAGCACTCAGGAAGCAGGTATTAGGAAATGATGGTCCCCATTGGTCAAAGCAGGGCCCAAGAGCACAACCACTCCCATTCCATCCTACTGATTTCTCTGGCTGAGTCCCTACCACAGCAAAGCTGGGTGTTTGCAAGAGCTGTCTGGCCCGCCAATCCTAAATTATTCCCTATGTGGCCCTTTACAGAGCTCAGCTGCCGGCCGGGCACTAGAAATTACAAACTACCCAAAGCATGCAGCTGTCTCACTGAGGCTCATTTTGTCCCATGCAAAGGGGCAATGAGTCTTGAAGATCAAGGCTAAGTTTTTTTTTTCCCCCAGGTAGGGTTTCACTCTAGCCCAGGCTGACCTGGAATTCACTATGTAATCTCAGGGTGGCTTTGAACTCATGGTGCTCCTCCTACCTCTGCCAAATTCTGGGATTAAAGGCATGCACCACCACACTGGTTAAGGCTAAGTTTTTAGCTGGGCATGGTGGCACACACCAGGACCAGGACTCCCAGCCCTCAGGAGACAGAGGCAGGAAGACTGTTGCAAGTTCAAAAGCCAGCTGGAACTCTTTGTAACTCTGTCTAAAAAAGAAAGGAAATATAAAGACCAAAATTTCAATCCCAGCTCTCCAACTGTCTGGCCTTGGAAGCATTCTGACTACCTTGAGTTTAGCATCCTCCCTGTGCCAGCCAGATGTGTGCGCACATCCTCCTCTCAGGAACTCACTCAGAGGTTTATACAGACTGTCTGAAGAAATGATGTCCTAATAGGAATACCAGCACTAAACAGCTGGGCCCGTTGTTTTGTCTGATGCCATGACAGTCCTGGGAGAAGCAAGGATTGCTCGGGTAGTTTCATTACCAAACAGGGTGACAAAATGCCTCAAACTCCTACCTCCTCGTTGAATATGGCACACTTTTCTGAACAGAAGCCATACCTGCCCGTGCAGAGCTTACTGGAGCATGGCTGCATGAATGCTTCCATACTGATGCTGCCATCAATGGAAACATCTACCAGCACAAGCCCCAAAGCTCAGACAAGAAGTTCACATTCAACCAGGCATGGTGGTGCATTTTTAATCCCAGCACTTGGGAGGCTGAGGTAGGAGATTACTGTGAGGTTTGGCTCCATGTTCTTCCTTTCATCCATACACATATCCTTAGAGTTCCTGAATATGGCTCTAGTTTGGAGGTAGCACCCTTGTACCTCAGCAACGCCCAACTCTCTCTAGCCAGTCTCATTCTGCCTCTAGTTGCTACTAGAGTCTCTCTGGGCCAGTCTTTCCAGAGCCTTCCATCAGGTCACCCCTCCACCTGAGGAACTTAAGGGCTTCTCTTTGTCGCCCATTTAAAGTCCAAATAGCTCAACCAGGAAAAAAAAATAGAAAACCTGGAAATTACAAAGGAGTCTTGGCCAGTACTAAGGAAAAACCACAGGCCAATAGAAAGCCTGGCTGAGAAGCTAGAGAGATGGCTTAGTGGTTAAGGTGCATGCCTGTGGAGCCTAGGGACCCAGGTTCGATTCTCCAGGACCCACGTAAGCCAGATGTACATGATAGCACATGCATCTTCAGTTAGTCTGCAGTGGCTGGAGGCCCTGGCATGCCCATTCTCTATCTCTTTCTGTCCCTCTCTTTGTCTTTAAATAAATAAATAAATAAATAAATAAATAAATAAATAAATAAATAAATAAAAATTTTGAAAAAGCATATTAAAAAAAAAAAAGAAAGCCTGGCTGACCTATTTGGAAAATTATTGCTGATCAAGAACAGCAAGTCACTTCCTCCTAGACACAAAGGAACAACTCTGAAGCAACCAACTGGGGGCCTTCCTGAAGTTCAACTTATTATTATTATTATTTTAAATTTTGGTTGAGATAGAATGTCACTATGTAGCCCTAGCTCACCTGGAACTTGAGGCGTCTCTGCCTCTCCAAGGATGTGTCACCATGCCCAGCTATGAAGTTCAATTTATGATGATATGTCTTAGGGCTCTGGAGACAATATGTCAGACACCACTAGTGCAATAGTGGCATATTTGTTATGAGGGTTACCACCTGCTCTTTGACTGGATTTGAGGCACATTCCATGGTAGGAAGTTCATGCCTGATACTGAAAACCTAATCAAAACCCTATGACAGCCAGGTGTGGTGGTGCACACCTTTAATCCTAGCACTCAGGAGGCAGAGGTAGGAGGATCGCCATGAGTTCAAGGCTACCCTGAGAATACAGAGTGAATTCCACGTCAGCCTGGGCTAGGGTGAAACCCTACTTTAAAACCAAAAAAATAAAAACAAAAAAAACTATGACAGATGGTCCTTACTGGTGGCAGGTTGCTATGGTTTTCAGATTGTAAACTTAACTTTAACTCATTGATGTTAATTTGGTCATAATGGTCATGAAAGATGGAATTTAGAGTACCCAACCAAGTTAGCTAGGATCCTCTATTTGTCAACTTTTTAACTAAATCTTACAGTGAAAATTGACTCATTAAGTCGCCGGGTGTGGTGGCGCACACCTTTAATCCCAGCACTCGGGAGGCAGAGGTAGGAGGATCGCCATGAGTTTGAGGCCACCCTGAGACTACATAGTGAATTCCAGGTCAGCCTGGGCTAGAGTGAGATGAGACCCTACCTCAAAAAAACAAACAAAAAAAATTTTTTAAAAATATTTTACTGGGCTGAAGAGCTGGTTTAGTGGTTAAGGAACTGAAAAGAGAGACTGATTGAGAGGGGGAGGGGATATGATGGAGAGTGAAGTTTCAAAGGGGAAAGTGGGGGGAGGGAGGGAATAACATGGGATATTGTCTATAATTAAAGAAATTGGCAATAAAAATAAAAAATTTTAAAAATGACTCATTAATATTTAATTCTCTCCTAAGGTTATTATATCTAAAACCCTGCCTCAAAAAAAATCTCAAAAAAAAATTAGCTATTCTTTTTTCCTATTTTGTAAGGTAAATAGACTACATTGGAGATACTAAATAGTATTTATCTGCCATACACTTGGAAACTATTAACTTCATGGTGAGCAGTAAAAAAAAATTCTAAACAAAGTTATAAAGTTTTAGGTAGGGTTTACTCTGGTCCAGATGTAAAGGGTGGCCTCAATTCTTCCTACCTCTGCCTCCCAATTAAAGGCGTGCGCCAATCTTAATCGATTTAAGAACTTCCAACAATCAATCTTAACTCACATCATTACTGAGCAAGTTTACCAAAGCACCACAGACAGAATTATAGAGTTGATTAAGGTTTGAGTAGTTATAGATTGTGTCATGAAATTTTATGTATGTTTTGTGTATATTTTATGTATGATTATAGGAAATTAAAAATATTCCTTTTTGGCTCAACAGTTAAAGGTGCTTGTTTGCAAAGCTAGATGCACATAGTGAAGCATGCATTTGGAGGTTGTTTGCAGTGGCAAATGGCCCTGGCATGCCCAGTCCCTCTCTTCCCATGAGACTTGTCTCCTTTTTCATTAGATCATGGCAGTTTAGTCCAGTGCCTCTATTCTTTGGGTATATTAGATATAGTTGAATTAATTTCAGAAACAGACTTATAGACCAGATGGACATCTTATTTAGCTTTTAAAAGTGCTAAATCTCCTCATTAATACATATATAATATCATATAAAGGTATCCTGGTTCTGATGAACTTTAAAAATTGTAAAATTTTTCATGTCTTCATATTTAAACCAAAAATGTTACTATACAATATAGATTCATTATTTATTTTGAATTCTGTTAGCATATCTTTTGTTCATAGTTTACTTTCTATAGCCTGATGTGCCTTAACTATGTGAACTCTACCTTTTTCTTAATATCAGACTTTTCCAGATATCAGAATATTGTAATTTGGTTTATACAAAGTCCATGATATTTGGCTATCAATAAGCATCCATCACCATGCCTGACTAAAACTCTGTAATTTTAAGATGGTTCTTGTCTTATTCATGCTGGTTTTGCTGGATGATTATCACTGAGGTTATAATCTAAGTCTTATAAAAGATGACTTATTGTAATCAGAAAAACTTAAAAGGATCCCCATGTCTTAGGAAAATACATTGTATGCAAACAATGTTAATAAACTTTGTCTAAGCTTCATATAACAGTCATAAATATTTCTTTAGTTAAGCCTTAAAATTGTTCAATGGTAGGCCGGGCGTGGTGGTGCACGCCTTTAATCCCAGCACTCGGGAGGCAGAGGTAGGAGGATCGCCGTGAGTTCGAGGCCACCCTGAGACTACATTGTGAAATCCAGGTCAGCCTGAGCCAGAGTGAGACCCTACCTTGAAAACCAAAAAAAAAAAAAAAAAAAAAAAAAAAAATTGTTCAATGGTAAAACTGTTCAAAGGTACTTATTTTAAAAATTGCTTTATGTCTGTCATATTGTCTCTAATGTATGTTAAAATCAGACTTGCTTAATTCAACAATAACCAAGTTTTATTTTATTCTTAAACTGTGTATAATCTGGCCTCAGTCAAGGTTTCACTCAGTTGTGTCATTTCTGGTATCTTAAGTTCATTGCTTATAAAAATATTGATACTTAAGACAGGTTTCCTGCCCTGTTTGGGACACTGGTATACAGACTACCCAAAGTTGTTTTCAAACACAGATGCCAAGTTTTTATACTGTCGTGCCTTTTTCCTGGCATATAATTTGTAGATTAAATCAATTACCTTAAAGTTACTGAAAAATAATTGATAAAATATTGTTTTCAGGGCTATAAAATGTTTTGCCTATACTTATAACTGACAGATATACTTAAAAGGTAAAAATGTGTATGTTTCTATGTTACAGATATAGCTTACACTGTCACCCGACAACTAAACTTGAATATTAATCAGAATGATTTTAAACTATTGTGTCGTTCTCTAACCAGATATGTTCTACACTCTTTTTTTTTTTTTTTTTTTTTTCCTGAGGAAGGGTCTCACTCTAGCTCAGGCTGATCTGGAATTCACTATGTCATCTCAGGGTGGCCTCGAACTCACGACAATCCTCCTACTTTTGCCTCCCAAGTGCTGGGATTAAAGGTGTGTGCCACCATGCCTGGCTATGTTCTACACCTTTTAACTAATCTGTTTTGCTAATCAGATATGTACAGTCTCTCTGAGTGATTAATAACCATATGTAGAAGCCAAAATCAATTAAAAACACTGGAGTTAAAAGGACAACCACTATTTTGGTTCCTGCTCCCAGGTCAGAAGGCCACAGGAGATGATGGGACAGTGCTAACTTCTAGCCTCTGGTAAGTTAAGTTACCTGTCTTCTTGATCAGAGAGGATATGGAGACCCATGTCAGTTTATTAGCAATAGGAGAGTCACATCAGAGGAAAATCAGTCCTCCAGGCATCCGAAAAGAGGGAGGATCACTTGGTCAGCACAGCCTTGGATGATCCTAGCAGATGACAATGCTGAGAGTCATAGAACTCCTCACAGATCCCTAAACGTCTCTCCTATAGTGCCATTATTGACCTCCAAAATATACAGTTAATTCTGGCAGCCTACATGGTCTTAATCATCCAGTAAGAACAATATAACTACAAAATATAACTAATATAAACAAAGATTCAGACTAATAGGCTCCCTGTCTGATGCAGACTTACAATACTAAACTCTAACATTAACTCATGCCTTCTGCCTCTGCCTGTCCCTGATTAACTTCACCTACCCTGACCCCAGCTCCTCCCACTTGCTTTAGCCAGAAACAGAGCTGTTCCTCAGGCCCCTCCTTCCTTAGCCCTTATCCAACCTCACCCAGGGATAAGTATACCACCACCCCAACGGGCACTCTCAAACGTAAACTCTCTCGTGTTCCTACTCTTCCCCTGATCCCCATATGCTCCTCTTGAACACAATGATGCCCCTCTGCCTCCTCTCTCTTGGCCCAAGCCCTCTATCCCTCGCCTCCCTTACACCTGGCGCTCTGATGTCATAACAGGCTCCTTAATTTTTCCTTTTGTCCTATACGAGGAGGTTCGCAGAGCCCATCTCCCTGACCTTCTCTATAACAGATGTCACCAGTGACTGCCCTGAGGCCGGCTCAACTCAGGGATGGTACAAGAAGTGTTTCATTCAGGACCAAATCATAACAGCCACCATGGAACTGCCTCTTCCTCCTCACCTATCCTGAAAGAGGCCCATAGATTGCATTATCCACCCTCTCCCATAAGAACTCATCGCCCCTACGGTCAGCATGAAGAAATCAACCTTCATCTCTCATCATTAACAAAAGGCTGGAATGTTAGGTCTGACAGGCCCCAATATAGAGTCATCAAGGACAGCAGGATGGGGACAGAGACATAAGGAAGTGGATTATCCACATTCCTCAAGAAACTGCCCACCATTATCCCTCCCTGCCTGCAATGCCCCAGGTCATGGTTTCCTGCCCCCTTATTTTGTAAATCACTTGGTTGCTGTTCAGATGTCACAGTCTGGCTATCTTAGATCTCCCCTCAGCTCTTCCTTTCCTCACCTTACCCCAACTGAAAGTCCTATAAAGCCCACTACCTGAAGAACTCAGGTGGGCTATACTCCTCTCTTGTAAGCCAGCCCTGAAAGCTCATGCTTTTCCCAAATAAGCTTTCATCTTTGCCTCAAAAAAAACAAAAACAAAAACAAAAAAAAAAAAAAAACCAAAAAGCCTGGCATGGTGGTGCATGCCTTAGATCCCAGCACTTGGGAGGCAGAGGTAGGAGGATCACTTAGAATTCAAGGCCACCCTGAGAATACATAGAGAATTCCAGGTCAGCCTGAGCTAGAGTGAGAGCCTACCTCGAGGAAAAAACAAAAACCTATGACAGTGCTGAACATATGGTTTAACAGTTAAGGCATTTCCCTGCAAAGCCTAAGGACCCAGGTTCAATTTCTTAGTACCCAGGTAAGCCAGATGCACAAGGTAGCATATGCATTGGAACTTGTTTGAAATAGCTGAAGGCCCTGAAGCTCCCATTCTCTCATTCTCTCTCTCTGTATCTGCCTCTTTCTTGCTCTCAAATAAAATAAATAAAACATTTTTAAAAAGCACTATGATGGGGAAGGTCATAAGCCCTGGGGGGCGGGATGAAGCTACTATTATTGTTTGGTTACATGGATATATTATGCCCACCAAATTACCCTCTAAATATTTTTCATTTTGTTTTTTGAAAAGACAGAGAGACAGAGAGAGGGAGAGGAAGACAAATAGAAATGGGCGCACCAGCAGCCTAGCAGCTGCAAATGAAACCCAGATGTGTGCGCCCCCTTGTGGTCAAGTGCGGCATTGCACCCTTGCATCACTTTGCATCTGGCTAAACGTGGGACCTGGAGATTGGAACCCTGAAGACTGGAACCAGGGTTCTTAGGTTTAGGAGGCAGGAGCCTTAACTGCTAAGCCATCTCTCCGGCCCAAAGACCACTTTTTTATTTGCAAGGGGGTGGATAATGAGAATGGACACATCATGGCCTTAACTGCTGAGCCATCTCTCCAGCCCCTAAATATTTATGTTTATGCCCATATATTAATGCGGCTCTCACTTTCATTTCTTTTTTCAGATAGTGGTGACTACTGGGGAGACTCAAAGCTCATCAATGTGCTGAGTGTAAAGGTGACAGTGACATGTTTGGCATTAAGTGAGACATATCTCTATCACACCCTGTAAGGCTCAGTCAGGACCACTGCAGAAGAATGGGCAGAAAAAATGCAGGAACCAAAGAACAGGAGGAGTTCTTTGGAATACTGTCTTCCAGACACAGAGTGGCCGATGCCGTCATGACTTCACAGCAGCTGTCATTACTTCACAAGACCTACATGACACTGGGCCCATCAACACGCTATCACGGATGATGGAGAGGGCAAACAAGCAAACATGGAGCAGAAGAGGGAATCGTGGGAAAGAAGAGGCAGTCAGCAGAGGGGGAAGGGTGACAAAGAAGGGTGGTGGGATAGAATTATGACCACGGTACATTGTGTACATGTATGGATGTTGTCAATATATATATTTATTTGTTTGTTTATTTATTTATTTATTTATTTTTATTTTGGTTTTTCGAGGTAGGGTCTCACTCTGGCCCAGGCTGACCTGGAATTCACTATGTAGTCTCAGGATGGCCTTGAACTCATGGCGATCCTCCTACCTCTGCCTCCCGAGTGCTGGGATTAAAGGTGTGTGCCACCATGCCCGGCTTCTTACTCTCTTTTTTTGGTTTATATATATAATATATTTTTTTTTTTTTAAAAATGCCTGGTCCAGGCTGACCTGGAATTAACTATGTAGTTTGTTTTCTGCGATCCTCCTACCTCTGCCTCCCATGCAGCGCCACCACGCCCGGCTCAATATATTTATTTTTAAAAATGCCTCAGACACTTTGTTTTCTGTTCCCATGCAGCCTACGAAAAGCTACCTGGAGGTATTGAGGCATCTGTAGGAGCCGGCTGCATCAGCTCTGAACAACACTGAACAGCTCAGTGACTGCACCTCACAGGCCTGGGGTGGGGAGGGTCTCCTCAGAGACCAGGAGTCTAGAAGAAGAGTTGTTCCAGGGTCATCTCCAAGTCTGTGAAGGACACAGCACCCTTACGGCACCACAGAGCCTAGAGCCCCAGGCTTGTTCCCACGGGGTACCAGGCTGTGACTGCACGTATGACCTCTCTGCTCACCGCTTTTCTCAGGTTCTGCAATTTCAAATCCTCAATCCCACTAAACTGTACAGCTAAGCCCTTAGCCAATTCCCAGGCTATGACAGCTTCTTGGCTCTCCAGTACACTTCCCCCTCCTTTCTACACAGGATCATAGGGACCAGTATTTCAAGAAAAGGACTAATGAGCCGGGCGTAGTGGCGCATACCTTTAATCCCAGCACTCGAGAGGCAGAGGTAGGAGGATCACCATGAGTTCAAGTCTACCCTGAGACTACATAGTGAATTCCAAGTCAGCCTGAGCTACAGTGAGATCCTCCTACCTCGAAAAACCAAAAAGAAAAAAAAAAAAAGGACTAATGACTACAATTCAGAACCAGAGTGCTCAATCTGGGAGCATATTATTACCACCATTGCTCTTTATTCTTTTTTATAGTGCCACCATGGCTTTCATTAGGTTTTGTTTCATTTTAAGAGAGGGCTGGTCTTTCTCCTTTGACTTTCCCCATAGCTCCTGTGCTTTCACTCCTCAGCTGGAAGCCTTCCCAGACGATCCATGCTGAAATGGGCCTCCTGTGCAGGCTTATTCTCCAGCTTGACTGGGCCTCTGCAGCCTGGCTCTGGGCTCAGCTCTACAAACTTCCAACTAGTTTCCAAGCAGGTAGTCTACATCCTTCCAAATCTTTCAAGTTCTTAGCCCAGTATCATCAACTCACCACCCAGCAGCTCCCTCTTCTGGACACCAATATTCTCTCAAGGTAGCCTAGCTCTCCAAACTCACCAGCTTGGTGTGGAGACCTCTAGAAATGGATCTTGAGACAACTGGTTTATTTGGGAGGTGCAGGGAACAGGGAGGGAAGGTAGATAACAAGGGGTGTGCTGAGCAGGTGACCTCAAGGAGCCTGAGGGACTCCATACTGTTCTATAGTTACTGCTCCTAGGGTAGGGGTTCTTCAGCACTACCAGGCCTCTGGACGAGATACCCTCTGACCAGGGACACACACATGCTGGTGGATGGAAGGCATGGCAGGCACTACAATGGTAGTGAAGATGTGAAGGGGCAACTCATTGTGTAGCAAACCCTCTCAGTAGGGGTGAGCTCTTTAAAGAACACTTTCCTGATGTTCAAGTGAGAAACAGACATAGCCGCGCGGGGTGGCACATGCCTTTAATCCCAGCACTTGGGAGGCAGAGATAAGAGGAGAACTGATGTGAGTTCAAGGACACCCTGAGACTACATAGTGAATTCCAGGTCACACTGAGCTAAAATGAGACCCTACCTCAAAAAAAAAAAAAGAGAGAGAGAGAGAGGGAGAGAAACAGACACCGAACTAGATGAAGCATGGTACACCAAATGAGTAGTGGTAGAGGCATAAAGGTCGGTGGAGCTCAGATACTTCTAGGTAAGGAGGGACTTCTGACTAGATGCCAACAGTGGTAGGCAACATTCTAACATGGCCCCTCTATAATCACATTTCACAAGCAGGCTGCATCTACTGACTTATTTCTGATAAAGACAATACAGCCAAAGTGATGCCATGTGAGTTTTGGTTGCCTGTTGCCTCTCTTCTGGTACTAACACCTGATAAAAACTAGACCCCACAGTCTGAGCTACCTGAAAGGCTTTCAGCCAACAAGCAAGAAGGACTGAGGCCAGCGATGTGAGCGAGCACAGAGGCAGTTCCCACAACTGAGCTGGAGGTCTGTAGCTCAAACTCAGGCTGACACTGCACTGCAGTGTTGTAAGAGACCCTGAGCTAAGGACCCAGATAAGAAAATCAAGGCTGGAAGAGCTCAGAGACGAGTCCAAGGTCACATAGCTGACAGGAAGCAGAGCCAAGATAAAAGCCCACAGCTTCCTGGCCTCCAGGCTTGTTTTCTCCTCTACAGATAACTTGCCTGTGTGGTTCCAAAACATGCTAAACTCCCATGGCAATCAGGATATGGAAGGAAAGGCCCAGCAAAAGTAGGCATCCAGGAGATGATCAGAGGTCCTGGAAACCAATGGTACCTCTGGCCACGACTGGTTTCTGCCAAGGGTCTCTCTGTGTCCATGATCAGGCAGCCTGCAAACACTGGAATGCTGGCCTTGGAAGTCCAGCATGGACCAAGCCTGACTGTCTATGTGGACCTACCAGATGGGGTTTGATGCAAGGTGCCCGTGAACAGCTGCTCTAAAGGAGCCAGGCAAGTGATGGAAACCTTGGGCTTCTTTTACATTTTCTATTTTGAATGTTAATTCTTCATACAGAGGTAGAATTACTCGATGCAAATTCTAGCTCCACTACTTCCTGGCTGTGTGCCAAGGACAAGGCTCTCTTGAGCACGTACTGTGTGTAAAATGCTGATATTTATAAACCAGAGTGAAAGACGACTCCAACAGGATGGCAGTATAAGCATCGAGGGGCAGAAGGGCACACATGCAAGAGAGCTGGTGCAGGCTTCCTATAGAATGTGCCACTGTGCTGACAGCACGCCTTAGGAATGCACACCTGGTGACACTTCTTTGTCTTTCTGCTTGGGCCAGGCCGACCTGATCTCTAGTGATAGCCCCAAACCTGTGCTGAGTGCCAGTGATGGGCCAGGCACTGTGCTAAATCTTTGTGACAATGTGTAATATAACATTAATTATTTCCCCCATTTTATGAATGTAGAAACTAAGGCGCAAGAGTTAAGTAATTTGCCCAACTGGAAAGTCTGTTTTTGCTTTGTTTTTCTCTTCCTCTGGAAAAACAGCCCTCTGGCCCTTGCCAGCCCCATGAAGCCACAGGTCACAGGAACTCCAATAGAGTAGATCAAACTCAATGCAAGGATTTGGCAGGACTGATGAGGCTGTTGCAGAACACTGTGCTCAGAACATCACAGCTGTTACCATCTTAATCAAAGTAGCTGTGATTACTTGCAAGAGATATTCAAGATCAGGCTGGGCTGGAGTGATAGCTTAGCAGTTAAGGCGCTTGTCTGAAAATCCTAAGAACCCAGGTTTGAGTCCCCAGTACCCATGTAAGCCAGATGCACATGGTGGCTCATGCATCTGGAGTTCGTTTGCAATGGCTAGAGGCCCTGGCATGCCCATTCTCTCTCATAAATACAAATTTTATTTATTTATTTGGTTTTTCAAGGTAGAGTCTCGCTCTAGCCCAGGATGACCTGGAATTCACTCTATAGTCTCAAGGTGGCCTTGAACTCAGGTGATCCTCCTACCTCTGCCTCCTGAGTGCTGGGATTAAAGGCATGAGCTACCATACCTGGCTTTGTTTATTTATTTTTTGAAAAAGATCACTCCTCTCAAACTTCCTAGAGGTAACTGAAGGGAGGATCTCCATCTCTGCAGCCATGGGGAAGCTGTTATCCATGCTGAGGTTGAGAGGCCTACGGTTCTATAACTGGCTCACTAAGCTAGGCTTGGGTGCAACTGATGCTTTGCTCTGCTGTTGTTGGCTGAGTAGACGTTTTGTTCATGCTTTGTAGGTAAAGTTAACTTCCTCATGTATGCTGTGTCATGTGTATATACACATGCACATGCATACACATGCACACACACACAAGAATGTTCCACTGGACAAGCTGGCTAGCCAAACTAGCCTAATTGGTGAACTCTGGCTTCAACAGAGGAAACCCTGTCTTAATAATGTGCATAACCAGTTCCCTGATTGCTGCATCAACTATAAGGAAATGGACAGAGTGGAGCTATCACCATCACAGAGAAGGCAGACAAAAAGAAGCGGTCTCCCAAGCACTGGTTTTCCATAAGACTCAACAAGCCCAGCACCCACCTATGGGTCCAAAGCACAGTACAGGAAGGACTGGGCACTGTCCCTCACATGGCAGTAAGATGTCCAGAGATGACCTAGCCAGGCTTGGTCATGTTCCAAATGGTGAGTGTAGAGTGACAATGAGTTAGGTCCCAAGTTGAGCCCTCAAGTGAAGAGACTGTCTTGTTTCTCATTTATATCAATGCTCAGCCCAAACAGTGCCAGCTGAGAACACTGGGTCCAGGAGGGCAGTAGGCTGGGGTCTGGCTCCTGGCACCTGCACATGGTGTGTGAGTAGCCCGAGTATAAACCCAGGATCATTTGGTCAGTGCTAGGATGACAGCAAATCCTAGTTTTTCTAGGACAGTCACACTTTTGCATCATTTAGTGTTTTCTTTCAATAAAGGTTATTCATTAAATGTATAACTAAATATTTCTGGTGCCTTGGTAAAGCAGGTGTGTACATAAATTTACAAATCTGAAGCTGGCCACTCTCACTATTACTTGCAGAACTTGCCTCAGCCAATCAGCTTTTTGCCTGGGCTCTCCTCAGGGACAAGCTGAGTACCTACCCAATCCGGACGCTCACTGGGCTCTCCTTGTTTGTGGTCAGAGTCCACAGGCGGGGGCAAGTAACCCTTCACTGGAGTGGAGAATTCCACGGGTCCTGTTCCAGGCAAGGGGAGCTTCAGCAATGGATAACTGGGATGAATGAAAAACAATGTGAGGACATCTCAAAGGCAGTGTCTGCTGTGGGACAATCATGAAATAGGAGTCACTGCAATTGCAACTAAATTCTCTTTGCTAGGAGGACTGTACCAAAACAAACAAAAAACAAATATTAGCCATCAGGGAAATGCAAATTAAAACTTCTTTGAGATTCTATCTCACTCCTGTCAGAATGGCTATCATCAAGAAAACAAATGACAATAAATGTTGGCGAGGATGCGGGAAAAGGGGAACCCTTCTACACTGTTGGTGGGAAAGTAATCTGGTCCAACCATTGTGGAAATCAGTATAGAGTTTCTTGAGATAGCTAAAAATAGATTTACCATATGACCCAGCTATACTACTCCTAGGCATATATCCTAAGGACTCTTCTCACTACCTTAGAGACACTTTCACAACAATGTTTATTGCAGCTCTATTCACAATACCTAGGAAATGGAACCAACCTAGATGTTCCTTAACAGATAATGGATAATAAAGATGTGATACATTTATACAATGGAGTTCTATTCAGCAGCAAAGAAAAATGAAATTATTAAATTTGCAGGGAAATTGTCAGATCTAGAAAGGATTATACTAAATGAGGTAACCCAAGCACAGAAAGCCAAATGTCACATGGTTTCTCTCATATGTGGATCCTAGTTACAAATGTTCAGACTTGTGTGAGTTGGAGTTAAAATCAGTACAGAGGCCAATAAGCTAGAAAAGGGCTATAAGGGAGAGAGGGAGAGGGGTGGACTTAAGGGGATGGTACTGTATATATATAAGTAGATGGACAGATAAGTGTGGGTGGAATGGCCTAAGAGTGATCAAAGGAAGAAACTGAGTAAAAGGAGTGTGTGGGGAGGGGTAAACAAAATTCAGGATATTGGATTGGAGAGGTGGCTTAGCGGTTAAGCACTTGCCTGTGAAGCCTAAGGACCCTGGTTCGAGGCTCGATTCCCCAGTACCCACGTAAGCCAGGTGCATAGGGTGGCACATGCATCTGGAATTCATTTGCAGTGGCTGGAGGCCATGGTGTACCCATTCTCTCTCTCTCCCCATCTTTCTCTGTCTGTTGCTAATAAATAAAAATTTTAAAAATTCAGGATATTGTGAATAAGCCACATAATAACCTACTTTTTTGGATAATGGCACACCCAGTAGCCATAGGCTGTTACTAAAAAAATTTCAGAGCCGGGCGTGGTGGCACACGCCTTTAATCCCAGCACTCGGGAGGCAGAGTTCAAGGCCACTCTGAGACTACATAGTTAATTCCAGGTCAGCCTGGGCCAGAGTAAGACACTACCTCGAAAAACCAAAAAAAAAAAATTCAGTGCCACGGATGGGATACCTTTCAGTGAGTTGTTGGCCAGGGAGATCCTTGTTGTCTCCAAAACATTACAGGGTATTGCCAAGGCTCTTGTTTCCCACCAGGAATAGATGATAAGACCCTATTGCTGAAGACTCCACATGCCTGGGTTGTAAGAGCACTGAGAAATCAAACTGGAGCTGAGCTGAAAACCTCCTTGTAGACCAGCTGACAGAAAGATGAAAAAAGCTGCACTGCATGCAGCCTTACGGGAGACAGAAGCCATCCGTGGCGAGAACAGTGGACACTGCAAGCCTCATGTTTGGCCAACCAGGCCAAATGAGCCAATGGGTGCAATAGAGGCATGTCTGTTATTGGGGGAAACCAACTGTTCTATAATTTATATTTATTTATTTGAGAGTGATGGAGACAGAGAAAGAGGCAAAGAGAGAAAGAGAGAGAGAGACAGACAGACAGAATGGGCATACCAGGGCCTCTAGCCACTGCAAACAAACTCCAGATGCACGTGCTATCTTATGCATCTGCCTTACGTGGGTACTGGGGAATCAAGCCTTGAACTGAAGTCCTTAGGCTTCACAAGCAAGCGCTTAACTGCCAAGCCATCTCTCCAGCCCTCAACTGCTCTCTAACTGGACTGAAGGCCCACTCTATGGGAGAGAATACATGCCTGGTACTGAAAACCTAATCAAAAGCCTATGGTGGAAAGCCGGGCGTGGTGGCGCACGCCTTTAATCCCAGCACTCGGGAGGCAGAGGTAGGAGGATCGCCAAGAGTTCAAGGCCACCCCCTGAGACTACATAGTTGATTCCAGGTCAGCCTGGGCCAGAGTGAGACCCTACCTTGCAAAACCAAAAAAAAAAAAAAAAAAGCCTATGGTGGGGGAGGTCATGAGCATTATGAGTGTAATGCATGCTCTGGTCTGGCTAAATGCATATATTATGCTCACCAAACTGCCCTGTAAACACTTTACTTAATATTCAACCCATATATTAATGCTACTCTCACTTTAAAAAAATGATTTTATTTTTCTTTATTTACTTGAAAAAAAGAAATAGGTGGGGAGAGGGGGAGAGAGAGTGGGTGTGCCAGGGCCTAGCAGGACCACTGCTACTGAACTCCAGATGCATGCACCCCCTTGTGCATCTGGCTTACATGGGTACTAGGGAATTGAACCTGGGTCCTTTGGCTTTGTAGGCAAGGGAAGCCATCTCTCCAGCCCCTCACTTTTGGTTAGAGAAGCTTCTCTTTTCAGATGGTGGTGACCACAGGGATGACCCAAAAGGCACCACGGTGCTGACGAGGTGACAGAGGAATGTTCAGCACTGAGACATCTCTATCACACCTCCCAAGGGTCAGGGCCCATTGCAGAAGAGGTGGCAGAAAGAATGTAAGAGCCGAAGGAAGGGCAGGACTGCTTATAATGCAATCAGCTACATAGAAATTGGCCTTGAGGGACTAGAGAAATGGCTTAGTGGTTAAGGTGTTTGCCTACAAAGCCGAAGGATCCAGGTTCGATTCTCCAGGACCCACATAAGCCAGATGCACCCAGGGGCCCATGCATCTGGAGTTCATTTGCAGTGGCTGGAGGCCCTGGTGTGCCCATTCTCTGTCTGCCTCTCTTCTAGCTCTCTCTCTCTCTGCTTACAAATAAATAAATAATTTTTTTTTAAAAAGGGGGGGCCTGGAGAGATGGTTTAGTGGTTAAGTGCTTGCCTGTGAAGCCTAAGGATCCAGGTTTGAGGCTTAATTCCCCAAGACCCATGTAGGCCAGATGCACAAGATGGTGCATGCATCTGGAGTTTGTTTTCAGTGGCTGGAGGCCCTGGCGTGCCCATTCTCTATCTGCTTCTTTCTCTCTCTGCCACTTTCAAATAAATAAATAATAAAAACAAAAAAAAATTTTAATTAAAAAAAAAGAATTTGGCCTTGATATCCATGACCTCACAGTGCCTAGCACTATCTTCACAAGACTTTCATAATAGGAAGAAAAGATGATGACATCAAAATAAAAGAGAGACTAATGGAGAGAGGGAGAGGATATGATGGAGTATAGATTTGTGAAGGGGAAAGTGGAGGAGGGAAGGGAATTATCATGGTTTATTGTCTGTAAGTATGGAAGTTGTCAATAAAAAGAAAAAAAACAAATATAGTAAATATTATGCTGGGTATGGTGGCACACACCTTTAATCCCAGCATTCAGGAGGCACAGATAGAAGGATCACCATGATTTCAAGACCACTCTGAGACTATAGTGAATTCTAGACCAGCCTAGGCTAGAGTGAGACTCTACCTCAAAAGAAACCTAAATATACCAAATACTAGAATCATAAAATTTCAGAGCTAAAATTAAAAGTCATCTAGATCCACATTTCAATCACAAAAAGCTTACATGAAAGCCAACTGATAAAGAAGCTAGTTAAATGTTTTCTGAGACCTAATAAAGGAAAGATGCTAATAAACAAAACAAAATTTGTCAAATGAGATATATAATAAAAAGACACTAGGGTGGGGAAAAAAATCCAGAGGGGGCTGGCGAGATTGCTCAGCAGTTAAAGGTACTTGCTTGCAGAGCCCAATGGCCCAGACTCAATGTCTCGGTGCCCATGTCAAGCAAGATGGACAAAGCAGCATGTGTGTCTGGAGCTCGTCTGCAGAGGCAGGAGCCATGGTGCTGCCTCCCATTCCCCCTCCCTCATATGTTTTTTTTTTTTTTTTTTTTTTTTTTTGGTTTTGCAAGGTAGGGTCTCACTCTGGTCCAAGCTGACCTGGAATTCACTATGTAGTCTCAGGGTAGTCTCGAATTCTCAGCAATCCTCCTACCTCTGCCTCCCAAATGCTGGGATTAAAGGCGTGCACCACCATGTCCAGCCCTCATATATTTTTTAAATATTTTATTTATTTATTTATTGGAGGGGGCAGGCAGATAGAACAGGCATGCTAGGGTTCTAGCCACTGCAAATGAACTCCAGACACATGGGCCACCTTGTGTATCTGGCTTATGAGGTCCTGGGAAATTGAACCTGAGTCCTTGGGCTTCGTAGGCAAGTTACCTTAATCAATAAGTCATCTTGCCAGTCTTCTGTCACTCCTTTAAAATGTTTTTTTTTTTTAGATTTTTTTTTTATTTATTTGACAGAGAGAGAGAGAGGGAGGAAAGGAGGGAGGGAGAATGGGGGTGCCAGGGCCTCTAGCCACTGCAAACAAACTCCATATGCATGCACCACCATGTGCATCTGGCTTATGAACCAGGGTCCTTATGCTTTGCAGGCATGTGCCTTAACCACTAAGCTATCTCTCCAGCCCCTCTCCCTCTTTTAAATACAGTTACATACACACACACATACATACATACAACTGCAAACAAGTTGGAAAACAGATGTGAAGTTTTTAAAAAAGTATTTTTATTTGAGAGAGAAACAGAAAAAAAAGAAGTAGAGAGAGAGAGACTGGGCACACTAAGGCCTCCCACCACTGCAAATAAACTCTAGACACACGTGCCGCTTTATGTATCTGGCTTTATATAGGGATAATTGAAACCAGGTCCTTAGGCTTGGCAGACAAGTACCTTAACTGCAGGGCTGTCTCTGCAGTCCCAGATGTGCATTTTGTGTCAGGTCGATTTTTATTTTTCTAGTTTCTCAAATTAGGGGCTTGCTCTATCTAGCCCAGGCTGACCTGGAATTCACTATCTAATCTCAGGGTGGCCTTGAACTCACGGTGATCCTCTGCCTCCTAAATGTTGGGATTAAAAGTGTGCACTGGGCTGGAGAGAACACTTGGTGGTTAAGGCGCTTGCCTACAAAGCCTAAGGACCCATGTTCAACTCTCCAGATCCCTAGTAAGCCAGATGCACAAAGGCTGAGGCAAGCACAATGTCACACATGTCCACTAGGTAGTGCAAGTGTCTGAAGTTTGATTCCAGTGGCTGAGGCCCTGCCACACCAATTCTCTCTCTCTAAAATAATTTTTTTATTGGTTTTTTCAAGGTAGGGTCTTACTCTGGCCCAGGCTGACCTGGAATTAACTATGCAGTCTCAGGGTGGCCTCAAACTCATGGCAATCCTCCTACCTCTGCCTTCCAAGTGCTGGGATTAAAGGCGTGTGCTTCCACGCCCGGCTTAAAATAAATTTTTTTTAAAAAGTGCATGCCACCATGCCCGGACCCAGGTCTCTTTTTGTTTCTTTTATTAGCATGTATTAATTACATATAATAATGGGTTTCATTATGCATTTTCATACATGTATTTTGATCATATTCACCCCCATTACCCTCTTGTCCTCATTTTGCTCCCCCTGATCTTCTTCCTAAGTATTCCCCCTTCTATTTACACATTGTGTTAGTTTTTTGGTGACTCAATAAGTTTATTAGGGCTGCTTATAAGAGCACATTGTTACTAGAAAATTTTCAGTGCCAAGGATAGGATACCTTCCAGTGAGTTGTTAGACATGGAGGTCACAGATACCCCCAAAACATTATAGGCCATTGCCGAGGCCCTTGGTTTCCCACCAGAAATAGATGGTAAGATCCTATTGCTGAAGACTCCACATACTTGGGCTGCAAGGTCACTGAGAAAACCTGCTGGAACTGAGCTGAAAACCTCCTCCATGTGGACCAGCTGACAGAAAGTTGGAAAAAGCTAAGCTGCATTCAGTTCAGTGGGAGAGAGAAAACACCAGTGAAGGTACTCAACAGTGAACACTACAAGCTTTAAATTTGGCCAGCCAGGCCAAATGAGCCAACGAGTGCAATAGTGGCATGTCTGTTATGGGGGAAACCAACTCTCTCTAATTGGACTAGAGGCCTGCTCCATGGGAGGGAACACATCCCTGATACTGAAAACGTACGACAGGGGTAGTCATGAGCCCTAAGGGTATAATGTCTGCTGGTGCCTCACTAAATGTATATACTATGCTCACCAAACTGCCCAGTGAGCACTTCTCTTAATGTCCACACCCATATATTAATGCTACTCTCACTTTTGGTTAGAGAAGCTTCTCTTTTCAGATGGTGGCAACCTTGGGATGACTCAGAAGGCACCATGAGAAGAAGGGACAGAGGAGTGCTCAGCACTGAAACATCTCAAACCTACCTTCCAAGGCTCAGGGTTCATTGCAGAAGAGGGGGTGGAAGGAATGTAAGAGCCAAAGGAAGAGTAGGACTCCTTACAACGTGCTCCTCCAGACACAAAATGGCCTGGATATCCATGACCTCACAGTGCCTGACACTACCTACATAAGACCATCATAATAGGAGGAAAAGATCATGACATCAAACTGAAAAGAGAGACTGATTGAGAGGGGGAGGAGATATGATGGAGAGTGAAGTTTCAAAGGGGAAAGTGGGGGGAGGGAGGGAAGTACCACAGGATATTGTCTACAATTAAAGAAGTTGTCAATATATATTTAAAAAAAAAAGATCTGGAGAGATGGTTTAGTGGTTAAGGTGCATGCCTGCAAAGCCTAAGGACCCAGGTTCGATTCTCCAGGTCCCATGTAAGCCAGCTGCATGTGGTGGCACCTGAAGTTCATTTACAGTGGCTAGAGGCCCTGATGTGCCCATTCTCACTCTCTCCCTCTCTAATACAAATAAATAAAAACTTAAAAAAAAAAAGAAGAGCATGAGCTAAGCATTATTTACAGGAACACGAGGGGGGGAGGAGCAGTGATGATCAATTTACCAGTGGCTATACCAATGAGGAAAATGTCTCCCCCTCCCCCAAACAATGCATAAACCTTAAGTAGGCAAAGCAATGCAATGAGTTTTCACCTGTGCTTCAGTCAACAAAACCATATCAAGCGACAGAACATTTCCAGAACCCTCTGAAGGCAGCCCTGAGCCCACTACCAGCCAATACATGCCTCATGACCTACCAAGGTAATCAATATCATAATCCCTCACACCACAAAGTCTTTTGTTTTTGTGTGTGTGAGCATGCAACTATGTGCTGGAGAATCAACCCAGGGCCTCACGCTTGATCTACCAACGAGGTACAACCACTGACCCATTTTGCATATTTTTTTTTTCAAGGTAAGGTCTCACTCTAGCCCAGGATGGCCTGGAACTCACATCAACCCTCCTACCTCTGCCTCCCAAGTGTTGGACTTGCCCAGATAACCATTTTTGTATATGCCTTTTTGTGACCATAGGACTAAGTTCTTACATTCCTAGGATATTTTCTGAGTTATGCAGTATATACAATTAGCTTAATGGATATTAACAATCTTTCACAGGAGCTACATAAATGTATGTCCCACTGTCACTAGTACAATTTTTTTTTTTTTGAGGTAGGGTCTCATTCTAGACCACGCTGCCCTGGAACTCACTCTGTAGTATATATGTGCGTGTGTGTGTGTATGTGTGTGTGTGTGTGTGTGTTTTGTTTTGTTTTTTGAGAGAGAGAGAGAGAAAAGAATAGATGTGTCAGAGCCTCTAGCCACTACAAACAAACTCCAGATGCATGTGCCACCTTGTGCATCTGGCCTACGTGGGTCCTGGAGAATAAAACCTGGGTCCTTAGGCTTCATAGGCAAATGCCTTAACTGCTAAGCCACCTCTCCAGCCCAGATCCTGACTTAAAATAATAATAATAATAGAAAAATAAAAGAGAGAAATACAAGGAGAAGGAAGAGGATATACCCAATCTCAGGGATGCAGTCAGTTAGAGTAAAATTAAAAAGTATGGTTTGCTTCTCCCACCTGTGTCTCTCTTTTTGAACATGGCTTCCTGCCTGCCTAGTCCTGGGAGTTGTGCCACCAATAACTGGCCACCAATAGTCATGATGGTTTTTCTCAATAGTCATTCTTTTTTCTTTTTTTCTTTTTCTAGGTAAGGTTTAGCTCTGGCTCAGGCTGACCTGGAATTCACTATGTAGTCTCAGGTTGGCCTCGAACTCACAGCTATCCTCCCACCTCTGTCTCCCCAGTGCTGGTATTAAAGGTGTGTGCCACCATGCCTGACTCAATAGTCATTCTTTCCACAAATATTTGTGCATCAACTCAGGGCCAGATATTATGCAAGGCCCAGAGGTGCATAGGACAGATAAGTCTTTCCACTGGGGGAACAAGAGTAGGCCAGAAGGGTATTAGAGCAGATTAAGCAAGGGGAAAGAGCGGTGGTTGACTCAAAAAGGTTCAGGCAAAATTTTAGACAGAGAAAGACCAAGCCACACCCAAGTTACACACAGCAATTCAGAATCGTGAATTAGGGCCAGGTGAAACCATGCTATAGGCTTTCCAGACTACTTCCTGTTAATCCAATCTCCATACACTCAAATTGCACCTGTGTGAGAGACACCATGGTTCCTTCGCCCCTCAGGCCACCTTGGGTCTAGGTCATGCAGTTACAATCCTGAGATTCAGCCTGCATGTATGCTTTGTCTCAGAAGCACTTTCTTTTTTTCTTTTTTTGGTACTGGGGATTGAACTCAGGCCTTATCCATTCTAAGCACATGCTCTACCACAGAGCCCAGAACACCAGAAACAGGTTTTGCAAACACTGCCACTTGCAGCACCAGGTATCTTCCTACCAGTGTGAGTGAACTGGAGTCAACAGTCCAGGAGGACTGAGGCAAAAGAAAGGGGCACCTATCATCCCTTGTTGTGGTTTCGAATTATTTTTTCCTTGTTGACTTCTTGTTATTTAGACCTGCTGGGACCGGACCTCCCGGACCTCTTCCCCCCCATATTTATTTGAGAGAGAGAGAGAGAGAGAGAGAGAGAATGGGTGCGGCAGGGCCTCCAGCCACTGAAAAAGAACTCCAGATGCATGTGCCCCCTTGTGCAGCTGGGTTACAGGGGTCCTGGGGAATTGAACCTGGGTTCTTTGGCTTTGTAGGCAAGCACCTTAACCACTAAGCCATTTCTCCAACCCCTGACCTCTTAAAATTGGTTTTACTAATATGTCAGGTGATCTGGACTTTGTAGTTACAGCATAGAGATGGTGTTCCTCAAAACAGCAATGGTTTGTTTTTGAAGATTGTGGATTTCAGACTCATAATTTAAAAAAAAATATTTTATTATTTATTTGACAGAGAGAGGGAGACAGAATGAATATGGGCATGCCAGGACATCCAGCCACTGCAAATGAACTCCAGACATGTGCGCCACCTTGTGCAGCTGGCTAATGTGGGTCCTGGGGAATCGAACCTGGGTCCTTTGGCTTTGTAGGCAAATGCCTCAACCACTAAGCCACTACTCCAGCCCTCAGACTCCTAATTTTGCAAGTTTAGTTTCACTTCCTGAAAGTCTGTTTCAGGTTGCAAAAAGTGATAAACATCATCTTAATGTGAAATGTCAACCTCCCTCTAAACTTTCTCTTTTAGAGTATCAGATGAGCACTTGTTAGCTCTTATGGTAGCATTCTGATTTTGGAGTCCATACAAGAGGGTAGCTTGAAAGTTCTTCCAGACTGTTAATAATCTGTTCATGTCCTGTCTGAAATACCATCTCTGTTTATGGAGAGTGTCTTTACTAAAGCTGGATACAGGGTGGCTTGGGAAAAAATTTTTTTCAAAAATCAGTGGCTTAGCTGGGCATGGTGGCACACGCCTTTAATCCCAGCACTCAGGAGGCAGAGGTAGGAGGCTCGCCATGAGTTCAAGATCACCCTGAGACTATATAGTGAATTCCAGGTCAGCCTGGGCTAGCGAGACACTATCTCAAAAAAACCAAAAAGGAAGGAAGGAAGGAAGGAAAGAAGGAAGGGAGGGAGGGAAGGAGGGAGGGAGGGAAGGAAGGAGAGAGGGAAGGAAGGAGAGAGGGAGGGAGGAAGGAAGGAAAAAATCAGTGGCTTTTTTTCTTTATGAGTAACAAACTTTCCAGGAAAGAAATAGTGGTCCGTGTGTTTGGCGGGGTGGGGGTGGACTCCCATTTACAACAGCTTCAGAAAATACCTAGGAATAAGCTCAACCAAGGAGGGGGAAAAAAAAAAAAACCTCTGTAATACAATGAAAGCTTTTAAGACACTGAAGAAAGAAAAGGAAGACAACACTAGAAAATGGAAAAGACATCCCATGTTTATGGTTTGGCAAAATTAATACTGTGAAAATGACTATATTACAAAAGCAATGTACAGATTCAATGTAATCCCATCCAATGGGCTAGAGAGATGGCTCAGTGGTTAGGGTACCTGCCTGCAAAGCCTATCGAGTTAGATTCCTCAGTACCCATGTAAAGCCAGATACACAAAGTGCTGCATGCATCTGGAGGGTGTCTGCAGTGGCTAGAGCCCTGGCATGCCCATATTATCTCTCTCTGCCTACAAATAAATAAATAAATAAAATTTAAATTCCAATGGCTTGTTTTGTTTTTGTTTTTTTGAGGTAGGGTCTCACTCTAAGAGCCCAGGCTGACCTTGAATTCACTATATAGTCTCAGGGTGGCCTTGAATTCACAACGATCCTACCTCTGCCTCTTGAGTGCTGGGATTAAAGGCGAGTGCCACCACACCCAGCTCCAATGACATTTCTCACAAAACTAGAAAAAAACCTTAGTTCTCAAATAATTAAGGCCATTCTTAGCACAAACTGTGATATGGGAATCCTCAATCTCCAATTATATTACAGAGCCATACTAACAAAAACGGACTACTCTCATTAGTAACACAGGTTGACCTAGAACTCAAAATCCTCCTGCTTCAGCCTCCACCATGCCTAGGCTCCTTCCTGCCTTTCTGTCAACTCCACCCATACAGCAGCTCACACTTTGATCATGGACTCCCCTCAGACCCTTCTACCTTCAGATAAGATACAGAATCAACCACAGCTTCCATTTAGACTAAGAATCTATCAACTCTCAGCTGAAGTCGTGTACTAGCCCAGCCAGACACCCTGACTTCACCCGTAAAATCACTTGCTTGTCTCTTAAGCGGGTATGGACTTAAGTCCAAAGTCCTCTTATGGCTTACAGGGTCCACTACTACAAAAGCCCTCCTCTCCTTCTCAGTCTTGACACCCTCCACCCCTTATTAGCCATGTGCTCATTTGTTGCTATTCCTGTATGGCTTACTCCCCACATCTGGTCACCCAAGGCATCTCCAGGGGCTGCTGGAACCCTACCTTTGTCCTCTCTGATCTTCTTTCTGGTTATGCTGGCAAAATTTCCAACTGCCAGTACCTGAGACTTCTGCGGCTAGAGGTCACTGTGTCACTGAGACTGGCCACACGCTGCTGTCCAGATTAGGAGTCCACCACTACAGCCCAGCCATAGCTTAATTTTGGTTTTTGGTGTTAGGATTAAGTGCAGGACCCTGCACATACTAAGCCCACACTCTCCCGTGACCTGCTTTTGTGTCTCCGAGTGTACGTCGGTACCCGCAATGACAGTCTCCTCTGCCGTTTGAATAAGCAGCCCTGCATTTTCACACTGCACTGGGCCCTGCCAATTACGCAGCCCTCTTAGTTCTTCACTCTGCCCACTCTCACTCACCTGAGTCATCTCTGATGCGAAGCTTAGGAGCCACCAGGGACAGAGAGCAAGCACAAAAATGATCCAAGAAGATGTCCCGTGAGGCACCTCCTTGGAGAAATGAGGTGGGAGATGCTCTCTCTATACTTTCTGGGGGAAAACAATACAGGACTAGGGGACAGGGCACTGAAGAGCTGAAGGCCTTTCCTTCTATTTCAGAGTACCCTTCTATTTGAGGACATCTGGATGATAAAGCAGGGGTAACTTTGCTCATGAAGAAGAGGGTGGCCATGGAGCAGCTGCAAGGAGCGGTCCACTTGGCCGCTGCTGAGCCCAGGCCTGAAGGCAAAGGACACGGGTGCTTTAGAGCTTCTTTCTCAGCGTGTCAGCCTAGCTCACCACAGCACAAGCACAACCCGGCCTTCGCTCACTCAGATTTCATCCTGTTTGTGAAAAGAACACATAACTGTGTCTAGAGAATGGCTATATGAGAAAAGAGCCACCTGTGTGTGACCTCAAAGGGGTCATGGTGACACTGGAGCAACCTGAGATGTCCAACCTCAGCGGAAGGAGCCACTCTCCTGAAACAAGGGGGTGGGGGAGGAGGGAAAGGTCCATGTCTGTTCTCCAATGCCTACAGGACCATCGTCTCCAGGGGGCTTGGCATAGCCTCTTCATGTTGCTAACTCTCTCCCCAAGCTAAAACCCACCTTCTCTCCTCTCCTCTCCTCTCACAGGATCACAAGCGGCTCAGTGACTCACAGCACTCTCTGACTTGCAGGTGGGGGCAGTCCAACTAGGCAGCCCCCGTTCCCTCTTCCCTCACCCTCCAGTGCACCCTTCACTTAGCAGGGCAGCTCTAAGGCTTCTTAGGTTCCTTCTGCCTTGCTGGGCCAGATCTTGGGTCCCAGTGGCCTAACCTCTAGGAAATGTAAACATACATCTTCCACAGTGCCTATTTGCTACATGTTTCATCAGATTTTCCCAGAGGAAGAAAGAGCAGTCACTGCCCCATGGGCCAGGCAAGACAGACAGATAACCAGGGCCCACTAGCAAGGCTCAGCACTTAGGTCATTTCAAGTAATGTCTTTAGCTCTCAGAAATCCACAGCCTCAGCAGCCGCTTAGGGAACAAAGGCACACACCCTTGTTCTGTTTGAGGGGCATCTGACTCCCATATACACCCTTTCTCATTTCTTGAATTCTTGTGCCTGATGGAGACGGTCACCTTAGTCATAGCCTCCTTCATAGTCACCACCTCCTCCAGTTCTGCTAATCCTCTGTGGAAGTGATCCAGTGGTGGGGAACAGGGGTTAGCATAGTATGGCCACGGTGTAGGAGGCTGCCAGATCTGAACAGATATACTAACAAATCTCGCATCTCAGGAATAAAAGTAAGCAATTAAATGGAACCTGAATAGCTAATACAATACTAAAAGCTGGTTATTACCTGGGCTTTGTTTTCCCAGGACACCCAGAGGTTTTACAAAAGGGAGAATTGCTACTAACAAAAAACATTTCCCAGGGGCTGGAGAGATGGCTTAGTGGTTAAGCGCTTGCCTGTGAAGCTTAAGGACCCAGGTTCGAGGCTCGATTCTCCAGTACCCACGTAAGCCAGATGCACATGGTGGCGCATGCATCTGGAGTTCGTTTGCAGTGGCTAGAGGCCGTGGTGCACCCATTCTCTCTCTCCCCCTTTATCTGTCTCAAATAAATAAATAAACTTAAACAAACAAACTTAAAGAAAACCATTTCACCAGCAGGGTGTGCTGGTGCACGCCTTCAATCCCAGCATTGGGGATGCTGAGGTAGGAAGATCGCAAGGAATTTGAAACTACATAGTGAATTCCAGGTCAGCCTGGAATACAGTGAGACCCATACCTCGACAAACCATGAAAAAAAAAGTTTCCCCAGAACAGAAGACGACAATGGAGCATGTATTCCTGAATCCAGAATTTCTCATCTCTTGGCCAGATGATATTGGAACTTGTGGATTCTCTGTACAATTATCATTCTTCAACTCAGTAAAAGAAGGCAAGAGTCTCTCTATATTTGCTTCTTGCTCTCCTCAAATAAATAAAAATTGAAAAAAAAAAAAAATTTTAACAGTAGGCAAGAGGATGTTGTTGATTGACTCTTCCTGAAGAGGTTGGTGCAAGTGTTCTCCTATCCCTTTGCAACAAGGCTAGGCTACATCTGCTTTGTACATCTTTGTTTGTTTTTCTCAAGGTAGGGTCTCACTCTAGCACAGGCTGACCTGGAATTCACTATGTAGTCTCAGGGTGGCCTCGAGCTCACAGCAATCCTCCTACCTCTGCCTACTAAGTGCTGGGATTAAAGGCGTGCACCATCATGCCCAGCCTGCTTTGTACATCTGGGCTGAGATTGGGTTTTTTTGTTGTTGTTGTTGTCACTGTTGTTGTTCAAGGCCCAGGTTGGCCTCAAAGGGATGAGTGCTTCCACGCAGGAAGATGTGTCTGCATCATGTCCTGGCTCAGAAGCTTGGTATGTATTAAAACCACCTTTACGCACACCTTTAATCTCAGCACTCAGGAGACAGAAGTAGGATTGCCGTGAGTTCGAGGTTACCTTGAGACTACATAGTCAATTCTAGGTCAGTGTGGGTTACAATGAGACTCTACCTCAAAAAATCACATACACAAACACACACACAAAAAAACACCTTTATTAAAGTGACTAAAGCCAACTATGGTGGCATACAACTATTACCTAATCTGGGCTAAACAGCCTGAACTTCATGATGAGACTCTGTCTTTAGTGACTGTATTAATTAGTTAATAAGATAAAGCTAGGCAAGGTGGTGCACACATTGGATCTCATCAGCACTCAGAAGGCAGGGATAGGAATATTGCTGTGAGCTCGAGGCCACCCTGAGACTACATAGTGAATTCCAGGTCAGCCTGTCCTAGTGAGACCCTACCACAAAAAAACAAAACCAAACAAATAAACAAAAGCAAACAACCAGTTAACAAGAACACTAGGAGGCTGAAATACTACCGTGAGTGATCATGTCTTGGGACCCACAAGCTGGTGGTCAATAAAGAGTAGTGCACCTTCCTTCCCACAAGCCCAGGCCACATAATCTACCCTCTCTCAAGACTGAGGCTCAGGGACTGCCACGTAAGATGGCGGCACAGTAGCCATGCCAAAGCAGCCTACGGAGGGAAATAAGCAGAAAAACAGCAAAATGCACTCTTCTACTTCAACCACAGCAGAGAAACAGGACAGACTCAGATCTAGAAAGAAGGAAACCAGCCAGAATCCTGCTGAGATCCCAGCAGACCACTCTGAGCCCAATTCACACAGAGCTGCAGGAGCAGAAACCATGTGGAGGGATTTTCCACTGACATCAGCCTCCTCACAAAGTCAAGAAACCTGAAGGGGAAGACAGCAGGGACCAGCTGAGCAGCTGCTGAAGGAGAACACAAACGGAACCAGCTGAGCAGCGCCAGTACAACTACAAGCATCCTGTACAGCCTTCCATCCCCCAACCGCCAGTGTTGAGAACCATCAGAGAATTCATTCACCCCGGCTGCACAGCATCCAGCACAGCCAATCAGAACAACAGAGCCAGCAAACCAAGCAGCCTACCAGTCCACAGCGCAACAGAGGGAGATCGAGGTGGGCACTCAGCATTGGTGACATTGGAAGGCATCCTAAAAGGTAACAAGGCCCACTTACACAAAGCCAGGAACACAGGCCTGCACTGGAAGTGCTAATCTCTTTCCATGTCAGGACAGGTTATGTGTTACATTGATTAATATATTCTTGGTTGGCTTTACCCTTCTCAAATAAGCTGCACTTTGAGGGCTGGAGAGATGGCTTAGTGGTTAAGGCGCTTGTGTGCAAAGCCAAAGGATCCCAGTTCAATTCTCCAGAACCCATGTAAGCCAGATGCAAAGGGGGCAAACATATGGTGTTTGTTCATAGTGGCTGGAGGCCCTGGCGTGCCCATTCTCTCCTCTCTCTCTCTCAAATAAATAAATAAAAAATATATATTTTAAAGCTGCACTTTGGTGTTGACTACTGTTGCCTTTGACTTCCATGATTGATACTATCTTTGTCTTTTTCTTCTCTCATTACTGGGGACAGGGTCTCACTAGGCCCCAGGCTGACCTAGAACCCATTTCAGACCAGAAATCTCAACCTCCCAGTTGACAGGATTAAGGGTGTGGAGCAACACACACCCTTAGGGACTTTGGCTTTATTAGATTATCTGTTTTAATTGCAACTCTTGTGTAAATACTCTGTGCTGGTTTTGATTGAATATGTATATTGCTCAGCTGAATTTTAGAATTTGCCAGTAATTTACTGTACCCAGTCTACTAGAATACTTTAATAGCAGGATATTCAACACCTAGGGTCACTGCTGCTGTTTCTCTTAGAGTATAAGAGCTATATCTGGCACCTTAACCTCCTACCTGGAAGATATATAAAGTAGGATTTACACATCTAAGAACACTGCAGAAAATTAGAAAACCCAAGCATCAAATTAACTCGATACAAAAATCTCTACATTATAATGCAAGAAACACAAAAAAATCAAGACAACACAATTTCACCCAAAATTTAAATCCACCAGAAATGACTTCCAGTGAGATGAAATGCCTGACAATGATTCAAAAGAAAAAAAAAAGATTATATCTATGCTCAAAGAAATCAAAGTCATCAAAGAAGCAGGAGTCACTACCCTAATATCTGACAGGGTAGACTTCTAACCAGCATTAGTTAGAAAAGACAAAGATCACTTTATATTGATTAAAGGAACACTCCAACAGGAGGACATAACAATTCTAAACATATATGCACCTAACATGGGGGCTCCCAATTTCATCAAACAAGCACTATTAGAATTAAGGTCACAGATAACACCAAACACAGTTGCAGTGGGTGACTTCAACACTACACTCTCACCAATTGACAGGTCATTTCACCAAAAAAATAAACAGAGATGCATCTGGATTAAATGAGGTCATAGAACAAATGGACCTAACAGATATATATATATATATATATACATTTCATCCACATTCTTTTCAGCAGCACATGGAACATTCTCTAAAATAGACCATATATTAGGATACAAAGCAAACCTTAACAAATACAGGAAAATTGAAATAATTCCTTGCACTCTATCTGATCACAATGGGATTAAGCTACAAATCAACAGCAAGAAAAGCTATAGGCATACACAAAAATCAAGGAAACGAAACAATAAGCTACTAAATAATGAATGGGTCAATGATGAAATCAAGGAGGAAATCATAAGGACATACTTTAAGAACATATACTCCACTAAGTTTGAAAAGATCAAAGAAATGAATGATTTCCCTGATTTATATGACCTACCAAAATTAAATCAAGCTAGGAATGGTGGTGCACGCCTTTAATCCCAGCACTTGGGAGGAAGAGGTAGGAGGATTGCCACAAGTTCGAGGCCACCCTGAGACTACAAAGTGAATTCCAGGTTAGCCTGGGCTAAAGCAAGACCCTACCTTGAAACCTCCCTCCCCCCAAAAAAGTGAATCAAGATGAGATTAACCACTTAAATAGACCTATAACAGTATGGCCCAACAAAGTAAGCTTTACCCCAGAGATGCAGGAATGGTTCAACATATGCAAATCAATACATATATATAAATGGACTGAAGGACAAAAATCACATGATCATCTCATTAGATGCAGAAAGGCATTTGACAAAAATCCCACATCCCTTCATGATAAAAGTCCTACAGAAACTGGGAATAGAAGGAACATATCTCAACATAATTAAGGTTATTTATGACAAACCAACAGCCAACATAATACTAAATGGAGAAAAACTTAAAGCTTTTCCACTAAAATCAGGAACAAGACAAGGGTGTCCTCTGTCCCCACTTTTATTTACTATAGTACTGGAAGTCTTAGAGCAATAAGGCAAGATATGCACATAAAAGGGATACAAATTGGAAGAGATCAAATCATCATTATTTGCAGATGATTGACTAAAGACTACCAGCAAATTGTAAGAGCTGATAAACACTTATAGCCATGTAGCAGGATACCAAATGAACACAGAAATCAGTCGCCTTCATTTACACTAACAAACAAACATGCTGGGGATGAAATTAGGGAATCACTCCCATTCACAATGGTCTCAAAAAAAAAAAGAAAGGCCGGGCCCTATTTTTTTTGGGGGGGCGGTGCTTCAAGGTAGGGTCTCCTACATCGAAACAACCCCCCCAACAAAGATCCTTATCTCTCTCCTCACATAAGAATTGAGTCCAGATGGATCAAAGACCTTAATATCAGACCTGAAACTCTGAAACTGCTACAGGAAAAGGTAGGGGAACCCTTCAACATATTGGCATAGGCAATGACTTTCTGAATATAACCCCAGTTGCTGAGGAAATAAAAGCACTAATCAACTACTGGGACCTCATGAAATTACAAAGCTTGTGTACAGCAAAGGACACTGTGAATAGAGCAAAGAGGCAACCTACAGAATGCGAGAAAATCTTTGCTAGCTATACATATGATAGAGGATTAATATCCAGGATATACAAAGAACTCAAAAAACTAAATAATAAGAAATCAAATAGCAGGGAGTGGTGGTGCACGCCTTTAATCCCAACACTCAGGAGGCAGAAGTAGGAGGATCACCAGGAGTTCAAGGCTAACCTGAGAATACAGAGTGAATTCCAGGTCAGCCTGGGCTAGAATGAAACCCTACCTTGAAAAAAAAAAAAAATAAAAAAATAAAACAACCCAATTTTAAAATGTGCTATGGAACTAACTAGAGAGTTCTCAAAAGAAGAAATACACCTGGCATATAAACATCTAAAAAATGTTCTAGGGCTGGAGAGATGGCTTAGTGGTTAAGGCATATGCCTGCAAAGCCTAAGGACCCAGGTTCAATTCTCCAGGTCCCACGTAAGCCAGATGCACATGGTGGCCCATGTGTCTGATGTTCGTTTGCAGTGGCTAGAGGCCCTGGAGTGCCCATTCTCACACTCTCTCTCCCTCTCTGTCTCAAATAAATAGATAGACAGACAGACAGAGACGCACAGACACACACATAAAATAAAATAAAATAAAATAAAATAAAATAAAATAAAATAAAATAAAATAAAATAAAATAAAATAAAATAAAATAAAATAAAATGTTTTACATTCCTAGTCATCAGGGAAATGCAGATTAAAGCCACATTGAGATTCCATTTCACTCCTGTCAGATTGGCTATCATCATGAAAACAAATGACCATCAATGCTGGCGAGGATGCAGAAAAAGAGGAACCCTTCTACACTGTTGGTAGGAATGCAATCTGGTCCAGCCATTGTGGAAATCAGTGTGGAGGTTCCTGAGACAGCTAAAAATAGATCTATCATATGACCCATCTATACCACTCCTAGGCATATATCCTAAGGACTTGTCACACTACCTTAGAGATACTTGCTCAACCATGTTTATTGCCGCTCTATTCACAATAGTTAGGAAATGAACCAGACTAGATATCCCTCAACTGATGAGTGGATAATGAAGATGTGGCACATTTGGACGATGGAATTCTACTCAGCGGTAAAGAAAAATGAAGTTGGGCTGGAGAGATAGCTTAGTGGTTGAGGTGCTTGTCTGTAAAGCCAAAGGACCCAGGTTTGACTCCCAGGACCCATATAAGCCAGATGCACAAGGGGGCACACACATCTGGAGTTTGCAGTGGCTGGAGGGCATGGTGCACCCATTCCCTCTCTCTTTCTCTTTCTACCTGCCTATTTCTGTATCTCTCTCTCTCAAATAAATAAATAAATAAATAAATAAACATTTTTTTAAGAAAAAGAAAAATGAAGTTATGAAATTTGCAGGAAAATGGATGAATCTGGAAAGAATTAGACTTAGTGAGGTAACCCAGGGCCATAAAGCCAAACGTCACCTATTCGCTCTCATATGTGGATCCTCACTACAAATGATTGGACTTCTATGTGAGTAGGAATAAAACTCAGTACCAGAGGCCAGTAAGCTAGAAAGGGAGGGAGGGGGGACTTAATAGGATGGTATTATATATATGTAACTAGAAGAACAGATTAATGGGGGTGAAAAGGCCTAAGTGAGGTCAGGAGAACAGACTGAGTAAAGGAAAGGTGGAGGGAGGGCTAATCAAAATCTAAGAGGATATAAATAAGTCATATGGAAACCTACTTTTTTGGATAATGGAACACTCAGAAGCCATAGATTGTTACTAGGAAATTTTCAGTGCCAGGGATGGGACACCTTCCAGTAAGTTGTTGGCCAGGGAGGTCACGGATACTCCCAAAACATTATAGGTCATTGCCAAGGCTCTTGGTTTCCCAGCAGGAATAGATGTTAAGACCCTATTGCTGAAGATTCCACATACTTGGACTGCAAGGTCACTGAGAAATCCTGCTGGAGCTGAGCTGAAAACCTCCTCCATGTGGACCAGTGGACAGAAAGCTGGAAAAAGCTATGCTGCATGCATAGTTCAATGGGAGAGAAATCACCAGTGGAGATTACTCAACAGTGGGCAATGCAAGCCTTAAATTTGGCCAGCCAGGCCAAATGAGCCAACGGATGCAATAGTGACATGTCTGTTATGGGGGAAAACAACCGCTCTTTAATTAGACTGGAGGCCCACTCCATGGGAAAGAACACATCCCTGATACTGAAAACCTACAATTTACAATGGAACTGAAAATTTTCTAGTAACAATCTATGGCTTCTGAGTGGCTGCTGGTGCACCCATTCTCTATCTGTCTCTGTCTCCCTCTACCTCTATCTCTCTGTGTCTCTCTCCAAAAAAGAAAAAAAGAAGGAAAATTAGGAGATGGGCATGGTGGTGCACACCTTTAATCCCAGCACTCGGGAGGCAGAGGTAGGAGGATCGCTGTGAGTTCAAGGCCACCCTGAGACTACAGAGTGAATTCCAAGTCAGCCTGGACTAGAGCAAGACCCTACCTCAAAAAACTAAAAAATAGCCGGGCGTGGTGGCACACGCCTTTAATCCCAGCACTCGGGAGGCAGAGGAAGGAGGATCGCCAAGAGTTCGAGGCCACCCTGAGACTACATAGTTAATTCCAAGTCAGCCTGGACCAGAGTGAGACCCTACCTCGCAAAACCAAAAAAAAAAAAAAAAAAGAAAAGAAAAAGAAGAAGAAGAAAAATTAGGGGCCGGAGAGATGGCTTAGGATTAAGCACTTGCCTGTGAAGCCTAAGAACCCCTGTTCGAGGCTCAATTCCCCAGTACCCACATAAGCCAAATGCACAATGTGGCACATGCATCTGGTGTTCATTTGCAGTGGCTGGAGGCCCTGGTGCACCCATTCTCTCTCTGTCTTTGCCTCTTTCTCTCTCTGTCTGTTGCTAATAAATAAATAAATAAATAAATAAATGAAAGTAAACAAAATAAAAAAAAAAAAAAGGAAAATTAAGCCAGGCATGGTGGCGCACATCTTTAATCCCAGCACTCAGAAAGCAAAGGTAGGTGGATTGCTGTGAGTTCAAGGCCACTGTGAGACTACATAGTGAATGAGTCAGCCTGAGCTAGAGACCTTACCTCATAAAAACAAAAAACAAAATAAAAGAGAAGAAGAAGAAAAATTAAAAGGTAATACATTTCAATTACCCTGCAGTTTCTTAGAAGCAGATAAACCTTATTACCAGTGATAAGAACGGATCTGGCCAGCCTATTTTAAATACCTCAGGACTATAGCTCTCCACTATACAGCTTCAATGAGTTCAAAAAGCATATCGCAGGCTAGAGAGATGGCTTAGTGGTAAAGGCACATGCTTGCAAAGCCTAAGGACCCAGGTTCAATTCTCAAGGTCCCATGTAAGCCAGATGCACATGGTGGCACATGCATCTGGAGTTCATTTCCAGTGGCTAGAGGCCCCAGTGGGCCCATTCTCTCTCTCCCCCCCCCGTCTCTAATAAATAAATAAGTAAAAATAAATCTTTTTTTAAAAAGTACATAGCATCTAAGGGCTCCACAGCAGTTAGGCTCAGGAAACCTGCTGTCCTTTGAGCCTGGTTCACCATACAAGAGCAACCCAGAAACATACCAGCAGGCTAAGATACAGAGTCCTGTGAAGAGGATGATGGGGATGGGGTAGGATGCACAGAGCAGCCCATGGTTGTAGAAGGCCTGAGATATCTTCTCACGCAGCCTTTCAGTCAGGGTCATCCTCAGCTGAAGTCACCTTGCTGCCATCCCGGAAAGTGACCATGGATCAGCCCGGCAAATGATGGACACCACTGACAATGGACATCATCTGCAGGTACCTAGCCAGAATGGAGAAAAGCCGATTAATAAATAAAATAAAGTAAAATAAAATAAAATAAAATAACAAAGAGTACTTGTCGGTGCACACTAGGATTGTGAGAAGCTGGAAGCATTTATAAGGTCAGAGAATGGTTTCAGGATGCTTATATGCAAGGTCTGGAGGGAGACATGAGTCCCAAACCACATTATTGCACAAACAGTAATTATTAATCATGCTCAGAGGAGTCATCCCCCAATATAAAAACACCAAAAACCTTGGGCACTTGACCTAGGAGTCACCAAATTAAACTTACTCAAGGGCAGCAGTGTTAAGCTACTGTCTCTGTTCCTAGTCCCATAGCTGCTCCTCAGAGCATGAGGGCAGAGGGATCCCACTGCTTTTGCCTGCTCAGCAGCAGCCCCCTTTTTTAAGTAGCAGCACCCACGGGGGCTCAGAAGATCCTAGTTGCTCCACAGGACTTGACCAGCTGGGCCTCACTCCCCAGACATTGGCTTCTGAGTGGAAAGGAGGAGGAACTGGCTATTATTCAACACCCCCCCACACACACACACACAGTGTGTGTGCTCCCAGGAACTCCAGGCTGTCCTGGCTTTAGTCCTTCCAGAAGACTGAGAAGACTGGCTCATCAACTTTTCTTTCCAGTCTGTAAGCTATCCCACATCCTTCCAGTAAATCCATTTTTTGTGTCTTAATTTAGCTAAAGTTAATTTCTGTTATTTGAAACAAAGACCCTTAAACCAGTCAAATAAAATAAACTCTAGTATGTCAAGGGATCCAGAGTCTCTTCTGACTGTGTTCTCTAAAGGAATTCAAGTTTAAATTCACTTCTGTTCCATGTTGCTATTTCTTTGGTCTGTACTATAGGGAACCTGCTCAGACATGTGTCTTGGCTTGACGAGGCTCACTGATGACAACTCAGATAAAAAGATGACTCCTCAAATGTCAAGACCAGAAATGAGAAGTAAACAGAGTCATCTTGCCTAATTCACAAGCCAAAAGGAATGGCCATCATTCCTTCCACCTTCATATGCAATTTTCCATCCAGGAATCTTCTAAGGTATACAAAGAACATTTTGTGGGTCCATTCACTACGCAAGGATAGGGAAGATTGAGAAGTTAGCTGCTGATCCAAGCAGAGGTGTTTACACGGCTTTATCCTTCAAGTGGCTCACCCTGGACAGACAGGTCCAAGAAGTCTCAAGCGGAGGTTCTATTACTGTGCTCAACCGTCTAGCACATACACTCTCAAGAAGCAAATTCCTGCTCTAGTGCCCTGTGCCTTTCTCCCTGCCTGGAATGAGGCACCCCTGCCGGAGTGTCCATCTAGCAAGAGGATTCCTGAAGACAGGTCACTGTAACCATTTGTCCCACATCTCTTCCCTTTGTTATTTCCCTAAACCAAGCCCTCCAGGAAATTCTGCTTCTCATCCCAATCTCCCTCCCAACTCACCTGCACACACATCAGCATACAGGAGACCACTTAGACCTTACATGAGACAAAAGCTAACTGGTACATTTCCATTCTGTAGTCAGTACAAATCTCTGACTTCTATTGATCTTTATCACTTACACTAATTGTTAATTTTCAGAGCACTTAGAAGACAAATTCAGAGGGCTGGAGAGATGGTTTAGTGGTTAAGAAAACAAATTCAGCCAGGCATGGTGGCACTTGCCTTCAATCCAGCACTTGGGAGGCAAAGGTAGGACTGCCGTGAGTTTAAGGCCACCCTGAGACTACATAGGGAATTCCATGTCAGCCTGGGCTAGTGAGCCCCTACCTTGAAAAACTAAAAAATAAATAAATAAAAGAAACCAAATTCAGATTCTAGTTCATCACACAGCCACCAACCTGCACCTGGCCAGGAGGAAACGATTCATGTCTACTCTACAGTAGAATTTTTTGTTTTTGTTTTTTTGAAGGAGGGTTTTGCTTTACTTCAGACTTACCTGGATCTCACTCTATAGTCCCAGGCTGGCCTCAAACTCCTACCTCTGCCTCCCAAGTGCTGAGATTAAAGGTATGCACCACCACACCTGGTGTATAGTAGAAATTTGAATACAGGGCTATTCCAAAGGCAAATTTACTCAACCAGAACCAAAAACCTGTTTTTCCTACATTGCCCCAGAGTTACACATTGCTTCAGATCAAAATCCACACCTGTTCTTCCCGAGTTTAACAAGACAGTCTTGCCCTGGAGTGAGGGGACCATGTTACATAAAAACTTAAGCAATCCTGGTCCAGCCTTTGGGGAAGATTCCACTATGAGCAGAAACAAAGGAGCTTGCTAGTGATTGGAACTAGAGCTGTATGCTTACAGAAAAAGCTCTGCTAGAATAGGACAGAACAGCCTTGAGGAATCCTGGAAGGACAGGCCCACGTCAAGTTACACCCACAAGTAAGAAGATAAAGGGCACTAAGGAAAGGAGCAAGTATGTGAGCAGAGTGGAGTGACAGACTTATTCCACCTGATCCTAAGCCTGGTTAAGGTGCTCCTAACTGAGTTCATCCGAAATGAGATGGCAAATGTAAAAGTTCAGGGACAACACACACACACACACACACACACACACACACACACATGAAACAACAACAAAAACAAAAGATGACCTATTTTGCATGTGTGTTCACCAAACTCAACACTTACAACAATTTTCAACCAATTCATATACATTAAGCATTTCATTTGCCATCATTATATCCTCATTCATAAAACAATTTCTCATTTCCTTTGAATATTTTCTGGAATAAATATTTAGAAGTAAAAATGTTGGGATATATTATATAAATTTATTTTATTTTATTTGAGAGAAGAAAGGCATATATATGGAGAGAATGGGCATGCCAGGGCCTTCAGTCACTGCAAACAAACTCCAGATGCATGCACCACCTTCTGCATCTGGTTTATATGGGTCCTGGGGAATTGAACCTCGGTCCTTCAGCTTTGCAAGCAAGCACCTTTACCGCTAAGCTATCTTTCCAGCCCATACATTTTTTTGTGGGGGGAGGAAGCACGGGGGTTCACTTTAGCCCAGGCTGACCTAGAATTCACTATGTAGTTTTAGGGTGTCCTCAAACTCATGGCAATCCTCCTACCTCTGCCTCCAGAGTACTGGGATTAAAGGCGTGAGTTTGAGGCCACCCTGAGACTATTCCACATCAGCTTTCCAACACAAATGAACACCAGACACATATGCTACTTTTACATCTGGCTTTACATGGGTGGTGCAGAACTGAACCTGGACCTTGCAGGCTTTGTAATCAACTGCTTTTAACTGCTAAGCCATTTCCCTAGACCTGGCATAAATTTTCAAAGCAATTTTAGCACACCTTCCCTAGACTTGGTATAAATTTTATAAATTTTGGAGCAAAGCATTTTTTATATCTTTTTTTTTTTTTTTTTTTGTCTGAGAGAGAGAGAGAGGCAGAGAGAGAGAAAGAGATAGAGAATGGGTGTTCCACGACCTCTAGACACTGAAAATGAACTCCAGACACGTGCCACCTTGTGCATCTGGATTTCATGGGTACTAGGGAATCGAACTTTGATCGCAGGCAAGAAGTGCCTTAACTGCTAAGCCATCTCTCCAGGCCAAGTTTTACAAATTTTTTGTGTTTTTTCAAGGAAGGGTCTTGCTATAGCCCAGGCTAACCTGGAATTCACTATGAAGTCTCAGGATGGCCTCAAACTCACAGTGATCCTCCTACCTCTGCCTCCCAAGTGCTGGGATTAAAGGCGTGTGCCACCACGCCCAGCTTGACTATTTTTCATGTGTTTACTTTGCCATCAGCATATCCTCTTCCATAAAGTATCTCATGTCCTTTGACCATTTTCTAACTGGATTGCTTTTAAAATTTTTGAATATTTTTTGAAACTGTAATATACTGAGCTAGGCATGAAGATGCATACTTGTAATACCAGCACAGTCCAAATAGCAAATTCCAGGCCAGCCAGGGCTACATACAAGACCCTGTCTCTGAAAAAAAAAAAAAGGGGGAGAGAGGGTTTCAAAGTAGGGTCTCACTCTAGCCCAGCTGACCTAGAATTCACTATGTAGTCTCAGGGTGGCCTTGAACTCACCACAATCCACCTACCACTGCCCCCAGAGTGCTGGGATTAAAGGTGTGTGCCATCACACCCAGCTTCACATGCCATTTTTAAAAAGGACTGTTTGGGCTGGAGAGATGCCTTAGCAGTTAAGGTGCTTGCCTGTGAAGCCTAAGGACCTAGGTTCGATTCCTCAGTACCCTCGTAAGCCAGATGCACAAGGTAGAGCATGTGTCTAGAGTTCACTTGCGGTGGCTAGAGGCCCTGGTGTGCCCATTCTCTCTCTCTCTCTCTCTCTGTCTCTATCTGCCTTTCTCTCTCATAAGTAAATTAAAAAAAAAAAAAAAAAAAGAGACGGTTAAAGTATTCACAGAAATGAATGTTGTTTATCTCCTTGTTAACCATTACCATTATCTAACTCTAGCACTGTTTCACCACCCCCAAAAGAAACCATATAACCATCTATAATCATTTCCTGTTCCCTCCACCACCTGATGCCCTCTCTCATGTGTATGTGACTATTCTGGACATTTCATAAAATGGAATCCCATGATGTGACTTTCTGTGAATGGTTTCTTTTAGTGTATATTTTCAAGGTTCAACCATGCTACATCAAGTACCCATAAGTACTTCATTTCTTTTTACAGCAAATAATATAACATTAAATGGACATGTCACATTTTGTTAACCCACTCAGTTGATGGATGTTCAGTTTCTACTTTTGGACCATATTCCATTCTTATTCCCAAAATTCAATAAAAACAAAATATCATATAAAATAAATATAAATGCTGGAGAGAGATAGAAGAATGAAGGGGGAGTATGAATTTGGTTGTGGAAAACAGTTTAGTGGCTCCTCAAAAAGTTAAACACAAGACGGGGTATGGCGGCATATGTCTTTAATCCCAACACTTGGGAGGCAGAAGCAGAAGGATCACTGTGATTCTTTTGCAAGCAGAAAGAAACACAGAGACAGAGCAAGAGAATGGGAGCACCAGGGACGCTAGCTGTTGCAAACAAACTCCAGATGCATGCTCCAACTTGTGCATCTGACTTTATACGGGTACTGGGGAATCAAACCCAGGTGGCTGGGTTTTGGAGGCAAACACCTTAACCACTGAGTCATCTCTCCAGCCCAAGCTCTCCTTTTAAAGACTTTATTTTGAGAAAGGATCTCAATAAATAACCCAGGCTGCAGGATGTGGTGGCATACACCTTTAATCCCAGCACTCTGGGGGGGGGGAGCAGAGGTAGGAGAACTGCCATACGTTCAAGGCCACCCTGAGACTACATAGTCAATTCCAGATCAGTCTGGGCTAGAATGAGACCCTACCTAAAATAAATAAATAAATAAATAAATAAATAAATAAATAAATAATAACCAGAATAGGAAGCTAACTGTCTGCCATCTCATCTGCTTTCAGTTAGCCTGAAAAACAGTTCCATAGATGGTGACAGACAATATGGTCACTAAAACCTCATCAAAACAGAGATCCAAGCCGGGCATGGTGGCACACGCCTTTAATCCCAGCACTGGGGAGGCAGAGGTAGGAGGATTGCCAAGAGTTCGAGGCCACCCTGAGACTCCATAGTGAATTCCAGGTCAGTCTGAGGCTAGAGTGAGACCCTACCTCAAAAAACAACAAAAAACAAAAACAAAAACCAGAGATCCAAGCCAGGTGTGGCGGTACAAGCCCTTAATCACAGCACTTGGGAGGCAGAGGTGAAGGGATTGCTGTTAGTTCAAGGCCACCCTGAGACTACATAGTGAATTCCAGGTCAGCCTGGGCTAGAGGGAGACCCTACCTGGAACACAACAAACAAACAAACAAAAAAACAGAGATCCAGAGGCTACAGATAACACTAAATCAGATTTCTAATTTACCCTCCAAGGCTCAGGGAATATTGTGGTATTGTGGAAGAGGGGGCAGAAAGATTGTAAGAGGGCTGGAGAGATGGCTTAGCTGTTAAAGCGCTTGCCTGTCAAACCTAAGGACCCAGGTTCAATTCCCCAGTACCCACTTAAGCCAGATGCACATGGTGGTGCATGTACCTGGAGCTCCTACACAGTGGCAAGAGACCCTGGCATGCTCATACTCTGTCTTTCTCTCCCTCCCTCCTTGCAAATAAATAAACAAAAATAAATAAAACAGCCTATTATACATAGTGAGCTTCAGGGGGCTAGCCTCCAACTACCTATGTAGCCAAGGATGACCTTGAACTTCTTTGTGATCTCCTGCCTTCTCCATATTCTATGTATACAGTACTGGAGATTGAACCCAATGGATTCTAGACAACCACTCTACCAACCAAACTATATCCACAGCATGACTTCAGCAATTCTATTTCTAATCACTTAGCATAAGAAAAATAATACAGATGTGCAGATTTAGCTATAAGGATGTTGAAATAGCATGCTGTTTAACCATTAAAAATATGGTTCTTGGGAAGCCGGGTGTGGTGGCGCACGCCTTTAATCCCAGCACTTGGGAGGCAGAGGTAGGAGGATTGCCAAGAGTTCGAGGCCACCCTGAGACTACATAGTTAATTCCAGGTCAGCCTGGACCACAGTGAGACCCTACCTCACAAAACAATACATATATATATATATATATGGCTCTTGGGCTGGTTTAATGGTTAAGGTGCTTGCCTGCAAAGCCTAAAGACTCATGTTCAACTTGCCAGGTCCCACATAAACCAGACACACAAGGTTCGCGCATGTGTCTGGAGTTCAATTGCAGTGGCTAGTGGCCCCGGCACACCAATTCTTTTCCTCTCTTTTTATTTATTTATTTGATAGAGAGAAAGAGGGAGAGACAGAGAGAGAGAGAAAGGGAATGGGTGCACCAGGGCCTCCAGCCACTGCAAACAAATTCCAGACACATGTGCCACCTTCTGCATCTGGCCTATGTGGATTCTGGGGAATCGAACCTGGGTCTTTTAGCTTTGCAGGCAAACACCTTAACTGCTAAGCCATGCCTCCAGCCCCCCTCTCTTTCGTGCATGTGCGCTCTTGCTCTCGCGCTCTCTCATAAAAATAAGGGGCAGTCAGTTGGGCTTGTCTCAAAAGAAAAAAATATATATATTCGGCTCTAGGAGATATGGTTCAGCTGATAAGGCGCTTACCTGCAACGCCTAAGTACCCAAGTTTGATTCCCCAGTACCTAAGTAAAACCAGATGCACAAGGTGGCACGTGCATCTCGAGTTTGCAATGGCTAGAGGACCTGACGTATCCATTCTCTCTCTCTCTGCCTCTTTCTCACACTCTCTGGAAACTGTAACTGGAAAAACTGTAACTGTAAATGTTAAATGGAAAGGAAGTGGGAGAATGACCACTGTGTCCTCAGAATCTCCTTGCTCTTCTGATCAGGTGAAGCCCTCAGCCACAGCTAGTATGGCTGAATTCCAAACCTGGATTTCATTTCCCCCTTTTCGTTAAGGCCCCCTCCTTCCGTGGGTGTATGAGGCAGCCCTGTGTCCCCAGAAGAAATAACCAAAACTACTCAGAGATCTAGAGAGAATGTACTCAGCCAGCGGTCCAGAATTCAGGCAGTGTGCACAGACTGGGACTTACATGGGCAAAACCCTGTGCACAGCAAGGGAACACCACATGGCATCCAGTCCTGGCAGGGCTGGGACCCATGCTAGGCAGCAACTGAAGGGATGGCAGTGGAGAGATGCCACAGCCAGATTCCACAGGCAGGGACCATGCAGCTGTGACTTGCTTATTAGCAAAAACAGGATGATAGTTGGGCGGCAAAAGACTGAAACAGGCTCATCTGCTCAGTCCTAAACTCTGCCACCTAAGGTCTGAAAGCCAACCACCTAGGAGCTTAACAAGTTGCTCAATGATTAGAGACATGTGCTAGTGACTGTGTCTGATATTTCAGATTTGCTTCTGGTTTTAGAGGTAATCAAATGTTTTACGTGTAGACACCTTTTGGTTTTTGTATTGAATACGGTAAATGACAGTATGGCTTTCTTAGTCCAGGCAGTCCAACAGATTTAAATGGGGACTGTTTGCATTCTATCGACTCCTCTCTCTTCCCCCTCCCGCCGTGTGTGTGTGTGTGTGTGTGTGTGTGTGTGTGTGTGTGTGCGCGCGTGTCTGTGTCTATCTGTTTGTCAGGACTGCTTCAGACTGAAGCATGCTTAGAGGATTACGGTGTGGCTGTGTGGCTGAGACAACCCATAAGCATGGCTCCAAAATAGACCAATCATAGATGCTACATAGACAGGCAAGGATCAAACAGGCGAATCTAGACCCTGAGACATTTTGGGTCACATGGGTAAGAGTCTAAATCTGTATACCCTAGCTGCAGGATCACACTGGTAATGCAGTCCCAACCCAGACAGACCTTTTGAGGCCTTGTTCCCTGGCCATAGAATGGGTACAGAGCATAGACGTATTTTCGTACAGGAGTGGAGGCCCTACTGAAAATGTGTGGATAAAGTAGCTTAAGCTCATATTTAGGCTCCCATCAGTAAAAGTCTAAACTTAAAGATCCTGAGCTTCTTTAGAGTCCCATAGGTAAGGATTTATATCCACAGACCCCAGGCTTTCAAATATAATCATTTTGTTTTTGTTTTTCAAGGTAGGGTCTTGCTAGAGCCCAGGCTGACCTGGAATTCTCTGTGTAGTCTCATGGTGGCCTCAAACTCATAGCAATCCTCCTAACTCTGCAGCCCAGAGTGTTAGGATTAAAGGTGTGCACCAACATGCCCAGCCCAAGTATGACCTTGAAAGTGCCTTACATTGTAGACTCTTTGCTTTAAAAGGCTATGCCACCTCAGCACTCTTTCTTTCTTTTTAATTAATCAATTATTTTACAGAGAGAAAGAGGAAGACAGAGAGAGAGAGAATGGGCGGCCAGGGCCTCTAGCCACTGCAAATGAACTCCAGACACATGTGCCACCTTGTGCATTTGGCTAACATGGGTCCTGGAGAATTGAACCGGGGTCCTTTGGCTTTGCAGGCAAAGGCCTTAACCACTAAGCCATCCCTCCAGCCCTTGGCACTCTACTTTGCCACAGGACTATGTATGCCCTGGCTGGGGGTGATCTTGAAGTCCCCAGGGACTTGCTTCACTGACTAAATGAAAGCCACACAAGGCAATTGAGATGTTAAATCAGTGTCAAAATATTGGAATTTTCAGTTTCTCTTATTTTTTCAACCTCACTGTGATGTAAAAAGATACTAATAAATTGCCATATGTTGCTGAAATTCATGGTAAACTGGTTTCTAAATCACAGTTGGGTTCACACCCAGCTCCCTTGTCTCAGACCCCAAGCAGATTTAAACCATGTGTCCTCCAGACCTTGTCTTGAGGCAAAATGGTCACTTGCCTGTGACAACCACATACAATTTTGGCTTTCTGTCTGTATTTTCTCTCTTGTCCAAGATCAGTAAAGCTTTGTTAAAATATAGTTCTCAGACTTTTAAGAGACAGAAATAAAAGGAAGCATTAATCTTTTCTATTCATACCTGGCCTAAAATACTCTCTGGGAGATAAGGGAACCCAGCTCCTTGAGGGGACTCTAAATAGGCTAAAGTCCCCTGTGTCTACCCACTCCCTAAGCATCCCCCCCATCACCCACAAGCAGTTTAGGGGATTATTGGGAGTGACAGGATTCTGCCAGGTGTGCTAGCTCACACCTTTAATTCTAGTACAGGGAATTTTTGGGAATCACAAGATTCTGCTGGGTATGGAGGTTCACACCTTTAATCCTAGCACCTGAGACATGGAAGCAGTAAATCAGGACTTCAAGGCTAGCCTGCCAATGAGAAATGACAACAGAAGCTCTCTTCATTCCTGAGGCTAACAAACTAACTTTAGGGACACTTCTTGTGAGGTCTTAAAACAGGTGTCAGCAAGGACAGACAGGTAGATCAATGGAACAGAATAGAAGATCCAGATATTAATCCCGGCAGCTATGGCCACCTGATTTTTGACAAAAATGCCAAAAATATTCATTGGAGAAAAGATAGCCTCTTTAACATGTGGTGCTGGGAAAACTGGACATCTGTATGTAAAAGGATAAAAATAGATCCTTGTCTCTCTCCATGCACAAGAGTCAAGTCTAAATGGATCAGGGACCTTAATATCAGACCTGAAACTCTGAAACTGCTAGAGGAAAAGGTAGGGGAAACTCTTCAAAATATTGGCATAGGCAAGGACTTTCTGAATATAACCCCAGTTGCTCAGGGAATAAACCCACTAATTAACCACCGGGACATCATGAAATTACAAAGCTTTTGTACAGCAAAGGACACTTGTGAATAGAGCAAAAAGACAACCTACAAAATGGGAGAAAATCTTTGCCAGCTATACATCTGACAGAGGATTAATATCCAGAATATACAAAGAACTCAAAAAACAGAGTAATAAGAAATCAAACAACCCAGTTAAAAAATGGGCTATGGGGCTGGAGAGATAGCTTAGCGGTTAAGGCGCCTGCCTGCTAAGCCTAAGAACACTGGTTCCAATCTCCAGCGGTTCCAATCTCCAGGTCCCACGTTTAGCCAGATGCAAAGTGACACAAGGGCGCAATGCCGCACTTGACCACAAGGGGGCGCACACACCTGGATTTCGTTCACAGCAGCTGAGAGACTGCTGGCACGCCCATTTCTATCTGTCTCCCTCTCCCTCTCTGACTGTCTCTCTGTGTCTCTCTCTCCAAAAATAAATAAAATAAAAATAAATAAATAAATAAATAAAAGGCTAAGGAAGCCGGGCATGGTGGTGCACGCCTTTAATCCCAGTACTCAGGAGGCAGAGGTAGGAGGATCACCGTGAGTTCAAGGCCACCCTGAGACTACAGTGTGAATTCCAGGTCAGCCTTAGCTAGTGAGACCCTACCTCAAAAAACCCAAAAACACAGCCAGGCGTGGTGGCACACGCCTTTAATCCCAGCACTCGGGAGGCAGAGGTAGGAGGATCGCCAGGAGTTCGAGGCCACCCTGAGAATACAGAGTGAGTTCCAGGTCAGCCTGGGCTAGAGCGAGACCTTACCTCGAAAAACCAAAAAAAAAAAAAAAAAAAGGGCTATGGAACTAAATAGAGAGTTTTCAGAAAAGGAAATACAAAGGGCATATAAACATCTAAAAAAGTGTTCCACATCCTTAGCCATCAGGGAAATGCAAATTAAAACCACTTTGAGATTCCATTTCACTCCTGTCAGAATGGCTACCATCAAGAAAACAAATGACAATAAGTGTTGGCGTGGATGTGGAAAAAGAGGAACACTTCTACACTGTTGGTGGGAATGTAATCTGGTCCAGCCATTGTGGAAATCAGTGTGGAGGTTCTTGAGAGAGCTAAAAATAGATTTACCATATGATCCAGCTACAGCACTCCTAGGCATATATCCAGAGGACTCTTCTCAATACCTTAGAGATACTTACACAACCATGTTTATTGCTGCTCTATTCACAATAGCTAAGAAATGGAACCAGCCTAGATATCCCTCCACAGATGAATAGATAATAAAGATGTGGTACATTTACACAATGGAGTTCTATTCAGCGGTAAAGAAAAATGAAATTATGAAATTTGCAGGGAAATGGATGGATCTGGAAAGGATTATATTAAATGAGATAACCCAGGCTCAGAAAGCCAAACGTCACATGTTCTCTCTCATATGTGGATCCTAGCTACAAATGTATAGACTTATGTGAACTAGAACCAAAAATAGGTACCAGAAACCAGTAAACTGGTAAAAGGCTATAAGGGAGGCAGGAAAGGGAAGGGTTTAAGTGTATGGTATTGCACATATGTAAGCAGAAGAACAGATTAGAGGGAGGGGAATGGCCTAAGCGAGGCCATGGGAAGAGAATGAGTTAAAGAAAAGAAGGACAGGGGTGGATCAATCAAAATTCAAGATAATGTGAATAAGACTTATGTAAACCTACTTTTTTTGTTTGTTTCTTGAGGTGGGGTCTCACTCTAGCTCAGGCTGACCTGGAATTCTTCACTATATAGTCTCAGAGTGGCCTGAACTCACGGTGATCCTCCTACCTCTGCCTCCCAAGTGCTGGGATTAAAGGTGTGCGCCACCACGCTCGGCTATAAACCTATTTTTTTTTGAATAATGGCACATCCAGAAGTTGTAGACTGTTGCTAGAAAATTTTCAGTGCCTGGGATGGGATACCTTCCAGTGAGCTGTTGGCAAAGGAGGTCCCGGTAGCTTCCAAAACATTAAAGGCTATTGCCAAAGCCCTTGGTTGCCCTTGAGAAACAGATGGTAAGACCCTATTGCTGAAAATATCTCTTGCCTGAGAGGCAAGGTCACTGAGAAAGCAAGCTGGTGCTGTGCAGAAAACCTTCTCCCTGTAAACCAGCCAACTGAAAACTGGAAAAAAGCTGCACTGCATGCAGCCCTATGGGAGACAGAGGTCATCAGCAGTGAAAACACTGGACACTGAAAATTCAAGTTTGGCCATACAGGCCCAATGACTGAACGGGTGCAATAGTGGCATGTCTGCTCTTGGGGTAACCAACTGCTCCATAATTGGACTGAAGGCCCTCTCTATGGGAGGGAATACATACCTGGTACTGAAAAACCTAAGCAAAAGTCTATTGCAGGGGAGGTCATGAGCCTTAGGGGTATAAAGCCTGCTCTTGTCTGGTTAAATGTATAAATTATTCCCACCAAGCTGCCCTGGAAGCACTATGCTTAATGTTCATGTTCACATATTAATGCTACTCTCACTTCTGGTTAGAGAAGCTTCTCTTTTCAGATGGCAATGACCACTGAGATGACCCAAAAGGCAACATAGTGCTGAGAAGAAGGGATGGAGGAGTGCCCAGCACTGCAACACCTCTGTCACACCCTCCAAGGCTCAGGGCCCATTGCGGAAGAGGGGGCGGAAAGAATGGAAGAGCCAAAGGAAGGGTATGACTTCTTACAATGCAACTGCCCAAACAGAAATTGGCCTCGAAGCCGGGTGTGGTGGCACACGCCTTTAATCCCAGCACTCGGGAGGCAGAGGTAGGAGGATTGCCGAGAGTTCGAGGCCACCCTGAGACTACATAGTGAATTCCAGGTCAGCCTGGACCAGAGTGAGACCCTACCTTGCAAAACCAAAAAAAAAAAAAAAAAAAGAAAAGAAAAGAAAAGAAATTGGCCTCGATATCCATGACCTTGCAGTGCCTAGCAATACCTTCGCAAGACCCTAATAGAAGAAAAAGATGACAACATCAAATTAAAAGAGAGACTAATGGAGAGAAGGAGGGGATATGATGGAGATTGGAGTTCTAAAGTGGAATGGGGTGAGGGGAGGGAAATATGTGTTTTTTGTATGTAAGTTAGAAGTTGTCAATTAAAAAAAAAAAAAACAGGTGTCAGGACTCTGTTCTGCTTGTGTTGCTTTTCTTTTGAGATATGGTCTCACTCTAGCACAGGCTGACCTGGAACTCAACTCACTCTGTAGTCCCAGACTGGCCTTCAACATAGAGCAATCCTCCTACTTCTGCCCCCACCCTTCCATCCCCATGCTGGGATTAAAGGCATGCACCACCACACCCAGTTTTGAGTTGCCTTTTTTGTTGGTTTGTTTTTGTTTTTTCAAGGTAGGGTTTCACTCTATCTCAGGTTGACCTGGAATTCACTCTGTAGTCTCAGGGTGGCCTCGAACTTGGCAATCCTCCTACCTCTGCCTCCCGAGTGCTGGGATTAAAGGCGTGCGCCACCACGCCGGATTATTATTTATTTTTATATATTTATATGAGAGAGAATGAGCATGCCAGGGCCTCCAGCCACTGCAAACGAACTCAACACATGCACCACCATGTGCATCCTGCTTACATGGGCTGCTGGGGAATTGAACCTGGGTACTTAGGCAAGCGCCTTAACCACTAAGCCATCTCACCAGTCCCTTGAGTTGCTTTTTTACAAACCAATATCCAGCTGTTTTAAATTTGTTCATAAAAATTGGTTCTAGAGCCGGGTGTGGTGGCGCACCCTTTAATCCCAGCACTCAAGAGGCAGACGGAGGAGGATTGCTGTGAGTTCAAGGCCACCCTGAGACTACATAGTGAATTCCAGGTCAGCCTGAGCTACAGTGAGACCCTGCCTCTAAAAACAAAAACAAAACAAAAAAAAAAATTGGTTTTAGTACTGCAGTGATGGCTTAGCACTTGCCTGCGAAGCCTAAGAACTCATGTTCAAATATCCAGGTCCCACGTAAGCCAGACCCACAATGACACAAGTGTGAAATGTCACACATGTGCACAAGGCAGTGCACATGTCTGGAGTTTGTTTGCAGTGGTTGAAGGCCCTGGTGCACCCATTCTCTCTCTCTCTCTCTGCCTCTTTCTCTCAAGTAAATAATAAAAAAGGAAAAAAATTCTTTCTGGGGCTATTAACATGTTCTCAGTGTACTTACAGCAGTTTGTCAGGTATTAAAAAGCTAAGACATGACTGCTTTTTATGTTCTAGGTATTGTTAAAATGTCACAAGGTCGAGTAAACCTGAACGTTAGACAAAATGACTTTGAACTTTTGTGTCACTTGTTAACTAGATCTGTTTTGCTCAAAACTAAGGTGATCAGACCTGCTCTGTACCCACATTCTTCTTGACTGGGGTAACTGTCCTTCTGAGTAATTCATAACAAATGGAGAAACCAAAGCCAACTGGAGACACTGGAGCTAAAAGGACAACCAAGATTTTTGATTCTTGCTCCAAAGTCAGAAAGGCTATAGGATACAATGGGACACTCCTCGTGTGTCCTACAACCTTGGTAAACCACATGACTTCTTGGTCAGGGAGGACATGGGCACCCAGAGATTGGACTCCAAATCAGTGTACAATATTGAAAGAAGATGGACACAGCAGAGGAGTACTTCCAAGGGAAGCCAAACAGTCAATATAGCCCTGACTCATCCGAGCAGATAACACAAATGCTCAGCCATAAAGCTCCCCTCAGGTCACTAAGAGTCACTCCTTAAAAGCCACAACTAGGCTGGAGAAATGGTTTAGCAGTTAAGCCAAAAGACACAGGTTCAATTCCTCAGGACCCACATAAACCAGATGCAAAAGGGGTTGTACATGTTTGGGTTTGTTTGCAGTGGCTGGAGGCCCGAGCGTGCCCCCCATTCTCTCTCTCTCTCTCTCTCTCTCTCACCTACTTCTTTCAAATAAATAAATAAATAATATTTTAAAAGGGCTGGAAGCCAAGCGTGGTGATGCATGCCTTTAATCCCAGCACTTGGGAGGCGGAGGTAGGAGGATCACTGTAAGTTCGAGGCCACCCTGAGACTACAAAGGGAATTCCAGGTCAGCCTGGGCTAAAGCAAGACCCTACCTCAAAAAACAAAAACAAACAAAATAACAAATAAATAAAAAGGGCTGGAGAAATGGCTTAGTAGTTAAGGTGCTTGCCTTCAAAGCCGAAGGACCCAGGTTCAATTCCCCAAGACCCACATAAACCAGATGCATAAGGGAGTGCACACATCTGGAGTTCATTTGCAGTGGCTGGTGGCCCTGGTGTGCCCATTCTCTCTCTCTCTCTCTCTCTCTCTCTCTCCTGCTGATTTCTCCCTCTCAATTAAATAAATAAAAATATTTTTTATTTTATTTTTATTTATTTGGGAGAGAGAGGGGAAAAGAGTGAGAGAATGGGCATGCCAGGGCCTCTAGCCACTACAAACAAACTCGAGATGCATGTGCCACCATATGCATCAGGCTTACGTGGCAACTAGAGAATTGAACCTGGGTCCTTAGGCTTCGCTGGCAAGTGCCTTAACCACTAAACCAGCTCTTCAGCCCAGTAAAATATTTTTTAAAAAATTTTTTTTTTTTTTTTGGTGTTTCGAGGTAGGGTCTCACTCTAGCTCAGGCTGACCTGGAATTCACTCGGTAGTCTCAGGGTGGCCTTGAACTCACGGCAATCCTACCTCGGCCTCCCGAGTTCTAGGATTAAAGACCCAGCACCCCTTAGAATTTAAAAAAATATTTTAAAAAGTCAGGCATGGTGGCACAAGCCTTTAATCCCAGAATTTGGGAGGCAAAGGTAGAAGGATCGCAGTGAGTTCAAGGCTACCTTGAGACTACAGAGTGAATTTCAGGTCAGCCTGGACTAGAGTGAGACCCTATCTTGAAACACCAAAAAAACAAAACAAAGCAAAAAAATTCCAAGGGGTGATAGATGAGAGATATAGATACAGTTACACACATTACTATATAGTTAAATTTTAGCTACCTACTTGGCCTTAAGCACTCAGAAACAGAAATATGACCAAGGAGTAAAGTACTTACTCAGAGTGACATCTGTGCTATTATCAAGAATTTGAGTTTCTGTTTTGTTTTGTTTTTGAGGTAGCATCTTGCTCTAGCCCAGGCTGACTTGGAACTCGACTAGGTAGTCTCTGGCTGCCCTCAAACTCACAGCGATCTACCTGGGCTTCCCGAGTGCTGGGATTAAAGACTATTATCCCTTTTCTTTTCATAGAATGGTTTCTTTTCATCTCTTAGGTCTCAGGTAAAATGTCACTTCTAAAAAAACAAAACAAAAAAAAAGACAAAAAAAGTCTCCTGACCACATGTTCCCCAGTAGTTCCCTTTATTGTTGGCCCAGAGCCTGTTTCCTCTTTTCAGAACACTTAAAACTGTAAATATGGGGCTAGAGAGATAGCTTAGTAGTTAGGGCGTTTGCCTGCAAAGCCAAAGGACCCAGGTTCGATTCTCTAGGACCCACGTAAGCCAGATGCACAAGGGGGCACATGCGTCTGCAGTTCGTTTGCAGTGGTTGGAGGCCCTGGCATGCCCATTCTCTCTGTCTGTCTGTCTCTCTCTCTCTCTCTCTCTGTCTCCCTCTGCCTCTTTCTCTCTCACTTTCACAAATAAATAAATATATATATTTTGGTTTTGCAAGGTAGGGTCTCACTCTGGTCCAGGCTGACCTGGAATTCACTATGTAGTCTCAGGATGGCCTTGAACTCTCGGCAATCCTCCTACCTCTGCCTCCCGAGTGCTGGGATTAAAGACGTGCGCCACCACACCCGACTCATTAATTTTTGGAAAAAAAAAACTAATTATATGAATGGATTGTTCCCTGATTTATTATCTGTCTTCTGTCAAGGCTGTAAAAAAGTCCTTGTCTGTTCATGTTTGTACATGAGGTTCTAGAACAGCCCTGGTCACATTACAAACACTTAGTAAAAACTTAGTGCTGCCAGGCGTGGTGGTACACACCTTTAATCTTAGCACTAAGGAGGCAGAGGTAGGAGGATTGCCGAGAGTTTAAGGTCATCCTGAGACTACATAGTGAATTCCAGGCCAGCCTGGGCTAGAGTGAGACTCTACTTCAAAGAACAACAACAAAAAAAAAAAAAAAAACACCATACCACAGGGGCTGGAGAGATGGCTAAGCAGTTAAGGCACTTGCCTGTGAAACCTAAGGACCCATGTTCAACTTTCCCAATCCTACATAAACCAGACCACAATCCTACATAAACCAGACACACAAGATGACAGGGCCATGCACCCATTCTCTCTCACATAAAAAATTAAATAGGGGTCACACATGAGCACAAGGTGGCTGTGGAGCCTAAGGACCCCGGTTCATGTGTCTCCAGGAGTTCAATCTGGAGTAGAAGCTGGAGGGCCTGATGCACCTGCCCATCTCTCTCCCTCAAATAAATAAATAAATAATAAAATATTTAAAAAAAAAAAATTAAATAAAAAATTTTAAAACAATTACAGCACAGGGTATAGTGGCAGATGCACCTGAGAGAAGAGGTGTGAGGATACCTCAGCCAGGTAGCAAGATGCAGGCACATCCGCCTTGAGTGCCTTGCTAGTGCCTGCACAAGTGAGGTCGTTCTTCTGTTATACATTTAAAATGTAGGAAAACTCTTCCCAGCTTTCTTTGTATTGAATAAAAATATACTGTGTTAGACTCGCAGTTAAGACATAACTATCTCCTTAAATTTTTATAAACTTTCATACAAGCCTAATCCCATTATCCCAATTCCAAACATGAGGAATCTGAGGTGTGGAGTGATCTCTTCCATATTACCCATCTAGGAGAACCTCAATGACTCTTGCCATCACACTGGGTTGATAGCATTCCCCAGCCCCCCCAAAAAAAAACGTTGCTCCCCTGGGCTAGAGAGATGGCTTAGTGCTTAAAGCACTTACCTGAGAAGTCTAAGGACACACGTTTGACTCCCCAGATCTCACATAAGCCAGATGCACAAGGTGACACCTGCGCAAGGTTGTGCATGCACACAAGGTGGCACATGCATCTGGAGTTCAACTGCAATGGCTGGAGGTCCTGGTGTGCCAATTCTCTCTCTTTCATAAAGAAAAACTGTGGGCAGGGCATGCATGAACTTTGTTTTGTTCTGGTACTGGGGATTAAACTCAGAAAGCTACTCTATCACTGAGCTCCATCCTCAGCACATCACTCATGTAGTAATAATACATACTCAGGAGCCAGGAGTGGTGGCTCGTGCTATAATCCCAGTGCTTGGGAGACTGAGGCAGGAGGACTGCTATGAGTTTGAGGCTAGCCAGGATTACAGAATGAAACCTGGTCTGAAAGAAAAGGAAGCTGGGCATGGAGGCACACGCCTTTAATCCCAGCACTCCGGAAGCAGAGATAGAAGGATTGCAGTGAGTTTAAGGCCAGCCTGAGACTACATAGTGAATTCTAGGTCAGCCTGGGCTTGAGCAAAACCCTACCTCAAAAAATCACACACACACAAAATTTAAAAGGCGAGGGGAAGAGAGTTCCCTGCGTGTTTGTATATGCACAACACATCCTTGAATGGATACATGAGAACTGGTAACTCTGCCATCTCTGGGGAGAGGATCTGCAGCCAAGGGCAGGAGGATGGAAGGGAAACTTTCCTGTGTCTACTCTGTTACAACTTTTCAATTGTGTCCTATAAATGAATGCCTACATTGGAAAATTAAAATTCAAAAGACGTTCCCACAGACACAGCCCTCCTCTGAGCTTCTGTAGCTGTGTTTCCACCCTGCTCTTTGTTCATACTGATTCTCTTGGCACCCCTTACTGACTGCAGCCCCCCTCCCCAGGGAGAAGGTCATGACTGAAGCACCTCCTGTTCTCCAGAGCACGCAGCACCTCACTTGGACCAGGGCAGAAAGTCACTGCAGGTCAGTCTGTTCAGCGTGCTAAAGTAGTCCACTGGTGCAAACAATTCGTCTCTTTAGGGGAAAGCATGTCTTTTTGTCTTGGTTGAGAGTTGTTTTGCAAAGCAGCAATGCTCTGGGCAAGAAGCTTAGCTTCTTTAAGCATTAAAATTAGCCAAATAAACTGAAAGAATTTGAAGTACACCAAAAAAGAAGGAAGCTCTTTTCATTTCAGTTAGTGAATGAAGGATGATTCCAGAGAATCTAAAGCACAAACATTCAAGAGGATGATTTTTGCTACAATTTCAAATAATTACAGGGATGACACAGCAACACCAAGATTGAGGGAAGACAGGAAGACTAATAACACTGTTTGTAATGGGCATCATAAATACTCACATACATGACACTAAGGTCAGGACCAGCCTCCTGTTACCAGCCACCCATGGGCACAATGAGGCTACACAAACTGGAGGCCCCCTGCCTAACTTCCTAACAGGAGTATGCTCTGCTGGAAGGCACCAGGCTCTTGACAATTTGTATAATTTTATCTTAAAAATAGAAGATATAGTCTGGGCATGGTGGCGCACGCCTTTAATCCTAGCACTTGGGAGGCAGAGGTAGGAAGACTGCCATGAGTTCGAGGCCAGCCTGAGACTACATAGTGAATTCCAGGTCATCCTGGGCTAAAGTAAGACCCTACCCTGAAAAACTACAAAAAAAAAAAAAAAAAAAAAAAAAAAAAGAAGGTATGATGAGTCTCTGTTCTGTTACTACTATTTCAAGAGCTCTTACTACCCATGCTGCATGGAAACTGGTTTACTTAGAAACACTGAATGTGAAATGCTATCTGTGAGGGCCACAGAGACAAAGAGGGAAGTCAAAAAAGCTCTCCTCAGCGTGCCAGCTACAGACTGCATGGGCCCCTGCCAGTAACTTCACTCAGGAGACCCTCTGTCCCTGTACCTTTTTCTTGCCCATCTGCCACCAAGAATCCATGAATCTCTTGTCCCCATGCCTTCCAGGATCCTGTTCACTGTTGAAAGCAGACAAGGCTCCAAAACTCCTCCGACATTCCCCAAGGCAAAGAGTGGTATGCTGGGTTCACAAACATTAAGGCTGTGGATCCCTGTCAAGTCACAAAGTACGAGGCTTCAAAGATAAACAGAAATCACAGCTACATGGTACTCATTCCCAAATATTTGGTCACAATCTTAAAAAATACAGCTTTTATTTCTGACAAATTTTTTTATGATTTTTGTTTGTTTGGTTGGTTGGTTTGTTGAGGTAGGGTCTCACTCCAGCTCATGCTGACCTGGAATTCACTATGTAGTCTCAGGGTGGCCTTGATCTCACAGCAATCCTCCTACCTCTGCCTCCCAAGTGCTGGGATTAAAGGCATGTGCCACCATGCCCAGGTTTTGTTTGTTTTTTGAAATAGGGTTTCCATCTAGCCCAGGCTGATCTGGAATCCACTATGTAGTCTCAGGCTGGCCTCGAATGCACAGCAATCCTCCTACCTCTGCCTACCAAATGCTGAGATCAAAGACATGCACCATCATACCTGTCAAAGAGAAAGAAAGAATGGGCACATCAGGGCCTCTAGCCACTGCAAATGAACTCCAGAGATAGGTGCCACTTGGTGCATCTGGCTGTAGGTAGGTACTGGGAATCGAACTCTGGTCCTTAGGCTTCACTGGCAAGCACCTGAACTGTTGAGACATCTCTCTAGCTCCTATTGTTTTTTTTATTTCTGACAATTTTTTTCTTTTTTCCCTTTTTCCCCTCTCCCTATTTTCTGACAAATTTTAACTGTTATTTTTATATTTTTATATTTTTATATTTTATTTATTTATTTGACAGAGCAAAGGGGAAAGAGGCAGACTAAGTGAGAAAATGGGCATGCCAGGGCCTCCAGTCACTGCAAACGAACTCCAGATGCATGCACCACCTGGCTTACGTGGGTCCTGGGGAATGGAATCAAGGTCCTTTGGCTTTGCAGGCAAACGCATTAACTGCTAAGCCATCTCTCCAGCCCCTTTAACTGCTATTTTGAATACCTATAATCTGGTACTGTGATGGTTAATATAGGATTGTCAACCTGATTGGATCTAGAATCATCTAGACCTGGGCGTGGTGGCACATGCCTTTAATCCCAGCACTTGGGAGGCAGAGGTAGGAGGATCACCGTGAGTTCGAGGCCACCCTGAGACTACATAGTGAATCCAGGTCAGCCTGAGCCAGAGTGAGACCCTACCTTGAAACACCAAAAAAATAAATAAATAGAATCATCTAGAGGACAAATCTTTGGGCATGTTTGAGGAAGTTTCTAAATTAAGTTTACTGAGGTGTGAAGACCTGAGGTCCCATAGTGAATAAAGAGAAAGCTAGTTGAGCCGGGCAAGGTGGCGCAAGCCTTTAATCCCGGCACTTGGGAGGCAGAGGTAGGAGGATCACCATGAGTTCCAGGCCACTCTGAGACTCTGAGAGAGAGAATGAGCTAGTTGAGTATCAGCATTCATCAGTCTGCTTCCCGATTGGGGAAGCAAAGTGACCAGCTGCCTCCCATTCCTGCTGCCATCAAACTGTGAGCCAAACTAAACCCTTCCTTTAAGTTGCTTTTCTCAGGTATGTTGTGTGAGAAGAAAAATGACTAATACAGGTGCTAAGTAACATTTTCAGCCACCAAGACAGTCATGGATTAGGATATGTGTGGGGAGCACAGAATTTTTGCAAATGTTCACAATCACTTCGCAGACTACAATGAGCTCATCTTCCTGAAGTTTAAGAGAAAACTATACAATTTTGGAGCTAAGAGAGATGAGACCACTCAGAACAATATCCTGTATTTTTAATCTTTATATGTTTTCTTGCAAGCAGAGACAGAAGAGACACACAGAAAGAATGGGCATGTCAGGGTGTTTAGCCACTGCAAACAAACTCCAGATGCATGTGCCACTTTGTGCACTGCATTTGGTTTTACATGGGTACTAGAGAATCAAACTGGGGTCATTACGTTTTGCAGGCAAGTGTCTTAAGTGCTAAGCTCTCTTTGCAGCCCTATTATCCTATTTTTGTTAATTTTTTTTTTTTGAGAGACAGAGATAGAGACAGACAGAATATGCGCACACCAGAGCCTCCTGCTACTGCAAACTACAGACATATGTGCCACTTTGTGTGTCTTGCTTTACATAGATACTGGGGAATCAAACCCAGACAATCAGGCTTCACAGTCAACCTTAACCACTGAGCCATCTCTCCAGACCCCAATATCCTATATTTTGGGTGTTTTTTTTTTTTTTCCTGAGATAAGGTTTCACTCTAGCCTAGGCTGACCTGTAACTCACTCTGTAGTCCAAGGCTGGCCTCAAACTCACAGCGATCCTGTTACCTTTGCCTCACGAGTGCTAGGAATGTGTGCCACCACGCCTGGCTCCAATATTCCCTTTTTTAAGAAAAATATTTTATTTTTATTTATTTATTTATTAGAAAGAGGGAGAGAATAGGCGTACCAGGCGTCTAGCCACTGCGAACAAACCCAAGACACATGTGCAACCATGTGCACCTGGCTGTGGGTTCTGAAGAGTCAACCTGGGTCTTTAGGCTTTGCAAGCAAGCGCCTTAACCCCTAAGTGATCTCTCCAGCCCCAATATCCCACTTTTACCAATGAAGAAACTGAGGCTGCTAGGCATGGTGCCACATGTTTATAAACCAGCATTCAGCAGGCTCAGCCAGGAGCATCAAGAGTTCAAAATCAAGCGGGGGCAGTGGCCCACGCCTTTAATTCCAGCACTTGGGAGGCAGAGGTAGGAGGATCGCCGTGAGTTTGAGACTATATAGTGAGTTCCAAGTCAGCCTGGGCTAGTGTGAAACTCTACCTCGAAAAACAACAACAAAAAAAAAAGAGTTCAAAATCAAGCTGGGCGAGGTGGTGCAGGACTTTAATCCCAGCACTTGGGAGGCAGAGGTAGGAGGATCGCCATGAGTTAGAGGTCACCCTGAGACTACATGGTGAATTCCAGGTCAGCCTGGGCTAGAGTAAGACCCTATCTTGAAAAACAAAAAAAAAAAAAAAGGGGGCTCAACATCAGTTTGAGCTACATAGTCAGTTCCAGGACAGCCTAGGCTAATAGCAAAACCCAATCTCACAGAAAAGGGAGGAGGCTGTAGAGGTGGCTCAGTGGTGAAAGGCACTGCTTGCAAAGCTTAATGCCCTGGTTCAATTCCCCAGTCCCAAGATAAAGCCAGATACACGCCAGGTGTAGTAACACATGCCTTTAATCCCAGCAGTCGGGAGGTAGAGGTAGGAAGATAGCTGTGAGTTTGAGGCCACTGAGAATATAGAGTGAATTCCAGGTCAACCTGGGCTAGAGTGAGACCCTACCTTGAAAATAAAATAAATAAATAAATAAAGCCAGATACACAAAGTGGCACATATGTCTGACGTTTGTTTGCAGAGGCAAGAGGCTCTGGCACACCCTTCCTTCCTTCCTTCCTCTCTCTGCTTGCAAATAATTAGTAAAAATATGTAATTTTTTTTTTTTTTTTTTTTTTTTTGGTTTTTCGAGGTAGGGTCTCACTCTGGCCCAGGCTGACCTGGAATTCACTCTGTACTCTCAGGGTGGCCTTGAACTCACAGCGATCCTCCTACCTCTGCCTCCCGAGTGCTGGGATTAAAGGCGTGCGCCACCATGCCCGGCTAAAATATGTAATTTTTAATAAAAGGGAGAAGCCGGGTGTGGTGGCACATGCCTTTAATCCCAGCACTCGGGAGGCAGAGATAGGAGGATTGCCATGAGTTCGAGGCTACCCTGAGACTACAGAGTGAATTCCAGGTCAGCCTGGGCTAGAGTGAGACCTTACCTTGAAAATAAAATAAGTTTACAAGATATATTGGAAACTAGTCCACATCTCAGTGCACTGTTTATAACATATACCTCCAAGCCAGATCCACAACCAAAGTAGTAGCTTCTCTCTAGCTTCTCCCATCACAGATCTTTGAGAGAGCAATACTGGCCTCTCTTCTGTCTCACAACACCCTCCTTTACACATCTTAAAACACATCAAAATAGTTGTCCATTACACTTAAAGAGAAATTCAATCTTTCTACCATGCTATAATTCCTAAAACATCCCGGCCTTCTCCATTCCACCCTCCCTCCTCCAGCTCCAGCCATGTAGGAAGGACATCTTTCTATTCCTTGAACTATCTAAGCTTGAGTCCTACCTCTGAGTTTCTGTTCCACCCACTGTTAGGAAAGCTTTAACCCAGATCTTTACGTAACAGCACCACTGAACCTCTCGTCTCAGAAAGACGTGCCCCAACCCAAGCTAAAACCTTCCCTTTTGAGTATTGAAAGTTCTAGCCAGAGCAGCTAGGCAAGAACCTCTTCTTCCTCAACTCTCCTTTCTCCTTAGGCACCCAAATTTGAAAGGAAGAAGTAAAATTATTTCTGTTGTATATGATGTGATTGAATTATGTAGAAATTTCTAAATTCTGAGTTGCTGGGATACAACTTGCTATAGTACTTATCTAACATGCACAAAGCCATAGGTTTGATCCCTGATACCACATATGGTGACAGACATTTGCAATGCCACTCAGGAGATTAGAGGACCTGAAGTTCATGGTCATTCTCAACTACACAGTGAATTCAAGGTCAGCATGGGATACAGAATCTTAGCAATAGAAGGGCTGAGGTAGAAAGACTGGAATGAGTTCAAGACCAGCCTGGTTACAGTGAGTTCCAAGTCAGCCTGGGTACAGTGAGATCCTGTCTCAAAACAAAACAAAACAAAACAAGCCGGGTGTGGAGGCACACACCTTTCATCCCAGCACTCGGGAGGAAGAGGTAGGAGGATTGCTGTGAGTTTGAGGCCATCCTGAGACTACAGAGTGAATTCCAGGTCAGCCTGAGCTCAGCCTGAGCAGACCCTACCTCAGAAAAAAAAAAAAAAAAACAGGGGCTGAAGAGATGGCTTAGCAATTAAAGCACTTGCTGCAAAGCCAAAGGACCCAGGTTCAATTCCTCAGTACCAATGTAAGCCAGATATGCAAGGTGACGCATGCGTCTGGAGTTCATTTGCAGCTGCTTGAGGCCCCGGTGCACCTATTCTTTCTGCCCCCCCCCAATAAATAATTTTTTAAAAACAAAGAAAAAAAGAACTAAAATGATTTTAAAGCTTAGTACCATAAAAAAATAAAATAAAATAAAAACTTAGGGCTGGAGAGATGGCTTAGAGGTTAAGGTGTTTGCCTGCAAAGCCAAAGGACCTCGGTTCAATTCCCCAGGACCCACGTAAGCCAGGTGCACAAGGGGGCACATGCATCTGGAGTGTGTTTGCAGTGACTGGAAGCCCTGGCGTGCCCATTCTCTCTCTATCTCACTCTGCCTCTTTCCCTCTCTCAAATAAATAAATAAAATATATTTAAAGAAAAGAAACAGAAAACCAGAAATAATAAATCCTCAGTAGCATGACCAATTGGTTTTTAAAAATATTTTATATATTTATTTGAGAGAAAGAAAGAGACACAGAGAGAGAATGGACACACTAGGGCCTCTAGCCACTGTAAACAAACTCCAGACACATGAGCCACCTTGTGCATCAGGCTTACATGGGACCCAGAGAATCAAAAATGGGTCCTTAGGTTTCACAGGCATGTGCCTTAACCACAAGTCATCTCTCCAGTCTCCAATTGGTTTTTGACAAAGTGCTAAGTCCACTCAATGGGGAAAGGGCAGTCTCCTCACCAAACAGTATTGGGGAAACTGGACAGTTAGACACAAGTGTGAAGTTAGATTCCTAATGTTATATCATATAAAAATTAATGTGAAATAAGCTGGGCATGGTGGCACACACCTTTAATCCTAGCTCTTGGGAGGCAGTGGTAGGAGGATCGCCATGAGTTCGAGGCTACCCTGAAACTATGTAGTGAATTCCAGGTCAGCCTGGGCTAGAGTGAGACCTTATCTCAAAAACAAACAAACAAAAAAAAAGGTGGAAAAAATAAACTGGACTTCATAAAAATAAAAAACTGAAGCCAGCTGGGTGTGGTGGTGCACACCTTTAATCCCAGCACTCTGGAGGCAGAGGTAGGAGGATTTCCAAGAGTTCAAGGCCACCCTGAGAGTACATAGTAAATTCCAGGTCAGCTTAGACTAGACTAGAGTGAGACCCTACTTCGAAAAACAAAAACAAACAAAAAAAAAAAAAGGAGAAGAAAAATAAAAAACTGTCTGCAGGGCAGGAAAGATGGTTTAGTGGTTAAGGTGCTTGCCTGCAAAGCCTAAGGACCCATGTTCGACTCTCCAGATCCCAAGTAAGCCAGATGCACAGAAGATGAGGCAAGTGCAAGGTCACACATGCCCACCACAAGTTCTATTTCAGTGACTGAGGCCCTGTCTCACCAATTCTCTCTATATATAAAAAATAAAAATAAAAATAGGGCTGGAAAGATGGCTTAGTAGTTAAGTGCTTGCCTGTAAAGCCTAAGGACCCTGGTTCAAGGCTTGATTCCCCAGGACCCACATAAGCCAGATGCACAAGGTGGTGCAGGCATTTGCAGTTCATTTGCAGTGGTTGGAGGCCCTGATGCACCCATTCTTCTCTCTCTCTTTCTTTATTGCTAATAATAAAAATAAACAAAAATTTGAAAAATAAAAATAAATGTGTCTGGAGATATAACTTAGTTAAGAGAGTACCTGCCTAGCATCCACAACCCCCTTAGGTCACTCCCCAGCACTGCCTAAGACCAGGCACAGTGGCACATGTCTATAATCCCAGTACTGAGGAGGTAGAGGCAGGAAACTCAGCTCAGTCATCCTCAACTAGATAAGAGTGCTCAAAGCCAGTTTGGGGTACATGAAGCCCTGTCTCAAAAAAATAATAATAATTCAGCCGGGCATGGTGGCATACGTCTTTAATCCCAACACTTGGGAGGTAGAGGTAGGAGGACTACTATGAGTTCAAGGCCACCCTGAGATTACGCAGTGAATTCCAGGAGACCCTACCTTGATAAACAACAACAAAAAAAATTATTATATTATTGGCTTAGTATGTTAAAGGCACTTGTCCCATAACCCTGCCAACCAGTGTTCAGATCCCAACACGATGCAACAAAGCTGGGCATGCAATGGTGGATGAATCTGTAAATCCACACATGCCTATGGCAATGGAGGCAGAGCCAGAATCCCAAAGCTCATATGCCAGCTATCCTAGCCTTCCCAGAGGTTAAACAACAAGAGAACCTAAAAAGCCGGGCGTGATGGCGCAGGCCTTTAATCCCAGCACTCGGGAGGCAGAGGTAGGAGGATCGCCGAGAGTTCGAGGCCACCCTGAGACTACATAGTGAATTCCAGGTCAGCCTGGACTAAAGTGAAACCCTACCTCGAAAAACCAAAAAAAAAAAAAAGAGAGAGAGAGAACCTGTCTCAAACAAGGTGGAGGAAAAGGCCCAACACCCCCAACATTATCCTCTGGCCTCCACATGCACAGTATGCCATGGGTATGCCCATATACACACACATCAAAAAATAGTTCCAGGGGCTAGAGAGATGGCTTAGTGGTTAAAGTGCTTGCCTATGAAGCCTTAGGACCCGGTTTGAGGCTCAATTCCCCAGGACCCACATAAGCCAGATGTACAAGGTGGTGCATGCATCTGCAGTTCGTCTGCAGTGGCTGGAGGTCCTGGTGTGCCCGTTCTCTCTCTCTCCTCTCTGCCTCTTTCTCTCTGTCTGTTACTAATAAACAAATAAAAATAAAAAAAAAATTTTAAAAATAGTTCCAGGCTGGAGAGATGGCTCAGTGGTTAAGGTACTTGTCTGCAATACCTAACAACCCAGATTTGACTCCCCAGCATCTGTGTAAAGACAGATGTACAAAGTGTAACATGCATCTGGAGTTCATCTGCAGTGGCTAAAGGTCCTGGCACACCCATTCTCCTTGATATTCTCTTTCTCTCTCCTTGCAAAGAAATAAAATATTTTTTACAAAAATAGTTTCTAGGGTTGGAGAGATGGCTTAGTAGTTAAACGCTTGCCTGTGAAGCCTAAGGACCCTGGTTTGAGGCTCAATTCCCCAGGAACCACATAAGCCAGATGCACAGGATGGCACATGCATCTGGAGTTCGTTTGCAGTGGCTGGAAGCCATGGTGTGCCCAGTCTCTCTCTCTCTGCCCCTTTCTCTCTCTCAAATAAATAATAAATAAATGTGTGTGTGTGTGTGTGTGTGTGTGTGTGTGTGTAAAGAAATAATTTTTTAAGTCTGAAGCTTGGCATAGTGGTACATACCTTTAATCTCTGTCTGTCTGTCTCTCTCAAATAAGTGAACAAAAATTTTAAATAAAATAGTTTCTAGGGCTGGTGAGATGGCTTAGCAGTTAAGGCATTTGCCTGCAAAGCCAAAGAATACCAGTTTGATTCTCCAGGACCCACATAAGCCAGAGGCACAAGGGGATGCATAAATTCGTTTGCAGTGGCTGGAGGCCCTGGCACGCCCATTCTCTCTCTCTCTCTCTCTTTTTCTCTCTCTCAAATAAATTAAATTAAAAAATACGGGCTGGAGAGATGGCTTAGCGTTTAAGGCGCCTGCCTCCTAAGCCTAAGAACGCTGGTTCCAATCTCCAGCGATTCCAATCTCCAGGTCCCACGTTTAACCAGATGCAAAGTGACACAAGGGTGCAGTGACGCAAGGGCGCAATGCCGCAATTGACCACAAGGTGGCGCACACATCTGGATTTCGTTTGCAGCAGCTAAGAGACTGCTGGCATACCCAACTCTGTCTTCCTCTACCTCTCTCTCTGTCCCTCTCTCTCTCTCCAAAAATAAATAAAATAATAAAAAAAATTTGAATAAAAAATAAAAATAAATAAAAATACTTCTCTCAAATAAATAAATTTTTAAAAAATAACGTCTAGGGCTGGAGAGACAGCTTAGCAATTAAACGCTTGCCTGTGAAGTCTAAGGACCCCGGTTCGAGGCTTGATGCTCCAGGACCCACGTAAGCCAGATGCACAAGGGGGCACATGCCCACCCACTCCATAGGCTTCTCCCCACCTTCTCCCCCACCCTTACCTATCTGAAATGGGCCAGGATGAGTGTGGCTACTGTGAGAGAGGCCAAGGACATGGAATATCCCACAGTGTAGATCATGCCCAGGCGGACATATACCTCCTACGCAGGTAGGAGACAAAGATCTGGGATTCAGGGGCTGGAGAGATGGGTTAGCAGTTAAGGCACTTGCTTGCAAAGCCAAACGACCCAGGTTCCCCAGGATGCACAAGGGGGCGCACACGTCTAGATATTCATTTGCAATGGCTGGAGGCCCTGGCGTGCCCATTGTCTCTCTCTCTCTCTCTCTACCTGCCTATTTCTACATCTCTCTCTCAAATAAATAAATAATAAAATATTTTTAAAAATAGTTTCTAGTCAGCTGGGGTACACTAAGACCCTGTCTCAAAAATGATTATTAAAAGCCGGGTGTGGTGGCGCACGCCTTTAATCCCAGCACTTGGGAGGCAAAGGTAGGAGGATTGCCATGAGTTCAAGGCCACCCTGAGAGTACAGAGTGAATTCCAGGTCAGCCTGAGCCAGAGTGAGACCCTACCTCAAAAAAAAATAAATAAATAAATAAATAAAAATAAATTTTAAAATGATTATTAAATCAAAAGACTTACTGACAAGCCAGGCATGGTGGTGGCCAACCTGAGACTACAGAGTGAATTCCAGGTCAGCCTGGGCTAGAGTGAGACCCTACCTTGAAAAAAAGACAGGCATGGTGGCGCACACCTTTAATCTCAGCACTTGGGAGGCAGAGGTAGGAGGATCGCCATGAGTTCAAGGCCACTCTCCAGATCTCACTTTAGACAGATGCACAAAGTGAAGCAAGGGCAAGGTCACACATGCCCACTAGGTGGCGCAAGCATTTGGAGTACAATTGCAGGGGCTAAGGCCCTGGCACACCAATTCTCTCTCTCTCTAAAATAAAAATAAAAAATAAAAATAAAGGGCTGAAAAGATGGCTTGGCAGTTAAGGAACATGCCTGCGAAGCCTAAGGACCCCGGTTTGATTCTCCAGGTCCCACGTAAGCCAGATGCACGTGGTGGCACATGCGTCTGGAGTTTGTTTGCAGTGGCTAGAGGCCCTGGTGCACTCATTCTTTCTCATTGTCTCTCTCTCTCTCTTTCTCATTGTCTATCTCTCTCTCTCCATCTCTAATAAATAAATAAAAATAAATTTTAAAAAATAAGTATTAGTAATTTAGAAATGGTTTAGTATAGGTGGCACAAGCATCTGGAATTCAATTGCAGGGGCTGAGGCCCTGGCACACCAATTCTCTCTCTCTAAAATAAAAATAAAAGGGCTAGAGAAATGGCTTAGTGGTTAAGGCATTTGCCTACGAAGCCAAAAGATACTGGTTCAATTCTCTAGGACCCACGTAAGCCAGATGCATAAGGGGCACATGCATCTGGGAGTTTGCAGTGGCTAGAGGCCCTGGTGTGCCCATTCTCTCTCTGTCTGCCTCTCTTCTATCTCTCTCTCTGCTTGCAAATAAATAAATTATAAAAATATATTTAAAAAAATAAAACAAACAAACAACAGAGGGCTGGAGAGATGGCTTAGCAGTTAAGGTTCATGTCTGCAAAGCCTAAGGATCCCAGTTCAATTCTCCAGGTCCCGCGAAAGCCAGATGCACAAGAGGGTGCACACGTCTGGAGTTTGTTTGCAGTAGCTAGAGGCCCTGGCGCGCCCATTCTCTCTCTCTCTCTCTCTCTAATAAATAAATAAAATAAAATAAAATAAATAAATAAATAAATAAATAAATAAATAAATATAAGTAATTTAGAGATGGTTTAGTATGAGCAAGAATTTGGGCAAGTCATATACAAATAAATTCTATTCCATGTTATAGAAAAAACTGGAGCAACCACAGATTTGAGTATCCACAGTGGGTCCTAGAACCAATTTTCCAAGGACATTGAGGGTAAGTGTACATCCAAATGAACATGCAAAGAAGCAAAAGCACAAGTATCTGACATCTCGTGTTTCTGTTCCTAACACCATTATACCCAATGACTAAAAGCACAAACACTGATATATAAACAAACATGTGAATATATATACAAAAAAGCATTATTCCACCTACAAGATGGCACACACCTTTAATCCCAGCACTTGGGAGGCCATGAGTTGGAGGCCACCCTGAGACTACATAGTGAATTTCAGATCAGCATGGGCTAAAGCAAGACCCTACCTTGAAAAACCAGCCAAAGAACCCAGTTCATTTCTCCAGTACCCATGTAAAGCCAGATGCACAAGTTGGCACATATATCTGGAGTTCATCTGCAGTGGCTAGAGGCCAGAGACTACATAGTGAATTCCAGGTAAGCCTGGGCTGGAGTAAGACCCTACCTTGGAAAACCACAAAAACACCCATGGTAACAGTTTCACATTATCTCTTACTATCATAAGGATTAAGGGAGAGAAGCTACTACTGGAGTCCCGTAGCTCCATTACCTAGCTAGGCCAACACTCAATAAAGAGTATTACTTTAGGGCTGGAGAGATGGCTTAGCGGTTAAGGAGTTTGCCTGCGAAGCCTAAGGACCCCAGTTTGATTCTCCAGGTCCCACATAAGCCAAATGAACAATGTGACACATGCACCTGGAGTTCGTTTGCAGTGGCTGGAAGCCCTGTCATGCCCATTCTCACTCTTTTCTTTCTCTCTCTCTCTCCCTCTCTGTCTCTAATAAATAAATAAATAGTAATAATTTTTTTAAAAAAAAAAAGAGTATTAAGGTGGCAGAAGTCACTTGAACTTTGTTTCTTTAGCAAACTCAGGAAGGTTGTAAGTTACAAAACAGTAGCTCAGGCAGCAGAATGTGGCAGACCTGGTTTGAAGGCCTGACCCCACCCTTCAAGAGCTGGGTGGCTTGGGAAGCTAGTTTCTATGTGAGGAGCCCTGATTGGTTCATTGGGGGGGGGGGTGATAACACAAACCATACCCGGTACTTGAAAAACTAAGACAGGTGGCCAAAAAATGGTGATAGTGGACAAACAGCACAAGAGCCTAAGAGTCATTCTAGGGTCCCTGCGGCACATTCAGCCGCAATGCTGGCATCTCTGAAGTCAACAAAAGTTGAAGTTAACAAAACACATGTACTGAAGCCCAGTAGGTAAGGTTCCTGTCCCAACTGCATAGTCAGCTGGCTTAACATGACCGCAGGCAAATCACTATCATGTCACTGCCTTCTAGCCATAAACTAAGAATATAAATTTTTTACTCACTTCAGGACATTAATCTAAATTGGCAGAAGAGGTTCCTAAATCAGTGATTACAAAGTACATGGAAGCCTCTGGGGAGCAGCTGCTTTTGACACAATAGCAAAAGAAAAAAAGCAATCCAACACAAATGAATTTAAATTAAGTGAATTTTTTTTTTTTTAATTTCAATTGGTGACTACAGAGCTAGAAGCAGTGGCACACCGCCTCAGGAGACTAGGGTAGGAGGATGAAATTTTGAGATAAACCTGGGCAATGTAGCCAGAACCTATCTCAAAATGAAATTTTTAAAAAGTACTGTTATACAGCCGGGCGTGGTGGCGCACGCCTTTAATCCCAGCACTCGGGAGGCAGAGGTAGGAGGATCGCCAAGAGTTCGAGGCCACCTTGAGGCTACATAGTTAATTCCAGGTCAGCCTGGACCAGAGTGAGACCCGCAAACTCAACAAAAAAACCAAAAAAAAAAAAAAAAAAAAATAAAAATAAAAAAAAAAAAAATGACAGAATGTGGAGGCAATATTTACTTACATATACAGTTTTGTTTTACATCAAGTTCCCCAATTTTTTTTTTTTAAATCAAGGTAGGGTCTCACTCTAGCCCAGGTTAACCTGGAATTCACTATGTAGTCTCAGTCTGGCCTTGAACTCACAGCGATACTCCTACCTCTAGCTCCCAAAAACCCAAATTTCTAACACTTAAAATCTGAACCACGGGCCGGGGAGATGGCTCAGAAGAACAAGGCACTTGCTTGAAAGCCTGCCAGCCAGGGGTTCAATTCACCAGTAACCTAGACAGATGCATAAAGTAGTGCATGTGGCTGGAGTTTGTTTGCAAGCAGCAAGAGGCCCTGGTGTGCCCATTCTCTCTCTCTCTCAAATAAAAATGTATTTTTAAAAATCGAACTACATTAACACACATTTTAATAGAGTGTTCCAATGAAAAACTTTAACAGAAATTGTCTCTTAGTCCTGTATTAATAGATAAGAAATCACAAATAAATCCCTTTTAAATTTGCAAACAAACTCTCCAAAAAAAAAAAAATGACAGAATGTGGAGGCAATATTTACTTACATATACAGTTTTGTTTTACATCAAGTTCCCCAATTTTTTTTTTTTTAAATCAAGGTAGGGTCTCACTCTAGCCCAGGTTAACCTGGAATTCACTATGTAGTCTCAGTCTGGCCTTGAACTCACAGCGATACTCCTACCTCTAGCTCCCAAGTGCTGGACCCAAATTTCTAACACTTAAAATCTGAACCACGGGCCGGGGAGATGGCTCAGAAGAAGATCAAGGCACTTGCTTGAAAGCCTGCCAGCCAGGGGTTCAATTCACCAGTAACCTAGACAGATGCATAAAGTAGTGCATGTGGCTGGAGTTTGTTTGCAAGCAGCAAGAGGCCCTGGTGTGCCCATTCTCTCTCTCTCTCAAATAAAAATGTATTTTTAAAAATCCGAACTACATTAACACACATTTTAATAGAGTGTTCCAATGAAAAACTTTAACAGAAATTGTCTCTTACATTTACAGTCCTGTATTAATAGATAAGAAATCACAAATAAATCCCTTTTAAATTTGCAAACAAAAAGAGAGAGAGAGAAAAGAGTAGTGTTCAAGTGGGGCGTGGTGGCACATGCCTTTAATCCCAGCACTTGGGAGGCAGAGGTAGGAGGATCGCTGTCAATTCAAGGCCACCCTGAGACTACATAGTGAATACCAGGTCAGCCTAAACTAGAAAGCGAGACCCTACCTCGGAAAAAAAAAAAAAAAAAAACAGTGTTCGATTAAGCATCACCCAGGAACACCTTGAACGTGTTCAGTATAACTAGACACACCTGATCTTGATTCCCTGGAGTACCCTGAGAAGGCAGCACTCTAACAAGGAAGGGCACTCACTGCATAACTAAACTTCACAAAATGTTTAGTCACGTGAAAGAAACTTGCACGCACACACACACACACACAGATAACATCATTAAAGAAGAAACTTTGTGTGCACTTCACAAGTATTACAAAATGATCAGCAAGAGTTTAATCGCCCATTTCTGTCACCAGAGAAGATGGTCCAGGAAATAAATGACAACAGCTAGGGGAAAATCCCTTGCCAGTGTCACCATTGAACTCCCTGCCCTCTTCATCATTTGCACCTACACAACTTTCTGGAGAAAACACACACGACCCAGGACACTCTGCAGCTAGTCCTAACATGCCATTATAATCCTGATGCCGCAAACCCGACCTAGTTGAGCAAAAAGTTTTAGGTTTCAGCAATACAAAGACCCTAAAGTGAGTACAGCCAGCAAAGAAATCGACCACACGTTGTCCCTCAATCAGATCTTCAGGAGAGAAAAATAAAATAAAATAAAAGCAGGGAGTGAAGAACCGGGGGGGGGAGACCCCAGACAGCCCCCAAAGCAGGTTCTAAGAATCGAGGCTGTAACAAGGCCACGGAGTCGGAGACACAACGGCGCGACCCGTCCTGGTGGTCATGGTGGATGGCGGGGGAAACTGGGCTGCAGGCCACACTGACCTCCACCCCCCGCAGGCTGCTGGACAGCGCCCGCGCGCCCCCGGGCCGCCCCCAGCCCGGAACTCCATCGCGAGGACGCGGGGACGCGAGGCCGGAGCCCGGCGCCGCGAGGACTCCCGCCCAGGTACCTGTGGCCGCGACAGCTCCGGGGACGTCGGCGTCAGCGGCGGTGGCTGCGGCGTAGCGGGGCGCGGCGTGCGCGCTCCAGGCCTGGCGGTCGGATGCGGGCAGCCCGCCGTCCCTCGGTGCCGGCGTCCGCGCAGCTCCCCGCCCCTTCACCTCTTACCTTTCCCCTCCCACCCCGCCACCCTCCACACGTGCTCCTGGCGGCGTGCGCGTGCGCAGTCCAGCGAGGCTCGCGGCTCCTCTCGCCCCCTGGTGGCCAGAAAAAAAAAGTATGGTTGTGTCCTGGCCGGGGGGGGCAGGAGAGGAACTCTCAAAGGAGCTTTTGGACAGTTCCCTAAGAAAATGCCCAAGATACTCATGTTCCCTTTGTAGAATACCAAAGAATGATGGGGGCTGGAGAGATGGCTTAAGGGGTTCAGTCGCTTGCCTGCAAAACCAAAAGACCCAGGTTTGATTTCCCCAGTACCCATGTAAAGCCAGATGCACAAGATGATGGACCATGTGTCTGGTTAGATGCCTTGGCACATCCATTCTCCCTCTGCACCCACCCCCTCTAAAATAAATAAATAGCCGGGTGTGGTGGTGCACGCCTTTAATCCCAGTACTCGGGAGGCAGAGGTAGGAGGATCTCCTGAGTTCGAGGCCACCCTGAAACTACATAGTTAATTCCAAGTCAGCCTGGGCCAGAGTGAGACCCTACCTCTAAAGAAAGAAAGAAAAATAAAATAAGATAAATATTTTTAAATAGTTTATTTATTTATTTGAAAGAGAGAAAGAGGCAGAGAAAGAAAGAGAGAATGGGCACATCAAGGCCTTCAGCCACTGCAAACGAACTCCAGAAGCATGAGTCCCCTTGTGCATCTGGCTTACATGGGTCCAGAAGAGTCGAACTGTGAGCCTTTGGTTTTGCAGGCAAATGCCTTAACCACTAAGCTATCTCTCCAGCCCTAAATATCTATTTTTTTTTAATGATCTTCAAAGAAGGTTCAAGACAAACTGAAAAGCCAGATGTGCTGGCACACACGTGCAATCTCAGAGGTAGGACTTTAGCTGTGAGTTTTAGGCCACCCTGAGACTATATAGTGAATTCCAGAACAAAACAAAAACACACACACACACACAAAAAAAACTGAAAGAGCCGGGCGTGGTGGCACATGCCTTTAATCCCAGCACTCGGGAGGTAGAGGTAGGAGGATTGCCATGAGTTCGTGACCACCCTAAAACTACATAGCTAATTTCAGGTCAGCCTGGACCAGAGTGAGACCCTATCTTGAAAAAACAAAATTAAAAAAAAGGGGGGGGCTGGAGAAATGGCTTAGTGGTTAAGGCGTTTGCCTTCGAAGTCAAAGAATCCCAGTTTGATTCTCCAGGACCCACATAAGCTAGATGCACAAGGGGCACATGCATCTGGAGTTCGTTTGCAGTGGCTAGAGGCCCTGGCGTGCCCATTCTCTCTGTCTGCTGCTCTTCTATCTCTCTCTCTGCTTGCACATAAATAAATAAAAATAATTTTTTAAAAAAGCTGAAAGCAGATCAGAGTGGTGTACACCTTTAATCCCAGCACTTGGGAGGCAATGGTAGGAGAATCACTGTAAGTTTGAGGCCAGCTTGGGCTAGAGACCCTGCCTCAAAAAAAATGGCAGGGGGAGCTGGGTATGGTGGTGCACACCTTTAATCCCAGCACTATGGAGGCAGAAGTAGGATTGCCATGAGTTCAAGGCCACCCTGAGAGTACATAGTGAATTCCAGGACAGACCGGGCTAGAGTGAGATCCCACCTTGAAAAACCAAAAAAAAAAAAATATATATTTTAAGTGGCAGAGGGGGGCTGGAGAGATGGCTTAGTGGTTAAGGCATTGGCTTGCAAAGCCAAAGGATCCTGGTTCAATTCTCCAGGAGCCACGTAAGCCAGATGCACAAAGGGGCGCGTGTGTGTGGAGGCCCTAACATGCCCATTCTCTCCCTCTCTCTTCCTCTTTCTCTTAAATAAACAAACAAATAAATAAATAAATAAAATATATTTTTAGAAAATAGCGGGGGTGGGGGGAGACACACCATACAAGGGCGGGGGAATGTACCTGAACTGGTAGAGTAATTGCCTAGCATGCACAAAGCCCTGGGTTCAATCTCCAGCACTGAATAAATCTGGACATGGTAGCATGCACCTGAAATCGCAGCACTCAGGAAGTGGAGGTAGGAGGATCAGGAATTCAAGGTCATCCTAAACTACCCAATCTGGAAACACACACACACACAAAATGAGGAGAAGGGTCAAAGATGATAGTGATGCGTGATAAGTGGTTATCTCTGGGTAGGAAGATACTTTAGTCTTCTCTGGTTGTTGATCTGCCTTTAATTGTTTTGTGCCTGGAATAGGTGATATAATAAGAATAGCTAGGGCTTAGCCAGGCATGGTGGCGCATGCCTTTAATCCCAGCACTTGGGAGGCAGAGGTAGGAGGATCACCGTGAGTTCAAGACCTCCCTAAGACTACAGAGTGAATTCCAGGTCAGCTTGGGCCAGAGTGAGACCCTACCTTAAAAAAAAAAAAAAAAAAAAGCTAGGGCTGGTTAAAGGCCCTTGCTTACAAAGCCTGACAGCCTGGGTTTGATTCCCCCAAACCCACATAAACCAAATGCACTAAGTGGTCCATGGGTCTTGAGTTCACAATAGCAGGAAGCCCGTACTCTCTGTCTGTCTGTCTCTCTCTCTCAAATAAATAAGTATTAAAAAAAAAAAAGAGCTAAATTCAGTGTTCACTCTAGTCAAGTGCTAGTTCCCTTGGGGCTTGGGGTTTTGTTTTTCAAGGTAAGGTCTTGCTTGAACACACAGTGATCCTCCTACCTCTGTCTCCCGAGTGCTGGGATTAAAGGCATATGCCACCACACCCAATATATTTTTTTCTTTTGGTGCTGAGGACATCCACTAAGCTAAACCCCCAAACTCCTGGTCAAGTGTTGAGCTAAACTCATTGCAGGTAGCCTCTCATTTGAGTTTCCTGAAAATAGAAGAGTCTGTTGGGAAAGCAAAGCTATGCCCATACCAGGAGCCCAAGTCCCAGGCACCCAGTGAAGACCAGTGCCCAATCCTAGTTGCTACCCTTGTATTTGCCCTTGGGACCACCTTCTGGGAGTCGATCGTACCACACCACATCCTCACCAGACCCAGTTCCGTTCTCTTTGAGTGTCAGAGGGTCAGCCTCACCCCCACACTACTGCCCTCAACATGTTCTTGTCACTGACCTCATCCTCACCCACCCCCTGCCTACCGGGGTAAAAGTGACCCTCTTTCCCTCAAAGGTACCAGTGCTGGGGTTACAGAAAGTGCAGATATAGCCGGACGTGGTGGTGCACGCCTTTATTTCCAGAAAACAAAATGTGGATATAACAATGCAAAGCAGAGATCAGGGATAGCCCTTCAGGCTGCTCCCATGACTCTCCTGGGCCTTCTTCAAAAGGCCATACCTGGCAGGACGTGGTGGAGCACACCTTTAATCTCAACATTTGGGAGGCTGGGGTAGGAGGATCACAGTGAGTTTGAGGACAGCCTGGGCTAGGGTAAGAACCTGCTTCATAATGAAAAAAGGCTGGGATGGAGAGAGGGCTTAGCGGTTAAGGTGCCTGCCTGCTAAGCCTAAGAACGCCAGTTCCAATCTCCAGGTCCCACGTTTAGCCAGATGCAAAGTGACACAAGGGTGCAATGCCGCACTTGCCCACAAGGGGGCGCACACATCTGGAGTTTGTTCACAACAGCTGAGAGGCCTCTAGCATGCACATTCTCTTACCTGTCTGTCTGTCTGTCTGTCTCTCTCTCAAAATTAAAAAGAAAAAGAAAAAAGAAAAACAGATCATACCTGGCTGGCCCTTCTGCCCTTTTCCCACCAGACTCTGAACTCCCAGGTGGCTTCACTCTGGAACCCAAAGCTGTTAAGTCCCAGCCCACTACCAGGCTGCCTTGGCCTGTCACAGTCAAGAGTGTTTCATAATGATCATGTGCCGTGCTCAGTCGCACTGAAGATTGTGCTCTACATGATCAAGCAGAACTGACTGCTGCGGGGCCAGGGGCCATGATTCAATTCCAGTTTTGACACAAGCAGCAGCTATGTGACTGAATCAGTCTAACCCCAGGGAATCTCGACATAGAAGTCAAGATCCTGAATACAACCAAAGAACAAGGCCCCCTGTTACTTTTTTTGTTGTCTTTGTTTTTTCTTTTCTTTTTTTCCTTTTTCTTTCTTTTGTTTTGTTTTTTGAGGTAAGGTCTCACTCTAGCTCAGGCTGACCTGGAATTCACTATGTAGTATTCACTATGTAGTCTCAGGGTGGCCTCGAACTCATGGCGAGTCTAGGATTAAAGGCGTGTGCCACCACACCCAGCTCTTTTTTAGTTTGTTTGTTTCAAGGTAAGGTCTCACTCTATCCCTGGCTGACCTGAAATTCACTAGATAGTCTCAGGGTGGCCTCAAACTCACAGCGATCCTCTTACCTCTACCTCCTGAGTGTTAGGACTAAAGGCACGTGCCACCACACCCGGCCCCTCTGTGGCTTTTGAGGCAAATTAAATGAGAGTGTGAACATATATATCATCCTTGATTGCAGTTAAGTATTAAGTCATTCTAATAACCATGATACAGGCACTAAAAATAGCTCACATCTCAATGCTGCATTGATGTTCATTTGGTGTTCATAATATTTACTTGAGAGAGAAAGGAATAAGGGAGAGAGAGAATGGGTGCACCAGGGCCTTCAGCCACTACAAACGAAATCCAGACACATGCGCCACCTTGTGCATCTGGCTTATGTGGGTCCTGGGGAATCAAGCCTTGAACTGGGGTCCTTAGGCTTCACAGGCAAGTGTTTAACCACTGAGCCGTCTCTCCAGGCCATGAAGTTTATTTTTAATAATTTTATTTATTCTCAAGCAGAAATAAACAAAGAGAAGAGTAACAGATTGAAAATAGGTGTGCCAGGGCCTGTAACCACTACAAACGAACTCAAAATGCATGTACCATATTGTGCATCTGGCTGTATGTGGGAGCTGGGGAGTCAAACCTGGTTGTTAGACTTTGCAGGCAAGTGCCTTCACCACTAAGCCATTTCTCCGGCTCTTTTTTAAAGTTTTTTGAGGTAGAATCTGACTAATAGCCCAGGCTGACTTGGATTTCACGTTGTAGTCCCACACTGGCCCAGCACTGTAATATTAGAGAGAGTGTGTGTGTGTGTGTGTGTGTGTGTAAAATATTTCACAAAACAAGCCAGGCATGGTGGCACACACCTTTAATTCCAGCACTCAAGAGGTAGAGGTAAGAGGATTGCCATGAGTTCAAGACCACCCAGAGACTAGCAGTGAATTCCAGGTTTGCCTGAGCTACAGTGAGACCCTACCTCAAAAAACTGAAAGAAAAAATAAAAAAATATTCATTTTGTTTTGTGTGTATGTGTATGTATGTATGTATGTATGTATGTATGTATATATTTCAGGATTTTGTTTTGTAAAAGCAATTTTTTTTTCTGTTTTTTTGAGGTAGGGTCTCATTCTAGCCTAGGGTGACCTGGAATTCACTATGTCATCTCAGGGTGGCCTCGAACTCACCATGATCCTCCTACCTCTGCCTCTCAAGTGCTGGGATTAAAGGCGTGCATCACCAAGCCCAGCTAAAATGAATATTGTGAATCATGTATAATATATTGTATATATTCCTCATGAATAATATATATTGTATATATTACTCATGATCTGGTTCTTTGGTAGCTTCTAAGCCAGGTTTTGTTTTGTTTTTTCCAAGGTAGGATCTCATCTAGCCAAGGCTGACCTGGAACTCTGTAGCCCCAGGCTGGACTCGAACTCATAGCAAACCTCCTATCTCTGCTTCCCAAATGCTGTGTACTGCGATTTAAGGTGTGCATCACCACACCAAGTTGGAGGCAGGTTTTTTTTGTTTGTTTATAAATTTTTGTTTATTTATTTATTTATTAGCAACAGGCAGAGAGAGAAAGAGGCAGAGAAAGAGAGAGAGAGTGCCTGGGCTAGAATGAGACCCTACCTCAAAAAAAAAAAAAAAAAAAGGGGCTGGGAGAGATGGCTTAGTGGTTAAAGTGCATGTCTGCGAAGCCTAAGAACCCAGGTTCGATTCTCCAGATCCCATGTAAGCCAGATACACATGGTGGAGCATGCATAGGGGGTTCATTTGTAATGGCTAGAGGCCCAGGCACACCCATTCTTACTCTCTTTCCCTCTCTGTATCTAATAATTAAATAAATAAAGATAAAAACCAAAAAAAAAAATTTTTTTTTAAAAAGTCTACATGGAGCCAGGTGTGGTTGCATTTAATCCCAGCACTCAGAAACTCAGAAGTAGAAGACCAGCCTGGGGCTACAGAGTGAGTTCCAGGTTAGCCTGGCCTAAAGAGAGACCCTATCTTAAAATCAAATAAACCAGGCATGGTGGTGCACACCTTTAATCCCAGCACTCGGGGGGCCAGAGTGAGACCCTACTTCGAAAAACTAAAAAGACAAACAAAAGGCAGAGTGGTATAATTTTTTTTAAGATTTTATTTTTATTTATTTATTAGAGAAAGAGAGAGGGAGAGTGAGAATGGGTACGCCAGGGCCTCTAGCCACTGCAAATGAACTCCAGAAGCATGCACCACCATGTGCATCTGGCTTACGTGAGACCTGGAGAATCGAACCGGGGTCCTTAGGCTTCACACATGCATGTGACTTAACCACTAAGCCATCTCTCCAGCCCAAAAGCAACATGATTTACAAGTAAAAACAATACAACCATTTTAAGAGACTACCCTTGGTGTCCCCTCCAGGTGACCATGATTAAGGCGCTAAGTGGGACCAGTGAGATCACAGGATGCTGGGAAAAGAGCTCTCCTCTCTCACCATTGCAACCTTCCAAGGAGATAGAGGCACCTGACCGACAACAGGAAACTTTCTGGATCTCATCAAAGCCATACTCACCTGTGCCCTACACAGGGTGTTATGTGACTGAGGGCCTTGTGCCAGGCCTTTAGTGACTAGGACTCAGACCTATCGGCCCAGTCACAGAACCAGAAGTGGAAGGTGAGGAATATGCCTCTGGTCTCCATGTACACAGTGACCTGGTGCAGGGGGCTTTGGAATTTGGCCCATTACCTAAGCCTGCTCTAAGCCTTGAGTGCGCTTCACCGTTTTCTGTGCCCATTTCCTCTCTGGACTTTAAGGGAGATGAAACTGAAGTGACAACCCACAGAAAGAAAAAAAAAAAAAACACTTTATTCTAGCCATTGTTACCCCCTTTGGATCTTAAACACATGACCATCTAAAACGGGGAGCAGGGATGCTGAAGTGTATAGTTACATGGGAGGCTCGAAAGCACCCCTTCCACCGGGGTTCTTGATCCAGCAGAGGCAGGGTATGGATCCCTCATTGTGTTTCCTGAACAAGGCCCAGGGGAACAAAGGCACCCACGCCATCACAACACCATTCAACCCAACCTGGTCATGTGGAGCTGCCAATCCAGCCTGAAACACTACTGCCAAGATAGGAAGGCCACTTCGGTTCAGTTGCTTTGTGCTTTATATTTTCTATATCCAAAAACAGTTCAAAGGAGCCTTAGCTGCTTCTGAATCAGTTCACAGAATAGCAGGAGACATTCCTTTGGCAAAAAAAGACACGTTCTTGTCATGTATCTTGTACTGGTAAGTGAGGCTCCGGTCCCGCTGAGCTGTGGGCTGTGAGGGTTTCCTCCAGAGAATCCTCAGCTGCAGAAAGGGGAAAGAATCAAAGAGGAACAGCTGCCCCTAGTATCCATTCCATGGCGAAGCCCACTGGGACCTCTCTGTGACTCAACTGAGGCATCTAAGAGATCTCAGTCAAGTGTGCCACATAGCAAAGGGACCAACTTCTAAAATAAACTTAGAGCTGGCGTGGTGGTGCACATCTTTAATCCCAGCACTTGGGAGGCAGAGGTAGGAGGGTCACTGTGAGTTCATGGCCACCCTGAGACTACATAGTGAATTCTAGGTCAGCAGGAGCTAGAGTGAAACCCTACCTCAAAAAAAAACCAACAACAGGGTTGAAGAGATGGCTTAGAGGTTAAGGTACCTGCCTGCCAAGCCTAAGAACACCAGTTCAGTTCTCCAGGTCCCATGTTTAGCCAGATGTAAAATGATGCAAGGAGGAACATGTGTCTGGAATTCATTCACAGCAGCTGAGAGGCTGCTGGTGTGCCCATTCTCTCTCTCTCTCTGTCTCTCTCAAAAAAAGAAAAAAAGCCAGGTGTGGTGGCGCACGCCTTTAATCCCAGCACTCGGGAGGCAGAGGTAGGAGGATCACTGTGAGTTCAAGGCCAGCCTGAGACTACATAGTGAATTCCAGGACAGCCTGGGTTAGCATGAGACCCTACCTCAAAAAAACAAAAATAAAATAATAAAATAAAATAAACAGTTCCAGCTAACTAAAAGTCTGGCTGGGCGTGATGGTGCACACCTTTAATCCCAGAACTTGGGAGGCAGAGGTAAGAGGATTGCTGTGAGTTCAAGGCCAGCCTGAGACTACATAGTGAATTCCAGGTCAGCCTGGACTAGAGTGAAACCCTACCTCAAAAAAACCAAAAAAAAGAAAAAGAAAAAGAAAAGAGAGAGGGCTAGAGAGGTGGCTCACTGTTTAAGGGTTAAAGTGTACTTCCTGCACAAGCATAAGGACCTGGAGGGGGCTTGAAACTGTCTGAAATCCAATCTTCAGATCCCATGTAAACAGCTGATTATAGCCATGATCACCTCTAACCCCAGTCCCACAAAGAGGAGCAGAGACCAGGGCATCACCCAGGCTCACCAATAAACAAAAAACAAAAAAACAAACAAACAAACAAACAAACAAAAACCCCAGCAAGCTCTTATACGAGTAAGAGACTCCAGCTCAAATATTTTATTACATTGAGGTTTTTGTCAGTGTTTGGGTTTTTGTGGGCGCTTTTTGCAGCAATGTCTCACTCTAGTCCTAGGCTGACCTCCAAGTCACTGTGTAGATGAGGACGATCCTCCTGCCTCCACCTCCTGGGTGCTGTATCTGGTGTTATGTGCTAAAGATCAAGGGCTTCGTGCATGCTAGGTGAGCACTCTGCTAAAGGAGCCCCAGCCCCCAAGTCTTCCTTCTCCAAGGAACTGTTCTGAGCAGAGGACGCAAAGTCTACCGCAGTACCACAGAGGAGTTCTGCCCTGTGGGAAACAAGCCTGAAGACCACGTGACACAGGGCTCTGGCTTGCATTCACAGAGTTCCCGACGTCTCCCTTCTGCCCTGTGGACCTACCTGCCCATGTACATCCTTGCAGAAGCCAGTGGTCAGGCCCTCAGCCCGCAGGATCAGGTGGCTCTGATGACTGAGGCTGTTGAGCAGGAGGTCGTTCTCTTCGTCGTCGGCGTCTCCAGTGTCGTGCACCAGCGCTACCACACTGCCCTGTGTCAGGCACAAGATGGACACTTGCTCCTTACCACAGAACACCGTGGGCAGGGAGCACTTCGCGTTCAGTGTCTCTGCCCCTCACCTTCCACACATTCTTTCACAGATCACGGATCACCCTCCCCTGGGGCTGCTGCTAGGACAGCCATGTCGTGAGAAAGACCCCTACTAGGCTCCAGGACCCTAATTCAAATCATCTACTGTATGCTTTTACCAGCAAGTCTAACCTGAACTTTTCTTTTGTTTTGTTTTGTTTTGTTTTGTTTTTTCGAGGTAGGGTTTCACTCTTGTCCAGGCTGACCTGGAATTCACTCTGTCTTCTCAGGGTGGCCTTGAACTCATGGCGATCCTCCTATCTCTGCCACTGGAGTGCTGGGATTAAAAGCGTGTGCCACCACGGCACCCCTTGTTATTCTTTTGAATAACAAGATACACTGTGTGCTACTGAATGAAAGAAGAAGCATCAAAGAGTACAGGTTATGGGAATGTGAAGGAAAATGCAGGGAGGCAAATCACACACCAACTTAAACAACTGCATAGACTCTCCGGAGAAGATGCATCAGAGGGAAGAAACAATTCCTTTTTGCCAAAATCCCCAATCCTCTGTATACTGGTCCTGTTTTCCCTATTGATTTAGTTATTTATTTTATGTTTAAAATGTTTTTTAAAATATTTTATTTATTTATGAGAGAGAGAGAAAGAAGGACAGAGAGGGAGGGAGTGAGGGGGGCTTCCAACCACTGAAAACAAACTCCAGACGCATGGGCAACCTTGTGTATCTGGCTTAATGGAGTCCTGGAGACTTGAACCTCAGTCCTTTGGCTGTGGAGGCAAGTGCCTTAACCACTAAACAATCTCTCCAGCCCTTAAAATATGGCTTAGTACTTAAGGTATTTACTTGCAAAGCCAAAGAGCCCAGGTTCAATTCCCCAGGACCCATGTAAGCCAGATGCACAAGGTGGCTCATGTGTCTGGAGTTCGTTTACAGCAGCTGAAAGCCCTGGTGTACCCATTCTCCCCACCCCGCCCCAGCCTACCTTTCTCTCTCTCTCAAATGAATAAAAGGAATAGATAAATTAAAATTATAAAAATATTTTTATTTATTTGAGAGCAAGAGAGTATGGGCATACGTAGGTTCCTGCAAATGAACTTCAGACACATGAGCCACTTTGTGTCTGGCTTTACATGGGCACTGGGGAATCGAACCCAGGCCACTAGGCTTTGTAAGCCAGTACCTTTAACCATGGAGCCATCTCCTCAGCCTTGTTTTGTATTTTTTTGTTTTGTTTTGTTTTGTTTTGAAGGAAGGGTCTTTCGCTAGCCCAGGCTGACCTGTAATTCATTATGTAGTCTCAAGCTGGCCTCAAACTCACTCAATCTTGGCCTATTCACCATGAGTAAGGCCTAGTCGAGCCTGAGTACCTGCCCTTGACTCAGCACCTATTCCCGGTAAGCAAGGCCTAGTCGAGCCTGAGTACCTGCCCTTGACTCAGCACCTAAGCTGAAACTGCCTCCACCCAGCTGCTGCTGACGTGATGAAATACTGTTGGCCCTTATACCTTTCTCTCATCCCCTTTTCCCGCCCCCTTCCTCAAAGTATATTGGCCCTTATACCTTTCTCTCATCCCCTCTTCCCACCCCCTTCCTCAAAGTACATAAATATCTCCCCCCTGACAATAAACGACGAGTTTCGCTTTAGACGTTTCTCCGCGACTCAATGTGGTTTTCTTTTCCCCGGTGATTTGGGGAGGTTTGAGTTGCCGACACCTGTCTTCTCGCTCAGCCTCAAGAGAGAAACGGCTGGCCCGGCTCTCTCTCTCTTTTGCTCTACCTGCCGGTGGTGAGGGAAAAAAGCCCCGGCATTTTGGCGCCCAGACGTGGGGCACAGCAACTACTGCCCCATGTGAGGACGTATGAGGATTCAAAACGGACTACGGACTGCTGACGTGACAAAGGAAAAATTCAACATTAAGCTGACGAGCTAATCGGACTGCTGACGGGTGTATCCTCAAAAGTAATGAGGTAATCTTCATATTTAATATTCTAACCTTTACTTCTATAATCTGTGCTTACTCAACTTCCTTTCTCTTTCCTTCCATTTCCGGTTTGCCGCCATTTCTAAACGGGTACGTTCATGGCGGACACACCACGTGGACCGACCTAAAGGAGACTTTAAACGCTTTGCCTCCTCATTTAAATAAAAACTCCGTCCCAGACTTCAACATCTCTTGTTCTTTTCTCTTTCCTCTCATTTTTGGGTTTCCGACAGACTGCTTCTGCGGTGCCGCCATTTTTGTCCTGCCCCGATTTGAATGGGGGCGCCATCTTAGAAGCACCACGTGGACAGACCTAAAAACAAAACTCACCACGTGGGTAGAAACTCACCACGTGGACAAACCTAAAAAAGAAACTCACCACGTGGGTAGACCTAAAAAGAAAACTCACCACGTGGACAAACCTAGAGGAGGCTCACCACGTGGACAAACCTGGAGAACTCTCAAAGTGTCCTGCCCCCTCATTGGAGTGGGGGCGCCATCTTAAAAAAAAAAATTCTACAACATGCTTAGCTATTTTTTGGGACTTTATGCTTATGTTGTACTCATATATATTACTATTAAACAAAAAAACCTCCACAGTGTGGCTCTTGGGACAAAACTTTTGTTTTAGCCCCATGGATTAATTCAGTCCTCCTTGCCTTAATTGCCAACCTTAAAGGCTCTTCCAGGAAAAAGTTCATTTTTGCCCTTAAAAACTGTAAGAAAAAACTAAAACTGACTTTTAAAATCTCTTTTCTCCAAAGGCCGCCACCCAAGCCGCCACCCGGCAGCTATCTTTTCAGCTCTTTTCAGCCCCTAACTACTGCCTAAGGCAAATGTGCTCAAACCCCTGATGGAGAACAGCTCCTCCATGTAGCTTTCTGTGAATGTAAACTGTGATCAAATACAAACCGAGGTTAACTTTCCTCACTGGCGTGGAACACAAGTCACTGGTCCGCCAGGCTCCGCCGACATTCCTGCCTGGGGGCGGGCCGAATGGGACAACTCCGGCCCGGGCCCGAGCACTGCCCCGAGCCTCACTGGCTGCGCCTCGCCCGCACCTCCAGGCGTCACTTTTGGTCACTTTTATCAAAAATAAATAAATAAAAGGCCAACCAAACAACAAGGAGGCAAATAGGCGGGCTCCTAACTTGCTTTAAAAATATCTTAGGAATGGGCGGACAATCCGCCATGAGGCCATGAGACAAGCCGCTGCCGTCCCCGCCCCTTTTGCCTCTAGACGCTCCCTCTATGCTCTTAACTAAGTGTCCCACGGGGCCCAAAGTATTTACTTTAAAAAAAAAAAACAGCTAAAAACATTCATATTGCCCTGCTAGAGGTAAAAAATCCTATTTTTCAAGTCTATATGGCTATATCCTACACACCATTGTCCCACCCTTCGCTGCCTTCCCATTAACATAAAGATAAAAAGATGGCTTAATTGTTAAACACTTGCCTGTAGAGCCTAAGGACCCTGATTCGAGGCTCAATTCTCCAGTACCCATGTAAACAGTGGCTGGAGGCCTGGCATGCCCATTCTCTCCCTACCTGCCTACCTCAATTCATACTAAGCCCAACTAACTCAATCGGTAATACAATGTTGGCCTAAGATTAAAGTTTTCTCTGGCAGCTCTGCCCAACTGGAGGGACAAAATTTAAAAAAAAAAAAAAAAAAAACCTAAAAACTGTCAATCTCTAGTTACTATAAAAGTTTAATGACGGCTAATGATGGTTAAATTTAAATTGTTTTCTCTCTCCTTACTATGCCTTATACCAAGTATTATTGTTACTGTTATTATAAATTTATTAAAAGCCAGGGACAAAATGTAATAATTTAAATATATGTCCCCCAATATATTCAGTATTTTATTAATTTATAGTTTACATCTACAATTGCCTTACTAAAGACAATGTCACTGGGGGCCAATTTTAAGGTGTAATAATGATTTAAAATTTCATTATAAAGATATACAAAGTGTACCTAACAAAAATTCCTAAAGCTTACTGTGACTTGACTACAATAATTTTGCTGTAGGTACTATGTAACTAATTAATTTCTTTTTCTCTCTTTCATGGCTCTACAAAGACAGGCCAACTTCTGCCAATATAAAACTTGCCCTAGATCTATAAGTTTCAACATCATAAAAAACTGCTAGCTGTCAGCCCTGGATTAACCCTAACAATACATGTCTCATATCTTTTCTTCCTTGATTAATCAGCCTAATGTTTTATTATTATTATTTTAGGTCATTCCAACCCATCTGATCTCTAAGACCTCACTGCTAAATGCCTTGCCATTACATGTCTCATATCTTTTCTTCCTTGCTAATATTTTTTATTATTATTTTAGGTCATTTTGACAAGATGCCTTGCCATTTTACAGGTGTCTCCAAAAAGATTCAAACTGCCCTCCCTTCAAGATTTTGGGCTCCAGGTTATCTCTTGATCTGTTTCTCCTGTCAAACCCCAGCTCCATATTCAAAAATTCTATACTTTGCCTCAACTCCAAAAGGTGCTGGGAGAAATTAATTGGATGAGGCCCTGGATACCCATAACTACTGAGGAACTGTCCCCTTTATTTGACCTCTTAAAGGGTCTTACTCTCTCCTCTCAGATAACCTTGCCCCCTCATCATGAACAAATTCTACATAAGGTACAACGGGCCATTGATGCTGCTGTCCTAAAGAGGTTTGATCCTAACTTACCTATCTCCCTCTGTATTTTCTCTGGGGAAACATTATGCACTGCGCTGTTGGCCCAGGAAGGAGAACCCATCCAATGGATTCACCTCTCCCTTGGTGGAGTCCCCAGAGTTTACTCTATAACTAACCAGATTGCAGACTGCATTATAAAGGGCAGGGACACCTCTGTCCGATTGTTTGGCATGGAGCCTCATGTCATTGTCACCCCCTTTAAGGTAACAGACTTCACTTGGCTTCAGAGAAATAACAACAGGGTTGCTATTGCCCTTGAGGGGTTTCTGGGTATAATTGATTGTCACTATGGTCCTTATAAATGGATGAGCTCCTTCTCTAGGTTGAAATGGAGACCCCCCAGACTTTTTTTATCTAAACCCAACCCTGATTTCCTTACCGTATTCACTGATGGGTTGCACTTGGGAGCTTCCCTAGTTGTTTACCCTCCCCTAAGGAGGGGAGAAAAGTCTATACCCATAAAGTCTATCTCCCATGAGGTCACAGGATCAGCACATGCTGGGGAAAAAACTAAACATGCTATTAGCCATATGCTTCAATGCTTTGCCACCCTTGGATTGCCAGATCAAATCAAAACCGATAATGGTCCCTGCTTCGTAAGCAAAACTTTTATAGATTTCCTCCAAACCTAAAAAATCTCACTTTCCACAGGCATCCCATATAACCCGCGGGGCCAAGCCATCGTGGAAAGATATCATCAAACTCTCAAATCTCAATTACAAAAACAAAAGGGGGAATCTCTACCCCCACATGACCAACTAAAAAAGGCATTATTAACCCTAAATATTTTAAATTTTTCTAAAGAAGATAGACACTTGTCCCCTTTTCAAAAACATTGGACCTCAGCTGTCACCTACAGCTCCATCTGGGTCAAATGGAGGGACCCATTAACTGGGGCCTGGAGGGGACCAGACCCCCTCCTCACAGCAGGGAGAGGATTTGGATGTGTCTTTCCTCAAGAGAAAAAAAGACCTATTTGGGTACCGGCAAGAGACTTAAAATATTTACCCCAACAAGGGGATGATAATAATCAATCTTCCAGGGAGTGTCACACCCCTGAGAACTATGCCTCTATTTCTTCCCCAGGAACAACTGAAGGTATGGATGCTACTAGACCTGAATGAAGCCAGAAAAGCTCCAGAGAGATTTACAGAAGAGGAGTCGGGACTCCTAAGACAACCTGCTGTAGACGAGCTTACATGGCTTTTTATTCCACCTTCTCCCTCCCCTTGGACCCCTCCTTCTTCTTGCTCTTTACCCTACCATCTCCCTCCCCCTGAACCCCTCCTTCTTCTTATCCTCACTCTCGGGCCCTGTGTAATTAATAAGATTACACAATTCATTCACCAACAGCTTGAGGCAATTAAACTTCATCAGGCCAAGGCACCACAGGTTTGCGACTCAAAGACAATGGCTTTTCCACTTACTGGCTATCCACCTAACATCCCTCCCCCGCCCTCCATCGAACCAACGACGGGTAAGCTCTCAGACAGGCTGAGGCAACCTAAGACAGGGCGTGGAGTGGTCAACGGGCTAGAGGCATAGTGCCCAGAGGCGGGTAAGGTTCCCAGAGGGGAACAACCTAGGACAGGGACTATGCCATCCACCGTTCTTACAAAAACAAAAGGGGGAGATGTTGGGCTCTGCCCGGTGTGAAGCCAGTGGTTAGCCCAGCCAATCTTGGCCTATTCCCGGTAAGGCCTAGTCGAGCCTGAGTACCTGCCCTTGACTCAGCACCTAAGCTGAAACTGCCTCCACCCAGCTGCTGCTGACGTGATGAAATACTGTTGGCCCTATATATCCCCTTTTTCTCTCATACCTTTCTCTCATCCCCTTTTCCCGCCCCCTTCCTCAAAGTATATTGGCCCTTATACCTTTCTCTCATCCCCTCTTCCCACCCCCTTCCTCAAAGTACATAAATATCTCCCCTGACAATAAACGACGAGTTTCGCTTTAGAGCGTTTCTCCGCGACTCAATGTGGTTTTCTTTTCCCCGGTGATTTGGGAGGTTTGAGTCGCCGACACCTGTCTTCTCGCTCAGCCTCAAGAGAGAAACGGCTGGCCAAGCTTTTTATTTATTTATTTATTTATTTGACAGAGAGAAAAAGGCACAGAGAAAGAGTGAATGGGTATGTCAGGGCCTCCAGCCACTGCAAATGAACTCCAGACACATGTGCCACCTTGTACACCTGGCTTACGTGTGTCCTGGGGAATCGAACCTGAATCCTTTGGGTTAGCAGGTAAGCGCCTTAACCACTAAGCCATTCCTCCAGTGCAAGAAATTTTTTTTGGTAAGAAATAATCAGGCAACAGAGCAAGCTAAGCAGTATAAAATATCACTGCCTACCTACTTCACTGTTCCTTCCCATCCTTAGAGGGACTGCCAAGGCTCCCACATTGACTTGGTTTCTGGCCCTGTAACAGTAGTCAGGGAAGCCCCAAAGTTCCTTGAACATAGTTTCCAGGCAGAACTGTGCACAGAGGTAAGATATTTTGCCAGCTATCCACGCCCTTGGCTAACTCGTTTAACTTCTCTCAGCTAGTGCCCTGCCGCATCACACCAATGTCCACAAGTTCCTACTGGCTACACCATCATGGACTGAACAGAGGACACTATGAGCCACACACTGCACTAGACGCTGTGCTGGCATGTTATATTATAAGCTTTACCTCACTAAATTTATTTTTGTTTGTTTGTTTGTCTGTCTGTTTGAACAGGCTCTCACTTTGTAGCCCTGGCTGGCCTAGAACTCACCATATAATGAAAGCTGGCCTCAAACTGGCAGTGATCCTCCTCTGTCTCTCCTGTCAGTGCAGGGACTACAGGCATGTGCCACCACACCTAACTTCTCACCCGGTTTAAAAGTATTTTTAAAAGTATTTTTTAGAGCCGGGCGTGGTGGCGCACGCCTTTAATCCCAGCACTTGGGAGGCAGAGGTAGGAGGATTGCCGAGAGTTCGAGGCCACCCTGAGACTACATAGTTAATTCCAGGTCAGCCTGGACCAGAGTGAGACCCTGTTTTAAAAAAACCAAAAAAAAAAAAAGTATTTTTTAAAAAATCTAAGAGGAGCCGGGCGTGGTGGCGCACGCCTTTAATCCCAGCACTCGGGAGGCAGAGGTATGAGGATCGCCGAGAGTTCGAGGCCACCCTGAGACTACATAGTGAATTCCAGGTCAGCCTGGACCAGAATGACACCCTACCTCGAAAAACCAAAAAAAAAAAAAAAAAAAAAAAAAATCTAAGGGGGGGGCTGGAGAGATGGCTTAGTGGTTAAGGCAGGCGCCTGCCTGCTAAGCCTAAGAATCCGGTTCCAATCTCCAGGTCCCACGTTTAGCCAGATGCAAAGTGACACAAGGGCGCAATGCTGCACTTGCCCACAAGGGGGCGCACACATCTGGATTTCGTTCACAGCAGCTGAGAGACTGCTGGCACGTCCATCTCTATCTGTCTTCCTTTCACTCTCTCTCTCTGTCTGTCTCTCTCTGCGTCTCTCTCTTAAAATAATAATAAAAAAAAAAAAATCTAAGAGGGACCAGGCATGGTGGTGCACGCCTTTAACCTCAGCACTCGGGAGGCAGAGGTAGGAGAATCACCGTGAGTTCAAGGCCACCCTGAGACTACATAGCGAATTCCAGGTCAGCCTGGAGCTACAGTAAGACCCTACCTTGAAAAACAAAAATAAATAAATAAATAATCTAAGAGTGGGGCTGGAGAGATGGCTTAGTGATTAAGGCACCGGCCTGCAAAGCCGAAGGATCTGGTTCAACTCTTCAGGACCCATGTAAGCCAGATGCACAAGGGGGTGCATGCATCTGGAGTTTGTTTGCAGTGGCTGGAGGCCCTGGCACGCCTATTCTCTCTCTTTCTCTCTCTCAAATAAATAAATAAATAATATATTTAAAAAAAAATCTAGCTGGGCGTGGTGGTGCATGCCTTTAATCCCAGCACTTGGGAGGCAGAGGTAGGAGGATCATTGAGAGTTCAAGGCCACCCTGAGACTACATAGTGAATTCCAGGTCAGCTTGAGCTAGAGCGAGACCCTACCTTGGAAAAAAAAAAAAAATCTAAGAGGGTATGAATAAGTCATATGGAAACCTAGTTTTCTGGACAATGAACATCCAGAAGCCATAAATTGTTACTAGAAAAAGTTCAGTGTCAAGGATGAGATACTTTCCAGTGAGTTGTTGGCCAAGGAGGTCCCTGATGTCCCCAAAACATTACAAGCCATTGCCAAGGCTCTTGGTTTCCCACCAGGAATAGATGGTAAGACCCTATTGCTGAAGAGTCCACATACTTGGGCTGCAAGGTCACTGAGAAAACTTGCTGGAGCTGAGTTGAAAACCTCCTCCCTGTGGAGCAACTGACAGCTGGAAAAAGCTACATTGCATGCAGCGCCACAGGAGAGAGAAAAGTCATCAGTGGAGAGAAACAACAGTGGACAGTGAAAGCCTTAAGTTTGGCCAGCCAGGCCAAGTAAGCCAATGGGTGCAATAGTGGCATGTCTGTTATGGGGAAACCAACTGCTCTCTAATTGGTCAGGTGGCCCACTCCATGGGAGGGAATACATCCCTGATACTGAAAACCTGTGACAGGGGTAGTCATGAGCCCTAGGGATGTAACCCTTGCTGGTGTCTGGCTAAATGCATATATTATGCTCATCAAACTGCCCAGTAAGCACTTGTCTTAATGTTCATACCCATATAGTAATGCTACTCTCACTTTTGGTTAGAGAAGCTTCTCTTTTCAGATGGTGGTGACCTCTGGGATGACTCAAAAGGTACCATGGTGCTGAGAAGAAGGGACAGAAGAGTGCTCAGCACTGAAACATCTCTGTCATACCTTCCAAGGCTCAGGATCCATTGGGGAAGAGGTGGTGGAAAGAATGTAAGAGCCAAAGGAAGGGTAGGACTCCTTACGATCCACTCTTCCAGATACAAAATGGCCTGGCTATCCATGACCTCACAGTGCCTGACACTACCTACACAAGACCCTCATAACAGGAGGAAAAGATGATGATATCAAAATAAAAGAGAGATCTATTGAAACAGGGAAGGGATATGATGGAGAGTTGAGTTGTGGAGGGGAAAGTAAGGAGGGAGGGAATTTTCATGGTTTATTGTGTATAGTTATGGAAGTTGTCAATAAAAAAAAAAAAAAGAAGCCGGGCGTGGTGGCGCACGTCTTTAATCCCAGCACTTGGGAGGCAGAGGTAGGAGGATTGACATGAGTTCAAGGACACCCTGAGATTGCAAGTTAAGTCCAGGTCAGCCTGGGCCAGAGTGAGACCCTACCTCGAAAAACCAAAAAAAAAGAAAAAGAAAAAGAAAAAAAAGAAAGCCGGGCATGGTGGCACATGCATTTAATCCCAGAAATCAGAAGGCAGAGGTAGGAAGATTGCAGTGAGTTCAAGGCCACCTTGAGACTACATGGTGAATTCCAGGTCAGCCTGAGCTAGAGCGAGACCCTAAAAAAAAAAAAAAGAAAGAAAGAAAGAAAGAAAGAAAGAAAGAAAGAAAGAAAGAAAGAAAGAAAGAAGGAAAGAAAGAGGGAGGGAGGAAGGAAGGAAGGAAGGAAGAAAGGGAAAGAAAAGGAAAAGAAAAGAAAAGAAAAGAAAAAAGAAAAATCAGAGGCTGGAGGGATGGTCTTAGCAGTGAAGGCACTTGCCTGTGAAGCCTAAGGACCCAGGTTTGATTCCCCAGGACCCACGTAAGCCAGAGATGCAAGATGGTGCATGTGTCTAGAGTTCGACTGCAGTAGCAGGAGGCCTTGCAGCACCCATTCTCTCTCTCTCTCTCTTTCTTTCTCTCTCTCTCTCTCTCTTTATATATATATGTTATTTTTATGACTTTTTATTTATTATTTTATTTAATATATATATTTGGGGGGGGTCAAGCGTGGTGGCACACACCTTTATTCCCAGCACTCGGGAGGCAGAGGTAGGAGGACTGCCATGAGTTCAAGGCTACCCTGAGACTACATAGTGAATTCCAGGTCAGTCTGAGCTACAGTGAGACCCTACCTCAGAAAATCACACACACAAAAAAATTTCTTTCTTAAAAAGAAAGATGGACTAGAGGGATGGCTTAGCAGTAAGACATTTGCCTGTAAAGCCAAAGGACCCAAGTTCGATTCCCCAGGACCCATGTTAACCAGATGCACAAGGTGGCACATGCATCTGGAGTTCATCTGCAGTGGCTGGATGCCCTGATGTGCCCATTCTCTCTCTGTGTGTGTCAAATAAATAAATAAATAAAATATTTAAAAAGAAAGAAATCAGAAAGCCCTATAGCCTTTATCAGCTGATCTTCCAGGCACACTAAGACCCACAGAGCACACAGCTAGGAAAACAGTAGTGCCACACACAGCGATGGTCATCCTTTACTTGTGAGGGATTCAGTTTTCAGCAATGCTGAGTCGGGAAGAGCAAGATGGGTGAACCAGAGGTCTTCTGCACCTACCACAGGAAAGCCAAACTCTGTGCAAGAAGGCGTGACAAGCCAGCAAGTCTGGCCCTGTAAGGGGCTCTTAGGGACCACAGGGAGGGACAGTGAGAGAATCCCCCACATACCTTTAGTTCCCAGCACACAGTGGCTCTGCAGTATTGCATGAAGTCCAGTATGGCCACTGTCCCCAACCCCAGGCTCAGAAGCACACTGAGGTTGTCCACCAGCAGCACTGGGAATCTCCACGCCGTCTCCCCACTGTCCATGGGCTTCAGGGCATCTCGTACAAATTCATAGAGCGGCTGCAGGTTCCTCGTACCGGCCTCCCTGGGAACACAGTAACAGTCATCAAAACTCACGCTACAAGTAGGGTGGAGTTCTGTTTTGTTTCCAAAGCTGATTTAGAACTCATTATCGTCCCATCTCTGGCTCCCAAGTTCTGGAATCACAGGCATGCACCATCATGCCCAGCTGGACAAATAGTACCAGGAAAGGGTTAGGGGTGGCAAAGAACTGTATAATGATGGTCTTTAGCAAACTGGAAAAGAAAAGCAATGCAAGCCAGGTGTGGGGGCTCCTGTCTATAATCCCAGCAGTCAGGAGGCTGAGGCGGGGATCACTACAAACTTGGGCTACATAGTGAGTTCCAGGCCAGCCTAGGAACACAGTGAGTGAGACTTTGATGTGGTTTGGACGTAAAATGTCCCCCACAGGCTCCTATGCTTGAACACTTGGTCCCCAGCTGGTGGCCATGTTTGGGAAAGTTGAGGAAGTTTTAGGAGAGAGGTGGAGCTTTGCTGGAAGAAGCGGGTCACCTAGATAGGCCTTCAGGTTTTGCAGCCTGGCTGACCTGGAATTCACTCTGAAGTCTCAGGATAGCCTCAAATTCAGCAATTCTCCTACCTCTGCCTCCTGGGTGCTGGGATTAAAGGCGTGCGCCCCCACGCCTGCATCTGCACTTTCTTTTCATTCTCGGCTTCCTGACTCTGGCTGCAATGTGACCAATGGTCCTCTTGCTGCCACACTTTCCCTGCCAAGATGGAATGTATGCCCTCAAGCTGTAAGTCAGAATAAACCCTTTCTTTCCTTAAATTGCTTCTGTTCATAGCAATGAGAAAATAACTAAAACAGACTTTGTCTCAAAAAGTAGAAATAAGATGGGCGTGGTGGCGCACGTCTTTAATCCCAGCACTCGGGAGGCAGAGGTAGGAGGATCGCCGTGAGTTCAAGGCCACCCTGAGACTATATAGTTAATTCCAGGTCAGCCTGAGCTAGAGTGAGACCCTACCTCAAAACAAACAAACAAACAAAAAAAACAAACAAAACAAAAGTAGAAATAGCCAGGTATGGTAGCACACACCTTTAATCCCAGCACTCGGGAGGCAGAGGTAGGAGGATTATGAAGCCACCCTGATACTACCTAGTGAATTCTAGGTCAGCCTGGGCTAGTGAGACCCTACCTCAAAAAACAAACAACAGGGCTGGTGAAATGGTTTAGCGGTTAAGGCACTTGCCTCCAAAGCCCAAGGACCTAGGTTCAATCCCCCAGAACCCAAGTAAGCCAGATATACAAGGAGGCTCATGCATCTGGAGTTCGTTTGCAGCGGCTGAAGGCCCTGGCATTCCCATTCTCTCTCTCAAATAAACAAAGAAAATTAAAACAACAACAAAAAAAAAGTAAAAATAAGGCTGGAGAGATTGTTTAGTGGTTAAAGTGCTTGCCTGTGAAGCCTAAGGACCCAGGTTCGATTCCTCAGTATCCACGTAAGCCATATGCACAGTGTGGAGTATTTGCAATGGCTGGAGGTCTTGGTACTCCCATTCCCTCTCTCGCTCTGCCTTATCCTCTCACTCTCTCTCATAAATAAAACAAATAAATAATTTTTTAAAAGTAAAAATAGGGGCAGGGTGTGGTGGTACATGCCTTTAATCCCAGCACTCAGGAGGCAGAGGTAGGAGGACTGCTGTGAGTTTAAGACCACCCTGAGACTACGTAGTGAATTCCAGGTCAGCCTGAGCTAGAGTGAGACCCTACCTTGAAAAAGAAGGGGGGGGGCTGGAGAGATGGATTAGTAGTTAAGGCGTTTGCCTGCAAAGCCAAAGGATCCCAGTTGGATTCTCCAGGACCCACGTAAGCCAGATGTACAAGGGGGCGCATGCATCTAGAGTTCGCTTGCAGTGGCTGGAGGCCCTGATGTGCCCATTCTCTCCCTCTCTCAATCTCCCTGCCTGCCTGTTTCTGTATCTCTCTCTCTCAAATAAATAAATAAATAAATAAATAAATAAATAAATAAATAAATAAAAGATAAAATATTTAAATAAATATATATAGGAGGGTTGGAGAGATGGCTTAGCGGTTAAGGCGTTTGCCTGCAAAGCCAAAGGATCACGGTTCAATTCTCCAGGACCCACATAAGCCAGCTGCACAAGGGGGTGTATGCGTCTGGAGTTCATTTGCAGTAGCTGGAGGCCCTGGTGTGCCCATTCTCTCTCTCTCTCTCTGCCTCTTTTTCTCTCTTAAATATTAAAATAAAAATATTAAAAATAAATAAATAATAAAAAAAAGAAAAGCCGGGCATAGTGGCACATGCCTTTAATCCCAGCACTTGGAAGGCAGAGGTAGGAGGATCACCATGAGTTTGAGGCCACCCTGAGAGTACATAGTGAATTCCAGGTCAGCCTGAGACAGAGTGAGAACCTACCATGAAAAACAAAAACAAAAACAAAATAATAATAAATAAATAGGAGCTAGAGAGATGGCTTAGCAGTTAAGGCACTTGCCTCCAAAGCCTAAGGACTCAGGTTTGATTCCCCAGTACCCATGTAAGCCAGATGCACAAGGGGGTACATGTGTCTGGAGTTCATTTGCAGAGACTGGAGGCCCTGGCACACCCATTCTATCTGCCTCTTTCTCTTCCCCCCTACTCTCTCTCTCAAAAATAAATAAGTAGGGCTGGAGAGATGGCATAGCGGTTAAGGTGCCTGCCTCCTAAGCCTAAGAACGCCGGTTCCAATCTCCAGCGGTTCCAATCTCCAGGTCCCACATTTAGCCAGATGCAAAGTGACACAAGGGCGCAATGCAGCACTTAACCACAAGGGGGGGTGCATGCATCTGGAGTTCGTTCACAGCAGCTGAGAGGCTGCTGGCGCGCCCATCTCTATCTGTCTTCCTTTCCCTCTCTGTCTCTCTCTGTGTCTCTCTCAAAAATAAATAAATAAATAAATAAATAAATAAATAAATAAATAAATAAATAAATAAGTAAAATATTTTTTAAAACAAGCCATGCATGGAACCGCACATCTTTAATCCCAGCACTCAGCACTTGGGAGGCAGAGGTAGTAGGATTTCTGTGAGTGTGAGGCCACCCTGAGACTACATAGTGAATTCTAGATCAGCCTGGGCTGCAGTGAAATGAAGTCCTACCTTGAAAAAAATAAAAAACAAAAAACGGGGTGGGGGCACACACACACACACAAAAGCAAAGGTGGGTATGCTCGGACTCTGAGCGGTGGTTAGAAACACACAAAGCAGAGAACTGGCTTAGCGGTTAAGGCGCTTGCCTACAAAGCCTAAGAACCCTGGTTCAATTTCCCAGAACTCACATAAGTCAGACGTGTCTGGAGTTTGTTTGCACTGGCTAAAGGCTCTGGAGCACCCATTCTCCCCGCCCCCACTCTCTCTCTCTCTCAGATAAATTTAAAAAAAAAAATCTTTTTTTAAAGCAGCAAAGCCTTTCATTTTGCCATACTCCCAGTAAATGATGTCTCCAAAAGCTCTGAGGACCATTACACACTTGGCCCCATGATAAGAACCCTGTGCTTTCCAATAACGCTGAAACACCAGGTGAAATGCCTGGCCCCTGCAGCTCCTTTCACCTTCCCACAGTAGGAGGAATCCCACAGTAGCCCTTGTCTGGACCCAACTGTGCAATTCTCACCTGAGAAACTGTAGGGGGTGTGGCGCCTCCTGAGCCTGGAAGAAGATGTCCACGGAAGACTTGAGACCCTCTAGGAACACAAGCTGCCCACGCTCCCGTGCTGTGGTCAGGCTGACGCCCTAAGTGTGACAAAGAAGTGAGTGTGCTTTATAGGAGAGCCCATCAGAGAAGCTAGATGCTCACTCCCAAGAGGACACAGTGCACATGACTAACCCTGTAAGTGTTCCTTTCCGTTTCCACACATCTATTCTGGGATTGGGGTTTTTTTTGTTTGTTTGTTTGTTTGTTTGGGTTTTTGTGGTTTTTTGAGATAGGATCTTGCTCTAAACCAGGCCTACATGGAATTCACTATGTAGTCTCAGGGTGGCCTTGAACTCAGGCAATCCTCCTACCTCTGCCTCCCGAGTGCTGGGATTAACAGTGTGCACCACCATGTTTGGCTCTTGTTTTTGTTATTATTTATTTATTTATTTATTTATTTATTTATTTATTTATTTATTTGAGAGAGGGAAAGAGGCAGAGTGACAGAGAGGAATGGGCACACCAGGGCTTCCAGCCACTGCAAACGAACTCCAGATGCATGCGCCACCTTGTGCATCTGGCTTTATGTGGGTCTTAGGGAATAGAACTGAGGTCCTTTGACTTTGCAGACAAGTGCCTTAACCACTAAGCCATCTCTCCAGCCTATTTATTTATTTATTGTTGGTTTTTTCAAGGTAGGGCCTCACTCTAGCTCAGGCTGACCTGGAATTCACTCTAGTCTCAGAGTGGCCTTGAGCTCATGGCAATCCTCCTACCTCTGCTCCCAAGTGCTAGGATTAAAGGCGTGCGCCACCACGCCCAGTGGTTGGCTCCTGTTTTTGTTTTTAATATTTTTACTTATTTATTTGAGAGACATAAAGAGTAGAGTGGGCATACCAGGACCTCCAGACACATGCTCTCCACTTTGTGTGTCTGGCTTTATGTGGGTCCTAGAGAATTGAACCTGGACCACAAGGCTTTGCAAGCATCTTTAACCACTGAACCATCTCTCCAGCACCTATGTTAAGTTCTCTATATCCCAGCCTTGGCCCATACTCACACATGCATGACAGAAACTCTCAGAGATGTGACCACAGAGGACTGAAATACTCACCAGCTTCTGTCCCACGATATTGTAGTGGCTGAAGGACTGGACGAGTGCCACAAAGCAGACTTTACAATTAGCTAGAAATAAATAAGTAAATAAATATGCTTTAAATAAATCCTCTGGTTATAATCAGTCTTAAAATACTGTGCTCCTCTGGACACAAGCTCTGAGGCCTGTGTGTCCTGGCATGCTGAATTTCATTTTAAGATGCACTTGGGAAGCAGAGGTAGTAGCATCACTGTGAGTTCAAGGCCAGCCTGGGACTACAGAGAGAGTTCCAGGTCAGCCTGGGCTACAGTGAGAACCTACCTTGAAAAAAACCAAAGGGGGGGGGAGGAAATGGGTCTCATGTAACCCAGGCTAGTCTTGAACTTGCAATGTAGCTGAGGCTGGCATTGAAATGACCTCTTGCCTCTGCCTTCCAAGTGCTGAGACTAGGGGAAAAAAAAAAGAGCCGGGTGTGGTGGCGCATGCCTTTAATCCCAGCACTCCATAGTGAATTCCAAGTCAGCCTGGGCTTCAGTGAAACCCTACCTCAAAAAAACCAAAAAAAAAGGGGCTGGAGAGATGGCTTAGTGGTTAAACGCTTGCCTGTGAAGCCTAAGGATCCCGGTTCGAGGCTTGATTCTCCAGGACCCACGTAAACCAGATGCATAAGGGGGCACATGCATCTGGAGTTCGTTTGCAGTGGCTAGAGGCCCTGGCACACCCATTCTCTCCCTCTCTCTCTCTCTCTCTCTCTCTCTCTCTCTTTCTTTCTACCTGGAATTTCTATGTCTCTGCTTCAAACCAATCCATAAATGTTTTTGATCCACTGATTTTTGTTTGTTTGTTTGTTTGTTTGTTTGCTTGTTTGTTTGAGGTGACAGGTACTATTCTTCTTCACCTGACCTGAATTAACTATATATAGTCTCAACCATCAAACATGTATTTTTCCTTTAACAACCTAAGTTTCAACAAGGATTCACTATTAGCATTGAGATATTTTATTGACCAAATATTCTCAAAGAATAAGCTGGAGAAATGGCTTAGTGTTGGGGGATGTTAGTGAATGAGTCATAAATTTTATGGTTTTTAATTCCAGACAAAAGTCCCACTACTTGTTTAGTCTGTTTGCTCTGGTCAAGGCTTAACTTGGGTTCAATTTCTTGATAGTTATGCATCAATAATTCAGGGGTAATATGGTACCTGGAAAATGTCATAAATCAGGTGGTATTATTTCTCTATTCTACTAACTTTCTCTAGTGTCTCTCTGTTAAAACCATTACATTACATGTTTGAAACTGAAATCTTATATCTTATTCTACTGGAAGTTTTTGTACCATAAGCTTGTTGACATGTCATTCATATTCTAATCAAGTTTATAAGTTGTGTGTTTAGATCTGAGACTGAATATAGTTAATGTTAATCTTCAGCCTGAATACTTTCTCCCTTTCTTCCATTTTTTCCTTTCTTTAAAAACCAAACAAAACAAACATTCAACTAATCAATTGTCAGGGACTTTAAGATCAGATACAATTTTCTATTTTCATGGTGCAGGTACAAAAGAATTAATCCCAGCACTGTGGTCAGGCAAAGTCAAAAAATCAGTAGAAGCCTCCTTGACACATATACTGAGCTCACATTTGTTATAACCTAGGTCTGTTATGTTTTCTCAATTGCTTATAATTTGAATTTTGATATCCAAACAAAGAAAGGCTGGTATAAATTAAAAGAGAAGGCACTTTGGGACAGTGACCCTTGGACTGTTCCTCCAAAGTAGAACCCAATTGAAGAACACCCTTATATAGGCCACAAGAAGGCTCTGGTTTCCCACCAGGAATAGATTAGTAAGACCCTATTGCTGAAGACTCACATGCTTGGGTGAAAGGTCACTGAGAAATCCTACTGGAGCTGAGCTGAAAATTTTTTCCATGTAAAACCAGCTGACAGAAAGCTGGGAAAGCTATGCTGCATGCAGCTCCATGGGACAGAGAGAGAAGTCATCAGTAGAGATAAAAACAGTGGACACTGCAAGCCTTAAATTTGGCCAGCCAGGCCAAATGAGCCAACAGGTGCAATAGTGGCATGTCTGTTATGGGGAAACCAACCGCTCTAATTGGACTGGAGGCCTTCCCCATGGAAGGAATACATGCCTGATACTGAAAACCTATGATGGGGGAAGTCATGACCCCCCTAGGTGTAACGTCCTGCCAGTGTCTGGCTAAATGCATATACTATGCTCACCAAACTGCCCTGTAAGCTTTCACTTAACATTCATACCCATATATTAATGCTACTCTCACTTTTTGTTAGAGAAGCTTTTCTTTTTCAGATGGTGGGTGACCTCTTGGGATGACTCAAAAGGCACCATGGTGCTGAGAAGTGACAGAGGAGTGCTCAGCACTGAAACATCTCAAACACCTTCCAAGGCTCAGGGTCCATTTGGAAGAGATGGCAGGAAGAATGTAAGAGCCAAAGGAAGAATAGGACTCCTTACAATGCACTCTTTCAGACACAAAATGGCCTGGATATCCATGATCTTGCAGTGTCTGACACTAATCCACAAGACCCTCATAACAGGAGGAAAAGATGATGATATCAATTTAAAGCTGAGACTAATGGAGAGAGGGAGGGGGAATGTCTCCTCTCTGAGGGGAAGGAATTATCATATTAATTGTAAAAGTGGAATTAAAAAATACAAACTTAGGGCTGAGACATAAAAAAGACCTTCGCCTGGCAACCTTTAAGAATGCCCATTCATTGCTCCAGGTCCTACGCTTAGCCAGACAGATAATGATTCAAGGGCACAATGCTGCAGTGCCCAGACCTTTTAACACGGTCAGAATTTGTTCACAGTGTGCCCATTCTCTATGTGTACCATGAAAAACTCCAAAACAAAACAAAAAAAAGTTAAAGCCAGGTGTGTAGAGAGATGCCTTCAATCCCAGCACTCAGGAAGCAGACCCTAGGAGGATTGCCACAGAGTTTGAGGCCACCCTGAGACTACATAGTGAAACCAAGTTAGCCTGAGATACAATTCACCAAAAAACCTTAAAAAAAAAAAAAAAAAGTTAAAAAAATTATTAGCCAGGCGTGGCGCATTCACTCAGTAGTCCCAGCACTTGGGAGAGACAGAGGCAAGGATCCAAGGAGTTCTGCCTCCCTGAGACTAAGATAGCTAATTCCAGGTCAGCCACCACAGTGAGACCATTTAGCCATTGAAAACCAAAAAAAAAAAAAAAAATATTACCAGGCATGGTGTTTTGCATCTTAATCCTAGCACAGCAGCGGGGCAGAGGTAGGAGGATCACCATGAGTTTGAGGCCACTCTGAGACTATCTGTCCTCCAGGTCTGCCTGGGCTAGAGTGAGATTATAAATAAAAAAAAAAAAAAAATTAAAATGGATTTGTGTTCCCAAAAGCTTATTGCTGAGGTGCACATGAGGTAGGCAAGCAGGGAACCTCCACATCTTTAATCCCAGAATGTGACAATACCAAAGCAAGCTCCAACTGACACAATGAGTGGAATGGAGGCTGAGATCTGACTCCATAGCTTGGTCCTCAGACCTGGGAACCTTGTGAAAGCACTTAGGTATGTCAAATAAATCTCAAGCTCCATCTCCTAGGGACTGTTCACTGGGCACATTAAGACTCCTACTGAAACACAAAGGGAGATGGCTCAGTGTAAGAGATATGTGTGCTTACTTGCAAAGCCTGGGACAACAAGGTTCGATTTCCTAGTACCCATGTAAAGGTTAAATGCACAAAGTGGTATATGTACCTGATTTTATCTGGAATGGCATTCTCCCCGCCATGACTATTCTCTCCAAATACATCTGTATAAATATTTTAAAGAGCAAACTCATGGTCAGCCATACTCCCAGAAATGAACAGCATGGGCAGGCATCATGTCATTGGCAGCCTTGTGGACTCTTTGTTTCAATCTGTTGCCTTACCTCTTGAAAAGCAGCTGCCCCTCACCTCTTTGTTCCTAGACCTACCCTCCACATGGAAAGCCCAGGTTTTATAGCTAGGAGACAAACCTGAGAAACTGAGACATGGCTCCTTTCTGAGTTTGGGTCCATAAAAGCTCCATGCACGGGTATGGTGGTAGACGCCTTTAGGGATTTGAATCTGAGGTCTTAGATGCTACTCCCAAGTGGCACAGAACTTTATAACACTTTCTCCACCCAGTTGACTCTATTCATCTCCAGGCAGAGTGACAGAGAGGAATGGGCACACCAGGGCTTCCAGCCACTGCAAACGAACTCCAGATGCATGTGCCACCTTGTGCATCTGGCTTTATGTGGGTCTTAGGGAATAGAACTGAGGTCCTTTGACTTTGCAGACAAGTGCCTTAACCACTAAGCCATCTCTCCAGCCTATTTATTTATTTATTGTTGGTTTTTTCAAGGTAGGGCCTCACTCTAGCTCAGGCTGACCTGGAATTCACTCTAGTCTCAGAGTGGCTTTGAGCTCATGGCAATCCTCCTACCTCTGCTCCCAAGTGCTAGGATTAAAGGCGTGCGCCACCACGCCCAGTGGTTGGCTCCTGTTTTTGTTTTTAATATTTTTACTTATTTATTTGAGAGACATAAAGAGTAGAGTGGGCATACCAGGACCTCCAGACACATGCTCTCCACTTTGTGTGTCTGGCTTTATGTGGGTCCTAGAGAATTGAACCTGGGCCACAAGGCTTTGCAAGCATCTTTAACCACTGAACCATCTCTCCAGCACCTATGTTAAGTTCTCTATATCCCAGCCTTGGCCCATACTCACACATGCATGACAGAAACTCTCAGAGATGTGACCACAGAGGACTGAAATACTCACCAGCTTCTGTCCCACGATATTGTAGTGGCTGAAGGACTGGACGAGTGCCACAAAGCAGACTTTACAATTAGCTAGAAATAAATAAGTAAATAAATATGCTTTAAATAAATCCTCTGGTTATAATCAGTCTTAAAATACTGTGCTCCTCTGGACACAAGCTCTGAGGCCTGTGTGTCCTGGCATGCTGAATTTCATTTTAAGATGCACTTGGGAAGCAGAGGTAGTAGCATCACTGTGAGTTCAAGGCCAGCCTGGGACTACAGAGAGAGTTCCAGGTCAGCCTGGGCTACAGTGAGAACCTACCTTGAAAAAAACCAAAGGGGGGGGGGAGGAAATGGGTCTCATGTAACCCAGGCTAGTCTTGAACTTGCAATGTAGCTGAGGCTGGCATTGAAATGACCTCTTGCCTCTGCCTTCCAAGTGCTGAGACTAGGGGAAAAAAAAAAAAAAGAGCCGGGTGTGGTGGCGCACGCCTTTAATCCCAGCACTACATAGTGAATTCCAAGTCAGCCTGGGCTTCAGTGAAACCCTACCTCAAAAAAACCAAAAAAAGAAAACAGAAAAAGAAAAAGAAAAGAAAGAAACAAGTGCTGAGACTAAAGGTGCATGCCACCGTGCTGGGTTCACTTTGTTTGTGTGTGTGTATGTGTGTGTTTTGTTTTTTGTTTTTTGACCTAGGGTCTCACTCTGGTCCAGGCTGACCTAGAATTCACTATGCAGTTTCAGGGTGGCCTCGAACTCACGGCAATCCTCCTACCTCTGCCTCCCGAGTGCTGGGATTAAAGGCATATGCCAACACACTTGGCTTTCATTATTATTTATTTATTTATTTGAGAGAGAGAGAGGCAGATAGAGAAAGGGAGCACCAGGGTCTCCAGCCACTACAAACAAACTCCAGTCACATGCACCACTTTGTGCTTCTGGCTTATGTGGGTTCTGGGGAATTGACCCTAGGTCCTTTGGCTTTGCAGGCAAGCGCCTTAACCACTAAGCCTTCTCTCCAGCCCCTAAATTTCTTTATTATAGCATCAATGAAGACTATACCTTTGAGGTAGAAGGAGAGGAAGTGATGCACAAGGAAACTGCCATCAGTCTTGGTATCACAGAGTAGAGTTAATTTCCCCTGGAAGTTAAAAGGAACACAAAGTAAATTAGATTCCCTGGAAAAAGGTGGGCTCCAGGACAGAATCAAGTCATTATGTAATCTCTATACCTAACAAGAAATTAAAGATATATCTACTAAATTTATTCAAAAATTAAAAAATCCAAAGTATGGGGAGGGGCTGGAGAGATGGCTTAGCGGTTAAGGCGCCTGCCTGCTAAGCCTAAAAATTCCTCTTTGATTCTCCAGGTCCCATGTTTAGCCTGACGCAAAAAGTGACGCAAGGGTGCAATGTCGCATTTGCCCAGAAGGGGGCATACACATCTGGAGTTCGCTCACAGCAGCTTGGCGCGCCCATTTTCTATCTGTCTCTCTCTGACTCTCTCCAAAAAAAAAAAAAAAAAAAGTAAAGAAGAAAATTATGGGAAAAAAGTCAAAAATTAAAAGTTATGCTGGGTGTGGTGGTGCACACTTTTAATACCAGCACTCGGGTGGCAGAGGTAGGAGGATTGCCAAGAGTTCAAGGCCACTCTGAGCTGAGACTACATAGTGAATTTCAGGTCAGCCTGAGCTAAAGTGAGACTCTACCTTGAAACCCCCCCCCCAAAAAAAATGTTATGACTATTCTTATTCATGATGGGCAAGTTGTTTTTCTAATTTTGATTTTTACTTAATTAATTAATTTATTTGAGAGAGAGAAAGAGGCAGATAGAGAGGAACAGAGAATGGACACACCAGGGCCTCTAGCCACTGCAAACGAACTCCAGATGCATGCAACCCCTTGTGCATCTGGCTTACATGGGTCCTGGGGATTCAAACCAGGGTCCTTAGGATTTGCAGGCAAACACCTTAATGGCTAAGCCATTTCCCCAGTCCCAAGTTTTTTCCCCAAGTTGTTTTTTTTAATATGCAAGTTTACTATAGTTGCACAGTATTTTTCTTTTTAAAATATATTTTATTTATTTATTTATTTGAGGGGGGGCATGGCACGGCCTCCAGCCACTACAAACGAACTCCAGACACATGCACCTCCTTGTGCATCTGGCTTACGTGGGTCCTGGGGAATTGAACCGGGGTCCTTTGGCTTTGCAGGCAAACGCCTTAACCACTTAAGCCATCTTCTCCAGTCCCCAAGTTGTTTTTTAATGTATTTGTGTGTATGACGTCTGTGTGTGTATATGTGTGTATGAGCATGCATGTGTCATGGCCCATGCATGGATGTCCTTCCACTTGCCTTTGAGACAAGGTCTCTCATTTTCACTGCTGCTAGCTGCTTTGCTTGTGAGCTTCCATATTCTGGCTCACCTCCCATTGCCATGGGCAATGGTGGGAATACAGACATGTGCATCAGTTTGCATAGGCATTAAGGAGGATGGGACTCAGACTAGCAGGCTTGCAAGTAAGCACCTTTAACTATTGAGCCATCTCATCAGCCTCAGCTTTTACTTTCTGAAGTGATAAATAAATAAATAAATAAATAAATAAATAAATAAATAAATAAGGTTGGAGAGATGGCTTAGCGGTTAAGGCACCTGCCTGCTAAGCCTAAGAATGCCAGTTCCAATCTCCTGGTCCCACGTTTAGCCAGATGCAAAGTGATGCAAGGACGCAATTCTGCACTTGCCCACAAGGGGGTGCATGCATCTGGAGTTCGTTCACAGTGATTGAGAGGCTGCTGGCATGCCCATTCTCTATCTGTCTTCCTCTTCCTCTCTCTTGGTCTCTCTCCAAATAAATAAATAAACAAATAAATAAATAAATAAATAAATAAATAATATCCACTCCCTCCAAGAAGGCCCAGATTAGTGGTGCATCCCTTTAATCCCAGCACTCAGGAGGCGAGGTATTAGAATGGCTGTGAGTTTGAGGCCAGCTGGAGGTACAGAGTGAACTCTAGATCAGCCTGGACTAGAGTGAGACACTGTCTGGGGTGGTAGGGGGCAGAATAAACAACAAAAAAATTCTCCCTGAGTGTGGTGGCACATGCCTTTAATCCCAGCACTTTGGAGGCACAGGTTGGATTGCTGTGAGTTCAAGGCCAGCCTAAGAGTACATAATAAATTCCAGGTCAGGGAGACCTTACTCCTTATAGAAACTCAGGGACCCCAGGCTGGAGAGACAGAGGTAGTAGGATCACTGTGAGCTGAGACCAGCCTGGAATGAAGAAAAACAAAAACAACAAAAAAAAAAAAAAAGAACTGGGTGTGATTGCACACCTTTAATCCCAGCAAATGGGAGGCAGAGGTAGTATTGCTGTGAGTTGGAGACCAGACTGAGACTTCACAGTGCAGTGGAGGAGTTGGGGAAAGGGTCAGGCTAAATGCTGAAGGTTGACTTAGTGCAATGAGGTGTTGGCTGTGTGGCAGCTTTTGTTTTTTAATTTTTTTTTAAGTTTTTACTTATTTGAGAGAAAGAGGCAGATAGAGAATGGGCACACTAGGGCCTCTAGCCACTGCAAACAAATTTCTGACGCCACCATGTGCATCTGGCTTATGTGGATTCTGGGGAATCGAACCTGGGTTTTTAGGCTTCGCAAGCAAGTGCTTTAACCGCTCAGCCATCTCTCCAGCCTTTAAACAGCTCTAGACCTAGAAAGGGAAGAGGCAGTGTTCCACAAAATCTACTGAGTGTGACAGGTAGGTAAGATGTTCCTCCCCTCTCGGGTGAATTCTGCCATCTCCTCTGGACTCCAGGGCCGCCTACTGCAGTGAGCATGTAGGGGCTCCCCAGTATACATGATCCTGGAGACTTTTTTGTTCTCTTTTGTTTGTTCCTGGCTGACCTGGAATTCACTATGTAATCTCAGGGTGGCCTCGAACTCACGGTGATCCTCCTACCTCTGCATCCCGAGTGCTGGGATTAAAGGCGTGTACCACCATGCCCGGCTAGTCCTGCAAACTTTTCAGGGCACAAGGCCTCTGTGAACATGCAAGACTCCAGAAGCCCACGCTCCGGGGTCCTAAATCTCCACGCCTGAGTCTGGGGCAAGCCTTTCCGGGACTACAACTCCCAGAAGCCCAGGGCTTAAGGGCCGTCCCGCCTTTTCCCCCCGGGTCTTGCGCGCCGCATCCCGGATGCACGCTTCCGCCACGCCCCCAGACCCAACCTCCTTCCGGATCGCGCGACATCTTACCTGCTCCGCCCTGTCGGGGGTGGTGTTGAGAAGGTTATTGAGCTCCGGGAACATTCCGAGCTCCGGGATGAGAAGCTGCGGTGCTGCGAGAACCGCGGAGGCTGAAGTGTAACACACATACACGCGCGCGCAAGCTACACTCTCGCGCTATAGTGCGCACGCGCAAACCACATTCTCGCGCGATAGTGCGCACGCGCGAAGATACTCTGGAGCTTGCCGCAGCCAATCAGGGCGGACGCGTCGGTGGGAGCTGCTTCTGGCGCACGCGCATCAGTTTGCTTAGGGTGGCGGGTGCCTGGGCGCAGTCTGGAAGTCCTGGATGGTTCGGTGCCGCCCCAGTCGCCGTTCTGTGTGCAGATCCCTTCCTCAAGACCTTATGAAAGCAATCTCGCCAGACGTGGTGGCACACGTCTTTAGTCCCAGCACTCGGGAGGTAGAGGGAGGAGGATATATATAATGGATATATATGTAATGAATATATATAATGTATTTGCAAGAGGGAGAGAAAACGTGTGCACCAAGGCCTCTTGCCACTGCAAGCAAACTCCCGACACATGTGCCACATTGTGCATCTGGCTTACATGGGTACTGAAGAATTGACCCCGGGGCTGGAGAGATGGCTTAGCAGTTAAGGTGCTTGCCTGTGAAGCCTAAGGACTCATGTCCAAATCTCTCAGGTCCCACATAAGCCAGACTCACAAGCGCACAATGTCGCAAATGCACAGAAGGGGACACACACATCTGGAATTCGATCATAGTGGCTGGAGGCCCTGGCATGCCAATTCTCTCTCTCTCTAAAAAATAAAAGACCAGTGTGTTGGGCTTGCCCCCAAAATAAATTGAACCCAAACTATTAAAGTGTCTTTTTTTTTATTGACAACTTCCATAATTGTATACAATATCCCATGGTAATTCCCTCCCTCACCCCCCACTTTCCCCTTTGAAACTCCACTCTCCATCATATCCTCCCCCCAATCAGTCTCTCTTTTATTTTGATGTGATGATCTTTTCCTCCTATTATGATGGTCTTGTGTAGGTAGTGTCAGGCACTGTGAGGTCATGTATATCTAGGCCAATTTGTGTCTGGAGGAGCACGTTGTAAGGAGTCCTACCCTTCCTTTGGTTCTTACATTCTTTTCTTGTTTTAATATATTTTGTTTATTTATTTACTTGAGAGAGAGAAAGAGAGAATGGGCACACCAGGGCCTCCAGCCACTGCAAATTAACTCCAGATGCATGCACCCCCTTGTGCATCTGGCTTACGTGGTCCTGGAGAATCAAACCAGAATCCTATGGCTTTGCAGGCAAATGCCTTAACCACTAAGCCATCTCTCCAGGCCCTATTAAAGTGTCTTTAACTACAGGGCATGGTATCGCAATTGCTGTGAGTTCAAGGCCAACCTTAGACTACATTGTGAATTCCAGGTCAGCCTGGGCTAAAGCAAGACCCTACCTCAAAAAAGAAGAACAAGTGCCTTTAACCACTTAGTCATCTCTCCAGCCTGGAAGACACACTTGTTTGTTTGTTTATTTATTTATTTATTTATTTATTTATTTATTTATTTTTGAGGTAGGATCTCACTCTAGCCCAGGCTGACCTGGAATTCACTATGTAGTCTCAGGATGGCCTTGTACTGGAAGACACACTTATAATTGCACCAAAGTCAAGCTCACCCAAATGCACTGGAGATAGTACATTAGTGAGGCTCTAGATCACTAGAGGAAGAGAACTGGTTCCATATTTTTTTAAAATCTTCTGCATGTGTTCGTAAAGGCTGGAGTTTGAGGTCTGGTGTCTCAGTAGCTCATTCTCATTTGATGTAGGGTCTCTTGCCGAATCTAGAGGATACTGATTCAGTTAGACTTACAGTGATCCCCTGGCTCCACTTCTCCAGGGTTGTGATTACAAGCATGCCCCACCTTAATAGGCATTTATGTATGTTCTGGAAATCCGAATTCAAGTCCTCATGCTCATACAGCCAGCACTTTACTCACTCCCCAGCCCGAGAGCCATCTCCCCAGCCTGAGAATTGTGAATGGAATTTGGAAAAGAGTATGTGGGATTCAGATGAAATATTTTTATTTATTTATTTGAGAGAAAGAGAATGGGCAGGCCAGGGCTTTCAGCCTCTGTAAATGAACTGCAGACACATGTGCCTTCTGTGCATCTGTCTTTTGTGGATCATGGGGAGTTGAACCTGGGTCCTTTGGTTTCACAGGCAAATGCTTTAACCACTAAGCCATCTCTCCAGCCCAGGTGAAATATTTTAATATTTTATCTTTATTTATTTATTTGACAGAGAAAGAAGGAGAAAGAAAGAATGGGCGTACCAGGGCCTCCAGCCACTGCAAACGAACTCCAGATGCATGTGACCCCTTGTGTATCTGGCTTACGTGGGTCCTGCAGAATCAAACTTGGGTCCTTTGGCTTTGCAGGCAAACACCTTAACCACTAAGCCATCCCTCCAGCCCCCAGGTGAAATATTTTTGTAAGCAAGCACCTTTAATCACTGAGCCATTTTCCAGCTACCAGTTTTTTTTTTTAATATTTATCTGCAAGAAGAGGGGTTAAGAGAGAATGGGGGTGCCAGGGCCTCTTGCCGTTGCAAACAAACTCCAGACGCATGCGGCTTAAGTGGGTACTGGAGGAATCAAACCCAGGGTGTCAGGCTTTACAAGCAAGCACCTTTCACTGTTGAGCCATATCTTCAACTACAGAAGTATTTTCTAAATATTTTATTTATATATTTGAGAGTGAGGGAGAGAGAGGCAGATAGAGTAAGAATGGGTGTGCCAGGGCCTCTAGCCACTGCAAACAAACTCCACACACATGCGGCTTCGTGTGCGTACTGGGGAATCAAACTGAGGTCCTTTGGCTTTGCAGACAAGTAAGTGCCTTAAACCACTGAGCCATCTTTCCAGGCCCCAGAAGTATTTTTGTTTATGTTAATTTGGGAATTTTTTTTTTAAAATTTAGTTCAGCTGATGGCACACTGTTTTGATAGACTGAAAGCTAAACACAGCTGTGTTCAAAGAGGTCAATAGCAGGCCTGGATTGCAAATGACAGGCCCCAAGGTCCTATTTTTGTGAAGCTCTGCACCTGGGATGGAAATCGAGGCTGCTGCTCTGTGTCAAAGTGACTTAGATCCTCCAGCCAAAAATGGACAGTTTGATCCTTAGTGAAAAAGAGAAACAACCCCTGACCTCCAGGAGCTGGCCTGGCACTCGCAGCCTGCAAAACCTAAGGACTCAGATTCAGTTTTCTAGGTCCCACGAAAGCCAGGTGCACAAGGTGGTGCATACGCCTGGAGTTCATTTTCAGTGGCTAGAGGCCTGGCATGTGCATTCTCTCTCTCTTTCTCTCTCTCTCAATCTTTCTCTCCCCACTCTCTCAGTCTCTAATTAAAAAAAAATTTTTTTTAAATATTTTTTAAAAAGAGACCATGTCTGGTCAGGCAGGGTGGCACACACCTTTAATCCAGCACTCGGGAGCAGAAGTAAAAGCATCACATGAGTTCCAGTCCAGTCTGGGCTACAGTGAGACTCCATGTCCAAAAAAAAAAAAAAAAAAAAAAGCTGGTCGTGGTGGCACACACCTTTAATACCAGCACCTGGGAAGCAGAGGTAAGAGGATCTTTGAATTCTTGGTCAGCCTGGGCTAGAGTGAGACCCTACCTCAAAAAACAAACAAACAAAAAATAGAACCAAGGGGTTTAAGAGATGGCTCAGCAGTTAAGGAATTTGCCTGCAAAGTCTGATGACCTGAGTTCGATTCCCAAGTGCCAGATGAACAAAGTGTCACATTCAACTCAAATTAGTATGCAATGGCTAGAGGCAATGGCTCACCTGTTCTCATTCTGTCTCTCTTCTCTCCATCTCTCTCTGTAAATAAATAAGTAATAAAGAATAAACAAAAATATTTTAAAGTTGAAATCAAAAAATAAATAAATAGGGCTGGAGAGATGGCTTAGCAGTTAAGGTGAATGCCTGTGAAGCCAAAGGATCCCGGTTCAATTCTCCAGGTCCCACGTAAGCCAGATGCACAAGGTGGTGCATGTGTCTGGAGTTTGTTTGCAGTGGCTAGAGTCCCTGATGCACTCATAGGTACTGTCAGCCACTGCAAAGTCATGGATATCCAGGCCATTTTGTGTCTGGAAGAATGGATTGTAAGGAGTCCTACCCTTCCTTTGGCTCTTATATTCTTTCCGCCACCTCTTCTACAATGGACCCTGAGCCTTGGAAGGTGTGATAGAGATGTTTCGGTGCTGAACACTCCTCTTCCACTTCTTCCCAGCACTACGTGACTTAATTCTTGGGCATGGAAAGAGATAAGGATCTATTTTCATCCTTCTACATATAAATATCCTGTTTTCCCAGCACCATTTGTTGAAGAGACTGTCTTTTCTCCAATGAGTATTTTTGGCATTTTTGTCAAAGATAAAGTGGATGTAGCTGCTCAGACTTACATTTGTGTCCTCTATTCTGTTCCATTGATCTACGTGTTTGTTTTTGTGCCAGTATCATGCTGCTTATGTCACTATGGCTCTGTAATATAGGTTAAAATTAGGTATGGTGGTACCCCAGCCTTCTTCTTCTTTTTTTCTGGGGGTGGGGGGTTTCGAGATAGGGTCTCACTCTGGCCCAGGCTGACCTGGAATTAACTATGTAGTCTCAGGGAGGCCTGGAACTCACAGTGATCCTCCTGCCTCTGCCTCCCAAGTGCTGGGATTAAAGGCATGTACCACCACACCGGCTCTCCAGCCTTCTTTTTGTTGCTCAAAACTTGTTTTGGATATTTGAGGGGTTTTGTGCTTCCAAATGAATTAGGATTTTTTTTTCTATTTCTGTGAAGAATGTCATTGGATTGTTTTGTTTTGTTTTGTTTTTCGAGGTAGGGTCTTGCTGTAGCCCAGGCTGAGATGGAATTCACTATGTAGTCTCAGGATGGCTTGAACCCTGGGCAATCCTCCTACCTCTGCCTCCTGAGTGCTATTAAAGGTGTGTGCCACCATGCCCAGCTGCCATTGGATTTTTTTTTTTTTTTGGAGAGAGAGACAGAGAGAAACAGACAGAAAGAAAATGGATTGCCAGTGACCTCTCAGCCACTGTGATTGAACTCCAGATGCGTGCGCCCCCTTGTGGGCAAGTGCAGCATTGCATCCTTGCATCTGGCTAAACATGGGACCTGGAGAATCAAAAGGACGTTCTTAGGCTTAGCAGGCAGGTGCCTTAACTGCTAAACCATCTCTCCAGCCCTGCCATTGGAATTTTGATGGGGATCGTATTAAATGTGTAGATTGCTTTTGGTAAGATTGCCATTTTCACAATATTGATTCTTCCAATCCAAGAACAAGGGATGTCTTTCCATTTCCTAGTGTCTTCTGCAGTTTCTCTCTTGAGTGTTTTAAAGTTTTCATTGTTAGAGATCCTTCACTTCCTTGGTTAGGTTTATTCCAACATACTCTATTTTTTTTTTTTTGAAGCAATTGTGAATGGGAATGATTCCCTGATTTCATCTTCAGCATGTTTCTTGTTAGTATATAGGAAGGCTACTGATTTCTGTGTGTTTGTTTTGTATTCTGCTATGTTGCTAAAAGTGTTTATTAGCTTTGGTAGAGTCTTTAGGGTCCTTTATGTATAGAATCATATTATCTGCAAATAATGATAATTTGACCTCTTCCTTTCCAATTTGTATCCTTTTTTTTTTTTTTTTTTTTTTTTTTTTTTTTTTTTTTTTGGTGAAATAGGGTCTCACTCTAGCCCAGGCTGACCTGGAATTCACTATGTAGTCTCCAGGTGGCCTTGAACTCATAGCGATCCTCCTACCTCTGCCTCCCGAGTGCTGGGATTAAAGGCGTGCGCCACCATGCCCAGCTCTGTATCCTTTTTATGTGTGTTTCTTGCCTTATTGCTATACCTAAAACTTCCAGTAGTTCCAGAAATATATTATATAAAAGTGGGGACACCCTTGTCTTATTCCTGATTTTAGTGGAAAAGCTTCCAGTTTTTTCCCATTTAGTATTATGTTTTGCCCAATTAGTATGATGTTAAGATATGTTCCTTCTATTCCCAGTTTCTGTAGGACTTTTATCATGAAGGGATGTTGGATTTTGTCAAGTGCCTTGTCTGCATCTATTGAGATGATCATGTGATGTTTGTCCTTCAGTCCACTTACATAGTGTATTACATTTATTGATTTGTGTATGTTGAACCATCCCTGCATTTCTGGGATAAAGCCTACTTGTTCGGGGTGAATGATCTTTCTAATATATTCTTGTATTCTGTTTGCCAATATTTTGTGGAGAATTTTTGCATCTATGCTCATGCGGGAGATTGGTCTGTAATTTTTTTTGTTCTGTCTTTGTCTGGTCTTGGTATCAGGGTGATGCTGACTTCGTAGAAGGAGTTTGGTAGGATGCCTTCCTTTTCTGTTTTATGAAAAAGTTTGAGAAAGTGGGTTCTGGGGGAAAAGCGGGTATTGGAGGATTGAACCAGGGCCATCAGGCTTTTCAGATAAGCACTTTTAACTGCTGAACCATCTCTTCCAGCTCCTAAATTAATGAATTCTTCCTTTTGACACTCCTCCATCTGTCTCAGGCAGTGTTGAAGGTTAGACTATATAGAACCCTCAGTCTGTTGGGCAAAAAGAAAACTTGTTGGAAGCAGGTTGGGACATCTACTGCATGTCCACTAGGGGGCAGCAGACACAGGCTAATTCTGGGTTAATTACTCAGGAGCTCTGGGACAGTACAGAGAGCTAACACCATGTTACAGCCCCTGCCCCAGATTTCCTCTAGCTCCTGTCTCAAGCTGCCCAGCAGAAGCTCTTCATGGGTACTCCAATGCCAGGGTCTCCCCCAGGAATGTCCCCACGAACCTCAGCGCTGTCTTTCCCCCTCATTAAAAGCCAGGGTCCTTGGGTGACCCTGAGCTCCTGTTCTCTGCTCACCTGTCCCACAGATGGAACCACAGGGTCTCTGCACATTTATACTCTCTGTCCTAAGTCTCTTTCCCATATGCCTGCGTGGCTGGCTTCCCTGAACTCCTTTGGCCTCTCTGATCCATGAGGCCCCCAGCTGAGAACACCCATGAGGTAGTCATGGAGTTGCCCCATCAGAAGAACAGTCACCAGACATCCTCCAGCTCTTGGTATCCTCCTCCTTCACTGCACAGAACTTCACCTGAGATCACATCCTTTCCCAGCAGACTGCATCTGGTAACGTTGTGATGCATGCAGGTCTATAAAAGATTGACCAAAGCTGGGCGTGGTGGCACACGATTTTAATCCCAGCACTTGGGAGGCAGAGGTAGGAGGATTGTCGTGAATTTGAGGCCACCCTGAGACTACATAGTGAATTCAAGGTCAGCCTGAGCTACAGTGAGATCCTACCTAAGGGAAAAAAAAAAAAAAAGAAAAACAAAAAACAAGGATTGGAGAGATGGCTTAGCAGTCAAGGCACTTGCCTGCAAAGCCTAAGGACTCAGGTTCAATTCCCTAGATCCCATGTAAGCCAGACAAGGTGGCACATGCATCTGGACTTCGTTTGCAGTAGCTGATGGCCCTGGCATGCCTATTCTCTCTCTTTCTGTCTCTTTCTCTCTCAAATAAATAAATAATAAATTTTTAAAAAATAAATAATGAGGGCTGGAGAGATGGCTTAGTGGTTAAGGCATTTGCCTGCAAAGCCAAAGGACCTCAGTTGGAGTCCCCAGCCAGGACCCACGTAAGCCAGATGCAGAAGGTGGCGCATGCATCTGGAGTTCCTTTGTAGAAGCTGGAAGCCCTGATATACCCATCTCTCCCTCCCTCTCTCTCTCTGCTTCTTTCTCTCTCTTTCTCTCAAAATTAATAATAATAATGCCAGGTGTGGTAGTGCATGCCTTTAATCCCAGAACTCAGGAGGCAGATGTAGGAGGATCGCTATGAGTTTGAGGCCACCCTGAGAATACATAGTAAATTCCAGGTCAGCCTGGGCTAGAGTGAGACCCTACCTTGAAAAACCAAAAATTAAATAATAAAATTAAATTAATAAATAATGAGCTGGGCATGGTGGTGCATGCCTTTAATCCCACCACTCCCAGGAGGCAGAGATAGGAAGATAGCTGTGAGTTCAAGGCCACCCTGAGACTAAATAAATAAATAATTAATTAATTAATTTAAAAAAAAAGATTGAAGGGGCTGGAGAGATGGCTTAGAGGTTAAGGTGCATGCCTATGAAGCCTAAGGACCCCGGTTCAATTCTCCAGGTCCCATGTAAGCCAGATGCACACATGGTGGTGTATGCGTCTGGAGTTTGTTTGCAGTGGCTGGAGGTCCTGGAGCACCCATTCTCACTCACACTCTCTCCCCACCCCCGTCTCTAATAAATAAAATAAAATAAAATAAAATAAAATAAAATAAAATATTGACCAAGAGCTGGGTGTAGAGGCACATGCCTTTAATCCCAGCATTCTGGAGGCAGAGGTAGGAGTATTAATGTGAGTTACAGGTCAGCATGGGCTTGAGTGAGACCATACCTCAAAAAAAATTTTTTTGATCATTTCCATCACACACAAGACCCCCTGACAGACTATACTCACTCAAAAAAAAAATCCCCCTTTGAGCTGGGCGTGGTGGCGCACGCCTTTAATCCCAGCATTTGGGAGGCAGAGGTAGGAGGATCACGGTGAGTTCGAGTCCACCCTGAGACTCCATAGTGAATTCCAGGTCAGCCTGGGCTAGAGTGAGACCCTACCTCGAAAAACCAAAAAGAACAAAAAAAAAAAAAAGAAAATACCCCTTTAAGGCCTTGTTGGGTTTCCGTCACTGTTCATGTTCAAGTTCTTTGCTTCTTCTGCTTTGCTTTCATAGGTGTTGACAGAGGAAGATAGGATACTGAGAGAGAGTTCCAGCAAATGACAAAGCAATTTGGGGGGGGAGGGGAGATCGAAGTAGCCAAGGCTGACCTGGAACTTACTCTATGGTCCCAGGCTGGCCTCAAATTCACTGTGATCCTTCTACCTTTGCCTCCCCAGTGCTGAGATTAAAGGTGTGCACCACCACACCTGGCTTGATAAAGCACTTTTAGCAAGACATTCCCAAATGACTGGGCTGAGAGGAAGCTACTTACATAAAAGGGAGCCCTTGCAGAGAGCGAGGCAGAAGTAGAAAAGGCCTCAGTGGGGTGAATGGTCCAAGTGGAGAGTCTGCTAAGATCTGGGGAACACTGGCAGTGTCTTCAACAACGTGTACTTAGTGGGACAGGCAACTGGAACATTTGTTAAAACTGTTTGTTTATTTGCAAACAGAGAGAGATAGAGGGAAGAGAGACAGAGAGAGGGGAGCAAGCACCAGGGTCTCCAGATGCTGCAAATGAATTCCAGATGCATATGCCATTGTGCATCTGGCTTTATGTGGGTACTGGGGAATCGACCTCTGGTTGTTAGGCTTTGCAGACAAGTGCCTTGAGCACTGAGCCATCTCTCCGGCCTCTGGAACAATTTTTTTTTTTTTTTGGCTACCTATTTTCATTTCAAGGTAGGGTCTTGCTTAATCCTAGCTCTCAGGAGGCAAAGGTAGGAGGACTCACTGTGAGTTTGAGGCCACCCTGGCTGGTGTGCTTCTTGAACCCGTCTGTGTTGTGAGCTCGGAGATGACTGACTCCATCGGCAGTAGCCTTCTAGGAAGGGATCCAGAGATTTGGAGAGATAATGAAGGGAGCTGTAGGACTTTGGACATAAGTAAGGATCATAATGACAGCCTTACGGGATCTGCCTAGACCCTCAGGAGCGAGTCAGAGGAAACAAAAATCTACAACAGTAAACATATTGAAGGTGGCGCACGCCTTTAATCCCAGTACTCAGGAGGCAGAGGTAGGAGGATCACCGTGAGTTGGAGATGAGCCTGAGACTATATAGTGAATTCTAGGTCATCCTGTAGTCTCAGGGTGGCCTTGAACTCACAATGATCCTCCTACCTCTGCCTCCCAAGTGCTGAGATTAAACGCGTGCAACACCACGCCTGGCTAAATAAAGTTTTTTTTTTTTTTCAAGGTAGGGTCTCGCTCTAGCCCAGGCTGACCTGGAATTCACTCTCTAGCCCAGGCTGACCTGGAATTCACTCTGTAGTCTCAGTGGTGGGATTAAAGGTGTGTGTCACCACACCCAGCCTAAAGTATTTTAAAAATATATTTCATCCTCCTACCTCTGCCTCCCCCGGGAGGCAGAGTGGTGGGATTAAAGGCCACCCTGAGACTACATTGTGTCCAGGTCAGCCTGAGCCAGAGCAGACCCAGCCAAATAAAGTATTTTAAAAAATATATTTCATTTATTTATTTGAAAGATAGAAAGAGGCAGAGAGAGAGAGAGAGAGAGAGAATATGGGTGCGCCAGGGCCTCCTGCCACTGCAAATGAACTATAGATGCATATGCCCCTTATGCATCTGGCTTACATGGGTCCTGGAGAATTGAACTGGGATCCTTTGGCTTTGCAGGCAAACGCCTTACCTGCTAAGCCATCTCTCCAGCCCCTAAAGTATTTTTTTAAGATTTTATTTTTATTTGTTTATTTATTAGAGACAGAAAGAGAGTGTGAGAATGGGCACGCCAGGGCCTCTAGCCACTTCAGACGAACTCCACGTATGTGCCACTATGTGCATCTGGCTTATGTGGGACCTGGAAAATGGAACCAGGGTCTTTAGGCTTTGCAGGCATGCACTTTAACCGCTAAGCCATCTCTCCAGGCCTAAAGTTGTTTTATGTTTGGTTTTGTTTTTTGAAGCAGGGTCTCACTCTAGCCCAGGCTGACCTGTAATTCACTATGCAGTCTCAGGGTGGCCTTCTTACGGTGATCCTCCTACTTCTGCCTCCTGAGTGCTGGGATTAAAGGCGTGTGCCACCACGCCCAGCTTAAGTATTTTTTAAAGTATTTTTGTGTTATTTTAAAAATTATTTATTTATTTGAGCACAACAGAGAGAGAGAGAAAGAGAATGGGTGCACCAGGGCCTCCAGCCACTGCAAACTCCAGATACATGTGTCACCTTGTGCATCTGGCTTACCTGGGTACTGGGGAATTGAACCTCAAGCAAGAGTCCTTGGGCTTCACAGGCAATCGCTTAACTGCTAAGCCATCTCTCCAGCCCAATTTAAACATTTTTTAATTTTTCTTTATTTGAGAGAGAGAGAGAGATGGAGAGAGAGAGAGAGAATAGGCAGCCCAGGACCTCTAGTCACTGCAAATGAACTCCAGACACATGCACCACCTAGTGCATCTGGCTTACATGGGTTCTGGGGAATCAAACCTTGGTTCTTTGGCTTTGCAGGCAAGTGCCTTAACCACTAAGCCATTTCACCAGCCCTATTTTATTTTTTTATTTGCCTGTTTGGGGTGGGGTGGTGGGAGGGCCAGGGTTTTGTTGTTGTTGTTGAATACCAGATGCATCCTTTTGCATCTGGTTTAACCTGGATGCTGGGGAATTGAACCAAGGGCTGGCAGGCTTTGTAGACAAGTACCTCTATCTGTTGAGCCATCTCCCCAGCCCCCCTTTTCACTTTTTGTTCATGTCTCTTGCTGGGGTTATACAAGCCAATGAAAATGTAGCCCTGAGAATAAAAGGCCCTTGTCTAGAGTTCTGAGCACTAATCCTCTTACGTATCACCAGCGGAAAGCCGGAGCTAGTGGCAGAAGGGCTGGTCTGATTCCCTGCCAACTCATCCTTGTCCCACACTCTGGTGCCAACTGCATCTCATCACAAAGGGTTGCTGCCCCAGCCAAGCAGCCACGTAGCCGAATGTGATCCTCTTTTTGCCACTGATGATGAGGTGGTCACAAAATCAAGCTCTAGCCGGGCGTGATGGCTCACTCCTTTAGTCCCAGCACTCTGGAGGCAGAGGTAGGAGGATCGCCATGAGTTTGAGGCCACCCTGAGAACATATAGTGAATTCCAGGTCAGCCTGGGCTAGAGTGAGACCCTAACTTGAAAAACAAGAAAGAAAGAAAGAAAGAAAGAAAGAAAGAAAGAAAGAAAGAAAGAAAGAAAGAAAGAAAGAAAGAAAGAAAGAAAGGAAGGAAAGGAGGGAAGGAAGGAAGGAAGGAAGGAAGGAAGGAAGGAAGGAAAGAAAAGGAGGGAGAAAGAAAGAGAGAGAAAGAAAGAAAGGGAGAAAGAAAGAGAGAGAGAGAAAGAAAGGAAGGAAGTTAGAAAGAAGAAAGAAAGAAAAAGAAAAGAAGGGAGGGAAGGAGGAGGTAGGGAAGGAAGGAAGGAAGGAAGGAAGGAAGGAAGGAAGGAAGGAAGGAAGGAAGGAAGGAAAGAAGGAAGCTCTGGATAGCACCTAGACGGTTCAGGCGGGGCTGCAGACTTGTTCTGTCCTGTAAGCCATGGGTCAGTTAAAGCTGTAACTGTCCCAGTGTGGACTGGCCAAGAGCTTTGCCTCCCTTCCCTCAAAGCCCACATGGTTCTTCAAGCAATTAAGGCTCCTGAATTGGGTAATTACAGGACATCTCTTGGTTCATTCATGCCTTATGAAGTTTAGACCCAGCTGTGGCTGAGACAGGTGGGCCCCATTGGAGCAGAGATCTGGTGCAAGACGTACCACAAGGGGTCTAAGGGAGATGTCTCAGCAGTTAAAGGTGCTTGCTTGCAAGCCTGGTGGCCCAAGTTCAAATCCCCAGTACCCGAGTAAAGCCAGATACACAGAGTGGCTCATGCATCTGGAGTTTGTTTGCAGTGGCAGGAGGCCCTGACGTGCCCATCCTCACACTCTCTCTCTCTTTCAAATAAATAACTAAAAAAAAATTTAAATTAACATTAAATAGTTATTTAACTAAATAACTAAAAATATTTAAAAGAAGTACCACAAGCCGGGCGTGGTGGCGCACGCCTTTAATCCCAGCACTCGGAGGCAGAGGTAGGAGGATCGCAGTGAGTTCAAGGCCACCCTGAGACTACATAGTGAATTCCAGGTCAGCCTGAACTAGAGTGAGACCCTACCTTGAAAAACCAAAAAAAAAAAAAGAAGAAGAAGAAGTACCACAGCCCTATTGTAGCCACGTGGAGACACACCTGTCAGCCAGATATTGGGGAAATTGAGTAATACTATGGAATATTGAGGAATGTACAAAAGAGGCCTGGGAACTGGGATTGGAATTGGTGAAGGGGAGAAGATGGACATTCCAGGAGGAAGGAGTGGCAGTCAGAAGTTGGAATCCTGGGCTGGAGTGATGGCTTAGCAACTAACGAGCTTGCCTGCAAAGCCTAAGGACCTAAATTCAATTCTTCAGGTCCTATGAGAGCTAGATGCACAAGGTGGTGCATACACCTGGAGTTTGTTTGCAATAGCTTGAGACCCTGGTGCACCCATACTCTATCTGCCTCTATCTGTCTCTCTCTCTCATAAATAAATCAATCAATCAATCAATAAATAAATAAAAATGTTTTATAAAATTCCCCAGTAGAGGGCTGGAGAGATGGCTTAGCAGTTAAGGTGCCTGCCTCCTAAGCCTAAGAACGCTGGTTCCAATCTCCAGGTCCCACATTTAGCCAGATGCAGTGACGCAAGAGCGCAATGCTGCATTTGACCACAGGGGGCGCACGCATCTGGATTTCGTTCACAGCAGCTGAGAGGCTGCTGGCGCACCCATCTCTGTCTTCCTCTCCCTCTCTCTGTCTCTCTCAAAAAAAAAAAAAAATTCCCCAGTAGCTGGGCATGGTGGAGCATGCCTTTAATCCCAGCACTTAGGAGGCAGAGGTAGGAGGATCACTGTGAGTTCAAGGACAGCCTGAGACTACAGAGTAAATTCCAGGTCAGCCTGAGCTAGAGTGAGACCCTACCTCAGAAAAAAAAAATTCCCCAGTACCCACACTTAAAAAGAAGAAGGAGGGCTGGAGAGATGGCTTAGTGGTTAAACACTTGCCTGTGAAGCCTAAGGATCCTGGTTCGAGGCTCGATTCTCCAGGACCCACGTAAGCCAGATGCATAAGGGGACACATGCATCTGGAGTTCATTTGCAGTGGCTAGAGGCCCTGGTGCACCCATTCTCTCTCTCTCTCTCTCTCTCTCTCTCTTTACCTGCCTATTTCTGTATCTCTCTCTCAAATTAACAAATAAATAAAAATAAAATATTTTTTTAAAAAAGAAGGAGAGGGAAGCCGGGCGTGGTGGCGCACGCCTTTAATCCCAGCACTCGGGAGGCAGAGGTAGGAGGATCGCAGTGAGTTCGAGGCCACCCTGAGACTACATAGTTAATTCCAGGTCAGCCTGGACCAGAGTGAAACCCTACCTCAAAAAAAAAAAAAAAAAAAAAAAAAAAAAAGGAGAGGGAGGAGGAGGCCCTGGTGCTCCCATTCTCTTTCTATCTATCTGCCTCTTCTCTCTCTGTCTGTCACCCTCAAATAAATAAATAAAATAAACAAAAAAACTTTTTTAAAAAAAGGAAAGAAAAATTACCTTGGGGATATGGCTCAGTTGGTGGAGTGTTACATAGCATGCAGTATGCCCTGGATTCAATCCCCAACACTGTAGAAAACCAGATGTGAGGGCTGGAGAGACGGTTTAGCTATTAAGACACTTGCCAAAGTACCCAGGTTCGATTCTCTAGGACCCATTTTAGTCAGATGCACAAAGTGGCAGATGTTTATGGAGTTCGTTTGCAGCGGCTGAAGGCCCTGGAGCACCCATTCTCTCTATCTCTCTCTTTCTTTCTCTCAAATAGATAAATAAAAACAAACAGAAAAAAAAACCCAATGCTGGCCATGGTAGTGCTCGCCTTTAATCCCAGCACTTGGAAGGGAGAGGTAGGAGGATCATGAGTTCAAGGCCACCCTGAGATAACATAGTGAACTCCAGGTCAGCCTGGACTGGAGCAAGACCACCTCAAACAAACAAATAAATAAACAGGGGCTGGAGAGATGGCTTAGTGGTCAAGGCACTTGCCAGAAAAGCCAAAGAACCCAGGTTTAATTCCCCATTACCCACATAATGCCAGCTGCAGAAGGTGGCGCATGCATCTGGAGATGGTCTGCAATGGTTGGATGCCCTGGTGTGCCTATTCTCTACCTATCTGTCTCTTCCTCTCTCTTAAATTAATTAATTAATTTAATAAATAGATTCAATTTCCTAGGACCCACATAAACCAGATGAACAAGGTGGTACATGTGTCTGAAGTTTGTTTGCAGTGACTAAAGACCTTGGAGCACCCATTCTTTCTCTCTCTTTCTCAAATAAGTGGTTATTTTTTAAAGTTTTATTTATTTATTTATTTGAGGGAATCAGAGAGAGAGAGAGAGAGATTGAGAGGACAGAGAGAATGGGCACTCCAGGGCCTCTAGCTACTGCAAACGAACTCCAGATGCATGCGCCACCTTGTGCATCTGGCTTATGTGGGTGCTGGGGAATTGAACCTGGGTCCTTTGGCTTTGTAGGCAAATGCCTTAACTGCTAAGCCATCCTCCAGCCCTCAAATAAGTTTTTTAAAAAGAAAAACTGGGGCCAGGCGTGGTGGCGCATGCCTTTAATCCCAGCACTCAGGAGGCAGAGGTAGGAGGATCGCTGTGAGTTCGAGGCCACCCTGAGACTACATAGTGAATTCCAGGTCAGCCTGAGCTGGTGTGAGACCCTACCTCAAAAAAAAAAAAAAAAAAAAAAAAAAGAAAGAAAGAAAGAAAAGAAAAAGAAAAACTGGGGCTGGAGGCATTTGCCTGCAAAGCCAAAGTATCCCAGTTTGATTCCCCAGGACCCACAAGGAGGCGCATGCATCTGGAGTTTATTTGCAGTGGCTGGAGACCCTGGCATGCCCATTCTCTCTCTCTCTCAAATAAATAAGTAAATAAATAAATAAATAAATAAATATATTTATATTTTAAAAAAGAAAAATTGACATTGGTGATCCCATAGATTTTAACTCAGAATGACTCAACAGAGAGATGCATGATGCTGACAAGTCAATGACGCCCTCAGGTAAGTTCCTGACTCTCTTCCTGAGGCCGGGAGTTCTCAGGGCCAGGAGACACGCCCATTCAGATGGCCAATTAATTTAATAAATAGATTCAATTTCCTAGGACCCATAAAACCAGATGAACAAGGTGGTACATGTGTCTGAAGTTTGTTTGCAGTGACTAAAGACCTTGGAGCACCCATTCTTTCTCTCTTTCTCAAATAAGTGGTTATTTTTGAAGTTTTATTTATTTATTTATTTGAGGGAATCAGAGAGAGAGAGAGATTGAGAGGACAGAGAGAATGGGCACTCAGGGCTCTAGCTGGAAGCAGACTCCACTCCAGATGCATGCGCCACCTTGTGCATCTGGCTTATGTGGGTGCTGGGGAATTGAACTGGGTCCTTTGGTTTTAATAGGCAAAATGCCTTAACTCAAGCCATCCCTCCAGCCCCTCAAATAAGTTTTTAAAAAAGAAAAACTGGGGCCAGGCGTGGTGGCGCATGCCTTTAATCCCAGCACTCAGGAGGCAGCAGAGGAGGATCGCCAGAGTTCGAGCCACCCTGAGACTATAGTGAATTCCAGGTCAGCCTGAGCTGATGTGAGACTACCTCAAAAAACAAAAAAGAAAAAAAGAAAAGAAAGAAAGAAAAGAAAAAAAGAAAAACAGGGCTGGAGGCATTTGCCTGCAAAGCCAAAAGTATCCCAGTTTGATTCCCAGGACCCAAGGAGGCGCATGATGCATCTGGAGTTTATTTGCAGTGGCTGGAGACCCTGGCATGCCCATTCTCTCTCTCTCAAATAAATAAGTAAATAAATAAATAACCAAATAAATATATTTATATTTTAAAAAAGAAAATTGACATTGGTGATCCACAGATTTTAACTCAGAATGACTCAACAGAGATGCATGATGCTGACAAGTCAATGACGCCCTCAGGTAAGTTCTGACTCTTCCTGAGGCCGGGAGTCTCAGGGCCAGAGACACGCCCATTCAGATGGCCTGGGTTTGAATTACATTACCACATAAAGCCAGATCGTAAAGTAGTACAGCACATTTGAGTTCATTTGCAGTAAGAGACTCTGGTGCACTTTTTTCTTTTACTGTCTCTGCTGGCAAATAAATAAACAAATGAAAATATATTTCATTTAATTAAATTATTAATTTATTTGCCAGCAGAGAGAGAGAGAAAAGACAGACAGAGAGAGAATGGGCACACCAGAGCCTCTAGCCACTGTAAACAAACTCCAGATGCATGCGCCCTTGTGCATCTGACTTACGTGGGTGCTGGGGAATTGAACCTGGGTCCTTTGGACTACAGGCAAACACCTTAACTGCTAAGCCATCTCTCCAGCCCTATTTTTTGGAGGTGTGGTCTCACTCTAGCTTAGGCTGGAGCTAAACTACAAGGATCATCCAAACTATGCCTCATGAGTGCTAGGGATTAAAGACGTGCACACCCAGCAAAAACATAATTTTATAATACAATAATTTTATAATAATAAAAGGCTCACACCTTTTTTTTTTTTTTTGGTTTCGAGGTGGTCTCACTTTCTGGTCCAGGCTGACCTGGATTAGCTATGTAGTCTCAGGCTCACACCTTAATCCCAACACTGTGGTGGAGTATCGTGAGTTAGAGGCCATCCAGAAACTATAGAGTAATTCCATTCAGCCTGAGGTAGAGTGAGATCCTTCCTCAAAAAACAAAACAAAGGGCTGGAGAGATGGCTTAGCGGGTGGCGCTGCCTGTAAAGCCTAAGGGCCCTGGTTCGATTCTCCAGGGCCCACGTAAGCCCAGGTGTGCATGGTGGCACATCGTCTGGGTCGTTTGAATGGCTAGAGGCCTGGGCTCCAGGTATTCTCACCTCTCTCTCCCCCCTCTCTGTCTTTAATAAATAAATAAATAATAAAATCTTTAAAAATAAACAAACAAACAAACAAAAACAAAAACAAAAAACAAAGCCTTTCATCGTGGGCACGCCATGCCTTTAATCCCAGCACTCGAAGCAGAGGGGTAGGAGGATCACTGAGAGTTCGAGGCCACCCTGAGACTACATAGTGAATTCCAGGTCAGCCTGGGTGAGGTGAGACCCTCCTCAAAAAAAAAAAAATTTAATTTAGGAGGAGAGAAAGAAAGAGGTAGATAGAAATGAATGTGCCTCCAGCCACTGCAAAAGGAACTCTAGACACATGCACCATCTTTACATCTGGCTTATGTGAGTACTGGGGAATCCAACCATGTCCTTAGGCTTTGTAGGCCCTAAGCCATCTCTCCAGCCCAGGGAGACTTTATTAATTTATTTCACTCAGGCAGTAGAACTAAAGCCAGGGGCTAAACAGTGGGAAACTCAATAGAAAAACGACCTGTGGGGCTGGAGAGATGGGCTTTAGTGGTTAAACGCTTGCCTATTAAGCCTAAGGATCGGTTCGAGGCTTGATTCTCCAGGACCCACATAAGCCAGATGCATAAGGGGCACATGCATCTTGGAGTTGCTTTGCAGGGTGGGTAGAGGGCCTGGCATGCCCATTCTCTTCTCTCTCTGTCTCTTCCCCTGCCTATTTCTGTATCTCTCTCTCTCTCTCTCTCAAATAAATAAAAAAAAATTTCTAAAAAAAAAAAAAAGAAAGAAAAAGAAAGAAAGAAAGAAAGAAAGAAAGAAAGAAAACGAAAAACCTGACCTGTGTAATCCTAACTATGGACCATAGTGGAGGCATTTCTGGGAGATGATTTCAGCCACATAGAAAGTACAAGGACCATCTGTAGTCCTCTGAGTCCAGCAGATGGAAGACATGTTGCCCGGTGCTTCAGAACAAGGCACCCCTGACACCTAACATCATGCATCTGAAATTTGTTTTCTGGGAAGGCTGAATCAAGTCAAGGGAAGTCACAGTGGGACCTGGGAAGCAGCTTGCCCTTGCCAGACTTCTGAGGAACACACTGCTCCTGTTGGACATACTCCACCTCTACCTTTTTGTTTGGTTGGTTGTTTTGTTTTTCAAGGTAGAGTCTCACTCTAGCTCAGACTGACCCTGGAATTCACTATGTAGTCTCAGGATAGCCTTGAACTCGCGCAGTCCTCCTACCTCCTGCCTCCCGAAAAGTGCTGGGATTAAGGCGTCGCCACCACGCCCAGATGTTCACCTCTACCTTTTTGCAGGGTTGGTGGGCCTGGGATTTGTGGCAATTTTCACATGGATACCTCTTCATGAACACCAGAATTACTCTGTATTCTCAGGGTGGCCTCGAACTCATGGCGCTCCTACCTCCCTCTGTCTACAGAGTGCTGGGATTAAAGGCGTGGGCCACCACGCCTCATCACGCCTGAGTCCTTGTTCACGTGTACTTGCAGGGTTTGGGTGGCCAGAGTGAGTTAGGGAGCTGGTCCTTTTTTTTTTTTTTTCCTGTGGGAACTCATTCCAGCTGCCAGCAGAGAGGAGCAGAGCCATGTCCCTGGACTTTCTGATGGTTACTCCTGGCAGCCTAAGCTGGCCTTGTTGTGGCCTCAGACAGGGACCCAGACTGCCCCAGGGTTTCTGTCTCTCTATGAGTTAAGAACAAGAGAGACTGCTGCCTGGCTGGCCGCAGAACCAGCTTAATAAATAGATTCAATTTCTAGGACCCACATAAACCAGATGAACAAGGTGGTACATGTGTCTGAAGTTTGTTTGCAGTGACTAAAGACCTTGGAGCACCCATTCTTTCTCTCTCTTTCTCAAATAAGTGGTTATTTTTTAAAGTTTTATTTATTTATTTATTTGAGGGAATCAGAGAGAGAGAGAGAGAGATTGAGAGGACAGAGAGAATGGGCACTCCAGGGCCTCTAGCTACTGCAAACGAACTCCAGATGCATGCGCCACCTTGTGCATCTGGCTTATGTGGGTGCTGGGGAATTGAACCTGGGTCCTTTGGCTTTGTAGGCAAATGCCTTAACTGCTAAGCCATCCCTCCAGCCCCTCAAATAAGTTTTTTTAAAAAAAGAAAAACTGGGGCCAGGCGTGGTGGCGCATGCCTTTAATCCCAGCACTCAGGAGGCAGAGGTAGGAGGATCGCTGTGAGTTCGAGGCCACCCTGAGACTACATAGTGAATTCCAGGTCAGCCTGAGCTGGTGTGAGACCCTACCTCAAAAAAAAAAAAAAAAAAAAAAAAAAAAGAAAGAAAGAAAGAAAGAAAAAAGAAAAGAAAAAGAAAAACTGGGGCTGGAGGCATTTGCCTGCAAAGCCAAAGTATCCCAGTTTGATTCCCCAGGACCCACAAGGAGGCGCATGCATCTGGAGTTTATTTGCAGTGGCTGGAGACCCTAGCACGCCCATTCTCTCTCTCTCTCAAATAAATAAGTAAATAAATAAATAAATAAATAAATATATTTATATTTTAAAAAAGAAAAATTGACATTGGTGATCCCATAGATTTTAACTCAGAATGACTCAACAGAGAGATGCATGATGCTGACAAGTCAATGACGCCCTCAGGTAAGTTCCTGACTCTCTTCCTGAGGCCGGGAGTTCTCAGGGCCAGGAGACACGCCCATTCAGATGGCCTGGGTTTGAGTCCCCATTACCCACATAAAGCCAGATGCGTAAAGTGGTACGCACATTTGGAGTTCATTTGCAGTAAGAGACTCTGGTGCACCCTTTCTCTTACTGTCTCTGCTGGCAAATAAATAAACAAATGAAATATATATTTATTTAATTAAATTAATTAATTTATTTGCCAGCAGAGAGAGAGAAAAGAGACAGACAGAGAGAGAATGGGCACACCAGAGCCTCTAGCCACTGCAAACAAACTCCAGATGCATGCGCCCCCTTGTGCATCTGACTTACGTGGGTGCTGGGGAATTGAACCTGGGTCCTTTGGCTTCACAGGCAAACACCTTAACTGCTAAGCCATCTCTCCAGCCCTATTTTTTTTTTTTTGAGGTAGGGTCTCACTCTAGCTTAGGCTGGAGCTAAACTCACAAGGATCATCCAAACTATGCCTCATGAGTGCTAGGATTAAAGACGTGCACACCCAGCAAAAACATAATTTTATAATACAATAATTTTATAATAATAATAAAAAGGCTCACACCTTTTTTTTTTTTTTTTTTTTTTTTTTTTTTCGAGGTAGGGTCTCACTCTGGTCCAGGCTGACCTGGAATTAGCTATGTAGTCTCATGGCTCACACCTTTAATCCCAGCACTTGTAGGAGTATCGCTGTGAGTTAGAGGCCATCCAGAAACTATAGAGTAAATTCCATTCAGCCTGAGGTAGAGTGAGATCCTTCCTCAAAAAACAAAACAAAGGGCTGGAGAGATGGCTTAGCGGGTTAAGGCGCATGCCTGTGAAGCCTAAGGGCCCTGGTTCGATTCTCCAGGTGCCACGTAAGCCAGGTGTGCATGGTGGCACATGCGTCTGGAATTCGTTTGAAATGGCTAGAGGCCCTGGCGTGCCCATTCTCACTCTCTCTCTCCCTCTCTCTGTCTTTAATAAATAAATAAATAATAAAATCTTTAAAAACAAACAAACAAAAAAAAAAACAAAAACAAAAAACAAAGCCTTTCATCGTGGCGCACGCCATGCCTTTAATCCCAGCACTCGGGAAGCAGAGGTAGGAGGATCACTGTGAGTTCGAGGCCACCCTGAGACTACATAGTGAATTCCAGGTCAGCCTGGGCTAGAGTGAGACCCTACCTCAAAAAAATTTTTAATTTATTTAGGAGAGAGAAAGAAAGAGGTAGATAGAAAATGAATGTGCCTCCAGCCACTGCAAAGGAACTCTAGACACATGCACCATCTTGTGCATCTGGCTTATGTGAGTACTGGGGAATCCAACCTGCGTCCTTAGGCTTTGTAGGCCCTAAGCCATCTCTCCAGCCCCGAGAGACTTTATTAATTTATTTCAAGTACTCAGGCAGTAGAACTAAAGCCAGGGGCGAAACAGGCAGGAACCTCAATAGAAAAACGACCTGTGGGGCTGGAGAGATGGCTTAGTGGTTAAACGCTTGCCTATTAAGCCTAAGGATCCCGGTTCGAGGCTTGATTCTCCAGGACCCACATAAGCCAGATGCATAAGGGGGCACATGCATCTGGAGTTCGTTTGCAGTGGCTAGAGGCCCTGGCATGCCCATTCTCTCTCTCTCTCTGTCTCTTCCTGCCTATTTCTGTATCTCTCTCTCTCTCTCTCTCTCAAATAAATAAAAAAAAAATTTGTAAAAAAAAAAAAAAAAGAAAGAAAGAAAGAAAGAAAGAAAGAAAGAAAGAAAGAAAAAAACGACCTGTGTAATCTAACTATGGACCATAGTGGAGGGCATTTCTGGGAGATGATTTCAGCCACATAGAAAGTACCAGGACCATCTGGTAGTCCTTGGAGTCCAGCAGATGGAAGACATGTTGCCTGTGCTTCACAGACAAGGCACCCCTGACACCTAACATCATGCATCTGAAATTTGTTTTCTGGGAAGGCTGAATCAAGTCAAGGGAAGTCACAGTGGGACCTGGGAAGCAGCTTGCCCTGCCAGACTTCTGAGGGAACACACTGCTCCTGTTGGACATACTCACCTCTACCTTTTTTGTTTGGTTGGTTGTTTTTTTGTTTTTCAAGGTAGAGTCTCACTCTAGCTCAGACTGACCTGGAATTCACTATGTAGTCTCAGGATAGCCTTGAACTCGCGGCAGTCCTCCTACCTCTGCCTCCCGAGTGCTGAGATTAAAGGCGTGCGCCACCACGCCCAGATGTTCACCTCTACCTTTTTGCAGGGTTGGCAGGGCCTCTGGGATTTGTGGCAATTTTCACATGGATACCTCTTCATGAACACCAGAATTCACTCTGTATTCTCAGGGTGGCCTCGAACTCATGGCGCTCCTCCTACCTCTGTCTACAGAGTGCTGGGATTAAAGGCGTGGGCCACCACGCCCCACGCCTGAGTCCTTGTTCACGGTACTTGGCAGGGTTTGGGTGGCCAAGTGAGTTAGGGAGCTGGTCCTTTTTTTTTTTTTTTTTTTTTTCCTGTGGGAACTCATTCCAGTTGCCAGCAGAGAGGGAGCAGAGCCATGTCCCTGGACTTTCTGATGGTTACTCCTGGCAACCTAGCTTGGCCTTGTTGTGGCCTCGGACAGGGACCCAGACTGCCCCAGGGTTTCTGTCTCTCTATGAGTTAAGAACAAGAGGGAACTGCTGCCCTGGCTGGCCGCAGAACCAGCTACAGCAGGAAACGCACTGTCGTGCTTGAGAGGGTGAGACCATCCTCGGAGTAAAGACAAGTGAGACCCAGTGCCTGCTGCCTCCCAAGAGAGGCCTAATTAGAGCAGTGAGCGGTTCCCACCAGAGCTCTGGCCGGCCCTCAAAGCCAGCCACGTGGGCAGGCCGCAGCGGGCTGTGTGATTAATGGTGGCAGCTTGGGATGCCCGCTGGGTCTGGCCTCCAGAACTTCAAAGGAGCACATGCACCGCCAAGGAGGAAGAGGGCCAGTTTCCTTTTTCTTCTGCAGGGAAGAGGGGAGAGGGCTGTGGGAGGGAGCACTCAGCCATAGAAAGGCAAACCCAAAGAGCTCCTGAAGACCTTTGTATAAGTCTACCCTGGGGACCCCAGATAAGGGTTCATCAAGAATCCAGAAAGGGGCTCACTCCATAGGTCCTCACTCTTTTTTTTTTTTTTTAATTAATTTATTTATTTATTTTTGTTTTTTCGAGGTAGGGTTTCACTCTAGCCCAGGCTGACCTGGAATTCACTATATCATCTCAGGGTGGCCTTGAACTCAAGGTGATCCTCCTACCTCTGTCTCTCGAGCGCTGGGATTAAAGGCGTGCACCACCATACCCTGCTTTGTTGTTGTTGTTGTTGTTTTATTTTTATTTATTTATTTGAGAGCGACAAACTGAGAGAGAGAGAATGGACACACCCGGGCCTCCAGCCACTGAAAACGAACTCCAGATGCATGCTCCACCTTGTGCATCGGGCTTACGTGGATACTGGGAAATCGAGCCTCGAACCGGGGTCCTGAAGCATCACAAGCAAGCACTTAACCGCTAAGCCATCTCTCCAGCCCATGCCCCGCTTTTTAAATTTTTTTTTTTTTTGGTTGATAGGTCCTCGCTCCTAAGACTTAATATCCTTTTCTAGGACAGAGGCTATGGGTGCATGCAAGATTGTGCCTATCTACTATTCATCTCTTCACTCATTCGATCATTTCACAAATATTGCCACCTACTACCTCCCAGTAAGTTGTTGGTCAGGGAAGCCTCCCCTCACCCCTACCCGGGCCAAACAATACAGGCTACTGCCACTGCTCTTGGTTGCCCGATAGAATGGTGAGACACCATTGCTAAAGGCACTGCATGCTTTGGTTGCAGGACACAGAGACATCAAGCAGGAGCTTCCTTCCCTTCCCGTTGGCTAGCTTTCATTGTGGTACAAGGTGCTACACTGGCTGCTGGGTAGAAAAGTCAATAGCCTTACCCACGGTTGACCCTGTGAGCTACACAACTAGCCAGCCAGGCAAGATGTGCCCACTGGTGCAATAGTGGTATTGACTGTCATGGGAGTAACCAACTGCTTCCTGACTGGATTTGAGGCTCCATGGGAGGGAATTCTTTTTTTTTTTTTTTTTGGTTTTTTGAGGTAGGGTCTCACTCTGGCCCAGGCTGACCTGGAATTAACTATGTCATCTCAGGGTGGCCTTGAACTCACGGCGATCCTCCTACCTCTGCCTCCCGAGTGCTGGGATTAAAGGCGTGCGCCACCACGCCCGGCGGGAGGGAATTCTTACCTGGTGCTGAAAACCTGGTGACTTGGAGGTCCTAGGCCTTAGGAAGAAGGCTATTATTGCTTGGCTTAATAGATCTGTTTTACCCAGCAAAGTGCCTTCTATTTACATTTCACTCTAAGCTTTGTTCAGAAAAACTTCTTTTTTTTTTTTTTTTTTTTTTTTGGAGAGAGACACAGAGAGAGATAGAGAGGGAGAGGGAGACAGATAGAGAGTGGGCCTCTCAGCCGCTGTGAATGAACTCCAGATGTGTTCGCCCCCTTGTGGGCAAGTGCGGTATTGCGCCCTTGTGTTACTTTGCATCTGGCTAAACGTGGGACCTGGAGATTGGAACCAGTGTTCTTAGGCTTAGCAGGCAGGTGCCTTAACCGCTAAGCCATCTCTCCAGCCCCAGAAAAACTTCTTTATGTCTGTGTGTTGTGGTGCATGCCTTTAACCCCAGCACTAGAGAGGCAGAGGTAGGAGAATCACTGTGAGTTTGAGGCCACCCTGAAACTACATAGTGAATTCCAGGTCAGCCTGGACTAGAGTGAGACCTTACTTTTTCCCAGGCAGGTTTAAAATTCTTGTGTTCAAAGGATCCTCCTGCCTCAGTGTCATGAGTAGCTAGGACTATAGGCATGAGCTACTGTGCCTAGCTCTTGAGGAACTATTTAAGTATATCTGACTTCTTCCTCTATAAAGTGGAGATAAAAATGGTATTTTATTAAAAAAATAGTATTTTAGGACTGGAAAGATGGCTTGGCAGTTAAGGCACTTGCCTGCAAAGCCTAAGGACCCAGGTTCAATAATTACCCAGTACCCACATAAACCAGATGCAGAAGGTAGCACATGCATCTGGAGTTCACTGGCAGTGGTTAGAGGCCTTGGAGTGCCAATTCTCTCTCTATCTGCCTCTCTCTAAAAAAATGAATTAATAAATGACATATTTTTAAAAATAGTATTTTACAACCGGGTGTGGTGGTGCACACCTTTAATCCCAGCACTCGGGAGACAGAGGTAGAAAAATCACTGTGAGTTTGAGGCTTCCCTGAGACTACACAGTGAATTCCAGGTCAGCCTGGGTGAGGGTGAGACCGACCCTACGTCAAAAAAAAAAAAAAAAAAAAAAAAAGTATTTTTTAAAAATTAATTTATTTATTTGAGAAACAGAAAGAGGCAGAGAGAGAGAGAGAGAATGTGCATGCCAGTGCCTCCAGCCACTGCAAAATAACTCCAGATTCATGTGCCCCCTTGTGCATCTGGCTTACGTGGGTCCTGGAGAATTGAACTGGAGCCCTTTGGCTTTGCAGGCAAATGCCTTAATCGCTAAGCCATCTCTCCAGCCCAAAAAATAGTATTTTACAATGTATGAATTAAAAGGATTAAATGAGTTAATTGTAAAGTATTCAAACTGTACTTTGCATACAACAAATATCAAATCAATATTGGTTAAACTAAAAATATTTTCTAAGCTGGGGATGGTGGTGCATGCCTTTATCCCAGCACTGGGGAGTCAGAGGTAGGAGGACCAACAAGAGTTCAAGGCCGCCCTGAGACTACATAGTGAATTATAAGTCAGCCTGGGCTAGAGGGAAACCCTACCAAAAAAAAAAAAAAAAACAAGAAAGAAAGAAAGAAAGAAAGAAAGAAAGAAAGAAGAAAGAAAGAGAAACCAGAAAAAGAAAAAGAAAATTGGAACACAGGAGATAAGAGCATAGCAAGATGAAGATTTAAATGCACATTTATTAGTGTTGTAATATTAATGGATGGAATGTTTCAGTCAATCAAAAATATTTCCAGACTTGTAAAACCACCCATATGTTGTTTACAAGATAAATGTCTGGAATAAAAAGATACAGGAAGGTTGAAAGCAAGACTGGAAGAATATATATTTCCGCAAACACTAAACATAGGAAAGCTGATGTTACCATAGTAACAGACGAAATGGCTAAAGCCATTGTGTTAGTCAGTTTTGGGTTTCCAAATACAGGAGAAAAGCAACTTAAGGGAAGAAATGGGTGAAGGATGTAGCTCAGGTGGTAGAGTGCTTGCTTAGCACACATGATACCCTGGGTTCAATTCCCAGTACTCTATAAACTTAGTGTGGAGGTATAGGTAATTTTGATACCTGGGATGTGAAGACAGGAGGATCAAAAGTTCAGTGTCAGGCTGGAGAGATGGCTTAGTGGTTAAAGCATTTGCCTGCAAGGCCAAAGGATCCCGGTTTGACTCTCCAAGACCCACGTAAGCCAGATGCACAAGGGGGCGCATGCATCTGGAGTCTGTTTGCAGTGGCTATAGGTCCTGGCACTCCCATTTGCCCCCCCTCCCTCCTCTTTCTCATAAATAAGTAAATAAATAAATAAATAAATAAATAAATAAATAAATAAATATTTTTTTGTTTTGTTTTTTTTTCGAGGTAGGGTTTCACTCTAGTCCAGGCTGACCTGGAATTCACTCTGTCTTCTCAGGGTGGCCTTGAACTCACAGCGATCCTCCTACCTCTGCCTCCCGGGTGCTGGGATTAAAGGCGTGTGCCACCACGCCCGGCTAAATAAAATATTTTTTAAAAAAAGTTTGGAAACCAGGCGTGGTGGCGCACGCCTTTAATCCCAGCACTCGGGAGGCAGAGGTAGGAGGATCGCCAAGAGTTCGAGGCCACCCTGAGACTACATAGTTAATTCCAGGTCAGCCTGGACCAGAGTGAGACCCTACCTCGCAAAAAAAAAAAAAAAAAAAAAAAAAAAAAAAAGTTTGGGTTGGAGGGATGGCTTAGCAGTTAAGGCATTTGCCTGCAAAGCCAAAGGACTCAGGTTTGATTCCCCAGGACACACGTAAGCCAGATGCACAAGGTGGTGCATGTGTCTGGAGTTCATTTGCAGTGGCTAGAGGTCCTGGCATGCCTATTCTTTCTGTCTGTCTTGTCTTTCTCTATTCTCTGACTCTCTCAAATAAATAAATAAATAAATAACTTAAAATTTTTTCATTTTTATTTATTTATTAGAGACAGAGAGAGGGAAAGAGAGAGAGAGGGAGAGTGAGAATGGGTGCACCAGGGCCTCTAGCCACTGCAAACGAACTCCAGACGCATGCACCCCTTGTACATCTGGCTTACGTGGGACCTGGAGAATCAAACTGGGATCCTTAGGCTTTGTAGGCAAACACTTTAACCGCTAAGCCATCTCTCCAGCCCTAAAAAAATTTTAATTAAAAAAAAAATGAAAAAAAAAAGTTCACTGTCGCCAGGTGTGGTGGCGCATGCCTTTAATCCCAGCATTCAGGAGGCACAGTTAGAAAGATCGCTAAGAATTTGAGGCCATACTGAGACTACATAGTGAATTCCAGGTCAGCCCAAGCTAGTGTGAGACCCTACCCCTGAAAACCAAAAAAAAAAAAAAAAAAAAAAAAAAAAAAAAAAAAAAAGGTTCAATGTCATTCTCAGCCACATTGTACGTTTGAGACCAGTCTAAGCAGAAGAAAGACTTACTATTTACTCTGGCCTGGAGAGATGGCTTAACACTTAAGGCACTTGCCTATGAAGCTGAGGGACCCAGATTTGACTCCCCAGTACCCATGTAAGCCAGATACACATGATGTATGTGTCTGGAGTTTGTTTGCAGTGGCCAGAGGCCCTATTGTGCCCATTCTCTCTCTCTCTCTTTTTCAAATAAATAAACAAAAATTATATATATATTGTTTTTTTGTTTTTTGAGGTAGGGCTTCACTCTAGTTCAGACTGACCTGGAATTCCCTATGTAGTCTCAGGGTGGCCTTGAACTCATGGCGATCCTCCTACCTCTGCCTCCCAAGTGCTGGGATTAAAGGCATGCACCACCGCGCCCGGCTTAAAAATAAAATATTTTAAAATAAAACTTAAAAAACGATTTACTTTGGGGTAACCAACTGCCCCATAATTGGACTGAAGGCCCTCTCTACGGGAGGGAATACATACCTGGTACTGAAAAACCTAAGTAAAAGTTTATGGTAGGTGAGGTCATGAGCCTTGGGGGTATAAGCCTGCTCATGTCTGACTAAATGTATATATTATTCCCACCAAGCTGCCCTGGGGACATTACACTAAATGTTCATGTTCACAAATTAACGCTACTCTCACTTCTGGCTAGAGAAGCTTCTCTTTTCAGATGGTGATGACCACTGGGATGACCCAAAAGGCAACATAGTGCTGAGAAGAAGGGATGGAGGAGTGCCTAGCACTGAAACACCTCTGTCACACCCTCCAATGGCTCAGGGACCATTGCGGAAGAGGGGGCGGATAGAATGGAAGAGCCAAAGGAAGGATACGACCTCTTACAATGCAACTGCCCAGACAGAAATTGGCCTTGATATCCACGATCTTGCAGTGCCTAGCAATATCTTTGCAAGACCCTCAAAATAGAAGAGAAAGATGATGTCACCAAATTAGGAGAGAGACTAATGGAGAGAGGGAGGGGATATGATGGAGAGTGGAGTTCTAAAGTGGAATGGGGGAGGGGAGGGAAATATCAGGTGGGGTTTTTTTGGTATGTAAGATTAAAAGTCAATAAAAAAAATAATTAAAAAAAAAAGAAAAAAAAAAACGATTTACTTTGGCTCATTGTTTCAGAAGTTTTAGTTGATGGTCCACTGGGGGGGGGGTCATTGTTTCAGGTGGACTGTGGTAAGACAGAAACATGGTTCACTGCCTGACAGCCAAGAAGGAGGTGGGGGAGAGGGTGAAGAGAGAGAAGAAATACCCTTCCAAGGCACACCCCAACCTCCTACTTTCTACCGTTCCCCCAATATTTTCACCAAATAATGACATTGATCACTCCAGGTCATAGTCACCAGGATAAAATCGCCTCTCAATATCTGAATTCACCACCTGGGGACCTAGCCTTCAACACATGAACCTTTTTGGAGGAACAAGTCTTATCCAAGCCATAACACCATAAACAGATATATATGTTCAGTTCATAATACTACAAGATTTCAATTCAGGGTTGGAGGGATGGCCTAACGGTTAAGGCATTTGCCGGCAAAGCCAAAGGACCCCGATTCGATTCCCCAGGACCCACGTTAGCCAGATGCACAAGGTGGAACATGCATCTGGAGTTCGTTCGCAGTAGCTGGAAGCCCTGGCGCATCCATTACCTCTCTCCCTCCCTTTCAAATAAATAAATAAATAAAAATAAAAATAAATTTTAAAAAGCTCAATTCACCATGAAATGCAACAATACTAAATTTGTAAACCTTACATAACATGGTCTGCTACTGTATGAAAAAAAATTACAGAACTGTAAAGAGAAACAGATAAATCCACCATGATGGTGAAAGTTTTAACCTCTCTCTCTCATAATCACTAGAAAAATCAGGCCAAAAACATGAAATCATGAAAATATCTGTAACGTGCTTGCTTCAGCAGTACATATACTAAAGCTGGAACAATACAGAGAAGATTAGCATGGCCCCTGTACAAGGATAACATGTAAATTCATAAAGTGTTCCATATTTTTTAATTTTTTAATTAATTAATTTATTTATTGGAGATAGAGAGACGGCTGGGCATGGTGGTGCATGCCTTTAATCCCAGCACTTGGGAGGCAAAGGTAGGAGGATCACTGTGAGTTCAAAGCCACCCTGAGACTACATAGTGAATTCTAGGTCAGCCTGGGCTAGAGCGAGACCCTACATCGAAAAACCAATAAAATAAAATAAAATAAAATAAAAATATAGAGAGAGATAGAGAGAAGAAAAGAGAGAGAGGGAGAGTGAGAACGGTGTGCCAGGGCCTCTAGCCACAGCAAACGAACTCCAGATGCATGCACCCCCTTGTGCATCTGGTTTACATAGGTTCTGGGAAATTGAACCTGGGTCCTTTAGCTTTGCAGGCAAATGCCTTAACTGCTAAGCCATCTCTTCAGCTCTTTATATATATTTATATTTATTTGAGAGAGAGAGAGAGGAAGAGAGAGATAATGGGCACACCAGGGCCTCCAGCCACTGTAAATGACCTCCAGATACATGCACCCCCTTGTGCATCTGGTTTACATGGGTTCTGGGGAATTGAACCTGGGTCCTTTGGCTTTGCAGGGAAATGCCTTAACTGCTAAGCTATCTCTTCAGCCCTCTTTTAAAATTTTTTAAAATTTATTTGAGAAAGAGAGAGAGAGAGAAAGACAGACAGAGAGAATGGGCACGCCAGGGCCTCCAGCCACTGCAAATGAACTCCAGACGCATTTGCTACCTTGTGCATCTGGCTTATGTGGGTCCTGGGAAATCAAACTTGGGTCCTTTGGCTTTGCAGGCCTTAGCTGCTAAGCCATCCCTCCAGTCCCTTTAAAAATTTTTTATTTAATTTATTTTTGTTTATTTATTAGAAAGAGAGACAAAGAATGAGAGAGAGAGAGAGAGAGAGACGGGGAGGGAGGGAGAGGCAGAAAGAGTGAGAGAGAGAATGGGTGCACCAGAGCTTTAAGCTGCTGTAAACGAACTCCAGATGCATGTGCTACTTTGTGCATCTGGCTTACATGGGACCTGGGGAATCAAACCTGGGTCCTCCAGCTTTACAGGCAAGCATCTTAACCACCAAGCCATCCCTCTAGCCCCCTAAATAAAATTAAAAATACAGGGTCTTGTTATATAGCCTAGGCTGGACTGGAATTCACTAAGTGTATGGAGTCCAGGCAGGCCTGGAGCTGTTAAAATGAAAAAAAAAAAAAAAAAAAAAAAAAAGCCAGGCATGGTGGTGCACAACTTTAATCCCAGCACTTGGGAGGCAGAGGTAGGAGGATCACCATGAGTTTGAGGCCAGCCTGAGACTACAGAGTGAATTCCAGGTCAGCCTGAGCTAGAGCGAGTGAGACCCTACCTCGAAAAACCACCACCACCACCACCACCAACAACAACAAAAAACAGTAATAACAACAAAATCCTGACAGGAAGTAACTTAAGGGAGGAAGATACAGTCCATCAAGGCAGGGAAGACATAGCAGAAGGCACAAGAGGCAACTGGTCTTATTTCATTTATGGTCAGGCAGTAGAAAGAGATGAACATTAGTGTACCACTCATTTTCTCCTTTCTATTCAGTCCAGGACTCCAGTCCAGGGAATGGTGCTGATGTATTCAGGATGTGTCTTCCAGGTCACTTAACTCTCTCTGAAAATGGCCTCACAGCTACATCTGGATGTTTGTCTCCTAGGTGACTCCTAATTCAGTTAAATTGACAACAAAGATTAATCATCACATCTTATCATGGTAAAGACTGAGTTGAGCGTGGTGGTACACGCTTAGAATTCCAGGTACCTGAAAGGCTAAAATATGGGGATGGCTAAGAGTTCAAGACCAGCTTGAGTTACATAGTGAGTGTCAGGCCACTCAGGGATAAATAGCAAACCTTTTCTCATGGTGGTGCAGGCCTTTAATCCCAGCACTACTTAGTGAATTACAGATCAGGCCAAAAAAAAAAAAAAAAGGAAAAAACAAAAACAAAAACAAAAAGGTGGGCTGGAGAGATGGCCCAGTGGTTAAGGTGCTTGCCTGCAAAACCAAAGGATTCAGGTTTGATTTCCCAGTACCCATATAAAGCCAGATGCACAAGGTGGGGCATGCATCTGGAGTTCCTTTGCAGTGGCTAGAGGACCTGGCACACCCATTCTCTCCCACCCCCTCTCTGCCTTTCTCTCTCTCTCTCAAATAATTAAATAAAAACATTTAAAAATTTTTTTAAAAAGCTGGACATAGTGGCACATGCCTTTAATCCCAGCACTTGGGAGGCTGAGGTAGGAGGAGCCCTGGGAGTTTACAGCCAGCCTGGGTTACAGAGTAAGTTCCAGATCAGTCTAGGCTAGAGTGAGACCCTACCTCAAAACAAACAAACAAAGGCTGGGGGGATGGCTCCATGGTTAAAGGCAAGCTCTCTTACCCACTGGAACCATCCTACATGCCTATAATCACAGCCTTGTAGTGAATGAAGACTTCACACAGGACTGGGTTTACAGAAGTGTGGCCACACTGGGCTTTTATATATTTTATCTATCATCTATCTATTTATCTATCTATTTCTCTATCATCTATCTATCATCTATCTATCTATCTATCTATCTATCTATCTATCTATCTATCTATCTATCTATCTATCTATCTATCTATCTATCATCTATTACCTACCTACCCACCTACCTACCTACCTAGCTATCTACCTATCTATTTGAGAGAAAGAGGCACTTAGAGACAGAGAGAGAATGGGCACGTCCGGACCCTCAGCCACTGCAAACTGCAGATGCACGCGCACCCTGTGAATCTAGTTTTACATGGGTCCTGGGGAATCAAACTCGGGTCCTTGGGCTTTGCAGGCAGGCGCCTTAACTGCGAGCCATCTCTCCAGCCTACACTGGGCTTTTAATGTGGTTGCTGGGAATTGAACTCGGGCTATCCATGCTTCATACAGCAAGGGCACTTACCTGATGAGCCCCCCCCACCCCACCCTGCCTCAAACTGTCCTTTCTTTAGAGAGGAAGATTCAAGCCAGATAATGGCATGGGGTAGAAAGAGGAGAGAGAAGAGTATACTTGTCTGAAAATTCCAGGGTGAAGGCCGACTGTCCCAAGAGCTAGGTAACTATTGTGCAGGGAAAGAGAGTTCCCAGAGAGGACACGGGTCACTCTATGGCTCTTTTTCTTTCTTCCTTCCTTCCTCCCTTCCTCCCTCCCTCCCTCCCTCCCTCCTTCCCTTCCTTCCTTTCTTCCTTCCTTCCTTCCTTTTTCTTTCTTTCTTTCTTCCTCTCTTTCTTTCTTTCTTTCTTTCTTTCTTTCTTTCTTTTTTTTTAAATCAGTGAGTCGCACATATACTCTAGCAGGAAAGAGGACAGGTCTGAATAGAAATCAGTACATCCGACTCTAACACTTAGTTCCTTCTTTGGACAAAGATTCTTGGCAACATGAGTGACAACTGAACAGGCCTCTACTGTCTCCTGCTCCCCTTGCATCTGGGTTTTCCTATCCCTCTCGCGTGTGCTGTGAAGTGGGGACGGAGCCAGGGCTTTGCTGTCCATTACCTAATACCATCGTGGGAAAAGCACAGCGAAGCACTGTACTCACAAAACCCCGTGCCTGGATGGGATTTAGAATTTACAAAGTAGTTTTCTATGTAATCCCTCTTGACTGGGCTTTTTTTTTTTCTTTTTTTTTTTGGTGAAAGGATCCAGAGGTGCCTGCTCTTGAAGGGAAGGTTTCCTAACTCACATAATACTCTAGAAGTCCTAAACAAACCAAGAATGCTCTCCCCCCACCACTCCATACCGCCAATTAAATCAGAGATATGATCAGGAAACTGGAACACATACCCCAACACACAGCCCTGCTCACTCAATAGCAACGAGAAGACTGCGGAACTCCATCTGGGCAGGAGTCCAGGGTGAGAACAGAGGACTTGTGTTGTTGGTCGGTAGGAGACTAGGTAAATTAGACGGAATTCTTTCTTTGTGGGCAGCGAAGGAGGCATACAAACGTTTGATGAACAACAAAAGGTTGAAAAGATACTACAAAGGTACTCGGATGGGTGGGCCCAACAACCAGGGTCATTTGTTGTTTAGATAAGTGACTAAGAGAAGTCAGTAGTTTCTGAAAGTCTTGCAAAGCTTGGGGTGTGGATTGGAATACAGGACCCATCAAAGGTGGGATGCTGGTAGAACAATGCCTGTTAGCCAGATGTGGCGGTGCATGCCTGTAATCTCAGTGCTGGGGAGGTAGAGGCAGGAGGATCAGGAGGTCAAGGCCATCCCTAGCTACATAAGGAGTTTGAGGCCAGCCTGGACTACATGGCACCCCTCTCAAGCAAACAAAACAAAAATAATTTAAAAAAAAAAAAAAAGTAAGGCCTTAAATCCCAGCACCTGGGAGGCTGAGGTAGGCAGATCGCTGTGAGTTTGAGGCCACCCTGAGACTACGTAGTGAATTCCAGGTCAGCCTGGGCTAGAGGGAAATCCTACTTCGTAAAACAAACAAACAAATAAACAAAAAGATCAATGATGTCTCTCACAAAAAAAAAAATAAATAGGGGGCTGAAGAGCTGGCTTAGCGGTTAAGGCGCCTGCTTCGTAGGCAAGTGCCTTAACTGCTAAGCCATTTTTCCAGTCCTAGTTGGCTTTTTGTTTTGTTTTGTTTTTTTAATTATTTATTTATTCTTGTTTTTGTTTTTTCAAGGTAGAGTCTCAATCCACTCCAGGCTGGAATTCACTATGTAGTCTCAGGGTGGCCTCAAACTCACAGCAATCCTCCTACCTCTGGGTGTGCACCACCATGCCCAGCTACTTATTTATGATCGAGAGAGGAAGGGTGGAGAGAATGTGTGCCCCAAGGCCTCTAGGCCACTGCAAATGAACTCCATGTAACACCATGGGCATCTGGTTTACTTGGGTTCTGGGGATTGAACCCGGAATCAAACCTGGGTTCTTGGGCTTTGCAGGAAGTGCCTTAACCGCTCTCTCCAGACCTCTAGTTGGCTTTTTAGGGGACCAACATGACCACTTCAGCCCTGTACTGACTGATATTCCAGGCCTTTCGGAATCTGTCTTCAATGTCCTTTTTCAACCCCATTATCTCATATCCCTCTCGCACAATCACTTCATATCTTTCTCAATCTCCTTATATCCCTCCCTCTTACACAATCTCCTCATATCCCTCTCACACAATCTCCTTATATTCTTCTCATGTTCAATTCTTCAGGTCTCACATAAGACGCACAGTGATGCAAGCAAGCAAGGTTGCACTTGTGCACAAGGGGGTGTATGTGTCTGAAGTTTGGTTGTAGTGGCTGGAGGCCCTGGCGTGCCAACTCTCTCTCTCTCTCTTTTTTTTTTTTTTTTTTTGCTCTCTCGCATAAAAAATAAAATAAATAAAATTTTTAAAAAGGCCAGTCTGTTGGGCTTACCTCAATTTTTTTTTTAAATCAAATTAGAGCCGGGCGTGGTGGCGCATGCCTTTAATCCCAGCACTCGGGAGGCAGAGGTAGAAGGATCGCCATGAGTTCAAGGCCACCCTGAGACTACGTAGTTAATTCCAGGTCAGCCTGGACCAGAGTGAAACCCTACCTCGAAAAACCAAAAAAAAATAATAAAAATAAATAAAAATAAAATCAGAGGCTGAGAGTGGTGGTGCACACCTTTGACTCCAGCACTTGGATGGCAGAGGTAGGAGGATCACAGTGAGTTTGAGGCCAGCCTGCGACAACAGAGTGAGTTCCAGGTCAGCCTGGGCTAAAGAGAGACCCTACCTTGAAAAGCCCTTAAAAATAAGCTGGAGCCGGGCGTGGTAGCGCACGCCTTTAATCCCAGCACTTGGGAGGCAGAGGTAGGAGGATCGCCGAGAGTTCGAGGCCACCCTGAGACTACATAGTTAATTCCAGGTCAGCCTGGACTAGAGTGAGACCCTACCTCGCAAAATCAAAAAATAAAAAAATAAATAAATAAATAAATAAATAAATAAATAAACTGGGCCTGGTGGCTCACACCTTTAATCCCAGCACTCGGGAGGCAGAGGTAGGAGGATCGCTGTAAGTTTGAGGCCACCCTGAGACTACATAGTGAATTCCAGGTCAGCCTGAGCTAGAGTGAGACCCTACCTCGAAAAAGAAAAAAAAAAAGTCTCAGGCTGGGGAGATGGCTTAGCAGTTAAGGCGCTTGCCTGCAAAACCTAAGGACCCAGGTTTGACTCTCCAGAACCTATATAAGCCATAAGCCAGACGCACAAGGTGATGCATGCTCACAAGGTCACTGTGGTGGTTTGATTCATTCAGGTGTCCCTCATTAACTTAGGTTTTCTGAACGCCATGTCCTCAGCTGATGGCAATTTGGGAATTAAGCCCTCCTAGAGGCAGTGTATTGTTGGGGGCGAGCTTATAAGTGTTATAGCCAGTTTCCTCTTGCCAGTGTTTGGCACACTCTCCTGTTGTTGTCCATCTGATGTTGGCCAGGAAGCGATGTCCACCCTCTGCTCATGCCATCAGTTTCCCCTGCCATCATGAGCTTCCCCTCGAGTCTGTAAGCCAAAATAAACCTTTTCCCAGAAGCTGCTCTTGATTGGGTGTTTTCTACCAGCTATGCAAACCTGACTGCAACAGTCATGCATACACACAAGGTGGCACATGGGTCTGAAGTTCGATTACAGTGGCTAGAGGCCCTGGCAGGCCAATTCTCTCTCTCTCTCATAAATAATAATAAAATGTTGATTTTTTTTTTAAAATGTCTCAGGCTAGAGAGATGGATTAGCGATTAATGTGCTTGCCTGCTAAGCCAAAGGACCAAGGTTTGATTCCACAGTACCCACATAAGCCAGATGCACAAGGTGGTACATGTGTCTGGAGTTCGTTTGCAGTGGCTAGAGACCCTGTTGTGCCCATCCTCTTTCTTTGGCTGTCTCTCAAATAAATATAATAAAACATTTTTTGTTTATTTTATTTGAGAGAGAAAAAGAGGCAGAGAGAGAGAGAGAGAGAATGGGCACACCAGGGCCTTCAGCCACTGCAAATGAACTCCAGATGCACACGCCACCTTGTGCATCTGGCTTACATGGGTCCTGGAGAATCTAACTGGGATCCTTTGGCTTTTCAAGCAAATGCCTTAACAGCTAAGCCATCTCTCTAGCCCAAATAAAACATTATTTATTTATTTGAGACAGAGAGATGGAGAGAGGGAGGGAGGGAGAATGGGGACGCCAGAGTCTCCGGCCACTGCAAATGAACTCCAGATGCTTATGTGGGTCCTGGGGAATTGAACCTGGGTCCTTAGGCTTCACAGGCAAATGCCTTAACTGCTAAGCCATTTCCCCAGCCCCCCTAAAACATTTTTTAAAAGTCTCTATATCATGGCTCAGATAAAGTAGCTTGTCTTCAAGTCTGCATGTGGGAAAGCCACATGGAGGCCAGCCTGGGATAGAGTGAGACCATACCTAGGGGGAAAAAATCAGGGCTGGGGAGATGGCTTAGCGATTAAGACACTTGCCTGCAAAGACAAAGGATGTAGGTTCAATTCCCCAGGACCCATATAAACCAGATGCACAAGGTGGTGTATGTGTCTGGAGTTCCTTTGCAGTGGCTGGAGGCCCTGGCATGCCCATTCTGTCTGTCTGTTGTCTGTCTCTCTAAAAAAAAAAAAAAATATATATATATGTTTAAAAAGAAAAAAATTCAGATTAGGAGAGGGTTTATTTCTGCTTACTACATTATGTTAAGGGACCTCACAGAACAGAGAAGACAGCTACATGTTTATATACATATAAGCAACCTTAAAGCCCAGCATGAGAGAAGGGGGCCCAGACAATAAGGGGGAACTGAAGGAAAGGAAAACAAGAGCCATCTGCAGCAGGCTGATCAGCATCCTTGGGCCCTCTCTTGCCTAGAGACAGAAGTAACCAATCATGTAATGCCAAATATATTCAACATTACTGTGTGTTCTTTTCTCCTCCCCCACCCCCAAGTTGAGGTCTCGCTGTAGCCCAGGCTGACCTGGAATTCACTCTGTATTCTCAGGGTGGCCTCGAACTCACGGCAATCCTCCTACCTCTGCCTCCTGAGTTCAGGAATTAAAGGCATGCGCCACCACACCCGGCTGTGTGTTCTTTACTATAAAGTATGTAAGACCACCCACGTGGTGGCTTATGCCTTTAGTCCCAGCACTTGGGTGGCAGAGGTAGGATCTCTCTGACTTCAAGGCCAGCCTGGGCATATAGGCTGACCTGGAATTCACTATGTACTCAGCTGGCCTTGAACTCACAGGGGTCCCCCTACCTCTGACTCTACTTCCTCCTCCTCCTTCTCTTTTCTCCCCTCTTCTTTCCCCTCCTCATCTTCCTCCTCCTCCTCTTCTTCTTCTTCTTCTTCTTTTGAGGTAGGGTCTTACTCTAGCCTGGGAGATCTGGAATTCCCTATGTAGTCTCAGGATGGCCTTGAACTCAAGGCCATCCTCCTACCTCTGCCTCCCAAGTCCTGGGATTAAAGGTGTGCGCCACCATACTCAGCCTAAATTTCTATTTTTTAAGGCAATCTGTGGTGTTTTGCCATGGAAGACCAAGCTGATGCATACACCATGTCTAAGGTGCTTAAACACAATTTCTTCAGTGAAGATAAGAATTCAGTTAGAATTGACAACAGGTAGAGAGTGAACATATGACACAAAGATAACGGATAGTCAAGGGCTGGGCAGATGGCTCAGTGGTTAAGAGCATGTGCCATGCAAGCATGAAGGCCTGATTTACCCTGGGTTCGATTCCCCAGCACCATGTAAAAACTGTGCATGACCACGGATATCTGTAATCCCTGTCCTGTGGTGAGTAGAGACCAGCAAATCACAGGGACTCCACTGGTCAGCCAGTCTGACAGAAAACGACAGCTCCACGTTCAGTGAAGTGAGAGCCTCTACCCTCAACAGGCAGATGCATGAAAAGACACCGCATGTTCTCTTCTGACCTCCACACACGTGTGCCTCTGAACACTCATGTGCATACACCACATATGAAAGAAGAGAAAATGATGAATAGCTTTTTAAAAAGTTTTATTTCAAGAACTTTTTTTGTTGTTGTTTTGTTTTTGTTTTGTTTTTTTTTTACTGGTATTCCAAAAAAAGGTGGGTCAAAGTACAAAAAAAAAAAAAAAAAGGTCAGTTGAATAACAGCATAGGCTTAGAAATCACAGCTGCAGAAGCGATGCACAGACAGCACAAATAAAACCATCCAATGTATGCAATCCTGTTCGGTTTCTTTGCTTAGTTAAGTATTTCTCTCTCCTGTACAAAACACATCAGAGCATGCCATGAGATCGGAAAAAGAAAAGTTGAACAAATGGTTACAAGAAATAGACTCTGTACAAGAGGAGATCATGTTCCTGCCCCTGCCCCCGCCCCGCCCCTGTTTTCCTCTCTTCTTGCTCTGCTTGCTTTAGGTTAAGTTATTCTGGAGACAGTTCACCTCCAAGTCGGCCTGGTCACCTTTGCCAGCCTCAAGTTTGGGCGACATGGAGTTCTGGATGTTAAAGGATTCCTCCTCCTTCAGGCAGGACTTGAGAGCTTCCTGGATTTTGTGGGGTGCACTAGGATCATCCTGGAAGAGGAAAAAGTTGGAGGTGGAGGGAAAGAGACAAAAGCAATCAGGTTTTCCTACCCGGCTGAAAGAGCATGGCCAAGCAGCTCCAAGACTGGAGTGTGGAGCCGGGCGTGGTGGCACACGCCTTCAGTCCCAGCCCTCGGGAGGCAGAGGTAGAAGGATCGCAATGAGTTTGAGTCCAGCCTCAGACTACAGAGTGAGTTCCAGGTCAGCCTGGGCTACAGCGAGACCCTACTTGAAAACCAAAACCAAAAGCAAACAAGACTGGAATGACTCAAATGAACCTAAAGTAATGCATTAGCGGCTGCTTTTAAGAAAACCACCCTTGACAAAAGCAAAGGCCAGCTACATATAAGAAGTTCACAGGAGCTGTGAGTTTGAGGCCACCCTGAGACTACAGAGTGAACTCCAGGTCAGCCTGGGCTAAAGCGAGACCTTACCAAAAAAAAGAAGTTCACAGGACTGGAGATATGGTAAAGTGGTTAAGGTGCTTGCCTGCAAAGCCGAAGGACCCAGGTTCAATTCCCTAGGACCCACATAAGCCAGGTGCACAAAGTGGTGTATGCATCTGGAGTTTGTTTGCAGCTGCTCTCTCTCAAATATATATATATACATACATATATTTTAGTTTTTCGAGGTAGGGTTCGATTCTCCAGGTCCCATGTTAGCCAGATGCACATGGTGGCACATGCTTCTGGAGTTCGTGTGCAGTGGCTAGAGGCCCTGGCATGCCCATTCTCACTCTGTCTCTCTCTCCCTCTCTCTGTCACTAATAAATAAATAAAAATAATTTAAAAATCAAACAAAACAAAACAAAAAGATGTTCACAGAGGGGCTGGAGAAAGAAGTTCCTAGTAAGCCCCGGGTAGTGTTGCATGCCTAAAATCCAAGCACCCAGGAAGTGGAAGTAGGGGAATCAGCCTGGGCTTCAAGTCTAGACCCTGCCTTAAACAACAAACTACCGGAGCTGGGAGTGGTGGCACACGCCTTTAATTCTAGCACTTGGGAGGCACAGGTAGGAGGATCACTGTAAGTTCAAGGCCACCCTGAGAATATAGAATGAATTTCAGGTCAGCCTGGGCTAGAGTAAGACCCTACCTTGAAAAAAAAAAAAAGCCTACTGGGCTGGAGCAATGGCTTAGCAGTTAAAGCATTTACCTGTGAAGGCTGAGTCCCCATTCGACTTTCCAGTACCTATGTAAGCCAGATCACAAGGTGGCCACCCTGAGACTACATAGTGAATTCCAGGTCAGCTTGAGCTAGAGCAAGACCCTACCTCAAAAAACCAAAAACTAAAAATAAATAAACAAATAATCTATCAAATAGAAAAGAAGGTCACAGGTAAGTAGATTAAAAATGCTTTTCAGGGCTGGAGAGATGGCTTAGCAGTTAAGGCACATGCCTGCGAAGCCTAAGGGTCCTGGTTTGATTCTCCAGGTCCCACATAAGCCAGATGCATATGGAGGCACAAGCGTCTGGAGTTTGTTTGCAGTGGATAGAGGCCCTGGCGTGCCCGCTTCTCACTCTCGTTCCTCTCTCTGCCTCTAATAATAAATAAATAAAAATAAAAAAATTAAAATCTTAAAAATACTTTTTGGGGCTGGAGAGATGGCTTAGCCGTTAAGGCACCTACCCGTGAAGCCTAAGAATGGCCGTTCGATTCTCCAGGTCCCCCGTTTAGTCCTATGCAAAAGTGATGCGAGCACTCAATGTCGCACATGTGCATAAGGGGATGCACACATCTGTAGTTCGTTTACAGTGGCTGAGAGACCGCTAGCGCACCCATTCCCTCTCAAATTAAAAAAAAAAAAAAAAAAGGGCCAGAGAGATGGCTTAGTGGTTAAGGTGCTTGCCTGCAAAGCCAAAGGACCTTGGTTCAATTCCCCAGGACCCACGTAAACCAGATGCACAAGGGGGGGACGCATGCATCTGGAGTTCATTTGCAGTGGCTGGAAGCCCTGGTGTGCCCATTCTCACTCTCTCTCTCTGCCTCTTTCTCTACCTCAAATAAATAAATAAAATAAAATATTTTTAAAAATAAGCTGGGCGTGGTAGTGCACGCCTTTAGCCCCAGCACTCAGGAGGATTGTTGTGAGTTCAAAGCCACCCTGAGACTACATAGTGAATTCCAGATCATTCTGAGCTAGAGGCCCTACCTCACAAAACCAAAAAAATTTTTTAAATCTTTATGTTCTGAGATGGAAAGATGGCTATGCTGCAACAAATTTAGAAAAAAGAGGTAGGAGATATATATAATATATACATACATATATATATAGTAACATCTCACTTGTGTTTCAGAAATGTAGATAAAGGTGGGGTATGTGCTTGCGGTTTTTAATTTTTTTTTGGTATTGGGAACTGAATCTATACTCTTTTTTTGTAAATATCTTATTTATTAAAGATAGATATAACCAATCAAGAAAGCAAACACAGAAGATCATGGGTAGGCTGGAATTTGAATCATACCAAAGCCTAAGAAGGGACACGGGCCTGCATTCACATTCCCTCTTATGAGGGCACAGTTTGCTCTCCTGTTCCCCTCCTTCAGCTTTTGGTACTGCAGAGGCAAGAGACATTCTCAGAATGCGAAGGAAAGTAGCGTGATGATACCATGGAGTGAAGGGAGGCTGTAGTGTAAGAGCTCATGGGACTTGGTGGACAGATGAGAAAATTGCCAGCCACACCTGGTAGACCAAATTTATAATCCCAGCTTACCCTGGAGGTTAAGGCAGAAGTAGGGCAAGCTCAAAGCCAGCCTGAGCTACAGAGAAAACTGCCTTCAGGGCTGGCGGTGGGGTTGGGGAATGAGAGAAGCAGATCCTAAACGTCAGAAACCAAGGTGTCCGAGCTAAGTAACCCCTACGAAGAGAATAGGTGAGGGAGCGTCTAAACCCAGATGGAGCTTTCTCAGCCTGCGTCTCCTCCAGAATTGATCCTATTAAGCCCAAGGTCACTGAATCCTACAGCAATAGGCGCATCTGCCTTTGACTTGGCAGATGTACCCAGCCACGAGGGAGCGGGACAGACGTTTGGCATAAGTCCTGGGAACCATTTTACATCCCCTGCTCCCAGTGCGATGCCCAACCATATGGGCACCCTGTACCCCAAGGGTAATGGGGATTCAGATGCAAACATGACCAGATCCCAACTTCTTCTTCTTCTTTTGGTTTTGCAATACTCTTAAAAAGATTTCAGCCCGGCGTGGTGGTGCACATCTTTAATCCCAGCACTCAGGAGGCAGAGGTAGGAGGACTGCCGTGAGTTCGAGGCCACCCTGAGACTAGTGAATTCCAGGTCAGCCTGAGTTAGAGTGAAACCCTACCTTTAATCCCTGCACTTGGGAGGCTGAGGTAGGAGGATCACTGTGAGTTCAAGGCTAGCCTGAGACCACATAGTGAATTCCAGGTCAACCTGGGCTACAATGAGATCCTACCTTGAAAAACCAAAAAAATAAAATGGAGTGTGGCCGGGTGTGGTGGCGCACGCCTTTAATCCTAGCACTCGGGAGGCAGAGGTAGGAGGATCACTGTGAGTTGGAGGCCACCCTGAGACTACATAGTAAATTCCAGGTCAGCCTGAGCTAGAGTGAAACCCTACCTCGAAAAACCAAAAAAAAAAAAAAAGGAGTGTGGTAGAGGTTGGAGAGATGGCTTAGCAGTTAAGGTTCTTGCCTGGGAAGCCTACGGACCCAGGTTCGATTCCCCAGTACCTACGTAAGCCAGATGCACAAGATGGCGCATGCATCTGAAGTTCATTTGCAGTGGCTGGAGGCACTGGTATACCCATTCTCTCTATCTGTCTCTGTCTCTCTCTCTCTTTCTCTCTCAAAATAAGTAAATAAATAAATTTTATTTGTTGTTGTTGTTTTTTCAAGGTTGGGTGTCACTCTGGCTCAGGCTGACCTGGATTTTTTTTTTTTTGGTTTTTCGAGGAAGGGTCTCACTCTGGTCTAGGCTGACCTGGAATTAACTATGTAGTCTCAAGGTGGCCTCGAACTCTCGGCGATCCTCCTACCTCTGCCTCCCAAGTGTGACCTGGAATTTTTAACAAAGAGTATGGTAGATCGTTTATTGCACTGGGTTAGGAAAATGGTCAATTGATCTACTTATGTAACAGAAGTGACCCTCTCTATTAACATAAATAGAACTCTTTTTTTTCCCCAAGGTAGGGTCTCACTTTAGCCCATGTTGACCTGGAATTCACTATGTAGTCTCAGTGTGGCCTCAAACAAACAGCAATCCTTCTACCTCTGTCTCCCGAGTGCTGGGATTAAAGGCGTGTGTCACTACGCCCAGATACAAATAGAACTTCTGCTGGCTGTGGTGGCACACACCTGTAATCTCAACACTTGGGAGGTAGAGGCAGGAGGATGAGGAATTCAAAGTCATCTTGGGCTACATAATGAGTTGTAGGCCAGTTTGTGCTACGTGAGACTCTGTCTCAAAATACCTCAAAAACAGGGCTTGTCCTTGCTTGCAAAGTCTGATGGCCTTGGGTTTGATTCCCCAGTACTACCCATGTAATGCCAGATGCACAAAGTGGCATATGTGTCTGGAGTTTCTTTGCAATGGCAGGAGGCCCTGGCAACCCATATTCTCTCTCTTAAATAAATAAAATAATAAGGCTGGAGAGATGGCTTAGCAGTAAAGGAGCTTGCCCACAAAACCAAAAGACCCAGGTTTGACTCCCCAGGACCCAAGTAAGCCTGATGCACAAGGGGGTGCACGCATCTGGAGTGCGTTTGCAGTGGCTGGAGGCCCTGGCATGCCCATTCTCTCTCTCACTCTCTACCTACCTATTTCTGTATCTCTCTCTCTCTCTCCCTCAAATAAATAAAAATTTAAAAAAGGAAGTTATCAAAAAATTTTTAGTATTTAAAAATAAATGAATAAAATAATAAACAAAAACATAAAAACACCATGGGATATTCTCTATAATTAAAGAAGTTGTCAATGATAAAAAAATAAAAACAGGGCTGGAGAAATGGCTTAGTGGCTAAGGCGTTTGCCTGTGAAGCCAAAGGATCCGGGTTCAATTCTCCAGGACCTACGTAAGCCAGATGCACGAGGGGCACATGCATTTGGAGTTCGTTTGCAGTGGCTAAAGGCCCTGGCATGCTCTTGCTCTCTCTCTCTCTCTCTGCTTGCAAATAAATTTTTAAAAAAATTAAAAAATAAAAACAGAATAAATAAGTGAACTCTTGAAAATTTTAAGCACTGCCAATACCAACAATGAAGGTGAGGGTGAAGGACAGGGGTAGACAGCAACTGACCAGCAGGCACAACTGTGAAGCTCTGGTTTCTCTTCCTGGCATAGATGGCCACAGTCAGAGTGATGAAGCAGTGGACTTAACAATAAAGGGGGCTGTAGAGATAGCTTAGTAGTTAAGGTGCTTGCCTGCAAAGGCTAAGGACCCAGGTTCAAGTCCCCGGTACCCATGTAAGCCAGAGGCACAAGGTGGCACATGCGTCTGGAGTTTATTTCTAGTGGCTGGAGGCCCTGGCATGACCATTCTCTCTCTCTACTACTTACTTTACCTCTTCTCAGAAATAAATAATTATAAAAAACAATAAAGTATGCGTGTTTCTGGTGATGCGATAGGATCTCATGTAACCCAGGCTAGCCTTGAACTCATTTGAGGAGGACCTTGAACTCCTGATCTTCCTGCCTCTATCTCTTGAGTGCTGGGATAGCAGGTGTGCACCCTCGTGCCCAGCATTTGTGTGCATGTTTTGTGTGTATAGGCGCACGTGTACTCATGAGTGTGGAGGCCAGAGGACAACCTTGGGTGTCATTTCCTCAGGTACCATCCACTCTCCCCCCACCATAAAACCCCCAGAGTTGGTGGTCTTAATATTTGGTAATAGCAGCAATCATGCATTTTATTTATTTACCATATGAAGCCATCTACCTTTTTTGTTTTGTTTTGTTTTGTTTTGTTGAGGTAGGGTTTCACTCTGGTCCAGGCTAACCTGGAATTCACTATGAAGTCTCAGGGTGGTCTTGAACTCATGGAGATCCTCCTACCTCTGCCTCCCGAGGGCTGGGATTAAAGTCGTGCACCACCACGCCCGGCTCTATCTACCTTTTTTTTTGAGACAGGGTCTTTCACTGGCCCAGAGCTTACCAATTAAGCTGGACTGGCCAGTGAGCTCCAGGGATCCACCTGTCTGCCTCCCCAGTGCTGCTCCATCATGGCCAGCCCCCTTTTTTTTTCCACATGGGTTCTGGGGATCAAACTCAGGTCCTCACACTTGCAAAGTGATAAGCTATTTCATCAGCCTTCCCCTCCCACCTTTTTTTTTCCAGACAAGGTCTCGCTATATAACCCAAGCTGTTTTTTAGGGGTGAGTGGTTTCTAAAGTCTTAAGTGATTGAACTCTCAGAAATCCTCCTACCTCAGCCTCTCAAATTCTGGGATTCTCTCTCTCCCTCCCTCCTTCCATCCCTCTATCTCTAATAAATAAATAAAATGATAAAAAAATTTAAAAGCCAGGCGTGGTGGCGCATGCCTTTAATCCCAGCACTCGGGAGGCAGAGGTAGGAGGATCGCCAAGAGTTCGAGGCCACCCTGAGACTACATAGTTAATTCCAGGTCAGCCTGGACTAGAGTGAAACCCTACCTTGAAAAACCAAAAAAAAAAAAAAAAAAAAAATTTAAGGCGGTTGTGGTGGCACACACCTTTAATCCCAGCACCCGGGAGGCAGAGGGATCACCATGAGTTCAAGGCCACCCTGAGACTACACAGTGACTTACAGGTCAGCCTGAGCTAGAGTGAGACCCTACCTCGAAAAACAAAAACAAACACATTTTTTTTAAAAAGAGCTGAACGTGGTGGCGCATGCCTTTAATCATACTCGGGAGGCAGAGGTAGGAGGATTGCTATGAATTCGAGGCCACCCTGAGACTACAGAGTGACTTCCAGGTCAGCCTGAGCTAGAGTGAGATCCTACCTTAAACCCCCCCCCACATTTTTTTTTAAAAAGGGCTGAACTCTCCAGATCCCATGTAAGCCAGATGCACAAAGGTGAGGCAAGTGCAAGGTTGCACATGCCCAATAGGTAGTGCAGGCATCTGGACTTTGATTGTGGTGGCTGAGGCCCTGGCATGCCAGTTTTCACTCTCTCTCTGTGCCTCTTGCTCTCTCTCTAAAAAAAGGGGGAGGATGGGGCTGGAGAGATGGCTTAGCAGTTAAACGCTTGCCTATGAAGCCTAAGGACTCCGGTTCGAGGCTCGATTCTCCAGGACCCACGTAAGCCAGATGCACAAGGTGGCGCATGCATCTGGAGTTCGTTTGCAGTGGCTGGAGGCCCTGGTGCACCTATTCTCTCTCTCTCTCTCTCTCTACCTGCCTATTTCTGTATCTTTCTCTCTCAAATAAATAAATAAATAAATAATAAAATATTTTTTTTAAAAAGTGAGGGAGGAGCTAAAAAAGTAGCTCAGTGGGTGGAGGCCTTTAATCCCAGCACTGGAGGAAATACCATGAGTTCAAGGCCACCCTGGATATTGTCCAGGTCAATGGGCCAGAGTGAGACCCTACCTCGAAAAACCAAAAATCAATTAAAAAAAAATAAAATAAAATAAATTTAAAAAAAAAGCAAGCCAGGCATGGTAGCACACACCTTCAATCCCAGCACTCAGGAGGCAAGGTAGGAGGATAGCCATGAGTTCGAGGCCACCCTGAGACTACAGAATGAATTCCAGGTCAGCCTGAGCTAGAGTGAGACCCTACCTTGGGGAAAAAAAAAAGCAGCTCAGCACTTCAAGGTGCTTGATTGCAAAACCTGATGGATGACCTGAGTTCATTTACCCTATACCCATGTAAAGCCAGATGCACAAAGTGTTGCATATGTCTGCAGTTCATGTGTAGTGGTAGAAGGCCCTGGTACATCCATACTCACTCTCTCCATCTGCCTTTGTCTCCCTCTGTTTCATATATATATATATGTTGTTGTTGTTTTCAAAGTAATGTCTTGCTCTTGTCTAGTCTGACCTGGAATTCACTCTGTAGTCTCAGGGAGGCCTTAAACTAATGGTGATCCTCCTACCTCTGCCTCCTGAGTGCTGGGATCAGAGCATGCGCCACCACACCCGGCCAAATAGAATTTTTTTTTTTTTTTTGGTTTTTCGAGGTAGGGTCTCACTCTGGCTCAGGCTGACCTGGAATTCACTATGTAGTCTCAGGGTGGCCTTGAACTCACACCGATCCTCCTACCTCTGCCTCCCAAGTGCCAGGATTAAAGGCGTGCACCACCATGCCCGGCTTATTTTTTTTTTATTTTTTTATTTTTTTGGTTTTTCGAGGTAGGGTCTCACTCTAGTCCAGGCTGACCTGGAATTAACTATGTAGTCTCAGGGTGGCCTCGAACTCACTGCAATTCTCCTACCTCTGCCTCCCGAGTGCTGGGATTAAAGGCGTGCGCCACCACGCCCGGCATCCGGCTTATTTTTTAATTTGTTTATTTGAGAGAGCAAGAAAGAGGCAGAGAGAGAGAGAGAGAGAGAGAGAATGGGCGCACCAGGGCCTCCAGCCACTGCAAATGAATTCCAGATGCATGTGCCACCTTGTGCATCTGGCTTATGTGGGTACTGGGGATTGCACTGAGGTCCTTTGGCTTTGCAGGCAAGTGCCTTAACCACTAAGCCATCCCTCCAGCCCTAATTTTTTTTCTTTATTTTTTCTTTTTTCCTCTAATTTTTTTTTTTTAAATAAAAAGACCTAAAAAGAAGCTGTGTGTGGTGGCTCCCACCTGTAATCGGATTTGCTGCAAGTTCAAGGCCAGCCAGGGATACACAGTGAGACTGTCTGGAAAAAAAACCCTCCCTAGGGCTGGAGAGATGGCTTAGTAGTTAAGGCATTTGCCTGTGAAGCCAAAGGATCCCGGTTCGATTCTCTAGGACCCATGTAAGCCAGATGCACAAGGGGGTGCATGCGTCTGGAGTTTGTTTGCAGTAGCTAGAGGCCCTGGCATGCCCATTCTCTCTCTCTCTTAAATAAATAAATGAATAAATAAATAAATAAATAAATAAATAAATAAGTAAATGTTAAAAAAAAAAAAAAACCCTCCCCATAAGTACCCCGCACCAGAGAACAAAAAGAACATAGGCTAATGGCGTCTACCCGTGTTGTGCTCACCTTGGCCCTGACCAGTGTGTCTTAATTTGTCAGTTAGTTGTTAGGGCCTCGGGCAGCGTCACTGAGAGAGGTTCTCTACTGATCCCATAGGACAGCCACCATTTGCTTCAATGACCACCAGGAAATTCCCCAGGGATGCAAGCAGATGTGGAAAGTAAAAGACAAAAATCTGACTTTTAAAATCATGAGTCACCCTAGCAGAAGACCTCTGGTACCTGTAACTCAGCTGGCAAGGAAGTGACACGTGTTCATTCCCCTCTTCCTTGCCCTACCTGGTTGCCCTAAATTGACCTCCCAAGCTGCCTGGAGATTTTATCCCTGAAACAGGACAAGGACAAGAGGCAAGAGGCATGCATAAAAGGGAGATGTGAAGAAACAAGTTACCTGACAGACAACGTTATCATAGTGAGCCAAGGCACGGGCATGGGGGGAGGAGATACGGGGAGTGTCGCAAAGTTTCCTTACATTTGGGTGAGAGCCCTCGGCAATGGTGGACAGGGAGAAGTTATCATTGTGGAGCTCAGATGGGGTCCGGAATTTGCTGGTAGGATAGAAGAGAGAAGGGAAAATGTAAGTAAAATGATCTTGGTAAAATGCAAAAACAAACTGGGCATGGTGGCTCACGCTTTTAATACCAACACTCAGGAGGCAGAGGTAGGAGGATCGCCGTGAGTTCAAGGCCACTCTGAGAGTACATAGTGAATTCCAGGTCAGCCTGGGCTAGAGTGAGACCCTACCTCCTAAAACCAAAAATAAATAAATAAAAATGCAAAAACAAAGCCAGGCGTGGTGGCTCACGCCTTTAATCCCAGCACTCGGGAGGCAGAGGTAGGAGGATCGCCGTGAGTTCAAGGCCACCCTGAGATTGCATAGTTAATTCCAGGTCAGCCTAGGCCAGAGTGAGACCCTACCTCGCAAAACCAAAAAAAAAAAAAAAAAAAAAAAAAAAAATGCAAAACAATCATGCCTGGGCTGGAGAGATGACTTAGCTGTTACGGCACCTGCGAAGCCTAAGGACCCAGGTCTGATTCTCTAGGTCCCACATAAGCCAGATGCACATGGTGGCGCATGCATCTGGAGTTTATTTGTAGTGGCTAGAGGCCCTGGCGCACCCATTCTCTCTCTGCCTCTCTAATAAATAAATTTTAAAAGATCTTTTAAAAAACAAACAAACAAACAAAACAGGGCCTAGAGAGATGGCTTAGCAGTTAAATGCTTGCCTGTGAAGCCTAAGGACCCCGGTTGGAGGCTCAATTCCCCAGGACCCACATAACTCAGATGCATATGGTGGTTCATGCATCTGGAGTTCATTTGCAGTGGCTAGAGGCCCTGGTGCTCCCATTCTCTATCTATCTGCCTCTTTCCCTCTCTCTCTGTCTGTCACTCTCAAATATATAAATAAAAAATAAACAAAAATTAAAAAGAAAACACTCATGCCTCTGCTTCACTGGTCAAATACTGCATTTTATCAGATGCCAGGGATTTGAATAAGAAGCACCATGATTTGACATAGTGTTAAGAAAAAAACTTCTGAGCCGGGCATGGTGGCGCACGCCTTTAATCCCAGCACTCAGGAGGCAGAGGTAGGAGGATCGCCGAGAGTTCAAGGCCATCCTGAGACTACATAGTTAATTCCAGGTCAGCCTGGACCAGAGTGAGACCCTACCTCGAAAAACCGAAAAACCAAAAAAAAAAAAAAAAAGAAAAAACTTCTGCCACTTAAACCACAATTTAATATCTTCTTATCACCTTAGATTCCACCCCACCCCCCAACAAGTTAGGTTCTCACTCAGCCCAGGCTGACCTGGAATTTACTATGTAGTCTCACGGTGGCCTCGAACTCACAGCGATCCTCCTACCTCTGCCTCCCGAGTGCTGGGATTAAAGGCATGTGCCGCCATGCATGGCTATCACCTTGGATTTTTATTATGTACTTGAAGTAGCTCGTTTGGACTTTAAAGAACTAACAACGATATGAACAGCTATGACCGTGTTTGTGCATGCCAGGCAATTACAACTACATCAAGACAACCATCTGGCTAACAGTGTTATGAGATGCCAGTGATTGTAAGACACAATCCAATTTCAGAGATGTTAATATGTGAGGAAAAATATGCGACTTAGCATCAATAAATTGTGGTAGTAGCTACAGTGCTCTGAGCACATGTAGCATTCTCAGAGGTAACTGGGTGCAGGAATGAATGAACGTGGAGAAGAAACGTAAAGAAAAAAAGTCTGCCAAAGGGCAAAGACCTAGAACGAGGTCCCCCCCTTCTGGCCAGAGCTCTTGTGACACCACTTCCTGGCAGCTGGTCTCCCATGATCATCAGCAGCTGCCCTTCTTTAGGTGGTCCCATCTCCGTCTTCTGCATACCCACTGCGTTGGAGAAGGCATGAGATGAGGAGCTAAGGGTCCTGGCTTGTGTCTCTCTGGAGTGATCACGTGTACACGTATGCCCCCCGCCTCAATGCACAGGCACAATGGAGGGGCCCTGCCAGCCCCACAGCGGTTACTGAAAGGTCACAGGGCTGCTGCGTCTGCACACTGCATGGGTTTACCCAGCACAGGAGCAACAGATGGTGTTTTGTCTTTTTCCCAGGACCAAGCGAAAGACCTTCAGTCACGTTCTCTGGGGGGGGAGTCTTAGGCCAGGGGGATTAATGGGGAATGAGGATGAGCGGGCAGTGGGGCCAGTTCTGCATAAATTGTCTCTTGGGTCCCAAGAAAACTGATGTCTAGGTTCCTCCTTTTCTGACTCCTGTAGCACTAAAAAAAAAAAAAAAAAAAGGCGGGAGGTTTATTTTGCTTAGTGATAGAAACGATCCTCTTATAGTGCATAAGGTTATTTTTGAGTATTCAAGAAGTGGACTTAGCGCTGGAGAGTGGCTTAGTGATTAAGGTGCTTGCCTGCAAAGCCTGAGGATCCAGATTCGATTCCCCAGGACCCATGTAGGCCAGATGCAGAAAGTGCTGCATGCATCTGAAGTTTGCAGTGGCTGGAGGCCTTGGCACGCCCATTCTCTCTCTCTTGAATAAATGCATTTTTATTTATTTTATTTATTTGAGAGAAAGAGGCAGAGAGAGAGAGAGGGAGAAAATGGGGGCACCAGGGCCTCTAGCCACTGCAAACGAACTCCAGACGCATGTGCCCCCTTGTACATCTGGCTTACGTGGGTCCTGGAGAGTTGAACTGGGATCCTTTGGCTTTGCAGGCAAACACCTTAACTGCTAAGCCATCTTTCCAGCCCTCAAAAAAAAAAAAAAAAAAAAAAGAAAGAAATGGAGGGCTTTCCCTTTCTCTGTCTCTAATAAATAAATAAGTAAAAATAAAATCTTTTTTTTTTTTTTTAAAAAAGTGGACTTAAGCTGGGCGTGGTGGTGCACGCCTTTAATCCCAGCACTTAGGAGGCAGGGGTAGGAGGATTGCCATGAGTTCAAGGCCACCCTGAGACTACAGATTGAATTCCAGGTCAGCCTGAGCTAGAGTGATACCCCACCTTGAAAAACCAAAATAAAATAAATAAATAAATATAAATAAATAAATAAAAAATAAATAAAGGTGGACCTAGCCAGGTTTTGTGAGCAAAATCCTTGCTCTGGTCCCGGTCAAAGACCAGGGAAACAGATGCACTCAGACAAGATGGGCAGATCGAGTACAGTAACATATTTGGGGACTAAGCCTAGGGCTTGCTGTATGCCAGCTGCCTTCTCTTTCAACCTTCTCTGTCCTGGGTAAGGATGCTGGCAATGTGGCTGACAGTTGCACAGGACAACAGGGCTTCCCCTCTGGTGCTCTCCAGCACATTCTGTGTATGAATCCATAAGCGTGGGTGAACCTTTAGCATGAACAAAAGAGCTAGGGACAGAGAACACCCTTGGGTCAGCAAGCACAGACTCACTTGGTCCTCCGCAGCTTGCTGTTCTCCGTCTTGAGCAGGTAGAGCTTCTTGGCGAAGAATACGGTCATCATGAACAGCAGCAGCAGCACGAGGGCAGCGGAGCCGACGGCCACGCACATCACCTGGAAGTCCGTGATGATGGACTCGCAGCGCACGCCCTTGTGCCAGATGTAGTCCTGCGTGTTGCACCTGCAGGGACAGAATGATTGGGTCCCAGGTGATGGAAAAGGGCAGCCTTGGTCAAAACAAGGGTGTGGCCCTCATGCCAACTTTTTTTCTTTTCTTTTTATTTATTTATTTGCAAGGAGAGAGAGAGAGAGAAGAGAAGAGAGAGAAGAGAGGCAGACACAGACAGAATGGGCACACCAGGGCCTCAAACTACTGCAGAAGAACTCCAGATGCATGTGCCCCTTGTCTATCTAGCTTACGTGGGTCTGGAGAATCAAACCAGGACCCTTTGGCTTTGCAGGCAAACGCCTTAAGCGCTAAGCCATTTCTCCAGCCCCCAACTTTCATCTCAACAGCCTGCTCCTAGGGCTGCCTCAAGAAACTACAATGTCCCCAGTCTGTACTTATCTCGTGGTTGGTGTTCTCCACCAATCTTTTTTTTTTTAATATATTTTATTTTTATATATTTATTTGAGAGAGAGAGAGAGAGAGGCAGATAGAGAGAGAGAATGAGCATGCCAGGGCTTCTAGCCGCTTGAAAGGAACTCCAGATGCATGTGCCTCCTTGTGCACCTGGCTTACGTGGGATTTGGGGAATTGAATCTGGTTCCTTTGGCTTCGCAGGCAAGTGCCTTAACCACTAAGGCATTTCTCCAGCCTTCTCCACCAAACTTTACAGCCGCTCTATGGAATGGACCAGGCAGCTCTGAGGTCCATGATACAAACAGGTAAGCAAGGCACAGAGAAACCGAGGAGATGCCACTAGGTGACGTGACTTTTAAGTGACAGGGGAAGGACCAGAATCATGGTCTTCTGCCCTTCAGCCTCAAAGGGGACAATCACAGGGAACCTGAGGCTTCTGCGTGCCCTGCCTCTGGGTGAAAGACAGATGAGATGATACAAGATGGACAGGAGCTAAGGCTACCAGGTAGAACGTGCCCTCCACAGGAAGCCTGTCTGGCTGCTTTGCATTCCCCCTTCCAGTTCATGTGGCCAGCCAGACACTGAGAAATAAGGAACTGACAGACAAGGACGAACACAGAGATGGACAGATTTCTCTTTACCCCCAGAGCCCCCAAAGTTCTGCCCCTCAAGCTTCTCATTACTGTGAGAACTACGGTGCAAAGCGCAGTGAGAATCAACCCTCTGGGTGGGTTTTCAGTCCTTTTGTTGAGTGACTTTCTCCTGCCCTTGGGGACATTCCCAGGCTCCAACTCTTCCAATGACATTGCTGTTTCCATGGGAACCAGGCTGCTTCAAAGAGGAAAGATGTGGAAGGATACAGAGGCAGGCAAGGAGAGAGGACATGAACCTCAAGGTGAATGACAGACTGGAGAAAAGGGGTGCAGAGATGAGGAAATTATGCAGCGGAGAAGTGGCTACTCCATACAGAGTGGGGAGATGTGGCTAATAAGGAATTCTTCTGTTTTCCAACTGAACCTCTTCCGTCATGGTGGCTGCGGGAGGGCTGGGTGGAAGCAATCTGTTTAAGGTTGCCAGGGAATGCAGACCCCTCTAAGTGGGGGCCCTCTAACCCAGTGTTCTAGAAAAGTTCTGCCATAGCTCTGCAGTGGGTCAGGGTGACAGAGACAAAGGCACGCTGCAGTCTGCAGCTAAAGGCTCAGCAGTCTCCTGTGAGTGGAATGCAAAATAGTTTGCGAGCAGCAGCCAGACCTGGGTGTGTGTGTAGCTGGAGCAGGAGTCGGGGTTAGGGAGGCCCGGAGTGTGAACTTGGGATGTTTAGCTAATGTGGGGAATGTGGAGAAGCCCTTCCGGGGCAGGGACAGCAGAGCCATGCAGATGAGTGAAGAGGATGATGCTATTCTCACACTTGGGGTTTCCCCAGAGCTCTCCCAGTGGTTCTGGATACTTCTACAGCTCCCCAGAGGCATCAAGGGCTCTGAATTTCACACTCTGATGGGGAGCTTTCTTTGAAGGTGAAAAATGTAAGGTCTCCGATCTGATGAAAAATGGCTTTTGCAGATTCCATTGCTCTCATGCTAAACAGTTCCCAGAACTCAAGTGTGAAGAATAAAACTACGTGGTCCCTCCCCACTGTTGGTTTTCCCTAACTCATTGGCAAGGTCTTCTGCCTTGGGGCTGGAGAGATGGCTTAGGAGTTAAGGCGCTTGCCTGCGAAGCCTAAGGACCCAGGTTTGATTCCCCAGGACCCACATAAGTCAGATACACAAAGTGCAGTTGCCCGTTCGCTTTCTCTCACTATGTCTCTCTGCTTCTCTCTCTCTAAAACAAATAAATAAAATATTGTTTTAAATTCTGCTTCTACATTTTATTTTACTATTATTATTGTTGTTGTTGCTGCTGTTGTTATTTTGGTTTTTCAAGGTAGGGTCTCACTCTAGCCCAGGCTGACTTGGAATTCATTATGTAGTCTCAGAATGGCCTCGAACTCTCAGCAATCCCACTACCTCTGCCTTCCGAGTGCTGGGATTAAAGGCGTGTGCCACCACGCCCTGCCTTTATTTTATTTTTTTTACACTGAGTTTTACAATGTAGCTGGGGCTGGCTTCAAATTTGTGGCAATCCTTGTGCCTCAGCCTCCTGAGTGCTGGTATTATAGGTATGAACTTCTACACCTGAGTCACTATAATTTCTTCCTTTCCTTTCCTTTTTCTTTTCTTTCTTTTTTCTTTTCTTTTCTTTTTTTTTTTTTTTTTTTTTTTTTTTCAGATTGGGTCTCACTCTAGCAGAGGCTGACCTGGAACTCACTCTGTAGTTCTAGCTGGCTTCAATCTCTCAAGTGCTGGGATTAAAGGCATGCACCACCACACCCAGCTTTTTTTTTTTTTTTTTTTTTTTTTTTTTTTTTTTTTTAAGATAGGGTCTCACTATAGCTCAGGTTGACCTGGAATTTACTCTGTAGTTCCAGGATGACCTTGAATTCAGAGCAAGAGCCTCCTACCTCTGCCTCCCTAGTGCTAGGATTAAAGATGTACACCACCACCACTTTTTTTTAAATATAAGTCTCATGTAGTTCAGGATGGCCCTGAACTCACTGTACATGAGGTTGGCCTTGAACTCTTGATCTTCCTCCTCCATCTACAAGTGTGGCCCACCATCATGCTCAACCATTACCATAATTTCTTTTGTCTTCCTCTTTTTTATTTTATTTTTTTTTTTGAGGTAGGGGCTCACTCTAGCTCAGGTTGACCTGGAATTCACTATGTAGTCTCAGGGTGTCCTTGAACTCTTGGCAGTCCTCCTACCTCTGCCTCCCGATCAACAGTGGGATTAAAGGCATGTGCCACCACTCCCGGCCAAAATTTCTTTTTTTTAATTTTTTGTGTTTTGTTTTGTTTTGTTTTTTGAGGTAGGGTCTCACTCTAGCCCAGGCTGACCTGGAATTCACTATGTAGTCTCAAGGTGGCCTCAAACTCACACCGATCCTCCTACCTCTGCCTCCCAAGTGCTGGGGTTAAAGGCATGTGCCACCATGCCCAGCTTTGTGGTTTTTCTGAGGTAGGGTCTTGCTCTAGCCCAGGATGACCTAGAATTCACTATGTAGCCAAGGCTGATCTGGAATTTACTATGTAGGCCCCAGGTGCACTAGAACTCACAGCAATCCTACCTCTACCTCCTGAGTGCTGAGATTAAAGGCATTTGCCACCACGCCCAACCATAATTTCTTTTTTTTTTTTTTTGCATGTGTATGGGCGTACATGTGTGCACATATACACTGACATATGTGTGTATGAATGGAGGCCAGAGGTTGATGTTTTCTCGATTGCTCTCTATTTTACTTGACACAGGATCCCTCACTGAACCTAGAGTTCACTGATTTGGCTAGTCTAACCAGCCAGTCTGTCCCAGGGATTTGCCTGTCTCCACCTCCTAAATGCTGGAATTATAGGCACGAGCCACTGTGCCCCACATTTGTATATGAGTACTGGTGATCTAAACTCAGGTCCTCATGGTTGTGTGACAAAAGTTCACTGCCTGAGCCATCTCCAAAGCCAGGCCCCAATCATCATCATTTCTTGATTTAAAGAAACTGCTCTTGGCAATGGATGGATGGACAGCTCCAACCACAAGTCATATTCTATATATATATATTTTTTTGCTAGGTAGGGTTTTATTCTAGCCCAGGCTAACCTGGAATTCACTATGGAGTCTCAGGGTGGCCTCAAACTCACAGCAATCCTCCTACCTCTGCCTCCCGAGTGCTGGGATTAAAGGCGTGCGCCACCACACCTGGCTCACAAGTCATATTCTATATTGGTGACTGTATGTGCATGAACTTGGAGCTGGGCATGATGGCTCACTTCTTTAATCCCAGCACATAGGAGGCTGAGACTTCTGCCTGCCCTGGTTTGAAGCCAGCTTATACTAGAGTGAGACAATGCAACTAGGTTTGATGCCAAGGTGGTAACTGTCACTCCTTTCCACATATTAGTGTAATAAAAGTCTTTAAAAGGAAGCCAGGCGTGGTGGTGCATGCCTTTAATTCCTAGCACTCGGGAGACAGAGGTAGGAGGATTGCCATGAGTTCGAGGCCACCCTGAGACTACATAGTTAATTCCAGGTCAGCCTGGGCCAGAGTGAGACCCTACCTCAAAAAAACAAATAAACAAAAAAAAGAGTTCAAGGTCATCCTCAGCTATCTGGCAAGTTTGAAGCCAGTTCGGACTACATGAGATCTTGCCTCACAAAAAACAAACAAGAAAAAAAAAAAAAAAAAGCCGGGCGTGGCAGTGCCCGCCTTTAATCCCAGCACTTGGGAGGCAGAGGTAGGAGGATTGCCTTGAGTTCGAGGCCACCCTGAGACTACATAGTGAATTCCAGGTCAGCCTGAGCTAGAGTGAGACCCTGCCTCGAACCCCCCCGCCAAAAAGAGGGATGGCTTAGTGATTAAGGTGTTTGCCTGCGAAGCCTATTCTCTCTCCAAATAAACAAACAGATAAATGGAATGCTAGGCCTGCAGAGGTAGGAAGATTGCTGTGAGTTTGAGGTCACCCTGAGACTACATAGTAAATTCCAGGTCAGCCTGGGCTAGAGGGAGACCCTACCTCAAAAAAACAAAAACAACAACAACAACAAAAAAGGGCGTGGTGGCACCCACCTTTGATCCCAGCACTTGGGAGGCAGAGGTATGAGGATCACCATGATTTTGAGGCCACCCTGAAACTACATAGTGAATTCCAGACCAGTCTGTGCTAGTGAGACACTACCTCCAAAAAACAAAAACAAAAACAAAAAAAAAGAAAAGAAAAGAAAAAAAGGGGCTATAAGGATGGCTTAACGGTCACGGTATTTGCCTGCAAAGCCAAAGGACCCAGGTTTGATTCTCCAGGACCCACATAAGCCAGATGAACAAGGTGGCGCACGCATCTGGAGTTTGTTTGCAGTAGCTGGAGTCCCTGGAGCACCCATTCTTTCCTTCTCTCTTTCTCTCTCTCTGTCTTTCTCTGTCAAATAAATATAAATAAAAAATATATTTTTTAAAAAATCAACAACAATGGAGATCTGTTGATAACAGAAATGCTCCTTGAAGGTCTAACGGAGACAGGACTCAAAGGAATCTGTGTGCTTTCCTCCACTTCTAACATGGGTCCTGGGGAATTGAACCTGGATCCTTTGGCTTTGCAGGCAAACATCTTAATGGCTAAGCCATCCCTCTAGCCCCTCTCCTCCACTTCTAAAGAACCATCCAGTTCACCTTGACATGGGATCCTTCTATAGTAAGGTAGTGAACTCTCAAGCAGGTACATACCTCCCTGTGAGGGAAGTTCCCAAGAGTGAGGCAACTGGAATAATTACTGATGAGGCACCTACAATGTCCTGAAAGATATCTCCCATCCAAAGACTAACCAGGCCCGACCCTACTCAGCTTCTGAGATCAGATGAGATCAGGAGTGTTCAGAGTGGTATGGCCATAGACTTTGTTTGTTTGTTTGTTTGTTTGTTCTGTTTTGTTTTTTGGCTTTTTGAGGTAAGGTCATGCAGGCTGACCTGGAATTCACTATGTAGTCTCAGGGTGGCCTCAAACTTCAGGCCATTACCTGAACGGTATCTAAGCTCTGTAAGCCTTTGAAAGCATTATGGACTTGTTATCCCAAGTATGAATCAAGGTAGAGAGACGGCCGCCACCCAAAGTCAAGAACACCTTTGAGGGCGCTCAGCTTGACTTCCCCTTGTGGAAGTGGTTCTCTTCTGGGTCTGCTCCCAGGGTTGTCACTCTGACTTTACCTGCCCCTATCCCCATCAAGGACACTGGGCTGGAAGGAGCAGTCAGCAGTCACTCTTCCTCCAGAGCATAGTTCCAGGCCTGTCCTCTTTACTAGTATGGCCATCACACTCCAGCAAACCCCTCAATGCCACAAGGGTCTTTCCAAAGCCCTTAGAGAAATTCTTTCACTCGGCCTTTACCATTGAATGGTTTGCATGAGGACACGCGATGCTAAGATGACTTACAAATTCGGACTTCTACAGTGAGATCATAAGATGTCTTTTTTTTTTTTTTTTTGAGACTATATAACCCATGCTGGCTTTGAATTCATGATCCTCCTGCCTCAGCTTCTCATATGCAGGGATTACAGGCTTGTGTCATCATTCCTGGATAGGAAATATATTTTAAGAAGAAACTTAACTGAGCATGGTGGTGCATGTCTTTAATCCTAGCACTTGGGAGGCAGTGGTAAGAGGGCTAAGGTGAGTTTGAGGCCAGCTTGGAGGTATGGAGTGAATTCCAGGTCAGCCTGAACTAGAGTGAGACTTTGTCTGGAAAAATACAAAAGAGAGAGAGAGAGAGAGAGAGAGAGGAGCTTGCCTGCAAAGCCCAAGGATCCAAGTTTGATTCCCTAGTACCCACATAAGCCAGATGCACAAGGTGGCACATGTGTCTGGAGTTCGTTTGCAGTGGCTGGAAGTCCTGGCATGCCCAGTCTCCCTCTCTCTCTCTGCCTCTTTCTCTCTCAAATGCAAAAATAAAAGTAAAATATTAAAAAAAGAGAAGAAGCCGGGCGTGGTGGCACACGCCTTTAATCCCAGCACCTGGGAGGCTGAGGTAGGAGGATCACCATGAGTTCAAGGCCACCCTGAGACTACAGAGTGAATTCCAGGTTAGCCTGGGCTACAGGGAGACCCTACCTCAGGGGGAAAAGAGAGAGAGAGAGAGAGAGAGAGAGAGAGAAGAAACTTGAGCAGGTTTTTTTGTTTTGTTTTGTTTGAGGTAGGGTCTCCCTCTAGCCCAGGCTGACCTGGAATTCACTATGTAGTCCCAGGGTGGCCTCAGACTCACATCGATTCTCCTACCTCAGCCTCCCCAGCGCTGGGATTAAAGGTGTGAGCCACCACACCCAGCCATTTTTTTTTTTTTTTTTTTGAGACAAGATTTTACTAGCCCAGACTGGCTTCAAACTCCAGATCCTCCCAGCCTTCCCAGTGCTGGGATTACAGATGTGTTGCCCACCATGCCTGGCTCTGAGTGAATCTTTCTCCACCTGGGAGTCATGTGAATGAACATACACCCTCTTGGAAGTGGTGCTTCTGCTGTACGTGCCCCATCTCTACGTTGCTCAGGGGCTGTTATACAAGCCCCGAAATAGGTACCTGACACACCCTTACCTGCAGAAGGCCCCTATGTTCTCCACCAGGTAGCACTGGCCGCCATTGTGACAGTAACTTGGGAAGAGGTCGCACACTGACCGGCAGGAGCCATTATGCCGCACAAAGCCAATGCGACACTCTGTGCCATTTTCACTGGAGGCCAGGTCCCTGCCTGGTTCTCCTGGGCGGGGCCTAAGGGCGATGCTGCTGCCAGGGACCATGCCCAGGGTGTGCTGTGGAGGAACGGCATGCCACCGACTGGTGGGCTGGCCTGTCCCGGGCCCCACACCAGGCTTCTGGGAGGGCATGAGAAGGTCATTTTCATCTTCAAGGTCTCCACCTCCCACTGCATCCTCTTCCTCCTCCTCTTCCTCCAGGTCATCGTAGAAGGACGTAGTGGGGTAGAAATCCGATTCATCAAAGGGCGTGAAGTCATCATATAAGTCAAGCAGGCTCCAGGAAGGGGTCTCTCCATCAGCATCAGGGTGATTCTCTGAGGTTCCTGGAGACCCTGGGAAGCTGCCTAAGTCTGCACCACGACCCTCACTATCCAATCCTTCAAAGTAGTCAATGTCAATTATATCTGAGGCTGGTTGGGTCTCTCGAGTGCCTTGTAGTGGGTAAGTGGGCTCTGACCCTTGAGGGTCTGGTGTGCTGCCTCCCAAGTTCAGCCAAACTTCCAAGGGGCTCTCCTTAGGAAGTTCAGGGCCTGGGCTCAGCTTGTCATGGGCAGTGGAGGAGGGAGGTCCGCGGGTTTCTGTAGCTTCAGGGGTAACAGGGGGTATGGTAGATTGCCCATGGGCCTCATCAGGAGCCTGGAGTGTAGCTGGAAGGGCCTGGGCGTCGCCACTACCAGCTTCTGCAGTCACTCCACCCAGGCCCGGGCTGTCTGCCTCTAGCCAGGTGGTGCCAGTCACCGCAGCCGATGCCTCCTCTATTGCTTCCTCGGGCCCGACCCCAGGGCCCACAGCAGCCAGTTCACTGCCAGGCACGGTCCACGAGGTCTCATCTTCCCCACCTGCTGGCAGGCCGGCTTCCTCCCGCGTGTCGTTGGCACGCGGCTCCCATGCCAGGCTGCTCTTCACCAGCTCTTCGGCCTCGATCGCGCTACCTGCCTCGCGTGCTGTGGGCCAGGCGGGGGAGGGGCGGGCACGAAGGGCAGAGCGTCAAGGCGGGTGAAGGGGTCCTGTGCCCACCCTACTCCACTAGACTAAGGGTGTCCACCCCTAGGACTCGGGTTAAGGTTTCCTGGGCCACGCCCCACTTTAAAACCCGGATTCCCCCCCCAACACACACACACACACACCAAGAGGTGGACATACACCTTGCCAATGGTTTCCTGCGCGGATCCGCCCCAGACAGGACTCACATAATCTGAGAGGCTAAGTCAGTGACCCCCCCCCCCGCACCAAAAAAAATCCTGCCCATCTATGTCTTAGCTTCAGGGCCACGCCCCACTCGCCAAGCCCCGCCCCCAGCGCGTGCAAAGCCCCGCCCCTTTCAAGACCCTCCCCTCCCCCAGCCCACCCTGCGGTCTGCACGCGGGACCACGGGCTGCTCCCCTGCACCCACCTGTGTCCCCCCTCCCACACCCAGGTCCCCTTCCTCCTCCTCCTCTGCCCCAGCCCCTTTCCCCTGTTCGGGTCCCTACCCCCCAACCCCCCATCTCCAGCCAGGCAGTGCCCCGCCCCCTTGCCTCGGCTAGCGCTCTCCCTCCACCTGTCCCCGAAGCCAGCGACACCCCGGCGGCACCCGGGAGCGCGTGTGTGGGTGTGGGTGTGGGGGGACGTCGGGGTTGCTGGGGTGTCCCCTTCCACCCCGCCCCGGCAGGTCGCCGCTGTCGGTACCTACCCGGCACGGCCCCCGCGGTGACGATCAGCGTGGCCCCCAGCAGCAGCAGCAGCAGCAGCGGCGGCAGCAGCGGCGGCGTCCCCCGGCCCGGAGCCCCGTCCCCGCCCCCGGCTCGGCCCATGGCGCGGTGTGGCGCCTCGTCGCCCTGTGCCCCGGCCAGCCCGCCCGCCCGCCCGCCGCTCCTCCCGCCCGTGCTGCGGCCGCCTCAGCCCACCGTGGGCAGCGCGAGCAGCCGCATGCCGCCGTCAGCCGCGGTCCTCCGCGCCGCGCCGCGCCGCCCTCCCTCCTCCCCGCCCGTCCTCTCCTCCTCCTCCTCCCGCGCCGCCGCCGCGCTCAGCGCCGCCCCCACCCCGCCTGCCCGCCAGCCAGCCCGCCCCGCCGCACGTAGAGCTGAGGACGCGGGCGGCTGGGGAGGGCAGACAGACAGATGGATGCCCAGGACAGACAGACCGACTCCTCGCTCGGGATGCACAGGACAGTCAGGCAGGCTCCTCGCTCGGGATGCACAGGACAGACAGACAGGCTCCTCGCTCGGGATGCCCAGGACAGACAGACAGGCTCCTCGCTCGGGATGCACAGGACAGACAGGCAGGATCCTCGCTCGGGATGCACTGGACAGACAGACAGGCTCCTCGCTCGGGATGCACAGGACAGACAGGCAGGATCCTCGCTCGGGATGCACTGGACAGACAGACAGGCTCCTCGCTCGGGATGCACAGGACAGACAGGCAGGATCCTCGCTCGGGATGCACTGGACAGACAGACAGGCTCCTCGCTCGGGATGCACTGGACAGACAGACAGGCTCCTCGCTCGGGATGCAAAGGACAGACAGACAGGCTCCTCGCTCGGAATGCACAGGACAGACAGACAGACTGACTGACTGCCTCGCTCGGGACGCCGAGGACAAACAGAAAAACAGACTGACTGACTGACTTGAGTCCTCGCTCGGGATGCAGAGGACGGACAGATTGACCCCTCACTCGGGACGCCGAGGACAGACAGACAGACCGACGGACAGACGGACGGAGGGGCCGAGCGCAGCGCGTGGCTGTCGCCGACAGGTGCACCAGGGAGCCGCGAAGAGCCCACCGGCCGAGCGCCGCTGGGGAGGCGGGGATGCGGCGGGCTCGGACACCCGCAGGCTCGGGGCGGGGCTCAGAAAGGGCGGCAATGGAGGGTGGAGGGAGCGGAAGCCCGTGCTCCTCGTGTGGACACTAATAAGGCTTGGGGGTGCACGGAGGAGTTGGGGGTTTGTATACCGACCCCAGTGTTCCGGACAGGTGTCCGGGGTCCCCAGCAGAGCGGGGCGGAAGCTGGCTGGCAAGGAAGACGAAGATGGCCCAGACTAATCGGATCAGACCTAATCTGTCCGCAGCCAAAGCCATGAACTCAGGTCCCGCCCAGCCAGGTCCACCAAACACACATCAGAGGGGCGAGGGGCGAGACCCTCCCCAGCATGTTTGTGTTACCTTGTCTTCCATCTATGCATAGCGTGCGCCCCTCAATTCTGGTCCCTTTTTGCCCAGAGATTTATCGTCCCCTAGGTGGTATGGATCACGGAAACTCATGGGCCAGCATAGATCACTGAGGCCTGGTGTTAAGACGGGGCACCCCATTCACTGCGCACAGGGCAGCCCAGTATGCCCACAGCCCTATCTGGTGAAGAGGCAGAATCATAGCTTTGCAACCTAGTCGTCCTCATCTCCTCCCAACTTGATGGGTTGTTACTGACCCCAAATGATAATGTTCAGGGTCTCAGCCCAAGGACACAGGGCGACACTGGCGTGTGTGCTCTAATTTCAGTTGGAGACCAACTAGGTGTTCAAAATGGAGATTCTATCTCCCAGTCGGGTTTCATGTCTCCTTGGTTCAAAGCTTCAGTTTCTCTCACCAGAACTACTGCTGTCACCTATTTCAAGTCCCTTCCACTCCAGGCCTGGGGAATGTCTCATGCCAGAAAAGCTCCATTCCTAGAACTCTACCCTCTCAGACCTGTTCAATCTGCCCAGACAGTTAAGCACTTATACCCTGTTCACTGCTAAGTACACTGGTAGACTCTGCAGGGCAATATGGACCCGGCCTAGGAAGGAAGGGCAAAAACTCACATGTTCCATAGCCTTGAACGTGGAGCTCTAGGCAAAAGAGGCTGGCTACCTGTGGCTTAGTGGCTTCATGCTGCTTCCAAGGACAATAAAACATCAATCTGAAGTACTCTAAGCAGAGTGACAGGTCGAGTTTTGCATGTACTGGCCAGAGATAGCAACACACCTTCACTTACCTCTACCTTTCTTTCTGCTTCCCTTGTACTGTGTATAGGTATTTTGGATTCCTCTTCTTTGTCTCCTCATTTCGTGGTGGTGGTGGTAGGGTTATTAAGAGTGGATGTTGGGGACTTGAGAGATGACTGTGGTTTAGGCTCTTGCGTGCAAAGCCTAATGACCCGGGCTTGATTCCCCAGTACCCACATAAAGCCCGTTGCACAAAGTGGGACATGCATCTGGAGTTCGTTTGCAGCAGCTGGAGCCCCTGATGCTCCAATTCTTTCTATCTCTCTCTGCTTGCAAATACATAAAAATAAACAATAAATAAAGAGTGGATGTTGGTTCTGGGGAGATGGCTCAGTATGTAAAGTGCTTGCTTTTGCACATGGACCCAGCACCCATGTGAATGCCAGGTGTAATGGCATGCTTGTAATTTCAGTGCTGGGAAGGCAGACCTAAGAAGTCCCTGGAGCTTACTAGCTAGCTGATCTCACTGAATTGGTGAGCTCCAGGCTCAGTGAGGGAGTCCTTGTCTCAAAAAACAAGGCAGAGGGCTGGAGAGAGGGCTTAGTGGTTAAGGCGTTTGCCTGCAAAGCCAAAGGATCCCAGTTCGATTCTCCAGGACCCATGTAAGCCAGATGCACAAGGGGGCGCATGCATCTGAAGTGCCTTTGCAGTGGCTGGAGGCCCTGGTGCGCCCATTCTCTCTCTGCCTCATTCTCTCTTAAAAATAAATAAAATATATTTTTTTAAAAGGCAGAAGCCGGTGTGGTGGCACACATCTTTAGTCCCAGGAAGTGGAGGCAGAGTAGGAGGATTGCCATGAGTTCAAGGCAACCCTGAGACTATGTAGTGAATCCCAGGTCAACCTGGGCTAGAGCAATACCCTACCTCCAAAAAAATTAACTTGCAAGAAAGAGAAAGAAAGAGAGAGAGGGAGAGAGAATGAGCATGCCAGGGCCTCCAACCACTGCAAACAAACCCCAGATGTATGTGCTACCTTGTGCATCTGGCTTATATGGGTCCTGGAGAATTGAACCCGGATCCTTTGGCTTACATGGGTCCTGGGGAATTGAGCCTCGAACCGGGGTCCTTAGGCTTCACAGGCAAGTGCTTAACTACTAAGCCATCTCTCCAGGCTCCCCAGTTGGGGATTTTAAATCAGCTATTACAATTCTATTTCAGTCTGACCCTCCCTAGCAGATCTCATCAACAGTTTTAGAACTGGTCCCATAGCACATTCCCATAAAACGAATGGGAAAAGCTCGTTCAGGCAGTGGTTGTGTGATGGGAAGAATAAGATTTGGCATCAAGTCTGTGTGACCTGGGAGAGATAGTCACCTGAGTTTCTTAGGTGAATTTGGCAACCATTGTGTCAAACAAATGTTATACTTTTTCTGGACATCAGGGCAGGCTGGGAAAGGCTAAAAGAGAGCTGCCAAAGAACCCAGGTTCAGTTCCCCAGGACCCAGGGAAGCCAGATGCACTAGGCGGAGCATGCATCTGGAGTTCATTTACAGTGGCTGGAGGCCCTGGCACGCCCAATCTCTCTCTTTCTATGTGTCTATTTCTCTGCCTCTTTCTTTTTCTCTCTCTCAAATAAATAAAAATAAAATACTTAAAAGAGAAAAAGAACTAGCCAGCCATTTGTAGTTGCATTCACCTTTAATCCCAGCACTTGAGCAGCAGAGGTAGGAGGGTCGCCAAGAATTCAAGGCCAGCCTGAGACTAAATAGTGAATTCCAGATCAGCCTGGGCTAGAGTGAGACCCTATATTGAAAAACAAAAGGATCCGGGTGTGGTGGCACACGCCTTTAATCCCAGCACTCGGGAGGCAGAGGTAGGAGGATCGCTGTGAGTTCCAGGACACCCTGAGACTACATAATGAATTCCAGCCTGGGCTAGAGCAAAACTCATCCTGGAAAAAAAAAAAAAAAAAAAAAAACTTGCCAATGAAAGAACTAGACCACTGTCTGGAGCTTACACCAGGTCCCTCCATTCACACCATGTGTACCTGGACACCAAGACAACCACTGACCAGAGTTTACCCCAGGCTCCATTCACACATGTGTATCTAGGCTCCAGAGATTATTTCTGTGGCAATGGTTTCATCATGCCTGTTTCCTGATGGGTTTTTCAACTTGCCTTTAGAGCCAAGGCAGGCGTGAGGCCCAAGGACCACTGCCATGGCTGTGGCATGCATCTTTGTGCTTGGAAAGCCGTTGGCCTCACTACAGAAGAGCTGCTGTCCAGACCAGTAGCTGCTCCAATTGCTACGGAGGTGGCAGGTGATGGTGGTGGAGACATATAATTCAGTCTGGGTAGGAAACGTCACCATTCTTGGTTTAAAATCACTAACATTTTGGATACCTTAAGTATTCTAATTTGCTTTTCAATTTTTCAGTTTTTGGTTTTTCGAGGTAGGGTTTCACTGTAGCTTAGGCTGACCTGGAATTCACTATATAGTCTCAGGGTGACCTTGAACTCACAGCGATCCTCCTACCTCTGCCTCCCAAATGCTGGGATTAAAGGCATGAACCACCATGCCTGGCTTTATTTTTATTTTTATTTGTTTGCTTGTTTTTCAAGGTAGGGTCTCTCTGTAACCCATGCTGACCTGGAACTCACTCTGAAGTCTCAGGATGGTCTTGAACTCACAGTGATCCTCGTACCTTTGCCTCCCGAGTGCTGGGTCACCATACCTGGCTAGCCTTGAACTCCTAATCCTCCTGTTTCCACATCCCAAATAATGGAATTATAGGCTGCTATGTATGCTCTTTTTTTTTTTATTTAAAGATTTTATTATTTATTAGAGACAGATAGAGGGAGAGACAAAGAGAGAATGGGTGTGCCAGAGCCTTTAGCCACTGCAAGCGAACTCCAGATGCATGCCCCCTTGTGCATCTGGCTTATGTGGGACCTGGAGAATCGAACCAGGGTCCTTAGGCTTCGCAGGCAAGCGCTTAACTGCTAAGCCATCTCTCCAGCCCCTATATATGCTCTTAATAGGGAACATTAGGCTTCAGGATAATCTGCCACACCCTTTGAGGGATGGGCTGCTGGGAAAAGGTCTCCTTATATCATTCTCAGGAGGAACGGAGGGCTAATGGGCCTGGAGCCCAAGTCCTTTGTGCTGACCACAACCTCCTCCTCACTGCACAAACATGGTTGAGATAGTGCCCTCATTTCAGGAAAGGTGTCACAACCTGGGGGTGATCATCTTGTCTGGGCAATGGGTTTGCCATCAGATTGGAAAGCCAGTTGGGACAAGTCAACACAGCTGTGAGCAGACTTTGTAGAAGAGACCTGCTGCTTCAGTAAATGACCTAAGTGCTCCTCAGAACCCTGTGACTACTGTACAACAGGCTGATCTGGAGCCACGTGGAGTGGCTCACACCTGTAACCCCAGCTCTGGGGAGGTGGATGCAGGAAGATCAGGAGCTCAAAGGCTATCCTGGGCTATGTAAGATCCTGTTTGAAAAAAAAAAAAAAGAAGAAGAAGGAATGGGCTGGGGAGATGGCTCAGTGATTAAAGGTGGTTTCTGGCAAAAAAAGGACCCAGGTTTGATTCCCCAGGACCCACATAAAGCCAGATGCACAAAGTGTCGCATGCATCTGGAGTTCGTTTGCAGTGGCAAAAGGCCCTAGTGCACCCATTTTCTCTCTCTCTCTCTCTGCTTGAAAATATTTTTTAAAAAAGAATAAGGCGGGCTGGAGAGATGGCTTAGGGGTTAAGGCGCCTGCCTCCTAAGCCTAAGAACACCGGTTCCAATCTCCAGTGGTTCCAATCTCCAGGTCCCGCGTTTAGCCAGATGCAAAGTGACGCAAGGGTGCAATGCCACACTTGACCATAAGGGGGCGCACACATCTGGATTTCATTCGCAGCAGCTGAGACACTGCTGGCACGCCCATCTCTGTCTTCCTCTCCCTCTCTGTCTCTCTCTGTGTCTCTCTCCAAAATAATAATAATGCCGGGCGTGGTGGTGCACGCCTTTAATCCCAGCACTTGGGAGGCAGAGGTAAGAGGATCGCCGAGAGTTCGAGGCCACCCTGAGACTACATAGTTAATTCCAGGTCAGCCTGGACCAGAGTGAGACCCTACCTTGCAAAACCAAAAAAAAAAAAAAAAAAAAAAATAATAATAATAATAATAATAAAATAAGGCAATCCAGGTGTGGTGACATATACCTTTAATCCCAGAACTCAGTAGGCAGAGTGTGTTTTGACTCAGGTGTTCCCCATAAACTTAGGTGTTCTGAATGCTAGGTCCCCACCTGATGGAGATTTGGGAATTAAACCCTCCTGGAGGCAGTGTATTGTTGGGGGCATGCTTATGGGTGTTATAGCCAGCTTCCTCTTGCCAGTGTTTGGCACACTCTCCTGTTGCTGTCGTCCATCTGATGTTGGCCAGAAGGTGGTGTCCGCCCTCTGCTTATGCCATTGTTTCCCCCTGCTATCATGGAACTTCCCCTTGAGTCTGTAACCCCAAATAAATCCCTTTCTCCCACAAGCTGCTCTTGGTTAGGTGTTTTCCGCCAGCAATGCAAACCCGACTATAGCACAGAGGTAGGAGGATCACTATGAGTTCAAGGCCATCCTGTGACTTCATAGTGAATTCCAGGTCAGCCAGGGCTAGAGTGAGACCCTACCTAAGCAAAAAAAAAAAAAAAAAAAAAAAAAAACACCCAAAAATAGGCCAGGCATGGTGGTGCACGTCTTTAATCCCAGCACTTGGGAGGCAGAGGTAGGAGGATCACCATGAGTTCGAGGTCACCCTGAGACTACATAGTGAATTCCAGGTCAGCCTGACCTACAGTGAGACCCTACCTTGAAAAACTGAAAAAACAGCCGGGTGTTGTGGCGCACACCTTTAATCCCAGCACTCGGGAGGCAGAGGTAGGAGGATCACCATGAGTTCGAGGCCACCCTGAGACTACATAGTGAATTCCAGGTCAGCCTGAGCTAGAGTGAGACCCTACCTCAGAAAAAAACAAAAACAAAAATGAAAACCCCAAAAAACAAACAACCCCCCCCCAAAAAAAACCATTAAAAAACCAAAAAACAAAAACGAAGAACAAGGTGAGGGCTGGAGAGATGGCTCAGTGGTTAAACTGCTTGCCTGCAATGAGTAACAATCCAGGTTCAATTCCCCAGTACCAATGTAAAGCCAGCTGTACAAAGTGGTGCATGCATCTGGAGTTTGTTAGCAGTGGCTAGGGGCCCTGGTATACCCATTGTCATTCTCTCTCTCTCTGCTTGCAAATAAATAGAAATGGCTTTAGTGATTAAGGTGTTTGCCTGAGAACCCTAAGGAACCCAGTTCAATTCCCCAGGACCCACATAAGCCAGATGCACAAGGGGGCGTGTATGTCTGGAGTTCGTTTGCAGTGGCTGGAGGCTCTGGCGTTTTCCCTTTCTTTCTTTCTTTCTTTCTTTCTTTCTTTCTTTCTTTCTTTCTTTCTTTTCTTTTCTTTTCTTCCTTCCTTCCTTCCTTCCTTCCTTCCTTCCTTCCTTCCTTCCTCTCTTTCTTTTTCTTTCTTCTTTCTGCCTCTTCCTCTCTCTCAAGGAAAATTAGGAGCTGGGTGTGGTGGTGCATACCTTTAATACCAGCACTCAGGAGGCAGAGGTAGGAGGATCACTGTGAGTTCAAGGCCACCCTGAAATTCCAGGTCAGTCTGGGCTAGAGTGAGACCCTGCCTCGAAAAACAAAAACAAAAAAAAGGAGTAGTAGGAGGAGGAAAATTAGGGGCTGGAGAAATGGTTTAGCAGTTAAGTGCTTGCCTATGAAGCCTAAGGACCCAGTTTGAGGCTTGATTCCCCAGGACCCATGTAAGCCAGATGCACAAAGTGGAGCATGCATCTGGAGTCATTTGCAGTGGCTGGAGGCCCTGGCACACCCATTCTCTTTCTAGCTATCTGCCTCTTTCTCTGTCGCTCTCAAATAAAACAAACAAACAAACCAAAAAAAAAAAAAAAAGAACAAGGTGAGTTGGAGTGGGGATATCACATCCAGATAGCCACCAGAAGCCTGCCCGTTTTGTGGCACTTTCAGGCCCGTTCAAACACGTGGTAGAAAGGGAATATAAGACAGCAGACTGCCAGGAACCAGAGTGAGTGGCATCCCCATTTCCGTTGTCAGGTTTCCACAGGTGATCATACTGTATTAAGGTATCCATGGTTTGGTGAAGCCTACAGGAAGTGTACCTTCAGGGTAAGACCTCTCCTCTGAAGGGCAAGTAAGGTTGTTGCCCAGAATCAGTTACCTGGCTGGTCTTGAAACTGCAGGCAAGGCGGGAATGGTTAATGCTGACGGCTCCAATTCTACTTGCGAGGCAGGCCAGGAACAGGAAAAGAGACCAGACAAGGAGCTCTGAACCCCTGGGGTTCCTGAGAGTTAGAATGAGCTGCTTGTCAACAGCTCAGAAACCTCCGAGTTGGTTCAATAATCTCTCTCCCTTTAGTTAGCCACTTTTTTTTTTTTTTTTTTTTGGTTTTTCAAGGTAAGGTTTCACTCTCAGGCTGACCTGGAATTCACTATGTAGTCTCAGGGTGGCCTCAAACTTGTGGTGATCCTCCTACCTCTGCCTCCCGAGTGCTGGGATTAAAGGCATGAGCCAGGCTTAGCTAGCCACTTTTTGTGGCAGCCTTGTTGCTGCAGCTGTGTCTCAAGTTCAGGATCAAAAGTGCTTCCTGGGGGCTGAAGAGATGGCTTAGCGGTTAAGCCGCCTGCCTGCCAAGCCTAAGAATGTCAGTTCAACTGGGCATGGTGGCGCACGCCTGAGAATACATAGTAAATTCCAGGTCAGCCTGAGCCAGAGTGAGAACCTACCTTGAAAAAAAAAAAAAAAAAAAAAAAAAAAAAAAAAAAAAAAAAACCAAGCTCTGGTGACGAACACCTTTAATTCTAGCACTCAGGAGGCAGAGGTAGGAGGATTTCCCTGAGTTTGAGGCCACCCTGAGCTACAGAGTGAATTCCAGGTCAGCATGGGCTATAGTGAGACCCTACCTCGATAAACCAAAAAAAAAAAAAAACCCCATAATGTGTGCAAAGGCCAGAGGTTGATAGTGGGTGCCTTCCTCTCTTCACACTTTAATAAATGCCAGGATCTGAACTCACTGAGGAACACTTTGTCCCCTGTGCCATCTCAGCCCACCCCCACAATCTCTTACTATTATTATTTTTTTATTTTTCAAGATGGGGGTCTCACTCTAACCCAGGGTGACCTGGAATTCACTATGTAGTCTCAGGGTGGCCTTGAACTCAGGGCTATCCTCCTACCTCTGCTTTCCGAGTGCTAGAATTGAAGGCGTGTGCCACCACGCCCGGCTCACACAACCTTAACCAGGGTTTCTCAAAGGGTAGAGCCTTGATCAAGTACATAAATCATTGTCCCCTGGGAAACTGGGTATGTAAGATTCCAAATTAACTTCAGATCTCCTGGATCAGCAGTCAAGAGCAGGACCCACCAGCTTGCACATTAAGCAGTTGATCCTGATCCACAATAAAGTAGAATTACAAGAGTGTACTACCACATGTGGTTCCACAATCAAGTTTGAGGAATATGCTTTTTTTTTTCCCCAAGGACCCAGGTTGAACTGGAATTCACTATGTAGTCTCAGGGTGGCCTCAAATGGTGATCCTCGGGCTGGAGAGATGCCTTAGCGGTTAAGACGCCTGCCTCCTAAGCCTAAGAACGCTGGTTCCAATCTCCAGTGGTTCCAATCTCCAGGTCCCACGTTTAGCCAGATGCAAAGTGACGCAAGGGCGCAATGCCGCACTTGACCACAAGGGGGCGCATGCGTCTGGAGTTTGTAAACAGCAGCTGAGAGACTGCCGGTATGCCCATCTCTACCTGTCTTCCTCTCCAAAAAAAAAAAAAGGTGATCCTCCTACCTGTCTCCCAGGTGCTGGGATTAAAGGTATGTGCCACCAAGCCTGGCTCCCAAATTACTAAATCTTTTTTTTTTTTTTTTTTTTTTTTGGTTTTTCGAGGAAGGGTCTCACTTTAGCTCAGGCTGAGCTGGAAGTCACTATGTAGTCTCAGGGTGGCCTTGAACTCTCAGCAATCCTCCTACCTCTGCCTCCCAAGTGCTGGGATTAAAGGCGTGCGCCACCACGCCTGGCTAAATCTTTTTTTTTTTTTGAGATAGGTTATCACTCTAGCTCAGGCTGACCTGGAATTCACTCTGTAGTCTCAGGGTGGCCTTGAACTCACAGCGATCCTCCTACCTCTGCCTCCCAAGTGCTGGGATTAAAGGTGTGCACCACCACGCCCGGCTCCCAAATTACTAAACTGAATTTAGGGGAATTATCCCATAGGAAGGATCTGAGGAACATATGGAAGACTAGTTGATAGCAGTCTTATGTCCCTCAAATAATGCACTCAAGTTTAACGGGTGCTTGGTTAGCATGGATCCAGGATTAACCTCCGTCTTCCACTGTCCTCAGGGACAAGTAGGTTCTTTTCCCAGCAGCTGGGCATCCATCTGATGGCAGACAAAATTCTTCTTTTGCCTCATTGGGTTCAAAGGCACCTTGAGGGCTGGGGAAATGGCTTACCAGTTAAGGTGTTTGCCTGTGAAGCCTAAGGTCCCTAGTTCGATTCCCCAGGACTCACGTAAGCCAGATGCACAAGGGGGTGCATGTGTCTGGAGTTCATTTGCAGTGGCTGGAGGCCCTGGTGTACCTATTCCCTCTTTCTCTCTGCCTCTTCCTCTCTGTCTCTCAGATTAAAAAAAAAAAAAAAAAAAAAAAAAAAAAAAAAAAAAAGGCACCTTGTAAATGAAGCTTTCTTTCCTTTTTGCCACAAGATTTGTGCCTATGGTGCTCAAGAGAAGTCATAGGGTATGTCAAGTTCACAGACCCTTCTGCCTGGCTGACAAACACTCCAGCTCACTAAGCAAAACCATTCCTTCTGGGAGGGCAAGGAGGCTGGGCACTCTTTCTGGAGGCCTTCTCTGTGACTGCTAACAAAGACTAGGTGGGGTTGAATACTTGGGTTCTTTGTAGGACACATGATGAAACTGGTGTATGAATGCAGAGAATGGAATTAGAATTCAGAAATGGTATTTCATTTATTCAATGAAAAAAGGATAGTAAGCCACTTTCAGTCAATTCTTCCAAATGTCTCAAAACTCCCTCCCCCTCATTTTTCCAAAATAACACACTGAGAAACATGTTTGTACAAAAGCCATATTATTATTCCCACCTCACAAAATTGGATGGCTGTATTACAGGAATGAAACCAGATGAAAGACATAAAAAAGTCACCACTCATACTGAAACAGAACAGTGTGGAATCAGGTATTTTATAGATTACCAGCATAGTACAAATATTTCCACCTGGATCTCTTAAGTTGGAAAGTGATCACATTAAAGACCTGAGGTTACAAAGGACCACATTAAGAACCAGAATTTCATCTCCGAAGACTCCAGGGACAAGCTGAGCATTTGGAGTGAAGTTCCTTTGGGAGAGACTGGGGAGGAGTAAGGAAACCCTGGCCATTATCAAAAGGCACTGGGGTTATTCTGGAGGCAGAGTGGGATGTCAACTCCAGTACAAAACAAGCTTAGTTCCATTGTCACCCAAGCGTCTGCTTGGTTCCAGAATTCCAGTACTCTGATGGTGACCAGGGCCACCTGGTTAGAGGCAAACCTGAGGGCTTGAAAGGCAAAATTCAATTGTGGTTTTATTTATTTTTTGCTTTTTGATATGAAGGGGAAAGTTCTAAGGTGTTTACAAATACTTCCCTATACTCTGTCACATGTAAAGATTTAGGAAATATATAGAAAAACGATTATCTAAAAGATGTTCTACACCTTGATTGTAAATAGTCAAACAGCCACTTGAGAATGTGAAACTCTGCCTAAAACACCCACCAGTTACTCAAGGAAGGAGAGGGAAGGTCCAGAAGACAAAACCAAGAATTTTCAAGTCATGCTTCAGCAGGGGTAGATATGGGCTCAATGTAAGGCATTTTTGTGGCTCTTCCTCTGAAATGGCATCCCATCTTCCTAGCATAATGCTCTGGAGCCAAGTGAGGTCTACAGCACCCTCTCACCTCCTTGACAGCCCTGTGACAGATGCAATGTGAGAGCCCAGGAAGGGAAAGTAGAAGACACAGGACCACCCCACTTTCCCAAACCCATTCTGACCCTAAGGTACCGCTTCTAAAAATTCCAATCACTCTGGCTACTGCAGGAGGTAGTTTAGGGCCTTGTAACCCCAGCCATCTAACCAAGTTCCATGAACTAAAAATTTCCATAAACTAAAACTATCTACTTAGCTTCTTTTTTTAAAAAAACTTTTTTCCTCCCCCTTAATGAGGGGTCGGAGCATGAATGCATATAAAGCAGTGAATAGTAGGCTAGATTCTGGGGAGATGAGCACTGCCGTAGACTCCTTAAACTTTCCTGGTTAGTCTAGGGAACTAAGGAAGGCCTCCCCAAATTCCAACCCTCAAAGTTCACACCTCCAGGAAAGGAAAGCCCAGGGCCAATCCAGCACATCATATGCGCAGGAAGCAGAATGGGTGCGTCTGCGGATGAGCGGTTTGCTCTAAGATCTACGCTATGCTCTCCTCGACTGAGCGGAAGTTCTCCGTGCTGCCAGGCGGGATGGAGACCCCACGGTCTTCACTAGGGAAGAAAAGCAGTGAGTTACTCCTTTGCCAGTTGCCAGCTTTTTTTGGTTTTTCGAGGTAGGGGCTCGCTCTAGTCCAGGCTGACCTGGAATTCTCTGTGTATTCTCACGGTGGCCTTGAACTCAAGGTGATCCTCCTACCTCTGCCTCCCCAGTGCTGGGATTAAAAGTGTGTACCACCCCAGCCCAGCCCCAAGTCAGGTGCATTTATGTATGGCCAAAATCTCAGGAAACTTCCCCAGCAGCCCCACTCTTAGCTCAGATAAGCAGAATTAAGGTCACTTATAATGCCTTAAGGTGTATTCCTGTGGCTATCTCCTGCCCATCACCACTTGTTTTTTTGTTTTGGTTCATACTTAGGTAGGATACTTTCCTTTAAAACAATCTTAACGGGGGGGGGTTATGATAGTAATTATATAGGATTATGCAGAGAAGCATTAAAAAAAACTGCAGTAGAGAAAAAGCAATAAAGACATAGAATATTAATGTTGACAGGACCTGCAGATAAACTGCCAACACCCACCACACCAGGACTGGGAGACATGTTATTTGTAGAATGACCAGGGCATACACAGTGTCACCACAGGCTTCCTCCCCTTCAGTGTAAGCGGAGGACCTGACACAGGAAGTGTCAGAGCACAGAGAGGTGGCAAGAGGAGTGGCGAGACATAGGATGCATGCTTGGGGCTATGAGAAGGAAAATCCTGAAAGAAACTCAAGGAAGCAGAGACCCAAGTCTTGCCATCCCCACTTCAGCTTGTGGTGGACGCGGAGGCTCCCTGCATCTTCCCGGCTAAGGAGTGGCTGAGGCTGGTGGGCCTGGAGCAGGAGGCGGAGGGACCCCATCTGCAGGGGTTGGTGGCGGCGGCTGCTGTGGCGGAGGAGGATCTGCAAACACATCCAAGGTAACTTGTCACTGCTGGAAACACTGCGGGGCCTCTGGAAAGAGCCCACTCAATGAAAAGTGACAGGAAGCAATTTTCTTTGTGGCAGGCAAACAGTGTGCCCTAAGAGGCTCTGCTTGCTGCCCCTGAGCTTTCCAGGGTCAAATGCACACGGCCCTCCTAGCTGCTGCTTGCGTTGTTGCTGACCCTAACCTAAGAAGTACGAGGTACCCGAATTTGCCCCACTCTTCATCAAAGCCCACTCATTCCAATAATCACTCCAGACCTTTGTAGAACTTAATCGTATTTTCATTTTATTGTATTCTAATGGTTTGCTCTACTAATTGTATTTCTTCAATTAAATAATAAACTCCTTGGTGGGCAAGTTTTTTATTTTTCTTTCTCCCAGTGTCTAGCCTAGCTGGCACAGGAGAAATATCAGTTAACTTCTTGCTGATTAACTGTTTCCAACCAGGGCCAGAGAACTTCACTGAGCAGCTGCTGGCAGGCTGGATAGTCCTGGGAGGCCCTCACAGCTCCTGAGCTGCAGTCCTTGGATTCTTGGCCCAAACTAGGTCAGGTCCTGAAGGGAACAATTAGTGTGAGTGTCTGGGGCTCTTTCCTGTTTCAACTTTAGCAGCTTTAGTGTACAAAGAGCCCTAGAGATCATTTAATCCAAGGTTTTAAAAACCTCTAGATCAAGCCAGAAATGAAAACACATGAAACAAATAAAGTACAGCTTTGCTCACCATTCAGTTCATCCAACCTTATTCCCAAGAGGGTTTCACCAAACTAAGGCTGTTCAAGGCATTTTGAAGCCCAGTATCTCTTAAGGCTTCACTGAAGTGGGGAAGCAGCTTGTGCAGTGTGGCCTGCCTAGTGTTTGAAAGCTAAGCTGGTAGCCAAAGTCCCTACAAGAGCTTATTTATGGCGGAACTCCATGTGAAAGCCTGCACGTTCTCAGGGAACTCCACTTGGGAACCAAAAGGATGGAATCCTAAAAGTTACAAACGATGAAGACCCACTTAGGGCAGTGATAAAGACCAATGATATCATCTCTTCTCTCAAAACCACAAACTGGTCAGCTTCCATGGAAGGCCACTTCATCTGCCTGGGAGGGAACTTGGCGAGAATTTTGTGCCAGGGAAAAAACGTTACCCTCGTTATCTCTGGTCCCTATAGCTAAAAGGAGATTATTTTCTTTCCTCTACTACTATGGGCATGATCTTACATACGCAGCCAAATCATGTCCTACCGTGCGTGTTTGTTGCAGCCCCTCCAGGTTCAGTGAAGCCTCAGAAATACCTGCCTTCCTTCCTGTCCTGGGAAGTCTCCCAGAGTAACACAGTGCATTCAAATGTGGTATTCTTTTTCTACCTTTTAATCCTAGCCAACTAAATGCATTCTTATGTTTCTTATTAACTTCTGGCCACATACATGAATTTCCTAATGAACTAGGATTATAACTGAGCAGGTCTATAGAAATGAGGGGCAGAGTCAGGCATGGTGGCACAGGATTCATCCCAGTACTTGGGAGGAAGAGGTAGGAGGATTGTTGTGAGTTTGAGGCCACACTGAGACTACGTAGTGAATTCCAGGTCAGCCTGGGCAGGATTGAGACCCTACATGACCCTCCCCCCCAAAACAAAAATGGTAGTAGCAGACACAGCACATCCTTGTGGTGGCCATGGCTGAGACAGGAGCAATGATTAGGGGAGAGATGACCTAGCTTTTGCAAAAAGCCTCAGAAACACATGACTGGGCAGCACCAGCACTTTCTCTACCAGGTTGGTCTGCAGGGACCTCATAATCCAATTCAGCTACTGGACAGTCCCTTCTTCATTGACACAGCCACTACCAACGCTTTAAGAATGGCCAGAAGGGAGCCGGGTGTGGTGGCGCACGCCTTTAATCCCAGCATTCGGGAGGCAGAGGTAGGAGGATCACCATGAGTTCAAGGCCACCCTGAGACTAGAGAGACTACATAGTGTATTCCAGGTCAGTCTGGACCAGAGTGAGTCCCTACCTCAAAAAAAAAAAAAAAAAAAAAAAAAAAAAAAAAAAAAAAGCCAGAAGGGGACCGGAGAGATGGCTTGGCTGTTAAGGTACTTGCCTGCAAAGCCAAAGGACCCAGGTTCGATTCTCTAGGACCCACATAAGCCAGATGCACAAAGTAGTGCATGCATCTGGAGTTTGTTTGCAGTGGCTGAAGGCCTTGGCATGCCCGTTCTCTTTCTGTCTCAAGTAAATTAATAATCATAATTAAAAAACAATGGCCAGAAGATACTGTTATTCCTCTTCTAAAATGGCTTCTTCTTTTCATGATCCTCACTACGCTGAGTCATGTATGCATAAAGGTTCTTACAGGGAAATTAACAATCAGTAGCTATGTATGTCTGCTGAGATTCAAACCAGACAAGGTTAAGCCTAAGTGGGGATGCATTGCCTCCACACCCCTAGACCTCAGTGCTGAGAGCATCACAGCACTGGGGCAATGAAAGCAGTGACCCACTGTCACAGGCTACATTGTCTATAGGCTTGTCAGATCCCACAAAAAGAATAAACTCTTCCCCACTGTGCTACTTACACATGCCATTTGGTGCTGTGAGGGGTACCCGGGGTCCTAGGATGTTTCCAGGCATCGGAGGCATACCAGGAGGGGCAGGGCCACTTCCAGTGGAGTGAATGTTGGCTGCGACAGTGGGAATCATGCGGCCCGACATGGGCTGCCCAGGCATCATGGAACCTGGGCCTGGTATCTGACCTGTGGAAGGAGATTAAATGTACTATAAGTAAGGAATGGGTAGAAGAAAGGGATCAACTCAATGGGCTTGACTGTGAAATACAACTAAAGGGCCAGAGAGATGGTTCAGTGGTTAAAGGCACTTGCACATAAACCCTGAAAACCCAGGTTCAATTCCCCAGTACCCATGTAAAGCCAGATGCACAAAGTGGTGTATGCATTCAGAGTTTATCTGCAGTGACAAGAGGCCCTAGTGCTCCCACTCGCTCTCTCATTCAGTCTCTCTGCTTGCAAATAAATACATAAAAAAAAAAAATTTGTAAGCTAGGCGGGGTGGTGCACACCTTTAATCACAGCACTTGAGAGGCAGAGGTAGGAGGATCTCTGTGAGTTCAAGGCCACCCTGAGACTACAGAGTGAAGTCCAGGTCAGCCTGAGCCAGAGTGAAACCCTACCTCAAAACAACAACAACAAAATACAACTAACTAAACACTCAACCCAACAAAGGATCTGAAATACCAACAAGCAATCATCTGCAATCACCTTGACAATGAGCTTTTTATGCATTCATTTATTGTGAGGGACCCAACTAAGGAAAACCTGCAGACTGACTATTCTCCACTCTGGCACAGGTAGATAGCTGTTACGACACAGTTCTGTTGGTGGACTGACAATCCAGCATCAAGCTCTGGGTTTGATCCCCAGCAGCATATTAACAACCTATAATCCCTTGCACTCAGGAGGTGAAGGCAGGAAGATTAGGAATTTAAGGTCATCCTTCACTACACAGGTCAGATGGGGATACAAGAAAGCCAGTCTCAATAAAATATTAAAAAAAAAAAAAAAAGACAGGGCTGGGGAGAGGGCAGTTAAAGATGCTTGCTTGCAAGGCCTGCTGGTCCAGTTCAATTCTCCAGTACTTATGTAGACACCAGCTGGATGCACAAAGTGGCACATGTATCTGGGGTTGTTTGCAGTGACAGGGGGCTCTGGTGTATCTATCCTCTCTCCTTCTCTTTGCCAATAGCGTTGTCATTATTACACATTTTTTTTTTTTTTTTTTGAGGTAGGGTCTTCTTGTAGCCCAAGGTGATCTGGAATTCATTATGTAGCTGCAGGGTGGCCTCAAACTCATGGCTGCCAGAGTGCTGGTATTAAAGGTGTGTCACTACACCCGACTAAAGTATTTTTTTCTTTGCTTGTTTGTTCTTCGAGGTAGGGTCTCATGCTAGCTCAGGCTGACGTGGAATTCACTATGTAGTCTCAGGGTGGCCTCTAACTCGTGGTGATCCTCCTACCTCTGCCTCTCAATGCTGGAATTAAAGGTGTGTGCTACCATGTCCAGCTAAAGTTTTTTTTTTTTTTTTTTTTTTTTTTTTTTTAAGAGACAGACAGACAAGGAGAGAGAAGCATAAAGAAACCCTATCTAAAAGAAAATATTCACTCTGGCCAGTTGCAGTGAGGAGTGGATTGCCACATCCTCCATGGACAGTCAATACTAAGCACACACCAGGGAATGGGGAATTTAAATTGGAGTGGGTGCATAGTCCAAGGTCCACAGCTTCATCCTAATTGTGTTTCTTAGTCTTCAGAGGAAACAGTTAAATCACCATTAAAAAAGGATTTTAGAGGGGCTGGGGAAATGGCTTAGTAGTTCAGGCATTTGCCTGCAAAGCATAAGGACCCTAGTTCAATTCCTCAGGACCCATGTAAGCCAGATGCACAAGGGGGCACATGTGTCTGGAGTTTGTTTGCAGTGGCTGGAGACCCTGGTAGGCCCATTCTCTCTTACTCTCTGCCTCTTCCCTCTCTTTCAAACAAATATATAAATAAAACATTTAAAAAAAAAAAAAGGATTTTAGGGGCTGGAGAGATGGCTTAGCTGTTAAGGCGCCTGCCTCCTAAGCCTAAGAACCCAGTTCCAATCTCCAGGTCCCACGTTTAGCCAGATGCAAAGTGACGCAAGGGTGCAATGCCGCACTTGCCCACAAGGGGGCACACGCATCCGGATTTCGTTTACAGCAGCTGAAAGACTGCTGGCATGCCCATCTCTGTCTCCCTGTCTGTCTCTCTCCAAAAATAAATAAAATAATAATAAAAAAATTAAAAAAAAAGAAAAGGATTTTAGAAAAGGCCTAAGTGAGGTCTGGGGAAGAGATTGAGCAAAGGAAAGGTGGAGGCAGGGCTAATCAAAATCTAAGAGAATATAAGTAAGTCATATGGAAACCTACTTTTTTGGATAATGGAACACTCAGGAGCCATAAATTGTTGCTAAAAAATTTTGGTGCCAGGGATGGGATACATTCCAATGAGTTGTTGGCCAGGGAGGTCACGGATACCCCCAAAACATTACAGGCCATTGCCTAAGGCCCTTGGTTTCCCACCAGGAGTAGATGATAAGACCCTATTGCTGAAGACTCCACATACTTGGGCTGTAAGACCACTGAGAAATCCTGCTGGACCTGAGCTGAAAGCCTCCTCCATGTGGACCAACTGACAGAAAACTAGAAAAAGCTACATTGCATGCAGTTCAATGGGAGAGAGAAAACACCAGTGAAGATACTCAACAGTGGACACTGGAAGCTTTAAATTTGGCCAGCCAGGCCAAATGAGCCAACAGGTGCAATAGTGGCATGTCTGTTATGGGGGAAACCAACTGCTCTCTAATTGGAATGAAGACCTGCTCCATGAGAGGGAATACATCCCTGTTACTGAAAACCTACAAAAGGGGTAGTCATGAGCCCTAGGGGTGTGATGTCTGCTGTGTCTGGCTAAATGTATATACTATGCTCATCAAATGCCTTAACCACTAAGCCATCCCTCCAGCCCTCCTTCTTGTATCACCACTTATAAAAAGAAGACTGTGTCTGAAGGCATTCTTACTCATTCTGACAAGCATGAAGTATGCTCCACACAGACCTGAAATGCCAAGGAGGTGTCCTTAAAAAACAGAAGGAAGGATGTTAATTCTAAAAACAAAATTTTTTTTCAGGTATTTCCTTCACTGGTAGGTTGGGAAGGTGGGAGGTGAGAAAGAGAGGGAGATAGATACATTGATATGTGGCTTCAAAAACAGCAGTAGCACAGCATAGGATAGTGGGAGTCTGACCTACATATAAAGCTTTCTCCCCCCCTTCCCTCTGCTAGCAGCAGCAGGCATTTAAAGACTGGAAAATGGAAAGGTTTGCTAAAATTAGGTTTAGCTAGTAGAAAAATTTCTCACACTTTCTCACATTTATTAGATCTTTTACTAAAGCCTTACACCCATCATGTCTAATGGGTTATCTGTTAAGGATTTTTTATTATTATTCTTTGGAAGAACAAGGTGAAAAAAGAAGATGAAGCTGGGAAAGGGAATCCGTGAATATATAGTCCTGAGCACATGTCATCCATCCACTTCTAACCATGCCCAAACATCCTCTGGCTCAGTCCCCAGGAGAACCGAAATAACACAATGGAGACCAACTGAGGGAAAGCCCAGGATCCTCAGAGAAGGCTTCCTCCCCACAGTAGCTTCCTGGGGGCGCCTGCTATAGATGCTCTTTGTTAAGGACTGGGCCCTCACTGTTCTCTCTGGGAGGGCAACCTGTCACTCCGGAAAGTGGCACAGCAGCCTTGTTATCACATGATGCAAGCAGGACCAGAGATCCCACAGAGAACAAAACAGAGCTACCATGATGAGCTCTACCTTCTCTCTTTTCAATGTGGGGCTGCATCCGTGCATGGGCTAGGAAGGAATGCCCAGCTGTTACTACCTTCTAAGTGCTGTATTTCTTCCCATGTGGAGGCTTGTATAAATGGGTATAAGCGAGAGGCATAAAAAGCCAAGTGCACTGGGGATGGTGGTGCACGCCTTTAATTCCAACACTCAGAAGGCTGAGGTAGGAGGAATGCTGTGAGTTTGAGGCCAGCCTGGGCTAGAGTAAGACCCTACCTTGAACCCTCCCACCCACATAAAAAGCTAAGTGTCTGCACTGGAGCATGGCTACAGTGTCAGCAAGAGGATCATGAGTTTGAGGGTACACAATGAATGAGACCTGGATCTCACTTTAATAAAATAAAACAAAAAAAGCCAATTGCCTAAAATCTTGGTTAAATGTCCTTGAAACAATACTTACTGACTGATATGAAATATTCTAGCTTTATTGCTGAAACATCTTATAGACTTAGTTCTCATCAAATCACACTAATTTCTTTTTTCCTCCCTCTGTGGTGTATGAGGCTAAACAAAAAACTTTGAGTATGCTAGGCAAGTGATCCACCAGTCACAACCTGAGTCTGTATCCTATCAGTTTCCATTCTTTTTTTTTTTTTTTTTTTTTTTGGAAAGAGTAAAAATGGGCATACCAGCAGCTGCTGTGAACAAAGTCCAGATGTGTGCGCCCCCTTGTGGGCGAGTGTGGCATTGTGCACTTGCATCACTGCATATGGCTAAATGTGGGACCTGGAGAATCGAACCTGCGTTCTTAGGCTTAGCAGGCAGGTGCCTTAACTGCTAAGCCATCTCTCCAGGCCAGTTTCCATTCTTATAAAACTTCACATGTGAGAAAGCCATAGACATATAAACTGCTTGTTCTTTCCTCTTTGCTTTTCACATACAAAGATGTTCCAATGCCCAAACCGAGGGGACTTCATTTACCACAAACAGGGAAGGCAGAGCTCACCACTGCAACCTGCACACTGGCTTTTGTGGTTTCCTTTTAAAATATTTATGTGTGCATGCATGTGAGTGTGCATGTCTGAAGCAGAAGGAGCCTCATAGGAAGTAACTTTAATTGCAAAGCCATTTCCCCAGCTCCTGTTGATTCCTTTTGACTCAACTCAATGACAGGTAACCTTCCTTTGAACATGTCCCAAGGCCCTTGGAATCCTGGCACATTAGCTTCAAGGAGACCCCTAGCAGGTAGAGCTGAAGCACACTCCAGGGACACCTCAAGAATCAGCATCCACCAGCCAGACCACTCTGTCCTTGGTTCTCCATGTGCTTCTATGGATACCACTAAGCAGGGTGGTGAAGAAACACCGCATGTGCTGAGAACTGATGCTGTGGGGACTGTCTGCTTGCATCATATGATAGGGAAAGCCAGTAGCCTTTCTACAAGTTTAGGAATTATTTGATACTATTTATAACTTAAGTGAAAAAGGATGAAATAATAGTACTGAGCATTATTATCAAGCTCAGCAAAATGGAAAGGTGGTTTGAAAATGAGTGTGACAACTATACAGCAGAAACCACCTATTACTGTAATTTCTTGGCCATTCTGTTTCATAGAAAGAAACCAACTTGGGATATTGCACCATAGACAGAAATGGAATAGATAAAAACTGAAGTTCCCAAGTAAATTAGGACAGGAAATTCCAAGAGCCAAGGAAAGGAGAGAGACCAATGTAGACAGGACTTTCTATACCTGAATGAGTTAAAGCCAGGTTACTCGGGAAACAAGAGGAATGGATACAGACAGAGACAGGCACACACACTAGCTACTTATGTGCCCAGGCCCACCTGAGTGTGATAGCCTGTGAGAGTGAATACACACAACGGCAATTTATTTATTATTTACTTATGTGCCCAGGCCCACCTGAGTGTGATAGCCTGTGAGAGTGAATACACACAACTGCAATTAATTTTTTTAATTTTTAAAAATTTTAATTTATCTCTAATAATAGAGATAAAGACAAGGAGAGAAAGAGAATGGGTGTGCCAGGGCCTCCAGCCACTGCAAATGAACTCCAAACACATGTGCCAACTTGTGCATTTGGCTTATGTGGATCCTCAGGAATCAAACTACAATTAATTTTTATTCTTTTAAAAAATAAGGCCGAAGCCTGGCGTGGTGGCTCATGCCTTTAATCCCAGCACTTGGGAGGCAGAGGTAGGATGATTGCCATGAGTTTGAGGCCACCCTGAGACTACATAGTGAATTCCAGGTCAGCCTGGGCTAGAGTGAAACCCTACCTCAAAAAAAAAAAAAAAAATATATATATATATATATATATATATATATAAATATTTTTTTTCAGGTCTGGAGAGATGGCTTAGCAGTTAAAGTGCTTGCCTGTGACGCCTAAGGACCTAGGGGTTGGCGTATGCATCTGGAGTTAGTTTGCAGAGGCTAGGGACATTAATGTAGCCATTCTTTGTCTTTAGTAATTGAATAAATAAATTAAAAATTTAAACTCAAAGCCGGGCATGGTGGCACACGCCTTTAATCCCAGCACTCAGGAGGGTTAGGGAGGGTTAGGGAGGGTTAGGGAGGGAGGGAGGGAGGGAAGGAAGGAAGGAAGGAAGGAAGGAAGGAAGAAAGAGCATGTACACAAGCCAGGTGTGATAGCACATGCCTTTAATCTCAGCACTCGGGAGGCAGAGGTCGGAGCACTGCCATGAATTTGAGGCCATCCTGAGACTACATAGGGAATTCCAGGTCAGCCTGGGCTAGAGTGAGACCACCATACCTTGAACTCCTCCCCCAGCAAAAAAATAAAGAAACCAAACATGGGCTGAGAGATGTGTTAATGGTTATAGCCCTAGCTAGGCTGGCCTCAAACAATCCTCTTGCTTCTGGCTCTTGAGTGCTGGGATTAAGCCATGCCTGGCTTCTTATGAAATGTCACTTTAGGGCTGGAGAGATGGCTTAGAGGTTAAGGTGTTTGCCTGTAAAGCCAAAGGAACGAGATTCAATTTCCCAGGACCCATGTAAAGCCAGATGCACAAGAAGGCGCATGTATCTGGAGTTCATTTGCATTGGCTATAGGCCCTGGTGCGCCCATGGTCTCCCCACCCCCCGGGCTCTTTCTGTCTCTTTAATCAATCAATCAATCAATCAATCAATCAATCAATATCAGTTTAGCTGCCCCCAGAACTGGATTCTATTGTCTCTGCTTCCTATCACAGATGCATGAGCCACTTTACACCCAAAGTTTCTCTGGATGTTGGGCTAGCAGGTTTTGCAAGCAAGCTGAGACATCTCCCCAATCCTATACATTATATTTCAATAAAAACAAATTATACAAAGGGCTGGGAAGATGGCTTAACTCAGTAAGGTGCTTGCCATGTAAGCATGAGGACCTGAGTATGGATTCCCAGAACCCACATAAATGTCAGGCATTGTAGCTTGAATATGAGAACTGAGGCTGGAGTATCACTGCAAGTTTAAAGCCAACCTGGTCTACATAGCCAAGTTCTGGGTTAGCCAGGCTATATGGTAAGACCTGGGAGGCAGAGAGAGGAGGATCCTTGGGGCAGACTGGCTAGGTAGACTAGGTGATTAGTGAGCTCAGGGGTCAGCAGGAGACGGTCTCAATAAATAAGGTGGAGAGTGATTGGAGGAAGACACTTAACATTTATCCTGGCCTCTAGTAGTATATACACACAAAAGATACAATACAAGATTATCTTGTCATAGATTTCTAAAACAAACAAACAAACAAACAAACAAACAAACAAACCTCCCATTTTTCATGGAATGATCTTTCCATAATAAATTCAATGTAGAGTCTATTTTGGTGAGAAAGTGAAGGGGGAAATGACCTATTTCTCTCATAAAGGCTATTTTTAACCAACTCATTTGCTGGCACCACCTCACCATGAAACTAGCTGCATCTGATTTGCTGAATCGTCTCTCCACCCTGTCACAGGAGGCAGCAATGCAGTGCTGGCCTCCCTCTGGAATCAGATGGAGCTCAGTGTGAATCCTGGCTCTACCAAGGCATCAAGTCTTCAACTGTTAGGAAAACGGCTGTGAGTTAAAGGCCAGCCTGGGACTACAAAGTGAGTTCCAAGTCATCCTGGCCTACAGTGAGAGTAATATCCATACTACACTGAAATCTAACTTCAGGGCTTGACAGATGGTTCAGAGGTTAAATGCACTTAAACATATGAGGGCCTCTTGGGCAGAAGACTACCAAGTAAAAAGCTGAGTATGACTGAGAATGGTGGCGCATGCTTTTAATGCCAGCACTCAGGAGTCAGAGTTAGAAGGACTGCTATGAGTTTTGAGGCCAGCCTGGAACCTGCCTAAAAAAAAATACTGATAATAAAAATAGGGCTTAGAGAGATGATTGAGCCATTAAGACCCTTGATTGCAAAGTCTAATGACCTGGGTTTAATTTTCCAGTATCCATGTAAAGCCAGATGTTTACAGGGGCTAGAGGCCCTGCCCACATGATCACTTTGCAAATAAATAAAATAAAGTTGAAATAAATAAATAAATAAGTTTGTAGCTGTGCAGTAGGCATATGGGAATTATCATATTCTGTTTCTGGGTATAGGTAAATTTTTCACACACACACTAAATAAATATATATATATTTTTTGGTTTTTCAAGGTAGGGTCTGGCTCTAGCCCAGGCTGACTTGAAATTCACTATGCAGTCTCAGGTAGCCTGGTAGGGCTAGAGGTGATCACCACACCCAGGACAACAAAATTTTAAAATGGAATGGTAATCAGGCCCTTCACTGTTACATTGAAATTTTCATAATAAAAGTATATAGATAGGGCTAGAGATGGCTTAGTGGTTCAGGCCCTTCCCTGCGAAAGCTAAGGACCCAAGTTCAATTTCCCGTACCCACATAAACCAGATGTACAGCTGAGTGTAAAGCCTAAGGAGCCAGGTACAACTCGCTATACCCATGTAGGCAAGGAGCACATGGTCATGCATATGCACAAGGTGGCTCATGTGCCTAGAGTTCATTTGCAGTGGCTAGGGGGCCTGGTGGGCCAATTCTCTCTATGTGCCTTTCTCTTGCAGTGACTGAAGGCCCTGGTGCACCCACTCTCTCTGTCTCAAATAAAATAAAATAAAATAAAATAAAATAAAATAAAATAAAATAAAATAAAATAAACATTCTTTTTAAAGCATATAGATAAACTAAGACTAGTGCCCACCCTTATTCCCCAGTACTAAGGGCTCAGCTTGCAGTTTTAGAGACAGGGTTTCACCTGAGGACCCCAGAATGGCCTGAAACTCATAAATCTTGCTGCCATCAGTCTTCTGAGTGCTGGGATTATAGACGTGCACCACCATGCCCTGTGTTCAAATTACTTTTAAGAAACTGCAGACACGCTGCCCATTCAGAGGTTGACCTACCCAAGGAAGAAGCATCTAACAGAGACAGCCGTATTTATATGATGATAAAACAACAACGCACTTTTGCCTATGGTTTGTAGATGACAATAGGAATTTTCATCAGGCTTTGTCACCTGCTTGGCTAATACTTCTGATGATCTGTGTCAAGTGATAGCCACAGGTTTTTATGGGCAAAGCCTACCTGGCTGGGGGGGATGAGGTGGCGGCATCTGATGGTGCATCAGAGGGTAGGGAGGGGGCTGCTGATGAGGCATCATGCCTGGGTGTCCTGCTGCTCCCATTGGGGCCATTCCTCCTGAGTGCTGATGTGCTTGCTGTGGGTTTTGGCCATGTTGCTGCTGTTCCATTTGCTGTCGGGCTCGTAATTCAGCATACTTCAGTTGTTCCATGTGGAAGTTCTGGCGCTCTGTAAGCAACTGCTGCCTCTGCTGCTCTAGCTGAAAGAAAGGGGAAGAGATTCCACTTGCAGAGCTCTGGGACTGGGAAACATATGGGACATTTACCAGATGCCTAAATTCCTCTACCCCATTCAGACACAGCCACTTCGTGTCCTGCAACATCTATAGTAAGAAGGTATTTTACGATATCTGTTACCATTGCCAGGGACTGCCATACATTTAGTCTAAAACCTACTTTTCCTTATACATTTTTTTTAAAATTTAATTTTACAGACAGAGAGAGGGAGAGAAAGAGAGAGTGAGCATGGGCACGCCAAGTCCTCTAGCCACTGCATGCATCACCATGTGCATATGGCTTACGTGGGACATGGAGAATCGAACCGGGATCCTTAGGCTTTGCAGACATATGCTTTAATCACTAAGCCATCTCTCCAAGCCCTGTTTTTTGAGGCAGGTTTCACTCTGGCCCAGACTGACCTGGAATTAACTATGTATTCTCAGGAAGGCTTCGAACTCATGGTGATCCTCCTACCTATGCCTCCTCAGTGCTGGCATTAAAGGCATGTGCCACCATGCCCAGCTCCTTATATTCTTCAGCACTGTGATTTCAGCTCTCTGGGTCCACTAAGGATAGATGTAATCCTCTTTGGGAAGTTATCAGTTCTCCTTCCTCTTCCTCCACCCACCCCCATCCCTCTCAAGATGACATCTTGTTATGGTGTCCAAGCTCAAGTGATCTTGCCTCAATATACCAACAGCTAGGATTTACAGCCATGTGCCACTGTGCCCAGGTATTTAAGATATTTAAAAATGTTTGCCAGGCCAGAGAGATGGCTCAGCAGTTAGGCACTTACTTGACTTCAAAGTCTAATCACCCAGGTTTGATTCCCCAGTACCCACATAAAGCCAGATGCAAAGTAGCACATGTATCTGGAGTTCATTTGTAGTGGCTAGTGGATGAGAGGCGTGTCCATTCTGTCTGTGTCTCTTTCTCCTTGCAAGTAAGTAATACATGAGTAAATATTTAAGAAAAAAAAAAAAAAAAAAAAAATGCTTTCCACAAGTATCTGACCCTTTTCCAGGAAAATTGAGCCCTTTCCTGTCCTTCTCCTGGTACTTCAGATGCCAACATTTCAAGTCCATCCAACCATTCCAGGTACTATCTTCTACATGCAACCCTTTCCATTACTGTTGCAGAAGATTTTCATTGCCTATATAAAATTCTACATGAATACTGATGAGTAATAAATATAAGCATTTTAATATCCATATTAATTGTTCTAAAATTCAAAAGAAAGAGAAATGGGGATGGGGAATATAGCTCATGTTAGAGAACTTGGAGTCAGCATGTTCAAGAGTCTGAGTTCAACCTCCAATA